>CM075672.1:32852500-34102500 GCA_037962975.1 Clitoria ternatea | reverse complement strand
AAGCAATATAGGCTCTTCTTCTTCTTTGTTTGTCCTTGCCCTTCTTTTTGAGGTTTGGACAATCGGCTTTGAAGTGCCCTTCCTTGCCACATTCAAAACAGTTGGGTGAGGAAGAGTTTTCTTTAGTGATAGGTTTCTTACCTGAGCTTTTGAAGCTTCTTTGGAAGCGTTTGCCTTTCATGAATTTCCCGAAGCGTTTCACAAATAGTCCAAATTCTTCTTCTTCATCAAGTTCACTTCCGGATTCTTCTTCTTCATTTGTGGAAGTAGCCTTGAGAGCAAGACCCTTTTTCTTGGAAGATTTTTCTTCCTCTTCCGCCATCTTTAATTCTTTCAGCTCTTGTTCTTGTTCCTGCAACTTACCAAATAAAGTGGCGAGAGACATTTCGTTTATGCTAGGAGATTGTTTGATGGCGGTAACTAGCGGTTGCCATTCTCTGTTAAGACTTTTCAACACTTTATGAATGAGTTCTTTGTTAGTGTAAGTCTTTCCAAGTGTAATGAGTTGATTAATGATGAGAGTAAATCTTTTTTGCATATCAACAATCGATTCATGAGAGTTTAATCTAAAGCATTCATATTGACTAGTAAGAGTACTAATCTTTGAGTCCTTTACATCATTAGTGCCTTCATGGGTTACTTGAAGAGTATCCCACATTTCCTTAGCAGTTTGGCATGTCATTATCCTAAAAAATTCATCTTGACCTAAAGACATAGTAATAAGATTTTTGGCCTTGTAGCCATATTGGACTTTCTTTTCTTCCTCGCTTGTCCATTCATCTATAGGTTTTTCAACATTCTTGCTATCTATAGTATGCATCGGTATATAGGGACCATTTTCAATGGTATTCCATATTCTCAAGTCAATTGATTGAATGAAGATTTTCATTCTTTCTTTCCAAAACGCATACCCTTCCCCATTGAAAGCGGGAGGTCTATTTATCGCACCACCCTCGGGAAAAACATTTTGAGAACTTGAGGCCATTTAATCTCTTGAAGCTGTTAAGCTTGATCTACCAAGAGTCAAGCTCTGATACCACTTGTTGTTCAAGTGGCCTCAATACTCAAGAGGGGGGGTGAATTGAGTTATAAAACTTTTGCTTGGAATGCCTTTGAAATTGATTTCTATAACCAAGTTTATGAGATTGTGCAAGTGAAAGCAAGTAACAATGATATGCAATGCACTACAAGAGGTAAGTATTGTTGAGGCAATTTAGCAAACACTTGGTGTGCAATATCTAAAGTAAAGCAAATTAAGCAAGTTCAAGTATGTTCTTCTCAACCAAACAATACCAATCAGCAAATATGCAATATATGGAAGTAAAAGAGTAAGGAAGAGAAGCTTGCAAACCGATGTAACGAGTTCCACCCAATCCGGTGTACGTCTCGCCTCTAAGCAACCCACTTAGAGGATTTTCCACTATTGTAGACTAGAGATACAACTTTGAGCAATTGCGGCTTCCTAGTGTCCCACACTCAAGAACCCAATCCTCACAAGTATAAGGGCAACCCACCCAATCTCTCAATCTCACAATATCCCAAAGGTTGAGTCCACAACCTTTGTACCCACTCAACCTAGAGTGAACAACCACTCAACCTAGAGTGAATAACTTGTGTGTTTGGTGTTTGTTTACAATCAATACACTCTCTCAATAGAGCAAATATACAAATGAAAAGCTCTCCCAAATTCTAACTCTCAAGATGAGAGGATATACAGGTGAAGTATAAGATGCAAGAAATAGGCTTACAAAGCACAAAAATAGAGCTAAGGATTTGTTGCTTCTTGGTTCTTGTTGGGTGCATGTTGTGCTTGTGTTCTTCTTGCATTTATAGAGCCAAGATAGTTGTTGAGGAGTCCCTAGCCGTTGCAAGATGATGGCTCTGCGTATAGTGGGATTTGAGTGCTTGTTTTCCACTTAAGTTTGTCTATTTAGTGGTGTTTCCCACTATGTGAATCGATTCGTAGATCCTTGAATCGATTCAGAGTGTTCTGTTTTATGCATTTTGGAGTTCCAGAGTCGAATGAATCGATTCGAGCTTTGTTTGAATCGATTCAGAGCATTCTGTTTTGGGTTCTTGGTCTGTCAGCATCGTGTGAATCGATTCAGGGTCCTTGTGAATCGATTCAGGACATACTGTTTGCAGTCTTAGTGACTTCCAGGGCTGTGAATCGATTCAGGGTCATGGTGAATCGATTCAACCCATTCTGTTTCTCATTTTTATGACCTCCAGGGCTGTGAATCGATTCACTCGTGCTTGAATCGATTCAGGCTCTTCATTTTGACATTTTCTCATGCCTGTTGGTCATCCATTTGAATCTAATGATGCATGGTTGCTTTCCTTTTGTTTGATTCATTGGTTTCTTCATCTCTTGAACCTTTGTGAGATCATTTTCCTCTTTTATATGAAATCTCTAATTGTTTTTGATTTGAAGACTTCCCATTGCTTGTTTCCATTGTCATTATCAAAACCTGTTATCACATGCAAATACAAAATTAAGAGTATGTTTATTTTAGTACCTATGTTTTGGTACTTAAATGTGTTTATGTTGATAACTTAGTAGATGATACTTAATATGAGCAGGTATTACTTTGTGTGTGTATGTTTTGTTAGGGATGGCACTAAGCTAAGTAGATAGTGATGTTGAACTATATATGCTATACCCAGTGTTGTGAATGTAATGTGAAATGGCATTGAGCCAATGCAATGCTAAATTGTATGACCATGGGCAGGTGATTGTTGTTTATGAATGTGGGTATTGAATCATGATGATTTACATTTGATGATTGTGGTAGTATAAGTATACAAGTTGTTATTGATAGAGATTTTGTTTAAAAGAGAAATGGCTAATTAAGCCAATTGAACTGGTGATTTTGAGTTCCAGTGGGATTTAAAGTCCTCAAAAGGTGTTAATAGATCCTTAGGCATATTTGAGACTTGTGTGTGAAATGAGATTGCCATTTGGATGAGATTTGATAGGGTTTTGGTAGAGGAATTGAGAGAAAGTGACTAAAATACATTTTTCGGTATAACTCTACAATAAAGAGGAATTTTTGGGCACAGACTATGGTAACAAGTTTGAAATAAGTCATAGATAGTGCTTGTAAAGTTTCGTAGTATTCAGAGGTCAAATAGGCAAGTTAGGGGTTACGGAAGTTGTCTTGGAGGCCAAAATCTACATAATTCTATAGTTCTTCCTACTAGTAATCGATTACGTAATCGATTACCAAAGAGCAAGTGCAAAATCCTACATAAACTGTTCACAGGTAATCGATTACAGTAATTAATTATAGGTTTTCTATAATCGATTACCAGAGAGAAAATAAGGGTTCTTAAGTTGTTTTAGGTCACGTACTGCTTAAGTTCATAGGGTTCAGGGGCATTTTAAATGTGAAAAATTTTCTCTAATTTTATTACACCCTCGGGTAAATTCTAGGGATTTAGGTGGGGACATTACACCTAGTGGAGAAGAAGACAAAGCACCCTTCACCAACCAATTATGAAGAAGGTATTAAAAAGGAATCAAACAACTGAAATAATAAAAAAGGTGATGGCTTTTTTAATTGTTCCTTTATCATTCATGTTTTATTTAATTATTACTTATTTATTTTGCAATCATTTTTATGTTGTTAAAGCTACATGTGAAGGCAATGCCATATTGAGTGATGACACCGCAGGTTCTCAATTTTTTGCTTACTTATTATTTTTTCAATTATAGTAAAACTCCATCCATTTATTTTTATTTAAAATATTAATGCTCTTTAAGATTTCTCATGTAGGAGAAAACATTATTGCACTAGAGACATGGTCATGTTTAAAAGAAAAAGGTACTTTCTTTGATAATAATCAATGAATATTAATTGCTTAGTTATTGTTTAAGTCAAGTGTTTGTGGAAAGCTTGATATCACCCTTAAAATAGTGGCTTCTTCTAATTCAGTCTCCATGGATGTCATCACATCGAATTTAGAGGCAACTAAGGCTAACAGGTGATTCTTGCCCTAATAAAACTAAAAAACTATGGTCACAAGAGTGTTGAGTTTGGTATTCAAAAAGTGCATGATGTCTCATTATCTAAGCTTAGTTGTCTTCGAGATCTAGCTTATGCCTTGGGCACTAACAAGAGGAAATTAGAGAGATGTTTAAAGGAAAATTTTTTGCATAGATATTCAAATAGCTTAAAGCCATATTTGAAGGAAAAGAACACGAAACTTCAACTTAGATTTTGTTTGTTTATGCTTGAGGAAAGCAACATCCTCATGATCTAGTGTTTAAGTCTATGTATAACATCATGCACATAGATGAAAAATGGTTCTTCATGGCCAAAAGATACGCAACTTGTTACCTCCTTGCAAATAAGGATGAACCACATCGCACGTGCAAAAATAAGAACTTCATTGGTAAGGTTATGTTTTTAGTTGTAGTGGCTAGACTAAGATTTGATGATTAATGTAATAAAATATTCTCTAGAAATATCTGTTCCCTCTAGTTCATAGACTGCCATTAGTAAGGTTAATGGTAAATGACCAAGGGGAACACTGGAAACAAAATCGATAACTTCTATCATTAAAGAAGTTAGTTGAAAGTTCTTGATAGACAAGGTGTTACCAAACATCAAAGAAAATGGCCACAAGAACATGTAAGGGAGACAATATACATACAAGAAGATAATGTGGCTCACTTTCTTCATTAGACTCTTCTGAGCTGGATGATCCTTCATCATCCTACGTGATCAGACCTTTTTGGTTCTTTGGAAACTTCCTTCTTTCTCTTCTGTCCCTTCTATCTTTGTTTAGAAGAGGACATTCTACTTTTGTGTCTTGGCTTTCCGCAATTAAAACATTCTAAGACAGATTTGTCAATTTTAAACTTAAATTGACTTTTACCTTTGTAGTCTTTCTTTTGAAAAGTTTCAGGTCTGAACTTCTTCTTCCTTAGTAACTTATGAAATCTCTTAGTTACAAGAGCCAATTCTTTATCGGTGTCATCATCTGAATCACCAGAGTTTGGTTCAGAACTGGATGACTCTTCTGTTTTCAGACCTTTGCCTTTTTTCATATCATCAGATTTCAAGGTGATGCTCTTAGAAGCAGATTTGCTGGTTTCTTTCTACTTCAACTTAGCTCATGAACCCTAAGAACTCCAAGCAACTCATCCAAAGAGAAGGTGCTCAGATCCTTAGCTTCTTCCAAGTAGAGCATTTAGCATCAAACCTTTCGGGCAACCATCCAAGAAGTTTGACATTTATATCTTCTATAGAAGGAGTAGTTCCAAGATTTTTCAAACCATTTAGAAGAGTTTGAAATCTTCCAAATATTTGATCTACTGACTCATGTTCCTCCATTTTGAAGTTGTCGTATTGTTTAGTTAACAATATCTTCTTAGATATTTTGACATTTGACATTCCTTCGTACTTGTGTTGTAGAGCATCCCAGACTTCTTTCACTGGTTTATAGCTAAATACCTTGTTGTATTCAGACTTACTGAGAGCGCATGTGAGAAGAAATCTGGCTTTGGCATTTATCTCCATTTTTTTTTGATTTCATCAGAGCTCCATTCGCTTTCAGCTTTAGGTTGTCCTTCACCATTTACAGGAAAGCCATAATCACCATTAATGATGACCTCCTAAAGATTATATTGAGTGGATTTTATAAACATTTCCATCCTATCCTTCTAATAAGGATAATCTTCCCCAAAGAAGGTTAAGGGTCTGTTGATGGAGGATCCTTCTGTGATCAATTGATTACTTTGAGAAGCTGTCATGGATCTTGATCCTTTTCACTCGAGGGAGTGATTAACCCAAAGGATATGCTCTGATACCAATTGATGGTTCAGATTCATACTTAGAAGGGGGGTTGAATAAGTCTTAGACTCTTTTTCTCATAAATTCTCAAATCAAATTAAATCTAAGTAATCAAATGATAGAGAGGGATAAGAAAAAGATACTCAGAGTTTATACTGGTTCACTTCCATCACGGAAGCTACGTCCAGTCACTTCCAACTTGAAGGATTTCCACTATTGTAAAATCTTCTTTACAATGACAGCACCAGACTTGTGCTCTAAGTATTCTTTCACCAAGCCACTTCTGGCTTAACCTAAGTATTGTTTCAACAAGCCACTCTTGGCTCAACCCAAGTATTCTTTCGAAAGCCTCTTCAAGCCAAAGTGTTTCCTAATACTCAAACTAGTCCTGGTAACTTACTAGACTTATACAATCAGTAAAAAGAAAATGTTTTAAGAACTTAGTGTACAAAAATGATAGACAAATTTTGAGATCGAACACTAAGTATTTTTTGACATAAGACCAGAGTTTGCTAGAAGCAGAGCTAGAGAATAATGAAGGTCTTTGTCTTTACAAGAAAGTGAACAAAGATTGAATGATAAATTAAAAAGCTTTCTTCTCAGATATTTCTCTGCACTTCTAATGTTCAAACTTTCTTGATATTTATAAAGGCTTGAAGGTTATAGCCGTTGATGCTTCTTAAAAGGTGATATATACGTTGGAAATCCTTTGAAGGTATTTTTGCCATAGGCTTCTGAAGATCAGACCTTGAAGTTGAATCCAAGCTTGAGAGAGGTCTGAATCATATTTCAGTAATTTCACGAGAATAGTTTCTTATACATTTCTATGCATAAAACTTTTCGTGAATGTATCCTTGATTGAGATAGGGGTTGCTTTCAGAGATGTTCTGGTGAGTTTTCTGACTTGCGATCAGAGTTCACAGGAGTAGGTACGCTGACAGCTGCTGCTCATGTTGATTTTGTTCTTTTTGTTCTTTGATGATAAGCACGCAAATATGGTATGATCATTTCTTTCGAAGCATCACCAAAATAGATTTTTAAACATTGAAGAAGAGTTCTTTATACAAGATAGAGATGGCAAAATAGGCTAGGCCCGATGGGCTAGCCCGCCAAATTTGGCGGGGTAGACAAGAATTTTTAGCCCGCCTCCTGCCACAACCCGCCCCGCCTTGGCAGGCCAAAACCTTGGCGGGGGGGGGGGGGGGGCTAACGGGCCCCCGCCAAAAGAAAAATATTATAAATATTACTAATTTATATTTTATTTTATTAAAATATATACTTTCATTTTCTAAATTAAAAAAATGTAACATCTTTTATTATTTATACATTTCTTTTAATAATATCTTCTTTAATTTTTTTTAAAAATTATTTTTCTAATTTTTTAATCTTAATTTGACACATTTTTTAAAAAAATTATATTTTAACTTTAGTGGGCCTGCCCGTTAGCCCGTCGAGCCTGCCATTAGGCAGGGCGGCCCTAAATTTTGGCTCGTTTAGTTTAGCAGGGCGGGCCAACTATTAACCCGGCGATAGTGTTTCAACTGTTTGTGTTTACCACCGGGTTGTTAATTGGCAAGCGCACCAATCGTTTGTAGTTTTCAAAATTTAGATATCGTTCCACCGGGATTGAAAGTCCAATAACAACAGTAATTTTCTATTTACTATGGTAAATGTAAAGAAACTTATGGATAAAAGAATGATTTATATACAAGTTATACAATATTCACAGGATAGCATGGTAAAGTTGTTCATGAGATAAAAAGGAAATAAAAATCTATCTAAAAAGTTGAGTTGCAATCTAGAATAGGTAAGATACTTGAGATAAACACAGATAAACAAATTATGTTGGAGATTGGATCCCTAATCTAGAATAACAATGAGGAACTCAAGACATGCATATTTAATCATCAAGTTTCATGTCATTGCAGCTTAAAATCATTATAACCGATCCCTCGTGATATAAATTCTAAGAATTCACCGTAAAGTCCGATCCCTCGTGAGCTTTCTCAGTAAAAACTTGCATTAAGACCCGGCCTTATGGCAACAATGGTTAACAACCCCTATGGAATTGAGATACCAAGGGTATTCCAACTTTTACTTTCGTCAAAACAAGTTTCAATACAGCATGAATAATCATTCTCCCGTTTGACATTCACACTAATAAAACAAGTTTCAATACACATGAAAATCATTCTCCCGTTTGACGTTCATATTAATAAAAGGTTGAAATACTAACATGGACTTGAATCATAAACATGCAGAGGTCGAATTCACAACATTATACTCAATAGATTAGTTCACCAATTCCAACATAAACAAATTAGTTACACATGGTAAAAGTAGAAAGAACACTTACAGAGTTTGACATTACGAAGACGATGGAAACTTCACGATACAACGATCACAATACACCACAACACTCTCAAGTATCTAGAAAAACTATTCTAGAACTACAAACTCTAAAAGAAATACTCAAAACTCGAGTATAGAAGAGAGAAAAGAACTCTGAATGTAGAGAATGGGATGATATGAATGGTGTTGGATGTCAGCACCCTGACTCAGCCTCCATTAACGCAGCTGGTAGTGGCCACCTTGGAATATTATATTCAATCATGCTTGGCCATGTGTCCCTGTCTCCACTGCGTTTTGGCCATTTGTGTTGAGTGAAGTGGCCAATAATGGGTCACTAGGTGAGTGCTTGGCCAGCTTGGCTGTGGAGTCCACGCAGCACTGACGCTACGCGTGGCTGTGACCCGTAGCGTTAGCATCAAAAGTAGCTATGAACGCTACGCGTGGGATTGATGCTACGCGTCAGCTCCTCCAGTATAATTTTCTCTTGAATTCTTTACTTTTTCACTGCAAAACTAGAGAAAATTGATCAAGGGCAGATTATTTCCAACAACATCTATTTATTAAATTAAAACCTAATTTTCTAACAAATTAACCAAATTTTTATTATTTTTATCGAATTTTTATTAAAAGATTTATTGTAAATTTGAGGACTAACACCAACCCGGCCCATTTTTTGGCGGGCTTTGGCGGGGTGGGTCAAGGCCCGGCGGGCCAGCCCATTTTGCCATCCCTAATACAAGATGCTTCCATCAGCCTTTTGTTGATCTACCAGACTTTTTAGAGCATACATCCCCCCCACCCCTTAGTTTTTACAACTTAATCTTCATATCCTGAAAATTGCTTACTAAAAGAAATGTTATGAGCAGTTTAGACTATATTCTTTCAGTGAAAATACTTGATGATCGATATAAACAAATCATAAAGTCTGGGGTCTGGTTCAACAGTACTTAAAACTTATATTTTTTACCGGACTTTTTCTTAACATTCTAGTTATGTAAATTGAGAAAAGTAAATACAATTAATGGCATGTTTGATTATAAGTTGAACCAAGATATTGCCAAGGATACAAGATAGAAATGTTGGTCCAAATGAAAGAAGAAATACTACAAGATATATGTTTATGTTTAGTGAGGCACTAATAGCATATTGTTGGAAGAAGCAGTCTGGAGTACTACTCCCAACATGTGAAGCTAAGTATGTAACAGCTTGTCAAGGAGCCTGCAAAGCTCTATGGCTAGAGAAGCTATTGGTGGAGTTAAGCATAAGAACAAAAGTGCATGTGGTGATTAGAGTTGACAACAAATATGCGATAGACTTAGCCAAAGATCCTCCCACACATGGAAGAACGAAACACATTGAATCCAAGTATCATTTCCTTAGAGATCAGGTTGCAAAAAGAAAGGTGAAGCTCGAATTTTGCAGATCAGAAGAACGACTTACAGACATCCTAACATAACCTTTGGGTGCTAAAAGGTTTAGGAAGTTGAGAGATTTACTTGTATTCAAGTTTAACTGCTTACAAATTCTAGATTGAGAGGGAATGTTGTGAAGTAATTCAGAATTAGTTTGTTAGTTTGTTATGATTTGGTTGTTAAGATTTTGCCTAGAACGGAGAATTTGGAGACATCCTAACAAAACCTTTGGGTGCTAAAAGGTTTAGGAAGTTGAGAGATTTACTTGTATTCAAGTTTAACTGCTAACAAATTCTGAATTAGGAGGGAATGTTGTGAAGTAATTCAGAATTAATTTGTTAGTTTGTTATGATTTGGTTGTTAGGATTTTGTCTATAAAAGATTTTGATCAATGGAATAAAAAGTGGAATGATTTAGCAAAAAAACCAAACTCTCTATTCTAGTTCTATGCTCTGTTTTTAAGTTTTCAAACTTTTAGTTTCTACATATTTAAGTGTTACTTTTCAATGTGTTGCATTCTACATACCTCTTACATTGGGTTTTTGGGTGGTTTTTTGCAATCTATATTATTTATTTATTTTTAACCACAACTATCTTCCACCCAAAATAATTCTATTTAAATTAAAAATATCTATATTGAAATTAACTGGAGAATATTTTTCTATTTATAATATTTAATTCGGTAACTTTATTTAAAGAAAACCAATCATGTAATTAAACATTTACTATTTAAATCAAGTTACTTTATTCACTAAATTAATTAAGCCAATTACACATGCTTTCATACCTTCATGATTAAGGATATATTTTTTTATCATAAAAAATTTAGAAACTAAAAATCTTAGATGTTCTTTTGATCTATCACTTGCCACATTTCTAAAAGAATTAATACTTCTAACGATAGTTAAAATAGTAAAATATTTATAAAATAAAAATCTAATAATAATAAAAAAGATTGGTTAACCTATAAATTTACCCCTGAAAAATATAAGGTTTCAAAAAAAACTCCTTATATAAAAAATTTAATCATTTTTAGTCCCTCAAATTTTTAAGTGTGATAAAAAAATACTTGTCATTCATTCTCAACAATTCAATATGTATTATCATTAACAACGAACAATAGAAACTAAAAATGGTCAATTTTTTTATAGGAGATTTTTTCTAAACTCTATTTTAAAAGAGTGAATTCCTATTTTAACCTAAAAGTTTTTAACACTGTTGTTCAATCATAAATATAATATAATTAAAAATCTTTAACTGATATAATAAGTAGCAACATTAAAAAAACTTAAAAACATATCTAAAATGGTGGTGATAATTTTGAATTCGTCGATTGTATAAAAATTTTATAATAACCGTGTATTACAATTAAACTCTTAAAATAAATAAAATCAAACATAGTAATAGAAAAATATGTAGCAATACAATTGATATTTAATGTTTAAGAACGGTCTTTATTGTATGTTTTCTTCCATTTTCTATCTCAAAATTTTCAAGCTTACATTAGGAAATCCTTCGTTAAGTTTGCAAGATAGTCATGAGTACTACTTGAAATTCAATGATTGAAATTTGTTAATTTTTTGTTGCATAATTGAAGAGATTCGACATAGTGTTGATAATTAAATTCACTATGTCGATCGGCAATATATAATTAACTAGTAGTACAAATAAATTTTCATCCCCAATGCATTGAAATAAATATATCAAAACCATTATATCTGATATTTGCATAATACACACAAAGTTAGTGATACAGTTTTGAAAACTTAACCACTTTTCAGTTCGACCGGTACTTCTCAAATTCTCGTAAAAATCAAAGAAAAGTATCCTAGTAGAAGTTGAACCCAAGTCATGACTCATGATAGTAACACCAAAGAACAAAGGTAACACAGCAACTCGAACACTAATTCAGCCAGCATGATATGACATATAGCTAAAGGCTATATTCCAATTTCATGTCAACTAAACATAAAAATTATCCAATGAGATTACCAATTCCATCACAATTATAGATTCAAATATCAGAAGAATTTCAATTTACCCTTGGTCACAGAGCTCTTTGCATGCTTCAATTGGCATGAAGCTTTTTGAGCTCCGGTCAATCCAGAGCAGGTATCAGTAGCCCCAAAAGTGACGGCAAAGTAAAGATAAACAGTACATAGGAAAGTCAACAAAACAAGAGCCGTTAGAAGGAAGCGGTGTCGCCGTACAAGGGTCGACCAACTACCCAGTTCATCTCTGGGAAACTGCCTTCGGAATGATGGAGATCTCCTATGGGGAGAGGACATTATGGAATCAAGAACCATGGCTTTTGCTTTTATACCAACCCTCCTTAGCCAAACTGAGAAAAAGCATTGGTTTCATATTAGCACAAGATGATTGCTTGATTGAAATAATAAGAATGCAAAGATGCAGGGTCCCTATCTCTCTTCTCTCTTCCCACCCCTACCCCTTTCTCCAAAAATAAAATGAAAATTAAAGATGTGCACATACGCAGAATGTATTCATGGGTTATTTATACATAATACAAACTGCAGTAGCTTAGTTACCCAGGATACCTTATGAAATATGGTCATATGAACCAGCTGAAGAACAAAAAGAAACGTATTATGTCCATATAGTTTACCAAACATTACATATCTACCAACAAAGTATAACTCAATGCTAAATGCTTTCTAGATTAAGGTGAAAACTACGTGCATGGAATAATACAGGAAGCTCAAAGATATCAAAGTCACAACCTAAATTCTACGGTTGACGGAGGAAAAAGGAAAAAAAATAGCAAGAAGGAAAAATTCCAAGTGTAGGACCGTACTAGGCAATTTCCATTAAAGGTTATGACTTATGAAGATAAAATAGACACTGGTACCAACATCTGAAAGGCTTGCTGCATAATCTGTAAGACCGTCCAGTATTTTACTCAAGAGCAAAGGCCAGTGCCCAGTTGTACACTGAAACAAAACCTAAACAAAAAGTCCACCAAAATGATGAAATGTCTATGGCTAAGACTCTTGGACAACAAGGCCAGGCCTTATACTCTCATCTTGGTATGGGGATATGAATGTCAATCTTCTTTGTTTCATAAAAAACAGTGAAAAATGAGAACTACATACCTTGTTGGGTAAGGGATGAATGGAAAATTGTGAAGGAATTCATTTTACATTATTTGGGAATCTATAATGAATCTAGAAACGATGACTACGCGGGAAACAATTCACTTGTAGTACACCAAATTAATCCCACCAATGCTGTAAAGAAACTGAAAAGACAAATTTGTAGTTCTAAACTACACTATAGTTCTTGTTAGTGCATCAGCAAAGCAAATGAATTAATCATGTATTTATAGTACATTCTATTTATCATCATTCTTAAGACTTGGAGATCTAGCCAAGTTTCTAACCCCGCCCCTTCTCCCCATGAAAGAAGGAAAATTATCAGTAGACTTATTTCATACCCATCACATTTTTAGAAATAGCCTTAAATCCTTCAAATTTCGTTTTTAACAAATAGAAAAGCAATGGATTCATGGTTTTGGTTACTCTTACTCCCATTCTACAGTTTCAATCTAAGTGTAATAAACCACTAGAATAAGTTCATGAGCAAACAATGAACACAAAGAGTCAGGCATCTGATCATTAACACTATCAAAAAGACGCAACCAGTTCAGAATCCAAACCATTGTCATATTAAGAATAGAATAAGAAAAAATAAGATAAATTGTGATAAAATAATGGACCACAGTTCTCCCAACAGCATTCCATCTAGCTTGTAAAATTAGTATTACCAAGCAAGAACAGGACCACAGCATATTGAGATAAGGCTATAAATCTCAGTGTCCAATAACCAAAAACACTCCAATTATTTTACCAATTCTCTTTTTATAGCTGCGACAATGACTAATTGACAATAAATTACGCTTACAAATCCGGTAAACTAAGAAGTTATTAATTTGCCAATTGTCATAAGACCCACATGGCATTCCTCAGACGGACCAAAAAATTGATAAAAGAAAATTAATCCACCACCCCCACTATAATATGAACAATTCCTTTCTAAAATTCAAAACTTCCAAAAAAATGTACATCCTAAACAGATTCAAATAACACAGACCAACTACTATTGATATCATTTTCCATCATCACCATAAAAAGAACCAAGGGTATTATAAGAGCCAACCTAATATTAAATACACAACTTGCTACGACCCAGTTAGGATTCCTTCCCAAAGTTAAAAACTTTGAACCGGAAATGATCAAATAATACAGAATCAACTCATACTTGAGAGCATTTCACCGTGCCATTACATAATAAGAGTGTTTCAGCAGGAATATAATACCTCCCCCACAAGAAAAAGAGCGCAAGAGGGTGTTTCCGAAGGAGCTTGCCTTTGAGGAGAATGTGACAAGAAAAGGATTGCTACAGCTACAGGTACTGATAGCTAGATCTAGGGGTCATAGCATTTCCCAAACCAGGTGTAAAGAAACGTTCAATTGTTCATGTTTGTTATTAAACGTCATCGTTTGAGAGTCAGGTGCTAAAAGAAATCATGTAATCCAGCTGGAATTTTAATTCTTTATTCGTTCCGTTTATGATTGCATTTACTAAACTTTTAAAAGGTTATTACGTTCAATGTATCTAGAATTAAATGTGCTATACAATTTAGCAGGAAAAAAAAATGTACTGTAAATTCATCAGATTCATAATTCTCTTTTCACGCTTGACTCTATTTAGAAGGTTGGAAATTATTTACTCCATGTTTTAATGTTTGGATTGTAAGGGGATAAAATGGTATCAAATGGACTTTATTTTATCTAATTTTTTCTTTCTTTCTTTTCATTTTTTCTAGACTTTTCTTTTTCTTCACTGCTTTATATTTTTATTTAATTATAAGTTACAGCATTTTTTTGATGCATATTAGAGGATGTAATATTACTACCTCCGTTGTATTTATTTATATAGAGAAGATAATTAAGAAAATAAAAAATTAATTATTGTATAGAAATCATTGCTTGAAATATTTAATCTACCCCTTATTTATTAATTTGATATTTTTCTCTTCTTTTCTATATTTATTTCTTTATATTATTTAATGGGTAAAAATAAATATTTGGTCTTTAATTTCAAAGTTTGTCTAGTTAAGTCATTATGTTTATTTTCTCTTTAAATTTAATCCTTTAAGTTATAAAATATTTTCAATTTTGTCTAAATATGTTAAATTGGCTAACATTGTTAAATTAGTTTCCAATTTGGTAAAATGTCCAAAATAGTTATGATCTACCCTTCCACTAGTGGTGGCTTTAAGCATAGTTGAGGACTGCTCACCCAAGGTTTCATTTTTAGAGGGGTATTATAATTATATAATTTTTTATTATAAGAAATAAAACAATATACTAATAAGCTACTAATAATAAAAAATAAGATATTAATATTAATTATCTTTATTATTGTAGCATCCATTGAAAAGAGTTTTCTAAAGTTAAAATTATTAAAATTCGATTTATGTTCTACTATATCATAACATAAATTAAATGATTTTACTTTAATTTCTATTGAAAACAACTTTTTAAAGAGTCTCGATTATGAAAAAAATTATTGATGATTTTGTAACAAAAATGTAAAAAAATAATATTTAAATGATTAGGAGGGCACCAAATTTTTTAGTTGGCCTAGGACAACAAAAATTTCAAGGTCACTCCATCTACTATGAACCCTACCCTCACCCTCCATCTTCTCCACAATCCACCCACATCAGCCATCCATCATCTTGAACCCCCAAATTAAAATCGACATTGATAATCATAGTCATTATCACCTTCGATTATGAACATCTTAAAGCCCATCACAACCAAGTCATATTGGACTAAAAACCTCATGACCATGACACCTTCTATCACTCGCTATCGTTAAAGGAAAAGGAGGAAGGTGGAGAAAGGTGAAGGATTAGGAGGTGGAAAGGTAGATCAAACTATTGATTTTAGACCTCTTATTCAATAATGATAAACATATGAATAATTTAAAGACCAAGTTGAAAATATTGTGTAACTTAAAAGACCAAGTTGAAAATTGTTCACACACAGAGTTTAGAACACAAAACCCTAGGAAATCCTCCTAGAAATTAGGTATATTAATCTCTATAATGTGTCACTTCGTCTTTCACGTATGTATCAAAGGTACATTTATACCTAGGTGTGAACACCTATTTCGGTCCGGTCAATTAAGAATGGGAAATTCTGTCACTTGGAACCCCTTCGTTCTATTTGTGCTCGGGTCCATCACCCTAAACTGAATTTCGACTCCGAATGATCATTTTCGAGAAGGGTGTCTCCGAGTGGGATGTCTCCGAGTGAGGCATTTCTGAGTGGGATGCTTCTAAGGGAGTTACTTCCGAACGAAGAAAAGGTTGACTATACCTTTCGGGCAGAGACTCTTTTAAGTTCCATATGTCCAAATGATCATTTCCGAGTAGGGTGTGTCAGAGTGAGACGTTGCCGAGTGGGATGTCTCCGAGTGAGGCATTTTCGAGTGGGCTGCTTCCGAGGGAGTTACTTCCGAGCGAAGAAAGGCTCTGACCTGGAATGAACCTCTTTCGGGCAGACTCTCTCAAGTTCCAAATTTCCGAGTGGGTTGTCTCCGAGTGAGGTGTTTCCGAGTGGGCTGCTTCTGAGGGAGTTACTTCCGAACGAAGAAAAGCCTCTGACTAGGAAAGAATACCTTTCGAGTGGACTCTCTCAAAGTTCCATATTTCTGAATGATCATTTCCGAGTAGGTTGTCTCCGAGTGAGACGTTGCCGAGTGGGTTGTCACCGAGTGAGGTGTTTCCGAGTGGGCTGCTTCTGAGGGAGTTACTTCCGAACGAAGACTATAAATGAATACCTTTCGGACAGACTCTCTTAAGTCCCATACTTCCAAGTAAGTCATTTCCGAGTGGATAATCCCCGACTGAAGCCATTCTGAATGAAAAGCAAGTCTGATTTCAGATGAATACATCTGAGTGGATAATCCCCGACTGAAGCCATTCTGAATGAAAAGCAAGTCTGATTTCAGATGAATACATCCGAGTGGATTATTCCCGACTGAAGCCAGTCTGAATGAAAAGTAAGTCTGATTTCAGATGAATACATCCGAGTGAAGAATTCCCGATTAAAGTACCTCCGAGGGAAAAGAGATTCTGACTTTGGATGAGTGCTTTTTCTGGACAGAGATGTTTCTAAGCGAATCATATCCCGAGTAAATGGATTCTGAACGAAAAGGACTCTAAACTTCAAAGGAGCACTTTTCATTATATCCGAGTGAGGTGTCTCCGACCGGGATATTTTCGAGTGGGTCATTCTCGAGGGAATTACTTCCGAGCAAAGAAAGGCCCTGACTATGAAGTACTTTTCGTACGAAGATATATCCGAGAGAGGTGTCTCCGACTAGGATATTTCCGAGTGGGTCATTCTCGAGGGAATTACTTCCGAACAAAGAAAGGCCCTGACTATGAAGAGTACTTTTCGGACAAAGGTATATCTGAGTAGGTTGTCTCCGAGTGAGATATTCCTGGGTGGATCGATTCTAAATGCAGAAAGGCTGACTATGAATGAGTACTTTTCGGGAAAGATATATCCGAGTGGTCTGTTTCCGAGTAATGAATTCCCGAGTGAATCAATTTTAAGTCAAAAATGGTTCTGACTTGTCGGCCAGAGATATAGCCGAGTGAAATATTTTTTGAGGTGCCTCCGAGTAAGACGTTTCTGAGTGGGTTACATTCGAGGGAAGTGAGTCTGACTTTAAATGAGTGCTTCAAGCAGAAACACTTCCGAGCGAATCATCTCCGAGTGAAGCGATTCTGAACGAAAAGAGGCTTTGATGAATGATTCTCAGAAAGAGATATTCCCGAGTGAGTCAGACTTCGAAAAAGCACTTTAGGCAGATATGTCCGAGTGAGTCACTTTCGAAGGGAGAAAGGCTACGACTGAATGAATGTTTCAAGCAGTGACATTTCCAGACAAAGTACCTCCGAGTGAAGCAATTTCGAATGAAAAGAGGCTCTGATGAATACTCCTCGGAAAGAGATTTCTGAGTCAATAATCTGTGAATTCAAGCCTTCACACCGAGTGTCAAAGGTCGATTTTTTCACTCGGACTTTTATGTATGTAGGCACCTGTCTCGATCGGATCAATTTCCACCGAGAATGGATACTGACAGCGGTCCGGGCCATAAGAAGAACACCGGTCCCATGTGGCATCATTGGAGGAGTCCGTTTGTCCATGCTAACTTGGAATCGCACCATCCAAGTTGATCCTTGAATTCTGGGGGGCGGCTAGCAACAGACAAAAATGAAAATAATAAAGAACTACCCACTAGCCGCCGTTCCCCCATAATTGTCATCGACCAGGCTGTTTCTCCATTACATACAATCGTACCATCCAAGTTGATTCTCTAATCCTGTGGGGCGGCTGACAACAGATAAAAGTGAAAATAATAAAAATCACCCACCAGCCGCTGTTCCCCATAATTGTCAATGGCCAGGCTGTCTTTGGACTATCCACGCGCTCAGCTAGCACCCAGAAGCCTCTATAAATGCCTCAACTGAAGAGGCACAAAGGGAAGGGAGGGCATCTTGAATCACTGGAACCTCTGGCAAAAATATACTCTGGTGTCCTGAATCTGAAGAAGAAACCTGTCCCCAACCCACATTCTCTTTCCTTTGAAACAGAAGCACCAGTTCCATTCCTAGTTGTTGGACCTCAGAGCCTCCTTACTCCACCCAAACCCCTCGTAACTCCACTGAATCCTACACCGTCTCTTCATCAATACATTCTCACCACTGAATCCTACTCCGGCTCCCTATTGTACTTCGGTTATAATTACACCAGTTCCATTCTGTCCCTTTTCTTTCATTTCTTTTAATATTTATTCTTCTGCCGAATTTATAATTTTTGTTGAATCTGTTCTTTTGTTTAAGTTTATTCCGTTAAATTTCCTTTATTTCGCTTTGTAATTAGTAATAACAAAAAGAAATAAATGTTTTCTGTGTGTTCTTTCAAATCCAAAAAAATATAAAAATTGTCTTTAGCCAGTGTCGTACGGAAGTACTTCTGTCTACACTACTTTCCTAGAACTTGTACACGTGCGAAGAACTTCGCCTTGTATGGGTCTTTCCCAAGGACATTATCCACCACCAATTTTTTAATTTTTTTTCTGAAAGCCATTACAAGAACTACGTAACCCTGATTTCTCGATAACCCGAGAATACGTAGGAGCAAGACTTAACTTCTGTTGGGCCCATCCTTCCTTTTCCATTTTTATTTTTTACGTTTTTAATTGTTTCGTTTTTATCACTTCTATGAAAATCAATTTAGACGTGACGTCTTGTTGATTTTACCCTATTTTTGGTAGACAATAATAAAAAGGAAGAAATAGAACATCTTTTATAAGGCTATTTATGTTGCGCATTTTCAATCTTGGTACTTTTTTTGACAGGCGATGTAGGGTGCTAATACCTTCCCTATTCGTAACCGACTCCCGAACTTGAATCTCACCTTTTTTTAACCAGTGCTTTGTTAAAGGTTTTTTCCAATGTTTTTACTATAGATAAAAACGTTAGTGGCGACTCCCTGTTTCGTATTAACTCGTTTTATTTCTAAGGGTCGGCCGCGCCGCCGCGATCCCGGTCGCGACAGATGGCGACTCCGCTGGGGACCATTAGAGAGAGTCAGGCCAGTTTGATTGGAAGCACATGTTTTTATATGTAGTTTTTATTTTTTTTGATTTCTTCCCTTGTTTTTATTTTCTGTCGACTATTGTAAATGTTCATTCTTATTTCAATCACATCTCGTTATTTGTTTCATTGTCAATATTTGCATGATTGTCGAGCTTTAGGGTAGAGGACTATGTTACTTTTTTGTAATTATTGAACCCTAGGGTAGATAACCTTGTATATTTGTTCTGTGTTTGTTCTTTGTGCAGAATGGGGTAAGGTAAGAGGTATTGAATGCCCTTTCACACACTACACTCACATTTTTACACACACTGATGAGTGGCGCCCTATACCCGGGCCCCAAATGAAGCTTAAGTTAGGAGAGGTTGGTAACGGAATCGTATGGGATATACTTCCTATCCGGTGTTCGTAAGAACCTCAACTAGAGTTCGACCTTTCATGATGTACGCACCTAGTAGACTTCCTACTGTTGCGACCATGTCATGAATAGGATCTTGGCTCTAGTAACCTTCTAGAAGTCTAGAGTAAGCCACCCAATGTGAGGAGTCACCACTAGACAAGCTATAGGGCCTAGAAAAGACTTTTAGAAAATCCCGACCTAGGCCACGAAAGGGCAGACTCTACTTTACCTTACGTCATTTTCAATTCCCTGTTAATCCAAATAGATGAACCATTTACTTGCCAAAAAGATTACCTTACTTCAAAAATAATGACTCGTTTTTCTTGAAAAAACTGGTAATCTTTTGATAGGTAGATAGTTCCCTCTTCATCGTGTACTTCTAAGTCCTTAGTCATAAGTTTCCTTAGTCGTCAAAAGAAGAAGAAGAGAAAATAATTTTTACTTCCCTCCAACTGGGACATTATTGATGATTAAAGAACTTATGGCCATTTAGACTTGAACCCGCACGAGTTTTAAAAATCATTGCTTCCCCAAGTAAAATCGTTTTACGTTAAATCAATGAGGAAGTACCAGTCTTAAAACATGACAGTAACTAATTTCTCTTCCTTACCCTCATTTTCGTTGGAGGCTATTCAAAACTTAACGAATACCCTTTGAGTATCTGAGGAAGTTAACATGGGATTAAATTTATGAGATGAGGGCTGTGGTCACCCGAACAAAATGTTTAAGCTTAAGGCTCCCGCCTCAGAATGAAGGATTTCTTCTGTCTTCACAATTATCCCGTATTAATTTCCATGTTTACCATACCTAGTACTTTTGAACGATAAAGTTCTAAGGGGTGGTCAAAGGATACTCGTCAAGGCCTGTGATTGCTTCCCACAACATTCTCCTTCCTTCTTGTTTTTTTCAAAGACACCGAAAGACACCCTTACTAGACTTTCAAAGGAGACTCATGGCTGAAAGAGAGCAAGAAATTGAAAACCTCAGGAGTGAAGTTAACCAGCTAAAGGAGCAAGTGGTAGAGATGACCAGACTTTTAGAAAAGAAGATCATAGAGGGGGAACCCTCTGCGGGAGTCAAGAATGATCAACATTTACCAACCACCCCACTCCATCCTCCTGGACTGACAAAAATGCAAATTCCATTTTCTATGACACCTCCCATTTCTATCAGCAGGACCGACCTCATCATTGACCCTCAACCAACCTATGGCATGTCTTATGCACCACAACACGCCTTCATGGGCTCAAACAACAACCTGCCCTATGTAGTACCCTCAGAATACTCTCCCTCATTCCATAACCAACAAGAGGATCATGATTTACAAACAATAAACCCCCATATTTCATAATCCTCCCAGTCGTCGGGGGCACCTATCACAAGAATGTCTGCATCGGGAGATAAGGGGAAAAGAAAAGGGGATACTAATTCCACTTCCTATAACCAAAAAAGGACCTAACCCAAACTAATGACTCATACTTCCTTTCAACCTGCCAATCTCCATACACCTTACATGGTCGCCACCACCCCTGACCAGGGTTCCAATCTTTTCCCATTCCAGCTCTACCTTCGTCTGTATATCCCTCAAACACCTTCCCATTCTCATTTGCCTGCAATTAAACCCTATCTTCCACAGCCCTACTGTCCCCCACTAGGGCAGACTCAGCCACCTAATCCAGACCGAAGCACAATAAAACCCACTGATAGTCGAACACCGGTCCGGTTCGACCCCATTCCCATAACCTACACAGAACTTTTGCCTCACCTTATCCGTAGTTCCCTTGCGGTACCCTGTCCATTGAAACCGATGGTTCCTCCTTACCCCAAAGGTTATAATCCTAATACCCGATGTGATTACCATGCTGGAGCCCCAGGGCACTCTACTGAGGACTGTTATGCCTTAAAATTCAAAATGAGGGATCTAATTAAAGCCAAGTGGCTAGATTTCCAAGAAGGAAGTCCCAATATAATCATAAACCCCAGGTCTAACCATGAGAATCCTGGGATCAGTATGATAAGAAGGGACTGGGGGCATGGAGAGGATGCAAGCTTTGTGATTTGCACGCCAAGTGGAGAGGTTCATGACCAGGAGACCACCTAGCTCTTTACGACTTTAAACTTCTATTTTTTTATGACTTTTCAACCCAAACGCTATGCCTAAGGCATTGGGATATTTTATGTAATAAGGGCAAAAGCATATTTTTATCATTTCAGGTTTTTCTCAATGAATGCGTATCAAATTTCAAAATGTTTCCATTTGCTCCCCTTATTTGTTTTAACTTTCCCTTTATCCATTGGCTCTCTTTTATTTTTCCTCCTTCTCTTTGCCTTCATACACTAAAAAAAAACATCCATCCAAAATGATCCTTCTAAGAACAATGAGATCACAATCCTATTTCGTAACTTTGACCACCTGGTTGATCACGCTAAAGAAGAGAGTACCAAAGATGAAAGTCCCTTGGCCGAATTAACCAGGATGTTTGAATAAAGGTCACCTAGCTTTATCCAAAAGCGTTTGACAAGGTCAGCACACAGATTGAAGAGGACTCACAAACAACTGGGAAATCGATCGAGTCACCTTAGAAGACGTTACAATATGATGGTAGCTCAGTCTGGTGACATAAAAGTCTACATGAATAAAGATAGTGCCAGACTCCATAATGGCATATCTACCCTTCAAGGAAGTGTTAGTATTGACCAAAGTGGATGGCAAAAGCTTGATAAGGCCCATGAATGTAAACATGGTCAAGAAATACTCTGCCAAAAAAAAAACAACAACAAAAAATAAGTCAAGGTTGATGCCCTACGCATATACCAATTAGGGCAAGCTGATTCATATATCAAACCATCACTTTACCACAGGGGGACATAAATGTTATCACGCTAAGAACGCGACAAAATATGATATTCCTTTCATACTTGTGTAACCAAAGGAATGATCTACTGTGATATCATTAATATCATAGTTCTTTGCCACATTGGCTAAGGGTAAATAAAACGGCTAGACCATAACAAAGGTACCAAGGGGGTCATTCAAAAAAAGAGAACAAAAAAAAAGAGAACAAAAAAAAACAAAAAAAAGTCAAGGTTGATGCCCTACGCATATACCAATTAGGGCAAACTGATTCATAGATCAAACCATCACTTTTCCATAGGGGGACATAAATGTTATCACACTAAGAACGCGACAAAAAACGATATTCCTTTCATACCTGTGTAACCAAAGGGATGATCTATTGTGATATCATTAATATCATAGTTCTTTGCCACATTGGCTAAGGGTAAATAATACGGCTAGACCATAACAAAGGTACCAAGGGGGTCATTTAAAAAAAGAGAACAAAAAAAAGAGAACAAAAAAAAGAAAAAAAAGAAAAAAAAGGAAAAAAATGAAGAAGAAGAAAAAAATAACAAAAAAGAGAGATGAAAGAATGAACAAAAAGATAAAGACTCAGAATGAGCCCCCTCACTGGTGCCGAAAAGGGCTCGCCTCTGTTTCCTTAGATACATGGTGTTGGGGCAAATTTTCCTATTTGAAGTAACATCTATTCCCCCACAGGATGAGACTAAATCAAGAGAGATCAAATAAGCTCATTGTCAATCAGCTTAAACCTTTGTTGTGAAGGACACAACCTTGAAAAAGAAAATAAAAAAAAACACAAAAAAGTGAAATACGTCACAAGGAGAGAAAAGCTCGCTAGGCTGAAAACCTGGAAGGGCAGCCTAGGCAAAAGTTAGAGTAGCCTGGTAAGCTGAAAACCTGAATAGGCAGCTCAGGCAATAAATTCGGATCAAAATTTTGGCAGAGTAATTTAAAGATTCTTATGTGAATGGTCTGATTCCAAGTTAAGGCATAAGGATCGTAGTCTGACTACCTTTTCAGAAGCAGAGTCAAATGGTGAATTCAAAGTCGTGATGTGGGATAAAGATATACTTTGTTCTCAACACTTCACTGGAGGATCTGTAAAATCATTCCTATTCTACCCAATTATTAATATTTCCCATACGACTCCACTTGCTTCTTTGGTTTCCCTTTTTCCACACTTACTCAGCTTGTAAATACAATCTCACCTATTTTTGACACGTGTTTGTATTATGATTTTCCCTGATTTGATGAGACATATGTTTTCCCTTAATATATAAAAATAAGAAGGTAATGAAAATTTAAAGTCGTGAGGACAAGATGTTCCTGTTACTTGATCTCACCTCAAGCAATCATTATGAAGACTGGGCTTTACACGTTTCCAAGGCTAGGGTTGCTTCATCTGCTCTGTTTCAGTCATGAGTCACCTCGAATCTCTAAGGATTGTGGTTTTGCGGGAAGTCTCTTCAAGTTCCAATTTGTTTTACACCACTAACCTTTCTTGCAGGATGTCGCGACAAGTAGATGTGTCAAGTCTCAACCGCCAAAACTGGCACTTTCCAGGGTATATCCATTAGTCTCCAAGGCTCATTCTCATCCTCACTCATTAAAGCCGGTTCTCCTCGAGTTTCTTCTTATAACCCACCTAAATCATTGGACAAAACATATTTCTATGGCCGAACATGATGCCTTTCTAAGATTCCATTGTGCTTTGAGGTTTCCATCAATACCTGATAGTTGGAGCCGACATCTTAGGTTTCTGTCTCGTTCATGAGGCATATTGGGGGTCATATTTTCAAAAATAAAATAAAATAAAATAAAATAAAATAAAATCAATTTGGTACATTGCAACAGTCTAGTGTATCCAGTTCCCTGGCAACGATGCCAAGTACGGGTTAATTTGGATGAGACGTCCTGTTAACCCCCAAATCTTTCAAACCGTGGATTTTACCCCCAAGTCTATCATTCCTCTCTAAACTGGAGCATCATCTCCAGGTCTTTTGTCGGCCAAGGGGTAGTGCCTCGAATTTCAAAAAAAGGTTTGAACTGGGGCATCACCTCAAGTCTTTTCAGTCGAAGGACATCTTCCCCCGTTTCTTTTCTTTCCCAGCCAAGGGGCAGTACCTCTAAATCTTTCAATCTTTCTAAAAAAACTAGGGCATCACCCCAGATCCATTCCCAATCAAGGGGTAGTACCCCGAACCACCAAGTCCTTCCCTAGTGGAACTACACTTCCCAAGCAACTCAAACTGGGGCACCTCCCCCAGGGCATTATCTTTTGTCAACCCAAGAGCAGTACCCCGCGCTCCCAAAAAGTTTGAACTAGGGCATCACCCCAGGTCTCTCTCTGTCAAAGGGGAGCACCCATAGCTTCTTCAATCTCCCTAACTGGGGCATCACCCCAGATCCTTCCTCCGTTTGAGGAGCAATACCCCTAACTCCTTCAACCGGATTTTCCAAACTGGGACAGTTCCCCCCGTTCCTTTTCTCTTCCAGTCGAGGGGCAATACCCTGAATCGTCCAAAACAGCTTAAACTGGGGCATCCCCCAGATTTCTCTCCTCCAGCAAGCCCGCCATACATCCCCGATGGGATCTCTCTGTCAAGGGACGGTATCTTGAATCACTAAATAACTCAAATTGGGGCATCACCCCAAATCTTCCTAGTCAAAAGGCAGTTTCCCCTAAATCCCTTCAATCTTCCTAACTGGGACAGTTCCCCCCGTTCCTTTTCTCTCTCAATCAAAAAACAGTACCCCAAGGTTCTTTTAATCATGTCCTAACTGGGGCATCGCCCCAGGTCACATCTTTCAATTCCCCAAGGTTCTTTCAATCACGTCCTAACTGGGGCATCGCCCCAGGTCACATCTTTTAATTCCCCGTGATTCTTTCAATCATGTTCTAACTGGGGCATCTCCCCAAATTCCTCTTTCAGTCAATCGAGAGGCAACACCCTCCCCTTTACCTTCCAGTCGCCGAACAAATGGCACCCTTTACTTTCCAGTCACTGAACAAATGGCACCCTTTACTTTTCAGTCAACCGGGAGGCAATACCCTCACCTTTACCTTCCAATCCAGTTATCGAACAAATGGCACCCTTTACCTTCCAGTCGCCGAACAAATGACACCCTTTACCTTTTAGTCAACCGGGAGGCAACACCCTCACCTTTACCTTCCAATCCAGTTACCGAACAAATGGCATCCTTTACCTTCCAGTCGCCGAACAAATGGCACCCTTTTACCTTCCAGTCGCCGAACAAATGACATCTCTTTACCTTCCAGTCGCCGAACAAATGGCACCCTTTTACCTTTTAGTCACCAAACAAATGGCACCCTTCGCCGAACAAATGACGCCCTTTACCTTCCAGACGCCGAACAAATGGCGCCCTTTACCTTCCAGTCGCCAAACAAATGGCGCCCTTTACCTTCCAGTCGCCGAACAAATGGCACCCTTTACCTTCCAGTCGCCAAACAATAGCACCCTTTACCTTTCAGTCAACCGGGAGGCAACACCCTCACCTTTACCTTCCAATCCAGTCGCCGAACAAATGGCCCCCTGTACCTTCTAGTCGCCGAGCAAATGGCACCCTTTACCTTCCAGTCGCTGAACAAATGGCACCCTTTACCTTTCAGTCAACCGGGAGGCAACACCCTCACCTTTACCTTCCAATCCAGTCGCTGAATAAATGGCCCCCTTTACCTTCTAGTCGCTGAGCAAATGGTACCCTTTACCTTCCAGTCGCCGAACAAATGGCACCCCTTTAGTCGCCGAACAAAGGCTCCCTTTATTTCCAGCCTACCGAAGGTCAACCCCAATCTTTTCATCTCCGGTCAATTGAGAATTGGCCCCCAATCCTCTCACCTCCTGTTAACTAAAAGACAATCCTTTCGCTTTTTGTCATCCCAAAAGATAATTCCCAGTTGACCATTTCCTGCTGAAACTGGTGTACCGCCCCAATTCTATTTACTCGAAAAAAATAAAAAAACATAAAAATAAAAAAAAACAAAAAAACAAAAACAAAAACAAAAAGAGAAGAAAAAAAAAGAGACAGATGTGGAAAATGCTCTTCATCAAAGAGGAAAAGTTCACACCGACTCATTGATTGCCAACACCGTCAGATATCATACCGATTAAGAGGTCCACCTGGCCCCTACATAGGTGTTCATATCTTTACTTCCTTTTCACTTCAAAAACATGGAAGCTTCGTGTTTCTCTTGCGAAAAAGAAGTAAAGAGGGGCATCTATGAACACCTATTTTGGTCCGGTCAATTAAGAATGGGAAATTCTGTCACTTGGAACCCCTTCGTTCTATTTGTGCTCGGGTCCGTCACCCTAAACTGAATTTCAACTACGAATGATCATTTCTGAGTAGGGTGTCTCCGAGTGAGACGTTTCTGAGTAGGATGTCTCTGAGTGAGGCATTTCCAAGTGGGATGCTTCCAAGGGAGTTACTTCCAAACG
Organism: Clitoria ternatea; assembly: GCA_037962975.1. NCBI lineage: Eukaryota > Viridiplantae > Streptophyta > Magnoliopsida > Fabales > Fabaceae > Clitoria > Clitoria ternatea. The sequence continues at coordinate 34,075,509 of CM075672.1, read as the reverse complement.
AAGAAAAGACTGACTATACCTTTCGGGCAGAGACTCTTTTAAGTTCCATATGTCCAAATGATCATTTTCGAGTAGGGTGTGTCAGAGTGAGACGTTGCCGAGTGGGATGTCTCCGAGTGAGGCATTTCCGAGTGGGCTGCTTCCGAGGGAGTTACTTCTGAGCGAAGAAAGGCTCTGACCTGGAATGAACCTCTTTCGGGTAGACTCTCTCAAGTTCTAAATTTCTAAGTGGGTTGTCTTCGAGTGAGGTGTTTCCGAGTGGGCTGCTTTTGAGGGAGTTACTTCCGAATGAAGAAAAGGCTCTGACTAGGAAGAATACCTTTCGAGTGGACTCTCTCAAAGTTCCATATTTTCGAATGATCATTTCCGAGTAGGTTGTCTCTGAGTGAGACGTTGCCGAGTGGGTTGTCACCGAGTGAGGTGTTTCCGAGTGGGCTGCTTCTGAGGGAGTTACTTCCGAACGAAGACTATAAATGAATACCTTTTGGACAGACTCTCTTAAGTCCCATACTTCTGAGTAAGTCATTTCTGAGTGGATAATCCCCGACTGAAGCCATTCTGAATGAAAAGCAAGTCTAATTTCAGATGAATACATCCGAGTGGATAATCCCCGATTGAAGCCATTCTGAATGAAAAGCAAGTCTAATTTCAGATGAATACATCTGAGTGGATTATTCCCGACTGAAGCCAGTCTGAATGAAAAGCAAGTCTGATTTTAGATGAATACATCCGAGTGAAGAAGTCCCGATTGAAGTACCTCCGAGGGAAAAGAGATTCTGACTTTGGATGATTACTTTATCTGGAGTGAGTCACTTTTGAAGGGAGAAAGGATACGATTGAATGAATATTTCAAGCAATGACATTTCCAAACAAAGTACCTCCGAGTGATGCAATTTCGAATGAAAAGAGGCTCTGATGAATACTCCTCGGAAAAAGATTTCTGAGTCAATAATCTGTGAATTCATGCCTTCACACCGAGTGTCAAAGGTCAATTTTTTCACTCGGACTTTTATGTATGTAGGCACCTGTCTCGATCAGATCAATTTTCACCGAGAATGGATTCTGACAGCGGTCTGGGCCATAAGAAGAACACCGGTCCCATGTGGCATCATTCGAGGAGTCCATTTGTCCATGCTGACTTGGAATCGCACCATCCAAGTTGATCCTTGAATTCTGGGGGGCGGCTGGCAACAGACAAAAATGAAAATAATAAAGAACTACCCACTAGCCGCCGTTCCCCCATAATTGTCAATGATCAGGCTGTTTCTCCATTACATATAATCGCACCATCCAAGTTGATTCTCTAATCCTGTGGGGCGGCTGACAATAGACAAAAGTGAAAATAATAAAAATACCCACCAGCCGTTGTTCCCCATAATTGTTAATAGCCAGGCTGTCTTTGGGCTGTCAACGCGCTCAGCTAGCACCCAGAAGCCTCTATAAATGCCTCAGCTGAAGAGGCACAAAGGGAGGGGAGGGCATCTTGAATCACTGGAACCTCTGGCAAAAATATACTCTGGTGCCCTGAATCTGAAGAAGAAACCTGTCCCCAATCCACATTCTCTTTCCTTCGAAACAGAAGCACCAGTTCCATTCCTAGTTGTTGGACCTCAGAGCCTCCTTACTCCATCCAAACCCCTCGTAACTCCACTAAATCCTACACCGTTTCTTCATCAATACATTCTTACCACTGAGTCCTACTCCAGCTCCCCACTGTACTTCGGTTATAATCACACCAGTTCCATTCTGTCCCTTTTCTTTCATTTCTTTTAATATTTATTCTTCTGCCGAATTTATAATTTTTGTTGAATCTGTTCTTTTGTTTAAGTTTATTCCGTTAAATTTCTTTTATTTCGCTTTGTAATTAGTAATAACAAAAAGAAATAAGTGTTTTCTGTGTGTTCTTTCAAATCTAAAAAAATATAAAAATTGTCTTTAGCCAGTGTCGTACGGAAGTACTTCCGTCTACACTACTTTCCTAGAACTTGTAAACGTACGAAGAACTTCGCCTTGTATGGGTCTTTCCCAAGGACATTATCCACCACCAATTTTTTAATTTTTTTTTCTGAAAGCCATTACAAGAACTACGTAACCTTGATTTCTCGATAACCCGAGAATACGTAGGAGCAGGACCTAACTCCTGTCGGGCCCATCCTTCCTTTTCCATTTTTATTTTTTACATTTTTAATTGTTCCATTTTTATCACTCCTATAAAAATCAATTTAGACGTGACGTCTTGTTGATTTTACCTTATTTTTTGTAGACAATAATAAAAAGGAAGAAATAGAACATCTTTTATAAGGCTATTTATGTTGCGCATTTTCAATCTTGGTACTGCTTTTTTGACAGGCGATATAGGGTGCTAATACCTTCCCTATTCGTAACCGACTCCCGAACTTGAATCTCACCTTTTTTTAACCAGTGCTTTATTAAAGTTTTTTTCTAATGTTTTTCCTGTAGATAAAAACGTTGGTGGCGACTCCCTGTTTCGTATTAACTCGTTTTATTTCTAAGGGTCGGCCGCGCCGCCGTGATCCCGGTCGCGTTTCTAGGTCAAAACAAAGAGGGCCCAGGCCCATTAGACTAAAAACCAAATGAGATTCTAACTTTAGCTAAAATGAGAGGGGGTCAGGAGGATTCGTGGGACCCCCTGACCTCGGGGGGAACAGGAGCCCCCTAGCCATGAGCCTCAGGCCTAAAGCTGGGTGAAATGGCTAAGTGTAGTCAGCTGGTGCTTCTTCTTTGGGTAAGGGTGTAGAGGAGTAGATCTCTAAGACTCGTGGATAAGCCGAGAAGAGTTGGTCTGCGAGAGGCGTGGATGAGCAAGAGGAGTTGGTCTCTGAGAGGCATGGATGAGCCGAGAGGAATTGCTCTCCGAAAGGAGTGGATGAGCTGAGGGGAGTTGGTCTCTGAGAGGCGTGGATGATCCGAGAGGAGTTGATCTCCGAGAGGCGTCTTGAAAAAGGACTTATGCTTTTCTGCCACGTCGTAGAGGGTTGATAGCCACCATTTTCATATTTGAGGGGTGCACGTGCCTGTCATGATTACGTCATTTCTGTATCCCTAGGCCATTAATACGTCTTTTAAAGCGCATTGTTTCACCCCAGGTTATCCTAAAGCATCATGCCCGTTGATCAGGGAACCTTTTACTCCCCCACCATTGGATCCAGATCCATGTTGCTTCACTTGAATACTTTCCCAAAACGTTTCACCCTTTTGTTTTCCAAACTCTGTCATTTCACTTTAAATAATTTCCCAAAAGCATCACACCTTTTCATTTTCAAACCCCTTCGTGTTCCAACCGTTAGATCTAGTACGGTGAAACGCCAACTCCCTTACCTATAAATGGGCTTGGCTCTTCCATTTCATGCTTTTTAGGCTTCCATTCTTCTGTTTCTGCACCCTTCCTTGCTTCTCTAAAGCTTTGGTTTATCGAACTTCATTGCTCCCAAGTTTTATCCTTCACTCTTTTCCTTAGCATTCTTCACCTTACCTGTCAGGTTAGTGTTTTCCCCTTCAAACTACTTTCATCATGAGAGTTTTAATGGCGTCATCTGTAGGGAATCTCTACGATTAGGTGAAAAATGAGGTGTTGGTATCTCATCCTCTCTTCAAAGTGAAGAGAGTATGGCTCAACTGTGGGAGGGGGGAACATTTAATCATTCTACCCTTGCTTGTAATGTAAAGTGCATGTCTTGCTCTGCCTCCAATAGGGTTTGTCACGAGTGTGCTGACCCGAGCAGTTGGACTTTACCTTTGTCTATGAGACTTTCTTCTCTAGGCTACATCTGTCTTTCCCTTTCTCTGATTTTGAGGTTGGGGTATTAAATGCTTTAAATATCGCCCCAACTCAGTTACACCTGAATGGATAGGCGTTCGTGAAGGCGTTTGAGGTACTCTACTAGCTTTTCGGTCGTGTTCCCTCCATTCCTTTGTTCTTTTTGTTTTTTTCAATGCAAAAATTCTAAAGGAAAAGGTATCTGTAGAATGGGTCTCTCTAAATGGTGTCGCCCGTCGAAACTTTATTAGGGCCTTCGACCAGTCCTACAAGAACTTCCAAATGAGTTTTTTCAAAATCCGAGTTGGGCTGGATCCTCCTGGGAAGACTTTCTGCATTACCCTATCACACGGCCCCGATTTCTCCTCTACTAGACTCATGTTCCTATCCAGTTTCAGGTATCCTGGGATGATCTATCCCTGTCTGAGAGGGCAGATGCCAAGTTTCTCCTCGAGAACTTGAAGACTTACTTTAGCTCTCAAGCTCTGATAGTTTTATCCCCCCATCTGAGCGCCCTTGACGCCTGGATCAGTGAGTGTGATTTTAATTGTACTGTGTTTTGTATTTTATTGTCTGACTCTGGTTTTTCACTGATTGCTTTTGTTTGTGTAGCTGACATGGCTCCTTATAAAATCTTCATCAAAGATTTAAAGAAACTCTACCCGGGTAGTGATCCCAGGATTATGAGGAAAAAGCTAGCGAAAAAAAAGGAAGAAGACAAGCTCGTCGATTCTTGCGGACAACCCTCAGCAACCCACAAGGGCTGTGACCATCGTGACGCCCATCAGTGTAGTTCCTCCTCCTATACAGATAGAGAGATAGGTGGGTCATACATCAAAGAGGCACCACTCCAACGACCCCGCCAGGGAGGGTGCGGCCTCTAGATCAGCTGAGTTGGAAACTCTAGGCAAGGGTCACCCTGAGTCTCCCTGCCGGGCAGGAGAATAGGTGGGGGTAGCCACAAGCCAATCATGGTGTCAAACAGTCCCGAGCAGGAGACAACATCCCTAAATCCCAAGAACCGAGTGGTTCAGGTGTCTCCTCAGGTTGCATCTACAAAAGGGGTGTCAGCCGAGAAGATGGCTGGCGCTCTCCCAGGAAAGACAGAACTCGAAGATTGACGCTGGGAGGGCTTTGCCAATGGATCCCTGTGCGCCACTAGCAATCCTGCGTACTCATTGTGGGATGTTCATTTCCCTATTCCAAGCTTCATGGACCGGACGGTGGTTTTTAAGAAGGATGAGAAGAAATTTGAAGGGTCGAATGCCACAGCTATGTGTTAGGCTATGGAGATGTTTAAACTTCGGGCGACTTCCATGACTCGGTTCTTGGAGAAGCGCTTTGTTGAGCAGAAGGAGTTGGCGGGGTTGAAGAAGGAAAAAGCAGCGCTGCAGCTCAAGAGGAATTCCCTACGTGATGCCAACAAGTTGACCTCCCTCCAACTCAGGGATGCCTTAAAGGCAGTGGGGGCTTAGCTGATGATTTGAAACATGCTAAAGTCGACTTGGTGGAGGTTTAATTGGGGCAAGCGCTGGCGGAGTCAGAGTTGGCTGTCGTTGAGGAGCAATGAGTTAACCTGGGTAAGCGCCTGAGGGTTGCGGAGGAAGCATACGCCTTAGTGTGCTCGACCAAGAAGGAAGTTGAGGAGAAACTGAAAGGGGCTGAGGGCGAGATCAAGAAGCGCAAAGTGAAGGAGGTGGCCTATATACGTTTTATAGAGGAGCAATTTTCTGAGAAGTACATGGCGACCTTCGACCTTTGCCAGCAACATATTCAAGTGCTGAACTCTTCAGTGGATCTTAATTTAGAGGGAATAAGGCCCTTCCGAGTCGTGGTAAACAGTGAGATTGTTGATCTCTCAAATTCCAAGGATGAGGAAGAGGCGGCTGTTGAAGATGCTTCTGGGACTGGACCTGGTGTGGAGCCGATTGTGGTCCCAGTGTCGGAGATAGTGAATCTCGAGGGCGAGCCACACCCGGATGGGGCTGAAGGCAAGAAGCTTTAAGGCGGGGTCGAGAGCAACATACCTCAGGGCGAGACCCCAGGTGCCGACAGCTAGTGACCTTACTTTTTCTTTTGTTTCTCTTGATGTAATACTTTTCCTTGATGGACAAAATGATTTGTATTTTTTATCTTTATATGCTCTGCTTATATACGTTTATGTTTAATGAATCGTACCTTTGTCTTTATACGCTATGTCTGGTGTAATTTGTGTCCACCTTATCTCTCAAACTTGATATACGTGAATGTAATATTAAGGTCGATTTCCCACTTGCACTCTTGGGTACTTAAACGACTTTTAAGTTTCGTAACATATTAGCGAGAAGATCAATTCCCTACTCGGACTTTTGAGTACTTAAATGATTTTTAAGTTTCATAACATATTGCCGAGAGGATCGATTCCTCGCTCGGACTTTTGAGTACTTAAACAATTTTTAAGTTTTATAACGTACTTCCGAGTGGATCGATTCCTCACTCGAGCTTTTGAGTACTTAAACGATTTTTAAGTTTCATAACGTATTTCCGAGAGGATCGATTCCTTGCTTAGGCTTTTGAGTACTTAAACGATTTTTAAGTTTTATAACATATTGTCAAGAGGATCGATTCCTCGCTCAGGATTTTGAGTACTTAAGCGATTTTTAAGTTCCATAACGTATTTCCGAGAGGATCGATTCCTTGCTCAGGCTTTTGAGTAAGGTGGTCCTCTTGACTGAATATCTTGAAGTTCTTATTGAAGAAGAGCTGGGCCTCGTTAAAACTTCTCGAGAGAAAAACCTAATGGGAAAAACCTCTCGGATAGGAAAAAGAGTGCCCTAGTGTACAAAGGATCAACGAAAGTAAAATTTCAAATGAGTGGTATTCCATGTTCTTGGTACCTCTTTTCCAGACAATTCTTCTAATCGATAGGAACCCTTCCCTATGGCTTCTTTGACTCTGTAAGGACCTTCCCAGGTAGCAGCGAACTTGCCCTCCCCCTGTGGCTTTTGATTATTATCTGCAGTGTGCAAGACAAGGTCTCCTTTACGAAGGGGTCTGGGTCGGAGAAGGGAGTTCCAATGCTGAGCGGACCTCTATTTGGTTGCCTGTATCTTTACATATGCAACATCTCACTCTTCTAAACTGAGATCTAAGTCTTCTCATCTTCTGTTGTTATTCAGGTCTTCATCATAGGCGAGATGTCAGAGAGTGGGCTCCCCTAACTCTACTGGTATCATGGCATCGGCCCCATATGTGAGTCAAAATAGGGTCTCATGGGTCGATGAATCGGGGTTGTGTGATATGCCCATGGAGCCCTAGGTAATTTTCCTCCCATCTTCCTTTGGCTTCTCTGAGTTGTTTTCTAAGCTCTTGAAGGATTATGTTGTTCGCCACTTTAGCCTAGTAGTTGGTTTGATTTATGGATGCTCCACAGAAGAGAATTTCTGTTTGATACCCAGGTTTTTAGAGAATTCAACAAAACCTTTGTCCGTGAACTGGCGGCCGTTATTCGAGATGATTGTGTGGGGTAGTCTGTGTCTACAGATGATATGTTTCCAAGTGAAAGTCTGGACTTTGGCTGCAGTGATAGTTGCAAAAGGGTTCCGCTTTAATCCATTTGGTGAAGAAATCAACTGCCACCAGAAGGAATTTGACTTGGCCTTTTCTGGGTGAAAATGGGCCCAGGGTGTCCATCCCCAGGTGTTGAAGGGCCAAGGGGCTAAGATCCCATGGAAAGGCTCAAGATGATTATGGATCCGGTTGGCGTTGCACTAACATGGGTCATATTTCTTGACAAATTTAGAGCAATCGGCTCGTAGGGTTGGCCAAAAATATCCTGCCCGAAGGACTCGAGCAGTTAGAGGGTGGACTATTGCATAAAGGTTGTAAATCCCCGAGTGGAGTTCTCATATTACATAGTTAGCCTGCTCTTCAATCAGGCATTTCAGGAGTGGCATGGTGAAGCCTCTTTTGTAGAGTATTCCGTCCAGCAGGGTGTAGTTGGCTGCTTATAGCTGTAGCCTTCTAGCCTGCTGATGATCTTCTGGAAGGGTTCCCTGCCTGAGAAAATTAACAATCGGGGTCATCCAAGTATTTTCAATCAGGCTTTCACATACCTGGTTCTCTGCTGAGTCTCTTGAATTATGGGTTCCTCTAAGATGATTTGAATGATCGTCTTGAGGTTCCCAGCTTTAACTGTTTTGGCCAACTTAGAGAATAGGTTGACGCATTTATTCATTGCCCGGGGAACATGAACTATGTGAAAATGTTTAAGGTCCTTTGTTAATTCATTCACTCGAGCCATGTACTTCGTCAAAATTGGGTCTTACGCTTGGTATGACCCTTCCACTTACCGAGCCACCAATTGGGAGTCGGTCTTTGCCTGAACACACCAAGCCTCTAAGTCTATAATGACTCGTAACTCAAGGCTGAAAGCCTCGTACTCCGCCTGGTTATTGTTGGCTTTGAACTAGAACCTGAGGGACTTCTCAACTTCTAATCCGGTCGGGGATTCCAGTTTGACACCTGCTCCGCTACCCTTCTTGTTGAAGGATCCATCTACGGAAAGGATCCGTAGACCGTGTGCGGCCTCATAATCATCCTTATTCTCTCCCAGCTCTACCATAAAATCTGTCAGTACTTGGGCTTTGATAAGACCTCTGGGTTCATATCAAATACCATATTCCGATAACTCAACGGCCCAAGCGACCATTCGACCTATAAGTTTTGGTTTCTAAAGTATCTTTCCAAGCGGTTGGTCGGTTCTTACTACCACTTAGTGGCTGTAGAAGTAAGGTCGGAGTCAGCACGCTGCTACGACAAGGCCGTATGTGAATTTTTCAACTCTTTGATACCGTACTTCATCCCCCTATAACGTCTTACTGGTGAAATAGACTGACCTCTGAACTAGGCCGTCCTCCTGAACCAAGACTAAGCTTACTGCCTCGGTACCGATAGAAAGATAGAGGACTAGTTCTGACCCTACATCTGGTCGCATTAGAATTGGTTGGGATGTAAGGTAGACTTTTAGGTCTTGAAATTCCTTCTCACATTTTGATGTCCACTCGAACGAATTTGTCTTCTTTAACACTTTGTAGAACAACATGGACTTTTCAGCAAATTTTGAAAGGAAGCGGGAAAGGGTCGTGATCCGACCAGTGAGGCGTTGGACCTCTTTGCTATTCTAGGGGCTTCTCATTTCCATCACGGCTCAGCATTGGTCCGAGTTAGCCCCAATGCCTCGGTAGGTAAGCATATATCCCAGGAACTTTCCTCCTTGAACCTCGAAAGAGCACTTCTCAGGATTCAGTCACATATTATGCTTGTGCAACTCGGAGAATGTCTCTTCTAAGTCCTGTACGTAGGAATCCGCCTATTTGGTTTTGACCACCATGTCATCTATGTAGACCTCCATATTTCTCCCAATTTGTCTAGCAAAGATTTTGTCCACCAGCCTCTAATAAGTAGCCCCTGCATTCTTTAAGCTGAAAGGCATCACTCGGTAATAGTAATTTGCCTCACCTTGATGAATGCTATCTTTTCCTTGTCTTTGTGGTCCATTCAAATTTGGTTATACCCTGAGTATCTGTATATGAAGCTTAAGATCCTGTAGCCTGAAGTTCCATCCACCAGATGATTAATACTAGGTAAAGGATAGGGATCTTTGGGGCATACCTTATTCAGATCAGTGAAGTTGACACATATTCACCACTTGCCATTTGATTTCTTTACCATGACCATGTTGGACAACCAGGTCGGATATTTGACTTTTCTGATAAATTGGTGGATACCAGCTTGTCTGTCTCTTCCTTGACTGCATTCCTCCAATTGGGCCTCCCAATTTTTGAGGCTTCTGGGATATAGGCTTGGTGTTCGGCTCAATGTTGAGTGAATGACAAATTATACTGGGATTGATGCTTAGCATGTCAGCGAGGCTCCAGGCAAATAAGTCTACATTTGCTTTTAGCAGGTTGACTAGGGCTTCCTCAAGGATCGGATTGAGTATTACACTAATCCGAGTGAACTGGTTCGGGGAGGGTCTGACTTGAACGAGCTTAAGGGACTCTACCGGCTGGGTCTCTCATATTTTCTATCGTCACGAGGGTCAAACCCTGTTTTCTATGTCTTCATAAATTATGAACGTCTTCTTGGGGTGGAGGCTCTCGTAGTAACATTCTTGAGCAACTTCCAGATCCGCTCTGACAACCCCTACTCTTCCGTCCCCGAGTAGGAACTTCATGGTTAGGTGCATGGTAGAAATAACGGCCCCCAGGGCGTTGAGGGAAGGTTGTCCTAGCAACGCGTTGTAGGAGCTGGGGAAGTCAACGACCGGGAACTTGACTTTGACCACGCGACTGTCTCTTCCATTGCTGAAAGTAGTTCTTAGGTTGATAAACCATAAAACCTACAGAGAGCCACCAAAAAAACTGAGTAAGGTCCCATTATACCTTTTTAACCACCGAGCGGGGAAACCCATCATCTGGTATGCCTTCCAGTATAGGATGTCTATTGAGCTTCCCTGGTCCACGAGTACTTGATCCACCATAAAGTCTTCAATTCACATGGTGACTACCAATGGCTCGTCTCGGTTGGAGTCACCTTCGGGAAAGTCTGGTCTATCGAAAGTGATGGCCATCGTGTCTAACTCTACCTACAATAAATTTACCTGGCTTGATTGGTGTGATCAACGTGCCCAAGCGCTTGGGAATCTGCTTGAAATGGTATGAATAACCCTCTTTCTGTCTTCTCTTCCATCTGTAGGCCTCGGGGACCGAAAATGTGGGGCTTATGATCTGTCTCGGGTTTGGAGCTCAACCTGATCGGGGTGCTTTCTTGCTCTCTTCTAGTTTTCTTCCTTTGGTCTATCATCCTTTCGAGCAACAAACCTTGCCAAATGCCCTTGGCGAATTAGATATTCTACTTGATTACGGAGGGAACAACACTCTTCTGTCGTATGACCAGGGGCTGGTGGTATTCACAGTACTTGGTTATGTCTGACCCTTTTAGCCCCTCTCCCAGGGGAGGAAGCGTAAGGAGGCCAGTGTTGCAAAATTTGTGCATGATCCGATCACAACGATCCTTTAACGTTGTGAAGTTGGTATACCTTGGAGCATTGTAGGCATCAGCGTGCTTGTCTCAGCCTTGCCTAGGGCTTTTATTTTTCTGGTCGGGCTGGTGGGTGACCCGGTCGGAGGAGGTCAATCGATCGGCCTCTCACTCGTCAACTGTGATATATCAAGAAGCTCTTGCCCAACAATCATCCATGTCTTGAGGGGGTTTCTTGGCCAAGGAATCGATGAACTTACTCGGTCAAAGGCTAGTTTGTATGGCGTATAATGCCATTTCGGCGCTGAGATCCCGAATCTGAATGGCTTGTTCAAAAAAGCAAGCCATGTACTACTTCAAGGTTTTATTCGGGAGCTGGTGTAGATTCACCAGGCTATACAAATTCTGTTGTACGGATCTACTAGTGGAAAACTGGTTAAGGAACTTCTGACTGAGATCAGAGAAATTGGTGATACTTTTTTAGGGAAGATGGGAGAACCAATGGAGAACCGACTTGGTCAAGGCAGTGGAGAAGGTTTGACAAAAAAGGGAGTTTAATGCCCCTATAACCAACATGGTGGTGGTATACATGGTGAGATGCTCTTTAGGGTCCCCTCTACTGTCGTATTTTTCCATGGAAGAGGGCTTATAGTTTAGAGGGGTAGGAGTATCCATAATCTGATCGGACCATGGGTGGGCAGCGAACGGGAGCTCAGGTTCATATCTCGTGGTTTCTCGTGTCTGGTAGGAAACACGGTTGGCGGCTTTTCGTTGGGCGGATCGGCCCTTGTTGTTACTAGAGGCTTCTCGTTCGCTGTCCCTTTGCCCTAGAAGTTCTACATTCTCTTGTTGCAGGTTGGCCACTGTCTTTTGGAGGGTTTCCACCATGTTTGTTAATCTTTGTATTTGGTCGCCATGATTGGATGACTCTGGGTGACGTCCCCTGTCCTCCTCTCGCCGGGTGTTACAGGTGTTGACCATGGCTGCATCTAGGATTAGGGTTTAGGGTTAGAGAGAGTGGTGTAGGATCCATTTTACTGGGCCTCACGGTAGGCGCCAAAATGTTCACACACAGAGTTTAGAGCATAAAACCTTAGGAAATATTCCTAGAAATTAGTTTATTAATCTCTATAATGTATCACTTCATCTTTCACATACGTATCAGAGGTATATTTATACCTAGGTCAAAACAAAGAGCGCCCAGGACCATTAGACTAAAAACCAAATGGGATTCTAACTTTGGCTAAAATGGGAGGGGGTCAGGAGGATTCGTGGGACCCCCTTACCTCGGGGGAACAAAAACCAATTTACAATGTTAGCAATTTAATGAATTTAGGCTAAGTTGAAAATATTGTGTAACTTAAAAGAACAAAATGAAAGAAAAAATACATGAGATTAACCATAAAAAACTTAAAACTTAAAGGACCAAATGTTTATTTTTTCCTATTTAATATTGACTCAAGGTCTATTTAGTTCCCAATAATTAAGGTTTCTTATATGGGATTGGTCAAATGTTATTTTCTAACTTGTTAATTTTGGATGATGTGTAAGATCAATATAAATCATTGGATGATTTTGTTTCTACAAATCCATTTTCACAACTATCAAACATGCACTCAATAGTATATGAAAAGATAAATAAAATCGGATGTATGTAGTACTACCTCACTCTTTGAATATAAACAACAACAAAAAATCTTGCCCTAAAATATAAGCAAATATAATTAACTCTAGTTTATTAAATGTAGAATTATTCTAAAATGTCCTTATTTAACACTCTATACACTTTAGTTTTTAGTGAAAAGATACTAAACTCCCTTAACAAGTTCTAATGAAAGGTATTATATAGTAAAAAAATGTATTTTTAAGAATGAAATCAATTATGTTAAATGAGGTTAACTATTTTTCTTAAAAGGTATAAGGTAATTTTTTTTACTTATATTCAAGGACAGAAACAATATCTTTTAATTGATATTTTGTTTTTTAAAGCTCTCATCACACATTATTGTGTGCATTACAAGTGCACCTATGTTTTGATCTAATTAATTAATTTCTTATTTAATCTGTTCTTATTTAATTGTTCACATAGAGAAGAGAAATTTTATTTTTATTAACCATTCATTTAGAGTTTTAAATTACCAATAATGACTTTTCATCTAATAATACCCATAGGAGAGAGAATGTATATTGTAACATCCCGATCTTTTTAGGAAGGGCCTGTAAGGCCAATTGTTGTGTTTTGTTGATATTTGAGGATGACTGCTTGTGTTTGTGACTGTGACCAACGATATTTTACCTGATTTCTAATGATTTTGTGGGCTTCGGCTAGTTTATGTGTGGTAGTTGTGAGGGTAGCAAGTCCCATTTATGAGGTATGGTATGATTAATGATTCTGAATTATAAGTTGTGGCTTGGTAATTTGATGAGTAATTGATGATTTAATAGGTTGAGCAGAATAATTATGAGAGAAAGTGGTTAATTAATAATTATTTAAATGATTTATTAAAAGAAATAAATATGTTTCATAATTGATTAAGTAATTTATTAAGAGAAATGGAATTAAAAATAATAATGGGAAGTGAATAGTGGCCTGATGTGGTGTCAAATAGTGACATGAAATGGCGACATAAATTTTATAACAAATAAAAGATTTTAGAAGAATATTGCGAAAGACGTGTCCGTCGGACGGATCGCACCGGGAACCGGGTCGAGTTACAGAAAGTGCCTGATACCTTGAGAGTGAGATGAATGCTTTGGGTCCTTGACATTGAGTTAACTCATACCACTAGTACACATTGTTAAATTTTCTAGAAGTCGATTTAAGTCCCGACTTATTTATTTGCTTGAGACCCTTGTTTGAGCATTAAGCCTTGTACCTGTTAACTTGTTTTGAACGTAACTCCTTCTCCCGACGATGAAACACCTTGATTCTAGTTTCTAAAATTCCATATCGAAATCCTCTAAGATGTTGATGTTGAGCCTAAACTCAGATTCCTTATGCATCTGGCCCAGATTTTAAAATAAGCTTATGCTTGATTAATTCCTTGATTTATCTATGCACTAGTCAGTATTTTGGTCACTGTTTCTTCATCCGTGATCGAAATTGATCCATTAATTTTCTATAATTTTCTTGATTCAATTATCTACAAATTTGATAAAGACCTTGAAATTTAATTCCTTATAGATTTGGCCCAGTTTAATTTTTAAGTTACTTCCTTGTAAATTGTTTTAGCTTTGAACAACCTTTGGTGTTTGAGGTATATCTCCCTCGTTCGATATCAAAACAATTTATGCCATAGCTTGTTTCGGAGAGAAGAAAAAGATCTAGAACTTTGTAGTTGGCCATTTTTGTAAAATCCTAGCCATTTAATCCTAGTTTTAAAAATAAGACTATTGTACATGTTTCAAAACCAATTCAGACAGCCTTTCATATTTTGGTCATATCTCCGTGGTCTGATGTCAAATTTTCATGTTCTTTAGCTCATAAGGAAAAATATGATCTCCAACTTTGATGTTGGGAATTTTCCCAAATTCTGGTCCTAAAAATAATTTTAAATTTCGTAATGTTTCCTTAAATTTATAACCACTTTGCCTTTAATTATTTGATTGATCTTGTCACCTTTTGATGTGATGGCTGAACCAATTGTCTTAGAAATTCTTTTTCAAATATTTAAATATCTTTGGTGTCTTGTCTCTTGAAATTTAAATTTCTCATTCAACAAACCTTATTCCTATTGGTTGCATGTCTTTATTTAAATTATTTTGCATCTAAATTCAAAACCTTGAATAGATTTCATTCTTGGTGTGCCTTTATCCCTCTACATTTATATATTTATTTTTACCCTTTAAGTTTCAGAATTTCATTCCCATTCTCTTGATTTCTCTATACCATTCTTTTGTCTCCTCCTCTTTCTCTTTTTTCCTCACACCACTGTCACAAAAAATGACACCACCGAGCCGCCTCCATCTTCCATCGACCATCATCTTTTTCTTCATCTCCTACCAACGTTTAGCCCCACCATCATCTCCTTTTCACTGTTTGCTTCCCCTTCCTCTCAAAAGACCAAGAATAAACCCTAACCCTCTCTTCTCCCACATGAAACCCAAGACCCTCTTCCTTCCATGTATATCCCTAATTGGCCTTCAAACTTCCAAATATGTCCATGCATGTCTCTTTCCTCATGGTCTAGCTTCAATGCAAGAGCTAGAAGTCTCCCTTCTCCATGATCACCTAAAACCCAAGAGCTACAATTAAAGGAAAGTAGAGACCTTTCTTTATTTCCCACCATGGTAGCACCACTACATCATTTTGGGAAGCTTGGATCACCTTTTTGGCAAGCTTGGATCACCTTTCCTTCAAAACCGTAACGGTCACCAAAGGTAAAAGGGGAGGTTTTAACTCATTAAAATTTGATCCATTGCATGCATATGTATTTTGAAATGGAAATTTGCAAGATTGAGGTTTTGCATGTTTAATTTGGTGAGATTCAAATTTTTGGTCTTGATGATGCATGTTTCGGTGGTTGTGATGTTGCTTGAAAGATTGACAGTTGTAAAAGTGAGTACATGATAATTTTGATGCTTGGATAATTATATTTGATAATTGTGCACTTAGCCGTGAGAGTGGTAACGATCAAATGAAAGTTTTGTTGTTAGAAGGTATATATTAATAGGTATTTTGGTATAGTTTGTACTTGGTAAATTATGCATGATGTTTTCATTTTGTGTGGTGGTCGTAAGGCCCTTGATGAGAAATTTGGTATTTGGTTGGTTGAAAATTTTTCTTGTTTGGTGAGTTCCTATCATGATTTAAAATGATAAATATTTAGGTGTGTAATGTGCACTTAGACGTGAACTTTGATGTGATGAGTAGAAAGAGTTTGTTGTTTGAAAATGTGTCTATGAGCATGGATGTTCGGGTTATAGTTGCATGTGCATGATGATTATGGGGCTGAAAATATAAAAGAATAAGGAGCAGAACTGGTGTTAAAAAGCTAAATATTGGATGTAGAAAATTGAATTTTCAGATGTCTAAGTGTAACACTTAATTTATTTTAAATAATAAATTTTCTAAGGTGATTTGAACTTAGATGAATTTTATAGATTAGTCAAAAAGTTAAATAGAGTAAATTAAACTTATTGAGAAGTTTTTGAAGGTTAAAGTTTTAGAAGGATTTACATGAATTAAGGAATTGTACGTAAAATGTTTATGAATATATAGTGGTTTACTGATAGCCTTCCGCAAGCGTACGGGATATCGCAGTAATAAAATTATCGTCCCACAGGATTGTTCCCAATTACCGATTTATAGCATTTTGATTATCTAGACAATTCATTTGTTGGTTAAGAAATTTATAACGCAAAGAACTAAATGACATAAACAGAGAACACTAAGCAACAACAATAAAAGGATTGATTTGGAGACGATGGAGATTAATTTCTTGGGAAGTAAAGATTCACATAAATGTGGGTGCCAATATTTAATGCAGTTCGATTTCTAGATCATTAAATCATGTTTCTTAAGGCGAGTTTTCCTAAATTGATCAGTCACTTTCTCTCTAAACCTCACTAACGTACCTAATTATTGAAGAACCGCATTCAATTCACTAATTAGGTCCTTTAAGCTTTATGAAAACTCGGATATCCCTCAAAGAGTTTCGTTCACTTTCGTAACCCGAATCCCTAGGTTCGATTTTGTGTAATTCAAACTATACGCCAATCTTTCGATTACCCATACTGTTTACAATCATCCATACTTATCTCTAAGCTTAATGGAAGCATTAAGAACTCACAAAATCGAATAAGAACACAATTTAATAATCAAGAACGAAGAACATTACATATGGGTTCACATAAATGCTACACCTTAATTCCTAAGATAAATGTTTAATGTGCCATAGAAACAACTATAACAATACCACAATACAAGAAATTCAAACCAAACATAGAAGGAAAATCAAAAGATGAAAGAGGGATTCAGAAAATACAAGAAGAAGTTCTCACTAAATCTCCCAAATCTTTCTCCCAAATCTGCAGAATTTGATCTCCTTTAACATTTTGGCATTGATCCCCTTCAAAAATCCTTGGCAAAGCACTCTCTTTTTCTCCAAAAAAAAATGTCCCTCAATGTCTCTGTGTCTTTTCCCTTTCAAAAACTGCCCCTTTTATTTAGAAAATTGCTCCAAAAATTGAGCCCTGTGCAGAACGTGCAAAAACCCACTGGTAGTGGGAAGAACCCACTGGCAGTGGGTTTCTCTGGAATCCAAAAAACCAATTTTTCCTCCTCCGGGCAGCAAGATCCACGGCCAGTGGGAAAAACCCACTGGCAGTGGGTTTCCAACAGCAAGACCCACGGCCAGTGGGTTTCTCTAAACTTCACAAAATGCCTTTTCTTTTTACTGTTTTAAGGCCCCGAAGTGTTTCTTTGGTTTTTCCTTCTTTTATGCCACTTCCAAGAGCGAATCCTTTCTTCTTTTTGAGCTTCCAAATGGTTGGACTATCTTGCATCCATCACATGCTTCGTCAAATGCCATATTTTTCAAGTTTATAGACCTGAAACATATTTATTCCTGCAAAACAAAGACACCTAAGTAACATGTGTGGAACAAAAGAAAACAATTGGAATTAAGGGGAAAACTAGCATGAACAACCTGAAAACTTAAACAAAAATGACTCTAAAACTAATGCAAACTAGACTCTTATCATTTATGAATAAGAGAAAACTTAGTTTTAACAAGAAGAAAACTTGTTACTATAGTAGAAGGGAGAATTTAAGTTTTAAATAAAGAAACAAGAAATGGCCATATTTTAACTTGATAAGGTTTAATAAGTGATTAAGTAAAAAGTTTTTAGAATCAAGGAAGTATACTAAATAATCATTTACTAAAATTTAATTAGTGTATAATTTAGTGCTGGAAAATAAAGTACCTTATAGGGAATTATTGTTTTGTCTTACTTAGTTTTGAGGGAAAGATTTTGTTTTCATATTTATTCCATATTAAATCAATTTAAAATAAACAAGGTTATGTTAAAACCTTTGGATAAAGAAGATAACATTAACCGGAGAGCTTAAACAATGACTGTCTGAAGATAAGATACTTTAAACCATAATTAATATTTTAAGGTGTTATACTTTGATCTGTGAGTGAACTTTTAAATGATAAAAGACTATGTGAATTGGTGTATTATCTGACTTGAGGTGTATACTTGTTTTAAGGTGTTTAACAGATAATGGTATGTTGATACTGAGGCAACAAAGTTAGGGCATGGTATTGATTTTATTGTAAATGAGTGATTGAATACACACATATATATATATGTACAATGTTACTATGTGTAAGCAATAATAACCTTACTTGATGTGTGGAAATGGAATGTGTTTGCAAAACTATTTAATGTAGGTTGAGTATTTTAATGAATTTGATCATGTGAATAATAACATAAGGTGCCAATTGGTGGTGGAGAAATGTTATTGATCTGTCCTGGACCGGGGTCAAGAGATCCGATCTCAAGCCAGTCATGAATAGTAATAGACCGGATGTATGTATATCCGATGTATGTATCCGTTGTCCTTGAGCGGAGAGAGCGGACTGGGCGTCCTGGAGATCCTTCACACCGACCTAACGCGTTGAAGTGGGCGAATGGTGGTGTCACCTGCAAAGATTCTCCGACGCTCAAGTCAGTGATTATATTCCAAGTAAGGAATGTATTCAGAGAGGAATCAGTCGTAAAAGAGCTGAAGATCCCCCACTTCAATCATGAAGTCAGTTCATATACCTGATTGGCTCGATTAACGAGGACACGTTGGTGGGGAACCACCAACTCCCATTAGCATTATTATATTGCGCACTTACCTGCATGATTGGGTCAAGTGGCTATTTTATATTGAGCATAGAGAATGTAGACTAGGATTAGGGAACAAGTTGACCAATCCCGTGAGCAGAATTTGGCTCGTAGTGCAGGGAATTATTGATCGATCCCTGTAACAACAATCCTTGTCTTTTGCACAGTGACGTGTGTATTATCCGATGTCATGGTGTTATCCTGAACAACCGGTATAGGGAGAACGCCTGATACGGAATTACAGTCCGGATGTATACCGATGACACCGGTTACACGTAGATGTCTCATCAAAGACGTTGAAATATGTATAGCAGATCGGATACCGGTATTGAGACCGGATCAGTTATGTATTATATAAGGTTAAGTTTATGAATGAAGTTGATTAATGATTGATGTATGAGTGATGTTAATCATATGATAGAGAACAAATGATGAATTACATGAAATTGAAAGGGTGAATATATTAATGAAACTAATTTAGGAAATAAAAGAAAAAGGTGATTTAAGGTTTGGTAGGGTCCATAAGAAAGACTTGAAGGAGTAAGATTGTGTGTAGAGTTGAGTAGGCATGATTTCTTTTATTCCCGATGATTTTAATGAATTCAAATTATGGTGATGAGTATAATGATACTTTAGAGTTGGAAATGAAACTAAGATCTAAAAAGAGTACAGGTCATTGTCCTTAAAAAATAAATTGAGAGGTTTGTGAAAGAAGGAAAAATGGGATGTTAGTGGTTTTAAATCATTTTCTATTTTTGGGTAAACCTTTAATGTTTTCTTATTTTGTAAGTTTGGAGTTTTGTAAGAATTGAGTGGTTTTGATATGAATGATTTATAAAATTAGAATTTTCTGGTGAACAGTGTTTACGAAAATCCTTATTTCTTTGAAATCTTTATTTTTAGATCCATTAAATCACCACTAAAAAAACACCTGTTAGCGACGAAAGGATGTGGTCGCTAATCCATGGAATGGACGTCACTAAAACCATTAGCGACGACATCTCAGACGGGAAAGACGACGTCGCTAAAACCCTCGTCGAAAACACATCAGCGACCACATACATGCCGTCGCTACCATATTGACGGCGTAAGGCCATCGCTAAAATCGTCTCTGCCCCAATAAGTCCAGCCGTCGCTAAGTGTACCATACAGCGACCTCAAAACCCCGTCGCTACTAGCAACCACCAGCGACCACCATAGGCCGTCGCTATCTGTACTCATGTAGCGACCACTTAGGTCCGTCGCTGTTTTTAACAATACAGCGACGACGACATCCGTCGCTAGTGGTATTCATGTAGCGACGACAGAATCCGTCGCTAGTGGTACGACATCATCCGTCGCTAGTGGTATGCATTTAGCGACGACAACATCCGTCGCTATCGTTGATAATGCAGCGACGGTCCACTACCGTCGCTAACGGGAATTTTTAAATTTTTTTAAAATTAGTTCAATATTGACTGGTTTTGTTAATTTAACTTTAAAAATATATTAATATTTTATATTTTGTATTGGCTAATAAAATTTTATAATTAAATTTAAATAATTTTTTTAAAATATTAAATTATTATTAAAAACAAAATAATAGATTAAATTAATTTATCAAATAGGTTGAATTATTAATGATCGTTACAATAAGGCTTTTTGATTTGAATGTAATTACCAATAAATATTGACATAATAAATAAAGAATGACAAAATAAATACTGAATGAAATATAACATAACTAAAAATCAAATATACAATGTGTATAAATAATAAAAATACAATCATGGTGGTGGGGGATCCTGGGGTGGTGGTGGGGGCGCCTGGGAAGTGGGGGGAGGTAGCCTCGCCATCAACTGCATCAGTAGCTCCTGCTGCTGAGCAAGTTGCCGACGAGTCTCGGCGTGCTGCTCCTCGGCCCGCTGTCGGTCCGCCTCGGCCTTCTGTCGGTCCGCCTCGGCCCGCTCCAACAGCAACTGCCTCTGACGTCGCTCCTCCTGTAGCTCATCGTTCAGGTTTTGAATTACCTGAACGACCTCAGTCGGAAGACCAGAGGAAGACGAAGAGGAAGGGGTCTTCCCCTTTTTCGCCAGCTGCGTGCCAACGCCACCCAATCCAAATACCCTCCCTTTCTTGTTCACACCGCCAACAGCCTCTATATAGATGGCGTTGTCGTCAGAACAAGATAGGGTGGGAGGAACCTCTCCTTCAGGAGTGGAAGCCACCAGGTCCGCCTCCTTCTCGGCCCTCCTGGCCTGATACGCCTCCTGTAAATTCAAAAACAACGATAGGATTAGTAAGCTGATTTGTAAATTATAAGCATGTGTCAGTTAAAAGTAAATACCGCTAGATCTGTAGTCTTCTGGTTTACCCATGCACCGGCTTTGTTCTTCTTGGTCATTTGCATGACCTCAAACAAAGAAGGCTCCCGGTGCTCCCTCTGCTCCTGTGGTGGACAAAAAACATTGAGATTATTATTTGTAAACATGTAAGACGAATCATAATAGAAATGTTTAACATAAATATACTTACAAATCTTTTCTTGTGCTCGAGGGTTGAAATGCTACCCCCAGTGTAAACCGAGGCTGCAGCATCGGCGGCTCTTTTGGCCCTGTTCCGAGCACTCGCCTGCTGGAACAGGACCCCGCCCCACTTCTGGACCATCCCGTCCCAATGGTCCTCCGGGATCCAACGAGGGCGCTCACCCTTGTCCCTCACCTTCCAAAGGGTACTCTTGATGATTTTGGAGGTCTTTGTGGCAAAGACCTTCCTAATCTCATCAATCATACCCTCCGCCCACTGGTAATCACGCTGTAAAATGAAATGAGAAATCAAAATTAATAACAGGTCTATTTTACAAATCAAGTCACAACAAATGAGCTAGGAACTTACCGAGAAGGTGTCAAACCACCTATCTTGCACAACCTTCCCAGCATCTGTCCAAGATATATATGGACCATCCCACTGGGCCTTCAAAACCTTAGTAATCGCTTTGGTAGTGCGACTACTATCAACAAAGCTGTCATGACAACAATTATGTTAGGAGTAAAACAACACACAATCTAGGGAGACCCCCAAAATTTCGGCAGAGTCTCCCCTATAAATGTAACATTTCCAAGTTTAAATAGTTACCCTGTTACAAACAGAAGAGTGCCCAGTACAATTCAATCTATACAAGTACTAATTAAAGTAGCATCCAATAAACCAAGAAGTGTTTCCACTAAATTTTAATATAAAGTATCATACAAATAACATAAAAGTATTTGAGGTTTAGTCACTTACTCGTCTCCGGCCGGCACGGGTACCAACATGGGCAGAGGGGATGCCGGAGGTGAGGTCGCCTGATGGCCATGGTCCTCCAAGCCACCAGCTCCAGGACTCTGCTCTGGGATGGTCAGTCGGGGTGATGGGGTGGTCTGCAGTGGTGGTGGTGGTGGTGGAGTGGTCTGCTCTGGTGGTGGTGGTGGTGGTGGTGGTGGTGATGGAGTGCCCTGCTGTAGTGATGAGGGAGTAGTCTGCTGTGCTGGGGTGGGAGTCCCCTGCCTGGATGTCGGGGTCCTGGACCCGCCACCCCTACTGAAAGGCAGTCGACGTCCCGTCATCTGTGGATAAAATCATGAAAAGAAAGGTTAGTCTCGGGATATATATAAACCCTATGTAACATTTTGTTTAACGACTACATACTCTATGTCTGTTTCAGTTTCAAATTCCCCCTCAGTTTCAGTGTCACTGTAGTTATCTGTTTGAACAAGTTCATCAGTATCCAAATCAGCCCTAGACCGTTTTGATCGAGAGACAAGGTCTTTGTCAATGTGTTCACCCCCCGTAGTGGCGAGTGTCTCATCCATTATGACTGGATCAATGTTGAACAACAAATTGGCATCGTTGAGCTCGTGTGGTGCAAGCTGATAAGCGTCATCGACCTCCTCGGAGACATTGTCAGTGATCTGACTTCGGGCCTTGGCCTTGATTACTGCATACCAGTCCCGATGTCCTCCCGGGAAGTCGGTGTAATAAACCTGCTCAGCTTGTTGGGCAAAAATGAAGGGATCAAACCCTTTATATCTACCATTCTTCTTGACCTCAACTAAGCCGTAGTTGTTGTCAACCTTTGTTCCAACACCGATTGTGTTGTCGAACCAATCACATTTGAATAGAACAATATCTCTTCTTAGTCGTCCAGAGAACGAAACTTCAACAATCTCCGTCAGCACTCCATAAAAGTCTTCTTCCAACTGTCCGGCGGTGCCTTTAACACAAACCCCGTAGTTATGGGTGCGCATCCCTTCACTCCATTGAAGAATATTAAACTTGTAGCCATTTACGTAGTAAATAGGCCATTTTTTAACAGTTTTCACCGGCCCCCAAGAGAGGGCTTGGAGTAAAGAATCTTCAATATGGTTGTTAGGGTCTTGTATCTATGTACAACATAAGAAGTAGGTCATCGTTAGATAATGGGAGTTAGAAGCAAATAGGTATGTTTCACTTGGTATACGGGTCTTACGTGTTGCGCGAACTAACCAACGAACTTGGATGACACCTCACTATGAATTTGGTCATCAGTTAAATCATTTTGCTCAAGTTTTAGCATATCTGTGTATAAGCTATTCAAAGGAAACAAATTTAGATACTATAAAATAGACGTTTAGAATATAACATATAAGTTGTATGACTTACTCAATAAAGGGTTCCACTTCTGGGCAATTTAGAAGAATGTACAAGTGAGCCGCCTTTCGATCTTTCTCATCAATGTAACATTTTGTGACCTTGCCCCCCGGGTGACCAGGATGGTTGAAAATCGATGTTTGTTCATCAAACCCTATGCGGCTGGCTACCCCAAGATTGCGGGGAATTCTACTCATTCTAGTTTCTATCTCCGTCGGAAAATAGAAAGAAGCAAAGGTTGTCATTTCTTCAACTAAGTATGCCTCAAAAATTGACGCTTCAACGCAGGCTTTGTTCGACACTTTATCTTTTAAAGAGCGTAAGAATCTTCAACATCATTAAGAAGATAGTGTTAAGTTAGAAAATACTATTATAAGAAGTGTTTGCAAGGAAATTAAAGAGTTCTGGCGTTCACCTTTCGAATGGATACATCCAACGATACTGCACCGGGCCACCAACTAAGGCCTCGTACGGTAGATGGATAGGCAAATGCTCCATGGAGTCAAAAAAACTTGGTGGGAAAATCTGCTCCAACTTACAAATCAATACCGTGATAGTTTCTTCCATCTTCACAAGTTTCTCCACACTCAACGAAGTAGCCATCAACTCCTTAAAGAAGTGACTCAACT
Source organism: Clitoria ternatea (assembly GCA_037962975.1). NCBI lineage: Eukaryota > Viridiplantae > Streptophyta > Magnoliopsida > Fabales > Fabaceae > Clitoria > Clitoria ternatea. Next base: position 34,051,590 of record CM075672.1, on the reverse strand, counting down.
CCACTAACGGTTTCCAAATAGGCTTCGGTAAGGCATGAAACGCGTACGGGAGTAGTTGTTGCATAAACACATGGCAATCATGACTTTTCATGCCAAACACCCTGCCCTCCTTCACGTCGACACATCTACTCAAGTTAGAAGCAAATCCGTCAGGCAGGGTCAACCCATTCATCCAAATACACACAGCAATCTGTTGTGGTCTAGTTAAAGCATATTTTGCATAGGGTTTAAACATTCTTCCACGTCCTGCATCCCTCAACTCCAACTCCTTCCTGGAACACCAAATCGGAAGGTCTAGACGACTCTTCTCATTGTCCTTTGTTCTCCCTTTGATGTCCATAACAGTGTCAAAAATATTCATGAAAATGTTACGTTCAGTGTGCATGACATCAATGTTGTGTCTTAACAACAAGTCTTTCCAATATGGCAAATCCCACAAGACACTCTGCTTCACCCAGTGGTGTTCCTTACCGTAACCCGCAAACTCCTTAACACTCTTGTCCCAGATGTAAGGATACTCTTCGACCCTCTGCCAAACCCGTGCACCAGATAACCTACGGGGTGGAGGTTCATTAACAACCTTGTTCTTCTTAAAAGCGGTTTTGTTCCTCCTAAACGGGTGATCCAACGGTAGAAACTTTCTATGACAGTCAAAGAAACTTGTCTTGCCACTAACAGGGAGTGATTCCCCCCCGGTATGTTCCATGCATACAGGGCAAGCAAGCTTCCCAGACGTGGACCATCCAGAAAGCATACCATAGGCCGGGAAGTCGTTAATAGTCCACATCAAAATAGCACGTATCATAAAGTTGTTCTTCAACGACGCATCGTATGTCATTACCCCGACATCCCATAATTGTGATAACTCTTCAACCAACGGTTGCAAAAAGACGTCTATGTTCGCCTTTGGATTTTTGGGTCCTGGAACCAGTATAGATAGAAACATGACCTCCCTCTTCATACACATATCAGGAGGTAGATTGTATGGGGTCAGGATAACTGGCCAACAAGAGTAAGCCCTTCCATATTGACCGGAAGGGTTAAACCCATCAGTACATAAGCCAAGTCTTACATTGCGCAGCTCGCCAGAAAAGTCCGGATATAGCTCATCCAAACACTTCCATGCTTTCCCGTCGGAAGGATGGCAAAGAAACCCCTCTTGTGTTCGGTTCAGAGCATGCCAACGCATGTGTTTTGCCGTGGACAATGAGGCATACAGGCGTTGAAGACGCGGTGTTATAGGGAAGTACCACATTTTCTTCCTGGCCGTCCGGGTTACCTTCCCTCTCATTTTAACGGTCTTGTAGCGTTCCTCATTACAATGAAGACATTTTGTGACACTTTTGTCTGTAAACTCATTTCTGAACAGCATACATCCACCAACACAACACTCTATCTTCACACAACCCAACCCTAAGTTTGCCACTTGTTTCTTAGCACGGTACAGGTTTGCTGGCATTCTGTGATTACTAGGCATGGTGGAACCCATCAGATTGACCATCCTATCAAAACAACCTCCAGAAAGATTATAATCTACCTTTAGGCTTAAAGCAGCTAGGGAGGCGGATAACTTAGTGTGACTGTTGCACCCGTCCCACAATGGAGTCTGAGCCGCCGCCAACAAATCATAAAATCTCTTCACCTCCGGATTAGGATCCTCCTGTACATTATCAGAGTCCCCATGACCTGCTTGGCCATTATGTTCCAGCATACGCCCGGTGGAGGGTCCAACATGATCCATCACCATTTGTTCTATGTTGTTGTACGTATCCCTGTTTCCTCCAACCTCGTAGTAAGACTGTTGCACGATTACGTCTGATGGTCTACGCAGTAACTGCTCACCATGGTTGTACCAGCAGTGGTATGTTTCCATGAACCCTTTCTCAGTTAGGTGGCACATGACATTATCCGCGTATTCAAAACTCATGCATTTGCACCTTGAGCACGGACAACGGATCTTCTGAGTCACTTCAAATCCAGGCGTGTTTGCCGTAGCGAACGGAATGAACTCCAATAGCCCTATCATAAACTCCTCAGTCACTCGCCGATTGCCATCTAGTCGGTTGTACATCCATCGCCGATTTGCCGGTACCTCCATTTACAATATCTAACAAGCACGATTTTCTGTTACTTTAAATTATTGTAATTTTATTTCACTAACGGTTGTGAATCACTCTCTATCTCTTTGATGTTGCAAATAGGTGTGGCCCTATCCCATTCGGGATGAATATGCAACCATCTGTAACCCATCGATGTTGTATGTGGTCTATCTTGTGTCGTTGATGTTCATTTGAAATTTCGGCAGCATTTCGCATTAGTCCCCGAGTACACAGAGATACATACGGTATGAAACACCACACGCAGACATGGACCCTGGGGACAATACGAAACACCATAACCGAAATTTCATATGAACATTCAACGTCTTAAGATAGACTATATACAACATTGATGGGTTACGCCCTACTGGTTACAAATTCATACCAAACTGTCCAACTGGGACAATTCAAGATCCAACACAACACGGTACATTAGCCGGTTGTTTTGAAACTTGAACGGGAATCTAATGGGTACACACACGACTAAACTCTACATTATTAAATCATGAGTTTCATTTTTTAAGTTTCCTAAGAAAGGGAGCCTGTCAAAATTTTGGCAGAGTCTCCCCTGTAAACTGGACATTTCCCAAATTTACGAACGACCTGTTACATACAGAAAACTTTCCAGAAATGATAAATATACATACCATATGTATTGTATATGATATTCATAGTTATGAACACGATCGAGAGACAAGGTTATCAGTACATAAAACCAATGCCTAATGAGCTCTGCTCTCCACTAACAAACAACATTACACATGCATAAAGAATCATGTTATCAGCACACAAAACCAATGCCTAATGAGCTCTGCTCTCCACTAACAAACAACATTACACATGCATAAAGAATCATGTTATCAGCACACAAAACCAATGCCTAATGAGCTCTGCTCTCCACTAACACACAACATTACACATGCAAAAAGATTCATGTAATCAGCACACAAAACCAATGCCTAATGAGCTCTGCTCTCCACTAACAAACAACATTACACATGCATAAAACTCATTATAAACACATCAAAACCAGTTCCTAATCTCTCTACTAACAAACAACAATTGACATGCATACATATATTGAGAAAGTCAGCGTTAGGGGATTACCTAGTGAAAAAAGTCAGTGATGAATACGGAGCTGAAGAGAGACGATCAGAGACCACGCGTGATCTGTGTTACTCTGTATGACAAACCAAGAAGTCGTTAGAAAGTTACAAGTAGCAAGGAAACTAAACAAAGAGAGACACGCAAAGCAAATAATAGATTACACAGCCACGACTTCTTAGTGATCTAGACACTTGGGATCCACGTGAGAATGAGTCCATGAGAGACGCAACAGAGACTACATTTGCATTATTAAACATTCTAAACGTTATTTGTAAAGACTCTTCTTAGATGAGTTAATTTATAAAGACTCTTCTTAGATGAGATCCGTCGTTAAAAGACCCAAGTTGTTTCAGGTCAAATGCACCATTCTCTTCCTGTTGGCCTAAACATTTCAGCTTGTGCAGCTGCAATAGGAGTCCCAGAGGTGTTTGCAGGCTACTGTCCACCACTTGCCATTGTTAATGGAGGTGATTTCAACAAGAAGTGCTCCTGAACGGGTTTCAGGTACAAAGCTAAAGGTATTATAATATAGGAGATACTTACTATGTTGCACACATATTCAAATGTATATACTGAAATATGACAATGAAGAGACCAATATTAAAACATTCAGGACAATATGGAGAAGAGAACATGCGAACCCAGTTAAATGACATTCCCGGAGCCCAGGGAAACAAAAAGCCCAAGGTCGAGTGCGGGTTCTTCAGCCTCTATAAGACACATGGAACTCACGTGCCGAGCTTGGGCAGTTCGGTTATTGAAGAGGTGAAAAGGCTTATGGAACTTTACAAAGGGGAAACATTATAACCTACTGTATAAAGTTTTAATTAAATTAGGTATCAAACACAAGTAAAATTTATCAGTTCAATAGTTGAATCACATGACTTTTTGTTATTAATCTTTTATATCAAATCAAATTTTAAATAATTTCAACATTCATATATATGTTTTCAAATAATCAAAATTTACTTATATTAAGATAACATATTATCCATTAAAAAATAGTATTTCAATGAAGTATCAACTAGTCTTTAGTTTGCATGAAACTTTATAATCCTTTTCTACTTCATGAGAATTTATAATTCATTAGTTGGATTAGTGAAATTCACATTCACTACCGAATAAAAAGTTATTAGGTAGTATAAATGTACAAATTTCATATCTAGTTTGGACAAATTAACCCACATGCTCAATTATTTTGATTTCTATTTTTAGTCATCCTTATTGTAGGGAAGTACAGTGTACATAGAAACACTTTAACAAATTTTATTTGTTTACACTTAATAGATTTTATATTTCATTAATCACATATTTCTCCTAGATAAATTAGAGGTAATCCAGCTCAAAACTTAATCATAGTTAAAATTTCATTATTCTCTAACAGTATCTCTAGTGGAGATCCCACTCAATAGAAATAACATCAACATCTCCAATTATTTTTATATATTTTTATTTTCAGATATTGATAAGATATACTCCTGACTCCAGTTAGTAGTTTTCGATGTAGAAGAAAAAAATAATAATGTTGGGTGTTCAAATATGAAGCACAAGAACCCCATTTATGGCAGAGGCACTGGCTTTTGCACCAGCCTCTTGTTGAACAATGATAAAATTTATATCAAGCTGGGAAACAGGTAGATATGAGATTAGAATCAATAAGAAGAAAATTAAATGTTAGTTATTATTTTGACCATCTGGCATGACATCTACCCAAAGGGACCAATTCTACTTGAGATAAAACAAACTTTATGTAGATATCAGATTATCAGAAATTACTTTCCCGTACCACTCTCATCAGAGGCAGTAAAACGGCAACCAATTATATAACCAACACTACCAATCCAACCCACTAAATTTGCAACCTAATACATCAAAATAGGCTTTACAAATAAATCGACTGGGAGATGTGATAACTATAAGTTAAGAGCCTCATATACAAGCATTTACTCTAAAACAGTTTATAGCTTTCACTCTATGCAGTTAAATAACATATGATGCACATCAGGCAAAGTAGCAGGCACGTGACGTTTCAGTTTGCTAAGTTTTAAATGTCCAAAGAGAGCAGACTAGCCACAGAGTTTGGTTACAGTTTCCCGATCAGAGATCCATGGATCACATCCATATACCCAATTCCAAGTCCCCATTTACTTAGCAAAAATAACTTCATAATCAAAAGGAACTTAAGCAACTTCTATTATCGACTTACACTGGAATTTGACTCATGTTTTGCTTGATTTACCATTCAAACTCCGCTGGCAGCCATTGAATAGTGTTTGAAATGAGAAAGTGTATTGGAAAAATTCCGTTCCACCGCCCATTCAAATAAGCACTTAATAGTTAAAAACATTGAAAAAAATACGTTAAGTATGTATTATTGGGTTGCATTATCTTTGTCGTTATAATTCATCAAAGCAAACAAATTCTTTTTAAGTATTTTTGTAAGACAAGTTTAATAACAACAGATTGGTGAGAATTTCATATCAGTGGTGACAAGGAAGCTATAGAGATTTCAAGGAAGTGGAATCCAACTTCCACTAAAGCATCAGATGAGGGAGATCAAGGAAAAGATCTTAGTGAAGGCATTAAATCTTGTGAGGGCCCTTGGAAAATTGTGCAAAAATAAATAAAGAGACCACAAACTAAACAGAGAAATAGAAATCAAACCCAAGCAAGGACTGGTCATAAACCTGATGATGGAACTAGAAATGGTTCTAGATCAAAGCCCGGTAACCCCCTCTGATTTTGTGGTAAAGGAAAATCAGGAAATGCCTAAGAAGATAACCCAACCAGTTTTGAACCTCAATAAGAGACAGAGAAGATAACACAATAAGCCTTTTTTTCAGCAACCTAATACATCAAATTTGATTCAAGATTAAGACATAAATGGAGAGCATATGAATATTGATCTCATGCAAAGAACCAAACCTTCGGATCCAGGTACTGGAGTTTTATTTTTAAATCAACTCGACGATGACTCTGCTAAGGGGTTAGTAAATCAGAATTCTAGGAATAATTTTTCCTGAGTCACAAGGAGCAATAGATAGGGATACTGCTATAAATTTAGATTAATTAATCATAAAATTCTAATGTGGAACTGTAAAGGGGCTGTTGGAGGGGCTTTTCTTAGAAACTGTCAACAGTTTTTCAATATGCATAAGCCTAATATCCTAATATTAGTTGAAACTAGATGTGATCCTGCAAGGGTCCAAGGTAATCTGGATAAGATGATGGGTTTTAATAAAAACTTCTTCTCTGAAACCAGAGGTTATGCTGGGGGTATAATTCTTGCCTGGAGGGATGCGGGTTTAAAAATTGATCTTGTTTTATCTAAACTTCAATTCATTCATGTGAAAGTTTCTTTTGCTTTGGGAAGAGATTGGTTTTTAACTGTTGTGTATACGAGTTCTATAGATGCTTTCAAAACTAAATTATGGGATGATATGTATGATCTAGCTAAAGTTAATAAGGAAGATTGGTTTGTCATTTAGGACTTTAATGAGATCAGTTCCCAAGCTGAACAACAAGGAGGTGCCCCTGTTAATCAAAGAAAATGTGGCAATTTTTCAATTGGTGGAATAGAAGTGAACTTGTAGATCTTGGCTTTATTGGCTCTAGACTTACATTGAAATGACCTATATATAGAAGTGGAGACAAAATTTTCCAAAGGCTTGACAAAGCCTTTGGTAACAGTTCTTGGAGGGTTAGATTCCCTAAATCTATAATTAAGATTCTGCCATGAGTTTCCTTTTCTGACTATAATCCCATTTTAGCTCAGCTTTGGCCAAATTCTAGGGCTAATAGGGGTGAGGTTTTTAGATTTTATAATGCTTGACTCACTAATCCTAATATTGATAATGTGTTTAAACAAAATTGGTATCAGAATATATCTTTGCCTTTAAATTTTGCAGCAAAGCTTGAAGGTATGGGAGAAAGAGGCTTTTGGTTAGATAGGTAAGAAAAAAAGATTGATGGCTAGAATTGGTGGAGTCTAGAGGAAATTAGAATACGGGAAGTTTACTAATCCTTTTCTTTTAAAGCTAGAAAAATCACTATAATGAGAATTAGATCTTGTTTTATATCAAGAAAAGTTAAGTTGGCATAAAAAGTCTAGGGAACTATGGGGCCTAAATGTCCTTAATCATGTAGGATAATGTTGTGGTAAAAAACACTACAAGATTGTGATATTTAAGGCCTTTCTCCGTTACCCAAATTACAGCATATGTGATAAATACTATGACCCAAAAACTATAGGATCAATTGGCAAACTCTAGTCCTTGACAAAGATGCTCTATAGATTTATATTGTAATGGGGCCTAAAATATTTGACACTAAAGCAATCAGGCTAACACGTGTGAATTTTTAATAAAGAATGCTTTTGAAAGTGAGACCAACCATATACATAACTAGAAAGCATAAAAGCCTCCCTAGGGATACTGCTATAAATTTAGATTAATTAATCATAAAATTCTAATGTGGAACTGTAAAGGGGCTGTTGGAGGGGCTTTTCTTAGAAACTGTCAACAGTTTTTCAATATGCATAAGCCTAATATCCTAATATTAGTTGAAACTAGAAGTGATCCTGCAAGGGTCCAAGGTAATCTGGATAATTGAAATTTCTAACTGAAAAATATAATTGAAATTTTTATCTTTTCCCTTTTGCTATATTCGGTTACCATATCACTTCATCTCACAACACAATATAATAATGTTAGATCAAATTAGTAGCAACTTAGTTCATAAAATACACAAAATAACCTAAGAGCAGAAACAGAAACAGAAAAATAAAACACGAATAGAGAAGGAAAATGAGCTTGCCTAAGAGCTAGGGAACCGTCAATGAGACCTGCTCTGAGGAAGAACTGCCGCAACGGAGATTAAATGCGATGCACAACAAGGTCACTACCGCGAGGAAGACCTATCGCTATAGGAAAATTTTCTGGGGGACTGAGAAAAATGGTGGCAGAGAGACACAGAGCCAAATCCTAACACAGAGAGAGAGGGAAATAGTGACCGAGAGAGGGAGAGAGGGTTAGGAGACGGAAATGGTGGAGGAGAGAGAGAGAAAGGGAAATGGTGGCCAAGAGAGGGAGGAAGGGTTCAGAGAAGTTTACAAACAGGGAAGGTTAGGAGATGAAAGTCTAGGGAGAGAGGGGGAAATGGTGACCGAGAGAGGGAGAGAAGGTTAGAAGCCAGAAATGGTTAACGAGAGAGACGGAGAGAGAAAGGGAAAGTTTGGCCGAGAGAGGGAGAAAGGGTTCGGAGAGGTAATGGTTAACGAGAGAGAGGGAGAGAGAAAGGGAAAGTGTGGCCTAGAGAGGGAGAAAGGATTCGGAGAGGGAGAAGGTTGGGAGAAGAAAGTGTTGGTGTTTAGGGTAAATGATTTGGGGGAAGGGATGATGTCGAAACAGATTAAAACCATAGCGACGGCATACGACCATCGCTAATAACGTCACTAGAATAAAAAGTTTACGACGGCCAACCACTTCCGTCACTAGCCTCTGAATCTTAGCGACGGATAAACAATTCCGTCACTACTCTTGAATATTAGCGACGACGCTTGGATACCGTTGCTATATTCCCAAGTTTAAACTAAAATAACGGAGGGAAGGCTAGAACACTAGCGACGGCTATATGCTCTATCACTAGTATAAAAAATTTAGCGACGGTAATGACTGTCGCTCATAAATGGCGCCAACAAAACAACATGGAGGGAAACCCAAAAAAGGAGGAGCTGAATGATAGCGACAACACTAGCGACGGTTACATTTCAATTTAGCGACGTCACAGCAACACCGTCGCTACATTGTGGCCATAGCGACGTCGTGGAGGACGTCATTGATGCATTAGAGGTCATAACGACCCTACATTTCCCGTCGCTATCAGTTGGCGCCATAAATACATTAGAGGGAAACCAAAAAAGTGGAGGGAAATAACGATAGCGACCGATTCAGCGACGACGTGTGATATTGTGACGGAGGTAGTGATGGTTCTTTACCAATTTTAGCGACGGGGAAATTTCGGTCGCGGATGTGGTCACTATGTTTCCTGTTCCAAGTCGCTTTTATTTGTGGTCGCTAACGCGGTCACTAATTAGCGACGACGTGAGTCGGTCGCTAACTGGTTGTAGCTGTTAGTCATTTTTCTAGTAGTGAATGCTTAAACCCTTTAAAGAGGAATGTTTGAGTAGAACAGTGTGGAGTATGTCTTTAAGGACATTGACCTATTGATGTAGGGACCCTACCTGATAATTTTATGATGAAAATTCATAAAGATAATAAAAGAATGAAAGATATTAAGCATTCATGCATCATGCATTGTTATAAAATGTTGTGGTTATTGTGTCATGGCCAGTTGCATTGCAGTGTAGGGGGTACACTGGTGAATGTGTGTGTTTTAAGTTCAGAAGGTACCTTGGGAGTACATCCGAGTTTAGGCGTCCAGATGGCTCGGTGGTATTTGATGTCGAATAATCTGGGGCCAGCTAGGAGTACTTCGACGCGAATGAATGTTTCTAGGGTCGTGTAGCACTAGCTCTGGTTATATTTCCATGTCTGGGATATGAGGATTGGATACTTGATGATTGGGATGGGCTGTGATCCATATACCCCTAGTACAGAACTCAAAAGGACTCCGGCCACACTGGTATTCCACGAAGATCATTTCTCCCCAGTGGATGCACTGGAGAGATAATATGAATGATGATGATGATGAGATTGATAATGATGAATTAATGAGCCCCATATACATCATGAGACTGAGGTAAATGAAAGAGAAATAATGAACCTAACACATGCATAACATTGTGATTGGCTAACCACATTCATGAATAATGATATGATTTTGAATTGGCGATGATTATCTATTATGTGTTAGTTCTTATGATGTTTCATGTGAATTGAGGGTTATGATTGTGGGTTTGTATTGGTTGATAATCTATGGTGATTATGTTTTGGCTAGACCTGGGGTATATATGAGTATTGATGTTTTCCTGTGGGTTGGAATAAGATAAGTTATATTGGTAATGGTGAATTTTAGATTAATTATAAATTTTACTAACTGGGTAACATTTCTAAAATATAAGAATAACACATATAGGGTATGGTATATTTATGTAGTTTAGATTAGTCAATATTATATCAATAGTTCATGTAGTGATTATTATGCTATATGCGTATGTCATCTATGTGTTGTGATGGTGGGGCAGGGTCATATGAAACATAACGAGATTTAATTTAACTAGAGTGTATTCTAATGATAAATATATATAAATTATAACCGGGAGTTACATTATAATTATAGTTATAGATCAGGGGGTCGTTATAATTGGTGGTGAAATAATAATAGTATTATTGGGTAACCATACAAAATGTTCATGTTTGGGGGAAATACCCCAACTTTGGTTAATTTTGGTGAGGGGTATAGTAAATATATGATGTGGGGAAGAGACAAGATCCCACCCCATTTTGTTTGATTATGGTTTTCCATTGGTGTAAATTTTTCTATGCACTCTAGGTGGCAATGGATAGGCTATCAAAGAGACATCATGTATAAGGCAAATTAACTTTGATCCCCGAAGATTTTCTAGTCAAGTTATACTTAGGATATAAGGTCTCCTTCTCCCAGGATGGATGTTAGAGTGACCAAGAGCTTAATCCAAGGGAAAGAAGAGTCACATCACCCCCGCTAAAGTATGTACCCCCGCTCAAGGCTTCCTGGGAAGCCTGGAGTGTTATTAGGGACAGATCGTCTGATGGGGGAAGTAGCAGTAGCGGGATCCATCCTCCAGATGGATCTTGACTAGGTTTAGGTTTTAAGTTAAATTTTAATTTGTTTAGCTATGGGAGCCCGCGTGCCCCTAATTTCATTTGAGTTGTAAAGTAATGTTGAATCGTGTGTGTATAATGAGTTGATGATCCACCATGTTTAAGCTGTTTTCTATACAAAAAAATATCATTCACGTTTTTCATAAACCTGCTGATCCGGTCTATATACCGGCCCCAATGTATGACGTCAGAATGATCTCATAAAGGGTAACCCGGTGTCACGGTGCAGCAATGCCACACCGGATGTCCGGTATCTATTTGTCCGCTCCTATCTCATCAAGCCGTTCTACATATTTCCTCTACAACGGATGAGCATTCGCTTTTATTGAACGTCCGTGTAGTCGTTAGTCTCACAGTCACAGCGAGATAAGAGTTTCTTATAACTTATCAGCAAAGATACTCTATGTAGCAAAATATGTCACGTCAATGGTCTCAGAGAGCAAGTACATGTGTCAGCGAATTATGCGGAAAGGTGATTATCCTCCATCCTTCCCATAGGATCGTACTCTGATAATTGACCTACCCTCCTGATACATTCTGAGTGTTGAGCCACCTTGATTGACACAATTCACACGCTATCAGAACTAAGGGACCCACCTGAATCCAACGACTCATTTTTCTTACGTTCAACTCTAAATAGCTCATTTTGATACATATGCAAGGTGACATTGTTCTAACTCACTTTTACTATTGTATCGCTTGAGTATTCGCTGAGTTCTTAGACTCTTCTAATTTGAGCGTCGGAGAATCTTCGCAGGTGGCACCACCTTTCGCCCCTCTTCAACGCGAAACGCTGGTGTGAAGTATCTCCAGGACAACAAGACCAGTTTCTCCCACTGAGAGGCCAGATTTATATATCGGAAACTCATTGCTCCGGTGTGCAAACCCTAAAACACCTGCATTCTTGTGGCTGGTCCCACACCGGATTCTTGACCCCGGTTCTGACCAGTTCATTGGCACGCCCAGTGGGACTCGTTAGAGTTATTCCCATTTTTGCAGAAGTTTGGTTGTCGCAATGGAAGGTGATGGACGAGATTTCGTTGATGGTCATGTGGAGGATGTGACCCACCAACAGGCTGGAAGGAGACTTGTCTTTGAGTCTCCTGTTACAAATACCCGAAGAATGATGCAAGTGCCACCACCTGATCCTCGTGATGAGGTTATTAGGCAACTGAGGGAGGAGCTGATTGAGTTGAAGCGGGAGAAGAGAGGAGTTGGGGACAGGGTAGCGTCCCATGCAGAGGAGGCTCGCCATGCATCAGAGAGGGATAGATCTACAACCCTCTAGTATTCGAAGATCTCTACGTATGAAGAAAGAGAGCAGACTCAAGACTCTGGTGATAGAGTCAGTACCAGGAGAAGGGAGCAAGCAGTGGTAACTTCTGGGATTTATAGACTTAGTGTTCCTTTCTCAAGGAGGTTGATGAGCATTGCCATCCCAAAACATCTACAGACGACTCAACCACTGTCGATCGGGAAGTACAATGGAGAAACTGACCCTACTAAGCACTTGGATGCTTATGTGTATGAAGCTATGTATTTGGGAGCTGATGAAGACGTTATGTGCAGGATGTTCCCGAGAACACTGACGGAGGAGGCTCTCAGCTGGTTCAAAAGCTTACCCTCAGGATCCATAGATTCTTGGGAAGAAATAGCAGCTGCATTTGAAAGCCATTTTGTCATCTCCAGGGACATCCCAAGGACTTCTCACACTTTGGCACAGATAAGGCAAGGAGAGACTGAAACTCTTAAGGAGTTCTTGAAGAGGTTTTATAAGGAAGCAGCTTTAGTCCCTAGCCTCACGGAGGCCATACAACTCCATATTATGGTGGAAGCCTTACAACCTGGTTCTGCCTTTGCTCTATCTTTGGCAAAGAGCCCCCCAACCATCTTCGAGGAGTTTCGAAGGAAGGCTTCCAAATACGTTGGTATAGAGATGCATCTGGAGGCAACAGCAGCCAGAATGAAGCCTTCAGCACCCTCTCAGCAGCCACAGCGGGAGAAGAAGAGGGTAAAACCTGAGAAACACGCCCTTAGAGAGGATTTTACAAACGTTCGTCCTCATCAACGAGACAGGCGCATCTTATCGTTCAATAACTACGCTCCTCTAAATGCCAGGCACTCCCAAATCATGAGGGAGGTTGGTTGGCCAACACTTAACGTTTTTGGAATCAGGAAGCCTTTCCCAGTCAAGAGGGGTGGTAACCCACGTAAGTATTGCACTTTCCTTGAGCAGACGGGTCACAACACTGATGAGTGCAAGGCGTTGAAGAATACAGTGGAGACTCTCATTCGAGAAGGAAAGCTGAAGCAATATTTGTTCGGGGAGAAATCTGTAGACGAGCCTCAGAGGATGGAAAAAAGGGGCAGAGATCCTGATGATGAGGATGATAATACACGTAACCCAGTCAGGAAGTTCACTGCGGCTAAAAAGCAGAAGGGAGTAGTGATTGCTGGAGGAGCTCAACAGAACGACATGCCTCAACAGCAGAGACAGGGCAGACGTGAAGTGATTGAGATGATAGCTGGAGGATTTGCCCGAGGAGGAGCATCAATCACAGCCCAGAAGAATCACCATAGGATGATTTTATCTGTCCAGGGCAAACCAAGAGATAACCGCCCTTTCAGGGACGGTGTGGCAGCTCCAATGGTGTCATTCACTGATGAAGACTTTGGCCCAACAATCCCAGGAGGTGACGATGCAGTAGTTATCATCGCAGTCATAGCCAACAAGGATGTCAAGAGGATCCTCGTCGATCAGGGAAGTTCTTGTGATGTTATTTTTTATAATTGTTTCAAAAGAATGGGTTTCAATGATGCAGATTTACAACCTTACACGCAAGAACTCACAGCGTTTAATGGAGCTAAGCAACCCACTAAGGGGTACCTTGACACTCTGATTTCTTTCGAAGGAAAGCCTGGTGCCAGAACAGTCAAGTCAAGAATTCTGGTGATTGATGTAGAATCTCTCTACAACGGCATCATAGGCCGTCCTACACTGAATGCAATGGAAGCGATTGTATCCACTCCTCACCTCTTGATCAAATTCATTGATAAGGACAACGGTGTGTCCTCTCTCCGTGGTGATCAGGAGATGGCTCGGTACTGTTATAACCTGAGCCTCAACATGGTTAAGATGGAAGCGTTCAACAAGAAGAGGAAGCTCAACGATGGAGGAACAGCGGCTGGGTCTGTCAGCCTAATTGACTTGGACCCAAGAGCGGAATTGAAGATTGACCCTCTTAATCCCTCTAAGCCCACACCGGATGGTGGTTCCAGGGACGTTGTCTTAGGGGATTCCCCAGAGAAGGTCACGCACATCAACGATAAGCTGGAGTCAGCCATGGAGCAACGATTGTTAGCCCTCCTGCAGGAGTTCAAGGACCTTTTCGCATGGACAGCAGTAGACATGCCTGGGATGGACCCTAATTTTTGTTGTCACAAGCTTGCTGTGTACCCTGAGATGAGGCCGGTGGCCCAGAAGAAGAGGAGGTTGGGACCGGAGAAGCAGAAGGCAGCATGTGAGCAAACTGAGGAGTTGTTGAAAGCAGGCTTTATAAGGGAGATTCGCTATTCTTCTTGGCTTTCTAATGTAGTTATGGTGCAGAAAGCTAATGGCAAATGGAGGATGTGCACAGATTATGTGGATCTAAACCGTTGCTGCCCCAAAGATCCATATCCCCTGCCACACATTGATCGCATGGTAGATGACTCATCTGGTTACCAATACCTTAGTTTCATGGATGCTTATTCTGGGTACAACCAAATTCCGATGTGGGAAGGAGACCAAGAGAAGACGGCCTTCGTCAATGACCGCGGTGTATTCTGCTACACCGTTATGCCATTTGGATTGAAGAATGCTGGCGCTACCTATCAGCGCATGATTAACAAGTCTTTGAAGGGATGCACACCAGGCTGGTTGAAGTCTATATCGATGATATTATAGCCAAAACGCCCGCCGAAGGAGACCACATTAAAGACCTGCGCCAAGTTTTCACTAGGCTGCGACAGTACAACATGAGGCTGAACCCCCTGAAGTGCACCTTTACCGTTCCAGCAGGGAAATTCTTGGGATTCATGTTGACCCAACGGGGCATTGAGGCTAACCCTGGGAAGTGTCAAGCAATTTTGGACATGCAGAGCCGTAAGAGTTTGAGGGACGTCCAATCGTTGAATGGGAAAGTAGCCGCTCTGGCTCGGTTCATGCCCAAGATGGCACACAGATCCCTCCCCTTGTATAAGGCGTTGAAGAAGCACAAGAGTTTTGAATGGGGAGAGGAGCAAGAACAAGCCTTCCAACAGCTTAAGGCCGTTCTCTCAAGTCCACCAATTTTAGTTAAGCCTGACCATGGTGAGACTTTGATCTTGTATTTAGCAATTTCTGATGAAGCCCTAGGCGCGACTTTGGTTAAAGAAACCCCCGAGGGGCAGAGACCGGTGTACTTTACTAGTAAGACGCTCCAGGGGGCGGAAGGAAGGTATCAGAAGATTGAGAAAGCCGCCCTGGCAGTTGTGTGGGCATCACGACGGTTAAGGCCCTATTTTCACACGCACCCAGTATTGGTGAGAATGGATCTGCCTCTCCGCTCAGTGCTTAGCAAACCAGACCTCGCTGGAAGGATGATCAAGTGGTCCATTGAGTTGTCTGAATTTGAAATTTCCTAGGAGCCTCGAGGAGCCATTAAGGCGCAAGTGTTGGCTGATTTTGTTGTGGAGATGACTGGGGCGGACCCAGCCACGCCTCGAGCACATTGGACCATCTATGTTGATGGATCGTCGAATAGTAAAGGCTATGGTGCAGGTGTTGTAGTGGAAAGTGATGATGGTGTGCACTTAGAAATCTCCCTCCGATTCAATTTCAAGACCTCCAATAACCAAGCTGAATACGAGGCATGTTTGGCCGGTCTCTGAGCGGCGGTTGACATCGGAGCATCAGCAGTCACATTGTGCAGCGACTCCCAGTTGGTGATTTCGCAGATCCAGGAGGAATACCAAGTTAGAGAGCCACAACTTCAGTTATACTTGAACTGCGTGAATGAATTGAAGGAAAGGTTTGAAGTTCTAGAGTTCAAGCATGTGCCTAGAGAAGAGAACACCAGAGCGGATATTTTGTCAAGACTTGCAAGTACAAAGCAGCCCGGTAGCACAATGACGGTGGTTCAAAGCACCTTGACATCACCTAGCATCCCTCTGTGCCCTTCTCTGAATGTTGTAATGGTGAGCTATCCTTATGAGAATTCTTGGGTTATCCCCTATATTCGTACCTGGCAGATGGACAACTCCCCACTGATGAAAAGGAGAGGAGACGAGTGAAAAGGGAGCTGCCATATTTCATTATGGTTGATGGTGTTCTTTACAAAAGGGGGTTCTCTGTCCCATATCTTTTGTGTTTGAGAGAAGATGAAGTTCAAGCAGTCCTGGAGGAAGTGCATGAGGGGCAGTGCGGGCACCATGCCGGAGGTCGAAGCTTAATGAGAAAGGTCCTCAGGGCTGGATATTGGTGGCCTACCGTGAAGCAAGACTCTGCAGATTTTGTTAAGAAATGCGACGCTTGTCAAAGATTTTCCAACCTCCACCACACACCGGCCCAAGAGCTTTCCTCGTCCGCTGTGCCTTGGCCGTTTTACCAGTGGGGCCTTGATATTTTGGGCCCGTTCCCCACTGCGCCAGGAGGTATCAAATATCTGATTGTGGGGGTAGATTACTTCACTAAGTGGGTTGAAGCTGAGCCAGTAGTGCATATTACTTCTGTGCGAACAAGGCGTTTCGTGTATGAAAATATCATAGCTCGATTCGGGGTGCCAGCACGGATTGTGACTGACAACGGCACCCAGTTCACAGACAAGAAGTTCACAGATTTGCTTGAAGGACTGGGGACAATCCAGATATTTTCGTCTGTCAAACACCCTCAGACCAATGGCCAAGCGGAGGTAGCCAATCGAGAAGTGCTAAAGGGGTTGAAGAAACGCTTGGGAGAAGCGAAGGGAGGATGGACTGATCAGCTGTGTCATGTTTTATAGGCATATCACACTACGCCTCACTCTTCCACTAACGAATCCCCATACCGGTTGACGTATGGGGTTGAGGCAATGATCCCAGTGGAGCTGCAAACAAGATCGGCCCGTGTAGAGTATTTTTCAGCTGAAGACAACAATGCCAATCTGGCATCAGAGCTGGACGTTCTCCAGGATTTAAGGGAAAAGGCCTTTATCAGAGACCAGGCAGTAAAAGCAAAGGCAGCTCTCCAGTATAATAAACGTGTCCAATACAGAGCTTTCAACACCGGAGATCTTGTTTTGAGGAAGGCGAGTGTGGGGAATAAATTCGCTCACCAAGGAAAGCTAGCGCTGACGTGGGAAGGCCCCTACAGAGTTTCTGAGGTGACCGGAAAAGGGTCATACTGGTTGGAAGAGCTTGATGGAACTCCAATCCGCAACAAATGGAACACTCAGAACTTACGTGTTTATTACAGCTAGTTGGTAAGGCGGCATGTACTCTTTTTCCTTACTTGAGTTTTTCCTATTGGGTTTTCTCAAGAAGGTTTTAACGAGGCATGACCCCAACTACGCTCTCTTTGTAATGTACTTTTAATCTTAATGAGAATACAGTTTAATTGCCTTATCACTCTCACTTCTTTTGTATGTTGTGATTTGTAGCCGTAGCTTAGTACGCATACACCTCAGGATGGATGAACTCAACTACCAATTCTGTAGTTGACGATGTAACTCCTCGAGGGACTGATGAAGACCCCTCAGGACGGATGATCTCAATCACACATTATGTGTATTGACGATGTAACTCCTCGAGGTGGAATGGGTTGTAGGGCTGGTCCTTTTTCAAGGCCACAAACCGAACCCCATTCGAAGACAACATGGGTTATAGGGCTGGTCCTTTTTCAAGGCCACAAACCAAACCCCATGCGAAGGCTCGGGCGCAGTAGGCTGGTTCATCCAGGAAACCACGCTGAACCCCGAGTAACGGCCGCAGTAGGTTTAGGATTAGCCCTGATCCGAACCCCGTGTTGAAGGCTTGGATTGTAGGATTGCACCGAACTCCAAGTACGGTTAGTAGGATCGAACCGAACACCGTGTGAAGACTTGAGTTGTAGGACCGAACCGAACCTCAAGAGAAAGGTATAAAACTTTCCCTTTGCAAGGCTGTATCGGACTTCAAAGGCAACTTCTGTCCTCGATTTTGAAATATCCATCACAGAACGGTTGAACGTTAATGTATCCGCTTTACATCTTCGAGGTCTAATGAACCTTTCAAGCTTGTTAAGAAGTTAAAGGTAACCCTTACAATGAAATTTCCCCTCCCAATGTACTTATACTTGGGGACAGGGCATACTTTAACTTATTTGTCGCTTATTTATTGTAATTTATTATCTTAATCCTATGTGATAAGAACGTTTTCAACAACGGTATAGCCAGACAAGAGCGGCTCTACAAAGTATAGAAAAGGTTAAAGTATTGTGTATATTGTTAAGTTATTTGGCAATCATACACTGAATATGAATGAGAAAAGAGAAACAAGGCGAGTGGTTGACCCTCTGGGGTAGGCACAGAAATCAAGGTATTAAAAGCTGGAGCTGATCCCAGAACACAGCCATAAGAGAAAGCATAAAATTAAGAGGTGGGTGGTTGACCCTCCGGGGTAGGCACCTCCGTTCTCTCCCCTTCGGTTCCAACAGCTCGGGTCTTGTCCGCTTCGACCTCAGGATCAGTTTGGGCAGCTTCTTGGGTCTTATCCTCAGGACCAGAGGAAGGCTTTGCAGGCTCCATGCTCTGACCGTCCGGAAGTGGAGGCAGTTCGTAGAGAGAATTGCGAGGGACCTGGTACGAGCCATCTTTCTTCACTTCGACAAGCTTCCCCTCATGGAATTCATAAAACGGATCTAGTCAGTATAGATTCAGTTTTACTCCAGGGTTGCGATAATATACTTGACAAAGTGCCAGCCCAAAGGATTCATAAGCTACCTCCTTGCATATTTCCAAGGCCTTGGCAGCCTTGGCCTTAGCAGCAGTTAGTTTCTTCTGGAGTTTGGCAAAATCCTCCTCCGATGGGCCAGTGCGCATACCTCCCTTCCTCAACTCCTCAATCTGCGCCTGCATCTCCTTCCGAAGGGCCTCCCACTCCCCGAGGCTTTTGTTGTGACCGTTCTCCATAATTCTGAGATCGTCAGCAAGCTTGGCTGATCTCTTCTTCTCCAATTGCAGCTCTTCTTCAAGGATGGGAATGGATTTATTCTGCTGCTGAAGCTCAGCAACTTGCCGTTCTAGAGCCTTGTTGGTAAAGTGAAGCTGGCTTGTCTCTTCTGTCTTCCTCTGAAGTGTTTCCTTGGCCTTCTTCAATTCAGCCTCCACACCTCTATGAATCTCAATTTGTTTGGCTGCCCATTTCTCCTTCACAGCGAGTTCAGTTTCGAGTTTCTCAACCTGTTCCATGTAATCTGCCTTTTCGCTCAGGGATTCAAGGAGGCCGGACAGTTCATCCAGTTGCCAACGGCCGGCCCTACAAGCTCCTTGAACTTCAGCAGCCTCGAGCGAAGGGCGGAGGCAGTATCTAGCCTTCGGAAGAGTGGGGGGCATGGCCCCCTGAAACCATAGGTATGGGGAGAGGAAGGAATCGCGTGGAGGGTCAAACGCCGGAGGAGGACCGTTCCCAGAGTCCGGTCCAGAAGTGTTCTGTGAAGAAGGGGCAGAAGAGTCAGGAACGGGCTTCTTCCCCTTATCCTTTTTCATCCCAGACTCTTCGAGTATTTTTTGGCGCTTCTTCATAGGGTCACCAGAAGAGGGCTTTTCCTGATCCGCTGTCTTAACCAGGTGCCTCTTTTTCTTCTCCTTCTCTGGGACGCTCTCTTCGTCGCCCATCCCAGTGGCCTCTATTTGCTCCTCTGTTTCTTCCTCATTAAAGAGAGGGACCTCCTCACCCACTGCAGAGGTCAGGGGAATGAGTGGAGCTTTGGTGGCGTTCCTCTTGGCTTGAATCTCGTTCTCCTCTAAAGAGGAATCATCATCAGCCATCATGGTCCTTAAAGACAACATTTCTGGGCAGGCTTTTTCGATTTGTTCTGTAAAACAAGAAAGGTTGAGTTAACACATGAGAAGCAAATAATCAGAACGGAATAAATGTACAACACGAATACAGTAAGAACGGATATTACGGAGGTAGGTGGTTCGGACGTCATCCTCGGCCAGGAGGAGCCTGCTGGAAAACCCCTTGAGGGTCTTCGAAGCCGTCTGCATGACGCTCAAAACCTCAATAGAATGAGAAGAGAGTTCACTCTCATCAGTGTAATAAGCACGGCTCATAAGGAAAAAATGCTCGTGCGTCCAACTGAGAGGGAACTTAGGGAATCCCTCCTTGTTACGCCAGAAGACCGGCTTATTTGGCTGAATACGGACCCGCGTGTAATAATGCTTGAAGGAGCGCCCATCCACCTTCGCAGATTCCGTATACGATTTGAAGTTTATCACCCTTGAGTCATAACGGAGTGTTATGAACCCAAGGCCGCCCTTCTTATTAGCACGGCGGACCACTTGGCAATAATGGAACAGCTTGGCCACAGTGGCAGAGAAGTTGAAATGCTCTCCCAGAATTTCGAGAGCTCGTACTAGACCCCAACCGTTGGGATGCAGCTGGGTCGGGGCACAGTCCAGGAAGCGTAGGACGGCCATCTGGAATTCCGTCATGGGGAAGCGCACCCCCAACTTCAGAAACACAAAGTCGTACATATAGACCGACCTCTCATCAGGGACGATGTGGCACACTCGCTCAGAGGGACACGATGCCAGCACAGCGTAGCATGCTTTGTACTTCTTGTCGGAATAGATCTTGCAGCGGAGAGAGACCATGTGTTCTTCCTTACTCGCGTGATGCGAGGGGATCTCCAGGAATTCCTCTTCCACCCAGCAGTACGACCTTTCCCTGTTGAGCTTTTCCCAGTTAAGCCGGTGTGCCACAACATTGACACACCCTTTAGCGGTACGAAGAACTAATGTTTTTCCAGATCCCGGAATCTCCATGGTTGTGGATGCACGATGGAACGCGTACGTGCTGTGGTAAAAAGCAACATCGTCAGAGAAATAACCTTCAGCACTTGACCCTTCATCAGAGCGGCTGGTAACCCTCGAGTCAAGGGGAACCTCAGAGCGACGTTGAGTAGAAGACGCTCGTGAGGAAGAAGCTTCAGCTCTCTCTGAGCGACGAAGCCCGACCGCAGGAAGATTCACTGGAATCCTCCCACCACGGTGGCTAAGGGGGGCGCGAGAGCTAAGATTCCCCCTGTTGGAAGGACCAGTGTTGCCTGCTCTAGGGCGCATGGTGGAAGTAGAATGAACAAAAATTGCAGGGAGATGAAGGAAAGGGAGGTTACCTAAAAGGAAGAGGAGCTCGGTGAAGTTCGAAGACAGCAAAGAAATCTCCAAGAAATTTGAGCAGAGGTTCACTAAACTCGAAGACAAAGGTGAGTTCCAAAATTTGTTAAGAGTCCCTTTTATAGGTAACGAGGAGGCACGGTGCTCTGTTGAAAGCCACATTGCTTGCTTTCAAGATGCAACCTTTCGATTTTAAACGACTCCGTCGTTTCGTCACGTTTGAGCGCAAAAATGGTAACGCTTCAGCAAGCGTTTTTGTAAAATGGGCCCCCATCAGTTTGAATCCGGACCCAATAAGCCCAATCGACGGTTATGCTCTTGGGAAATGATGGCTCGTGCGCAAAAAGTGCATTTAATGTCCAATCATTCCAGACGCATTTAATGCATTTCAACCACTCTTCGAATACCAAGGGTTTTGATTCCCAAAGACTCTTGGGATTTCCCTCATTATTTTACGTTGTCTTAATCCGTTGTACATAGCATAAGGAGAGCGGTCACTCAGTTATTAGAATGGATGCCATAGAATTTCCAGAGAATTTCCAGAACATACCACCGGCATCCAGACTTCTCAAGGGTTATATAGCTCATATGAGCAACTTAACAATCCCTCACACAAGCTAGGGGATAGATGATCCGGTCTGTATACCGGCCCCAATGTATGACGTCAGAATGATCTCATAAAGGGTAACCCAGTGTCACGGTGCAGCAATGCCACACCGGATGTCCGGTATCTATTTGTCCGCTCCTATCTCATCAAGCCGTTCTACACATTTCCTCTACAACGGATGAGCATTCGCTTTTATTGAACGTCCGTGTAGCAGTTAGTCTCACAGTCACAGCGAGATAAGAGTTTCTTATAACTTATCAGCAAAGATACTCTATGTAGCAAAATATGTCACGTCAATGGTATCAGAGAGCAAGTACATGTGTCAGCGAATTATACGGAAAGGTGATTATCCTCCATCCTTCCCATAGGATCGTACTCTGATAATTGACCTACCCTCCTGATACATTCTGAGTGTTGAGCCACCTTGATTGACACAATTCACACGCTATCAGAACTAAGGGACCCACCTGAATCCAACGACTCATTTTTCTTACGTTTAACTATAAATAGCTCATTTTGATACATATACAAGGTGACGTTGTTCTAACTCACTTTTACTATTGTATCGCTTGAGTATTCGCTGAGTTCTTAGACTCTTCTAATTTGAGCGTCGGAGAATCTTCACAGGTGGCACCACCTTTCGCCCCCCTTCAACGCGAAACGCTGGTGTGAAGTATCTCCAGGACAACAAGACCGGTTTCTCCCACTGAGAGGCCGGATTTACATATCGGAAACTCATTGCTCCGGTGTGCAAACCCTAAAACACCTGCATTCTTGTGGCTGGTCCCACACCGGATTCTTGACCCCGGTTCTGACCAGTTCACCTGCATACGCTCAGTTAAATAGGATGATCCAGTGAAAGGGAATTGTCCTGGTTCACTGAGGGTGTCACATATACTAAATAAATAAAGATAATGTAGTTTAATAAATTAATGATAGATACAAGATTTTGGTATATAATTAAGATAAAATGATTGTCTTACTTGATTTGTGTAATTTTTTCTTATCTAAACAGTTACGTAGGAACAGAGAAGTATTATCTTCTCTAAAATGCTACAAAATTAATATACACTAGTACTCTCCCATGACTTTTTATAAGTTCTTAAAATAAAAAAATACTTTTTATAAGCCCCTATAAAAAATAGAAACATTTATTGTAATTTTTTCCTAATTTACCCTTAAGAATTTAATGCTTTCAAACTTGTATAATTAATATAGGATGGTGAAGTTTGACTTTAAATGAGGGTACAATAGGAAACATAAAACTATTTTTGTAAAATCAAAATAATAATCATTATTTTAACTTAGGAGGCTTTGAAAATATAAGATAAAAGGTAACGAGGGAGTATCGTATTACAAATTATAACTATTCATTCTTTTTAACCTTTGATTTTTTTATATGGAAAATGTTAACACTTGATTTTTAAGCAATTCTAATGTAATTTCCAATAAAAAAAATTTACTTTTGTCTTGTTAAACAATATGCTCAAGGGATTGGTTAACATGACCATTTTCATATACCTTATTCAGGTTTGAGTCCTAAAAACCCTTTGATTTTTCGAGTTTGAGTCCCAAGGAATCTTTGATTCTTTTTATTGTTGTCTTTTTATTTGTAATTTTTTTTGTCATTAGTTTACTGCACTATTAAATAATAACCTATATTTCTTAATATAAGGAACAATTGATCAAATCATAAAAAAAATTATTTTTTTCTTGACATAAATTAAATAGTACCTTTGATTCAAAATATAACCCTAACATAAAAAGATTGAAATGTGATTTATAGAAATATTAAGTGGTTGTCTCATAGCCCTATACTTATTGTGATGTCCCCTTATCAATTCCTAAAGTTTATCCTAGGGTTTGATGAAAACTAAACTAAATTTTTCACTTTTAAAACACCCCTGGCAATAAATAGTAAAAACCTAAGGGTTGTGTCACTCAAACTACTCCAAACTCTCCATTTTTTACTCTGGTAATCGATTACACCAGGTTGGTAATCAATTACCAGAATCACATAATGACGCTAATCGATTATAGAGAGGTGGTAATCGATTATGTCAAACTTAGTAATCAATTACTAGGATCACGTAATGATGGTAATCGATTACAAGGAGGTTGTAATCGACTACCTCCACCAGAATGTAAAATTTTTTGCATAATTGGCATTTTCACCAACTTCCGCACTACCTATTTTTCCTGTTTCAACTCTGATTGTCACGAAACTTCATGGACATTATATTCACCCTATTCCAAATCTGTTGGTGCAGTCCGTACTCAAGAATTCCTTTATACGACTAAGATATGCATAAAAATGCAATTTACACAACTTTATGTAACTTCATGCACCAAAACACATCAAATGCAATCTAAACTTCAATCTCTTCTCAAACACCTATCACAAATGCCTTTAGGGTCACATTGGTACCCTCCAGGGATTCTGGATCCCACCAGAGCTCCATTTCACCCTTTCAGTTGGCTAAACTCACTTATTTCACTCTAATTCCATCTATTTTCACACGGTTAATTATAGCATCAACATGTCATTGGCTTCATGCCATTCAACCACAACATATTTAACATATATATCATAGACACAATCACAGTCACCTACCCATATTCATACATTAGTAAGCAATTTCATCATTTAATGGCTTCATGCCATGTAACAATACTTAGGCATCATTTACTCTTCTAATCATTAATTCATCAATCTTATTACTATCATCCAAACTAACTACGCTATGGCTCAATACCATTCACACACACATGGAACAAAACTTGGCTATGTCGCATATCAGACAATTACTCATCATAATTATATCGAAACTGTAACAGCCCTAGTTTTTAGAATAAGGGCTTAGACTCTCAGGACCTCTGAGAGTGCTCTAGTGAGTATCTTAGTGAAAGTTGAGGCTTTGTCTTGATCCCAAGTGATTATGAGAAATTAGTAATGATGAGGAAAAAAGTGCTCAAGATACTAGCAATGGCTAAGTATGAGTAAGAGGAAAAGTATAATGAGATAATAAAGATCTATGAAAAGGGTAAAGAGTACTAGAGAAAGAGAAATGTGTAGGGAATAATAGCATAGAGAAAAAAATCAGTAAGTGTAGATATTAGTAAAATATTTTAGATGTTAATAATTAATTGATTTATAATTAAAATTTAATAAAATAAATTGTTTAGACTATCCTTTTAGTAAACTGGGTATAAATTAATTGATTAATTAAGAATAATTAGTAAAGATAAAGTTAAAATATATAATTATAATTATAATTATAAGTATTTGAAATTATATAAGAATATATATTTTATAATTAATTTATAATGTAAAATAATATTTTATTAAATTTTGATTAATTTATGATAAATAAGAATATTTTAATAATAAAATATTAAGGGTTATCCCGGTATTATACTGTGGGGCCCAAAGGTTGAACTTTTCTAGAAACTTGATCTGAGACTGATGACTCTGTAAAAGAGGTTAGTCACAGTAGGGTTTCCCTGTCAGGGATCGAGGATAACTGATTGGATTTGATCGGACCAATCAGAACCTTCGATGTCGCCTAGGTTTGATCGTGCATACACCTCGGAATATCTGATGGTGACACAGTTAGTCCCAAGTGTCTCGTTTTGACATTTTAGGAATGTTTCCTCAAGAGGTCGAGACTTGATTCGGACTCTATCAACCTCATTCCTATACCACCTTGTTTCTTCAGAAATTCACTTTGCGCATCCTTAGCATTTCAAGCCTAACTTTCTCAAACGATGCTTAATTGGGATGATTCTAGTCTTGTTCACTTTGTTTCGAAGAGATATTCAACCTCTATTTCTGGTCTTGACCCCAAATTCTTACTTTGTCATGCTCAAATTCAAGAATTAATTAAATTCATCTTAAAACCATGTTATTCGCGTTTTCACCGTGCGCATGCTTCACTTAAAAATTCATAACTTTCTCGTACGACCTCCGATTCACGCAAAATTGGTGTCAAAATCTCCGTATCAAAATTATCTATGTTTTCCATAGAGACCTCTAAAGCTAAATCCTCCCATATTGGTACAGTTTTTGGGATCTTTACCAATCTCTGTTCATCACGTCACTATGCTGACCAATTTCAAAAAATAAGCATATCACCCTCTTCAGGTATTCAAATTACTCCATTCTTTTTGCTGTGGATCCATATCGAGGATGTCTACAAGTATTATGAAGGGAATGAAGCCCAATTCTCAAGAAAAAATTTCTACAAATTTATCTTTACAGCCTAACCTGATTCAGGGGAGAATAGGATATCCTGTCTCGTTTTGATCATATCTCGGGCTACTGATATTGGATTGTCACAAATGATATATCAAATAAAAGGGAAAAAGAAGATATACAAAGTTGGTGCTGGACACCTTTTAAGATTTTACCTCCACAAATTATCATATATTAATTTTTAACGCCCCTAGTTTCTGATTCCTAAAAATCCTGCACACCTAAAATCATTGGGTAACAATTTAATTTTTTGGCCACCGGTTTTCAGTCAACCACCCCACCATCCACCTTCTGGGATAGGTGTCAGCCCCAAGAGAGGCCAGCCCTTCACGTAGCCACCTCACTCACCAGTTGTTTCCACTTAGTATTTAATGCTAACAACCTCCATCATGACATAACTTTGCATAAAACAATTTCAGCACTCCTTCCTTGCATTTCTTTATGTCACGGCTGAACCTAAAACAAAATCCTCTTCAACTAAATTCTAAATTTCCAGCCACTCCCTCCTTCACTCAACATTTAATTAATTGCATTACTTACTTGCCATCATAACCTCACCTTGTTACTAGAACAAATTACAATTCCTTTACTCTTTTCAATTTCTCATTCTCGGCTATATCAACTCCAACCCATCTTCAATTCAAAATTCTAAATTTCAGCTACACTCCACCAATTCCAATTAATGTTGGTCATTTCTAATTATGAATGATAATTAGAATACTTCAATTTTACTTCACTTTTCCACTCTATTTCTTTATCTCTCTCGGCAGAACCTCAAAAGCCATCCATTCTCATTTTGTTGAATTTTAACATTTCATCCATTTATTTCTTCTCTTCCATAAATCACCGTCAACCACCTCCACCACCTCTAGACACCAAAAAAAAAAAAATCCCGTCACCATCAACACTTATCTCTACCCTTCTAAAAATTTTCACTTATCTTCTTCTCCTTGTCTTCAAACCCATGACCAATCCTCATCACCCAGCTCGTTCATTTCAAGTCTCTTGTATGCCAAAAAAAATTGTTCAAGGAGGTCAACTTCTTCTCTTCTCAAAAGCTTCCAAAAGCGTGAGCTTCCTAAGTAAGTTCTAGGTAAGCTTGATAAATTTCCTTCTTGATCAATGTTCTTGAACCTTATGGTTCAAATTTGTTTTGTTTTATAAAATTAGATGGATTTTCTCTTACTGTTTGGAGGCTAGAAACCATGGCCCCTCTTCCTCTTCTAATCGTGCATGTAAATTATTTTAGGATCAGGAGCTATCGAATTTAATCGACGGACGATCGAGGACGTTTAGAGAAATTTTAGTGGACCTCCCTTGTTCCTTTCTCAAAACTGAAAGCCATCTGAGGTAAAGGGAGTTCCTCTTCGGTTAATTGTGTCTTAGAATTGCCCTGTTACATTAGTCTAATATCCGGCGATTATAGCTTTAAGTTTCGGCGTGATCCAACGGTCAAATTTCAAATCATATAATTTTTGGTAATCGATAACTATTTTATTATACTAAAAAATGGAAATAGATTAAAATGAGTATTTTATGAAAATCTCGTAATACGTACCACGATAATCACGCGACCAGGAGAAAATTTACTAATTACGACTCATCTTTTATTTGATAAAGTTATGAGGCTTATACATTTAATTGGGCATTCATAATAATAAATGAGTAAATAAGTAATATTAAAATTATCATTAAATGATTATTATTATTATTATTACTATTTATTATTATATTACTAAGCATAATGGTCGGCTCTGCTGCCGCTCTTAAACATTTTTCTATTAACCTATATTATTGAGCATAATGGCTGACTCTGCCGCCACTCCTAATATTTTCTTTTATTCTGGATAACTATATTATTGAGCATAATGGCTGGCTCTATCGCCGCTCTTAGTATTTTCCTTGTTTAAATTCTGGTCGGCCTTGCCGCCTTATAATTATTACTATTGTTATTATAAAAACTACCACTCTCGTTACTGGCATTATTATTAATTTCAATATAATAAACAGACCGGTACCTTTTTAAATTAAAGTCACACCACTTAATATTTCTACTATTTCCTTTACCACTTTTAAAAATCCAATACATTATTGTCTTCCAAGTTGAACGTTATTTAAGCCGAAATATAATCGTTATATTTTCTGAATAAATAAGAAAATAACCCACATTGTCCAAAAACAAGTAGGACCTAACAACTCGAGGATAAATAATTGAGATAAGGGGAAACCTATAGATACTTAGGAGTCAGAAGAATAGTAATAATAATGTTAAGATAAGGTTTAAGAATTTAAGTAAAGATTTTGAAGTATTAGTAGATTCCAATAAATGCAAATAGTGATAAATTATTAAATAGACCCTAGGAGTAAACTTAAGAAGATTAATAAGAATTGATGGATTTAACAAAATATCCAAAATGAGTTCTAAGTACATTTCTAAGTCAAAGTACACGACTTAGTTAGTGAGTAGGCCTTTAAGTAGTAACTAGACAATAAGAAAGAAAACATGATTTATAGGAAAAACAATAGTAACCAGAATAACCGGTTAACAAAAGAAGAGAATAGTTTAAGAGTAGTAGCTAAAGATGTAGATCTTGTAATAAGGAATATTTCTTGAGTAAAAACGAACTGAATTTAGAATAATTAATCACTGGGAATCGTAATAAATTAAGAATATGGTAATTGAGAACAAATGAATTCGAGGAGACAAAGTTTTAGTGTAATTAAAGTTAGGTATCCACACTACTTCCTTAAACAAAAACTAGACCACATAAAGTTAGAAACTAACGAGAGTAATGATATACCTAAATAACAACTAAGTACTTGATAGGTAGGTTGGGCTAAATAGGTTTAGATTAATAAGGATAAGTACGTCAATAAAATCTATATAAAATTAGTATGTAAAAAGGGGCCAAAATTTAGTTAACAGGGATGGTAACTTGATTAAATATGATAATAACTAGATCTAAAACAATTAGTAAGTACACTTGCAACCATAATTTATAAACATAGTCATGACACACAGAAGATAAATCTTATATTCCTAGATACTTATGGTTATTACATATATATATAGAATAAATCCATAAGAACATTCTTAAGATGTAAGGGTAGTATTCATGTGGGATAGTAGTACCTTATGATCAACCTTAAACAAAATAAATATCAATGGAATAGAACATGGAATCGATTAGATAAAGTAATGGTGTATGATCGATGAGTGAATTATATGATTGAATCTAGTGTGTTTGGCTGATCTATGTGAATTATATTGTTGGTTGTGATATTGATTGAAATCGGTGTGTCTGATTGACTCGCATGAATAAATTATTGGTTATGATATGCATGCTTGGGTGGATTGTAAGTATAATGCGATGTGATATGAATGGAACATGGTGGATGGATGATATGATATCATTTCGGTGCTGATAATTGGTATAAATTAATTTGTGATGATATTGTGATAGTTTGTGATATTATGATGATACTGTGAAACATACTGTACAATATGAGGTATTGTTGATGTATTTGAAAGAAAACATTAATATGTACCTGTCACGGTAATGAGTTCCATAATGAAAAGCAAAGTATATGGTGTGGAAAGTGATAAGTATGAGAAAGTGATGAGTTGTACCTGATATGTAAAGAGATGATACGCTGAGTTATTTTCATTCTCAATAACCCAGTCGCTAAAGAAGTAATGTAGGCATATGTATGTGGAGGTGAAAGTATATGAAACCATAACCAAACCCTAAAAACCCAATCACTCTAACCCTTGATCTATCCATCTAACCTACCAAACCAAATCTTTGATTTGAATAATACCAATAACCTTAAGAAGGGATTGAGAATGAAAATGAATCATTAACGGAACCTACTAGTGACAGGGATCAAGGGATAGAATGAGAACTTGTGTGAATCATGCATCATACATAATGATGACTGATTGGGAAACTAGAGCCACACCGAGGTACGCTGGAGGGCAGTAGCGTCCGGCCTCCGCGGAGAGCCTTGGGAGTACATTGGTTCGGTTATCCAATAGCTTGGAGTCACGCCCAATGCCAGACAGTCCATTGTAACCCTAATGTACTTCGACCCAGACAGTTTGTCACTATAGTCATGGAGAGCCAAGTTCTATTATCATTGATATGATGAGATGGCTAATATTGAGTGGACCTGTGAGTCCGTCATACCCGATTATAAGATGAGAGGACTTGGTAGGTTCTGACCGCTCTAGTTCAGAAATGTTGTGTACAGGGGCAGCCTGTGCAGGACGGGTTCTGAGAATGATGATGATGAGTATGATTGATGAGATAAGAATGGGCCTACATGCATTCATATTAGCTAAAAGAAAGATGGATAGCTGTGAGGATAGTACCTGTTTTGATACTAGTAAAGATTAGTTATGGAACTGGGGTATGTTATTGGGAACTTTAGGAAAGTCGGAAGGGTGTGACATAACTTAGAAGAATTAGTTTCCCCTGAGTGTGAGTTCTTTGGTTGTAACTAATCGATGGTTGTGAGAGGACTTGAGAAATGACACCCTCTGATTGTTTGGAAGAGAAAGCTCACCCTTATAGTTATTTTTATAGACCTCTGATTGAATCATGCACTCGACACCGGGGAGATCAGTGTAGACTTCGCATTGAGGGATAGCTAGCCATTTCTTGGACCGAGGACGATCACCTTCGTTGATTCTCTTTTCATGTTGTATGGGAGCCTGTGTGCCCCTGATTTTCAGTATGTACAATGAGTCGAATATGATCATGAGTTGTATATGACTAAGTTGTATATAAGGTATCTATCCCACCAAATTTATTGTACACAAAAAAAACTTCCATATTTTTCTAAAATTCGTAACCTTTTAGTTAAGTTGAACGATCTAGTGGAAGAGATTGTTCTAGTTAATCGAGGGTGTTATAGAAACATCATAACAGAGATTCTAACAAGGATACCATCAATAACAAATATTAATTAAATCTATGCTTAATCTCTATCTCCTTTCCTTTGCATTCCCTGTTCACTTGGTGCGTCCCTCTGTAGTATCTATGATGTCCCTGTAGATGATAACAAGAATAACAACAGCAAGGCTAAGTGCTGGAAATTATTAACTAATATAGAATTTAAATTAGATTAAAAGGCATGACAATTACCTTACACTGTAACTTACTCTCAATCACCTTCCTTTTCTAATTCCTTATGATTCATTCACTACACACCCTCTTAATTCATCATTTACATAAATTTTCATCTCATACATCAAGGCCACTCAGGCTGCAATATTACTCTACACATATGTATGTGTGTACATCATTAATCTCAATCACAAAACTTAGATTTCATTATTCCATCCTTAATCACTCAGGGTACTCATACAAATATCACATAATTCATTTCCTATCATTCATCACATAGAGTTTTTATCCATGATAAATGCCTAAAATATGTATATTTCTTGTCTAGTTAGGCATGATTTTGATAGAATATCAATGTGTCTGGATTGTTTATCAAGTATTGATTAATGAAATTGAAATCCAGATACTTTTGTTATGATTGATGTAAATATGTATCCCTTATCCCATGTTTCTATGTAATTTTAGATGAAAAGGATGAGGAAGATAAGAAGGAAGAGTTTCTGAAGAGATTCCCCATTTAAAGTTGAGAAAAGCCTAAGATTTGACTGACTCGCTTAAGCAAGCATAAAAACCGCTTAAGTGAAGTAATCGCTTGAGCAGAGGACATCATCGCTTGAGCGAATAGGAGGCAGGAAAGAAATCAAGCATCAAGTGAAGAATTTGCTTGAGTGACTTCTTGTCCACCTAAGTGAAATTTAGCCAGTGACCAAAACAAGGAGAATTTGCTTGAGCGACCAACATTGGCTTAAGCAAAATTCTTCAAGAGGCCAATTTAAAAGAAATCGCTTGAGCGCACAATCAAATGGCTCAAGCAAATAAAAAACAGGGGAATCAGTATATTTATGGACTCTCTTGAGCGAGCCCTTCGCTTAAGCGAGTTATCGAGGGAAAATCTGGATGCTGGACCTTTCTTTAAGCTGAAGGAGTCTTATTCGCTTAAGCAAGCTTAAATTCTCTTGAGCAAATTGACCAAGTATAAAGAAGAAATTTTGGACTTTTGAAAAAAAAGAAAAGCGGGAAGACACGCAACAAAATCACACAATCTTCCTCTTCACCACCCATCCTCTATTGAAGATTTAGGATTTCTTCTTTTTTTTCATCTTTCTATTCTTTCATCAGTTTGTTCAGTTATAATGGCTACCATGTGTAGCTAAACGTTTCCTTAGGATTGGATGTAATCAATTCGAGCTCCGACGTATGCTTGTTATATATTTATACATTTGGTACTTTTGTTCTATTGTTTTTGGCTTCTCGCTTTATGGCTAATGCTGGATCTATCTGATCAATAGTTTCTTAATTCTAGTTTTCTTTAGTTATTGGAAAATAATCTCTGAAAATGGATCTAAATGAAATGCTCATTGCGGTGATTATTAGGAATAATAATCAACGAAATGAATTTCTAAACAATCGATTTTAATGCTGGGATGTTTTCAAAATGATCAAGGGATCGACGGTTTGGGAATATTCTTAAGAATTTTGTAGTCGAGGAATCAATATGAATGAATTTTGATTGTGGCTTAAAAAGCAATAGTTCGAAAACCATTTAAATAAGTATATACGGCGTATCGAAGGGTGAGATGGATGAAATCCAATCCTAGTCATTAATATTTGTTTAAATTTAAATCATTATTACTTTCATAAATTTTACATTGTTCACTTGTTTAGTTTCATGCTCATTTATCTTCACATCATGTTAATATATCTTTTCTGCCAAAATAGTTCGAATCATATTTACTAAATAACCACCCCTCAATGGAATGACACTTTATTATACTACAA
Organism: Clitoria ternatea; assembly: GCA_037962975.1. Taxonomy (NCBI): domain Eukaryota; kingdom Viridiplantae; phylum Streptophyta; class Magnoliopsida; order Fabales; family Fabaceae; genus Clitoria; species Clitoria ternatea. The sequence continues at coordinate 34,018,412 of CM075672.1, read as the reverse complement.
TTTACGTGGGTAAACTTGCCACAAATGATATCAAAGAAAGAACCATTGTCAAGTTTTGCAATATCAATCCATTCCACATTTCATTAATCTTTCTCTCTAAATTCTCATATCATAATCCTCAATGTACACATACATCAATTACCACAACTCAATCTAATAGGGTTATTCATTTACACATGTTGTACTATCAATAGTTGTATTCAATTTCTTTTTTAAACATTACAAGCCACTTAGGCCATACATAGAAACATACATACTTAGAATATGTCCACATTCATCATTACTCAGTTACACTCCAACTCTCATGAGCCACTCAGGCACCGAGCAACCATATGTTATAAAAACACATATATCACGAATTCTTCATCACCCAAAATAATTACAAAACATTGCATAAAGAATATGTATGCATCTATATATATATATATATATATATATTCATATTTAGGCATCATCACATACAGCGCAACTAACACTTATTCAGAGTATAAGTATGACTCGTTAGTGTTCGGATACTAAAAGGATCGGCCTCCAGCTAGGGATCCTACTTGACACCCCGTGAACCCTATTTGGTCCATCGAGCCCTACTTGGCTCTCCACCTTAACCACTAGGTCCTGCTTGACCTTTGGGTAGCTCAACTAGATCCTACGTGATTACGGGAGCCAAAAACAAAGGGTGAAATATAGCTTTCGGTCGTCCCAACCACACAAATCACATATACTCATTTAAAATTCTCATTCTCTTTAACAATAGCACAAAGCCTTCATATTTAAACAAAAAGGGCAGCCACTCAGACCCGACCCATATTTTAAAACAACAAGGAGGCTGGTAAAGGTTTATAGCAAGTGTACCACCACCCGTTGCAATATAAGAATTCAATTCAGATGTCATTCCACCAGGGGTTGTTGTGATTCAGAACTATTAGTTTATAACTGTTTCAAGCATAATGGTAAAGTAACAAAGCATGTTCATGGTTATTGAAATAAAAAAAAAACTATTAATATCCACTTGGAAATAAAAAGGCAATGCACTATGGATTAAGGAATTCGGTAAAGAGAAAGCTAGGATTAGATTTCATCTATCTCCCCTGAACATACCCTGCATATACACACATATATAGCATTTGACACTATTGGACTTGATGTAACATTCATCAATCATCCACATTGATTACTCAACTATGAAATCTATAAGAAAACTACTAAAATGTTGATTCCTCAATCGTTTAAGGAAGCTTTCCAACATTAAGACCGGATGTTAAAAATATTTAATACGTTGGAAGCTATTCCTAACAACACAATATATTGTGTATTTCATTCAGATCAGTTTTCAAGAATAATTTTCCAATAACTCAAGAAAAACTAAGTTAAGAAACTATTGATCAAATAAAATCAAACATTAAGAACAAAATGAAATACCAAATCTCAATAGAACGAATAGACTATATAAATATATATATCCCAAGGTACAATGGGTTTGAATCGACTACATCCAAATCCCAAAAAGTGTTTAGCTACTCATGATAGCCATTACAAACTAAAACAAATGAGAAAAGGAAGAAGAAAACAGTTTCCATGGCCTTCTGCTTCAATCCTTGAAGATAGGAGATGCGCTTCTCTCTCTAGCACTTCGTTCCTCTTCAAAAATCTAATTTTTCACTTTTATATATAGAGTCTCGCTTGAGCGAGCCTAACTCTCGCTCAAGCGAGAAAGCTTTCTTTATTTGAAAGGAATCTTCATAATTGCTTAAATCGTCGTGGTCTTACTTAAGCGAGAATTTTCTCACTTAAGCGAGATTGGATCCTTTACATTCTGGAAAATTTGCGCTTGAGCAAGAAAATCCTCGCCCAAGCAAGAGGTCTCCTTCATGAGATTCTTCCCTGCTTCATTCTCGCTTAAGCGTGAGGCTTCAAAACATAGAATAAATTCACATCTTCCAGGGCCTTCTCTTCCAAATTCTTGCTTTTCTTAGTCCTTCCTTTATTCCTTCCTCATTTACCTAAGATTTGCACAAAAAATAGGGATTAATTGCATTAAAATTCACAAGACCTAGGCATGTTCATTTAGATACAAAATCTTACATGTTTAAAACATAATTTAAATCTAAATGAACATAATCAAATAAAAATTATCTAAATATCACATTAACATTTATGCATAATAGACATTTATCAGCGGCCACTCAGACTCGACCCAATCACATAATCTCATATTGTCAAAACACACATTCAGGCATTAATTTTACACAAAGGGGCGGCCACACAGACCAAGCCCGCATCACACTGCCAGTTAGGCAAAATTAACTTAACTTTACACATGCACATATCAAATTTCACTTCAAGCCACTCAGTTATAATCACTGTACTAGTCATTCAAGAATTTTCACCATTTCACTAAACTTTAAATATCCAATCAAGTTCAATTTGTATCCATAAATATGAATACAATCACACTATATTTTCTCATATAGCTCAATTCCATCATACATGCGTATATCAATCTTTTCCTAACTACATAGCCACTCGAGTATTGCATTTTTAAATAGAATGGTGGTATGCAGACACAATCAATACTCTCATGAATTCTAACCAACCACTCAGGTATAAATATATATATCCAGTGTCAACCATAATTTCTCTTACAATATCATTATCATCACTTGATACTTGGAAACTCTCTCCAATACTAACTATTTATTAATACTACCAAATTCATCAAAATTTTATCCTTCATAATTGTCAACTTCATCAACTCATATTATTTACTTTAATCAACTCATTCCAATACACAATACAATCATAATATTCACTATTTATTAAAGCTTATCAAGCCTTTATCATTAATCTTTACATTTCCTTAACCACATATCACATACATAATAAATCTCAATTCCTTATTCTCGCTAATTTCCCTTTCCTAATCTCACCACAATTCACATATATAGTCAAATTAAATAATTACAATCAACGTTACATCCTTTTTTGAACTCCGATTGGAGTCAATAACCAATTCTAAATTAATTAAGAATTCAGACACCCCCTTACCTTGATTCCAAGCCTCTGACACTTATTCGCGATGTAGGTTGCGCCCGACACCTAATATTCAACCAATCTGAGAAATGAGTTAATAATCTGGCTTCTGAAACTAATGCCCACTTAACCGAAATGACTCTAATTACAACTTCAGTTATTCCAAAACTTTCCTTCGTTAGTTTCGACCCCCCACTCCGAGACCTGCTTCCTCTAACGGCTTCCTAAAGCTCGGTCTTCCACCTACAGTTGCCGAAATAAAGAATCGTTAGCCTTTTGCAATACCCATTGTTTCACCAAGCTCCAATTTGTCATAAAAAAGAAAAAAATGAACCCTCAAATTTGATCTAGAGAAGGAGAAGGAGAAATATGAAATCGGAAACACCCAGATACTCACCTCGATGCCACAATTCCAAAAACATGATCAATTTCGAGTTCTGTCGCAAAATCGAGCTCCAATTAGAGCTTTGAAGGGTCGGCCATGGAAGAACGAAAATAGCAATGGCTCCACTATTTTCTTTCTCCCGTCCTCGTGAAGCATAAAGAGGGAGAAGGTGAAATTTTGTTTTAATGTCATAAGGGCACTTTGGTCATTTTTCCTTTTCTCTTTTTTTCTCTTTACTTTTATTTCCTTTAATAAAAAAAACTTTACTTTTACTTTTGGTAAATTATAATTTTCCACCAGCTTTTTTCTCCAATTTAAATTTACTAATTAATTACCCAAAATTTAATTTATTTAAAACTCATTACCTTAAAAATAATTCTTGATTAATTTATTATAATTTAGGAAAAATCTTAATTAAATCTGAATAATTTATTTATAAGTTTTTATACATCGCTAGTAATTAATTTGATTATCAGGGATCTTACAGTTATAATAAATTAAAAGTATAAAATGAATTGTTCATTCAATATAATACACCAGAAAAATGGTAAATGTTCTTTATATTTTAAAACAAAATGATTTAAACTTTTATATTATGAAACAGAGTAATATTATAGTATCAATCAATTATTATCACTATAAAATAAATTTATAAGTATTTTATTAAAATAATAAGTAGCAAAAATTATTATTTAATCTTTATTTAAAAAAACTCCTCCCTGATACTAATATGATATACTTATGGAATGTCCATACCACCTAACTATGGTTAACTTCTTAATATTTACTTCATCTTTTCCTATTTATAAATGAAGATAAAATAGTTTATATGGTCTTATTTATAAGATAAAACTCATCTATCTAGTAGCATTTAATATTTTTTTCATGTCCACCCTTACTTTGAAAAATGTCACTAAAAACATTAAAGTAAAACTTGAATTTGAATAAGGGTAAATTTGAAATGTTAGACTATCTTTGTATAAAAGTTAATGCATTAGCATCTTTCCTTAATATGTGTGTTTTGATATAAATTGTCTTCTAAATAGAAATGAAGGTAGTATTATTTTTATCATAAAGTATTGCCTATATATTTATACTAAAATTAATGGAGTATTCCACTCCATAGATTCTCCAACCACCTAAATTATAACACTTCCACCAACTTCATCGACTCCTTCAACATCATTTGGCACTTTGATCGCTTCTTCATCAGTGACATCTTCAACCTTGTCACATACCCTTCTGTTGAACCATATGCCCTTCCAACTTCCTCCTTTGACCAAAAACAAAATAGTATTACTCACTCTTTGCCTTCCAACAACTACCTTCTTTACACTTTCACTATTTATGACAATTACATGCCAAGTTTTCCCATTTTATACTTTAAAAGGTGAGGATGTTGCCCTCTCTTCCTCTATTTTCCTTTAAAGGTGCATATTTTAATATCTTTACCTTTGAATTCATCCCTAACATTGTTAAGGAATCCCTAATGTATGAGCAGCGGAAATACAAGGATTCCCACAGGATTTGCAAAGTGTCGTGTTTCAAAACCATAAGACAAACACAAAAAAACATTACATTTTAGGATTACCTCTTAAAAAATATCGAAGCAGTCGTAGCCTCATCCTTTAGGACTCCATACCAGTACTCCCACCAGAAACGCTACACCTTCCAAATGCTAGTTTGACGGCGTATAGCTTTTACAACTTTTACGTATTTTATGTCTCTTTTTGGGTGAACCGCCTATGAGCATCTTATGCTCTATTTATAGGCTTAAGTTTGACGTAATTTGTTCTCTATAAAGAGTGGACTCCTTACTCACTCTAAATGAGTTAGGCCCACTAGCTTTATTTTAGTACTAAAATAAAAGCTATTTTCTGATGGGCTTACTCTATGTATGTGACCCTATAGGTAAAATATTCAGTCATATTAATAATAAACTATTTTATTATTAATATAAAATAAGAGTGACATCTAGCAATGCATTATTATGTCTGAAGATTATTTATTATCAACATAACCTACAAGTGGTAATTATTTTATATGTTTGTTCCTTTTGTCACGATATCCTAATTGGGCCCAAGGCATGGTCACGTCATCCTTGTACGGTCCAATTTATTTTACTTGATACCAAAGTAGACTTTATCTGAATAAATATCTAATATTTATTCTTTCTAGCATGGTCATGCATTTCCTTAATCTTACTCCATCAAGTGGCCTATAGATATCACTCCTATCACATAAGAGAGACAAATCTCATCTACATCACTCACATCCCTCTATATAATTTTTTCATTGCCTAATCACAACCTTTATAGTCCTTTTGTTATAGAAGACGTTTGATTATATTAGAACAATAAACTCCTTATGTAGGAATCGTAGTGACTTCAGGTCGAAGGACTACATATACCATTATCACATTGAGAATCGTTTATGACATTCATGTAACGATCCATGCAACGCTCTCATGGTGGGTCTGTCCAGTATATCATTACTTTTAATATGTACCTGTGTGAAGACTTGATATCATCTATATCCATGATCTATGAGATCAGATCATCAGTACACTCACACACTAGTCTTAATTTATTTACATGTCTTGACTAGGGACATTTGAATAACTCTCATATGACCTATTACTCCAAGGATAAATAAAGGTTGTTAAACTATTTAACAAAAAATGCCTTATTCAAAATGATGCGTCCTATATAAGCTCTTAGAGCATATTTCCAACAATCTCCCACTTACACTTAGAGCCGATAAGGTTAATGCCCAATGACGTCTACAGTGCCCTCATGCTTTTGCTACGTAAGCGATTTTACTAGTGGGTTCCTAACAATTTTGTTGCTATGCATATTACATATTTTCACATCTTCCAAAGATGGAACTATTTAAACATATGCTTGGATTAATCCACTTCCTTATATTGTTCTATGGTTCCATTGTCATCATAGTGGAAATTCATAGGGTACAAAATATTTGGAATGATTAAATGTAAATTGACTTCTTTTGTAATTTACCATAGCAAAATACTTAGATTTGTTAGTAGAACCAATGACTGTTTCTTGCTTTAAACCTTTCAAGCATACATTGCAACCATCTTGACATCACATATATATTTTGATTGTAATCTTAAGTCAATCAAATTACTCAGAAGGTTGGGATTGATGTAACCTTTACAACGAGCTCATCTTCCATTTATCACGATCAAATCCTTAGTCCTTCTTAGGTGTTTAAGGATATTCTTGACTATAGAATGAGAATATTAGTTCTAGAAGAAGCATGTCTTATACATGTAATACTAGAACTATAATTGTGCAGTTACTAACCTTTTTATAATCACAAGATTTATCTTCATTCATTAATGAAGATTCTAGCTTCTAAAAGCTTGCTTTAGTCCATAAATGGAACATTTGCAGTTCACATACATTTCTAGATGTTTTAGGCATAAAAGGCCTTTAGGTTATATCATATACACATCCTTGAGATGATTTCCATCTTGACATCTATCTACCATATCTCATAATGGTGGTATACTGCTACAACAAGCTGGATCTAAATGGTTTTTAAGCTAATTAAATTTCATCAATCTTGCTTTTAAAGGTACTCTTATTACCATCCATGTTTAGTTTTCCTTTTAAAAACCCATTTGCATCCTATAGGTTTTACCCTTTAGGTGCGTCAACCAAGGTTTATACCTTGTTAATATACATGGAGCCCATTTTAAATCCCATGGTCTTATGCCATGTCTTAGAATCTAAACTTGCATTGGCCTCATTCCCAATTAGCAATATGCGTCATTCCCAATTTATAAGATATCCATATCTTTCAAATTTGGTGATATATCCTATTTAATCTTATGCAAGTCTTGTGCTACCGGAGCTAATAATCACAACACTTTGTGATTTCGGCTCCAAGTACATCCTTGACTTTTGAATGGTTTGTGATACTTGAATTTCTTCAAGTTCTACTATCCTACCACTGATTCTTTAAGAGACGTACTCTTATTCAAGAATACAATATTCTAAGCAACAAGCCTTTTGTTCTTAGATGGATTGTAGAAATGATAACCCTTAGCTTTCTTTGGGTATCTCACAGAAGACATTTATCAAATTTGGGTCTGACCTTGTCAGAGTTAGATGCTCTATAGAAGCAACATAGTTCCAAATTATTAGTAAAGACATACTAGGTTTCTTCCTAGTCCATATCATATATGATTTCTTTAAGAAAGTCTAAGATGGAACATGGTTAAGTATGGAAATTTTTTCAATAAAAGAATATTGAAGGAGTTAAAGATATTTGATAATAATCAATAATCAAACTGTGTCCAACAAGGTTTGACTTTTCCCCGTAGAGATGCTATTATGGCATTTCATGAGGAATGAGTTAAGAGGTAATCTCTTACTTTATTAGATATTTATCAAACTTGTAGCTCAAAGTATTTGCTATCTTGATCTAATCAAGAGCTTTAATTGTCTTACCAATTTATTTTTTTCACTTCATTATGAATTCTTTGAACTTTTAAAAGACTTTCTAACTTATGTTACATAAATCCATACTCATTGACTTTTCAATTAGTATGTTGAAGTATTGAAAAACATATCTAGTTATTATTCCAATAGGCCCACATACATCATTATGTATTAGATAATAGATTACTCATCTTTCACTTTTCAATGAATGAGGTCTTAACTATCTCTCCAATAAATAAGATTTACATGTCTCAATTGATTCCAAAATCAAAAGAGTCCAGATAACCACATTAATGGTATTTAGAAATGTGTTTCTCATTTATTTTCCTTAGGAGACAATACCATGTAAGTAAGGTTCAAAATCACTTATTTTAACCTACTTTGACAGTTATGTTATAGATGGGTGTTTTAAGATTTAGGATATGGAATCCATTACTCAATTGTACATCAACATCCTTTTGAAGAAATAAAGTTATTTTATAAAAGAAAACATTTCTTGTCCAACAAGAAACAATATGCACAATGTCTAGTTCACTAACTAGCCCAATAAGTGAAGATCTTATTTTTATTGTAGCAACTTTTGCTCAATTTTATACAGATTTCTCCCCCTTAGCAAGTGATTTACTTCCTTGATCTTTTAAAATGTGAGATCTACTACTAGTATCTGATACTAATGTCAGTAAAGTAAAATAACTTGACTTCTATAACATGACTTGTAGCGGAAGTCTTACTTCCCTTTCTTTTGAACTCCTTCAAGTTATTTAAACAAATTATTTCAATGTCTTATTTGGCTAAAACTAGAAATAATTTCCTTTCTTGATCACATTAATGAAGTCTGTATACGATCATATCGTATATCTCCATATATTCATATTGTCTTTTACAGCTTAAAGTTTATGCAGACTCCATAGGGTATTCAATACCCAATGATAGATAATATTGAAATAAGCCAAACATGACACACTTCCGCTTCCTCTTTATTGAAGATAATTCTCAAGTCTAGATACCTATCTGGCATTTTTCCAGATAGGTGTCCTTCTAAAGGACAGATTGCAACAAAACAATATTTGGTTTGTCATGGTTATTCTAAAACAAGTTACATGCAAATCTATCATTTCTATTTAAAACATATTTAACTTTTGGTCATTAAATAAATATGTTGTCTCCCACTATTTTGATTTAAAACAAATACCCTCACTGAATCAGAAAAAATCCCGTTGGAAGATTTTTCTAGTGGGCTAAGATCCATATTTGGCCTAGTGTTGAGTCAGCTTTGGTCGATCGCCTAATCCTTGGTTATTTAAGTAGGAAACACATTTCCAATTGCATCTCATGCAACTCTTGGATGATTGAGTGGGTAACTCTTTACCCTTATTCATCTTATGAATTTAAGCTCAATCCTTACACCTCTAAGTTATTTTCAATCAAATTGAAAAACTTAGTTAAATTAAGGCCTAATAAAACAATTTGGATATTACAATTATCCCATCGCGCCTTACTAATATAAATGATAGCACCCTACTTTGGTAGGCCTACTATTTATTGACATTAGTCTCGATGAGTGTTACTTATTAGAAGGCGTTTAAACTTAATATTAACGCTTCTAGGTTCTTCAATCTGAAGTCCAATAACAAATGGTTGGATAATTCAATTATCCATCATCCTTTACTAATATCAATAAAAGCACCTGCTTTGGTAGAACCTACACTTTATTGAAACTAGCATTGATGAGTGTTGCTTATTGGAACGCGTTTTAGACTATTCATACCTTTAGGCTTTTCCATCCAATTGAAAAATGTCTATTTGAATAAAACTTAATAAGTTAATCTTGGATAATCCAATTATCCAATCACGTCCTACTAAACATAAATAAAGGCACCAAACTATGGCGTGACCTACACTTTATCTATATCAAGTTAGACGTTATTACTTATTGGAAGGTATGATTATCGGGCTTGAGGGATTTGAATTTTCTTATTGTTCATTACTGACTTTCATTAAACTCCTTAACGCAAAATAAAACCCCAAAACATGCAATCAAAATTGTGACATGGTTATAGTCTTCCTAGAAAATAAAATAAACCTAAAGGAACTATGGTGCCTTGACTTCATGAAGTCCTACTTCTTGAAACCATCATCCTCCTGGAGTCACCACTCTTTTGTTCCTTTCAAGGTCATATCCATCAAGAGTCATCACTCTAGGTTTCTTCTAGGTCTCCACCTTGTTGGCTTCTTTAAGATTACAATGTAATAAAGAAACTTGTTTTACATCCGAGCGTAGGGTTAAGAGAAGAAATTCAAGAATAGAGAAAGGCACAACACGCAGGCTGTATTTAAAATTAAATAAAAAAAATCTAAGACCATAACCATTCACCGCTGGACGTGTTAATTAATCAATTAATAGACTGATCAATTGTATTTAAAATAAAATAAATTTAAAAACACATAATTAAACACATGGGGTCATAAAAGGAAAACTATGCAAAGAAGTTTGGTGGTTCCGTTGACCGTTCAACGGAAGGGTCAAGGGGAGACTACCCTTTATAGGGTGTTGAATGGCGTTCCAACCCAAAAACTTAGTACTGTAATCAGGTTAGTTCCCAGAAAAGAGAGGTGGGTACGGTGTGACCACTTAAGTTTCCTAGCCAGAACGTCCCACTAACCATTAACAACTCAAAATATTCGGTTATGATTTCAAACAATTTGAGATCTGAAATTTAGAACGACCAAGGTTTAACATTTAAACCTTATCTTTTGACCCCAACAACTATCCTAAAATAAGAATAGTCAAGGTTTAACTTTTAAACCTTATTTTTAGAGTCTCAACAATCATCCTATTTTAGGAATGATCAAGGTTTAAATTTTAAACCTTATCTCTAGAGTTCAAGATATTTTATTTTGAATCCTATTAAATTTGATAAAGATCTTATCTTTAATTTGCAACTTTTGTAAATCCTATCAAATTTATTAAGGATTAAATATTTGATTTTAAAATTATTAAATTTAATAAAGATCTTATCTCCTATTTGTAACAATTACAAATCATATTAAATTTAATAAATATGAATCAATTTGTAACTCCTACAAATCATATTAATTTTAAAAAGATCACATATGATGCAAATCCTATTAAAATTAATAAGAATAAATTATTTAAATTTGTAACTCTTACAAACTTTAAATTTAACAAATATTTAAAATTTGATTTGTAACTTTTACAAATCGAATTTAAAATATAATATTAAAATCAAATATTTTATTTGTAAAATTTACAAATAAATAAAATATCATGATGGCTAGGTTTTAACTTTTGAATCCTAGTTTTCATTACGGCTAGGGTTTAACTCTTAAACTTTCTAAACACAATCTCGCATGAACAATTCATATTAGAAAGAGAAAGCATATAGACATGCATTGCATACAACCCTTGATTTCAATTTAATTAAACGAACATAAAACATGCCTTATAATTAGAACACATATAAAACAATCACCATTGCAACAACAACATGTTTATATAATAAAGCACATCCCAAAAACATGTTCTTTAATTAAAATGTTGAGAAAAGCAATCAATATACACAAAATAAAATAAATTGATACTAGCTTTCAAAAGGTGCAACCTTTGCAACATATCTCATAAAAAATGCAACATTTACATAATATCTCATTAAAAATACAACCTTTGCAACATATCTAATAAAAGATGCAACCTTTGCAAATGGATTCAACCTTTACAATTCTTTTCGTAAAAGAAAATTTTCTCACATGTTCTTTAAACAAACATTTGCCCAAAGCATAGTTTTACAATTAGGCTCTGATACCATTATTAGGGAATCCTTAGTGCATGAGCACCGAAAATACAAGGATTCCCATAGGATTTGCAAAGTGTTTGTTTCAAAAGCATAAGACAAACACAGAAAAATATTACGTTTTAGGATTACCTTTTGAAGAATATCGAAGCAGTCGTAGTCTCATCCTTTAGGAGTCCACACGAGTACTCCCACCAGAAATGCTACACCTTCCAAATGTTAGTTTGACGACGTATAGCTTTTGTAAATTTTGCGTATTTTGTGTCTCTTTTAGGTGAACCGCCTATGAGCATCTTATGCTCTATTTATAGGCTTAGGTTTGACCTAATTTGTTCTCTCTAAAGAGTGGGCTCCTTACTCATTCTAAATGAGTTAAGCCCACTAGCTTTATTTTAGTCCAACTAAAATAAAAGCTATTTTCTGATGGGCTTACTCTATGTATGTGACCCTATAAGTAAAATATTCAGTCATATTAATAATAAACTAATTTATTATTAATATAAAATAAGAGCGACATCTAGCAATGCATCATTATGTTCGAATATTATTTAATATTAACATAACCTATAAGTGATAATTATTTTATATGTTTGTTCCTTTTGTCACGATATCCTAATTGGGTCCAAGACATGGTCGTGTCATCCTTGTACGGTCCAATTTATTTTACTTGATACCGGAGTAGACTTTATCCAAATAAATATCCAATATTTATTCTCTCTAGCATGACCATGTATTTCCTTAGTCTCACTCCATCAAGTGGCCTATAGATACCACTCCTATCACATAGGAGAGACAAATCTCATCTGCATCACTCACATCCCTCTACATAATTTGTTCATTCCCTAATTACAACCTTTATAGTCCTCTTGTTATAGAAGACGTTTGATTGTATTAAAACAACAAACTCCTTATGTAGGAATCGTAGTGACTTCAGGTCGAAGGACTACATATACCATTATCACATTGAGAATCGTTTATGACATTCATGTAACGATCCATGCAACGTTCTCATGGTGGGTCTGTCTAGTACATCATTACTTTTAATGTATACCCGTGTGAAGACTTGATATCTTCTATATCCATGATCTGTGAGATCAGATCATCAATACACTCACACACTAGTCTTAATGTATTTACATGTCCCAACGTAAATACTTGACTAGGGACATTTTAGGAATAACACTCATATGACCTATTACTCCAAGGATAAATAAAGGTTGTTAAACTATTTAACAAAAAATGCCTTATTCAAAATGATACATCCTATATAAGCTCTTAGTGCATAATTCCAACACATTTCCTCATTCACCTCCATCGTCACTGATATCTGTTTCTATGACTTCCCCCATTGACGCTTCTATAGTCTCATCTACCAACCTTGTTCAAGTCAATCTCACCTCCTATGACTAGTCTTTCATTATCGAAGACAATCTTATCCTCACCTACTACGACTATATTTCTTACAACTCCAATGGCCATTAGAACCTTAACAACAACACCAACCCACACCAGTAACGTTTTTGCACATAAATTTCAATAAATAAATAAATAAATAAAAATTAAAGAGTTAACCATAGTTAGATTATAAAATTATTTCATTGACATGTTTTATTAGTTGTAAGTAGAGGTGGTAATAGGTCAAACTGAACTGGGCTTACAAGGGTTAAGCCTACCTTGATACTTGAATATGAAAGTTGAGTCTAATTTGTTATCTATTGTATAGGTCATATTTTTAAGTCTAACTCGGTCTAATTAAAAGTTTGGTTTGACTGACACTCCATAGAAAAATTTTATTTATTTTAACACTAATGAAAAGTTCAATAGACCAATCTTGAAAAGCTAATAAACTTATCAATAACAAAACCAACAAGCTTCTAAAAGACTAGTATACATAAAATATATATTCAATTATTAATTTTTTGTATTAAAGTTTATTTTTATAATATTTTAATTTATAAACTATACTATAAAGTTATAATATTCAATAATTATAATATAATTATAGATTATAATATTTTGTAAAATTGTATATATATAAATTTAAATAGGTTGACTTAACAAGTTAAAAACCTGTTTTAAAGGCTTAAGCCTATTCTCTCTAGTTGTACAAACTTTTTAAAAGGGTCATGTTTAGTTCTTTTACTAAACACTCTGAGTCAAACTATACTGTAAACAAATTAAACATCTTTTCGATGGTATATTATTTTCATCTCCAGTTGAGGGGATGGAAGTAAGATGTAATTCTTTAAAAAATTTAAAGTTTAAACCTTAAAATAATGGCTTACATATAAAATTATCCTTTAAAAGGTCCAAAATTAGGGTTAACTCATTAAGATTTTTTTAGGATTTAGCCCTTGACATTTTTTTTTGTTAAGATTAAACCTTGTTGCTAATTTTTGGCCTGTTAAATGCTGAATTGGCTAAAGGTTTGCCACCTTAGCACTAACATGTGTAAATTTGTATGTTTAAATGTAAAATTAGCACTTAAAAAACTTCCAAATTAAAATTAACCATCTAAGATTTTTTTAGGATTTAACCCTTAAAATTTTTTTTATTAGGATTAAGCCCCGTCGTTAACTTTTCGTTAGTTAAATATTGACCTAACATTGACATGTGTAGTTATTTAATTTTTTTAAAAGAATTTGTTACTTAAGTCACAGTTATCCTATTCTTCTCTCCTCTTTGCTACTCTTCTTTTTCCTACCACATCTGTCTGCCATGTTCTTTTTCTCTTTCTTTTTGCCCACTCTTCACTCCCTTTTCTCTCATGCCTTATGGTTCATTTGATGGCATCATCGATCATTACAATGTAGGTGATGCAAACTCAAAACCAGTCATCACCTCTTCCATTGTGTCATTTATCTCTAGCGTCACAATAAACTTGTGTTTGTATCACATAGATTACATCGATGACATCGTCAAATGAACTATGAGACAAAGAGGAAACTGGGAGGTGAGTGAGGGAAGATAGAAAAAGGAAAACATGCTAAAGAGAAGGGATATGAAGAAAGAGAAAAGTAATAGAAAAGGGAAAGAAGAAGAAGATGATGAATATGACTTAAGTGATAGTTAAAAAAATTAAATAAACAAATGGGCAAAAAGTTAATGGTAATACTTAATTCTAATAAAAAATATTTCAAGTGTTAAATTTTAAAAGCAAATTTCTTAGGGTGTTGTTTCTAATTTTAATTTTTTTAGGGATTAATTTTATATTTAAGCTTAAAAAATTATACATATTTATGCTGAAGTGGTTAACGGTTAACTATCTCAATACATAACTGATAAAAAAATTAATAGTCAATTTAATCATAACAAATAAATATTTAAATGGCTAAATCTTAAAAATAATATATATTTTTTTTTTGCAGTTGATACAGGTTAATTTTATATTGAAGCGTAAAATGGTTTCCGTGGGAAAAATGGGTTATGTAATTTTTTTTTGGTGAAATGGGTTAATGTAATTTATCACTCCTCAAGAGGACCGTAAATATTGATATTAAGCCCATTATCAAATTTCAAAAATCCCATCCCATTTCCTATACTCTACCTAGGGACACGAAAGCTGCTTCGCCTCGATTTCACCTCATTCCACTCCACAGCTTCAAACCCATTTCTTTTCAAAACAAAACCATTTTAAGGCGCTTTTCAAGTTAAAATATCGTAACTTTGAGCCACACCTACTTCCAAGCTTCAACTTTTACTCAAAGGTACCTTCTTTTAATGTTGAATTTTCGTTTCCCACTGATTGCCACTCATTCTGGGTTAGTTTCATTTCATGATTGAAAAAAATCACTGCTTGTGCATTCTCTTTGTTACTTAACTGTTAAATCTTCATAAAAGAGAAAGCACTTACTGTTCATTGAAAGGGTATAGAAATATATCCATCATTTGATTGTATTTGGTAGTTTTAAAACCTGGATGCTCACTAATTCTTTGATCGGTTTAAAGGTTAAATAGCACCCCACTGGTTTATTTGTTGAGGGTAGGGTGTTTGATGAAATTAACAGAAATGGATAAGGCAAATACACAATTTCTACTTTCATATTTGTTTGATTTCTTAATAATTAGGCTGAATCTTCCATGTGGTAATAGTTACATTGTTTCGATTTTCTGATTTTCTTGCGAAGTATTCTGTTGTTAATTTGAGAAAAATGGTAGAGTAAATATTTGTAGCTTATGGGGTTTGTGGAAGAAATTTGCTGGTCTATTAACTCAAGTATAGATTAACTATTTTGTATATTGGTATGCTTTGCTTTCAAAATTATTGCTAAAACTCCAATAATCTTGTTCAGAAACTTATTGTGTGTTGAAGATATCAAACTATGCATTTGGGGACCAATAATTGTTTTAAAAAATTACTGAATGTCAAAGTTTAACTATAGGTTGAAATTTGTTTAGTATAATTATGTGTTCAAATTCCCTGAAGCTTCATCATTGAATCTGGAAACTGATATAGGTAAATTAGATTTCAACTTTATTAATCAATTTTATGAAATCTTAATGTGACTGTGTATTTCACTTCGTTGTTAGTTGTCAACATGTCAAAACCAAACTAAGTTTTAACAAGTATACTTTTTTTTAAAAAAAATATAGCGCAAAATAAATTGTGTGTTTAGTATATTTAATATCCCCTTTTAATCTTTTATATATTTTGGATCTAACACATATCTCTACCTGTCTTGATTCTTTGTTACTGACCTCATTCACTTAAGCAAGCAAATAAGTGTGGTAGATGGAATCCACAAGCTCTAGAATCAATGTTCATAACACTAGTCAATCTTCTAAGAAGCTTCTGTTTGACCGTCGCTATGGATGGGTGTAATCTCTCTCTCTCTCTCTCTCTCTCTCTGCTCTTGCATATGTTAATCTTGTCGTATACTATATTTTAGTATTTTAGAAATTGTGAAAGGTATGATCACTATTAATTTGTGTTTGACAGAATAGATGAGTGGAAAGACCCAGCAGAGGAAGCACTTGATGGAGGCAGAGGAATGTAAGATGTTTCCCTTTTCTTTTGAATCTTTCTATTTGGTTCCCGAATGAACAGAAAAGGCCACAATATATTATATTTTAAGCATTATGTGATCTATTGGATAGTTTTCTAAAGGAGTGCGAAAGGTATATGAAATTTTACATCTCTTGCATTTCCGCAGCACAAGCTATGCAACATTATTTTATACTAGCTAATATTTTTCCTTTTATATCTGTCAAAAGGTTTTGCATCGTGCCACTTGCCAAAGCCTTGGTGCAGAAGGCCTCACAATCGGTATGATGATGATTTTGTCATTGCTAAAAGTATTACTTTGATTTGGGCTCAACATTTACTTCAATAAATTTGTTTGCTTGATTTTATCATCGCTATCAGTTTACTGCTTATGGTGTTCTTAGCTGACCATTTTGATTTATACTTGTATGCCTTGTTACAATTATCTTTGCTTCTTCATAGTATTTTTATATTTGGTATTCTTATTTTGATTTTTTTCTTATTTGTTCAAACTCTTACCAAGCATGACTTTAAAAATGTAATAAATAATGGGTATGTGTAATCAACAGTCAAGGACCATGACTATCAGATAGGATGTTTAGTTCACTTCATATTAGAAGTAAACAACTGCTAGCCATAAGCATAAAAGGACGTATAAGTATCATGTCTGATGATGTGATGATGCACTATGATATTACAAGAGTGATTGTTGGTGGTAGGAACTATAGCTCTTGATATGATATCTAAATCTACAAGCTTTCAGTTGAAGTATGATTTACATTATACGAGCTTGATTATTGAATCAATCAATTTATGCTTGAGTTCTCAACTTTGTGATCAGTATATTACATTATTATAACTCTAGAGGAGTGGCTAAAAATATAAAGAATTGGAAAATGTGGAGTAGGCTGTTTTAAAGTCCTTACTTTTCCGTAGTTGTGGTGGTTAGTTAGTTAGGTTTTAGAAGTAGCAAGGATAAAACTTCATCTAGGTACTAAATTTTGAACTAGTTTGGTATAATGGTCAAATGAAATGTTAGGGTGTGTAAAATTCAATTTTGTCACTAGTGTTCATGGATCCAATTTTCTCACTTATTATTATTATTGTTGTTGTTGTTGTTGTTGTTGCTGTTATTATTGTGATTATTATAAAACAGATTTATCCATACAGTCCATTGCTACAGGATGAATTGCTCCCTTAAGCTTATGCTTTCCACATGTTGTTTTTGCAGATAAATCTTGTGGTAAACACAGTCATAAAAGCTTCAGAAAAGCCACAGTTGTTTTCCCATCAGACGATTCAGAGTTCTCTAGATGACGGTGTTAGGAGTTTTATGACATCTTTGAAAAATGCGGGGAGTAAAGGTTTCATCCTCAACAAGAACTGTCAGTCACAAGCTTCCAATAACTCTTTCAACTTGCATACAAAAAGCAATCAATGATGAAGGACCCAAAGCCTGTCATCAAAAGTCGGTGTTCTATTAAATGCAACTACGCCAAAATGCTTTGGTATGGATCATGATGACCTTATTGTGCAAGCTGGAGTAATATAAATGGCTTGGAGATGTTATTATACAAGTATCGTCACTAACATGTAGGTTTGAATGTGTTATTCTGCACTTAATTGACATCTATGGATTCTGAAGACAAGTTAAATGACTACGATTATGCAAGTTTAATTATAAAATGGAAGGCTTTGCCCCATTTTCAGCATAAAAGAAGAGAGAGAGAGATCTCAAATAGGGGTGACTCTCATTGAGGATTTTTCAGTCCAGGGAAAGGGGGGTTGCAAGGGCTTGAACCTTGCTGTTCAAAGTGACTCCAAATAACTCTTAACCACTTGAGCTACTTGGCAGGGTCCATTGAGGATTAAACCCCTCAAGTTTGGGGTATTTTAGACTCTTACATGGGCCATAGTGATCCATGAACTATTTTAACTTTTAAATATGTGATTTATGGTAGGCAAATGGGTTTCCTTGCATTGCATGAGTTTAAATCACAAATAAAGAAGGTATAATTAAACTTTCAATCTTTAGTTTATACTTGATTTTGAGAAATGGGTCCTTTTTGTTGTTTTTAATTTAGTCCTTTATGTTCTAAAAATATTTCAAGTTAATTCTTTTCGTTAATTCTGTTATCTTAACAGAAAATGTCTACATGAAGCCTATGTTTACTTAATGGTGTTACTTCATTTTCCAAGTGACATTGTATATCATTAAAAAATATTGAAAGTTAAAAGTCGTCAATGGAATGCCTGAGTTCATTGTTCTGAGAATGTCATGACAACATTGCAAGGTTTCTTGGGAACTGGATGAAGAAGTTCCCAAACTTCAGTGAAATGAATTCAGGAAACTCATTCAACAACATGGGGAGTTCTAGTGAGGAAACACACTACAAATGACACCATCACATGCACACAAGACCATGCGTAGGACTCTTTGTTGAGCTTCAACTCTACCATTCTCAATTCGTGTTGGTGAAAGAAACAACCAACTTCACATTGGATGCTGCAGAACCATTCCAAGGTGAAAGCAAACCAAATCATGAGACAGAAGTCCCCCTCATGTTGCTGGTGAATTAACACTTTGATGAAGCATTTCATGGGATGAAGCACAACAGGGTTGTTCTAGAAAAATTAGGACTCGATGGCATTCTTAAAACCATGAAGGTTGCTCTGTCCACGTACACACAAGAAGAATAAGAGCTATGATTTTCCTGCAAGGAATGTGTAGAGAACTGGTCAGGTTTGAGGTTCCATGGCCTTTTCAAAACCAACCAACCCTAATCTAGGAATTGGGAATATTTTACTTTAAATTTGCAATAAAATTTTTAACAAAGTTATACGTCCAACTTGGAAATCCAGTAACGCTGTTAAAGTGGGATGGCAAAATTGACAATTAAGCTTAACTTGGGATGTTTGCAAACCATAAAGGACTGATTTAAATAATAATAATAAAAAATAATAATAATAAAAAGATTGAGTTGGAACCAACTTTAAACATAAGAAATAAAAGCAGTAATTTTACTAGTAATGAAAATAATCTTGCAATATTAAATTAAATATGAAAGTTAATAATGGAATATTTCATCTTGAATCTTATAATCTATGGCTGCTACAGCTTGGATCCTTGGAATCCATGCAATTTGAATCCTCATTATCCATGGAAATTGCAATATAAGCAATTTTTGAATCTTTAAATGTATTATTAGGTCAGATAAGTATTGAAAAAAAGCAGGTTAATGCAAACCAGGTTACTGGCATGTTCGTGTTTATTCACATGCTGAAATGGTTACGCTATGTTATGGTAAAGTTTCGGTTTAAAAAATTTTAGTCAACAAAACTTGATCTAGTTGCTTATAAATTAAATGTGTCCATAAAAACCCATGTTTGAATTTAACCTAGGCAAGGATCTTATTGATTGATGATCCGTAAAGACTTTTGTAAACAAACATACCCTGATTCTAGTAAGCCCTAAGAATTCACCTTGATTAAACCTTCATTTCACCATAAAAAAACAAAGAAACATTCTTCATAGATATAATTGTTGGAGTTTATAGCTGTATAACCTTGCACCTTCGCCCTCTCAAATTGTGCCTCAGCGAGTCTATTACGTCAAGTTTGGTGAAAATTGTTGACGTCCTTTGGCTAATCGAATTCTGTGAATCTTCAGTATCAAGGAATCAAGATCCCTCGGAGTAAAGAAAAACAACTGCATGGTTGTACAATTCCAACCCAACCATTCAATATTTAACTGCATTCTAGAACAGCTTTTGAACTGCAGAAGATCCAATTCCCTAAATGTTTGAAACAGAATATCATCTGCTCGTAGAGTAACATTCTAGTCAAGTTGACATCCCGTTAAAGGAATTTGCAGTCTCATGACCCTCGTACTAGCTTTACATCCAACTTGATGAAATAAATATAATGTAGATCCGTTCATAAAATAAACGACATAATTCCAATAAGTTGAATGCAAGACCAATTACAATACATGGTTCTCAATAACTAGAAATACTTCAAATCAAGACCAAATGGAAAAAGGAATCGAAGTACAGCACCTTATCGGTTGTCAAAGCCATAAAACTTCCTTGAACATAGAATTTATAACTAAACCCAAATTTGAACTCACGATTTCACAAACTAACATTTAAAAATGTAATCAACAATGTGTAACAAAAGTAGATAACATAAGTGCCCCCAATTAGCCAATTGCATCTCACAAAGCCATGATTGGATTTTAAATGAACTCTAGGACCATTCAACAATTAAATAAGCGATTTCATGTAAAGATGCTACCACAATACACAATCAAGGAACCCGTATATTTCCCAGTTAAGGCTTCATATATCTCCATAGGGGCAAATAATAATAATAATCTGTTGGAATCACAAAAACTTTTACGATCAAACAAATAAAACAACTTCAAAGATTATAATATCTAGAGTCCAATAACACACGAGCACCGGCAAAACTGAAATGAAGTTCAATTTGGTATACACCTCAAAACAGAGACAACTCAATACTTAACAGTAGAAAGGATTTCAATTTGGGAACCAAGCCTATCATCTGCAACCTTCTCAGCTTTCACCTTTAATTTGTTAAGCTGCTTCTTTCTCTCATAAACTAATTGTGCTTTTTCCTTCCTCTTCTTCTCCAACTCCTGTTACCAACACAACCATTACATTAGTAACAGCAAAACAATAGTATACTTACAATGAAAGAAAAAGAAGAAGAAAGAAACTAAAGTACTCACCCTAATAGTATCATAGTAGTTCCATCCAACCTCGGATGACAATTTGCCTAAAAGACAGAATTTGTGTCCCTTCTGAAGCCTCAAAACCCTGATTCCATTAACTAGTTCAGTATCCATAACCCATCATCTATAATCTATATGTAAGTATAGCAATAACAATAACAACAATAAAAATATAATAAATTTTGAAAACTGATATACGAAAATTGAAAATAGAAGTGTTTTAATTTAACTTACTTGAGAGCATCAGGGACAACCATCCTCTTTGTTTTGTCATATGGTGCAGGGATGCCTTCAAAAACCTTCAATCGAGCAAGAGCAGCTTCCCCACGCTTGGTCTTATGCGGTATCATTCTACAAAAAAAACACAAAACATTACAGAACAAAAACAAAACAAAACAAAACAAAAAACGAAGTTAAAAGAAACAGAAAGCATCAATTAATACATTAAAAATTTCATATTTCTGAATCACCGATGTGTGATACTAAGGTTAGAGACTGACCCACGAACGGTGCGCCAGAAGATCTTAGAGGGGGCACGGAAGTGAATGGGACCATGAGAAGGTTTGGTGTTCATGCGCTTACGCAGGAAACGCATGTACTTCATTTTCTGCCTAACGAGACCGCCAGAAATGCAAATCTCCTCACACCTCACCACCGCCACTTTCTGACCATTGAGAAGTTCCTTCGCCACGATCGACGCTAACCTTCCAAGCATGTGGTGCCGAGCATCCACCACCACTCTCTTCGCGCAAATACCTGACCCGGACACCATTTTCCCCTCTCTTTCTCTTCTGTGTTTAGGGTATAAGATGCAGGGGAAGAGGAACTAACGTGTGGGAATTAGGGTTTTTTGTGGTCGTTAATTGTGGGTTGGGCTTTCATAACCCAACACCAACCCAATATGTTACCTCCAACCTTTGGGGCCCAACACCACAACAAAACGTTACCCATTTTCTTAAATGAAACTCTTGATTGCCAAAAACAACTTTTATCGAAAATTTAAATTAAAAATTTGTTGATAACAAAAAAGATTAATTGACTTAAATAAAGGGTTGTTTCGCAAGTCTTCTTTAAAAATGGTTTTAATTTTTCAAATTTAAGAAATTCGTTTGATAATTTTATACATATATTGTATAATAATATTTTAGCAACTCATGATATTAACCACGTGGCATGACTTTAGCCGTGTTTGTGTGGCATGACTTTAGTTAATGACGGCAGTTGTGTCGTCACTACACTTATTAGGCATTTGCATTATCAACGTTAACAACCAGCTAATGGCGTCACTAATGTTTTCGTTAATGTCATCATTATAGCTCTAGATTAGCGATGTCTTTGTGCTTGTGTCGTTGATGTATATCCTATTAAGCTCATCGCTTTGGCCGCTGCAACAATTCTAGGTTAGCGATATTTGCGTGATCTAATCATTGAATTTAGTCCTAGTAGGACCATCACGAATGTCGTCACTAATGTTAATTGGTTTGTTTGTTTTATATGTTTGCTAGCCTAAGCACATTGATTAACTCATTAGCCTAAAATTACAATTTACAAATTAAATTAACCATAAATTATTAATTAAACACAATAATTATAACGCGAGATAATAATACTTTGAACACTAAAATAATTGAATGTATACACAATGTTGTAAAACAATGTTCTAAAACAAATAAGTGTGCAAAAAAGAAATAAAAAGTTAAGTAGGATGGGGAGAAGGAGGCTACTGCTAGTTAGAGGAAGGGGGCTGCTACGATGTATTTGAACCAAAGTGTGCCATCATCTGTTGAAACATCTCTTCATATCATCAAAGAGTCTCATTAGTCTTTGTCACTCCTCTAGTGTCCTTTATTGTTTCTCATGCATCCTCTACTCCATACTAGTTTGTGTCTCCTAGAGATATGCTATATGGGGTATCTTTTATGCAAGCTCTTTATTCAGGTTATTAATGATCTATTGTGTGGTTGATGAGGCTTGACGCTTTACGGACCATGCAAACTCCTTGGTGAATTCTCTAAGGCCGAACACATTCCGTATCTTGTTCTTACCTCCAATAACTCTAGGTAAAAAGCGTTGTCATTAGTAGAAGAAAGAGCTGGTGCCTCCCCGTCCAATTCACCCTCTGTTTGTGTAGCGAGCTCTACCACATTCTCAGCCTTTTTTGCCTGATTAGCCTCCTACAAAAGAACCAGAACATTTTCTAATACAATTTATAATTTTATGTTTGAATTAACAAAATATTCTTAAGTCAGGATCAATTAATATTTTTATTTGCGTATAAAACCCTTAATTTTTTCTATAATATAACTTAGATAAATTTCGACAGAGTTTCCCCTATAAATAGGAGAAAGCAATAAATTTTTAAAATCCTTGCAAAATAATAAAAAAGCTTTCCTCATACTGTTTATAATTGCAGTTGCATGCAGGTTAATTGTCCTATATTACCAGCCAAAGTCCTAAGCACTATTTTCAATTGTTATTCAACAATAATAATTAACCTACCATAATCTCTTGTGTTTTTTCATTCACCTAGACACCAACCTTGTTCTTCTTCATCTTCTCCATCAAATCATAGGTCGTCGCAGGGCAGTGGAACTTGGCAGCCTATAAATAAAAATATATAAATTCCTAGCTAATAGTTAATTAATTACTAATTATAGCAGTAATTATTGTACACAATACTTACGAATCTTCTTCTGTGATCAACCATAGAGATAGAACCTCTTTTGCAGATAGAGGCACTGACATCAAGTGCTCGGTTGGCCTTGTTCCTTTGACTCATCTCCTTGAATTTGTTATCATTTTACTTTTTACACATCCACTCCTAGAATGTGTCATTAATCTAGTCAGACTTCGTCAGGCCTTGACGGTATTTGTACAAAATACTCCTAATAAATTTGGAGACTTTGGTCCCAAAGACCTTCTTCACTTCATCATTCTTTTTCGGTGTCCACAGTATGTTTTCAGTAACATAAAATAATATTAAATAAATACCTAAATTAAAATCAATGAAAAATTAAATGTACAATAGAAAATTAACTAAAAAATGTCTCAAACCATTTGTTTCAAACATTAGAATGCACATCGATGAATGAGATATAAGGACTATTTCATTAGCCCCTCAAGATCTTAGTGTGATGCCATCATTATCAATGAAACTACCACAACAAGTTGTATTTAAATAAAAAAGTAACGTGAGTAAAGTTAAGATACTGTAAGAGTTTTTATAACAAAAGTAAGCTTACTCATTTCTATTCTCTAAAGGAGTTATGAACGGGAGCATGGCAAGTGTAGATGCTGGGTGGCCACAGCCGATTCTTCCTGAATAAGAGGCTGCTTTGCGATCAACTTATTAGTGGGTAAACAATCCTCAACAATGGTAGCTGTGGGAGTCTTTTGTGATGTAGAAGCCATTAATGTGTGCACCACATCATCATAATCATCACCTCAGACATAAATACCATCACCATGACCATAATTAGCTTTACGTTCAGTTATGTGTTGATACAATAAATTAAAAGCGGTGAATATTTAACAAACAGAGAACAACATATTATGATTTTAAATAATTTTAACATATTCTATCTCGGTTT
The DNA here is from genome assembly GCA_037962975.1 of Clitoria ternatea. Classification (NCBI taxonomy): domain Eukaryota; kingdom Viridiplantae; phylum Streptophyta; class Magnoliopsida; order Fabales; family Fabaceae; genus Clitoria; species Clitoria ternatea. Next base: position 33,993,383 of record CM075672.1, on the reverse strand, counting down.
CAGTTTGAAATTCAGCCTCACTGTCACTCTCACCCTCTATTTCATTCTCAGTTTGGTTTTCATTATCCGGATTACCCCTTGATTGTTGTGACTGTGGTAGGAAAACTCTATTAATTCGTTCACCCCTATATGTGCAAATGTATCATTATTGTATATCATTAAATTGATATGCAACATAACATGAAGTCATCAAGTTTGGTCAGAACAAGGTGATAAGCATCCTCAACCTCATTGGTCACATTGTCAGTAATTTGACTTCGTGCCATGGTTTTGATAAATACTTACTAGTCTCAATGGCCTTCAGGGAACTTCGTGAAGTACACCTGTTCTGCTTATTGGGCAAACATGAAAGGATCATACACTTTGTATTGACCAGATTGCTTGACTTCAACTAAACTATCATGGTTGCAACCTTTGTTCCTTGACCAATTATATTGTTAAACCAATCACACTTAAATAGAATAATTTTTGAAGTCATATTTTCTATAAATTCAACTTCAATAATATTGGTTAACACACCATAAAAGTCCTCATCCAACTACTTGTTTATGCCTTTCACATAAACCTTGTAGTTAGCCGTTTGCATTCCTTGACTCAAATTGACAATGTTAAACTTGTAACTGTTTACATAGTAAATAAGTCATTTTGTAATACTTTTCAATGGTCCCCAAGTCAACCCAACGAGTAAAGGATCTTCAATTTGATTTTTTAGGTCTTGAATCTAATTAAATGAACCATCAACACATGGTTAAATTAATACATTAGTAAGGTATTGAATCTAATTACAAATGTCAAAATGACTTACATGTTGTGTAAACCAAGTAGTGAATCTGCATACATGTTGTGAAGATAACTTACATGTCAAAATGACTTGGGATGATATCTTAAGACTTATTTAGTCATCAGTTATATCATGTTATAGCTCCCTTAGTAAATCTGCATACATGTTGTCAAATTATAAAAGTTCAAGTAAAACTATATGAACACTAATCAAAAGAAATTAAAACACACACCCGCATACTAGTGAATAACTTGCTCAAGATATGACTCAACTTCCTCACAAATTTGAAGAACGTATAAGTGAGCCACCTTACGATCTTTCTCCTCCATGTAACCAATTGTGGCCTTGCTAGAGGGTTGACCTGGGTAGTTACATATCAAGATTTATTTATTTAAACTAGAACTTTCATTAACCTTAAGGTTGTGAGGGATTCTAAACCTTCTTGTGTCAATCTCAGTTTGAAAGTAGAATAGAGCAAAAATGGTCATTTCTTCCACTAAATATGCTTCATAGATTGATGCCTCAATATATGCTTTTTTTTAACCTTGTCCTTTAAAGAACAAAGAAACCAAAACACAAACACAGATTGGAATTACTAATTCAGATTGGATAATATTGAATATTAATTTAAATAATTAAGATATTTAGAATAAAATCACTTCTCAAATAGATACATCCAACGATATTGCATTAGAGCACCTATTCTAACCTCAAAAGCCAAATGAATCGGCAAATACTATAACACCCCTTGTTTTTGGTAGGCAGTTGTGGACATGATAAATTCCAAAGCATGAGGTTTCTGTAAATAATAATCAGGGTAGAGGTTATCCCATAAGAGAAATAATGCTATTGAGTCAGTAAGACCCTATAAAAAGAAATAATAGATAATATTGTAATAATAAATAAATAAAATAAGAATAAAATAGTTATATTTGTAATAAAATAATAACATAATATTAGGGAGTAAACTGAAAACCCCATGGGTAGTCAAGAATTGACTATCCGACCCCATAATTAGCACCCATATAAGAAACTAGTCAAACTAATGCCATCGTTCTTGTAAAACGAGGAAAACCAGTCAATTCTCGTACACCTGACTTATACCAAAATGAGCCTACAGTTTTCTATGTAAGCACTTACGGATATTTGATTCTAGCACGGTCAGTCTTAAATGAATTATTTCGATAATCTAAACACTTCTTCTGAAGTGACCTAACTCTAATTCGGATCCTATTGACCTCATTTTTTGAGAAATCACCTAGTTAAATTGGAACCCCTGAGTCTGGCTCGAACACCTTTAGTGTTTGAAGCATAACTACTTCATACAACATCGAAATCAAGTGATTCTTATCTTGATTTCTTCGTTATGAAAAACCTAAGAATCTATGTTTCTAGCCTCGAATACTGATTCATAAACAATCATCCCCAATTTGAGAAATCAAGAATTTGTACTCTGAAAATCTGTTTGTTAATCCCGTTAAATTGCACTAGTTTACGAGAAAAATCATATCTTCCTCATACAAGATCAAAATTAGTTTGTTTTAATTTCATAATTCTCATATTAAAGCCTTATACAATTCTTATGTAGAACTAGAAAGTTAATTCTTACTCAACCAGTACAGAAAAATCAATCTTTTCAAGTCAAATTTGAATTCGTAATAGCCCAGATCAGTGTTGGAAAGACACGCATATCTCCCTTATACAATGTTAAAACCACTTCATTCTTTTTTTACAGACTCATATTGAAAAATCCTACAACTTTCATGAAGAGCCCAAAGGCTAATTCTTAAAGGATTTTATGTAGTAAATACATCTTTTTAGTTTTTGTAATTTTGGGAGCTCCGAGAGCACTTTTCCTTGGTTCGGGTATAACTTTCACTCCAGTTATTGGATTTTTGCATGTCATATACCATTTTGAAGAGAAAAAGGAGGTCTACCACTTTTATGTTGACCAATTTTTCAGATTACAAATGTAACTACCCCTAAAACATTTATGAAAGTTACCCATTAAAAATCGTAACTAGGGTTTCACTCAATACCCGCTAAATCTTGACCTGGTGAGCTGATTCCTCCATAAATTTACATACCTCCTCTTCATTCTTTATCTTCCCCATCAGACCTTATCATTTTCTCTCTCTAAAACCTCTCTCTCTCTCTAGCTGTCGGCCACCACCTCCCAATTTACCACCGTTTTCCATCGAAACCATCGCAGGCAACCTTCATTCTTCACCATTTTTCCTCTTCCACCTTCCAAACACGTCCATGACAGCCACCACTACTTAAAAACCACTGTCTTCCCTCCTAGGATAGCCTCCAAAATCACCGCCTCACCACCACCTTCGGCCATTATCCGTGGCCATCACACCCTTTGATCGACACTATGGCCACCACAATTTCCACCTCACCACCGTGACCTTCACTGTCTTTGATCAGCCACCACCATGACAACCACCTTATGACCTCCCTCCACCTTGCTTTGATCATTTGCATATTGCTATATTCGGTTCCCGATCGTTGCGTAGATTCCAACAACGCTGACGGAACTTCGACCGGGCTTATAGATTGAAAGTTTAAGTTTTATGCCCTTTGTCAAGTAATAGAGAAAAATGACATTCCAAGTAAAAGGAGGTATATACTTAGGTATCTTGGAGTAAATCGCGTGTTCGGACTGGTTAGGGTTTAGGGTTCCTTTTGGGCCTTACCTTTCTGAGGTCATGCCCGGGGAGTTTTTACCAAACTTAATTGTCCTATACTAACTCTAATGATTATATGAGTAAAATAGGTACCAGACTGATAAAAAGTTAAAAAAGACATTAGGTGTCAATGGGTCCTAGTTGGTAACTCTCAAAAACGTGATATCAAAAATATAAGGATAGACGGACACGTTGTCTTTATTATGTAATTTGATTTTGCTCAATTGTCTGTAATAATGGTATTGGAGTGTGAATTATTAGTATATTGTTATATTTATCCTCAATCGCGTTAGTACCGAAATTTACGACACAAAATAAATATTTAATTAATTATACTAAAGTTGTTACAACAAATAAAAATTAACCACATTATTATTATTATTATTGATAATTATTATTCTAAATAATTGAAATAAATATATTTTAAGAAAATATATTTTTACTAGGATTTTCCCATATACTAAGTAAAATGAGGCTTAGAGTCGATATCCACAACTAATCCCCATTTTTTTATTAAATCGGTAAGAGGACCCGAATGTAATGTGTTATGCGGTAAGTATAGTTAGATTTACTTAGTACACACACAATGGTTGGATGCTATTTTATTCCTAAATGCCTTATAAGTCTTCCAGACTTAGTTGGGTACACCAATAAGGGTAACGACCAATGATGTTTTAAGAAAAATCTTTACTTTATAAATAAGCGCCGAATGCCACTGACACAAGCCTTACTTGGGCCTTCTTTAGGCCTCTTTATTTGGGATTGGTTATCATTTATATATATTTTATTTTCATGTTATTAGTTTTAGAAATATTTTAGGATTAGAAATTAGGACTTAGTTTTAGGCCTTGCATGGTCATATTTTCTATTTTAGGCCACTTTTGGGCCTTGTATAGGTGTTAGCTTGCTTTGGGCTCCTTTTGGGCCATGTATATTTAGTTTTTAGGCCTTGAGTGAAGCTTTTTCAAGCTCATCCAAGCCAATTTCAGTTTTTTAGTTTCCTAGGAGGTATACCTTATTTCCTTTGTAATGCTTCATAAGTTGAATTTTAGAAATTTTTAGTGAGATAAGCTCCCACTTCTCTCTAGAAAATATAGAGCATAGCTTCTTTCTCTTTGTTCTTATCCTTTGGCTTCCTCCCAAAGGTGGTGAACCTCATTTCTCCTTATCTCTCTAGCCTTAGAGAGTGGTGGCAATCACTTCTCCTACACTAGTCTTCTATTCTCCTCATTTTCTTTTGTATTTTCAAGCCTAGATCTAGATTTCTAAGCTTCCAAAACCTCCATTCCCTTCCATTCAAGCTCACGGTCTACACCATATCTTGCCATTTCCAAAATTGCTTCAACATTTTGGAATCATTTGCTTTGGATTTAAGGAAGGAAGAAGAGGAAGATCCATATCTCCTTAGGATTTTCAAGCAAAATCCTACAACATTTGGTATCTAGAGTCTAACTCCTCTTCTTTTATTTTCTTTAGATCTATACTTTTGTATTGAGATTCTGAAAGTTTAGTTTCCATAATTTCATTCTCGTTGTCTCTAGCTTTAATTTGATATATCATATGTGAAATTCCACTAAATATTCAAAAAGTTATCACTTCTTTATTTTTTAGATCTACTTAGTTTGGCTTTGAATTTCGTAAAGTTCCTTCACATTTTTTGTTACTGCACTATTCTGAAATATAACCTCAAATTTTGAAAAAAAAAAAGCAAAATTTTTTTATTCAACTCTTGTTAACCTTTGATGCCTTATACTACAAGTTATCTTTCATTCTTGCTTTTTCTTGCATTTTCTTTGCATATTGTGCTTTTGTTGTGTCATTTACATGTTTTAAAGTGTTGTGTTATTGTTTAACTACTGCAAAAATGCGTGGTATAAGTATGCTTGTTAGGTGTTTGTTGATTTGTTTTTAGTGTATTAGCTTTCCTAGTTTATGTTTTAGGTCATGGAGCTTGTTTCCTTTAGTTTCTAGGCATTTTACTTGACTTTTGCTACATATTTGTCTTGTTAAATCCTAAAGCATTTTAAACGCATCATTTAAAGTGTTTAACAAACTCCTTGTGTTGGTTGTATCCATCTCACTTTAAGGTGGATTTTGTAGCTCATTTAATTATAGGTTGTTATAATTCCTTTAGGTGTGTTGGTTCTAGTTTAATTTCAATTTCCTAGCAAATTTGTGTCACTCTTTGCATGCTGTAATTGTCCTTACTTTGATGTCATTTGTATCCTAAATACTTGCCTTCCATTGTCTTATACTTGTGGAAGACGATACTTGCATATACCTAGTTGTAGTTTCCTAGTTTTTATACCTTTTATGCACTCTTTTGAAACATTGTGCAATTCTATTTTTGTTGCAGTATTTTAAGTAAAAAATAGGGGAATATCAAAAAATTAAGTAAAAAAAGTATGAAAAGAAAAGAGCTTGAAAGGTCCATTGTTTTTGCAATTATTTAGTCATTTTCTTGGCAAAAAGTGTGAAAAATAAGCATAAAAATCCTTTGCATATACAAAAAATTCTAGCAACTACATTTTATTTTGTGCAGTAGTTTAAGTGTTCCATTTATGTTGTTTTGTGCACTTGTTGTTAGTCCTTAAATTTACAATAAAATTTGTTAATAAAAATTGTGTTAAAATTAATAAAGATTTGTTCAAACTATTAGAAATTTAGATTTTAATTGTAATAAATGGAAGTTATTGGAAATTATCTGCCTTGATCAATTTTCTCTAGTTTTGTAATGAAAAACTAAGGAAATTCAAGAGAAAATTCAAGATCCGCAGAGCTGACGCGTACATCAAGCCCACGCGTAGCGTCAGGGTTTTGATGCTGACGCTACGCGTCAGTCCCACGCGTAGCGTCAGAAGCTACGTAGACTCCATTTCCAGGTGGTCAAGCACTCAGCCAAAAGGGCCAAATAACGGCTAATCCACTTCTACTACCTGCCAAATCGAATGGGGAACAATCAGGAGCCATGTCTGCCAATCATTGAATTAAATATTGTTAATCATGGCCCTTAATTCTACGTTTAATGGAGGCTGCGTTAGGAGGCTGGCGTGTATACGCTTCAGGACCCTTCCTTAGCCCTATAAATAGGCTATTCTCAAGGCATTTTATCATCCCATTCTACATTTAGAGCTTCTTTTCTTTCTTTTTACTCGAGTTTGAGTGTTCTTTTATGAGTTTGTAGTCTAGAGTAGTTTTTAGATACTTGAGAGTGTTGTGTAGTATTGTGATCATTTGTATTGTGAAGTGTTTCCACGTATTCGTAATGTCAACCTCTGTAAGTGTTGTTTTTACTTTTACCATGTGTAACTAATTTGTTTATGTTGGAATTGGTGAACTAATCTATTGAGTATGATGTTGTGTCTGTATATTTATGATTCAAGTGCCATGTTAGTATTTCAATCTTTTATTAGTGTGAACATCAAAACGGGAGAATGATTTTCATGCGTATTGAAACTAGTTTTATTAGTGTGAATGTCAAATGGGAGAATGATTATTCATGCTGTATTGAAACCTGTTTTAAGGAAAGTAAAAGTTGAAATACTCTTAATATGCCAATTACTAGGGATAGAATTGGTGATTATTGTTGCTATAAGGCCAGGACTTAATGCAAGTTTTTACTGAGAAAGCTTTTGATATATCGGACTTTACGGTGGCTGCTTAGAATTTATATCATGAGAGATCGGTTATAATGATTTTAAGCTGCAATGACATGAACTTGATGACTAAATATACATGTCTTGAGTTTCTTCATTATATTCTAGAAAGGGGATCCAAATTTAGACATAATTTGTCAATCTGTGTTTTTACCTCAAGTATCTGAGCTATTCTGAATTACATCTCAAACTTTTAGATAGATTTTATATTTACCATCTTTTTACCACATGAACAAATCAACCATTAAATTCTATGAATATTGTATGAATTGTGTATAAATTATTTTTTAGGTTAGAAACCTTTACCATAGTAAATAAAGAATTACTGTGACTACTGAATATTCAATCCTTGTGGGAACGATATCTAAATTTGAAAACTACAAACAATTGGTGCGCTTGCCAATAGAAGGCCTTTACAAAAGTCTCAACAAGTTTTCTGGCGCCGTCACCGGGGATTTAATTTATTCAGTAAAACAGTAAATTTTTAATTAATGTGGTAAAATTTTTTTTACCTTAGTTAAATTTTCAATTTTACTTTTTACTTATTCATTCATTTATTTACTTTTTGTTATCATTGTTACACTAACCTTCTTTGTCTAGTTTGTGTATGCAAACCCGATCTACTGTAGGGAAAATTTACTTTGATCTTGAGATCGAAAAGTTTGTTAAGAAAATCAAGTCTTTGAAATCTAAAACACAAACTACTTCTTCTACTTCATCTTCTTTTCAAAATTCTAAAAATTCTAACATGGCTGCTGAACAAAGAAGAACATTGGGACAATTTGCTGCTATTAATGGACCACCCTGAGTTTCAGGAATGTACCAAGGACCTGTTGCTGCGATGGAGATTAAACCTGCCACACTAAATATATTTCAAAACAATCAATTTGCTGGCCTAAATCATGAAGAACCGTATGAGCACTTAACTGTTTTTTATGAATTATGTAGCATAATTGGTTTTGAACCCAATCAAGAAGAATCTGTTTATATAAGATTGTTTCCTTTTTCTTTGGTTGGGAAAGCTAAAGAATGGTTTAAATCTTGTCCACCCGGTAGTTTTGAAAACTGGTCCGATGTTGAGAAAAGTTTTTTGAAAAGATTTTATTCTCCTTCAAAATACTTTAAAGCCATGACAACAATTCATTCTTTTTTCACAAAATAATGATGAGTCCTTAGGAGAAACATGGGAACGATTCAAAGCACTTTTGAGAAAATGTCCAAATCACAATTTAGATGATGCTGAAAAGGTAAGGATCGTTTATCATGGTTTATTACCTCAGTTTAAGATGATGTTAGATGCTTGTGCAGGTGGTTCTTTAATGAACAAAACTGTGGAGGAAGCAATAGAGATATTGGAATCAATGTCCATTAGTGACTGACAAGCAAAACATGAAAGAGGTAATGTATCAAGGAAGCCAGGTATATTGGAATTGGGAGTGAATGATGCAGTATTGGCTCAACAAAAATTATTGACACAATAAATCAAAGCAATGAGCAAACAACTTGAAAAATTACAAATTGCTCAAGTGTCATCACCACTCCCTGCTCAATTGAAATAATGTATGCATTGCATGGGCGAACAACCATATGGTTATTATGCCCCTGATAGAAATGAACAAGAGTAAGCCAATTTTTTGATCCATCAAAGAATACCATTAGTTAATTTTCCTATCAATCTTGGTAATTCTTTTCCTAATAATTTTCCACAAGGATGGCAGAATCAGAACTTTGGCTGGAGACAAGATGCTGGACCTTCCAATCGACCTCATAATAATCAATTTAAGCAACAACAACAATCACAGACTAACAATGCAAGATTGACAAGGATTGATGAATCTATCCAACAGTTATTGCAGTTTATGGAAACAAATGAAGCTGCTCGGAAAGCATCAGATTTGCAAATGGGTCAGCTAGCAAAGAAAATAGTTGAATTAAAAAGTTTTGGTTTTACTACAAACACCCAGAACCTAAGAGATCAATGTAATGCTGTTTTCTTGAATGTTGAAATTGATTGTAATGAAATATGTGAAAAGAAAGAAGAAAAGAAAGAAGAAGAAAAGAAAGAAAGTGAAAAAGAAAAAATTAAAAAAATAAAAAAATTGAAAAAAATTCTGATCTGATACTTGAGATGGATGAATGCGAAGCAAGTTATAGTACTGTCTTACAGTATGACACACTGGAGAAATCCAAAGATCCTGGAAGTTTCACCATTCCCGTATCAATTAGAGAAATCTACATAGGGAAAGCTCTGTTGGACTTAAGGTCAAGTGTTAATCTAATGCCTCTAGGTCTAATGAAACAAATTGGTGATCTTTAACTTCAAGAAGCTAAGACAACTCTACAACTAGCAGACCGCTCAATCCAAAACCATTTAGGATTATGGAAGATGTATTGGTCAAGGTTGACAAGTACCACTTCAGAGTCGATTTTGTGGTACTTGATATAAAGGAGGATACTGACATCCCCTTAATTTTGGGGAGACCTTTCATGAAGACTGCAAAATTGTTAATTAATGTTGACAAAGGAGAACTGGTAGCCAATTTATGATGAGGAGGTAAGCTTTAATGTTTTTGAACATTCTAATCAAAGACATGAATGTTTCAGAGTTGATGTAGTGGACAAGGCTTACCTAGAAGATGAAAAAGGTATATCTCATCCCAATCCCCAAAAAATAATTGCTCTAATTATTGATGATAGACAGATAATCAAGCATCAGAGAAAGAGGAAAAGAAGAACAGGTGATTCCTCAAAGAAATTTGAGAAACCACCTAATTAATTAGAGGGAATGTCCGGCTGGAGACATTAAACCTAGCGCTCAATGAGAAGCAACCCATTATTTTTTCTTTGTTTTTATTTAATTTTTAAAAAAATGTGTTTAGTTTAAAACTTTGTTTTTGAAAATTGAAAGGGTTTAAACTTTTATGTGAAATTCAATAAAATGAAAAACAGAACCCTACGTGTAGCGTAGAGGTTAAAATTTTGCACTGACGCGTAGCATCCCAGCCACGCGTAGCGTCAAGGTTTGCGTTCAATTTTTAAAACTGAACCAAAAAAGAGGGAGGCCTAAATCTATCACATTTAAACTTTTTTTTTCTCCCTCTATGCCTCAATTTTTAAGAAACCCTATTTTCTCAACTCCCACATTCTCTCTTCAATCTCTCAAGGATTTCAAGTAAGTGATCTTCCCCCTTTCCTTAGTTTATTTGATTTACAATTCCTAGAAATATATGCGGTTAGGGATAGGATTAGACAACCACTGAGATTAATTGCCGTTTAGATAGATATATTGTGTGGATTAAATGTGTGTTTGAAGGGGTTGCCACTGCGCAACCCCCATTTTGCAGTTTTTTCTTAATGGACTTCTTTAATTCTTTTAGGTTTCTTTTTTACTCTGACTAAAGATCTGTCTGATTTTGATTTGTACATACAGGACAAATACTACAATACCATGTCTTTTTGCTACAACTTTTATCTTTTCTGAATTTATTATTTCATCTTTTCTATCAAATATATGATAGAAATATTAATAGTAGATATATTTCTAATTGGTTTTTTTCTAAGCAGAGCCTGAGTACTTCATTTTTTAATCCAACCAAGTCAACCATAAATTCTTATAAATTTAAAATATTAATCCCAATACCCCTCCCCAAAAAGCAAAAAATTGATTTTATTGGACTTCATTATACTTCACGCTCTAAATTTTTTATGATTCAATGATTTTATTGAACCTGCGAGCCCACACGTAGCATGGGCAGAACAGGGCTGAGGCGTAGCGTCCCATCCACGCATAGCGTCAGGCCCCTGTTTTGCTTTTTCTTAGTTTTTAGGTTTTATTGATTAGGGTTTTATATATGTTATGTTGTTTTCTATTTTTAAAAATTTTGAAAAATGAAAAATGAAAAATTTTGTTCCTTTTTTATTTTGTTTGTTTGTCTTTCTTTTAAATTAATAATATTTCTTGTTTTGTATGTTAGTTATACTTTCTTGCTTAAAATGTAAATAATAATAATAATAATAATTTTGTTTTAATATTAGTTTTGTTTACATGTGTTGTGTATTTGTTAAAAATAGAAAAATTCAAAAAAATTACATGTTTTATTTTATGAATTAAATTTGTAAAAACCAAAAATATGCATATTTCATTTGTGAATTACTTGTTATGCATGAGTGATGTATATAAAAATTGTATGTTTATTTATTTAAATTATTTTGTTATAAATGTTATAAAAATAAAAAAATGTATGTTTTATTTGTTGTGTTGTGATGCATGTTATTGTGTTGAGTGATTTCTTTTTGAGTTTGTTTTATTTAAATAAATTTTCTTTTTGTAGATGACACCAAAGTATTCCATTCCCACCGCTGGTCCCAAAAGACAAAGAAGGGCCACTGATACTGATACCACTTTTGAGGATCCTGATCTTTAGACTAAGGAACAGCTTGGACCTTATGATCCCACTAGGTTCAGGACAGATGCCAAGTGGGCACGTTTTCATCAGATTAAGGGCCAAAAACTGATTTGGGAGAGGGTCCTTGATCTAGGAGCTGGTGATTATCCTAAGCTGCAGGATGAGATACAGAGAAGGAGGTGGGGACCTTTATTTTCTTTACCTACTGAGGGGGATCCCATATTGGTCATGAAGTTCTACGCCAACGCCTTTAGGACTCACCGAACATCAGTCAGCAGAGGACTAGTTTGGTAAGGGGTCGATAATCACTTATGACAGGGACACGATCAGTACCCTTTTGGGTAACCCTTGGGAGCCTACTCCCAAGAACGATACTTGCTTCTGGATGGAAAATAGAAACAAGATTGCTACTGAGGATGGTGATTTGGGATACTTCCTAGATCAGGTTTCTTATTTCTTGAGCAAGGATGGAATCTTCTTTAACCTTAGTAAGGTTAATAGATCTCCATCAAACCTCCTCAAAACCCAGATGACCCTTTTAGCCTAGGCGTGGATGTATATGATGCTCCACAACATGACCCCCGTCACCCACCTTTCTACTTTTCCAATTGACAGATGCTGCCTTCTCTACTCCATCCTCCAGGGACACACATACCCTGAGGCAGGTGGACCTTCTAGAGCTCATGATGATACCGAGGGTAATGCTGATGAGGAGGAGGATGACGATCAGATGGAGGATGAGGATTGAGAGCCATCTCCATTTTTCTTATGCATTTTTCATTACTTTTAGCACTTTGATTTTAGTTTGGTATTTTGATATTTGATTTGGATTATATTGTGGTTTGTTTTTATTTTGTGTGGTGTGTTTTTGTATATTTTCTAAAAATCAAAAATCAGTATTATCATTTAATAAATTTATCAAAATTTTGAAAATAAAGAAAGTTATACACTTAAGGTTTTTACACAATAAAACCATTTCTAAAATCAATTATCAATTCTTTTGTAATTTAGGAATTTTGAAAAAATTAATTACAATGATTTTATTAACTATCAAGCTAATTTTGAAAACCCGGTAAGCTGAGAGATCTTTAAACACTTGAGGGTTTCAACATAATTTTATTCAAATTAATTTTGCTCAATTCTTTGATTTGTGTTGTTGTACAGAGGATCCAAGAGCATGATCAAGGCAAAATTTTTGGTAAACACAAGCTAAGGCCAAAAAGCTTACCATGATAAAATCATATTTATCCTTTGATAGCCAATTTTGAGCCTTAAAAATAATTTCTTTGGCACCCCTAACCCGTAAATAATTTTTAACCATTCCCTTTACTTGATTGAATAAAAGAGCATTTTTAAACAAAAATGTTTGAGTGTTCTTACATAAAAGGGGGGTGAAAATTATAACTTAGTTTTTTAACGCCTCAGTCCCACGCATAGCGTCAGAAGCTACATGGACTCCACTTCCAGGTGGTCAAGCACTCAGCCAAAAGGGCCAAATAATGGCCAATCCACTTCTAGTACCTGCCAAATCGAATGGGGAACAATCAGGGGCCATGTCTGCCAATCATTGAATTAAATATTGTTAATCATGGCCCTTAATTCTGTGTTTAATGGAGGCTGAGTCAGGAAGCTGACGCTACGCGTCAGGACCCTTCCTCAGCCCTATAAATAGGCCATTCTTAAGGCATTTTATCATCCCATTCTATATTCAGAGCTTCTTTTCTCTCTTTTCACTCGAGTTTGAATGTTCTTTTGTGAGTTTGTAGTCTAGAGTAGTTTCTAGGTACTTGAGAGTGTTGTGTAGTATTGTGATCGTTTGTATTGTGAAGTGTTTCCAAGCCTTCATAATGTCAACCTCTGTAAGTGTTGTTTTTACTTTTACCATGTGTAACTAATTTGTTTATGTTGGAATTGGTGAACTAATCTATTGAGTATGATGTTGTGAATATTTGACCTCTGCATATTTATGATTCAAGTGCCATATTAGTATTTCAATCTTTTATTAGTGTGAACATCAAAACGGGAGAATGATTTTCATGCGTATTGAAACTAGTTTTATTAGTGTGAATGTCAAATGGGAGAATGATTATTCATGCTGTATTGAAACCTGTTTTAAGGAAAGTAAAAGTTGAAATACTCTTAATATGCCAATTACTAGGGATAGAATTGGTGATTATTGTTGCTATAAGGCCAGGACTTAATGCAAGTTTTTACTGAGAAAGCTTCTGATATATCGGACTTTACGGTGACTACTTAGAATTTATATCATGAGGGATCGGTTATAATGATTTTAAGCTGCAATGACATGAACTTGATGATTAAATATACAGGTCTTGAGTTTCTTCATTATATTCTAGAAAGGGGATCCAAATTCCAACATAATTTGTCAATCTATGTTTTTACCTCAAGTATCTGAGCCATTCTGAATTACATCTCAACTTTTTAGATAGATTTTAAATTTACCATCTTTTTACCACATGAACAAATCAACCATTAAATTCTGCGAATATTGTATAAATTATTTTTTAACTTAGAAACTTTTGCCATAGTAAATAAAGAATTACTACGACTACTAAATATTCAATCCTCGTGAGAAAAATATCTAAATTTGAAAACTACAAATGATTGGTGCACTTGCTAACAGAAGGCCTTTACAAAAGCCTCAACACTTGTGTTAAAGTAAAAAGACTTTAGAAACTATATAAAAAGGTTGTGGACTTGTAAGTACTCTAGAGTTTCTAGTTTGCTCTTTTATGTGCCTTGTTTGCTTGTTTGCATTTAATTTCTTTCTTGTCTTCTTTGCCTTTTAGTTTGTCACATTATTATTCCACTCTTGTGCATCTTTGTTCTTTGAGCTTTTGTTGCTTGTCAAGTTCTTGTTTGTCACATCAAACTTCTCTTGGGTTAGCTTTCTAATTTTCCTTTTCTTGCTTGTCTCTTTTTCTCCAAGTTTTGTTACTTGAGTTTTTCACTTCTTGGCATTCTTTGGGATTCGGGTAGCATATTGGAAGGTTTGAGATTTGACTTAAGAGATTGACCTAAGCAAACTACAAAGTATAGAGTTTGGTGGGTGAAAGAATACACTTTTGAGAGACTAAGAGTGCAAACACATTTTATTTTCATTTTTATTTTAATATTACTTGTGCTAACCTTTGCTTTGAGTTTTCAAGTGTTTTATTTGTAGCTTGATGGAGTTACTTGGAATTGGTGGAACACTTGAAAGACCACTGTATTAGAGAATAAATTTTGTAATAGTTTAGGGAAATTTGTGTCATTTGTATTTTCTTTTCCCTTGTATTTTTGGGACTTTTATTTTTTAAAGTACTTTCTTAAGTCCTTGTATTTGGACATTAAGGACTTTGGACTTTGGACGTTGGTTTTTAATTAGTTGATTAGGAGTAAGTACGCTTAGGACTTAATTTATTTTTATGCACCAGACTAGTTTGTTATTTGTGTTAGTTTAGTATAGTGCGCTTCTTTGCATGCTAGGCCTAGTTTGAATTTTGCACCTCCAACTTGTTTGCTTTACTCGCTTTCTAGTTAGTATAGTGCATTTTTGCATGCTAGGCTTACTTTAAATTTGGCACCTCTGACTAGTTTGTTTTACTTGCTTTCATTGTTGTGATTTATTGTTTGCTTTTATGTTCTTTTCTTTTTAGGTCTTAGACAACTTGAATGACCCAACTAGTAGCTCATCTCTTACATCTTTGCATTATAACATGTCTTCATTTAGTGAGTGAGAGAGAGAGAGAGATATCCTACCCCCTTCATATACATCTAATCTTATAAAAGTTAAATTCTGTGAACACTAGATTATATAACCTAGAAAATAAGGAGGATAGTGAAAGACACACTAGACATCGTAGGCAACATAGACATGGATATAACGATGAAACTAGTGAAGTTAAGGATAAGCTTCATAGGCCTCATAAGGAGGCTGGCTTGAGAGAGGTCAAGCTAGATATTCCACTCTTCCATGGTAAAAGTGATGTAGAAGCCTACCTTGACTGGGAGATGAAAGTTGAGCAACTCTTCAACTCCCACCAAACTAAAAATGAAAAAAAAGTTGGGATTACCACCCTAAGTTTCCAAAACTATGTATTAGTGTGGTGGACCCAAATTTGTAAGGATAGGAAGAAAGACTATTTCCCACCCATTGATGAATGGGATGACTTAAAGTCTTTGCTTAGGAAGCATTATGTACCCTCCCATTATAGGGGTGAGTTATTGGTCAAGCTCAATAGACTCACCGAAGGGTCCAAGAGTGTGGAGGATTACTATAAAGCCTTTGAAATGGCTATGATTAGGGCCAATGTTGAGGAGAATGAAGAAATCTTCATGCATAGGTTTTTACATGGCCTTAAGAAAAAGAGTGGAACTTCTACCTCATGTGGACATTGAGGAGCTTTTCCATGAATGCACAAGAGTAGAAGCTCAACTCATGGAGGGAGCTTCTTACTACAAAGGGGATTCCAAACCCTTTAGGCCCAAGTGGAAGGGAAAAGAAGACCCTACCCTAATAAAAAGAGAGTAGTTGAAGAACGGGTAAGGAGCATGAAGTGGGTACTTCATCTTTTTAGGCTTAAAAGTGAGGTTTATAGGGATCATCCCCCTATACAACCTTTTAAACATACCCTTTCTGAAAATACCAACTCTTTATCCTAATCCACTTCTTCAAGGACAAGTTCCATCAAGTGTTTTAAGTGTTTAGGAAGGGGTCACATTGCCTCTCAATGTCCAACAAAGAAAACAATGATTTTAAGGGGCATTGATTACTATTCAAGCTATGAGGAATCTTTCTCTTCACACTCTATTGATAGATCAAATAATGATTTCTATGATAGTGAACATGTCCAAGGAGATGAAGGCGAGCTCTTTATGATAAAGAGGCTTCTTGGAAGACATATAAGGGATAATGACACTACACAATGAGAGAACATCTTTTGTACAAGATGTTACATTAAAGAAAACTTTGTTCTCTCATTGTGGATAGTGGTAGTTGTGTAAATGTGGCTAGCCAAAGGCTAGTTAACAAATGATAGCGTATCGCAAGTGCACGGGTATTAAAGTAATAAAAGAATGATCGTTCCCACGAGGATTGTGCCCAAGTACCGGTTTTAATAGTGGTTCGATTATCTAGAGTAATCAATTCAACTAAATTGCAAAATCGATTATGTAAACACTAAATCAAAGACTAGAAAATTTAATGTCTTTTGAAAAAGAAAATCAAATCACTTTTCAGAAATTCAATCAAAGGAGAATCTTGGGAAGTTAAGGGTTCATATGTAAGCATCAAAATCAAATGTTAATTGCCTATCCAATTATGCAATTTCATTTCTAAGGTAGATTTCCCTAAGTTAATTAATACCTTTCTCTCGAAAGCCTATTAACGTACCTAATTTCCAAAGACCAATGTTCAATTCATTAATTAGGCCCTTTACATTTTGTGGAAACCCAATTAATTCCTCAAACGATTTCTCTTACCATCGTAAATCAAAATCATAGGTTCAATTCATGTGTTTTCAAATTATATGCCAATCTCTCAATCGCCCACACAATTTGTAATCATCTACGCTTATCTCTAAGTCTTGTAGAAGCACTAGGCATACATAAATTGAATAAAAAATAAAATTACATAAATTGGAAGATGAAGAACAATCAATTTCAATGCATAGGCATACTACATCCTTAATCCCAAGAAAAGAGTTTAGTGTGTTATAAGGATGGTTGTCATCATGTTACAATACACAAAATCAATACCAAACATTTAAGAAATCAAAGATGTAAACTAAGGATTCAGAAATTACAAAGTAGTTCTCATTAGGTTTTCTAAATCTTCTTCCCAATTTGCAGATTTGAATTCCCTTGATGATGGTCCCTTGATCTCCAATGAAATCCCTCCAAAAAGCTCTCTCCAATTCTCCCAAAAAATCTCTCTTTTTCTCTATCTAAGTCTTTCCTCTGAACCCGCTTCAACTGCCCCTAATATGCCTTCTAAAAACCAGGAAACAGGGCTTCGTGGGGGTAACCACGACCAGTGGTGACAAAGTAATTGATTGCTGAATGATCTGTATAGACAATGACCTTAGCACTAATCCTGTAAGCTCCAAAATTTATCAAATGCATACACCACAGTAAGTATTTCTTTTTCAGTAGTAGTGTAGTTTATTTGATTCTCATTCAGCACCTTACTAGCATAATAGATGACATGTGTTAATTTTTCTTTTTTCTGCCCCAGCACAGCTCCTATAGCAAAATCACTTGCA
Organism: Clitoria ternatea; assembly: GCA_037962975.1. Lineage (NCBI taxonomy): Eukaryota > Viridiplantae > Streptophyta > Magnoliopsida > Fabales > Fabaceae > Clitoria > Clitoria ternatea. Next base: position 33,975,581 of record CM075672.1, on the reverse strand, counting down.
TCACACATGAGTTCAAATGGTAAAGACCAATCAAGTGCTGTAAGGATCGGAGCTGAAATTAATGTTTGTTTCAAAATTTCAAAAGCCTTGACACAGTTTCAATCAAAAACAAAAGCATGATCTTTCACCAGTAAGTCAGTCAAAGGCTTTGCTAGTTTTGAAAAATCTTTTATAAATCTCCTATAGAAGCCAACACATCCTAAGAAACTCCCCACTCCTTTCACATTGATTGGCGGAGGAAGTTTTTCAATGATATCAATATTGGCTCTATCTACTTGAATGCCCTCAGCAGAGATTTTGTGGCCAAGGACTATCCCTTCTCTAACCATAAAATGACACTTTTCCCAGTTGAGGACAAGATTAGTCTCTTGACATCTCACTAATACCTTAGATAGGTTGCTGAGGCATATATCAAAGCTGTTTCCAAACACAGAGAAGTCATCCATAAACACCTCAATGAACTTCTCTACCATGTCCCCAAAAATTGCCAGTATACATCTTTGAAAGGTTGCTGGTGCATTGCACAAACCAAATGGCATGCGCCTATATGCAAAGATTCCATATGGACAGGTAAAGGCTGTCTTCTCTTGATCTTTTGGATCAACCACAATTTGGTTGTAACCAGAATATCCATCAAGGAAGCAATAATACTCATGACCTGACAGCCTCTAAAGCATTTGGTCTACAAATGGTAAAGGAAAATGGTCTTTTCTAGTGGAGTCATTTAACCTTCTATAGTCTATACACATCCTTCAACCTGTAGTTGGTCTAGTGGCAATGACTTCACCTTCTTCATTTTTAACAGTGGTCATCCCTCCTTTCTTAGGCACCACTTGGACTAGACTGATCCAAGCACTGTCCGAGATAGGATAGATAATCCCTGCATCAAGGAGTTTAACCACTTCTTTCCTTACAACTTCTTTCATTATGAGGTTTAATCTTCTTTGTGGCTGAACAACAGGGGAATATTCATCCTCTATTAAAATTTTATGCATACAAAATGATGGACTAATTCCCTTTAAATCAGATATGTTCCAACCAATGGCAGATTCATGTTTTCTCAAAACCCCAATCAGTTTTTCTACATCCTCCTCATTTAATTCAGCATTAATGATTACAGGATGTGATTCATTATTTCCTAAGAAAACATATTTCAAATGAGAAGGCAAGGGTTTCAAATCATGCTTTTCTTCAAACACCTCCTTACCTTTCTCAAGTTTAGTATTATTTAATTTTTCTTTCTTTTCATTTTCTAACTCCCCTACTTCACATGCTTCTAGTAGGTTCAGCAACTCATTACGTGAGTCATCTAACTTCTCAGTCTCAGAGTCAAAATCATCCTCAAGAAAGGCTTGTAAAGCTTCTTCTTCAGTTCTTAACAGCATAGGAGTCTTATAACTTTTGATTTCTTCAAGCATAAAACAATCCATCTTCTCGGCTGGATGTTTCATAGCATTAAAGACATTAAAAGTTACTTGCTCCTCCTGAACTCTTAGCATGAGTTTTCCCTTCTCTACATCAACTAAAACTCTTCCAGTAGCTAAGAAGGGTCTCCCTAAAATTAAAGGAATCTCTCTATCAGCTTCCATATCCAAAACTATAAAATCTGCTGGAAAGATGAGCTTATCTACCTTAACTAACAAGTCTTCCAGCATCCCATGAGGATATTTGAGAGACCTATCAGCCAACTACAAAGACATGCGAGTTGGTTGTAGGTCGTTAATATTTAATTTCCTCATTAAGGACAAAGGCATTAAGTTAATGCTAGCCCCTAGATCACATAAAGAACTTCCAACATGAACATCCCCTATTGCACAAGGTATTGTAAAAGGTCCAGGATCTTCTAGTTTTTGAGGGAGTTTCTTCTGAATAATTGCACTACACTTTTGAGTAAGGGTAATCATTTCATCTTCCTTAAGTTTTCTCTTCTTAGACAGAAGTTCTTTCAAAAATTTAGCATATGATGGCATCTCTTGCAATGCCTCAGCAAAGGGAATATTTATCTGAAGCTTTTTAAACACATCTAAAAACTTAGCAAACTTTTGCTCCTCTATCTGTTTCTTGAATCTATACGGAAATAGAGCATTCTTTAATTTCTCAGGAGTTAGCTTGACAGCTTCCTCCAAGATCAAATCAATTTTTTTCTTTTTCTTTTGATGAACTTAATTTTCTTTCTCTTTTTCTATTTCTACTTTATTTTTAGTTTTATCATTAACTTGCTCACTTTCCTGCTCTTTTTCTTTTTCTGCATCTTTTTCTGAATTATTTTCCTGACTTGGAGTTGGGAGAAGAATTTTCCCACTCATTGTGGTTATTGCCTTGTAATGTTCCCTTGGATTTACCTCAGTATCTCCAGGAAAATTGCCAGACTGTCTCTCAGCTAACAGTTTTGATAGCTGTCCAACCTGATTTTCCAGATTTCGGATGGACGCTTCTTGATTTTTAAAGCTGGCCTGAGTGGCCTGAATGAACTGAGATAGAACATTCTCAAGTTTAGAATTCTCTGTAGCAGGAGTAGGAGATGGTTTTTGTGATCTATTTGTGGTCTGATTTTATGGCATGTTTTGATTCAAATGTGGACCTTTTTGCCATGAAAAATTGGGGTGGTTCCTATAGTTAAGATTAAAGGAATTAGAGGGATAATTCCTTTAAAACTGTTGCCCCATGAAATTAACTTGTTCAGCAGGCACATTTGGATCACACATGCCATTTTCATGGTCTCCACCACAAAAATCACAACTCATCATACAAACTTGACTAGGCTTTTGAAGTTCTGAAATCTGTACACTTAGTTTTTCTAAAGCCTGAGTCATCAACTTACTTTGAGCCAAATAAGCATCCTGTGCTTCTAATTCTAGTATCCCTTTCTTAGGGATTTGGTTCCTTTCACTAACTAAACATTCATTTGAAGCCACAATATCAATCAATTTTATAGCTTCTTCTACAATTTTTATGGTTAATGAACCTCCAGCTGAGGCATCAATCAAGACTCTAGTTGCTAGTCTTACACCATTTTAGAATATGGTAACTTGCTACACATCTGGGATCCTATGATGAGGACATTTTTTCAAACTCTCTTTGTACCTATCCCATGCTTCCATTAGAGATTCACCCTCTCTCTGCTGGAAACAAGTGATTTTTGTGCGTAATTTGGCATACTTGGAAGGAGGGAAATATTTAACAAAAAATTTTCTTTGTAAATCCTCCCAAGTGGATATACTACCTCTTGGTTGGCTCTGCAACCAGGCATTTGCACGGTCCCTTAGAGAAAAAGGAAATAATCTCAATCTTATTGCCTCATCACAGACACCATTCATTTTTATTGTATCACAGATTTGGAGGAAGGTTGCTAGATACAAATTTAGATCCTCAACCTCACTTCCTCCGAATTGATCATTTCTAACCAACTGCAGCAAAGTTGGTTTAAGTTCAAAATTATTAGCTGCAATCGGAGGTCTAAGGATGCTAGATTATGATCCTTCTTTAGTAGGCCTAGAGTAGTCACCTAGTGTAACTCTCCTCTGTTCCATTTCTTGCTGTTCTTTTTGCTTTTTCTCCTTTCTAAGTTTACGCTCTAACAAATCAATATCAGGATTAAAGAAGAAGGGCTCTCCTCTATTCCTTGACAGCATACACCAAATATTAGACACAAAAACAATTCACAACTACTGCTACTACTACACACAAACTACTGCTAGACTAAAAACAAGAATTAAACTACTACTAAATGCAAAACAAAATTAAACGGTTCAGTCTAGTACCGGTCCAAAGATTATTGATATTACTCAACGATCCCCGGCAACGGTGCCATTAACTTGATGCATAAATTTTGAGCCATTAACTTGGTGTGTAACTCTCGGAGGATTTATATTCTTTTGGAAAGCGCACCAATCGTTAAATTTGAAATATATTTGATCGTCCCATAGGGATTAAGGTAATTACCGTAATCTTGGACTAGCACAAGCTGAACCAATACAAGTAGATAGAATTCATTCTGTTTTTGTTGTTTTATACTTTCTATGTTTTTGTATTTTTAGAAACAATAAAAGAGATGAAATGTGATTAATGGAAGATAGGTTAGGATTACTTCAGCTTACAACTTCATCAAGGAACATGCAATTGAGGTTCAATTAAGCTTCAGATGTAAAAAGACTATTCACAGTTGGTTAATCCCTAATTCCTTAGGTGTTCAGTGACAGAGAAATCTAATGCGAAATTTGGGATTGAACACTAACTATTCACCTACTTACTAGGCCTGAATTAGTTAGGAAGCCAGAAGTTACCTAAGCCTCAACCATGATTCCTCACTGGTGAGATTCTTTATTTAGATATGAATTTGTCAATTCAGTAGAGTAGATCCACTTCTTAGCTTGTTCTCCTCTTACTTTAGAAGATAATTTCCTCAATGCAGCTTCAAGATTCCATCGGAAGCTTCAGCAATCCCTACCCTAGGGGTTTAAAAACCCATAGGAATGGATTCAGACAAAGGAATATGGAAACACATGGACGAGAGAGTTTAAAGAGAGAAAAGAATTAGAGAGAGATTAGAAATGAGAAAATGAATCGTGTTATTACTTCTATGTCCACTCTTCCCTTTTTTTACAAAGTGTTTATAAATATATATAGCTACGACAAAACTAACTAACTAACTAACTAACTAACTCTAATTAATTACAGAGGAAACTAATTAATAATATAAAATAACTAAACTAATTATATGTTTATAGAGAAATGATTAATTACAAGACATTACTTAAATTACTAAGGTATAATAGTAAATAGTAACTTAAACGTATCTAATTAATGGGAACTGTAGCACTTCACTTGGAGGGAAAAATAACGAACTGAACAAACAACTTTACGCTTGAGCGTGATTGAAGGGCGCTTAAGTGTGTGCGTTAATTTAGTGGATGCAACGGATTCACGCTTGAGCGTGACTATGGTCCGCTTGAGCATGATTGAGTGCCTTGCTGCATGCATGGAGTTTTACGTGGATTGTAAGGCTCATGCTTAAGCGTGAAGCTTGCTTGCTTAAGCATGGATTGTATGTTGACTTCACACTTGAGCGTATAGCCCTCTCGCTTGAGCGAGGTGCATGTGTCTTCGCTTGATGCAAATGTCCTCACGCTTGAGCATGATCATGGATGTCTTGCTCCTGATCCTGTAACATGCAAACAAATAAATGCCTAGCGTATGTACGCTAGCTTTCTAGCGTATTTACACTAGGTTAATGAATTTACAAATAAACAAATTTCCTTATATACTTTATATACTTATCTTTTTAACCATTTTCTTGCACAATTTAAACACTTTTGAATTAAATAATTAGAACAAGAAATTATGACAATTTATTAAATAATAATGCTAAACTTAACAATATTTAATGAATTAAGTTAAGTTAAATATGTATTTATTAAGTCTTTTCAAGACTTATCAGAGCCTTCTAGATTTCCTGAGCTTGAGGATGGTGCAGACCTGCCAAACCTTGTTTGATTGAAGGAATAGACTTTTGTTGGCAGGAAATAGATGGAGGTTTGTCATTTGAAGGTTTCAAATCATCACTTGGTTGTGAGGTTTCGTTAGAGGAGATTATGTCAGAGAATATGGGAACATTCATAATCAAACTTCTACACATCTTTAGATCTTCAAAATTTTGAGGCTCAAGACCATGAACTTCAAAAGTCTCTGAAAGAATCCCAGGAAAAGGAATTTTCTTCCACTTTTTAGAAATAGAAGTAATTAGGTAGTGCATAATCACCATCGATAGGTCTACTTTTTCTTTCTTCAGCATGAAAAACATACAAAACTTGTCCAGTCTTGTTACTATGTCTCTAGCATTTTTCCTCGGAGCAAAGATCTGTCTTATCAGAGTATAAATAAACTTTGCTTTTAGGAGCAAATCTTTTGCCAGAGGAGTGGGAGACTCTATTCCGTATAAGAGTAAGTTGGCTTCTTCTTCAGGGATGATACATCCGATATAATCTTTGAGAAATATTCGACCCTCATTAGGGCATCCACAAGCATAGGCTATTGTGTCGGAAAAGATGAAGATTCTTTTATTCTGAATCATTCGGGAGATCTTGAAATCTTCTTTGTGAGCTACAACTATGGACTAGAAATTTATCACTATGGAAGGGGAGTAAAATTAGATTGTTGAGCAGAATGATAGCTAGTCGATGCCTTCTAGTTCCGCCATGATATACCTCCCATTATTCTTATATTCAATAGGAGAAAAGTATACAAACTCTACAATTTCATTTTCATAGAAAATGACCATTGATAGTTTTTAGAGAAAGGAAATTCAAGTAAAGAAGTTATATGATTTGAAGATTTGCAGAGAAGTTTATCGAATGAGAAGAATATAAGAATAGAGAGAGATTTAAATAGAAGATCATAGAAGTCGGAGTGTTTTTCGAAATAATTTAATAAATCGAAGATAATGCACTATTTTGAAATTTTGAAAGATATACGTCGTTTCTAATAATTAGGAATGGTTTTCTAGAGATTTGAAATAAATGTTTGAGATGTATATTAATAAATTTGTACAAAGAAGCAACTAAGATGTTATTTTAAATGAGATATAATTCATATGTAAATTTTAAAAGGACAATGAATATAATAATTTTAAATGAGTGTACTAATTTCAAGATAGGGAGTTAGATAATCAAAACTTGTTTTGGTTTCTACTTTTCTTTGTCTGTTAGATATGTTCTGAGATTCGATTTCTTTCACCAGACTATGGGTTCATGTGATCATCTAGTGCAAGGAAGTTTTGTTGATGTATTTAATGTCTTCCATTCTTCATACTTTGATTGGAATTTGAGAACTTGAATCTAGTTTCCCTTCTCGTGATATCATTTTCTTGAGCTCCTAATCTTCTACAAACTTCTGAAGTCTTTAGACTTTTGAATTCTTTAGTCTTTGATTAGCTTCTCTTGATTCTTCTTTCTGATCCTTCATCAGAGTGAGTTTTTTCATGGATCATTCTTCCTCTACACTCCTTAGAGTGTTCAACCCCAAGAGGCCATGCTTTAATACCAATTGTTGGTTCGGAGAAAACACTTAGAAGGGGGGGTTAAATAAGTCTGTTCACTTTTTCAAACCAAAACATGATATTTAAACGTTTAGAATGTTATACAGCGGATCAGACTTATGAAGCGACTGAGAGCATGATTCTTTGATTGAGAGAACGTATTTTAGCCAGTCTTTTACTATCGATTTTAACAACCATAATACACCAAACTTTTGATAGTAAAGAGTAAGAGAGAAAAAGACAATACACAAAAGATTTATACTGGCTCACCTCCAACGCGGAGACTATATCTAGTACCTTTAAATTTGAAGGATTTCCACTATGTAAAAACATTTTACATTACATATTGAGTATTCTTGACTCCAGCCACTCCTGGCTTAAGCATAACTCGTGCTTCAAGTATTCTTGACACCGGCCACTCTTGGCTCTTGAGTATTCTAAAGTCTGTCCACTCCTGGCCTAAACACACCCCGTGCTTCTAAGTATTCTTTTGCACGTATCCACTCTTGGGGCAGACCCAAGTATTCTTGACTCCGGTAACTCCTAGCCCTCGAGTATTCTAGAGTCCGGCTACTCCTAGCCTAAGCACACCCCGTGCTTCTAAGTATTCTTTGGCACACACCTACTCCTGGGGCAGACCCAAGTATTCTTGATTCCGGCCACTCGTAGCCTAAGCACAACTCGTGCATCTACTCAACAAACCTCTCTTGATTCCTATGAGTATTATTTTGTAGCACCCACTCCTAGGGCATACTCAAGTATTCTTTCATGAGCCATTCTTGGCTCAAACCCCAAGTATTCTTTCCAAAACCTCTCCAGGCCAACAGTGTTTCCCATACTAATCAGAGTCTGGCATCATGCCAAACCTATGCTATAAGAGGGTCTAAAGAGTTATTTCAAATGAATAAGTCTTTCTAACTTAGCAAAGCTAAGTGATCAATTACATGAGGAAAGACTTATTCATTAAATAGACTTAGTACCTGTGTAGTATGAAAGATGGATACAGGACGTACTGAGTTTGAAAGCATGTACAGAGATGATATGCTCTTAAAAGAGCAAAGAGATATGAGCTGGTGGTGTATCTCTGGTTGCTATGGCATTCAGAAGAAAAAGGAATACATATAGCGAGCTTTCTTTAACTTCATCGCAGTTCTTCTGGATCTGATCTCTTGTTCTATGAATAGACTACCATCTTATTCTTATTCCCGGGCTATTGTGTATGAACGTCTGGTGCTCATTCATATTTCTTCTTCCTTGCTCACACTTTCCTTAGTGTGTCTCTCTCATCTTGTTTTTCTTTAAGAGAATCTCCTTCTTTTTAATTCCATGCTTTCTCTATAATTTTTGGTCTTGTTTAGAGTCTACTTTTTCGATCTATTTTAGCTTACTACTGCTGAAGAGATTGGTTGAATATATATATATATATATATATATATAAATATATATATATATTTAGAGAGCCCAAGGAAAGGTTTCCCGAAGTAAGTAGATGATATACTTGAGGATAAGGATGTTGCATAAGGGACAATAGGCTTTCTTTTGTCATAGAGAGACGTTTTGAGCCCTTAATTATAGTATAGAAAGCTTTGAGATGAGTACGATCATAGGCAAGGTAAAGGTAGTGTAAGTTTCACAAAGGAGGAAGCTTTTATTTAGAGAATATCTGAATCTATAAGACACAGGTGAAAGACTTGACATTATATTGGATAGAGCATAGACTGCCTTGCTTTGTCATTCTTCTTTTTCGTAGGTCTTTACTTACGCATGCTTACAAAAAAAATTGTCTTGACCGTTGAGATCCTTGAGCTAGACTTGGAAAAGAACTTTCTTTGAGGTGAATTCTGGATCCAATTATTCACCGTATATCCGACACTTTTGATAAGTCTGGGAACCCCCTTTTATTTTAAGAAAGGCAAGATCATATGTTCAGACTTTAGGACTTTTCTTGAATTAATGAGGGTTTATCGATAGGACCATACTTTTAAAGATTCTTTTAGCATACGTACTCCCCCTATCTTTCATAACCCAATCCTTATGTTTTCCTGAAACACTTAAACTCACATATTAAATAATAACATGATATTACTCTATTTAAATTGGAATACACAATGTTGATTATCAACAAATCTCATGAAGTTCTGGTTTAAATGATTCGACATTTACCATACTTTTTCTTCAACATAAATGTATGATATTTGGATGATGGGTATTGAGTAAATATGTTGGGAGAATATTTATTGATGATAAGAGGTGATAGTAATAATGGTGGATAGCCATTAATGGTGATTGATGGCCATTGGTATGTAAACCTATTATTAGGTATGACTTTAAATGCATAACAATAAATATGAGTACCAAACCCATGGTGGTTATGGTGAGATTAATGAAATGGAAAATGGTTTGATAATGAGAATGTAATAAACACCAAGTATGAGATTTGGAATGTGTAAGTCTTGGTGGTTTTGAATAGAAAATGATATTGTACTATACCATGTTGTGTAGGATCCATTCCGAACAACGAGGCGGGAATGTTGAATCGCTCGGACTACTTTTCTTAAGGTAGGAGAGAAGTTTTATATTCTAAATGCATGAATTGAGTATTGGTTGATTGTTATATGTGACAATATACATGTTTGCCTTGCTTATGTGATGATGACAAAATTGAGATGTTGAACATGATGATATTAATTATGCTTGGCAATGTGTGGTGTGCATTTGGAATATTGATGGTATGCTATATGGTGATGTTATTGTTTGGCAAATCTTATGCCTTTATATGTTGAGGATGTGTCTATATTCACCATAAATATAGAATGATCATTATTGATGATGAATGAGTATGGATGTTGAGACCTTGAATGTTGATGAAAGATTGATAAGTATGGTTGATGATTGTGATGCCATTGTAATCGATGCAAGTATTGACTTGTGTATGTGAGATAAGAATTATGTTGATGGAAAATTATTGTGAATGCCACATTTAAAATTTGAAACAATGGAAATAACCAATGATAATAAAATCCACTAAGAATTGTATGGTGATATTGGTAATGGTGATGATTGATGAGTGGCATGATATGATGCATAGTGTGAGAATGCATATGATTTACATTTGCATTGCATCCATGGTATATTGCATAGCTACCGGTGATAGAATGTTAGGGGTTCCTCCGGTTGGCCTAGTGGGAGGGCGGCTTTGTGCATGAGCGTTATTGTTGTTTCCCTAGTGACTCAGTGTTTAAGTCATGAAGTTGTCCACGTTTAGCTACGGGAGCTGCATGTGGTTGACCCTGTGGGGGTGGCTCTTTGAGGAGAAAAGATTCCTGGTGGTCCTATAGATCACAACTGCCATGGTATGAATCATGATTGGCCCACAACACCTTATGTTGTTTACCGCAGTCATGGTGAAAAAGACCGGTGTTGCAAGATGGGCAATGCGGTTTGGTACTAGTAAAATATGGTGATATGCATGCAATTTATGATAAGTGTACACATTTTACTACTGTAGTAGGGGTATGGTTATGAATCCATGCTTGAACCCACAAATTGGTGTTTCCATTCCCACAGTCGGATTCGCCATTGTTATTAACTCCGTTGTGTATGTGCATTAGCATAAGAGCATTTGCATATAGCAAATAGATATGTCAAAGGTGATGTGATATGATGATGGTTGTGATTGGGTGAAAGAATACCTAAAGACAACATATAAAATATGAATAAAAAGAAATGACCTTGTGTATAGTGATGATATATGTGATGGCCCAATATGATGAGGGGCATGAATGTGTGTATGCTTATATGCTTTGCTATGAATCATAGAGAAGAATAAGATATATGTATGTTGATGAGATGATGTAATTATGATGATAATTGATATATTGATGCAAAGTATACATGTCATTGAATGCATATGCACATAATCACAAATGTATTCATATTTGTCACTTGGAATGTATAACTCAGTCTCCCATGTTGTCTATTTTTAGCCTTGTGATGCAGGATATTCATGGGGTGATATTACATCTATTTTACAGGTGTATGTTTTGATGATGAAGGTAAATTAGTTGTATAGGAAGTGCCTTGGCCGGTAACCATTAATTTTGTATAGCATATGGTGTTGATATATGCTCTTTATGTATTTGAATGGTGGATATTCATTATGTAGGTCATTTGTGAAAATTAGACCTTATGTGTATGACTAATTTTTTATTATGACCTTAACAATATACCTTGACAAATGTAATACTCGATGTATATCGATATGATGAATGAATGATGTTATTCATGAATTACAACCTTTTATGAGGCATGTGTGAGTAATTATGAGATTTAAAATGATAATGTGTATGAATATTGAGATGTGGATAGGCCGTATTCTTATGGTATGGCTAAGACCTTAAGAAAGGGTCATTTATGGCTTATATTAGATATATATGACTTGTGTGTATTGTGATCTAGGAATGGAATTATTAGATGGGACTTGTTGGAACAAGTCACTTATACATATATGGATATAGATCCCTAGAAGATTTAATATGAGACTTAGCCATTTAAGAATTGATATACCCGGTAAAATGCCCTAAAAACGTATAAAACAACCCTATAGCTTAGATTTTGATTGGGATTGAATTTGGGTGTGAAACTTTGGCACCTGATTGATATTAGGGTGTATGTATTATGTATAAAATTTCATGGAAATTGGAGTTGAATTGCTTAGTGAAACGATGACCCAAAGTTGGCGAAAACATTGGTTCAAAACGTTATAGGATGAGGTCTGATGGCCAGTGACTGGGCATATCTACGCTGGTCATGGGCGTAGGCACGCTGGCTTGCTAGACCATGGTGTGGCTCTGGGTGTGGGCATGCCTGACTTGGGCATTGGCACGCTGAGCTACTAGAAATCAGGGTCTGATGATATGCCTCTCAGCATAAGCACGCTGATTTCTGTGTTGGCACGCTGCATTACTGGATGGTTATTGGTAATTTGGCAGTACCTGGGCATACTTACATTGGGATCCAGCTTAAGCACGCTGGTGGTCTGCGTGCTGGCATGCTGGAATAGGCGTTAGAGCGCTTGGCCTCTGGTGGGTACCTGGTTGCTGGGTGTGGGTACACAGGAACCAGTGTACCTACGCTGGCTGGTCTGTTGTCAGCTTTGTGTTTTCTTTGTTTCCTTGATTTCCTTTCTTGTTTTCAGGCCTTTTCTCATATCTTTATATATGGGACTAGGCGTATTGCCCTGTATACATATTCCTTCCGCTGTAAACTGAAATTATTTCATATACATAATAGGGCTTGGCTTTATCAATCTAGATTGTTAAAAATCTTAAACTCTCACTCTTCGTTTTCTATAATTCAGATCTTGATATAATTATTGGGTGATAAACCTCTCTTCTAATGTTAAAAATTTACTTATATTTTTATTATTTAAATTATGTTAATTACATCATATTCGGGTTATGGAAACCGAGGCGTGACAATAAAAGGCAATAAAAGATGAAACGTTTAATAGTTAACATGAATCCCAAAAGAATTAACCTTTTTCCTCTTAGAAAAAAATAAAAGCATATAATTATGGGTTCATACTTATGAAGCAACAAAAGTAAATCATAATAGACCCAAACTTATCATGCAATCAGACTTTTAAAGAATATATAAAACAAATAGATACAAACAATATTTCTCAAATTTAAATTATGCTTGATAAAAGCAAACCTAGCCTCAGCCAAAGGCTTTGTAAAGATATCTGACCATTGATGGTCTGTGTCTACAAACTTCATGTCTAAAATCCCTTTTTGTACATAATCCCTGATGAAATGATACTTTACTTCTATATGCTTTGCTTTGGAATGTTGAATAGGCTTCTTTGAAAGATTTATTACACTTGTGTTGTCATAAAGCACATGAATCTCTTTTTCTTTGATTGAATAATCTTTAAGTTCATATTTATCTAAAGAAGTTGAGAGCAACAACCTGCTGCTACTTTTGCTATTGAAAGTGAAATTGAATTATGCTTTTTGCTTCCCCATGATATCAGACTTTTGCCTAGGAAGTGACATCCATCACTTATGCTTTTTTTGTTCACTCTATCACCTATAAAATCTGCATCACCATATCTAAATAGAGAGAAAGAGTCTGTTCTCTTGTAGAACAATCCAAGGTTAGTTGTTCCAACAAGATATCTCAAAATCTTCTTCACTACAAACAGATGTAATTCCTTGGGGTCTGATTGATATCTTACACACATACAGACACTAAACATTATATCTAGTCTATTGGATGTAAGGTATAGAAGTGAACCTGCCATTCTTCTATACAAGGTATAATCCACTGGTGTATCAGACTCATCTTTATTTATTATATATTTGGATGCACAGAAGTACTCATAGGCTTAACATCAGACATTTTAAACTTTTTAAGCAACTCTTTGGTGTACTTCTGTTGATGGATGAAAATACCATCATTAGTCTGTTTGATTTGCAACCTTAGGAAGAATTTAAGTTCTCCCATCATACTTATTTCAAATTCTGCGTGCATCATTTCAGAAAATTCTTTGGATAGACTTACATCAGTAGCACCAAAAACAATGTCATCCACATAAATCTTCACAATTATAAAGTTTCTTCTAAGAGCTTTTTTTAATAGAGTTGTATCTACTTTTCCTTTAGTAATGCCTTTTAAAATAACAAAGGTACTGAGTCTTTCATACCAAGCCCTTGGAGCTTATTTTAGACCATACAGTGCTTTACTAAGTTTGAAAACATGATTTGGACAAGATACATCTGCAAAACTAGGGGGTTATTTTACATAAACTTCTTCTTCAATAAACCTATTCAAAAAAGCACTCTTAACATCTATCTGATATACTACAAATATAAGAAGTATCTTGATAGCCTGAAGTCTGGCTACAAGGGCAAGGGTTTCAGTGAAATCTATACCTTCTTGCAAATTATAGCCTTGAGCTACAAGTCTAGATTTCTTTCTGATAACTTTTCCATCTTTATCAATCTTGCTTCTGTAAACCCAATTAGTTTCAATGATGCTTTTGTTTTTAGGTCTTGGTACAAGGCTCCAAACTTTATGTCTCTCAAACTGATTTAGTTCCTCTTGTATGACAATGATCTAATTAGTGTCTTCTAGTGCTTCTACAACAGACTTTGGTTCTAATTCTAAAACCAGTGCAATAGTGAATTTGTAGAGAAGTCTAGATTTGGTTCTAACTTTAACTGCTTGATCTCCAATTATAAAGTCAGAAGGATGATAAGCCTTGAGCTTTCAGTCTCATGGCTTTTCTAGTTCTGATAGCATCTGATGCTTTTCAGATTCTTTATCTCGACTTTTAGTTGGTTCTGATTGAACAGGGTCTGTTCCCTACTGATGTTGTTCAGCTTCCTACTACTGTACACTTGGATCATCAAGGTCTAGATCTTCTAGTCTCTTATCAGTCTTTTAAAGATTATCAAATCTTACATGTATTAATTCCTCAATAGTCTGAGTTCTTGTATTAAAAACTCTGTAAGATTTTGATATGGTTGAATATCCCATAAATATTCCTTTATCATACTAAGAATCAAATTTTCCAAGATGATCCTTTGTGTTAAGAATATAACAGGTACAACAAAATGGGTGAAAATATAAAATGTTGGGTCTTATTCCTTTCCACAATTCATAAGGAGTCTTATTCAGTATTGGTCTGATAAGAATTTTGTTTTGTATATAACAAAAAGCGCTCATAGCTTCTGCCTAGAAATATTTTGGAAGATTATTTTCACAAAGCTTTATTTTGACTATTTCCTGTAGAGACCTGTTTTTCCTTTCCATAACACTATTCTGTAAGGTGTTCTTGGAGAAGAAAAATTATAAGATATACCAGACTCATTGTAAAATTTTTTAAACACTTCATTTTTAAATTCTCTGCCATGATCACTTCTTATTGTACCAATACATAATCCTTTCTCATTCTGGATTTTCTTACAGAAAATCTTGAATACTTTCACACACTCATTCTTGTGTGTTAGGAAGTATACCCATGTGATTCTTGTGTATTTATCAACAATGACAAATCCATACCTCTTCCCTGCCAGACTTTGTACTTGAGATAGACCAAACAGATCTAAAAGTAACAGTTCCAAAGATATGACAGTGGTAACAATATTTTTATTTTAAAATGAGGTTTTATGTTGTTTCCTTTTTTGACATGTTTTACAAGGTAGGGAACTGTTGAAAGAAATTTTTGGCAATCCCTTCACAAGGCCTTTTCTGTGAAGTTTTGAAATATGCTTTAAACTCACATGCCCAAGCTTTTTATGCTAGATCCACCTCTTTCTAGAGTTTAAAAATAAACATGTTACATTTTGATCATTCAGTTTATTTAAGTCAACCTTGTACAGGTTGTGATGTCTGTTTGCATTGAAGAGTGTGGATCCATCATGGTTAATGATAGTACACTTTTCCTTATCAAAAGAGACCTTATACCCACTGTCATAAAATTGACTAGTGCTCAGTTGGTTATGTCTCAGACCTTCAACCGGAAATACATTTTCAATAACAGGTGAAGGAATTTTACCCACTCTACCAAACCCTATGATCCTACCAGTCTGGTTTCCTCCAAAGGTGACTATTTCTCCTTTAAATTGCTCCAGGTCTAGGAACATAGACCTTCTTTCTATCATATGCTACGAGCATCCACTGTTCAGATTCCAATGTAGAGGCTTTGTCCTTGTCTTTAAGCATATCTACAAATGTAATAATTAATGATTTGGGTACCTATATCTTTTTGGGTCTTGTATTGTTAGTAATTCTTTCATTTCTTCTTTTTCTTTTTTTGTAATCACTTATTACATGACCATGCTTTTTGTAGTAATTACATTTGACATGCTTCTATTTCTTTGAAACAAATGAAGGAGGTGAAAATTGCTTGAAATCATTTTTCACTATATATCCCAGACCTAGTCTGTTATGGTCACCATGAGATTTTCCTAAAAGTTTGTTTAGATTTTCAGCGCCATTGATAAACTTGCTCGGGTATGAGGTAAGAGAGCTTGCTTACGTCTGCAACTTAATGATTTCATCACTCTGAGAGTTATAACAGACTTTGGTATTTTTCAAATTTTTTTTAAAACTTCATTTTCTTTTGAGCCTACTTAACTCTTCCAAGTGAATTTTTTCATTCTCTTCCATTTCTTTTTGAATATTTTTATCAAAATTTTCTTTTTTCAGCTTTGAAATCTGATTTTCAAAGTCAGTAACCATGTCAACATGTTTTACTTTCAACTTTTTAAAAATTTTCAAAAGTTTTGAAAAATCATTAAACAATATATCATAATTTTACTTGAGTTTAGAATAGCTTACATCCTCAAATTCTGAGTCACTTGAGCTTGCTTTAGAGTCTGGTTCCTCATTTTCCATAAGATAGATTTGAGTAGACTCTGTCTCTTCATAAGACTCTTCAGAGCTAAATGATCCTTCATCATCCCATGTGATCAACCTCTTTTGTTCTTAGGGAATTTTCTCTCTTCTCTTCTATCTTTTTTGTCTTTGTTCAGGAAAGGACATTTTGCTTTCACGTGTCTTGGTTTCCTGCAGTTAAAACATTCTAGAATAGATTTGTTAATTTTAAAATTGAATTTTTTTTACCTTTGTAGTCCTTCTTCTGAAGTTTCTCAAGTCTGAACTTCTTCTTCTTTAACAGCTTGTGAAATCTCTTGGTTATAAGGGTCAACGCTTTATCTATATCAGCTTTTGATTCATCAGAGTCTGGGTCTGAACTTGTGGACTCTTTAACTTTTAATGCCTTTGACTTCTTGCCTGATTCATTAAACTTTAAGGCAATGCTTTTGGAGGAGGAAGGCTTGCTAACTTCCTGTTGCTTCAGCTTTAGTTTATGCACTGAGTACTCCAAGTAGTTCATCCAATGAGAAGGTACTCAGGTCCTTTGCTTCCTCTAGAGTTGAACACTTGGCATTAAACCTCCTAGAAGACTCCTAAGAAGCTTTAGATTGATGCTTTCTTTGGAGGGTGTAGTCCCAAAAGCTTTGAGTTCATTCAACAGAGTCAGGAATCTTCCAAACATCTAATCCACAGTCTCATGTTCTTTTATTTTGAAAGTGTCATACTATTTGGTTAACAGTATCTTCTTAGACCTTTTAACATTGAAGATACCTTCATAGTTGCATTGAAGAGCATCTTAGACTTCTTTAGCTGATTTATAGCTCAGTACTTTATTGTACTATGATTTGCTTAAAGCACAAGTAAGCAAGAATCTGGCGTTGACATTTATCTCCATTTTCCTTATTTCCATAGAGGTCCATTTATCTTCAGACTTTAGCTTTTTATCTTCATCAACAGGAGCTGTATAATCACCATTTATGATGTCTACCCATAGACTGTACTATATGGCTTTTATGAACATTTCCATTTTATCCTTCTAGTATGGGTAGTATTCTCCAAAGAAAGCTGGTGGCATGTTGATGAATGAGCCTTTTGCAATTAACTGATTACTCTAAGAAGCTGTCATAGATCTTGATTATTTTTACTCAAGGGAGTGATTAACCCAAAGGACAAGTTTTGATAACAATTGATAGTTCAGAGTCAGATTTAGAAGGGGAGTGAATAAGTCTTAAACTCTTTTTGTGGAATTATGAACCTTTAATGTGTAGGTACTTAGACTTATAAAAACAGACTTAGATAGAGCAAAGTAAGAAGAAAGAAGAACACAAAGAATTTATACTGGTTCACTTCTAACATAAGCTACGTCCAGTCCCTTCTAACTTGAAGGATTTTTAATATTGTAAAACCTCCATTACAATAACAACACCAAACTAGTGCCACAAGTATTCTTGACTCCAGCCACTCCTGGCTTAAACCCAAGTATTCTTTCAACATGCCACTCCTGGCTTAATGACAGGGCCCGCAAGCGCATGGGTTATGTCGCGTAATATAAAAGATTATCGTTCTCCACAGGGACTGTGTTCAAAGTACCAACATGTTGAAATTTAATTATCCACACAATTGATTTTTAAGGTTTTTGTAAAATTAAGCACAAAATTAAGTTGCACATAATACGAATAAATACAAAAATAAAATTTACTTGACACTTAAAAAATCAGAGTTAAGAGTATCTTGGGATTTCGGGGGATCAAGACTCTATTTTATGTTAATGAATTTTAACTTTTCATAAATAAGAATCAAATTAAGTTTTCCAAGGCGGATTTTCCTTAAGCTAATTAATATATTCCTCTCGGAATCCTATTAATGTACCTAACCTATGGAAAGCGTTGCTTAATCCTTAGAAAAGGTCCATTATCGTTTTGTGAAAATCCCTTATTTATTCCCCAAAAGATTTTGATTACTTTCACGGTTTTACCGAGGTCACAAAAAGTATTTCAAAAACTTAGGCTTAGTTCAAAAACTTTCCAGTAACAATAAATCTCTCGATTCTATTAATTACTTAAACTTACTAATGTACCCGCAAATATACAGTTTTATCACTTAGGTTCTTGTTAGGAAATACTAAGAGCATTGAGCATTTTTTAAACTAAATGGAAAGCAGAAATTTATTTAATTTCAAGTCAAAATAATATTATCATAAAATATTATCATACCCCCTTCATCTCAAGATAATTAATTTAGTTACTCATGAAATAATTCAAATTCATATAAATGATGGAAAAATAAAACATACAAGTCATGGCAAAAATAAAGACTTACGGGTTTCTCCAAAAGCTCAGAATAATTTTACCACTGTATTTCCTTGTTGCAATATTCCTCCATCAATTACAAATTGGAACATTCACTTTTACAATTCACAACTCTTAAAATAAAAAAAAGAAAAAGAAAATAAAAGAGAAATAGGACGGAAAAATAAAAAGAAAGAAAATGAAAGAAAGGAAGGGAGAAGGGAACGAAAAAGAGAAAGAAAAGAAAAGGAATTAAAGTAAAAAAATCAAGGAGAACTAATTAAAATTGATGTTGTCCGTGTTCCCAGTGATGCCTTTCTCCTTCAGACCACCCCTCTATTTATAGAGGTCTTGGATGTTAACAATCGGTGGCAAGTGGGCCTTTTTTATTAATTCTTTGTGTCAGTCGCCCCACAATCACAACTTGGAGACAGCCTGGATGGTGACAGCTATAGGGAACGGTGGAGAGACAGCCTGGATGTTGTCAGCCGCCCCCTATAAGTCAAGGATCCACTTGGATAGTGGAAATCCAAGTCAGCAAGGGCAATCGGTGGAAATATGGAGTCGGTTTTCTCCTTTTGACTCGGATTTAGTGGATCGGTCGGATCTTACCAATAGGGGGAAACAATCCGAGTGAAAAATGTGCCTTTTATACACAAGACCGAGTGAAATCTTTGCTTGGTGTTGAGTTGAGGGGAAGGTGTTTAGGAGAAAACCGGTCGGTGTTGTGGCTTGCTGGATGGAGAACTGGACAGTGTTGTTGCTGTGAGGAAGGGACGAGTAAAGAGTGACTGAATGGAGACTGAAGACTGACTGAAAAGTAACTGACGAGTGACTAAAAAACGCCTCTGATTGAAACATTCAATCGGAACCGACTGAAAAGTGACTCGGAACCGATTGAAAAGTGGCTCACTCGGCACAGGTTCAGACCTTCTTCTTTCACATATAGCCCACTCAGGATTGGGAAGTCTTCTTTCACTGTTTCACTCAGATATGTCTCTGGAATTGAACCACTCGGAGAAACCTTTGCTCGAATTTACTTGATAGTCATTTAGTCGAGAATGACCCTTCCTTAACTCATTCAAATGATACACTCGGACACCTTCACTCGGAAGTCCGAGTTGATTTTCACTAGGAATTGCCTTCAGTCATCAATCAACTCACTCGGATATACCTTTCACTTAGAAATTTGAAATTGAAAGACTCTGGAATCTGGCTGATAGAAGTTCTTCCATGTCCGAGCCTTGCTTTGCTCGGAAATGCAGCTTTTAGCCCCAACTCACTTGGTAGTCTTCCTTGGAGACATCATACTCGGGCTTAGTGTGAAACTATGAGTCTGCCCGAGTGTGATTCATTCCCGGTCGGATCTTTCATTGCTTGAAGAGACATTTTTCCAAAACAAACTACTCGGAAAGGACCTGTTCTGCTTAAGAATGCCAGCTTCTCCGAATGACACCACTCGGAAATTCCTTTTCTTTGCTCAAAATGCCATCTTTTCCGAATGAA
Organism: Clitoria ternatea; assembly: GCA_037962975.1. Taxonomy (NCBI): domain Eukaryota; kingdom Viridiplantae; phylum Streptophyta; class Magnoliopsida; order Fabales; family Fabaceae; genus Clitoria; species Clitoria ternatea. The sequence continues at coordinate 33,955,364 of CM075672.1, read as the reverse complement.
ACCACTCGGAGATCTCTTTATGAAACGTGTTCATTCAGTGGCTTCTTCTGCTCAGAATCAACTCACTCGGGAGTTTTCTACTTAGAGGCAATTTTTCCCAGAAGGAGCAGTTGTTCCCCAATCAGACCTGCTTCAGTCAGTATTTTTTCACTCGGAAATGCTTTGGGCAGTATTTATTCAAGGTCAGTCCCTTTTTTCACTCGGAATGGTTGCAGTCGGATAGCTTCCACTCGGATTCACCTCCAACAGTGAAGTATTCCACTCGGCAATGCTCCATTCTGAGTCATTCCACTCGGATTTGATCATTTCTGAATCATTCTACTCGGAGTTCATCATTCTGAGTCAGAATTCAGCATAAAAAGAGAGTTCTTTCCACTTTGGGCTTGTTCTTCTTGTTTCTTTATCATTTTATGGCCATTTTTCTCTTGTTATTGACACTTTATTACTTTAATTTCTGCAAAATAACATACCCAAGTAGAATATAGTGGAAAGAAAGCAAAAATCACAATAAATAAAGGAAATACAGTGCATAATGATTAAAATCCTAAGCAAACTAGATCTAATTTATTGTGTTATAAAGCACTTATCACTCAAAAACCTAAGTATTCTTTCGAAAGCCTCTTCAGGCCAACATTGTTTTCTATTGAAACTAAGGATAGTAACTCACTAGACTTTTCACACTAACTGATTTGTAAGAGTGAAGTATAGAAGTATTCAACAAAACTTAGTGTATAAAAGGATTACACAAATAAGAACAAATACACTAAGTTAAGGAAAGATAAAAGAGCCAAGGTCTGCTAGACGTAGAACAACAAAGAATGCCTTTTTCTTTATGAAGCGGGAAGAGATTAAGAAAATTTCTAATCATAAAGAATGAGAATTCTTGATAGGTTTCTTCTCATTGAAATCGTGTTTGAATACATTTCAGGTTGAATTATTTTGATAATGACAAAGCACATTGAAGGATTGAAGCAAAAAGCCAAGCAACCATGAAAAACAGAGAAAACAGAATCAGATAGACAAAAACGTGTAGACTAATCGATTAGAGGACTCAAGCTAATCGATTACATACGTTCTGTTTGTGAAGTAATCAATTACACATATAGACCTAATCGATTACCTAAGTTCTGTTTACAAAGATAATCGATTGCACCAAGGGGATAATCAATTACCAGTTGAAAGTTTGAAGATTGAGCATCAGGTAGTCAAGCTAATCGATTACCAAGTTAGACATAATCGATTAGTGAAGTTCTGTTTGTCATACTAATCGATTGTAAGAAGGCCTAATCGATTACTGAAGTTCTGGTTGTCATCCTAATCGATTCCAAGAAGGCCTAATCGATTACAATGCTACAAGACACAATTAAATGCATCAGGTACCAAGAGTAATCGATTACAAAGTATAAAATAATCGATTAGCAAGTCCCTGTTTTCAAGCTAATCGATTACACTAAAATGCCTAATGGATTATCTACTGTGTAACACTATAAAATTCAAAAGCTAATCGATTATTGGTCGAGGTGTAATCGATTAGAGTCGTGCCAGAATTTAGGGAAAGTTCATTTTAAGTGAAAACCAGCTCATTTCTCCATTCCAACTCAGTGCCCATGTTTTACAACGGCTAGGAACTCCACCAAGCTCTTTCAAGGCTCTATAAATGCATGCCAAACTCAAGCACAAAAACACAAGACAAGAGGCAATCAATTATTAATCCATTCCTTGTGCTTAATGAGTTTTATATCTTTGCATTTTCTAAAAGTTGAGCTTTAATTTGTAAATCCTCTCTTGTTGAGAGCTAGAAATTTGAGTGAGCATTCATTTGTATATCTACTCTATTAAGAGAGTAACTTGCTTGTAAACACTACACCAAACACAAAGGTTTTTCACTCTAGGTTGAGTGGTCACAAAGGTTGGGGTTCAACCTTTGGGTATTAAGAGTTTGAGAGATTGGGTGGGTTACCCTTGTGCTAGTGAGGATTGAGTTCTTGAGTGTGGGACACTAGGAAGCTGCAATTGCTCATAGCTTGTAATCTCTAAACTTTAATAGTGGAAATCCTTCAAGTGGGTTGCTTGAAGGTGAGACGTACACCGGGGTTGGTGGAACTCGTTAAATCGGTTTGCAAGCTCTTCTCCCTTACTCTTTTACATTCATATACTGCACTTAATTGATTTGTATTGGTTGATTGTGATTTATATACTTAAGCTTGCTTGAATTAGTTAACTTTGAATATTGCACACCAAGTGTTTGACAAATTGTCTCAGCCACATACATCTCTTGTTTTGCATCATCTCTTGCATTAAACTTGATTTCACCTGCATAATCTTTAAACTTATGATAAAGGAATTAAGGTCAAAGGCATTCCAAGCAAAGTTTTAAAAACTCAATTCACCCCCCTCTTGAGTATTGAGGCCACTTGAATAACAAGTGATATCAAAGCTTGACTCTTGGTAGATCAAGCTTAACAACTTCAAGAGATAAGATGGCCTCAAGTTCTCTAAATATTTTTCCTGAGGGTGGTGCCACAAATAGACCTCTCGCTTTCAATGGGGAAGGTTATGCGTTTTGGAAGGAAAGAATGAAAATTTTTATTCAATCCATTGATCTAAGAGTTTGGAATGCCATTGAAAATGGTCCATATATACCCATGCATACTATTAATGGCAAGAATGTTGAGAAACCCATGGATGAGTGGACTAATGATGAAGAAAAGAAAGTTCAATACAACTATAAGGCTAAAAACCTCATTACTCTTGCTTTAGGACCCGATGAATTCTTTAGAGTAATGACTTGTCAAACGGCCAAGGAAATGTGGGATACTTTACAAGTAACCCATGAAGGTACTAGTGATGTAAAAGACTCCAAGATTAGTACCTTGACTAGTCAATATGAGAGTTTTAGGATAAGCTCCAGAGAAACCATTGTAGAAATGCAAAAGAGATTTACACTTATAATAAATTACCTTATTACTCTTGGAAAAGTATATACTAACAAAGAGCTTGTGCATAAAGTATTGAAAAGTCTTAGCAGGGAATGGCAACCTCTTGTTACTTCCATCAAACAATCCCCAAGTATCAACGAGATGTCTCTTGCCACACTCTTTGGAAAGCTTCAAGAGCAAGATCAAGAACTAAGGGATTTGAAGCAAGCGGAGAAAGAAGAAAAATCCTCCAAGAAAAAAGGCTTAGCTCTCAAGGCCACTTCTACACATGAAGAAGAATCATGTAGTGACCTTGACGAAGAAGAAGAATTTGGTTTGTTTGTGAAGAGATTTGGAAAGTTCATGAAAAACAAAAGATTCCAAAAGAACTTCAAACCCCAAGGTAAGAAACCAATTTCTAATGAATCCTCTTCTTCACCAAGTTGTTTCGAATGTGGCAAGGAAGGGCACTTCAAGGCGGATTGCCCAAACCTTAAAAAGAAGAACAAGGAGAAAAGAGGAAGAAGAAGAGCCTACATCGCTTGGGATGAAAACGATGTGAGTAGCTCTGATGAGTCTGAAAGTGAAGAAGCAAATCTTTGCTTAATGGCAAATCATCAAGAGGAAGATAATGAGGTTAGTCTTCTCCACTTAGATAAAAATGAATTGCTTGATGCATTTGAAGAACTGTATGATAAATTTATCAAGATTTCTAGTAAATACAAATTGTCAAGAAAAACTATAGATACTCTTGAAATGCATCTTGTAGAACTTGACAAAGAAAATGTATGTCTAAAAGAGAAATTAGCAAATGTTCAAATATGCTCTAAGGATAAACCTTGTGACTTTGCAAAGAAATGTAATATCTTAGAAACCAAGGTCGTAGACTTAAACAGGACATTAGAAAAGTTCACTAATGGTAGAAATAACTTGAATGTATTACTTGGAAACCAAAGATGTATGTTTGATAAAACCGGTTTAGGATACAACTCCATCAAAAAGGAAAAATACTACAAAAACTTCTTTGTACCACCTAGGAAATCATCATCACCTTTCATGAGATGCAATCATTGTGATTTTAAAGGTCATAACTCTTCAAATTGTAATGTTAGAAAATTAGGACCAAAGGTTATTAGAAAGGTGTGGGTTCCCAAAGGGACATTACCACAAACTAACCTAAAAGGACCCAACATACAATGGGTACCTAGTTCTCTAAACTAATCTTGTTTTGTAGGTATGCTTTAAGGCAAGCAACACCCATTTGTATTTGGATAGTGGGTGTTCAAAGCATATGACGGGAGACATAAGCAAATTCACATCATTCACTCCCAAAAGGAAAGGAAGTGTCACCTATGGAGATAACACCAAAGGGAGAATTCTAGGCATTGGAAACATTGGAACATTCCAAGAAATGAATTTGAATAAAAAAGAAGAAGTCAACAATGAAGGAGAAACAACACAACATGAGGAGCCACAACAATGGATCACCTTGAAGGATCATCCCTTGGACAAAGTCATAGGTGAAATGACTAAAGGAGTAAGTACTCGAAGCGCCATTAGGAATGCATGTAATCATTTAGCCTTTGTATCACAAATAGAACCCAAATGCATTGATGAAGCTATTATTGATGAACATTAGATGTTGGCCATACAAGAAGAATTGAATCAATTTGAAATAAATAAAGTTTGGGAACTTGTGCCAAAACCCAATGATCACCAAATAATAGGAACAAAATGGGTGTTTAGGAATAAACTAGATGAAAACGGTATAATTACTAGGAATAAGGCTAGGCTAGTAGCTAAGGGTTATAATCAAGAATAAGGCATTGATTATAAAGAGACGTATGCTCCCGTAGCTAGGCTAAAAGCCATCAGATTACTGTTAGCCTTTGCATGTTGTAAGGACTTTAAATTGTACCAAATGGATGTCAAGAGTGCTTTCTTGAATGGATACATTCAAGAGGAAGTGTATGTTGATCAACCTCCAGGTTTTGAAAACTATCAATTTCCAAATCATGTTTTCAAACTAAAGAAAGCATTATACAGTTTAAAACAAGCTCCAAGAGCTTGGTATGAAAGATTAAGTAAATTCCTTTTAGAAAAAAATTTTGAAAGAGGAAAGGTTGACACAACATTATTCATCAAGCACAAGAAAAATGACATACTATTGGTTCAAGTGTATGTTGATGATATAATCTTTGGTGCTACTAATGAATGGTTGTGCAAAGAGTTTACTAAGCTAATGCAGGAAGAATTTGAGATGTCCATGATGAGGGAACTTACTTTCTTCCTTGGACTACAAATTGTTAACCCGGCGATAGCGTCTCAACCATTTGTGTTTACCACCGGCAAACGCACCAATCGTTTGTAGTTTTCAAAATTTAGATATCATTCCACTGGGATTGAGAGTCCAATAACAACAGTAATTTTCTATTTACTATGGTAAATGTAAAGAAACTGATAGACAAAAGAATGATTTATATACAATTTATACAATATTCACAGGATAGCATGGTAGAGTTGTTCATGAGAAAAAAGGAAATAAAAATCTATCTAAAAAGTTGAGTTGCAATCTAGAATAGGTAAGATACTTGAGATAACACAGATAAACAAATTATGTTGGATATTGGATCCCTAATCTAGAATAACAATGAGGAACTCAAGACATGCATATTTAATCATCAAGTTTCATGTCATTGCAGCATAAAATCATTATAACCGATCCCTCGTGATATAAATTCTAAGAATTCACCATAAAGTCCGATCCCTCGTGAGCTTTCTCAGTAAAAACTTGCATCAAGACCTGGCCTTATGGCAACAATGGTTAACAACCCCTATAAAATTGAGATACCAAGGGTATTCCAACTTTTACTTTCATCAAAACAAGTTTCAATACGGCATGAATAATCATTCTACCGTTTGACATTCATACTAATAAAACAAGTTTCAATACACATGAAAATCATTCTCCCGTTTGATATTCATATTAATAAAAGGTTGAAATACTAACATGGACTTGAATCATAAACATGCAGAGGTTGAATTCATAACATTATACTCAATAGATTAGTTCACTAATTCCAACATAAACAAATTAGTTACACATGGTAAAAGTAGAAACAACACTTACAGAGTTTGACATTACGAAGACGATGGAAACTTCACGATACAACGATCACAGTACACCACAACACTCTCAAGTATCTAGGAAAACTATTCTAGAACTACAAACTCTAAAAGAAATACTCAAAACTCGAGTATAGAAGAGAGGAAAGAACTCTGAATGTAGAGAATGGGATGCTATGAATGGTGTTGGATGGCCCTATTTATAGGGCTGAGCAAGGGTGCTGACGCTATGCGTCAGTGTGACGCTACGCGTCAGTCCCCTGACTCAGCCTCCATTAACGCAGCTGGTAGTGGCCATCTTGGAATATTATATTCAATCATGCTTGGCCATGTGTCCCTGTCTCCACTGTGTTTTGGCCATTCGTGCTGAGTGGAGTGGCCAATAATGGGTCACTAAGTGAGTGCTTGGCCAGCTTGGCTGTGGAGTCCACGCAGCACTGACGCTACGCGTGGATGTGACGCATAGCGTCAGCATCAAAAGTAGCTATGGACGCTACGTGTGGGATTGATGCTACGCGTCAGCTCCTCCAATATAATTTTCTCTTGAATTCTTTACTTTTTCACTACAAAACTAGAGAAAATTGATCAAGGGTAGTTTATTTCCAACAACATCCATTTATTAAATTAAAACCTAATTTTCTAACAAATTAACCAAATTTTTATTATTTTTATGGAATTTTTATTAAAAGATTTATTGTAAATTTGAGGACTAACAAATACCCCCAACTTGAGACATTGCTCGTCCTCGAGCAAGAGAGATAAATAAAAATAAAAATTTGAAATCAAATTTTTGAGTTAGTCTGAGAATTTACCACAAAAAGTAATTACACAATTTACCATTTTGAAATAATCAATTATAGACATCTAATGTAACAACGGTTTAATGGTAAAATTCTTTACAATATTTTATTAACATATCAAGCATAATTTCAGGCTTACCTCTCTAAGTGTTTATCTCAATGCAATCGGTAACTTGTTTCACTCAATCAATCAAACGAATTTAATTTTGATTTTCATCTAATCAATGGTTAATCCTACAGAGTTAATTCAGAAATCACAAGGTCTTTTCATGGGTTGTAATGAGGCTTGGCTTACAAGAATCAATGGTTTTTCTTGGAATTCAAAAACCTGAAATCATAAAAGAGCATTTTATAATTTTTAGGCTTTCTCTTGGCCCAAACTTCTCATTTTCTTTTATTGATGAAAAATAAATACCCCCAACTTGATTCTTTTCACTATTTTTGACTTTTCTTTTTCATACTTTATTTTCTTTTGAAAAGAATCAAGTTGCTTATTTTCACTCCCCATTTTTGTAAGAACTCTCAAAATATTTTTCATTTATTTCAACTGCTCTTTTAATCAATGAAGTATAGGGAATGGTTAAAACAGATTTAGGTTTTAAGGGTACCAAAGAATTTATTTTAGGCTCAAATTGGCTTTCAAAGGATAAAATAATTTTTACCAAGATAAGCTGTTTGGCCCAAGGTTTCTTTTCACCAATAAATGTGCCTTGATCATTTTCCTGAATTCTCTGTACAACAACACAAATCAAAGATTAAAGCAAAATCAATTCGAATGAAGTTATATCGATTAAACCCTCAAGTGTGTAAAAAGATCTCTCAACTCACTGGGTTATTGAAATTTGCTTGATAGTTAATAAACTTATTGTAATTAAATTTTATCAAAATTCCTAAGTTATAAAAGAATTAATAATTGATTTTACAAAATTGGTTTTATTGTGTAAAAAATTTTAAGTGAATAAATTAACTTTCTAACAAAAATTTGATTAATTTATTAAAAGATAAAATTTATTTTTTTTGAATTTTTCAAATAGAACATGCAAAAACATAATTCACACAAAAATAAACATACCACACATAATAAAAGACAAAATATAATATAATCCAAAATAATCTCAATGTAAATATAAAACTAACAATAAACTAAAAGTGTATGTAAAAAGGTGCAGAAAATAAATAAAATAGCACCATCAGTCCTCCATCTAGTCATCATCATCCTCCTCCTCATCAGCATCACCATCAGTATCAGCCTGTGCTCCAGAAGGTCCACCGGGTGAATCACCAGGCCAAGCTACATGAGCTGCAAACTCAGTCTGTGTGACATATGGTGCTCCCTCACCCTGAAGTCTGTACTGATAAAATTCATCATGAAGATGAATATATGCTCTGTGTGTGGCAGCCATCTCTGCATCATATGCTGATGCTCAAGTGTCATCTTGACAAATCCCTCTGTGACAGCATCAGTAGGTGGTGGCTGAACTGGTGGTCTCCTCCTCCTAGGTCTGGGCTGAGCCTCCTGCTCCAGAGGTGGAAGCTCGCACTGCTGAACAAAGTAGTCTCTGTTCACCGAGACCTTGGGGACTCTCCCTGAAGAACTCGTGAACTCAGGTGATGGCACAGCAACTCCCTGCCTCCTCAGTAAGGCAGATATGATGATAGGGAATGGAATAGGCCGATTCACTTTATACCCAAGGGCATAAAAGTGAATCTGCTCTGATATAAGCTCGGCGATGTCAATAGTATGGCCCTGGAGGATAGAAAATAGAAGGCAGCATCGGTCGACTGGAATAGATGAAAGGTGGGTGACAGGAGTGATGTTATGCAGCATAAGATGGGACCACGCCTAGGCTAAAGGGGTCAGCTGGGTCTTCAGAAGGTTAGATGGGCTCCTTCCAACCTTACTTAGGTTGAAAAAGATTCCATCTTTGCTCAAGAAATGAGCAACCTATTCGAGGGAGTATCCTAGACACCCTCAGCAACAATCTTGTTTCTGTTTTCCTTCCAGAAACAAGTATCGTCCTCGGGAGTAGGCTCCCAAGGATTACCCAATAGGGTACTAATGGTATCCTGGTCATAAGTAATATGCCGGTCCCTAACCCAACTCGTCCTCTGTTGGCCAATGTTTGGCGAGTCCTGACGAGTCCTGTAGGCGTTCGCGTAGAATTCCATAAGATAGGATCCCCCTCAGTCGGTAGAGAAAACAGGGGTCCCCATCTCCTCCTCTGAACTCCATCCTGCAGCTCAGGATAGTCTCCAACACTAAGATCCAACACTCTCTCCCAGATGAGTCTTTGCCCCTTTATCTTATGAAAGCGGGCCCATTTCACGTTAGTGTGAAATCTCGTAGGATCCCTTGGTCCCAACACCTCTTCTCTCTGAAGATCAGGATCCTCAGAGGTGGTGTCAGTATCCGTGGCATTCCTCTGTCTTTTACAGGGACCAGTAGTGGGGATAGATTTCCTTGGTTCCATCTACAACAAGGAAAATTTAAAAATCAAACATACATTATTATTTGAAAAATATATCAAAGATACACAATCAACAAAAAATTTAAACATAAAAATTTTATTAAAGGAAATCACACAAGATATAACACAAAATTCTCAACAACATATTTTTGATTTACTTTGTAAAAATTAACATGCATATTTTTGGATTTTTATAAATAAAACAAAAATTCACACAAAATACCACATGCATATTATCATAAATTTCACATAACATGCATAAATATATATAATTTTTTTATGTATTTTTAATTTTTATCAATGCAAGAAAGTATAACAAATACAAGCTAAGAAAATTTATTAATTAAAAAGAAAAACAAACAACAAACAAACATACAACATGTTAAACAGATGAAAAACATAAAATAAAAAATAACTAAAATAAAATAACAAACAAAAAATAAAAATCAGAAACAGAGGCTGACGCTACGCGAGGGTGGGACGCTACGCGTCAGCTCTGTTCTTCCTACGCTACGCGTCAGTGGGACGCTACGCGTGGGCTTGCAGAACAGAAACTGCAAAACAGGGGTTGCGCAACAGCAACCCCCTTTCAAAACCACATTCAATCTATTCAATTCCTTATTCTAACAGCAAACAAATACCAATGGTTTTCTAATCCTAACCCTAACCGCATGCAATTCTAAGAATTAAAATTGAATTTAAAGGGAAGGGATTTAGAACACTTACTTGGAATCCTTGATTGAGGAATTGGGAAAGTTGAATGGTTGAGAGAAAAAGAGGTTTTTAGGTTTTTGAAATTCTGAGAGTGGAAGCAAAATGAGGTAGAGAGGGAATTTTAGGTTTTTAAAACTTAAAATGGGCCTCTCTGTTTCAGTTTTAAAAACTGAACGTGGGCCCTGACGCTACGCGTGTAGTGGACGCTACACGTCAGGTCCAAAATTCAGAGTCCACGCTACGCGTCCATGGGGCGCTACGTGTGGGCTTCTGTTTTTCATTTTTCAAAATTTGAATTTTCAAAAGCCTTTTTTTTAAGTTTTAAAACCCCTTTTTATTTACAAACACAATTCTAAAAATATTTTTTTTATAATTAAAATTAATTGAAAATAACAAGAAAAGAATGAGTTGCCTCCCATTGAGCGCTAGGTTTAATGTCTCCAGCCAGACATTACCTCTGATTAATCAGGTGGTCTCCCAATATTCGTTGAGGAATCACCTGTCTTTTTCTTTCTCCTTCTTCTTCTCCGATGCTTAATTACCTGTCTTTCATCATTCAAGGCATCGGTTAAACAATTTAATTGATTGGGAAGAGATATACCTAGTTCGGTTGAAGGGTAAACTTTTTCCTCATCATTTGTCCTAAGATGTTCATGAGCACTGAAGCTTACCTCTTCTTCATAAACTTTGACTGCAACCATACTTTGATCAATATCTACTCTTATCTTTTCAGTCTTCATGAAAGGTCTTCCTAGGATCAGGGGGATCTCAATATCCTCCTTCATATCCAGTACCACAAAGTCAACCCTGAAGTGTACTTATCAACCTTTACCAACACATCTTCCACAATCCCAACAGGTTTCTTGACAGAGCGATCCGCAAACTGTAAGTTTGTCTTAGCTTCTTTTAGCTCAAATTCACCAATGTGCTTTATTAAATCTAAGGGCATCAAACTGATGTTAGCCCGTAAATCTAACAAAGCATTCCTGATGTTGATATTTCCAATAGTTATAGGAATAGTGAAACTCCCCGGGTCTTTACATTTTTTCGGGGTTACGATGGTAGTATAGTTTGTTTCTTGCTCTTCATTCACTAGCTCTTGCATATTTTTTTCTTTTTCATTTCTTTCATTTTTTTCTATTTTTTCACTTTCCTTTTCTTCTTCTTCTTTCTTTTCTTATTCTTTTCTTTACAATCAATTTTCACAACTTTACTATTCTTAGAAGAAACAGCATTACATTGTTCCCTTGGGTTTTAAGTGTTTGCAGTAAACCCAGAATTTTTCAATTCAGCTATTTCTTTTGCAAGCTGACCCATTTGTATGTCTGATGCTTTTCGGGCAGCTTCATTTGTCTCCACAAATTATAATAACTGTTGGATAGATTCTTTAATCCTTGTTAATCTTGCATTGTCAATTTGTGATTGTTGTGGCTTAAATTGATTGTTAGGAGGTCGATTGGAAGGTCCAACATCTTGTCTCCAGCCAGAATTCTGATTCTGCCATCCTTGTTGAAAATTGTTAGGAAAAGAATTACCATAATTGAAAGGAAAGTTACCTAATGGTATTCTTTGATGGTTCAGAAAATTGGCTTGCTCTTCCTCATTTCTGTCAGGGGCACAATAACCACATGGTTGTTCACCCATGCAATGCATACATTATTTCACTTGAGCGAGGGGTGGTGATGTTACTTGAGCAATTTGAAGTTTCTCTAGTTGTTTACTCATGGCTTCAATTTGTTGGGTCAGCAATTTTTGCTGAGCCAATACTGCATCATTCACTCCCAATTCGAGCATACCTGGCTTTCTTTGTACATTACCTCTTTCATGTTTTGCTTGGCGGTCACTAATAGACATTGATTCCGATAACTCAATAGCTTCCTTCACAGTTTTGTTCATTAAAGAACCACCTGCACAAGCATCTAACATCATCTTGAACTGAGGTAATAAACCATGGTAAACGATTCTTACCTTTTCGGCATCATCCAGGTTGTGGTTTGGACACTTTCTCAAGAGTGTGTTGAATCGTTCCCATGTTTCTCCTAATGATTCATCATTGTTTTGAGAAAAAGAATGTATGGCTGTCATGGCTTCAAAGTATTTTGAAGGAGAATAAAATCTTTCCAAAAAATTTCTTTCGACATCGGACCAGTTTGCAAAACTACCCGATGGGCAAGATTTAAACCATTCTTTAGCTTTACTAATCAATGAAAAAGGAAATAATCTTATATAAACAGATTCTTCTTGATTGGGTTCAAAACCAATTGTGCTACATAACTCATAAAAAATAGTTAAATGTTCATACGGTTCTTCATGATTTAAACCAGCAAATTGATTATTTTGAATAATATTTAAAGTAGCAGGTTTAATCTCCACTGGCACAATTGGTCCTTGAAACATTTCCGAAACTCGGGGTGGACCATTAATAGCAGCAAACTGTCCCAATGTTCTCCTTTCAGCAGCCATATTTGAATTTTCAAAAATTTTAGAAGTAGAAGAAGAATTAGTTTGTGTTTTAGATTTCAAAGACTTGATTTTCTTTACAAACTTTTCTATCTCAGGATCAAAATAAATTTTACCTGCGGTAGATCGAGTTTGCATACACAAATTAGACAAAGAAAGTTAGTGTAACAGTAATAAGAAAAAGTAAATAAACAAAATTTAACTAAGGAAAAAAATATTTACCATGGTAATTAAAAATTTACTGTTTTATTGAATCAATTCAATCCCCGACGACGGCGCCAGAAAACTTGTTAACCCGGCGATAGCGTCTCAACCGTTTGTGTTTACCACCAGGTTGTTAATTGGCAAGCGCACCAATCATTTGTAGTTTTCAAAATTTAGATATCGTTCCACTGGGATTGAAAGTCCAATAACAACAGTAATTTTCTATTTACTATGGTAAATGTAAAGAAACTTATGGACAAAAGAATGATTTATATACAATTTATACAATATTCACAGGATAGCATGGTAGAGTTGTTCATGAGATAAAAAGGAAATAAAAATCTATCTAAAAAGTTGAGTTGCAATCTAGAGTAGGTAAGATACTTGAGATAATACAGATAAACAAATTATCTTGGAGATTGGATCCCTAATCTAGAATAACAATGAGGAACTCAAGACATGCATATTTAATCATCAAGTTTTATGTCATTGCAGCATAAAATCATTATAACTGATCCCTCGTGATATAAATTCTAAGAATTCACTGTAAAGTCCGATCCCTCGTGAGCTTTCTCAGTAAAAACTTGCATTAAGACCTGGCCTTATGGCAACAATGGTTAACAACCCCTATAGAATTGAGATACCAAGGGTATTCCAACTTTTACTTTCGTCAAAACAAGTTTCAATACGACATGAATAATCATTCTACCGTTTGACATTCACACTAATAAAACAAGTTTCAATACACATGAAAATCATTCTCTCGTTTGATGTTCATATTAATAAAAGGTTGAAATACTAACATGACTTGAATCATAAACATGCAGAGGTCGAATTCACAACATTATACTCAATAGATTAGTTCACCAATTCCAACATAAACAAATTAGTTACACATGGTAAAAGTAGAAACAACACTTACAGAGTTTGACATTACAAAGACGATGGAAACTTCATGATACAACGATCACAATACACCACAACACTCTCAAGTATCTAGAAAAACTATTCTAGAACTACAAACTCTAAAAGAAATACTCAAAACTCGAGTATAGAAGAGAGGAAAGAACTCTGAATGTAGAGAATGAGATGCTATGAATGATGTTGGATGGCCCTATTTATAGGGCCGAGCAAGGGTGCTGACGCTACGCGTCAGTGTGACGCTATGCGTCAGTCCCTTGACTCAGCCTCCATTAACGCAGCTGGTAGTGGCCACCTTGGAATATTATATTCAATCATGCTTGGCCATGTGTCCCTATCTCCACTGTGTTTTGGCCATTTATGCTGAGTGGAGTGGCCAATAATGGGTCACTAAGTGAGTGCTTGGCCAGCTTGGCTGTGGAGTCCACGCAGCACTGACGCTACGCGTGGATGTGACGCGTAGCGTCAGCATCAAAAGTAGCTATGGACGCTACGCGTGGGATTGATGCTACGCGTCAGCTCCTCCAATATAATTTTCTCTTGAATTCTTTACTTTTTCACTGCAAAACTAGAGAAAATTGATCAAGGGCAGATTATTTCCAGCAACATCCATTTATTAAATTAAAACCTAATTTTCTAACAAATTAACCAAATTTTTATTATTTTTATGGAATTTTTATTAAAAGATTTATTGTAAATTTGAGGACTAACACAAATTAAGCAAACTAATGAAGGTACTTTCATTAGTCAATCAAAGTATTGCAAGAAATTGCTTAGGAAATTCAACATGGACAAGGCAAATGACATTGCCACACCTATGGGCACTTCATGTTATTTGGACAAGGATGAGAAGGGTAAGGATGTTGAACTTACAAAATATAGAAGTATGATCGGATCCTTACTTTACTTAACCACAAGTAGACCAGATATCATGTTTGCTGTTTGTATGTGTGCTAGATACCAAGAATGTCCAAAAGAATCACACCTAACTGCATTAAAAAGAATAATGAAATATTTTGTTGGAACTCAAAATATTGGTTTATGGTACCCCAAAGGGGTTGAATGCACATGAGTTGGTTATTCTGATTCGGATTTTGCAGGATGTAAACTTGATAGGAAAAGCACTACTGGAACATGTCATTTGGTTGGTAGTTCTCTTGTTTCTTGGCATAGCAAGAAACAAGTAAGTGTTGCACTATCTACAGCTGAGGCAGAATATGTTGCAGCTGGTAGTTGTTGTGCTCAAATCCTTTGGATGAGACAACAACTCCTAGATTTTGGTGTTATGGTAGACCATGTGCCTCTAAAATGTGATAACATAAGTGCTATTAATATTTCTAAGAATCCTGTAATGCATTCAAGAACCAAACATATTGAAATTCGACATCATTTCATTAGGGATCATGTATTAAAAGGTGATTGTGTGCTTGAACATGTTGAAACCTCAAAGCAACTAGCAGATATCATCACAAAACCCTTGGCAAAAGAACAATTCATACACATTAGAAAAGAATTAGGAATCCTTGATATGACCTATTGTGTTTGAATAATGAGTAATTTTGATAACTTCTTGATTTACTATGTGTTGATGCTTAAATATGATCATTGATTAATGTTACATCTGAAATCTGTCAATTTAGAACAATTTTGGGCATACATAATCGATTACAGTGATCAGTATAATCGATTACAGACTCTCTGTTTCCTCAGTAATCGATTACATCTTCATCACTAATCGATTACATACTCACTGTTTCATTGATAATCTATTAGCCTCTCATATCAAATCGATTACTACCATTCTGTTTCCTATATAATCGATTAGCGCATCCTTCTAATCGATTACAAAGTTTCTATTTTTAACGTAATTGATTACGTCACCGTCCATAATCGATTACCTCTGTGCAACAACGTTTCATCTTCCCCAGAAATGCACCCTAATCGATTAGTCCCTAGGACCTAATCGATTAGCATCGTATCAGGTGCCAATTTTAATGCAGAATCCGTGTGACTTCCAATGGCCCAACCACTCACTTAATCTATATATTTACTCCTTCTCTCATCTCTAAATGCTATCTCTCTCCTATAAATACCCCTTCCTCATTCTTCCATCTCACACCACCACTTCATTGCCTCCTCTCCAATCTCTCTCAAATTTCTCATTCTCCTCTCCTTTTCACTGCATTCCCCTCCATTGCCATGTCTTCATCAAGACAAGTGAAGAGGGCTAGGTCCTCCCTAAACCAACCCACCAATCCCCTAGATTTCTTTAGGTTCTTTACTTCACCAAGAGACCTCCAAAACTTCATAAAGAAATTTTTAGAGAAAGACATCATCACTCCCCATTTTATTGATGCCCCAATTTTTGAAAACCCCTATTTTACCTTCACCCAACTCCTTCACCACTACAATCTCCTTCCATTCCTAACTCTCAAGGAAGAGTTTTATTACCCTGAACTAATGAGGGTATTCTTCTGCAATGTGAAATTGGTTGATGGCACCTTGGAAACTAGAATCAAGAATGTGACTCTCAAAATCACCAACCAACAACTCTCTAAAATCACCTAAATTCCCCTCCTATTGCTGAATTTGCAGGGGGTAATCCTGAGGATGAGTGGGATTTCAATCCCATTCCAGCATGCCAATCTCTTTGGAAGGCCAACTGTCCCCTCAGCAATCACAAATTGGTAGGCCATTTAACTCTTAACAACCATCTCCTCCACTTCTTTATGGTTAAAATGCTTATCCCTCACGGTGGAAATTATGCCTTGGTTGAGAAAGATGATGTTCTACTTATGTGGGCCATCATCAACTAAAAGGATATTAACTGGATTCAACTTATCAAGCTCCACATACTGAAATCCAAGGAGCAACACAAACTGCCTTATGGCATCTTGCTCACAAAAATCTTCAAGGCATATGGAGTAGACTTGGCTGGAGAACTTGCTGAAAAAGTGCCCTCTCAAGCTTGCATTTGTACTCATCATCTAAATAAAATGGGTATGGTTTGTGTAGCTGGAAGATGGATCCTCAAAAGTGATAGAATTCATGGCAGCAGTCCATTTGAGGAAGATCATCCCACTCCCACTATTGATCCTACTCCTACTCCTGCACCTCAAGGTAAATCATCCGCTCCACCTGATCCCTTCACTGCCTTGTATGCTCATCTTGATAACCATTTTGATCGAATTGAAAACTCCCTCCAACAATTTCAAATGACTGAGCAGCAACATTTTTAACTCATGCAACAACGCTATGAGGAGCTATCTCACCAGATTTCTGAACTTCGCTTTTTCAATCCGGATAATTAGATCCGTTTTATTGTGCTTTATTTGAATTATTTCCATTCTGTTTCTTTTATTTCTGTCAAATTTCAATTTTGTAATTTCCCTATTTTAGCAATCAATAAAAGTTTCAGTTTCTATATTTCTCTCTATTGTTTTATTATTTTTGATGATTCCAGAGGGGGAGAAATATATGAGAGTTCATCTACGTTTAGATTAATATATCTGCTTATTATAATAAGTGAAATCCGATTGCAAATATTGATAAGTCCTAAAAACTGGTTGATAATAATAAATGAGTAACAAATTGGATAACTATCTCTAAGGCATAGATTCAATTAGATAGGGGGAGATATTTTGAATTAAGAGATAATGAATCTGAAATAGATATGTTTTGAAGATAATGCTCAAGAGATAATATTTTTGAATTAAGAGATAACATTATGCAGAATTTGAATATGTTTTTGATAGAGATAAAATTAGAGATAATAGATAAGTTTTTTTTTTTGAACTAACACCCTCAAGAGATGAACATGGTTTGTCATCATCAAAAAAGGGGAGAATGTGTTTGAATACATTTCAGGTTGAATTATTTTGATAATGACAAAGCACATTGAAGGATTAAAGCAAAAAGCCAAGCAACCATGAAAAACAGAGAAAACAGAATCAGATAGACAAAACGTGCAGACTAATCGATTAGAGGACTCAAGCTAATCGATTACATACGTTCTATTTGTGAAGTAATCGATTACACCTATAGACCTAATCGATTACCTAAGTTCTGTTTGCAAAGATAATCGATTACACCAAGGGGATAATCAATTACCAGTTGAAAGTTTGAAGATTGAGCATCAGGTAGTCAAGCTAATCGATTACCAAGTCAGACATAATCGATTAGTGAAGTTCTGTTTGTCATCCTAATCGATTGCAAGAAGGCCTAATCGATTACTAAAGTTCTGGTTGTCATCCTAATCGATTGCAAGAAGGCCTAATCGATTACAATGCTACGAGACACAATTAAATGCATCAGGTACTAAGAGTAATCGATTATAGAGTATAAAATAATCGATTAGCAAGTCCCTGTTTTCAAGCTAATCGATTACACTAAAATGCCTAATCGATTATCTACTGTGTAACACTGTAAAATTCAAAAGCTAATCAATTACTGGTCGAGGCGTAATCGATTAGAGTCGTGCCAGAATTTAGGGAAAGTTCCTTTTAAGTGGAAACCAGCTCATTTCTCCATTCCAACTCAGTGCCCATGTTCTACAATGGCTAGGAACTCCACCAAGCTCTTTCAAGGCTCTATAAATGCATGCCAAACTCAAGCACAAAAACATAAGACAAGAGGCAGTCAATTATTCATTCATTCCTTGTGCTTAGTGAGTTTTATATCTTTGCATTTTCTAAAAGTTGAGCTTTAATTTGTAAATCCTCTCTTGTTGAGAGCTAGAAACTTGAGTGAGCATTCACTTGTATATCTACTCTATTAAGAGAGTAACTTCCTTGTAAACACTACACCAAACACAAAGGTTTTTCACTCTAGGTTGAGTGGTCACAAAGGTTGGGGTTCAACCTTTGGGTATTGAGAGTTTGAGAGATTGGGTGGGTTACCCTTGTGCTAGTGAGGATTGAGTTCTTGAGTGTGGGACACTAGGAAGCTGCAATTGCTCATAGCTTGTAATCTCTAAACTTCAATAGTTAAAATCCTTTAAGTGGGTTGCTTGAAGGTGAGACGTACACCGGGGTTGGTGGAACTCGTTAAATCAGTTTGCAAGCTCTTCTCCCTTACTCTTTTACATTCATATACTGCACTTAATTGATTTGTATTGGTTGATTATGATTTACATACTTAAGCTTGCTTGAATTAGTTAACTTTGAATATTGCACACCAAGTGTTTGACAAATTGTCTCAGCCACATACATCTCTTGTTTTGCATCATCTCTTGCATTAAACTTGATTTCACCTGCATAATCTTTAAATTTATGATAAAGGAATCAAGTTCAAAGGCATTCCAAGCAAAGTTTTAAAAACTCAATTCACCCCCCCCTCTTGAGTATTCAGGCCACTTGAATAACAGAAATGTGAATCTCTTCATATATACATAGGTGCCATGATATGACCGTTGTTGATCTTTAAAGGAGATATGAACGTTAGAAATCGTTTGAAGGAGTTTGCTTTTAGTACATGTACAAGACTTTTGATAATCTGAAGGATGTCCAAAGGTCTAGTAGCTAGGGACTTTAACACTTGCATGAATCAAGTATCCCTTGATATCTTCAGAGAATAAAGCTAATTTTTGGCTTTATTTCTTTTAGTAATTTCACAAATGTCAATGTTGAAATTCTTCTGATTGAAACTGACACATAAGCTGACTTGGTTCAACTTTTCTGACTTGTGTAAAGTTGTTATGTTGAGGAGTTTGAAAAACTGTATTGGTTACTCTGCTAATTTGTCTCTTATCCTTTTTGATGATAAGCACATTTTTTTATAAAAGCTTAGCTTCTAATGCATCATCAAATTAGATTTCAACATGTTACGTTTTGTACTTCTGGAGTAATGTTCTTATTGATAACTCAGGGTGCCCTAAAGTTTGAGATTTGATTCTATTGAATCATAAGATTGAAGGTTCTTGAATTAGACTTTTAAGTAAGATCTGAATTTTGACTCTTAAAGGATCAGACTTTTGACTTTATGGACTCCCCCTATCACTTGTAGCTTGTGCACTTAGTATGTAAAACCTGAAACACTTAAATGAGCAGGTTAGATCACACACAAGAGACTTTATTTAGTTTAAGTATCTTGATGTATGTTATGAACAAATCCCGGGGTCTAGAAATAATACGTAGTCTGGGGTCTGCTCTCGTAACAATATTAACTTTTTTTTCAACCAGACTTGTTCTCAACACATCGTTTACACGTTTCGTACTATATCTTTTTCCATTTCAACTTTTGTTTGTAGTTAAAACCATTTAACATCATTAACCTCTTAATTTAAGATCCAAAAAAACTCTGATTTACGTTCTTGATTGAACTTGTGAATCAAATGTTGGATAAAATTTCACCCTAAATAGTGGGGCAGATGGGGCAGAAGAAATTTGCATAAGCGTGTAAAATTAGCTACTGTAACATCCTAAATTTTAAAGAAAATAAATTTATTAGATAATGATAATTAATTATTTATGGTCCAATATATGACACTAAATGTGAATTATCGGTAAATTAAGATTTACTAAAACCGGGTGATTTAACAGATGGTGTGGGACTCACTAAGTCAAATTGGATATTTGATAGGTCTAGGATACTTAGAAATTTATTGTGGTTATGGTGGTATGATTAAAATAATTTTTGGTGTTAGGGGGATAATTATTTGGACACAGCGTATGATAATAAAAAATGAAAATATGAGCCATTTGACATTAAAAGAAAATGAAAAATCCTTTTTCTTCTCCTCAATTGACCGTTCACTTTTCCCTCTTTTTCTACTTCCTTTTACCATTGGACAATGGGGAATTATTAACCATTAGCAAAAGCAAATGGGGCAATGCATTAACCATTGGGTAATACCTAATTTTGCACTTTTCTCTCTCCCCCTCTCCAAATTTTCGTTGGTACTCTCTTCTTCTCCACTCCATCTTTATTTTTTTCTTCTTCATTCCTCATCTTGCCAAAACTGAACCACTACCTCCCATGGCCATTTTCACCCAAAATCAAAAGGATTCCTTGGATTTATGAAGCTTGTATTGGACATGGAGGCAAAGCTTGGCTCATCTCTTCTCTTTTCTCCCTCATTTGTGTGTTTGATATTGAGCTTGGAAATAAGGTAAGGTTTTGAACCCATCTTGCTCCATCTATGATTTTTATGATGTTTAAGCTTGAAATGTTGGTATTACAAAGTATGGCTATTGATGAAAATAATGTGAAACCCTAGGCTTGAACATTGAAAATATGATTCTTAAATGTGGCTTGAAGTTATATAAAGATAAGGGTTATGGTATTCATATTGATTTAATAAAATTGATTAGGGATGTTGTTGGGTGATTTTTGGGAAAACCTTATGTATTGGTGTTTTAGGGTTTTTAGCCAAATTGAGGGTATGGATGATTTGGTGCCATTAGAATAATTCTATATGAAGAAAATGAATTTTAAAGGATTAGGATTGATTATCGATGTTGATGAAGTTTTTAACTAAGTTAATGTTATTGTGAATGATGATATATGCATGTTGTTAGTCCTCAAATTTACAATAAATCTTTTAATAAAAATTTTGTAAAAATAATAAAAATTTGGTTAATTTGTTAGAAAATTAGGTTTTAATTCAATAAATGGATGTCGTTGGAAATAATCTGCCCTTGATCAATTTTCTCTAGTTTTGCAATGAAAAAGTAAAGAATTCAAGAGAAAATTATACTGGAGGAGCTGACGCGTAGCATCAATCCCACATGTAGCGCTCATAGCTACTTTTGATGCTGACGCTACGCGTCACAGCCACACGTAGTGTCAGTGCTGCGTGGACTCCACATCCAACTTGGCCAAGCACTCAGCTTTGACCCAATAATGGCCACTCCACTCAGCACCAATGCCCACTCCACTCAGCACAAATGGCCAAAACACAGTGGAGACACGTCCAAGTGGCCAAGCATGATCAAATTTAATAATTTGAAGTGGCCATTATCAGCTGTTTAATGGAAGCTAAGTCAGGGGTCCGACGCTTAGCGTCAACACCCTTGCTCAGCCCTATAAACAGGGCCATCCAACACCATTCTAAGCATCCCATCCCCATTCGAATCCCAATCCATTCCATCACATTTCATTCTTTTCTCTCTTTGTACTCAACTTTGAGTACTTCTTTTGTGAGTTTGTATTTCTAGAATAGTTTTCTAGATACTTGAGAGTGTTTTGTTGTATTGTGATCATTGTATCGTAAAGTTTCCATAGTCTTTGTAATGTCAACCTCTGTAAGTGTTGTTTTTACTTTTACCATGTGTAACTAATCTATTTATGTTGGAATTGGTGAACTAATCTATTGAGTATAATGTTGTGAATTCGACCTCTGCATGTTTATGATTCAAGTCCATGTTAGTATTTCAATCTTTTATTAATATGAACGTCAAACGGGAGAATGATTTTCATGTGTATTGAAACTTGTTTTATTAGTGTGAATGTCAAACGGGAGAATGATTATTCATGCTGTATTGAAACTTGTTTTGACGAAAGTAAAAGTTGGAATACCCTTGGTATCTCAATTCTATAGGGGTTGTTAACCATTGTTGCCATAAGCCCAGGTCTTAATGTAAGTTTTTACTGAGAAAGCTCACGAAGAATCGGACTTTACGATGAATTCTTAGAATTTATATTATGAGGGATCGGTTATAATGATTTTAAGCTGCAATGACATGAAACTTGATGATTAAATATGGATGTCTTAAGTTCCTCATTGTTATTCTAGATTAGGGATCCAATTTCCAACATAATTTGTTTATCTGTGTTTATCTCAAGTATCTTACCTATTCTAGATTGCAACTTAACTTTTTAGATAGATTTTTATTTCCTTTTTATCTCATGAACAACTCAACCATGCTATCCTATGAATATTGTATAAATTGTATATAAATCATTCTTTTGTCATAAGTTTCTTTACATTTACCATAGTGAATAGAAAATTACTGTTGTTATTGGACTTTCAATCCCAGTGGAACGATATCTAAATTTTGAAAACTATAGATGATTGGTGCGCTTGCCAATTAATGACCCGGTGGTAAACACAATATGTTAAAACACTATTACCAGGTTAACAAGTTTTCTGGCGCCGTCGCCGGGGATTGAATTGATTCAGTAAAACAGTAAATTTTGATTACTGTGGTAAATATATTTTTTGTACCTTAGTTAAATTTTGTTTATTTACTTTTTCTTATTACTGTTACACTAACTTTCTTTGTCTAATTTATGTATGCAAACTCGATCTACTGCAGGTAAAATTTATTTTGATCCTGAGATAGAAACGTTTGTAAAGAAAATCAAGTCTTTGAAATCTAAAACACAAACTAATTCTTCTTCTACTTCTAAAATTTTTAAAAATTCAAATATGGCTGCTGAAAGGAGAACATTGGGTCAGTTTGCTGCTATTAATGGTCCACCCCGAGTTTTGGGAATGTTTAAAGGACCTGTTGTGCTAGTGGAGATTAAACCTGCTACTTTAAATATTATTCAAAATAATCAATTTGCTGGTTTAAATCATGAAGAACCGTATGAACATTTAACTATTTTTTATGAGTTATGCAGCATAATTGGTTTTGAACCCAATCAAGAAGAATCTGTTTATATGGGGTTATTTCCTTTTTCATTGATTGGTAAAGCTAAAGAATGGTTTAAATCTTGCCCACTGGGTAGTTTTACAAACTGGTCCGATGTTGAAAGAAAATTTTTGGAAAGATTTTACTCTCCTTCAAAATATTTTGAAGCCGTGACAGCCATACATTCTTTTTCTCAAAACAATGATGAATCATTAGGAGAAACATGGGAACGATTCAAGGCACTCTTGAGAAAGTGTCCAAACCACAACCTGGATGATGCCAAAAAGGTAAGAATTATTTACCATGGTTTATTACCTCAGTTCAAGATGATGTTAGATGCTTGTGCAAGTGGTTCTTTAATGAACAAAACTGTGGAAGAAGCTATTGAGATATTGGAATCAATGTCTATTAGTGACCGCCAAGCAAAACATGAAAGAGGTAATGTACAAAGGAAGCCAGGTATGCTCGAAGTGGGAGTGAATGATGTAGTATTGGCTCAACAAAAAATGCTGACCCAACAAATTGAAGCCATGAGCAAACAACTAGAGAAACTTCAAATTGCTCAAGTGACATCACCACCCCCCGCTCAAGTGAAACAATGTATGCATTGCATGGGTGAACAACCATGTGGTTATTATGCCCCTGACAGAAATGAGCAAGAGCAAGCCAATTTTCTGAACCATCAAAGAATACCATTGGGTAACTTCCCTTTCAATTATGGTAATTCTTTTCCTAACAATTTTCAACAGGGATGGCAGAATCAGAATTCTGGCTGGAGACAAGATGCTGGACCTTCCAATAGACCTCCTAACAATCAATTTAAACCACAACAATCATAAATTGACAATACAAGATTGACAAGGATTGAGGAATCTATCCAACAGTTATTGCAATTTATGGAGACAAATGAAGCTGCCCGAAAAGCATCAGAAATACAAATGGGTCAACTTGCAAAAGAAATAGCTGAATTGAAAATTTTTGGGTTTACTGCAAACACTCAAAACCCAAGGGAACAATGTAATGCTGTTTCTTCTGAGAATTGTAAAATTTTGAAAATTGATTGTAAAGAAAAAAATGAGAAAAAGAAAGAAGAAGAAGAGAAAGAATGTAAAAAATAGAAAAAAATGAAAAAGAAAAAAATATGCAAGAGCCTGTGAATGAAGAGTAAGAAACAAACTGTACTACCATCATAACTCCAGAAAAATGTAAAGATCCAGGGAGTTTCACCATTCCTGTAACTATTGGAAATATCAACATCAGGAATGCTTTGTTAGATTTAGGGGCTAACATCAATTTGATGCCCCTAGATTTAATAAAACGCATTGGTGAATTTGAGCTCAAGGAAGCCAAGACAGACTTACAGTTTGCAGATCGCTCTGTTAAAAAACCTGTTGGGATTGTGGAAGATGTATTGATAAAGGTTGATAAGTACCACTTCAAGGTTGACTTTGTGGTACTCGATATGAAGGAGGATACTGAGATCCCCCTGATCTTGGAAAGAACTTTCATGAAGACTGCAAAGGTAAAGATGGATGTCGATCAAAGTATGGTTGTAGTCAAAGTTTATGAAGAAGAGGTAATCTTCAGTGCTCATGAACATCTTAGGACAAATGATGAGGAAAAAGTTTGCCCTTCAACCAAACCAGGTATACCTCTTCCTAATCAATTAAATTGTTTTAAATTACCCGATGCCTTGAATGATAAAAGACAGACAATTAAGCATCGGAGAAAAAGAAGTAGAAAGAAAAAGAAAGGTGATTCCTCAACGAATATTGGGAGACCACCTAATTAATCAGAGGTAATGTCTGGCTGGAGACATTAAACCTAGCGCTCGATGGGAGGCAACCCATTATTTTTTATTTTCTTATTATTTTTAATTAATTTTAAACATTACATAAAAAACAACAAAAATATTTTTAGAATTGTGTTTTTAAATAAAAAGGGGTTTTAAAATTAAAAAAAGAGGCTTTTGGAAATTCAAATTTTAAAAAAATAAAAAACAGAAGCCCACGCGTAGCGCCACAGTGACGCGTAGCGTGGACTCTGAATTTTCAACCTGACGCGTAGCATCCATTACACACATAGCGTCAGGGCCCACGTTTAGTTTTTAAAATTGAAACAGAGAGGCCCATCTTAGGTTTTAAAAACCTAAAATTCCCTCTCTGCCTCATTGTACTTCCACTCTTAGATTTTTAAAAAAAACCTAAAAACCTCTTTTTCTCTCAACCATTCAACTTTCCCAATTCCTCAATCAAGGATTCCAAGTAAGTGTTCTAAATCCCTTCCTTTTAAATTCAATTTTAATTCTTAGAATTGCATGCGGTTAGGGTTAGGATTAGAAGACCATTGGTGTTTGTTTGCTGTTAGAATAACAAATTGAATGGATTGAATGTGGTTTTAGAAGGGGGTTGCTGCTACGCAACCCCTGTTTTGCAGTTTCTGTTCTGTAAGCCCACGCGTAGCGTCC
Source organism: Clitoria ternatea (assembly GCA_037962975.1). NCBI lineage: Eukaryota > Viridiplantae > Streptophyta > Magnoliopsida > Fabales > Fabaceae > Clitoria > Clitoria ternatea. The sequence continues at coordinate 33,929,708 of CM075672.1, read as the reverse complement.
CACTGACGCGTAGCGTGGGAAGAATAGAGCTGATGCGTAGCGTCCCATCCACGCGTAGCGTCAGCCTCTGTTTCTGATTTTTATTTTTTGTTTGTTATTTTATTTTAGTTATTTTTTATTTTATGTTTTTCATCTGTTTAATATGTTGTATGTTTGTTTGTTGTTTGTTTTTATTTTTAAATTAATAAATTTTCTTAGCTTGTATTTGTTATACTTTCTTGCATTGATAAAAATTAAAAATAAAAAAATAAAAAAATAAAAAATTTTGTATATATTTATGCATGTTATGTGAAATTTATGATAATATGCATGTTGTATTTTGTGTGAATTTTTGTTTTATTGTTAAAAATCCAAAAATATGCATGTTGATTTTTACAAAATAAATCAAAAATATGTTGTTGTGGATTTTGTGTGAATTTATATGTTGTATCTTGTGTGATTTTCTTTAATAAAATTTTTATGTTTAAACTTTTTTGTAAATAATTTGTTGATTGTGTATGTTTGATATTTTTTTTAAATAATAATATGTGTTTGATTTTTAATTTTTCTTTTTGTAGATGGCACCGAGGAAATCTATCCCCACTACTGGTCCCTCTAAAAGACAGAGGAAGGCCACAGATACTGACACTACCTCCGAGGATCCTGATCTTCAGGGAGAGGAGGTGTTGGGACCGAGGGATCCTATGAGATTTTACACTGATGCGAAATGGGCCCGCTTTCATAAAATAAAGGGGAAAAGACTCATCTGGGAGAGGGTGTTGGATCTTAGTGCTGGAGACTATCCTGAGCTGCAGGATAAAGTTCAGAGGAGGAGATGGGGACCCATGTTTTCTCTACCGACTGAGGGGGATCCTATCTTGGTGATGGAATTTTATGCGAACGCCTACAGGACTCGTCAGGACTCGCCGAACATTGGCCATCAGAGGACGAGTTGGGTAAGGGGCCGGCATATTACTTATGACCGGGATACCATTAGTACCATATTGGGTAATCCTTGGGAGCCTACTCCCGAGGACGATACTTGTTTCTGGAAGGAAAACAGAAACAAGATCATTGCTGAGGGTGATCTAGGATACTCCCTCGAACAGGTTGCTTATTTCTTGAGCAAAGATGGAATCTTTTTCAACCTAAGTAAGGTTGGACGGAGCCCATCTAATCTTCTGAAAACCCAGCTGACCCCTCTAGCCCAGGCGTGGTCCCATCTTATGCTGCATAACATCACTCCTGTCACCCACCTCTCATCTATCCCAGTTGACCGCCGTTGCCTTCTCTTTTCTATTCTTCAGGGCCATACCATCGACATCGCCGAGCTTATTTCTGAGCAGATTCACTTTTATGCCCTTGGGTATAAAGTGAATCGCCCTATTCCATTCCCTCTCATCATATCTGCCTTACTGAGGAGGCAGGGAGTTGTTGTGCCATCACAAGAGTTCACGAGTTCTTCGGGGAGAGTCCCCAAGGTCTCGGTGAATAGGGACTACTTTGTTCAGCAGTGCGAGCTTCCACCTCTAGAGCAGGAGGCTCAGCCCAGACCCAGGAGGAGGAGACCACCAGTTCAGCCACCACCTACTGATACTGTCACAGAGGGATTTGCCAGGATGACACTTGAGCATCAGCATATGATGCAGATGATGGCTACCACACACAAAGCTTATATTCATCTTCATGATGAATTTTATCAGTACAGACTTCAGGGTGAGGGAGCACCATATGTGACACCAGTTGAGTTTGCAGCTCATGTAGCTTGGCCTGGTGATTTTTCCACCCACCCTGAGACTGGTGGACCTTCTGGAGCACAGGCTAATACTGATGGTGATGCTGGTGAGGAGGAGGATGATGATGACCAGATGGAGGACTGATGGTGCTATCTTCTTTATTTTCTACACCTTTTTACATACACTTAGTTTATTATTAGTTTTATATTTACAGTGATATTATTTTTTGGATTATATTATATTTTGTCTTTTATTATGTGTGGTGTGTTTATTTTTGTGTAATTTATTATGTTTTTGCATGTTCTATTTGAAAAATCCAAAAATAAATTTTATCTTTCAATAAATCAATCAAATTTTTGTTAGAAAGTTAATTTATTCACTTAAGATTTTTACAATAAAATTAATTTTGTAAAATCAATTATTGATTCTTTTATAACTTAGGAATTTTGATAAATTTAATTACAATAAGTTTATTAACTATCAAGCAAAATTTCAATAACCCGGTGAGTTGAGAGATCTTTTTTTAAACACTTGAGGCTTTAATCGACATAACTTCATTCGAATTGATTTTGCTTTAATCTTTGATTTGTGTTGATGTACACAGAATTCAGGAAAATGATCAAGGCACATTTATTGGTGAAAAGAAACCATTGGGCCAAACAGCTTACCTTGGTAAAAATTATTTTATCCTTTGAAAGCCAATTTGAGCCTAAAATAAATTCTTTGGTACCCTTAAACCTAAATCTGTTTTAACCATTCCCTATACTTGATTGATTAAAAGAGCAGTTGAAATAAATGAAAAATATTTTGAGAGTTCTTATAAAAAAGGGGAGTGAAAATAAGCAACTTGATTCATTTCAAAAGAAAATAAAGTATGAAAAAGAAAAGTCAAAAATAGTGAAAAGAATCAAGTTGGGGGTATTTATTTTTCATCAATAAAAGAAAATGAGAAGTTTGGGCCAAGAGAAAGCCTAAAAATTATAAAATGCTCTTTTATGATTTCAGGTTTTTGAATTCCAAGAAAAACCATTGATTCTTGTAAGCCAAGCCTCATTACAACCCGTGAAAAGACCTTGTGATTTCTGAATTAACTCTGTATAACTAACCATTGATTAGATGAAAATTCAAATTAAATTCGTTTGATTTTATGATTGATTGAGTGAAACAGGTTACCGATTACACTGAGATAAACACTTGGAGAGGTAAGCCTGAAATTATGCTTGATATGTTAATAAAAATATTGTAAAGAATTTTACCATTAAACCTTTGTTACATTAGATGTCTATAATTGACTATTTCAAAATGGTAAATTGTGTAATTACTTTTTGTGGTAAATTCCCGGACTAACTCAACAATTTGATTTCAAATTTTTATTTTATTTATTTTTCTCTCTTGCTCGAGGACGAGCAATGTCTCAAGTTGGGGTATTTGTTACTTCTCAAATTTACAATAAATCTTTTAATAAAAATTTTGTAAAAATAATAAAAATTTGGTTAATTTGTTAGAAAATTAGGTTTTAATTCAATAAATGGATGTTGTTGGAAATAATCTGCCCTTGATCAATTTTCTCTAGTTTTACAGTGAAAAAGTAAATAATTCAAGAGAAAATTATACTGGAGGAGCTGAAGCGTAGCATCAATCCCACGCGTAGCGCTCATAGCTACTTTTGATGCTGACGCTACGCGTCACAACCACGCGTAGCGTCAGTACTGCGTGGACTCTACATCCAACTTGGCCAAGCACTCAGCTTTGACCCAATAATGGCCACTCCACTTAGCACCAATGGCCACTCCACTCAGCACAAATGGCCAAAACACAGTGGAGACACGTCCAAGTGGCCCCGCATGATCAAATTTAATAATTTGAAGTGGCCATTATCAGCTGTTTAATGGAAGCTGAGTCAGGGGTCTGACGCGTAGCGTCAGCACCCTTGCTCAGCCCTATAAATAGGGTCATCCAACACCATTCTAAGCATCCCATCCCCATTCGAATCCCAATCCATTCCATCACATTTCATTCTTTTCTCTCTTTGTACTCAACTTTGAGTACTTCTTTTGTGAGTTTGTATTTCTAGAATAGTTTTCTAAATACTTGAGAGTGTTTTGTTGTATTGTGATCATTGTATCGTGAAGTTTCCATCGTCTTCGTAATGTCAACCTCTGTAAGTGTTGTTTTTACTTTTACCATGTGTAACTAATCTGTTTATGTTGGAATTGGTGAACTAATCTATTGAGTATAATGTTGTGAATTCGACCTCTGCATGTTTATGATTCAAGTCCATGTTAGTATTTCAATCTTTTATTAATATGAATGTCAAACGGGAGAATGATTTTCATGTGTATTGAAACTTATTTTATTAGTGTGAATGTCAAACGGGAGAATGATTATTCATGCCGTATTGAAACTTGTTTTGACGAAAGTAAAAGTTGGAATGCCCTTGGTATCTCAATTCTATAGGGGTTGAGGAGGAACTTTAGGACACCCTTGGGGAAATGTGTTAACCATTGTTGCCATAAGGCCAGGTCTTAATGCAAGTTTTTACTGAGAAAGCTCACGAGGAATCAGACTTTACGGTGAATTCTTAGAATTTATATCACGAGGGATCGGTTATAATGATTTTAAGCTGCAATGACATGAAACTTGATGATTAAATATGCATGTCTTGAGTTCCTTATTGTTATTCTAGATTAGGGATCCAATTTCCAACATAATTTGTTTATCTGTGTTTATCTCAAGTATCTTACTTATTCTAGATTGCAACTCAACTTTTTAGATAGATTTTTATTTTCTTTTTATCTTATGAACAACTCAACCATGCTATCCTATGAATATTGTATAAATTGTATATAAGTCATTCTTTTATCCATAAGTTTCTTTACATTTACCATAGTGAATAGAAAATTACTGTTGTTATTGGACTTTCAATCCCAGTGGAACGATATCTAAATTTTGAAAACTGTAAACGATTGGTGCGCTTGCCAATTAATGACCCAGTGGTAAACACAAACAGTTAAAACACTATTACCGGGTTAACACATGTGGAACCCAAATCCTAGGTTAGATGACCATTGGGATCATTGATTATTGTTTACAATTGATTGGCACATTGATGATGATATTATGCTTATGAATGCATGAAAATTTTTGGAATTGATGATTTAGGGGCTTTGGCAAAATTTAAGAAACTGATGAGTTGGTTGTCATGAGAATAAATTTTGTGGGTAGAGATGATGTTTGGAAAGACTTGTGTTGATTATTGAGGTTATTGGTTTTTGGTAAGGTTTGAATCTTGAGATTTAGAAGATATGTGTGTATATATATGGTGATTTGAGGAGTTGATTTTGAAAATAAATATGAAATATTCAATGTTGGGTGTTATTTATGATGATGATAATAATGGTAGATGACCATGAGTGATGGATTAATGAAATGGATATTTTGATTTAATGAGTTATTAGGCCATGATATATGCCATTTGAAATTGTTAGTTGATAATAGTTTAAAGAGGCTAAGATGACTCATGTTGAATTTTGGATGACAATGATGACATTAGATGATTGTGTAATATTAAGATCGTTATAGATGATGGATGTAGTATTGTTGTTGTTGGGTATGGTTGACCCTTTAAGATTTAAAGAATCTTGGTTTTGGGAAAAGAATTCTCGAAACCTAACACAAGTGTATGAATTGGTGTTTTGACAAGTTTAGAACTTGTTACCAAGCCTTAAGATATGTTTATAATTGTTTGAAATTGTGATGATGCCTTTAGATGGCTTGTTGATTGAATGCATATATATGTGTGTATTGGTGTAGATTGTGTTTCGGATGATGCAATGGAATTATCAGAGCATTCAAATCGTTGTTCTTCTCTCAAGGTAGGAGAGGAGTTCACATTTTAATTGCATGAGTTGGATGATTGGTGATTAATGTATATGATTATACTCATGCTTGCCTTACCATGATTATGTTAAAATGATGAGATGAATGATAATTTGTTGAATGAAGTGATTGGCAATTTATTGGCTTTGGGGATTATATAAATATGTATATGAGATGATAATAAGATTTTTAGAATCCCTTTGAAGGGAATGATGCATTTTTTGGTGAATAATCCATGATAAGAGGGAGTATGTATGTGTATATAGATATATGGTTTGTTGAGTTAAGATTCCATGTGAATGCATGTTTTAGGAATGATTGATATTAGGTTTGATGAATGAGAGTATAGAATAATGTTTCCTAAGTTAAAAATGTTGTTTGATGGTTTTCCCAACTCCTGAATCGATTCACATGTTCTCCTGAATTGATTCAGAGGCTATTGGAATTGCCTGAATCGATTCATGCCTCAGCCTGAATCGATTTAGAGTCCCTTGGAATTGCATGAATCAATTCATATGATTCCCTGAATCGATTCATGACCCTCTATTTGTGTTGTCAGGATTCCAGCCACACATGAATTGATTCATGGCCCTTCTTGAATCGATTCATAGTGTGTTATTGGCCAATTTTTACTCTATTTTGATGTTGTTTGGTGTTATTAAGTCATGACACATTTATGCAATCAATTGTACACATTTTTAATACATTTAAGCAATCGATGCATGATGATATTGTCAGATCCCTCGTATAATTTAGTGTTTAAAAGTTGCCAAGTGTTTGTTAATATCCAAAACCCTTTTTATTATACAAAAAAAAAACAAGAAATTATATTAAGGTTATATGATTGTGGGGTGTCTTAATGGTGATTGATAATGGCTTAAGGCTTTAGCAAAGTATGTGTGTGCCTATGTCATGTTATGAAAACATGTATGCTCTACCACTATTGATATGTTATGATGAATGATGGTAGAAGTTAAATGATGTGGTTTATGACACACCCTTGATTAATGATGAGACTAATTAGGGGATAATTGAATGACAATGTGTTGTTGTAATCGATGAATTGGAGATAATGTCAATGATGATTGGAAATATATGTTGTTGTTGATCATACATTGAACAAATGATGATTGTTATTATTGATGATTATTGAATACCATTGTGGTTGATACAAGTGTGATCTTGTATGTGTGGTTTAAATTGTATCGGTGAAATGTTATGAATGCCACATTAAAATATGAAACAATGGTAATGATCAGTGAGATGAAAATCCACTAAGAATTATGCGGTAGTGTGGATGATGAATAAAGTTGAATAAAGATGCTAAGCATATCTTATATATTGATGAAAGATTGATGAATATTATTGATGGTTGTGATGCCATTATGATTGATGCAAGTATTAACTTGTGTGTATGAGATAAAGTACGTCAATATGAAATGCCACACTAAAAACTTGAAACAATGGCAATAACCAACGATAATAAAATCCATTAAGAATCGTATGGTGGTGTTGGTGATGATGATGATTGATGAGTTACATGATATGATTCATAGCGTGAGAATGCATTGATTGACATTTGCATCCATGGCATATCATACATTGTCTATGTGGAATGTTAGGAGTTCCAATAGGCGGACCCAGTGGGAGGGCGACCCAGTGCACTGGTAAAATTATTGTTATTCCCTAGTAATTTCAGGAATCATGAAGCTGTCCATAGTTTGGTGACGAGGCACCCTATGTGGTGAGCCCAGTGGGCAGGCGGCTCTGTGATGAGCAAGTTACCTCGGTGTCCGACGGGGCAGGGCTCTTTTGATATGTCTTCGGGAGGGGCCAGTAGCACTTTTGGCAAGTGAGACCATGTTGTTGATCCGCAAGCCACGGGGTGACTAGTGCTATATATAGGTGATAGCGGTTTGGTACCAGTAAAATATGGTGTTATGCATGCATGATTTAAGATACAAGTGTACACATTATACTACTACAGTAGGGGCATAGTAGCACACCTATGCTTGACCCACATATTATATGATGTTGTTTCCCACAGTTGGATCTGTAATTGTTGATAATTCCATTGTTCATATGCATTAGCCTAAGAGCATTTGCATATAGCATGGATATATGCCAAAGGTGTTGAGATATGATGATGATGAGATGGATGAAAGAATACCTAAAGACAACATGTAAAATATGAATACAAAGAAAATATATTGTATATGATGATATTGTGAGTGATGGCCCAATATGATGAAGGGCATATCTGTGTCTATATGTTGATGCCATGCTATAATTTATGAAATATGATTACAATATGTATATGTGTGGAAATGATGCAATCATGGTGATATTTGATATGTTGTTGATGAGATTCGTGTTAGCCCAATGTGACGATGGGTAATGATGTACATGTGTGTTTACTTTGCTATGGGTTCGATCGATGAACTAGATATATATATATATATATATATATATATATGTTGTTGATTGAGGTGATTATAGATTGATGGTTTGAAGCAAAGTACACATGATGTTAATATGCATACGCACATAATCTCAATTGTATTCGTCATTTGGAATGTATAACTCACTCTCTCATGTTGTCAATTTTTAGAATTATGATGCGGGACTATCATGGGGTGAGGATGTATTTTTGAACCAAAGCTCTTGAAGGAGGTAAATAGTGGTAATGGAATGCCTTGACCAGCAGCGATTGTTAATTGTGGAATTATGAATATAATGTATATGATAAGTGTTGACAATTATTGATTTGATGGATATTGTATAGATGGCAAAATAAGTGAATGATGTATTGATATTTGGGGTATTGGAATTTATACCCATTTTGATGGATAAAATGATGTTGGACATGTAGTTCTTTTGTATATGTACAAGTATTGATAATACATGAATTGAGGTTGAATTTCACGAAGGGCAATGAATGATATTTGGATGCTTGCTTGGTTGCGGCCTAATAGGCTTATGTTATGTAATTGCATGTCTTGTCGAGCCTTTTCTCATATCTTCATATATGTGACAAGATGTGTGCCCTGTATACATATTCTTCTTCCACTGTAAACTCTATTATTTTGTATACACATATGGGCAATTTATCTTGCGATCTAGTTTTAAATTCTTAAATCTCACTCTTCGATTTTCTGTGGTTTGGGTCTTGATGTAATTGTTGAGGTGTTTTGGAAATATTCTAAACGTGAAAAATTTACCCGTATTTTTATTAATTATTTATCTTGATTACATCGGGATTCAGGTCCGAGAAACCGGGGTGTAACAGCTACACATATATATCTTTAAAAGATGTTATCAATATTTGATTAAAATTTATATTTAATTGAAAATAAAAATTTATTTTAAAATTGAAATACTATACTTATTTTTCATTGAAAAGTTAAAATAAATCTTGTCCATATTTTAAAGCTTACATGTAGATTAACTCAAATTGACAATATATAAATATTTTAAAATTTGTATTTTTGTAAAAATTAAAATTAAAATTAAAATTAAAATAATATACTTATTTTGTATTAAAATTACAAATAAATATTATGGTTATTAAAAACCTTTTAGCTTAATTTAATCCAAATTAATTTTGTTTGTATTTCAATTACATATTCATTTACAAATTAAAATGAAAATTATAATACTTTACTTAATATCCTTAATCACTATAATTATATATTTGATTTAAAATAAAAATAGTATCCTCATTAAATGTAATATCCTTATTTACATTTTTATTTAATTAAATTAATTATGTTAGAACTTTAAAAATTGAGAATCATATATATATACACACACATATAAATAAAATAAATTAACCATGTATCACACTAAATGTTATAACTATTCTATTTTAATTTATATTTAATTCATAGTAAACTTTATTTGAAAATTGAAATAATATCTTTATTTTTTGTATGAAAATAAAAATATTATTCTTATTTAAAATCCAACTTGTATATTTAGTTAAAATTAATTTTATTTATATTTAATTATTTGCAATTTATAAAAGTTGAAATATACTCGATGTCTTTAATTTATATTTAAAAATTTCTATTCATGAAAAAATTGAAATTTAAGTTAAAATATTATACATAATATTCCTAATTATAATTTAAGTTAAAATATTATTATATATTTGATTCAAAATAAAAAATAAAACATATCATCATTAATTATAATTTCCTTATCTTTATTTATAGTTTCATTTCAATTAACTATTTTAATATATTAAAAATTAAGAAATTTGTAAAGTTTACCGTGATGCTATAACTATTTAATTAATATTTGTATTTAATTGAAAACAAAATAGATTTCAATATTCCTTACATTTCTATTTTAAACTTAATTCGTATATTCAAATTGTAACACTCAAAACTCAGATTACAAATTCCAAGATAATTAGTTGGAACATAAAGAAGATTTGGGGTAATTCTTTTTTGAAATAATCAACTTAAAATTTGTAACCTAAGTTCCAAGATCACTATGAGACTTATATGATCGAACCTAAACCTTAAAGCCTAAACCACTTGAACAAAAAATTCACTATTTATACTAGCATTACTCTAAAGCATCACAACCTCAATCATTCTTTACCATTCTAATCACATACTCTATACAAATATACTCTTTTCTCACACTAAACTTCAACTAGAGCAAAAATACTGCACACATTAAAATTATTTGCCTAAGTATCCTAATGAGCTCAAATATATCCAACATGGTTCAAAGTTAAAATCATCATTCACATAACCATGTCTAAACACATTGGTGACATTGGATCCATTTTTTGAATCCTTTATTGGTTATCAATGCTATTTCTTAAAGCTAAACATCATGTATGCTATGTATGACATACCATTCCCAAAATCAAGATGTCATACATAACACTCACATGTTAAGCTCTATAACATATACTTTATTCACACATTATTAACTATCAATTCAACATAACAAATCTAATCTAATTCTAAATTTGATCACATACATATGGCAGTATAGGCCAAAGAGGCAACCTACTCTAATTAAAAGAAATTACCAAAAGGTACATGTTATACACATAAGCATAAAAATAACTTCTAGGCTTCCTTGCAATGCCAACCACACTTCCAAAACATCATCAAACATTGTCTCATTTCAAACTCACTAAGCCACAAGTAGGGAAAAATAAGATTATGTATAAAATATATACAAAATAAAATAGAAATTACATTCAAATTAACACAAACACAATAGGGAAAACTCATCCAAGAACAAACACATGGAAGATGCATGTTATGCATATGATAAAAAATATTGATTCAATTAATCAATCTTCCACTTTAGCCAATAATGTCATGATGGATCCATTCTAAATAATGGAAATTCATTGCAATATAACAATTTTTCATCATAATATTTTTGTTGGTACTGAACCAAAATTTTTCCTTGCAACACTGTCATATATTGTGACTCAGATATAAATAAACTGTATTGTGGGCTAGCTTTAGAAACATCTAATTTAAAGCCTACATAAGATCATAAAGATCATTCTCATAGGGTATTTGCTCATGATAGAGTCTCCTCTTATCGAGCCGACAATCAAGGGACCCCTATATCCCAAGATGCATTCTTTGTGTATATGATGCATGACAATATGAATTATCTTTATATTATATTGTTTCATTGTTTCAACTTTCACATCAATACTTCTCCACAATCACATGGCTATTCACAATCACACAGGGATACTTATATCAACCCTATACATCAATTATTTCATTTTTTCATTATTATACCACTTTTCATTAATAAGTTACTTAATCACATCTTTTTTACATTAATAAGAAGCATCGTGCAATATATCATCTATAAAAACTTACCAAGGGTTGGAAATGTGTTTTCATGTAAATTAAGTTAGGTAATTAATTACCATATTAGGAATAATTGATTACTGAGAAATAGAGATTTGGTAATCGATTATCATATGTGGATAATCAATTATCACATTTTGGATAATTGATTAATGATGGATTAAACATTTCTTTCAACAAACAGAGGTTTGTTAATTGATTACCACAACGATGGTAATCAATTACTTTATGTAGAAAATGGCATAAATGAGAAGAACATATAGATTTCAATAAATTGGAACCATTTCAAACTATCACATGTTGAATCTAGTACTAGAAACATACATAATATGTCACTTCGTCTATCGTATTCAACATCCATCTCAACAAATCAACATTCCATCCATTCAATTTACCAAACTTGACAATTTAACAATGTTCTACATTTTTCACATACAAATATATTCACTTCATCATTGTCACAATTAGTTAATATTCCATTCAATTCAATTTACCATTTCCAAAACTAATTCTCTATTCTAATAATTCATCATGTAAATGCTTTCAAGTTACCAATCCCATTACATAACCATTCCATACACTCAGCTTAGCAATTCATCAGTTCATACTTTTAAACTCATAAATTCATATAACATTCATTAATTCATCAATTCATACTTCCATCACATAATTTGATCTAACATTCCTTAATTCATCAATTTATATTTCCACCACATAGTTTCATATATCATAAACCAATCTATTAATATTTACCAACTAAACAACATTTTAGCATGCAATTGATGGTAACTATCATAATTCTACAATCAAGCATGTAATCCTACTCATTTTTTATTAATTCACAACATTGTCTCTTCTTTGTTACCTCAAGGAAGCTTCATTCAACACAAAGAAGTTCTGAGAGTTATTTTGAGCTTCGATCCTTTGCCTAGTCAATTTCTTAGGTGGTTTTTGGAGTAGAATACAAAGATGGTGATGGTACCCAAGGAGAGGTGGCTTGGTCAGTTTAAGGAGGAAAGAATAGAGCTTGAGAATGAAAATGAAAGTGAGAACTAAGATTTACATGATGAATAAAGTTGGAACATCGATTTGTATGTTTGTTCGATGATGGAGATGGTGGCCGATGGTGGTCTGATGATTTGGTTAAAGGAAATATTAGAACAAAGGAGAGGGGTGTTGTATGGTCATGAATCATGAATTACATGTTTGAAAATAGCAAAGAATGAGGATGGGGGAGGGGTTGTGGTATGGTGGTTGTTGTGTGGTGGTTAGGGGTGGAGCGTGGATATGGCATGATATTGTTGTAACTAAGAGAGAGGACACGACAGAGAGAAAGAATGGTATATAGCTTTTAACAAAAGATGGAGGAAGAAATTAAGTGATACCAACTTGATGTAGGCAAGCCTACTTTGGAAAAGATAGGGATCTAGCTCTCCTTTCCTCTTGGAATTACAATGCCTTGGAGAAATTGTAACATCCCAAATTTTAAAATAAAAGATTAATTAAGGAAAATAAATATTGACAAATAGAATGTAAATTGTTTAATGTCCCAAAATATTGAAAATAATTAAATTAAGATTTTTAGGGACTGTTGGTGAATTATGAGACCGGTTAAGCTAAAAATAAGCCCGGTTGAGATATGGGTGTCGGACCAAGTATCTCTGATTGAGATGATATTGGTCAGGATTGTTGAGAATAATATTGGGAATCCAAACATATATTCGGAATAATTTTTAGATAAAATATTAATCCCAAACAGAGAGCCTGTTTATGAGGAAATGATGAAGCTTTAATGAATGGGATAAAAAATAAATCAAAACTCCAATTTTCCCTTCTATTTTCACGATGGTTTCCTTCTCCCTTGGCAAAACATATGCTACTTCTTCTCCTCTTCAATTCTCCCTCATCTCCTCTCTTCTTCTTCTTCCAAAACCCTAGCAAATTGGTGTCATCTTCATCCTTCACCATTTTCGTTTTTGAAGAAGCTTGGAAGAGGACCCTTGGAGCTAAATTCTTCTTCCTCTTCTCCTCCAATTTTCGCAGCCCTCTTTTCTCCCCTTGAAAACCCACTTTGTTTTGGGTGTGTGGTAAGCTATACTCACTTTTTATTGAGTTTTGGCTATGGGTATGTGTCATTATGTGTTGGGAGAGTAATGCATGTATATGGGTATTTATTAGGAGCATTAAATGCTTATGCCCTAAGGAGGGTGGCAATAAATGTGGGGTTTTAATGAGGGCTTGATAATGGTGAAGCATTTATGATGGGAAGAAGATGAGAAATGGATGTATTTATGAATGTGGTTGGGTTTTGGTGGAAACCCTAACTTTGAGATTTGGGGAAAATAGTTAATATTAATTTAAGAATATGTCTTATGAAGAAATGCATGACATTGAGAAATATAAATGTTGGTAGATGGTGTTTTGTAAAGGTTGGGGGTAAGATTGCTTTGTAGCCCTTGAATTTAATGAATGTGGCATAATGGGAAGGAATTCCCGAAGCCTAATAGATGATAAAAATGATATCTATAACATTCCTAGTACATGTTATGAAATCATGGATATAACTATGATTATATAGAATTGAAATGGTGTCTTCAATAATGAATTAATTGAGGTTTTACATGTATATTAATGTAGGACCTATTCTGAATGACGAGGCGGGTGCGTCTTATCAATCGAAATTCTTCTTTTGAGGTAGGAGAGGAGTCTTATGTTCTAAATGCATGAATTTGAATGTTATTTGATTGCCATATGTATTGGTATGCATGTTAGCCTTGCTTGACATGTTACAAGAAATCGTAAAGTGGAGTGTGATGTGGATGGTATGTTTGGCAACATGCTTTGATGCATTTAGAATATTCATGGTGTGTTACATGATAGTGTAGAATGATAAATGATATGGTGTTATGCTTGTATCTACCATGAACATAAGATGAATGTTGATAATGTTTGATAGAGAATGTTTGAAGTTCTTGTATTGATGTTAAAGTTAAGTAACAAGAATGAGAACAAATGAAAATGCCACACAAAGACTTAAACTAATGTGAATAACCAACAATAATAAAAGCTTTATGATGATGTTGGTAATGGTGTTGATGATGTTGATTGGTGAGTGGCATGTATAGGATGCATAGAGTGAGGAATGCATATGATTTGCATTTGCATCCATGGCATACTGTATAGCTGCTGGTGTTAGAATTTTAGGGGATTCTCCCGGTTGGCCCAGTGGGAGGGCGGCTCTGTGTACGAGCAATTTATATTTCCCCTGTGACTCGGTGTGTAAGTCACGAAGCTGCCCATGTTGTGCTACGAGGAGCCGTATGTGGTTGACCCTTGTGGGGGTGGCTCTTGATGAGCAGGTGTCCCTGGTGGTCCTTGAGATCACAGCTACAATGATATAACTCATGGTTGGCCCGCAACACCATATGTTGAATATGTTGTATACCGCGGTCATGGTGAAAATGACCAGGTGTTGCAAGATGGGCGATGCGGTTTGGTACTAGTAAAATAATTGGTGAATGCATGCAAATTTAAGAATCTACACATTTTACTACTGCAGTAGGGGTATGGTTGGATGATCATACTTGAAAACCCACCTTTGGTGTTTATATTCCCACAGTCAAATTTGCAATTGTTGAAATATTCCTTTGTGCATATGCATTAGCTTAAGAGCATTTGCATATAGCAAGGAGGTATGCCAAAGATAATGAGATATGATGATGGATGTGATGAGGATGTAAAGATATGTTAAGACAACATAAAAGATATGAATATCAAATAATGGTTGTGTGATAGTTCAATTGTCGAGGGACGTGATTATGTTTGTGCTTGTGTACTTTATTTGGAATTGTGATGTATTTATGATAAATGTATGATGGAATTGTGATGGTATATGGCATGGTGAATGTTATGAATGTGCAAAGTATACATGTTTAGATGCATATATACATAGTCACATGGTATTCATATTCATACCTTTGGAATGTGGACTCACTCTCCCATGTTGTCTATTTTTAGACTTATGATGCAGGTACTCATGGGAAGGTGTTGGCATTTTGAAGTTCACTTTGCTTAAGGAGGTAAATAGTGGTGTAGGAAGTGCCTTGGCCGGCAAAATCTAGATTTTTTTATAGCATGTAATGTATAAGAATGCTTGTTTTGATATCTAGATTAGTGATAATTGATTTTGAGGGTGATGAAGGAAAATTGAACCTTGATGTGCATGGTCAATTTTCATTTGTGGCCTAAATGATGTAAAAAAATGAATTATGATGTTTGACGATGTTAATTCTAATGAATGAATGGTGTGTATTGTGTTTTGTACCATATTATGGAGTTGTTGAAATGATGATGACTTCAAATTGTAGGAATTGGGTGAATGGTAGTTGGATGAGATTATATATACATGTTGGAGGGAATATAATGCATTAAATAAGGTTAATATAGCATGAATTGTAACTTGGTATACCATGTTGTGAGAATTTCCCATTTCTGCATAAGTTCTGCAGAACTCGCTCAAGCGAGTAAGAATCTCGCTCGAGTGAGATTGTTATGAAACAGGGCTTTGGCCTCTGGTCTGATTTCGCCCGAGCGAGTGTTCATCTCGCCCAAGCGAGATTGATTTGGAATCAGAGGTTAGCCTCTGGACAATTTTCACCCAGGCGGGAGGGTGGTCGCTCAAGCGAGGGGAAGGATAATTAGCTACTGGACGATTTTCACCCAGGCGGGAGATGCCTCACCCAAGCAAAAATCGGCCAGAGAGTTTCTATCGTTTCTAGGGCAATCTCGCTCAAGCTAGATAGACTTCACTCAAGCGAGATTGGTTCCTGAAGTAATTTCCTTCCTTCACTCAAGCGTCTCGCTGGCTCGCTTAAGGTTTCCCTTCACATCTCGCTCAAGCGAGACAAGGCTCGCTCAAGCGAGATGGACCCCTGATGCTCAATCTTTCATTCGCTCAGTTTTCCTCCTCCTCGCCCAAGCGTGACTACGCTGGCTCGCTCAAGCGAATGGAATTCTCGCTTGAGCGAGGGGCACATTGTTACACATTTTTCCTTGGTTCAAATTTTTACATTTTCCTTGCAATAAAATTTATTCCTGCATTATTTTAAAAAGTATTTTGATTCCTGTATGGGCCATGGAACTTCATGAAGTCTTTTCTCTTAAAATTCATCCATGCAACAGCTAAATTAATTAATTCTTTCGCTGTCTCTCATTGGAAAATTATTAGGAAATTATCTTTTAAATTCTACCCTCTCATATCTTCATATATGGGAGTGGTTTACCTTGGATCCGGGGGTTGCGTTTCCAAACCTCATTACTTATTTTCCATTCATCAAATAGTGATTTTAATTCATGAAAAATTTATCCCTATTTTGGGGGCGTCTCAGCCTGGTCTCAGAGCAATCGTTGCTCTCGATACGATCATGATTAATGTTATTCATGTGATTATTGTTTGTGATTGATTGGTTTATGAATTATTTGGTTGAATTGCGATGGTTATTGTTGAATTATGATTGATGTAAATGTTGTTGAGTCCGGCCAAGAGTCCTTACACTATTTACCTCGAGTGATGAATATGTTGTGATCATGTGTAGAAAATGATATGATTATATAGTGTAGTCCATGATGGGCCTATAAGTGCTAAATTTCTTGAATTCACAAGTCGAAAGGCTATTGTTTGGTCTAGTTACTTATGTGTGAGCCATGTTTTAATGTATAGGCCTAAGATATGACTGGTAGACCAAATCGTGAGGCTGCTGATATGGCAAACGCCTTGAATCGATTCGCCAATCTCTTGGAAAGACAAGGCCAGCTGAATATGGGACAAGGTTTCCAAGGTCTTGATTTATTTCTCAAGAGGAAACCTTCTGAATTCCATGGAGGTTATAAGCCCGAAGATGCATATGTTTGGATTAATGACTTAGAGAGAATCTATGCTAGCTTCGAATGTTCTGAGGTGTAAAAGGTGGAGTATGCGGTCTTTATGATCCACGATGAGGCCGAAGCTTGGTGGCGTCTTACTAGAGGACTATGATATCTGCTGATGTTCCCTTGGTTTGGGAAAACTTCAAGGTGGAATTCTTGAAGAAATACTTTCCGGACAGCTATAGAAGCAAGAAGGTGCTTGAGTTTATGGAACTTAAGCAAGGCGGCATGACGGTGGAGGAGTATGCCTCCAAGTTTGAAGAACTATGTGCATTTTATCCGCCCTATCAGCAAGAGGGTACTGAAGCCTCCAAATGTGTGAAGTTTGAGAATAGACTGAGGCCCAATATCCGACATCAAGAGATAAGGAGTTTTTCGACGCTTGTGAATAAGTGTCGAATTTATGAAGAAGATGATGTGGCTCCTCCGAGTGATGGCAAACACGAGCCTAAGTTGAAAGGCCAATTTTCCAGCTTCAAGAAGCAAGGACATTTTAAGAAGAGCAAGTTTCTCCGTGGTGGATCCTCCAATGTTAGAGGACGTGGTGCTTTTAGAGGTGGATACGGTGGTGGTAACCAAGGTCGTGGAAATGTCCAAGGCCTAACTTGTTTCAAATGTGGTGCCAACCATTTGGCACGTGATTGTCCACAAGATGATGTAGTGTGCTACCAATGTAATCAACCCGGGCATATTCGCCCTAATTGTCCAATGAATGTGAAGAATGTCAATGCTAATACTCCTGCACGTGTGAATCCTAATAGAAACCGTGGAGGCCATGGTGGCTTTGGAGGCCGTGGTCGTGGAAATGGTGATGGTCAAATGGTGGCCGCAATGGTGGCCGTGGTAGAAATTATAACAGTGGAAGACATGGAAATGGTCGAGGCAATGGCCATGGTGGAAGGAATAGGAACCGCAATGGTGGTGATCAAGTATAAGCTGCAGGAAGAGTATTCGCAGTTACTGGTGAAGAAGCCGCACAGGCTGAAGATCTCGTTCGTGGTGAGTGTGAAATTCTTGGTATTCCGGTAAATGTTATCTTTGATTCTGGTGCTACCCACTCGTTTATTTCTGAAGATTGTGTGAGGCGCTTAATGGTGCCTGTGTGTATGATGAAAGGTTCTATATTGGTGACTACACCGACCGGTACTTGTTTAAGATCGGTGACTCGATGTGAGAACGTCGAGATAGATCTGGAGGGTAGGAAATTTGTTGTATCCCTCATATGTCTGCCTATGAGAGATCTGGATGTTATTCTAGGCATGGATTGGTTATCCGCTGACAAGGTCTTGGTGGATTGTCATAGTAAGACGGTGATCTTCCCGACTTCGAATGCTGAAGGCTTTGATGTGCAAGGTATCTCTCAGCATCTCGTGATGTTCTGTTTGATTGATGGGAATGGTGCTTCCCAATCTTGTGGGATTCCCATTGTTTCAGAATTTCCCGATGTGTTTCCGAAAGAGATTCCCGGATTACCTCCTCCACGAGAAGTGGAATTTGCTATTGACCTTATTTCTGGCGCTGAGCCTGTTTCTAGAGCTCCTTATAGGATGTCTCCCATGGAGTTGACGGAATTAAAGAAATAAGTGGAAGAATTTCTTGAGCGGGAGTTTATTCGCCCAAGTGTGTCTCCTTGGGGTGCTCCTGTGTTGTTGGTGAAAAAGAAGGACGGAAGCATGAGATTGTGTGTTGATTATCGCCAACTCAACAAACTAACCATTAAGAACAAATATCCTCTTCCTCGTATTGATGATCTTTTGGATCAATTGAAAGGTGCTATTGTGTTTTCAAAGATCAATTTGCGTTCTGGATATCACCAAATTCGGGTAAAGACCGAAGATATTCCGAAAACTGCCTTCCAAACGCGATATGGACACTATGAGTACGTGGTGATGCCATTTGGAGTGATGAATGCTCCTACGATTTTCATGAGTTACATGCATCGCATCTTTCATGAATACCTTGATCAATTCGTTGTGGTGTTTATCGATGATATTTTGGTGTACTCCAAGAGTCACGAAGAGCATGAAAGACATCTTTGTCTTGTATTGACCATTCTCCGAGAAAAGGAGTTATATGCTAAGCTATCTAAATGTGAATTCTGGATGAATGAGATCTCTTTTCTTGGTCATGTGATATCTGGTGATGGAGTTTCTGTTGATAAATAGAAAGTTGAAGCTGTAATGGCTTGGGAAAGACCAACGTCTGTAACGGAGATAAGAAGTTTTCTTGGTCTTGTCGGTTACTATCGGAGGTTTATTGAAGGATTTTCCCGTTTAGCCTTGCCATTAACTAAGTTGACTTGTAAGAATCAACCATTCGTGTGGACGCGAGAATGCGAAGAAAGTTTTTAAGAGTTGAAGTTAAGACTTACTACCGCACCGGTGTTAGCATTGCCTAATTTGACGGATGAATTTGTAGTGTACTGTGATGCATCTAAACTTGGTCTGGGTTGTGTGTTGATGCAGAAGGAGTGTGTGATAGCCTACGCGTCATGACAGTTGCGACCGCATGAGGTTAACTATCCTACTCACGATCTAGAATTGGCGGTAGTGGTGTTCGCTCTGAAGTTGTGGTGACATTACTTGTATGGTTCAAAGTTTGTGGTCTTTAGTGATCATAAGAGTCTGAAGTACTTGTTCGACCAAAAGGAACTGAATATGCGCCAAAGACGATGGATGGAATTTCTGAAGGATTATGAGTTTGAGTTGAGGTATCATCCCCGAAAGGCGAACGTAGTTGCCGATGCGTTGAGCCGAAAATCGTTACATATCTCTATGATGGTGGCGAAAGAGATGCAGTTGATTGAACAATTTAAAGATTTGAATATGGGTGTGGAGACTTATACTCCCAAGAAGATGTCACTAGAAATGTTAAAAGTCACGAATGAATTTCTTGAGTATGTGAAGGTTCAACAACTGAATGATGAGTATTTGATTGAGATGAAGAAAACCCAAGAGAAAGGGAAGAACTTGTTTCTGGTGGAAGGTCAAGATGGCATTTGGCATGTGAAGGGCCGAATTTTTGTTCCCTCAAGTGGTGATGTAAGAAAATGCGTACTTGAGGAAGCTCACAAAAGTGTATTGAGTATTCATCCTGGTTCTACCAAGATGTATCAAGACTTGAAAAAGAATTTTTGGTGGCCTGGCATGAAGCGTGATGTGGCGAATTTTGTGGCACCTTGCCTTGTTTGTCAGAAGGCTAAGGTCAAACATCAGAGACCATCTGGTTATCTGAGACCTTTGGAGATTCCTATTTGGAAATAGGATAGTATAGTTATGGATTTTGTTTCTGGATTACTCAGAACTCATGCTGGAAACGATGCTATAAGGGTTATTGTGGATCGGTTGACGAAGTGTGCTCACTTTTTACCCATGAATATGAAGAGTTCTTTGGAGAAATTGGCACAATTATATATAAAGGAGATTATTAGACTGCATGGTGTGCTGTCTAGTATCATATCCGACTGTGATCCTCAGTTTACTTCTCGATTTTAGGGAAGTCTACATAATGAGTTGGGCTCTAAGTTGAAACTTAGTTCCGCATATCATCCTCAAACCGATGGACAATCCAAGAGGACGATACAAAGTCTTGAAGATTTGTTAAGAGCTTGTGTTCTCGAACATGGTGGATGTTGGGAGAGATTTTTGCCATTGATTGAATTCACCTACAACAATAGCTTCCATTCTAGTATTGGCATGGCACCGTATGAGGCGTTGTATGGAAGGAAGTGTAGAACTCCCTTGTGTTGGCTTAAAGTAGGAGAAAACTTGGCCTTAGGGCCGGAGATTATTCAGGAGACTACCGAGCAAATTAGAAAAATACAAGAGAATATGAAGATTGCTCAAGATAGGTAGAAGAGTTATTATGACAAGAGGCATAAACCACTTGAGTTTCAAGTTGGTGATCATGTGTTCTTGAAGGTCTCGCGTGATAAAGGAATTGGAAGGGCGCTGAAGAGTGGCAAGTTGAGCCCTAGATTTATTGGACCTTATGAGGTATTGGAGCGGATTGACGACGTTACTTATCGGATAACACTCCCTCCGCATCTTGCTAATCTACACAACGTGTTCCACGTGTCGCAGTTGAGGAAATATGTCTGTGATCCTCTACACGTGATTCCTATAGACGAGATTGATGTACGAGATGATTTATCTATACCTCCTATTTCTATTCGCATCGTCGAGCATTCCGTGAAGAAATTGCGGAACAAGTTGGTACCTTTGGTGAAGGTCGCTTGGAAACATGGAAATGTGGAGACGTTTACATGGGAATGTGAGGACGATATCAGAGAGCGATATCACGACGTGTTCGAATCCGGTAAGTTAAATTTTGAGGACAAAATTTTCTTTTTGGAGGTGTGGATTGTAACATTCCAAATTTTAAAATAGAAGATTAATTAAGGAAAATAAATATTGACAAATAGAATGTAAATTGTTTAATGTCCCAAAATATTGAAAATAATTAAATTAAGATTTTTAGGGACTGTTGGTGAATTATGGAGACCGGTTAAGCTAAAAATAAGCCCGGTTGAGATATGGGTGTCGGACCAAGTATCTCTGATTGAGATGATATTGGTCAGGACTGTTGAGAATAATATTGGGAATCCGAACATATATTCGGAATAATTTTTAGATAAAATATTAAGCCCAAACGGAGAGCCTGTTTATGAGGAAACGATGAAGCTTTAATGAATGGGATAAAAAATAAATCAAAACTCCAATTTTCCCTTCTATTTTAACGATGGTTTCCTTCTCCCTTGGCAAACCATACGCTACTTCCTCTCCTCTTCAATTCTCCCTCATCTTCTATCTTCTTCTTCTTCCAAAACCCTAGCAAATTGGTGTCATCTTCATCCTTCACCATTTTTGTTTTTGAAGAAGCTTGGAAGAGGACCCTTGGAGCTGAATTCTTCTTCCTCTTCTCCTCCAATTTTCACAGCCTTCTTTTCTCCCCTTGAAAACCCACTTTGTTTTGGGTGTGTGGTAAGCTATACTCACTTTTTATTGAGTTTTGGCTATGGGTATGTGTCATTATGTGTTGGGAGAGTAATGCATGTACATGGGTATTTATTAGGAGCATTAAATGCTTATGCCCTAAGGAGGGTGGCAATAAATGTGTGGTTTTAATGAGGGCTTGATAATGGTGAAACATTTATGATGGGAAGAAGATGAGAAATGGATGTATTTATGAATATGGTTGGGTTTTGGTGGAAACCCTAACTTTGAGATTTGGGGAAAATAGTTAATGTTAATTTAAGAATATGTCTTATGAAGAAATGCATGACATTGAGAAATATGAATGTTGGTAGATGGTGTTTTGTAAAGGTTGGGGCTAAGATTGCTTTGTAGCCCTTAAATTTAATGAATGTGGCCTAATGGGAAGGAATTCGCGAAGCCTAATAAATGATAAAAATGATATCTATAACATGCCTAGTACATGTTATGAAATCATGGATATAACTATGATTATATAGAATTGAAATGGTGTCTTCAATAGTGAATTAATTGAGGTTTTACATGTATATTAATGTAGGACCTATTCCGAACAACGAGGCGGGTGCATCTTATCAATCAGAATTCTTCTCTTGAGGTAGGAGAGGAGTCTTATGTTCTAAATGCATGAATTTGAATGTTATTTGATTGCCATATGTATTGGTATGCATGTTAGCCTTGCTTGACATGTTACAAGAAATCGTAAAGTGGAGTATGGTGTGGATGGTATGTTTGGAAACATGCTTTGATGCATTTAGAATATTCATGGTGTGTTACATGATGGTGTAGAATGATAAATGATATGGTGTTATGCTTGTATCTACCATGAACATAAGATGAATGTTGATAATGTTTGATAGAGAATGTTTAAAGTTCTTGTATTGATGTTAAAGTTGAGTAACAAGAATGAGAACAAATGAAAATGCCACACAAAGACTTAAACTAATGTGAATAACCAACAATAATAAAAGCTTTGTGATGATGTTGGTAATGGTGTTGATGATGTTAATTGGTGAGTGGTGTTATTCAAGTGGCCTCAATACTCAAGAGGGGGGTGAATTGAGTTTTTAAAACTTTGCTTGGAATGCCTTTGAACTTGATTCTTTTATCATAAGTTTAGAGGTTAGGCAAGCGAGATCAAGTAAGATACGAAAGACAATGCAAAACAAGAGGTAAATATGGATAAGTCAATTTGTCAAACACTTGGTGTGCAATATTCAAAGTTAATTAATTTAAGCAAGCTTAAGTATGTAAATCATAATCAACCAACACAAATCAATAAAATGCAGTATATGAATGTAAAAGAGTAAGGGAGAAGAGCTTGCAAACCAATTTAACGAGTTCCACCAACCCCGGTGTACGTTTCGCCTTCAAGCAACCCACTTGAAGGATTTCCACTATTGAAGTTTAAAGATTACAAGCTATGAGCAATTGCAGCTTCCTAGTGTCCCACACGCAAGAACTCAATCCTCACTAGCACAAAGGCAACCCACCTAATCTCTCAAACTCTCAATACCCAAAGGTTTAACCCCAACCTTTGTGACCACTCAACCTAGAGTGAAAACTTTTGTGTTTGGTGTAGTGTTTACAAGCAAGTAACTCTCTTAATAGAGTAGATATACAAGTGAATGCTCTCTCAAAATTCTAACTCTCAACAAGAGAGGATATACAAGTTGAAGTTCTAAGTTTCAGAAAAATGAAACTATACAAGGATAAAACTCATAAGATTCAAGAATTGATTTCCTTTGATGGATGTAATTGATGCTACTTAGTAGCTTGAGGAATTCTTGCAATTATAGAGCTTGGAGATGAGCATAATGGAGTTCCTAGCCGTTGCAAGTCATGGGTGCCCTAGATCTATGGAGAAATGAGTTGGTTTCCACTTAAAAACCACTTTCCCCAATTTCTAGCACTACCGTAATCGATTACGCCTCGAGTTGTAATCGATTACACTTTGAATTCTTCAATGTAATTCGTGCTGTAATCGATTAGACTATACCTAGTAATCGATTAGCTTTAACTCAGAACCTTGGTAATCGATTAAGTCTTGTCTCGTAATCGATTAGTAATGGCACCTGATGCACTTAATTTGATTACGCAGCTTTGTAATCGATTGTCCTTGTATATAATCGATTAGTGGTCATTCCAGTAGCTTTGTAAATGATTATCTGATGTCTTTCAATCGATTAGCTTAAATACCTGATGCATTTAATTCAAACAGAAGTTCAATAATCGATTAGCCTTGTTGGTGTAATCGATTAGTGTATAAACAGAAGTTATCTAATCGATTATTCTTGTCGTCGTAATCGATTAGCCTGCGTGTTTTTGCAGGTCTGATGTTGTTTCTTGTTTCTCTAAGAGTTTCTTCAATATTCCTTTATCATTATCAAAATCTGTGAACCTGAAAGCATATTCACACACATTCTCCCCCTTTTTGATGATGACAAATAGTGTTCATCTCTTGAGGGTTGTTAGTTCAAATAACTTATCTATTATTTCTAATTCTATCTGCAAAAGCATATTCAGAATCTATAAAATGTTATCTCTTTATCCAAACTCTTATCTCTTAAGCATTATATCTATTTTCAGGTTCTATATTATCTCTTAATCAAAATTTCAATTTTTTTTTTTGCATTATCTCTTAGTACTTCAAATCTCCCCCTATCTAAAGGAATCTATGCCTTAAAGATAATTATCCAATTTAACCACTTGTTATTATCACTTATTTTTAGCAGTCAATTCTTATTATTAGAAAGCAGATGAACAAGTACTTCTCCCCCTTTGGAATCATCAAAAATAATAATGCAAATAGAGACATATAATTAAATTTTATTCATTGTAGCAGAAAGGGAAATTACAGTAATGGAAATTGTGCAGAACATAGAACAACAAAACTCATAAAATGGATCTAATTATCTGAATTAAAAAAGCGAAGCTCAGAAATCTGGTGAGACAGCTCATCATAATGTTGTTGCATCATTTCAAAGTGTTGCTACTCAGTCATTGAAAACTCTTGAAGAGAGTTCTCAATTCGGTCGAACCGACGGTCAAGGTGTGCATAGAGGGAGGCAAAGGGGTCAACGGGGACATCTGGTGCAGCTTGTGGTGCAGGAGGAGGAGGGACCGGTTTGTAACACCTTATTATTTGCAACTAATAATTCCAAAAATATGAGAAAATTTTTCACAAAAACAGTCACGTAACATTTGATATAGAAGGGAGCAGGCAAGGGGGAAACAAAGAGCATTCACGCGCATATAGCAACCTACAGAGAAGCTAAGACTGGGGCCGGCTCAATGGGTTTATCGGAACACACCAGCACCAGGGCGGATTACACAACACCGTTTGTTCGCTTAGACGGGGTCTGACACCGTCCAGGCGGAGTATGGTAATGCAGCAGCGGATAGAGGAGATTTCACAAGGAGGCTTTCCTTCGAGTAACACTGGTCACTCAATAGGAGGAAATAGCTAAGGGAAGGATGTTAATACATTCACACGCGTAGCACTTGGTGGAAGGGCGGAGTTCGAATCATCCTACTTGGCTAGGCGGGGTATGTTTGTCCTGGGCGGACTCCATGGCGAAGGTGACCCGCTCAACCTTTGTCTCACACCGCCTAAACGAGGTCAGTACAACGCCTCTTCAACACAACCACAAGGTAATACCTCAATCGGATATGGACAAGGGTTCAGTAGGTAAATCCTCACACTCGCACTTCACTCAGGAAAAACGGGAAGTTACAGGGTACATTTGTGGTAGTAGATTGTGGAGGAAGGAGGGGTCTGAACCTATTCCGCCCAACTCAACTAATTATGACAACGCCTGGGCGGACTCAACCACAACGCCCAAATCAGGGGTCAACACCGGGGTCTGGATTGCGTTAGCATCACAACGGATAGGAAAGATAATTGGACGGTGTCCCATTCTAACAACTACATCACTCCAGCACGAGTCCTCTCGCTTGGGCGAAATGTCCCCATACTTCGGGTGGGGTACGACTCCGCCCAACGTATCCGACATAAGTTTTCCTAAAGCAATTCTCAATTCACTCTGACTTGGCTATAACCTGCTCAATCATACTGTCCCTGCGTATCCATTAAAGCACAATTATGAAACAAGGTAGCACATAACATCACACACACAAAACCATACATCCATATATATATAGAAGAGTATATGTCAATATTTACAACACAAAAATCGAACTTCTCCTTGTCCATAAAGTCCTATTTATCCCAAAACATTAACATCCGGTATGAACCAGTCAGGGCTTAATCTAACAACGCCTTAATTAAGCCTTCCAAATGCATCAGCACTCCGCCCAGCATTCCAGCTCGGCTTCTGATCCTCCTCTCGAGAGACATTCACTGAAAATGGCTACTGCAGGGGTGAGCTTTTACATGTAAAATGATATTCACAGACTCGGTATCAGCGTCAGTACACGCTCCTGCTATCATTCAACCTTTCTCAAGTAACCAAGTTCTTACAGTTCAAACAACATTCATGACACACATAAAACACAGAGTTTATTCCACATCCATATATATATTCATGCATTCAAAATCATACACATATACATACATAAATTTATACACCACCACAATCGGCCTTATTTCTATATGCATGCCTGCGGATCCGACTCGGGTAAAGACTCTCAGTTACGGTCCCCTTTTCTTCTGGCCCCTCGTCCCTCAGCTCTTACAAGGTGGCACCGGCCTCCCCACGGCGTCTCGAGACTCTCTTCTCTAGCTCCAACGGCAACCACGAGCACTATTGGGATCTAGCCAGGGTTGGTAACTGGAAGTTGTTTCCCTTGGGGTTCTTGACCTCCTATGGGTCACCCCACTCTCACTCATGCAACTAACACACTCATTATTACACATCATCGCGCCACGAACACCTTCGCCATAGTCATTAAGCAAGAAGGGATTTCCCACACTACTCGTAATCATTCAGTCAATCACACCATCGCATGTTACAATCGGTCATCAGACTAACAACATTGAGCAATCCAATTAAGAACATGCACATACATATTTTTCATAGTGACAAGAAAATAGATCCATGCATACCATTCATCATTATCATCTATTAACAGGCTACACCATCGCCACGAAGATCACTATCAGAATCTTAAATCATGCATCAGTTTTAATAATTACGAATACATGCACACACACACCCACACTCAGCAGTATGTTCATCCGGTACCGTTCTTAGACCATGCATTTGACATGCAAGCGCCACCTACCTTTAGAAGAACCTCAGAAACCTTTCCGTTCTTGTCGTTGGGTCCGATGTCTTTCTCCTGGTTCGTTCGGTCTTCCTTGGCTTTGTCGTATCCTGCGCCTGATTCTGGGATGGAGTGTAGTCCGTTCTTCAGTACTGCAACCAAGGTCTCCAGGAGCGAAGAGTGAGAGAAGAGAAGAAAGATGGAGATGAAGAGCGGAAGGTAGAGGATGAAGTGACAGAGGAGGGAGTCTGAAGAAATAGTAAGTGTGTTCATCACCAAAGGCTCACGTTTTATATATATGTACATGCGCACAGTAAGAGAAGAGTGGGATGGGAGAGTGTGTGCTCAGCAGCCACGTGCACTCCACCCCATCCCCTGACCACCACCATTTTCATATTTTAATGGCTTAAATCTACTTAGTTAAATGTAATTAACAGTTATTTTCTAGTTGAATCAAGTCTTAATGGTTTATTCTTCATTCGGCATTTAATTTCAAAACTGGGATGTTACAGTTCTCCCCCACTGAAAAAGAATTTCGTCCCCGAAATTCAGTCGGTACTTACCTAGGTAAACAACTCGGGGTACTGCTGTCGCATGGTGTCTTCGCGTTCCCACGTGCAGGAGGTGGCCTTGCCTTGCTGCCACTCCACCTTAACCAGCCTTACGTTCTTGTTTCTTAAGCGTTTTACCGATCGGTCCACGATTCCAATCGGTGCAGTCACAGTGGTTAGGTCTTCCTTGATCTCTACCTCGTCGTCAGGCATCGTGTGGCTGGGGTCATGCAAATACTTCCTTAGTTGAGACACGTGAAATACGTTGTGCAATCGGGACAAGTGAGTTGGTAATGCGAGGCGGTATGCTACGGGGCCGATCCGTTCTAACACCTCGTAAGGTCCAATGTATCGAGGGCTTAACTTCCCACTTTTTAAGGCTCGTCCAACTCCTTTACTCGGAGAGGTTCTCAGAAACACTCGATCTCCGACTGAAAATTCTAATGGCTTGATACGCTTGTCATGGTAGCTCTTCTGCCTGTCTTGTGATGCTTTCATCTTCTCCCTTATCACTCGGATCTGTTCTGTGGTTTGCTTCACGATGTCTGGTCCCAATAGTAGACTTTCACCCGCTTCCGACCAGCAGAGTGGGGTTCGGCATCTACGCCCATATAATGCCTCGTAAGGTGCCATGCCAATGCTGTGATGATGGCTGTTGTTGTACGTAAACTCGATCAAGGGAAGGTACTGCTACCAGTCCCCACCGTACTCTAACACACATGCTCTCAATAAGTCTTCTAGACTCTGAATTGTTCGCTCGGATTGTCCATCCAATTGGGGGTGGTAGGCAGAACTAAGCCAAAGCTTCGTCCCCAATTCTTGATGCATGCTGGTCCAAAATCTGGACGTAAACCTAGGGTCCCTATCCGATACGATGGAAGTAGGTATGCCATGCAGTCGGATAACTTCTTGAATGTAGATCCGAGCCAACTTATGCAATGGGTACTTCATATTTACAGGTAAGAAGTGTGCACTCTTCGTCAATCGGTCAACAATGACCCAAATTGCATCATGGCCCGCTTGGTTTTTGGGTAATCCCATGATAAAATCCATCGCAATTGAGTCCCATTTCCACACGGGGATCTCTAGAGGCTGTATTACACCGTACGGTTTTTGGTGCTCTACCTTCGATTTCTGACAAGTGCTACACCGGGCCACGTACTCCGCCACATCCTTCTTTAGTCCAGGCCACCAGAACTGTTTCCTCAAGTCGTGGTACATTTTCGTGGTTCCTGGGTGAATGCTGAGCAGGCTTTTGTGGGCTTCATCAAGCACCATTCTTCTCAATCTTCCTTCACTCGGTATGTATATTCTGTCTCTCACCCGGAAGATCCCATCTGGCCCCTCTGCCAAGGATAAATCCTTTCCTTTGGCTTGAATTTCCTTTATTTCAGCTAGGTGAGAGTCCGCCTGTTGCTGTTCGTACACGAATTTTAAGAATTCGTTGGCAATCCTCAACGTACCGATTGTCATTTTCTGAGAGGAAGGGGTGTCAACATGCAAGTTCATGTCTCGGAACCGCTCCAATAACTCAACTTCTTTTGCCATCATGGCTGCTATGTGGAGGGATTTCCGACTCAAAGCGTCGGCCACGACATTTGCCTTACCTGGGTGGTATTTTAACTCGAAATCGTAGTCCTTTAAAAACTCAATCCATCTCCTCTGCCTCATGTTCAGCTCCTTTTGGTCGAATAGGTATTTGAGGCTCTTATGATCGCTGTACACTTCAAATTTGGACCCGTACAAGTAATGCCTCCAGATTTTCAATGCAAAAACTACTGCTGCCGGCTCCAAGTCATGGGTCGGATAATGCTGCTCGTGGGGTCTCAATTGTCGAGAGGCATATGCTATCACTCGATCTTTCTGCATGAGTACACATCCTAATCCGAGTCCGGACGCGTCACAATAGACCACGAAGCTTTCTCGTAACTCAGGTAATGCCAACACCGGAGCAGTCGTCAACTTATTCTTCAGCTCTTGGAAGTTGTTCTCACACTCCGGACTCCACACGAAGGGAACATTTTTCCGAGTCAATTTAGTCAGGGGTAATGCCAATTTAGAAAAACCTTCGATGAACCTCCTATAATAACCTGCCAAGCCCATAAAACTTCTTATTTCCGAGACCGATCTGGGCCTCTCCCATGCTATTACAGCAGCTACCTTCGCAGGATCCACCGAGACGCCTCGCTCGGAGATCACATGCCCGAGGAAGTGGATCTCATCCATCCAGAATTCGCACTTCGAGAGCTTTGCAAACAATTGTTTCTCCTTCAACACTTGGAGTACCGTTCTGAGATGTCCTTCATGCTCCTCAGATGTCTTAGAATAAACTAGAATATCATCGATGAAGACAACAATAAACCGATCTAAGAAGGAGTGGAATATGTTGTTCATGTAATTCATGAAAACAGCAGGGGCGTTTGTCACACCGAACGGCATCACTACATACTCGTAGTGACCATACCGAGTCCTAAAGGCAGTTTTAGGAATGTCCGAGTCCTTCACTCGGATTTGGTGATATCCCGATCGTAAGTCGATTTTCGAGAAGACTGAGGCTCCACGCAGCTGGTCAATTAAATCATCAATTCTAGGCAGTGGGTATCGATTCTTGATTGTGAGCTTGTTAAGCTGTCGATAATCTATACAAAGTCTCATGCTGCCATCCTTCTTCTTAACAAGTAGCACAGGTGCGCCCCATGGTGACACGCTTGGTCTAATGAACTGCTTCTCAAGTAACTCATCCACTTGTTTCTTCAACTCCGCCAATTCAGTTGAGGACATTCTGTAGGGTGCACTGGAGACCGGTTCAGCTCCAGGGATCAAGTCTATAGAGAATTCAACTTCTCTATTGGGAGGCACACTCGGAACGTCTTCTGGGAACACTTCTGGGAATTCGCAGACAACCGGAATTTCATTCACTAGGGTCTCACTCTCATCTTTGGTTAGACAAAGCATCATAAATAGTTGGGTTATACCTAGTGCCGTGTCATCTTCAGTGGGTTGTTTTGGGAAAACTATCTCTCGGTTTCTACAATCTACTAATACCTTATTGGCTGAAAGCCAATCTATTCCGAGTACGATGTCAAGACCCTTTAAGGGCATGCAAATCAGATCGAAGGTGAAACTCTGACCATACAACTCAAATGCTACATTTTTGCATATTGACGATGTGAACATATTAGCGCCAGTGGGGCTGGCCACTTCCAAAGTCCGATTCATAGACACAGTTGGTAACTTCAACCGTTCTACGCACTCATCAGCTATAAAAGAATGGGTAGCTCCCGAATCGAAAACAACATTAAGCGTATTCATTCCAAGTGAGCACTTACATTGTACTAGGTCGTTTGCTGGTGCAACATCCTCTGCATTGATGGTGTAGATTCTTCCTGCTGCTGGCGGACCGGTATTCCTCTCTCGGCTGTTCGGAGCACGCATCATATTTCCTCTGGTTCCGTTGCCTCTGACACCAGGTCTTTGGTTATCATTCACTCGGGTTCTATCTTGAAATCCTCCTTGACGCACATTGGCGTTTGTTTGGCGGAGTTGGGGGCAGTCAGGACGGACGTGCCCCTTCTCTCCGTAGTGATAACATTTAACATTTGCGCCATTGCAATCCTTAGCAAAGTGGTCGCCGCCGCATTTAAAGCATCCGCCATTTCTTGGTCGTCCACTCATCTGTCTCCCTCGTTCACCATGATTCTGATATCTAGTGAAGGGTTCATTTCTTCCCACGTTCCCTGGCCTCTTGAAACGTGATTGCTGAGGCCTCAGGTGCTGGTTAGCTCTGCTGCACTGGCCCGAATGGGCCCTGTCATCCTCTTCGAATATTCTACATTTGTTCACTAATGCAGGGAAACTCCGGATTTCATGGTATCTGCAAGCCCTCTTGATATCCGATCTCAATCCGTTCTCAAACTTAAGACACTTGGAGTTCTCCGTTCCTGGCTGCTGGAAGGGCGGATAGAATAGGCACAATTCCTCAAATCTGGTCGCGTATTCTTCCACAGTCATGGAGCCCTGTTTTAACTCCATAAACTCCAGCTCCTTCCGACTCCTCACTGTGTCGGGAAAGTATTTGTCTAAGAAGCATGCCTTGAAATCGTTCCACGTCAGTTGATCATCATCTTCAGGGAATCGGCTTCTGGCTATTTTCCACCAATTCTCCGCTTCATCTCGCAGCATATACACTGCGCATTCCACCTTCTGGGCTTCGGTACAGCGAAGACCCCTAAAAATTCTCTCTAATTCCTGAGTCCACTTGAACTCCGCCTCAGAGTTCCGTCCCCCTAAGAATTCACTCGGCTTCCTCTTCAGGAAGCGGTCCAGTACATGGCCATCCTCAGGTCGAGTCTGGCCCTGCCTCTCAAATACATCCGTAAAGCGTTGGAATGTTGTGGCTATAGCCTCCATACTTTGACGATGCGTCATTCCTTATCCTGAAATTGACATTTAAGGATAAGTATACGGAGCCACTTACTACCGATCTAGTTATTAGTCCAACAATTAATAGCTTAGCACATTATATCATTCGCCTAGGTCATACACACAATCGGACCAGGGGAAAACAACCCCTTGTCCTCAAGTCAATCATCAATCAAGTTCAACTAGCATCAGAATAATTTTCAACCATTCAATCAAAAAGACACACACACCACCGCTTACACTTGGTAAGCATACTTTGGCCTTGGACTTTTCAGTCCGCTCTGATACCAAAATGTAACACCTTATTATTTGCAACTAATAATTCCAAAAATATGAGAAAATTTTTCACAAAAATAGTCACGTAACATTTGATATAGAAGGGAGCAGGCAAGGGGGAAACAAAGAGCATTCACGCGCATATAGCAACCTACAGAGAAGCTAAGACTGGGGCCGGCTCAATGGGTTTATCGGAACACACCAGCACCAGGGCGGATTACACAACACCGTTTGTTCGCTTAGACGGGGTCTGACACCGTCCAGGCGGAGTATGGTAATGCAGCAGCGGATAGAGGAGATTTCACAAGGAGGCTTTCCTTCGAGTAACACTGGTCACTCAATAGGAGGAAATAGCTAAGGGAAGGATGTTAATACATTCACACGCGTAGCACTTGGTGGAAGGGCGGAGTTCGAATCATCCTACTTGGCTAGGCGGGGTATGTTTGTCTTGGGCGGACTCCATGGCGAAGGTGACCCGCTCAACCTTTGTCTCACACCGCCTAAACGAGGTCAGTACAACGCCTCTTCAACACAACCACAAGGTAATACCTCAATCGGATATGGACAAGGGTTCAGTAGGTAAATCCTCACACTCGCACTTCACTCAGGAAAAACGGGAAGTTACAGGGTACATTTGCGGTAGTAGATTGTGGAGGAAGGAGGGGTCTGAACCTATTCCGCCCAACTCAACTAATTATGACAACGCCTGGGCGGACTCAACCACAACGCCTAAATCAGGGGTCAACACCGGGGTCTGGATTGCGTTAGCATCGCAACGGATAGGAAAGATAATTGGACGGTGTCCCATTCTAACAACTACATCACTCCAGCGCGAGTCCTCTCGCTTGGGCGAAATGTCCCCATACTTCGGGCGGGGTACGACTCCGCCCAACGTATCCGACATAAGTTTTCCTAAGGCAATTCTCAATTCACTCTGACTTGGCTATAACCTGCTCAATCATACTGTCCCTGCGTATCCATTAAAGCACAATTATGAAACAAGGTAGCACATAACATCACACACACAAAACCATACATCCATATATATATAGAAGAGTATATGTCAATATTTACAACACAAAAATCGAACTTCTCCTTGTCCATAAAGTCCTATTTATCCCAAAACATTAACATCCGGTATGAACCAGTCAGGGCTTAATCTAACAACGCCTTAATTAAGCCTTCCAAATGCATCAGCACTCTGCCCAGCATTCCAGCTCGGCTTCTGATCCTCCTCTCGAGAGACATTCACTGAAAATGGCCACTGCAGGGGTGAGCTTTTACATGTAAAATGATATTCACAGACTCAGTATCAGCGTCAGTACACGCTCCTGCTATCATTCAACCTTTCTCAAGTAACCAAGTTCTTACAGTTCAAACAACATTCATGACACACATAAAACACAGAGTTTATTCCACATCCATATATATATTCATGCATTCAAAATCATACACATATACATACATAAATTTATACACCACCACAATCGGCCTTATTTCTATATGCATGCCTGCGGATCCGACTCGGGTAAAGACTCTCAGTTACGGTCCCCTTTTCTTCTGGCCACTCGTCCCTCAGCTCTTACAAGGTGGCACCGGCCTCCCCACGGCGTCTCGAGACTCTCTTCTCTAGCTCCAACGGCTACCACGAGCACTATTGGGATCTAGCCAGGGTTGGTAACTGGAAGTCGTTTCCCTTGGGGTTCTTGACCTCCTATGGGTCACCCCACTCTCACTCATGCAACTAACACACTCATTATTACACATCATCGCGCCACGTACACCTTCGCCATAGTCATTAAGCAAGAAGGGATTTCCCACACTACTCGTAATCATTCAGTCAATCACACCATCGCATGTTACAATCGGTCATCAGACTAACAACATTGAGCAATCCAATTAAGAACATGCACATACATATTTTTCATAGTGACAAGAAAATAGATCCATGCATACCATTCATCATTATCATCTATTAACAGGCTACACCATCGCCACGAAGATCACTATCAGAATCTTAAATCATGCATCAGTTTTAATAATTACGAATACATGCACACACACACATACCCACACTCAGCAGTATGTTCATCCGGTACCGTTCTTAGACCATGCATTCGACATGCAAGCGCCCCCTACCTTTAGAAGAACCTCAGAAACCTTTCCGTTCTTGTCGTTGGGTCCGATGTCTTTCTCCTGGTTCGTTCGGTCTTCCTTGGCTTTGTCGTATCCTGCGCCTGATTCTGGGATAGAGTGTAGTCCGTTCTTCAGTACTGCAACCAAGGTCTCCAGGAGCGAAGAGTGAGAGAAGAGAAGAAAGATGGAGACGAAGAGAGGAAGGTAGAGGATGAAGTGACGGAGGAGGGAGTCTGAAGAAATAGTAAGTGTGTTCATCACCAAAGGCTTACGTTTTATATATATGTACATGCGCACAGTAAGAGAAGAGTGGGATGGGAGAGTGTGTGCTCAGCAGCCACGTGCACTCCACTCTATCCCCTGACCACCACTATTTTCATATTTTAATGGCTTAAATCTACTTAGTTAAATGTAATTAACAGTTATTTTCTAGTTGAATCAAGTCTTAATGGTTTATTCTTCATTCGGCATTTAATTTCAAAACTGGGATGTTACACGGTTCATCAACAGGGGCTTCATAGGGGCATTGGCATGTAGTCCATCCATCTTGGACATCCAAACCCCATGAGTAAGCATTAAGCCCAGCTTTGTGAGATGGTGGGTACCAATACAAGCTTTGGGAGGCACCTTCTCCGATAACTCGCCAGCCAAATCAACTCCAACAGCTTTAAAGATTTTAGTGAGCAAGATGGCGTAGGGAAGCTTTTGCTGGTGTTTGGCTTGGAGCATGTGCAGATTGAGCATTTGAACCTAATTGATATCTTTTTGGTTTTGCATTGCCCACATTAGGAGAACATCGTCCTCCTCTACCAAAGCATAGTTCCCACCACGAGGAACCAATATCTTTACCAGAAAAAAGTGAAGGAGACGGTTGTTCATAGTTAGGTGACCTACCAACTTATGGTTGCTCCTTGGGAGGTCAACTCTCCACAGCGATTGGCGTGCAGTAATGGCATTGAAGTCCCATTCATCCTCGGGATCTCCTCCAGTAAATTCAGCGTCATTGAGCGGAAGAAGAGAGATTTCCGCCAACTTAGCATTGGTGAGTCTTAAGGTCACATTCTTGACCTTGGATTCAAGCAACCCATCTACGAGCCTTAGGTTGCAGTAGAAAACTCTAACAAGCTCTGGATAGTAAAATTCCTCCTTGAGGGTGAGGAAAGGGAAAAGATTATAGTGGTGGAGGTTTTGGGTGAAGGTGAAGCTTGGATGGTTGAAGATTTCTTCATTGATGTAGTGGGGAGAGATGATGTCTTTCTCAGAAAAATTCTTAATAAAATTTTGGAGGTCTCTAGGAGAGGAGAAAAATCTGGAGAAGTCTAAGGGGTTGTTAGCTTGGGCCATGGAGGACCGTGCCCTTTTGACAGAGCGTGAGCAAGACATGGTGGTGGAAGGGAAACAATGCAAAGAAGAAGAGAATGAGAGACTGGAGAGGGAAGCTTTTGAAGCTTGGGAGATTGAAGGAAGAAGAGGTAGTGTGAGATGAGAGAGTGAGGGGAGGAGAATTTATAGGGAAAATTTAGGTTTAGAATGGAGAGAAGTGAGTGAATGGGGTGGGAGTTTCGGAGTGCCTCGAAAACCAGTAGTTTGACTGCTCAGTACCGATGCTAATTTATTACGAACCATAGGTAATCGATTAGTACACAGTTTCTAAAGAAGTTGAACCGTTTCGAACATGGGGTAATCGATTAGGATAAGTGGGTAATCGATTAGGTTGAGAAACAGAATCTTCACAATCGATTAGGAGAGGTTGGTAATCGATTATCAGGAAGTTGAAATGTTTTTAATCGATTATTTAGAGAAGCTAATCGATTGGGCATGAAACAGAATCTCAGTAATCGATTATCTATCAAGGGGTAATCGATTATTGAAGAAAGAAAGGCTTAGTAATCGATTATATAGCTCTTTGTAATCGATTACATAGTTCAGAAAACTACAGATTATGCAGATTTTACACAAGAATGTTGGAGACTTAATAAATCATACCACAAGTGATAACAAACTCATTTAAACATGCTATACAATAAGGATTTATCAAAAATACTCATCATTCAAACACAATTGATCATGTCAAGGATTCCTAATTCCCTTCTAATGTGAATGAATTGGTCCTTTGCAAGCGGTTTGGTGAATATATCAGCAAGTTATTTAGTGGTCTCAACATGTTCAAGTACATAATCACCCTTTAATACATGATCCCTAATGAAATCCTATCGAATTTCAATATGTTTGGTTTGAATGCATTACAGGATTCTTTGAAATATTTATAGCACTTGTGTTATCAGATTTAAGAGGCACATGGTCTAACATAACACCAAAATCCAGGAGTTGTTGTCTCATCCATAGGATTTGAGCGCAACAACTACCAGCTGCAACATATTCTGCCTCAGCTGTAGATAGTGCAACATTTACTTGTTTCTTGCTATGACAAGAAACAAAGGAACTACCAAGCAAGTGACATGTTCCACTAGTGCTTTTCCTATCAAGTTTACATCCTGCAAAATCTGAATCAGAATAACCAACTAAAGTGCATTCAACCCCTTTGGGGTACCATAAGCCAACATTTTGAGTTCCAACAAGATATTTCATTATCCTCTTTACTGCAGTTAGGTGTGATTCTTTTGGGCATGCTTGATATCTTGCACACATACAAACAGCAAACATGATATCCGGTCTACTAGCGGTTAAGTAAAGTAAGGATCCAATCATACCTCTATATTTTGTGAGTTCAACATCCTTACCCTTCTCATCCTTGTCCAAATAACATGAAGTGCCCATAGGTGTGGCAATGTCATTTGCCTTGTCCATGTTGAATTTCCTAAGAAATTCCTTGCAATACTTTGATTGACTAATGAAAGTGCCTTCATTAGTTTGCTTGATTTGTAGTCCAAGGAAAAAAGTAAGTTCCCCCATCATGGACATCTCAAATTCTTCCTGCATTAGCTTAGCAAACTCTTTGCACAACGATTCATTAGTAGCACTAAACATTATATCATCAACATATACTTGAACCAATAGTATGTCATTCTTTTTGTGCTTAATAAATAATGTTGTGTCAACCTTCCCTCTTTCAAAGTTGTTTTCTAAAAGGAATTTACTTAATCTTTCATACCAAGCTCTTGGAGCTTGCTTTAAACCATATAAAGCTTTCTTTAGTTTGAAAACATGATTTGGAAATTGGAAGTTTTCAAAACCTGGAGGTTGATCAACATACACTTCCTCTTGAATGTATCCATTCAAGAAAGCACTCTTGACATCCATTTGGTACAATTTAAAGTCCTTACAACATGCAAAGGCTAATAATAATCTAATAGCTTCCGGACCATTTTCAATGGCATTCTAAATTCTTAAATCAATAGATTGAATAAAGATTTTCATTCTTTCCTTCCAAAAGGCATAGCCTTCCCCATTGAAAGCGGGAGGTCTATTTATCGCACCACCCTCGGGAAAAAGGTTTAGAGAACTTGAGGCCATCTTATCTCTTGAAGCTGTTAAGCTTGATTTACCAAGAGTCAAGCTCTGATACCACTTTTTATTCAAGTGGCCTCAATACTCAAGAGGGGGGGGGATGAATTGAGTTTTTAAAACTTTGCTTGGAATGCCTTAGAACTTGATTCTTTTATCACAAGTTTAGAGATTAGGCAAGTGAGATCAAGTAAGATACAAAAGACAATGCAAAACAAGAGGTAAATATGGATGAGGCAATTTGTCAAACACTTGGTGTGCAATATTCAAAGTTAATTAATTCAAGCAAGCTTAAGTATGTAAATCACAATCAACCAACACAAATCAATAAAATGCAGTATATGAATGTAAAAGAGTAAGGGAGAAGAGCTTGCAAACCAATTTAACGAGTTCCACCAACCCCGGTGTACGTCTCGTCTTCAAGCAACCCACTTGAAGGATTTCCACTATTGAAGTTTAGAGATTACAAGCTATGAGCAATTGCAGCTTCCTAGTGTCCCACACTCAAGAACTCAATCCTCACTAGCATAAGGGCAACCCACCCAATCTCTCAAACTCTCAATACCCAAAGGTTGAACCCCAACCTTTGTGACTACTCAACCTAGAGTGAAAACTTTTGTGTTTGGTGTAGTGTTTACAAGCAAGTAACTCTCTTAATAGAGTAGATATACAAGTGAATGCTCTCTCAAATTCTAACACTCAACAAGAGAGGATATACAAGTTGAAGTTCTAAGTTTCAGAAAAATGAAACTATACAAGGATAAAACTCACAAGATTCAAGAATTGATTTCCTTTGATGGATGTAATTGATGCTACTTAGTAGCTTGAGGAATTCTTGCAATGATAAAGCTTGGAGATGAGAATAATGGAGTTCCTAGCCGTTGCAAGTCATGGGTGCCCTAGATCTATGGAGAAATGAGTTGGTTTCCACTTAACAACCACTTTCCCCAATTTCTGGCACTAACGTAATCGATTACGCCTCGAGCTGTAATCGATTACACTTTGAATTCTTCAATGTAATTCGTGCTGTAATCGATTAGACTATACCTAGTAATCGATTAGCTTCAACTCAGAACCTTGGTAATCAATTAAGTCTTGTCTCGTAATTGATTAGTAATGGCACCTGATGCATTTAATTTGATTACGCAGCTTTGTAATCGATTGTCCTTGTATATAATCGATTAGTGGTCATTCCAGTAGCTTTGTAATTGATTATCTGATGTCTTGCAATCAATTAGCTTAAATACCTGATGCATTTAATTCAAACAGAAGTTCAGTAATCGATTAGCCTTATTGGTGTAATCGATTAGTGTACAAACAGAAGCTATCTAATCGATTATTCTTGTCGTCGTAATCGATTAGCCTGCGTGTTTTTTGCAGGTCTGATGCTGTTTCTTATTTCTCTAAGAGCTTTTTCAATATTCCTTTATCATTATCAAAATCTGTGAACCTGAAAGCATATTCAAACACATTCTCCCCCTTTTTGATAATGACAAACAATGTTCATCTCTTGAGGGTTGTTAGTTCAAATAACTTATCTATTATTTCTAATTCTATCTGCAAAAGCATATTCAAAATTTGTAAAATGTTATCTCTTTATCCAAACTCTTATCTCTTGAGCATTATATCTATTTTTAGGTTCTATATTATCTCTTAATCAAAATTTCAAATTTTTTTTTTGCATTATCTCTTAGTACTTCAAATCTCCCCCTATCTAAAGGAATCTATGCCTTAAAGATAATTATCCAATTTAACCACTTGTTATTATCACTTATTTTTAGCAGTCAATTCTTATTATTAGGAAGCAGATGAGCAAGTACTTCTCCCCCTTTGGAATCATCAAAAATAATAATGCAAATAGAGACATATAATAAAAAACTTTTATTCATTGTAGCAGAAAGGGAAATTACAGTAATGGAAATTGTGCAGAACATAGAACAACAAAACTCATAAAATGGATCTAATTATCTGAATTAAAAAAGCGAAGCTCAGAAATCTGGTGAGACAGCTCATCATAACATTGTTGCATCATTTCAAAGTGTTGCTACTCAGTCATTGAAAACTCTTGAAGAAAGTTCTCAATTCGGTCAAACCGACGGTCAAGGTGTGCATAGAGGGAGGCGAAGGGGTCAGCGGGGACGTCTGGTGCAGCTTGTGGTGCAGGAGGAGGAGGGACCGGTTCATCAACAGGGGCTTCATAGGGGGCATTGGCATGTAGTCCATCCATCTTGGACATCCAAACCCCATGAGTAAGCATTAAGCCCAGCTTTGTGAGATGGTGGGTGCCAATACAAGCTTTGGGAGGCACCTTCTCCGATAACTCGCCAGCCAAATCAACTCCAACAGCTTTAAAGATTTTAGTGAGCAAGATGGCGTAGGGAAGCTTTTGCTGGTGTTTGGCTTGGAGCATGTGCAGCTTGAGCATTTGAACCCAATTGATATCTTTTTGGTTTTGTATTGCCCACATTAGGAGAACATTGTCCTCCTCTACCAAAGCATAGTTCCCACCACGAGGAACCAATATCTTTACCAGAAAAAAGTGAAGGAGACGGTTGTTCATAGTTAGGTGACCTACCAACTTATGGTTGCTCCTTGGGAGGTCAGCTCTCCACAGCGATTGGCATGTAGCAATGACATTGAAGTCCCATTCGTCCTCGGGATCTCCTCCAGCAAATTCAGCGTCATTGAGCGGAAGGAGAGAGATTTCCGCCAACTGAGCATTGGTGAGTCTTAAAATCACATTCTTGACCTTGGATTCAAGAAACCCATCTATGAGCCTTAGGTTACAGTAGAAAACTCTAACAAGCTCTGGATAGTAAAATTCCTTCTTGCGGGTGAGGAAAGGGAAAAGATTATAGTGGTGGAGGTTTTGGGTGAAGGTGAAGCTTGGATGGTTGAAGATTTCTTCATTGATGTAGTGGGGAGAGATGATGTCTTTCTCAAAAAATTCT
The DNA here is from genome assembly GCA_037962975.1 of Clitoria ternatea. Taxonomy (NCBI): domain Eukaryota; kingdom Viridiplantae; phylum Streptophyta; class Magnoliopsida; order Fabales; family Fabaceae; genus Clitoria; species Clitoria ternatea. The sequence continues at coordinate 33,888,301 of CM075672.1, read as the reverse complement.
TAATAAAATTTTGGAGGTCTCTAGGAGAGGAGAAAAATCTAGAGAAGTCTAAGGGGTTGTTAGCTTGGGCCATGGAGGACCGTGCCGTCTTGACAGAGCATGAGGAAGACATGGTGGTGGAAAGGAAACAATGCAAAGAAGAAGAGAATGAGAGACTGGAGAGGGAAGCTCTTGAAGCTTGGGAGATTGAAGGAAGAAGAGGTAGTGTGAGATGAAAGAGTGATGGGAGGAGAATTTATAGGGAAAATTTAGGTTTAGAATGGAGAGAAGTGAGTGAATGGGGTGGGAGTTTCAGAGTGCCTCGAAAACCAGCAGTTTGACTGCTCAGTACCGATGCTAATCGATTAGTACATAGTTTCTGAAGAAGTTGAACCATTTTTCACATGGGGTAATCGATTAGGATAAGTAGGTAATCGATTAGGTTGAGAAACAGAATCTTCACAATCGATTAGGAGAGGTTGGTAATCGATTATCAGGAAGTTGAAACATTTTTAATCGATTATTTAGAGAAGCTAATCGATTGGGCATGAAACAGAATCTCAGTAATCGATTATCTATCAAGGGGTAATCGATTATTGAAGAAAGAAAGGCTTAGTAATCGATTATATAGCTCTTTGTAATCAATTACATAGTTCAGAAAACTACAGATTATGCAGATTTTACACAAGAATGTTAGAGACTTAATAAATCTTACCACAAGTGATAACAAACTTATTTAAACATGCTATACAATAAGAATTTATCAAAAATACTCATCATTCAAAGACAATTGATCATGTCAAGGATTCCTAATTCCCTTCTAATGTGAATGAATTGGTCCTTTGCAAGTGGTTTGGTGAATATATCAACAAGTTGTTTAGTGGTCTCAACATGTTCAAGTACACAATCACCCTTTAATACATGATCCCTAATGAAATGATGTCGAATTTCAATATGTTTGGTTCTTGAATGCATTACAGGATTCTTTGAAATATTTATAGCACTTGTGTTATCACATTTAAGAGGCACATGGTCTAACATAACACTAAAATCCAGGAGTTGTTGTCTCATCCATAGGATTTGAGCATAACAACTACCAGCTGCAACATATTCTGCCTCAGCTGTAGATAGTACAACACTTACTTGTTTCTTGCTATGCCAAGAAACAAGAGAACTACCATGCAAGTGACATGTTCCATTAGTGCTTTTCCTATCAAGTTTACATCCTGTAAAATCTGAATCAGAATAACCAACTAAAGTGCATTCAACCCCTTTGGGGTACCATAAGCCAACATTTTAAGTTCCAACAAGATATTTCATTATACTTTTTACTGCAGTTAGGTGTGATTCTTTTGGGCATGCTTGATATCTTACACACATACAAATAGCTAACATAATATTCTACTAGCGGTTAAGTAAAGTAAGGATCCAACCATACCTCTATATTTTGTGAGTTTAACATCCTTACCCTTCTCATCCTTGTCCAAATAACATGAAGTGCCCATAGGTGTGGCAATGTTATTTACCTTGTCCATGTTGAATTTCCTAAGCAATTCCTTGCAATACTTTGATTGACTAATGAAAGTGCCTTCATTAGTTTGCTTAATTTGTAGTCCAAGGAAAAAAGTAAGTTCCCCCATCATGGACATCTCAAATTCTTCCTGCATTAGCTTAGCAAACTCTTTGCACAATGATTCATTAGTAGCACCAAAGATTATATCATCAACATATACTTGAACCAATAGTATGTCATTCTTTTTGTGCTTAATAAATAATGTTGTGTCAACCTTCCCTCTTTCAAAGTTGTTTTCTAAAAGGAATTTACTTAATCTTTCATACCAAGCTCTTGGAGCTTGCTTTAAACCATATAAAGCTTTCTTTAGTTTGAAAACATGATTTGGAAATTGGAAGTTTCCAAAACTTGGAGGTTGATCAACATACACTTCCTCTTGAATGTATCCATTCAAGAAAGCACTCTTGACATCCATTTGGTACAATTTAAAGTCCTTACAACATGCAAAGGCTAATAATAATCTAATAGCTTCAAGCCTAGCTATGGGAGCATATGTTTCTTCATGATCAATGCCTTCTTCTTGATTATAACCTTTAGCTACTAGCCTAGCTTTATTCCTAGTAATTATACCATTTTCATCTAATTTATTCCTAAACACCCATTTTGTTCCTATTATTTGGTGATCATTAGGTCTTGGCACTAGTTCCCAAACTTCATTTCTTTCAAATTGATTCAATTCTTCTTGCATGGCTAACATCCAATGTTCATCAATAATAGCTTCATCAATGCATTTGGGTTCTATTTGTGATACAAAGGCTAAATGATTACATGCATTTCTAATGGTGTTTCGAGTACTTACACCTTTAGTCATTTCACCTATGACTTTGTCCAAGGGATGATCCTTCAAGGTGATCCATTGTTGTGGTTCCTCATGTTATGTTGTTTCTCCTTTATTGTTGCCTTCCTCTTTATTCTCCAAGCTCATTTCTTGGAATGTACCTACAAGATCATCAACATCTTCCTTTCTCGGGGAGTTATGGCTACTTTCATCAAATTTAACATGGATAGATTCCTTAATGGTATTGGTTTGTTTGTTGAAGATTCGATAAGATTTACTAGATTGTGAATATCCTAGGAAGATTGCCTCATTAGCTTTTGCATCAAACTTCCCTAGATTATCCTTTCCATTATTGAGCACAAAGCATTTACATCCGAAAATATGAAAATATGAGATGTTGGGTTTTCTTCCCTTGTAAAGTTCATAGGGGGTTTTCTTTAGTATAGGCCTTACTAAACATCTATTCATAACATGACAAGCTGTATTTACCGCATCGGCCCAAAAATGTTTTGCAATGTTATTTTCATTTATCATGGTTCTTACAAGCTCTACTAAGGATCTATTTTTCCTTTCAACTACTCTATTTTGTTGTGGAGTTCTAGGAGCTGAAAAATTATGATTGATACCATGTTTTTCGCAAAACTTTTCAAAAGATTGATTTTCAAATTCTCCCCCATGATCGGTTCTTATGGATGCAATTTTTGAATTTTGCTCATTTTGGATAATCTTAGCAAGTTTCTTGAATGCATGATAGGCTTCATTTTTATGAGCAAGAAATAAGGTCCATGTATATCTTGAATAATCATCTACAATCACTAGCCATAGTAATTACCACCAAAGCTTTTGATTTTGGAAGGTCCAAATAGATCCATGTGCAAACGTTGTAAAGGCTTTTGAGTGGAAACAATGTTTTTAGATTGAAAGGATGCCTTTACTTGTTTTCCCTTTTGACATGCATCACAAAATTTGTTTTCAAATTTAAGCTTTGGTAAATCAATTACTAATTCTTTAGAAACAAGTTTATTCAAATGGTTTACATGTATATGAGCTATTCTTCTATGCCATAGCTAAGTTTCATCCTCTCTAGTCATGAAGCATTATACATCATTTGAGGACAAACTATCCATATCAATCATGTAAATATTATCAATTCTTTGACCTACAAACTTGATTTCCTTATTAATCTTATGTTCAATTATGCAACAGTTTGATTCAAACAAAACTCTATATCCTTTGTCACATAATTGACTAATGCTAAGTAAATTGTGTTTGAGACCTTCAATATACAATACATCACTAATAGAAGTAGAAGAATTTTTACCAATGTTTCCAATGCCTAGTATTCTCCCTTTGGTGTTATCTCCATAGGTGAGATTTCCTTTCCTTTTGGGAGTGAATGATGTGAATTTCCTTATGTCTCCCGTCATATGCTTTGAACACCCACTATCCAAATACCAATGGGTGTTGCTTGCCTTGAAGCATACCTACAAAACAAGATTAATTTAGAGAACTAGGTACCCATTGTATGTTGGGTCCTTTTAGGTTAGCTTATGGTAATGTCCCTTTGGGAACCCACACCTTTCTTATAACCTTTGGTCTTAATTTTCTAACATTACAATTTGAAGAATTGTGACCTTTAAAACCATAATTATTGCATCTCATGAAAGGTGATGATGATCTCCTAGGTGGTACAAAGAAGTTTTTGTAATATTTTTCCTTTTTGGTAGAGTTGTATCCTAAACCGGTTTTATCAAGCATACATCTTTGATTTCCAAGTAATATATTTAAGTTATCTCTACCATTTGTAAATTTTTCTAATGTTCTAGTTAAATATAAAACCTTGGTTTCTAGAATGTCACATTTCTTTACAAATTCACACGGTTTGGTCCTAGAGCATGCTTGAACATTTTCTAATTCATCTTTCAAACGTTTATTTTCTTTATAAACTTCTATGAGATCCTTTTCAAGAGTGTCAATGGTTTTTCTTGATAATTTGTATTTACTAGAAAGCTTGATAAATTTATCATACAACTCTTCAAAAGCATCTAGTAATTCATTCTTATCTAAATCAAGAAGATTTACCTCATTATCTTCTTCTTGGTGATTTGCCATTAAACAAAGATTCGCTTCTTCATTTTCGGACTCATCAGAGCTACTTACATCATTTTCATCCCAAGCGATGTAAGCTCTTCTTCTTCCTCTTTTCTCCTTGTTCTTTTTCTTTAGATTTGGGCAATCTACTTTGAAGTGCCCTTCTTTTCCACATTCAAAACAATTTGGTGAAGAAGAGGATTCATTTGAGATTGGTTTCTTACCTTGGGGTTTGAAGTTCTTTTGGAATCTTTTGTTTTTCATGAACTTTCCAAATCTTTTCACAAACAAACCAAATTCTTCTTCTTTATCAAGGCCACTACATGATTATTCTTCATGTGTAGAGGTGGCCTTGAGAGCTAAGCCTTTCTTCTTGGAGGATTTTTCTTCTTCCTCTGCTTGCTTCAAAACTCTTAGTTCTTGCCCTTGCTCTTGTAGTTTTCTGAAGAGTGTGGCAAGTGACATCTCATTGATACTTGGGGATTATTTGATGGCGGTGATGAGCGGTTGCCATTCCCTACTAAGACTTTTCAAAACTTTATGCACAAGCTCTTTGTTAGTGTAAGCTTTACCAAGAGTAATGAGATGATTGATTATAAGAGTAAATCTCTTTTGCATTTCTACTATGGTTTCCCCTGAATTTATTCTAAAGCTTTCATATTGGCTAGTCAAGGTACTGATCTTGGAGTCTTTTACATCACTAGTACCTTCGTGAGTTACTTGTAAAGTATCCTACATTTCCTTAGCGGATTGACAAGTCATTATTCTAAAAAATTCATCGGGACCTAATGCCATAGTGATGAGATTTTTAGCCTTATAGCTGTATTGCACTTTCTTCTCCTCATCACTAGTCCATTCTTCCATAGGTTTTTCAACATTTTTATCATTGACAATATGCATGGGTGTATAAGGACCATTTTCAACAGCATTCCAAATTCTTAAATCAATAGATTAAATCAAGATTTTCATTCTTTCCTTCCAAACAGCATAGCCTTCCCCATTGAAAGCGGGAGGTCTATTTATGGCACCACCCTCAGGAAAAAGGTTTAGAGAACTTGAGGCCATCTTATCTCTTGAAGCTGTTAAGCTTGATCTACCAAGAGTCAAGCTCTGATACCACTTGTTATTCAAGTGGCCTCAATACTCAAGAGGAGGGTGAATTGAGTTTTTAAAACTTTGCTTGGAATGCTTTAGAACTTGATTCTTTTATCACAAGTTTAGAGATTAGGCAAGTGAGATCAAGTCAGATACAAAAGACAATGCAAAACAAGAGGTAAATATGGATAAGGCAATTTGTCAAACACTTGGTGTACAATATTCAAAGTTAATTAATTCAAGTAAGCTTAAGTATGTAAATCACAATCAACCAACATAAATCAATAAAATGCAGTATATGAATGTAAAAGAGTAAGGGAAAAGAGCTTGCAAACTAATTTAACGAGTTCCACCAACCCCGGTGTACGTCTCGCCTTCAAGCAACCCACTTGAAGGATTTCCACTATTGAAGTTTAGAGATTACAAGCTGTGATCAATTGCAGCTTCCTAGTGTCCCACACTCAAGAACTCAATCCTCACTAGCACAAGGGCAACCCACCCAATCTCTCAAACTCTCAATACCCAAAGGTTGAACCCCAACCTTTGTGACCACTCAACCTAGAGTGAAAACTTTTATGTTTGGTGTAGTGTTTACAAGCAAGTAACTCTCTTAATAGAGTAGATATACAAGTGAATGCTCTCTCAAATTCTAACTCTCAACAAGAGAGGATATACAAGTTGAAGTTCTAAGTTTTAGAAAAATGAAACTATACAAGGATAAAACTCATAAGATTCAAGAATTGATTTCCTTTGAGGGATGTAATTGATGCTACTTAGTAGCTTGAGGAATTCTTGCATTTATAGAGCTTGGAGATGAGCATAATGGAGTTCCTAGCCGTTGCAAGTCATGGGTGCCCTAGATCTATGGAGAAATGAGTTGGTTTCCACTTAACAACCACTTTCCCCAATTTCTAGCACTAACGTAATCGATTACGCCTCGAGCTGTAATCGATTACACTTTGAATTCTTCAATGTAATTCGTGCTGTAATCGATTAGACTATACCTAGTAATCGATTAGCTTCAACTTAGAACCTTGGTAATCAATTAAGTCTTGTCTCGTAATCGATTAGTAATGGCACCTGATGCATTTAATTTTATTACGTAGTTTTGTAATCGATTGTCCTTGTATATAATTGATTAGTGGTCAATCCAGTAGCTTTATAATCGATTATCTGATGTCTTGCAATCGATTAGCTTAAATACCTGATGCATTTAATTCAAACAGAAGTTCAGTAATCGATTAGCCTTGTTGGTGTAATCGATTAGTGTACAAACAGAAGCTATCTAATCGATTATTCTTGTCGTCGTAATCGATTAGCCTGCGTGTTTTTACAGGTCTGATGTTGTTTCTTGTTTCTCCAAGAGTTTCTTCAATATTCCTTTCTCATTATCAAAATCTGTGAACCTGAAAGCATATTCAAACACAAGTGGCATGTATAGGATGCATAGAGTGAGGAATGCACATGATTTACGTTTGCATCCATGGCATACTGTATAGCTGCCGATGTTGGAATTCTAGGGGATTCTCCCGATTGGCCCAGTGAGAGGGCGGCTCTGTGCATGAACAATTTATATTTTCCCTGTGACTCGGTGTGTAAGTCACGAAGCTGCCCATGTTGTGCTACGGGGAGCCGTATGTGGTTGACCCTTGTGGGGGGTGGCTCTTGCTGAGCAGGTGTCCCCGATGGTCCTTGAGATCACAACTGCCATGATATAACTCATGGTTGGCTTGCAACACCATATGTTGAATATGTTGTATACCGCGGTCATGGTGAAAATGACCAAGTGTTGCAAGATGGGCGATGCGGTTTGGTACTAGTAAAATAATTGGTGAATGCATGCAAATTTAAGAATCTACACATTTTACTACTGCAATAGGGGTATGGTTGGATGATCATACTTGAAAACCACCTTCGGTGTTCATATTCCCACAGTCAGATCTGCAATTCTTGAAATATTCCTTTGTGCATATGCATTAGCTTAAGAGCATTTGCATATAGCAAGGAGGTATGCCAAAGATAATGAGATATGATGATCGATGTGATGAGGATGTAAAGATATGTTAAGACAACATAAAAGATATGAATACCAAATATTGGTTGTGTGATAGTTCAATTATTGAGGGACGTGATTATGTTTGTGCTTATGTACTTTGTTTGGAATTGTGATGTATTTGTGATAAATGTATGATGGAATTGTGATGGTATATGGCATGGTGAACGTTATGAATGTGCAAAGTATACATGTTTAGATGCATATATACATAGTCACATGGTATTCATATTCATACCTTTGGAATGTGGACTCACTCTCCCATGTTGTCTATTTTTAGACTTATGATGCAGGTACTCATGGGAAGGTGTTGACATTTTGAAGTTCACTTTGCTTAAGGAGGTAAATAGTGGTGTAGGAAGTGCCTTGGCCGGCAAAATCTAGATTTTTGTATAGCATGTAATGTATAAGAATGCTTGTTTTGATATCTAGATTAGTGATAATTGATTTTGAGGGTCATGAAGGAAAATTGAACCTTGATATGCATGGTCAATTTTCATTTATGACCTAAATGATGTAAAAAAATGAATTATGATGTTTGACGATGTTAATTCTAATGAATGAATGGTGTGTATTGTGTTTTGTACCATATTACGGAGTTGGTGAAATGATGATAACCTCAAATTGTAGGAATTGGGTGAATGGTAGTTGGATGAGATTATATATACATGTTGGAGGGAATATAATGCATTAAATAAGGTTAATATAGCATGAATTGTAACTTGGTATACCATGTTGTGAGAATTTCTCGTTTCTGCATAAGTTCTGCAGAACTCGCTCAAGCGTGTGAGAATCTCGCTCGAGCGAGATTGTTGTGAAACAGGGCTTTGGCCTCTGGTCTGATTTCGCCCGAGCGGATGTTCATCTCGCCCAAGCGAGATTGATTTGGAATCAGAGATTAGCCTCTGGACAATTTTCACCCATGCGGGAGGGTGGTCGCTCAAGCGAGGGGAAGGATAATTAGCTACTGGACGATTTTCACCCAGGGGGAGATGCCTCGCCCAAGCGAAAATTGGCCAGAGAGTTTCCATCGTTTCTGGGGCAATCTCGCTCAAGCTAGATAGACTTCGCTCAAGCGAGATTGGTTCCTGAAGCAATTTCCTTCCTTCGCTCAAGCGTCTCGCTGGCTCGCTTAAGGTTTCCCTTCGTATCTCGCTCAAGCGAGATAAGGCTCGCACAAGCGAGATGGACCCCTGATGCTCAATCTTTCATTCGCTCAGTTTTCCTCCTCCTCGCCCAAGCGTGACTACACTGGCTCGGTCAAGGGAATGGAATTCTCGCTTGAGCGAGGGGCACACTGTTACACATTTTTCCTTGGTTCAAATTTTTACATTTTCCTTGCAATAAAATTTATTCCTGTATTATTTTAAAAAGTATTTTGATTCCTGTATGGGCCATGGAACTTCATGAAGTCTTTTCTCTTAAAATTCATCCATGCAACAACTAAATTAATTAATTCTTCCGCTGTCTCTCATTGAAAAATTATTAGGAAATTATCTTTTAAATTCTACCCTCTCATATCTTCATATATGGGAGTGGTTTACCTTGGATCCGGGGGTTACATTTCCAAACCTCATTACTTATTTTCCATTCATTAAATAGTGATTTTAATTCGCAAAAAATTTATCCCTATTTTGGGGGCGTCTCAGAAATTATAAAGATGCAATGGAGATTAGGAGATGTGTCTAAAAATATAAGAGGAGATTGAATAAAGTTAGGAGGTTGAAAAGTGGTTAAAGGTAGTGAATGAAATGGTTAGGTGGTTATAGTAGGTTAAGGTGGTTGAAGGGAATTTGTTAGAGTTTGTTAGGGAGAAGAGAGAGAGTGGTGTCACTCCTTTACGGAGGAGATAAGCCAACCGCCACCTTATGGGAGGATGCCTAAGGATAAGGTATTCGGGTTTAGTGCTAAAAACAAGGGAAAGACTAAAGAGAGGATTCTCACTTTCTCACACTAAAATTCTTTCAAATGTATTCAATTGGTGCAAAATACAAAGGAGTGAGGGATTAAATACCTCTTCCTCCTCAAATTCAGAATTGGCTTGGGTAGGCTTGTAAAAGCTTCACCAAAGGCCCCAAAGCTAGTATATAACTATACAAGGTCCAAAAAGGAGAATATGACCATGCAAGGCCTAAAACCTAAAGACATGAAATGTTAAAATATTTACAAACAAAGTTATGAAATTCTAAAATATTTACAAAAAGAAAATAAAGGCCCAATAAAGCCCAATTAAAGCCTAATTCTAAAATATTTACAACAGGAAAGTGGAAGGGATTGTCCTAGTTGACCGAGGGTGTTACATTGGTGGTATCAGAGCATGGTTGATTCAACAGGCTTGAGGTATGGTATGCTATAACCCACTATACTCTAAAAGTCGTGTATTTGACAGTCAATAGGATTTGTGTGATAGGAACTACTTGATTAACCTCAAGTAGTTGAAGCATCAAACAGGGATACCAAGGGTTGATGACTAAGGTTACCTTGATGCTTGTATTGAGCGCGGTGAACTTTGGGGACAAAATTCCTAAAAGGTGGGGAAAGTGTAATAGCCTTGAATTTTAAGATAGGAACCTATACTCTTAGGAATCCTGAGAATGCTCTGTTAAGCTTTCCGTAGAAAGCTTGAGGCTTCGGCCTATTCCATAAGTTGTTTTAGTACAAGAAAATAGTAAGAAGAGAAGTCAGTTAAGATGTAAATCTCGAGAGGATATGAGTAGTGAAAAATCCAGCTTATTACAGAAAATTAGAAGGATTAAGAGATGTATTGATAATGAGAGAGGAGTTGAGATAAGAATATAGTAATTGTAAATATGTTTTACATTTAATCTTGTTTGATTCAATGTTAGTTGGTTAGTGATTTTTATGCTTTCTTTCTCTACAATATAAATTATGTATGATGAAAATTAATAATATTTAATACATATAATAATTGATTTAATGTTTAATGACTAATATTAATATTTAATTGTGTTTGAATAACTGTTTCAGGTTATATGATTTTGATAATGACAAAGAAATCACTTGAAGAATCATGAAAAAGGAGATGAAGTATGAAAATACAAGGTTCATAAGTATAAACCTGTGAAGAAAAACTAAGAACAAAGAGAGAAGCATCAGTCTAAGCATTAAACCTGCAAAAATACGAAGGCTAATCGATTACAGGGTCATATTTAGTCAGTTACACAGCTTCTGTCCATCATATAATCGATTACCACATTAAGCCTAATCGATTACCAAGGTTCTGTGTGTTATATAATCGATTACACCAAGCTAGCTAATCAATTATCAAACTAAGAAACTGAATGGAAAGCATCAGGTATAACTCCTAATCGACTACAAGGATGCATCAATCGATTACCAAGGTTCTGTGTTGTTACTAATCGATTACAAGCCAAGTCATAATCGATTAGTAAGTCTGTTTGTTTAATAATCGATTGCACCCATATCACAATTGATTACCATGCTGCGTAACAGAATTAAATACATCAGGTATCATTTACAATCGATTACAAGGCATGTACAATCGATTACCTAAGCTCTGTCTCTAAGCTAATCGATTACATAAAAGATTTTAATCGATTACAAGGCTTATATACTAAAGAAAACAAAGCATAATCGATTACAGCTCGAGGCATAATCTATTACACCAGTGCCAGAATTTTAGGAAAATGTTTTTAAGTGCAAAACCAGCTCACTTCTCCATTATCATTCGAATGCCCATGCTGTACAACGGCTATGAAGACTTTAGGGCTCCTCTCCAAGGCCTATAAATGGAACACTCATTCATGCTACTCAAGGCATCCAATACCATCAAAGAGAAATCAATTCTTGAGTCTTGTGAGTTCTATTTCTTGTATAGTTTCAATTTTTGAAACTCTGAGCTTGTATTTGTATATCCTCTCTTATCATTGAGAGTTATCATTGTGAGAGCTTTTCATTTGCTTATCCACTCTATGGAGAGAGTTAATTGCTTGTAAACACAAACACCAAAAAACCAAGTTTCACTCTAGGTTGAGTGGTCACAAAGGTTGGGGTTCAACCTTTGGGTATTGAGAGTTTGAGAGATTAAGTGGGTTGCTCTTGTGCTAGTGAGGATTGAGTTCTTGAGTGTGGGACACTAGGAAGCTACAATTGCTCATAGCTTGTAATCTCTAAACTTTAATAGTGGAAATCCTTTAAGTGGGTTGCTTGAAGGCGAGACGTACACTGGGTTGGTGGAACTCGTTAAATCGGTTTACAAGCTTCTCTTCCTTACTCTCTTGCATTTACATACTGCATTTGGTTGGTATATTGTTTTGGTTGTGATTATATTGCTTGAACTTGATTAATTTGGCTAAGTTGAGTTTCCGTACACCAAGTGTTTGATAAATTGTTAAGGCCACCTCTACAGATATTTCACCTTAGCTCTTGCATTTTACTCATTATCTCCTGTATATTATTGTCTTGTGTAAAAAGGGAATCAAGTTTAAAGGCATTCCAAAGAAAAGTTTTAAACACTCAATTCACCCCCCTCTTTGTGTTTGAATATAATTACAGGTTCAAGGATTTTGATAATGACAAAGCACTCATGCAGAAACTCTTGCAAAAACAAAGACTTAGAATCAGACCCAAAAAAACTGCGCAGCTAATCGATTAGGGAGTCTAAGCTAATCGATTAGACAGCTTCTGTTTTGAATTAAATGCATCAGGAACATAAGCTAATCGATTAGATGGAGAATGCCAATCGATTACCAATCTACTGGAACGACACTAATCGATTACCCAGATGACATAATCGATTACCAACATCAAAAACTGAATTAAATGCATTAGGTACATATGCTAATCGATTACAGGACTTCAGCCAATCGATTACCAAGCTACTGGAACATCTCTAATCGATTACCCAAGTATCATAATCGATTACCAAGTCAAGAATTGAATTAAATGCATCAGGTGCTATAGCTAATCGATTACTGGGCCAGATATAATCGATTACCAGGGTTCTGACTTGAAGCTAATCGATTAGGTGGTGAATGCTAATCGATTACAGCACGAACTGGACTGAAAAATTTGAAATGTAATCGATTACAGCTCGAGGCGTAATCGATTACGATAGTGGGAAAACTCATTTTAGTGGGAAGATAACTCATTTTTTCACCATTTCTAAGATGCCCACTACATGCAATGGCTAGGAACTTCTGTAGCTCAACCATGGCTCTATAAATGCAAGGAAAACACAAGCACAACAACACACAAGAAGAGGCAATCAATCTTTACTTACCTTTGTGCTTAGAAATTTCATATTCCTTGTATATTCATCATTCTTTGAGCTAGAACTTGTATATCCTCTCTTTTGAGAGTTAGATTTTGTGTGAGCTATCACTTGCTTATCCACTCTTTTGAGAGAGTAATTTTTGCTTGTAAACACAAACATCAAACACCAAAGTTCACTCTAGGAGTGAGTGGTTATTCACTCTAGGTTGAGTGGTTACAAAGGTTAGGGTTCAACCTTTGGGCTATTGTGAGATTCAGAGATTGGGTGGGTTACCCTTGTACTTGTGAGGATTGGGTTCTTGAGTGTGGGACACTAGGAAGCCGTAATTGCTCAAAGTTGTATCTCTAAGCTACAATAGTGGAAATCCTCTAAGTGGGTTGCTTAGAGGCGAGACGTACACCGGGTTGGTGGAACTCGTTAAATCGGTTTGCAATCTCTTCTCCCTTACTCTTTTACTTTTAGATATTGCTCTTGATCGATTTGTGTTGGTTGATTGTGGTTTGCATATTTTAGCTTGCTTGATTTGGTTAATATTGTACATTGCACACCAAGTGTTTGATAAATTGTCTTATCCATATTTGCCTCTTATTTTGAATTATCTTGTGTACTTTACTTGATCTTACTTTCATAATCTCTAAACTTGGGTTAAAAGAATCAAGTTCAAAGGCATTTCAAGCAAAGTTTTAAAAACTCAATTCACCCCCCCTCTTGAGTATTGAGGCCACTTGAATAACACTCTTGAGTATTGAGGCCACTTGAATAACAAGTGGTATCAGAGCTTGACTCTTGGTAGATCAAGCTTTACAGCTTCAATAGATTAAGATGGCCTCTACTTCATATAACATGTTTCCCGAGGGTAGTGCCACAAATAGACCTCCTGCTTTCAATGGGGAAGGCTATGCATTTTGGAAAGAAAGAATGAAAATTTTTGTACAATCTATTGACCTGAAAATTTGGAATGCAATTGAAAATGGTCCCTTTATACCCATGCATGTTGTATATGGTAAACAAGTTGAGAAACTAATGGATGATTAGAGTAATGAAGAAGAAAAGAAAGTCCAATACAATTACAAAGCTAAAAATCTCATCACCCTTGCCTTAGGTCTAGATGAGTTCTTTAGAGTTGTAATTTGTAAAACCGCTAAAGAAATGTAGGACACTCTCCAAGTCACTCATGAGGGAACTAGTGATGTAAAAGATTCTAAAATTAGCACACTCACTAGTCAATATAAGAGTTTTAGGATGAACTCGGGAGAAACCATTGTTGAATTGCAAAAGAGATTTACTTTAATTATCAATCAGCTTATTACTCTTGGCAAGACTTACACTAATAAAGAGCTAATTCATAAAGTTTTGAAAAGCCTTACTAGGGAGTGGCAACCTCTTATCACCGCTATCAAACAATCATCAAATATAAATGATATGTCTCTTGCTACATTTTTTAGTAAGTTACAAGAGCAGGAACAAGAATTGAAAGATTTGAAGATGACGGAAGAGGAAGAAAAATCTTCCAAGAAAAAAGGGCTAGCTCTCAAGGGCACTTCTATCAATGAAGATGAATCCGGTAGTGAGCTTGATGAAGAAGAAGAGTTTGGACTATTTGTGAAGCGTTTCGGAAAATTCATGAGAAATAAACGCTTCCAAAAAAGTTTTAAACCTCAAGGTAAGAAACCTATTTCTAAAGAAAATTCTTCCTCACCTAACTGTTTTGAATGTGGCAAGGAAGGAAACTTCAAAGTAGATTGTCCAAATCTCAAGAAGAAAAGCAAAGAGAAAAGATGAAGAAGAAGAGCATACATTGCTTGGGAAGAAAATGATGTAAGTATCTCCGAAGAATCGAATAACGAAGAAGCAAATCTTTGCTTAATGGCCAATCACCATGAAGAGGAAGATGAGATAAATCATCATGAACTTGACAAAGATGAATTGTATGATGCTTTTGAAGAGTTGTATGATAAATATATAAATTATCTAGTAAATATAAGTTGTCAAGAAAAACCATAAAAACTCTAGAGATGCATCTAATTGAGCAAGTAAAGGAAAATGAAATTTTGAAAAAGAAAGTTGTGGAAAAACAAACTTGCTCAAAATCATGTGAATATTTCAAGAAATGTGATCACCTAGAAAAGAAAGTCCTATACTTAAATATAACTCTTGAGAAATTCATAAATGGTAGAAAAAATCTAGATGCATTACTTGGAAAACAAAGATGCATGTTTGACAAATCCGGGTTAGGATATAATCCCACTAAAAAGGAAAAGCATTATAAGAATTTCTTTGTGCCACCTAGAAAATCTTCATCGCCTTTTATGAAATGTAATCATTGTGGTACTAAAGGACACAATGCTTCAAATTGCCATATTAGAAAATTTGGACCAAAAGTGGTAAGAAAGGTGTGGGTTCCCAAAGGAACATTACCACAAGCTAACCAAAAATGACCCAACATAAAATGGGTACCAAGTTCTCTAAACTAATTCTATTTTGTAGGTATGTTTCAAGTCAAGCAACACCCATTGGTACCTAGATAGTGGATGTTCAAAGCATATGACGGGTGATATAAGCAAGTTCACATCATTCACACCCAAGAGAAAAGGAAGTGTCACTTATGGGGATAACACTAAAGGAAGAATCCTAGGCATTGGAAAAATTGGTAAAAATTCTTCCACTTCAATTAATGATGTATTATATGTAGAAGGACTTAAACACAATTTGCTTAGTATAAGTTAATTATGTGACAAAAGATATAGAGTAATATTTGAATCAAATAGTTGCATAATTGAAAATAAGCAAAATAAAGAGGTAAAGTTTATTGGCCAAAGAGTTGATAATATTTACATGATTGATGTTGATTGTTTGTCCTTAAATGATGTGCAATGCTTTATGACTAGAGAGTATGAATCATGGCTATGGCATATACATATAGACTATCTAAATAAACTTGTTTCTAAAGAATTAGTGATTGGTTTTCCAAAGCTAAAATTTGAAAATAAATTTTGTGATGCATGTCAAAAGGGAAAACAAGTAAAGGCATCTTTTCAAGCCAAAAACATTGTTTCAACTGAAAGGCCTTTACAACTTTTGCACATGGACTTGTTTGGACCCTCTAAGGTCAAGAGCTTTGGTGGCAATTAGAACATGGATAATGATTGTGGATGACTATTCTAGATATACATGGAGCATAAAAATGAAGCATATCATGTATTCAAGAAACTAGCCAAGGTTATCCAAAATGAACAAAACTCAAAGATTGCATCCATTAGAACTGATCATGGGGGAGAATTTGAAAATTAACCATTTGAAAAATTTTATGAAAAATATGGTATTGAACATAATTTTTCAGCTCCTAGAACTCCACAACATAATGGAGTGGTTGAAAGGAAAAATAGATCTTCAGTGGAGCTTGCTAGAACCATGTTGAATGAAAACAATATTGCTAAGCATTTTTGGGCCGATGTGGTAAACACCGCTTGTCATGTCATGAATCGATGTTTAATAAGGCCCATTGAATTGATGTTCAATTTCTGAAACTCTGAGCTTGTATTTGTATATCCTCTCTTGTCATTGAGAGTTATCATTGTGAGAGCTTTTCATTTGCTTATCCACTCTATTGAGAGAGTTAATTGCTTGTAAACACAAACACCAAAAAACCAAGTTTCACTCTAAGTTAAGTGATCACAAAGGTTGGGGTTCAACCTTTCGGTATTGAGAGTTTGAGAGATTGGGTGGGTTGCCCTTGTTCTAGTGAGGATTGAGTTCTTGAGTATGGGAACTAGGAAGCTGCAATTGCTCATAGCTTATAATATCTAAACTTCAATAGTGAAAATCCTTCAAGTGGGTTGCTTGAAGGCGAGATGTACACCGGGTTGGTGGAACTCGTTAAATCAGTTTGCAAGCTTCTCTTCCTTACTCTCTTGCATTTACATACTACATTTGGTTGGTATATTATTTTGGTTGTGATTATATTGCTTGAACTTGATTAATTTGGCTAAGTTGAGTTTCCGTACACCAAGTGTTTGATAAATTGTTAAGGCCACCTCTACACATATTTCACCTTAGCTCTTGCATTTTACTTATTGTCTCCTACATATTATTGTCTTGTGTAAAAAAGGAATCAAGTTTAAAGGTATTCCAAAGAAAAGTTTTAAACACTCAATTCACCCCCTCTTGAGTATTGAGGCCACTTGAATAACATTAATTAATATCTAATTATATAATTTATTTCAATATATATATCTATATATAATTGTGAATTAAAATAATAGTTAATAATAGTATATTTAAGTCTATATTAAAACTTAATTATTTTCTTAGGTTCAAATATATATAGATATATTTAATGATAATATTTTATTTAACTAATAATTATTTAATTGATTATATAAATTATTTGATAATTATTTATTAACTTAATAATTATATTTAACAATAAAATATTATCGGGTTCTTATCTTTGAACTGTGGGACCCAATAAATGATTCAATTCCGGTAATTCAGCCTGAGACTAGTGTTCCTATAGGGAAACTAGTCTTGTTAGGAACCTTTTGTAGTAAATTGAGGATGTCAGGCTCGGTCTGGCAAGCCCGACCAATACCTTAGGTACCCTCCATGTTTGATCGTATATATCTTTCGGAATATCCGATCGCAGCACGGTTAGTTCCTAATGAACCATTTTGATGTTTTAGAAACTTTTTTTAAAGGACCCAATCCTAATTTGGGCCCTATTGACCTTAATTCTCAAGAAAATGATTAATTCAATTAAAATCCCCGAATCCGGCCTAAACACCTTCAATGTTTGGAGCCTAACTTTCTCATACGACACTAGAATTGAGTGATTCTAGTCCTGGTTTATTCGTTATAAAGAATTCTACAACCTCTATTTCTAGTCTCAAGCTTCGATTCGTAATCTGTCATCCCCAATTTGAGGAACTAATTAATTATACTCTAAAACTGTGTTAATTAATTCTTTTAATCTATGCATACTTAACTCAAAAAACCATAACTCTCTTATACAATATCTGATTCGCGTGATTCTAGTCCTATAATTTCCATAACAAAATTCTCTATGACTTTGATGAATACCTCAAAGGCTGGACCTTCCCTAATTGGTATAGTTTTAGCAATCTTCCCAGGCTGATCCTCACCCACAACAGCAAGGTACAGTTTTGTAAAAATACGTATATCTCCCTCATACGATGCTGAAATTCCTTCGTTCTTTTCTAAAGTTTTGTATTGAAACACCCTACAACTTTCATGAAGGGCTTGAAATCCAGTTCCTAAAGACCTGGCCTTTACAAATTTATCTTTTCAGCTCTTAATAATTCAGGAGCATCGAGAGCACTTTACCTTGGTTTAGGCATAACTCAGGCTACCGACACTGGATTTTCACGTATGATATATCAAATCGAAGAGAAAATCAAGACCTATAACTTTTATGTTTGTAACATCCCAAAATTTTAAAATAGGGGATTAAATTAAGGAAAATAAATATTCATAAATAGAATGTAAATTATTTAATGTCCCAACATATTGGACATAATTAAATTAAGATTTTTGGGGGCTGTTGGTGATTTATTGAGACTGGAAAAGCTGAAAATAAGCCCGGTTGAGATATGGGTATCAGACCAAGTATGTCTGATTGAGATGATATTGGTCAGGGCTGTTGAGAATAATATTGAGAGTCCAAATATATACTCAGAATAATTTTCAGATAAAGTATTGAGCCCAAATAAAGGTCCTGTTTATCTTAAAATGATGAATCTTTTAATGAAGGGTTAAAATTAAAAACCAAAAGCCCAAATCCCTCCTCTTTTTCTCGTGAGCTTTGCTGAGAGAATTAGGAGAAACACTTCATTTCTTCTCCTTTTATTTCCTTCTTCATTTTCCCTTCTCTTCTTCTTCCAAACCCTAAGCTAAAGTGGTGCCATCTTCACCCTCCTCCATTTTCATTTGAAGAAGCTTGGAGGGAGGCCATTGGAGCTTGAAATATTCTTCCTCTTCCCCTCAATTTTCACAACTCCCTCCCTTCTCTTGATACCCAATTTCGTTTTGGGTGTGGTAAGCCATTTTACCACTTTTGTTTGGTTTAAATGCTATGGGTGTGTGTTATTATGAGTTGGGGAGTCATGCACGTAAATGGGTATTTATTAGAAGCATTTAATGTTTGAACCCTAGAGTGGGTCATCATAAATGTGAATATTTATTAGGGGTTAATGATGGTAGATACATTTATATTGGGAAGAGATGGAGAAAAGATGATGCATTAATGAATGGTTGGACTTTGGTGGAAACCCTAGTTATGAGAAATTAGGGGAAAGAGAATAATGTTGGTCCAAGAGTGCGTTTTAAGAGGGAATGCATGTCATTGATGGGTATAGGTGTAAATAAATGAGATTGTGTGAATGTTGGGCTATTATTGTTAGTAACCCTTGAATTTAATGAATGTGGCTTAGTGGGAAGGAATTTCAGAAGCCTAATAAATGATGAAAATGATGTTTATAACATGTTCTAAGCATGTTATGAGTAGTAGATGTAATAATAGTCAATTAGAATTGAACTTGTGTTTAGAGTAGTTAATTGATTGAGGTATTACATGTATATGTAGGACCTATTCCGAACGACGAGGTGAGCGCGTCGTACCAATCGAAATTCTTCTCTTGAGGTAGGAGAGGAGTCTTATGTTCTAAGTGCATGAATTTGAATGGTATATGATTGCCATATGTATTGAGATGCATGTTTACCTTGCTTGGAGTACTATATAATGTTGAGAATGATGTTGACGATATGTTTTGGCAACATGCTTGATGCATTTAGAATAATCTTGGTGTGTTGTATGGAGGCGTGAATTGTTGCTTTTTATATGATGATATACATGTCCACCGTAGTTGTATGATGAATGATGATGATGTTTAATAGAGAATGATTGGAGTCTTTGTATTGATGATAAAAGTAAATGATATGAATGAGAAACAGTAACAACGCCTCATAAAGATTTGAACTAATATGAATAACCAACAATATTGAATCCACTAAAAGCCTTATGGTGATGTTGGTGATGATGATGATGATGATGATGTATGATGAGTGGCATGTATAGGATGCATATAATGAGAAATGCATATGATTTGCATTTGCATCCATGGCATACTGCATAGCCGCCGTTGTTGGAACATTAGGGGAGTTCCCTCGGCCGACCCAGTGGGAGGGTGGCTCGGTGCATGAGCAATTTTATTTTCCCCTGTGACTCGGTGTGTAAGTCACGAAGCCGCCCATGTATTGCTACGGGGAGCTACATGTGGCTGACCCTTGTGGGGGGTGGCTCTTGATGAGCAGGTGACCCCGGTGGTCCTTGGGATCACAGCCGCCATGATTTGATATTTAGCCGGCCCACTACACCATATGTCGATTATGTTGTATACCGTGGTCATGGTGAAAATCACCAGGTGTTGCAAGATGGGTTATGTGGTTTGGTACCAGTAAAATAATTTGTGAATGCATGTAAATTTAAGAATAAGTGTACACATTTTACTACTGCAGTAGGGGTATAGTTAGATGATCATACTTGAGTCCCATAATTGGTGTTTATATTCCCATAGTCAGATCTGCAATTGTTGATATATTCCATTGTGCATATGCATTAGCTTAAAAGCATTTACATATAGCAAGAAAGTATGCCAAAGATGATGAGTTATGATATGGATGAATTGGAGATGATATAATACGTTAAGACAACATGAAGATATGAATACCAAATAATAACTTGAGTAAAATAATGTATTGTGTGTTAGTCCAATGTTGTAGGACTTGATTATGTACATGCTAGCTTGACTTAAAATGATGTTGAGTTATGTGTGTGATAAAGATATAATGAGAAATGAGGTGTTGTGTATATGCAAGTATACATGTCTGCTGCATATGTACATAATCACATGGTATTCATATTCATCCTTTTGGAATGTATGACTCACTCTCCCATGTTGTCCATTTTTAGACTTGTGATGCAGGGCAATTATGGGAAGAGTGGATATTTTGAAGTGCATTTTGGTTGAGGAGGTAAATAGTTGTATAGGAAGTGCCTTGGCCGGCAAAATCTAGATTTTTGTATAGCATATAGTGTATATGTATGCCTATTTTGTTATCTAGATTGTAGATGATGATTTTTGAGGGTCATGTAGGAAAATCAGACCTTGGTGTTTGTGGCCGATTTTCATCATTGACCCACATAATGTAAGATGATGAGTTATGAAGTTAGTTGATGATGAATTCTTATGAATGAATGATGTGTTTTGTAATTTATGGTATTTGATGAAGATGTTGTGAGAATGATTTAAATGCCATGTAATGAATGAAAGGGAGTTGAATTTAATATGTATGAAAGAGTGGATAGACTCCCAAATGCATAATAGAATATGAGTAATGCATTAGAATAGGCTAAAATAGCAATAAATGGTATTCGGTATGTTAAGTTGCATGAAAATCTCATGTTTGCCCATTTTCTGCATAACTCACTCAAGCGAGTGGTGACCTCGCTCGAGCGAGATCCTCCTGCATCAGTGTTGTGGCCACTGGCCGAAATTCTCCCGAGCGAATGGCTTTCTAGCCCAAGCAAGATTGAACTCGGATCAGTGGTTGGTCACTGGACCATTTTCGCTCAAGTGAGAGGAAAGGAATTGGACACTAGACGATTTTTGGCCAGGCGCGCCTTGCCTTGCCCAAGTAAAAATCGGGCAGTAAGTCCCCAACGTTGCTGGAGCAATCTCGTTCAAGCGAGATGTAACTCGCCTAAGCGAGATTGGCCCCTGAAGCAAATACCTCTCTCTCACTCAAGTGACCTGTTGGCTAGCTCAAGGGTACTCTTCGAATCTCGCTCAAGAAAGGTAGGGCTCGCTTAAGCGAGAGGAGCCCCTAATGCTTAATCTTTTCTTCACTCAGCCTTTCCTTGTTTTGCTCAAGTGTGACTATGCTTGCTCGCTCAAGCGAAAGTGGTGCTCGTTTGAGCGAGTAGCTCCCTGATGCAAAAATTTTATTTTATTTCAAATGATTAAATCTCCTTTGCATTAAACCCTTTTATTGCATCATCTCAAGAGTATTTTGGGGCATATTATAAATCTCTGCACTACATGAAATACCTTCTCTTTAATTTCAATCATGTAACATCAAAATTAATTAATTCTTCCGCTATTTTTAATTGGAAATTTATTATAAAATCATCTTTTAATTTACCTTCTCATATCTTCACATATGGGAACGGTTTCTCATAGATCCAGGCATTGAGATAAAAGCTTCACTACCCTAATTATTCGATTTATTAATGATTGATAAATGGGGCATCTCAATGTTGAACATTTTTCCTAACTCTCACTCCATTAATTATTGCCCATTTATTTATAACCGCCTTAGTTTTCAGTTCTTAAAAATCATGAACACCTTTAATTTCTTGCACGATAGGCCACCGGCTTTCGGCACCACCACCACTGTCCAACACCTTAGAGGTGAGGTGTCACCACCAGAGCACTCCAGCCGACTCACCCTCCCTAAATATCTCACCATCCATACACCTAAGCCATTTATTCCACTAACCATTCATCACTCTACTACCATTCATCACTTTACTATGTAACACCCTCGGTCAACTAGGACAATCCCTTCCACTAGATTATCATAGTCAACCAAGAGGTTATGAGTTTTATAAAAATGTGGAAGTTTTTTTTTGTACAAGAAAACTTGGTGGAACAGATATACCTTATATACAACATAATCATATATAATACATGGTCTTAACAGTAACTGTACATACTAAAAGTAAAGGGGCATGCAAGCTCCCATAAATGAAAATAAAATCAACCTATTCTATTCATCCTTGGTCCAAGAAGAGCCTGACTGATCCTCGAAGTGAAGTCCCTGTCCATCCCCATGATGTCTGGAAAAATTTAGCATAAGGGTGAGTCTCTATCTCTACAACAATTTGGAAGGTATCTTATCGATACCTACCTCACATACAACACAAATAATCCAGGATCGAGTCCCTCTTATTTTCTTTGGGGTCCCTAAGATACATTCTAAGTTATCTGACCATTCTTGATCTCAGCTGACCATTCCTATTTTCCATTCACCTTTCAGAATCACTAAGATTATATAATTATACTTAAACAACAAACAGTCACAATCTTATTACAATGATGCAACGCATGAGTTCATTTCATTATTTCCATTCTCTTTATTAGTCATCATGATGAATGTGGGCCCATCTCCTCCTCATCAATCCCAACACAACACATATTATAATCCTACCTTATTCTCCCTATGCAACTAGAGCAATCAGAGGTCTCCTCGTTCTGGTTTTCACAAATGGGTAAAGACCTATAGTCCAATCATCACAATGGCCAATCATACATCTCATCAGAACGAGCACTCAATGGCCATAGAAACCTCCACCTCTCATCGAAGTATATATGAGTTTGCCATGGTCGTCTGAAGTCAAGCGTGAATTTGAGCCATTGGAGTGATGAATCCAATATACTCCCTAGATTACCCTCGGGGGTCGAGGCGCAACTGTTTCTTTAGTGTATCCATCACTGTATGCTCTAGGGGATCATTCCACATCCCTCCTTATTCTTCATGTATGATGCACACAACACACAATTTCTTTTCACTAGTCAACGATAGGGTCCTTTCAATGACTCCATTTTATTTCTAATGTCAGGCTACTTTCTTTTCATTAAATTTCAATTAATTATTTTCCTTGCTTTCTCAAAATTTCCTCAATTTATAACGGTCTCACCCGACGCTTAGAAATGAAATGAGATTTAATATTTTCTAGAAATCATGGGTACGTTGGCGCTACAACGCCCATCATCACATCAGATCTGATTTAATTTCGTCACATCATTTTCACAGTTCCTTCATCTCAGGGTGCCTACCAAGACATTTCTTCATTCATTCTTTTCTTAATTATTTCAATATATTCATTCATTGCATCATAAAAGTGCCATTCACCACACAATTCACTTTGATAAGTATAAAATCACATTCCATACATACGTCATCATCCCATACTCATCATATATTTCATCACACGTACTCATCACATATAATTAACACATATTCATTCAGGCACACAATTACATAGCAGTCGCCAAACACAACATTTATCATACAAGCATTACCCAACATTTATTATACATATTATTACAGTGAGGGAATCACACATACAGGTATACTCGTGGATATTTCCTTGTAAATAATTTAATTTTGGTTTCTTACTCGCACTTATCAGACTACTTATCTCGATTATCGTTCCTAACCAATCATTCTTATTACTAATAAAGTCATATTCCTAGTATACTTTTCTTTATCTATCAATTATCTCTAAATACTAAGTGATCTTATAACTACTAAGTACATCATCTAGGCGAATTTAGTTTGTTAAAGATATTCTTTATCCCCTTAGCCTTTAAATATTATAGTATAGTCATACTTATTCTTCTAAAGTATCCATTCAATTTATTTAAGATGTCCAAATTCCTTCTATTGTCTCATACTTACTACTACTGGATTAATTTGTCCTTGATTTATTCATATGTGATTTAAGCACAGCTTAAATCCTGCCATTAATGTTGGCATCGGTGTTTCTCCCTTTCTTAAACCTTTATTTTTAGTAACATTTACTTTAGCTTGTTAAACTTCCTTATCTCATTAAATTTTCTAATGTCCAGCCATTATTAAGCAGTTTCTTTTGTTAATCCTAATCATGTTCTATGAGTAGGGTACTTATTTCCTTGGTTGCTAAATGGGTCACTAATTCCTTATGTATAATCATTAATTTAGCGTTACTCTCTCTAAATTTCTAGTTACTAACTTTTGTACCTTTTCTTTACTCCCACTATCTTTAGTTATATTAACGAATTAGTTTCCTTAGTTGCATTCTTTTAGTCGACTAGGGTTTACTTTCTCTATGACATCAAATTATATCTAGAATCCGCTCTAATATTACGAATTTAGTCAAATATTATTTAGCCATTGAAATTACTATTTAATTCATAAGTCATTTCTACTTTTTATTACTTAGTTCAAGCCTAAATTCTAGATCCCTTCCTCTATTCTTTATCTTTACACATGATTAGTGTTGTATAACTTAAATATTATTTTATGTATGTCCTGCTTACTTAGTTAATTATTTACGTCATGCACTATATAAATATTTTCTAAAGTTTCTTTTATTTTATATTGATTACTAAAATTTAACTCTTAACATTTATTTCTTTATTCGATCTCTTAAAATTATATTTATTTCATTCAAGTACCTATCTCCTATCTTAATTAATTTATTAGGATCCCTTTTATTTCAAATTAAACTCTAACTAGCCATTCATTTCTTTTCATTCTAAGTTTACTTAGTCCATTGATGTATTTAAACCCCAAGGTTTTATTTCCTAATCAAATTTCTTTTGCCAAATTCATTTCATTTTATCAAGTTCCTAAAGTCTCCTTTTTTTTATCCTACCTCAAGTAGTCACGAAAGTGGTCGCTAAATTGGTCATGAAATTTCTTTCTAAATTCCAATATTCATTGTACTAAAAAGGCCCCTTTATTTCCATTTCTTTTTCTTAATCAATATAATTTATTTAGACCTAAACCAAGTTACTTATTAGTAAAACTTTTCAAGTAAGACTTTTCATTTGTTAAAAAGAATCCATTTATTTAGCGCTTGGTAAAATAACATGTCATAACCGTTCGGTTGGTAACCTTCCTCGAAATACGCAATCTCTTCAAACAACTTCAACAACACGCAACAATAATTTAATTTCCTAAAATGGGGCTTACCGGGATAAAATAACCATAAACTACACAAGATCACAAAAATTTAAATTTAAATAATACAACCATATCGAATAAAACTGAGCCTGCCTAACGCTAATTTTTCTACGTTTTTCATTCTAAAATTGATCACGATAAAACTTCTTTCCAAATACGCCATTATCAAGATACGCTTAATAAAATTTATTAAAACACTTTTTAATGACATATTCTATTAAAGTTACATACCGTCGATGAAAAATTATGTAACTTGAAATCTCACCATTGGATCGCGACGAAATCTAAAACGGAGGTTCCCGAGCATACGAACAATATTATGGAATGATTAAAAACAAGATTAGACAAGGTGAGACCCCCATTACCTTGTTGGATAGTCACTGCCCGGAGGAAGAAAAATGGCAAACTCGTCAAAAATTCATCAAACGTTCTAAAACGTTTACCGATTGCTTCTGGGTCACTAAAAACTAATATACATGAAATTTTTGAGTCGTTAAGAGTCATGGATAGCCAAGGAAAATTACAAACAGCCATGAAATTGATTTGGTTCAAGAGGAACTTTTACCGATAGTTTGTCATTCACTTTGAACCTTTCGTTGTTCATCGCTGATTGTCGCCTACGGTTTCTGATCCTAAGAAAACAACACATGCAACCAAAAGGGGACAATGAAGTCACGGTTTTGGGCTTCCAAAATAGAGAGGAAAATGCTACAAAACAAAAACACAAACTATTTTGGCACCAGAGAAAGAAGAGACAAGATCAAAAACCAAAATGCAAAAATCCTTACCTTGGTGGCCTTGGATGGTCACGACTCTAAGAGGCCAAGGTAAGAGGGTTTCTAGGTGGATTTCAAGAGCTCTATACTTGAAGAAAACTAAGTAAAAGATGGTTGTTTGGTGGGAGGAAGGTCATGGGTTTGGTGTGGAAGAAAAATGGAAGAAGAGAAAATTTTTATTGGTTGGTGGTGGTGGTGTATTTGGGTTAGATGATGATGAATAGATAATGATGTTTAAGATGGATGAAGTATAAGAAAAGAAAGAAGTATACTTGTTGGAATTTTTTTCCTAACTTAGAGAAAATGAGAGAATTGGAAGAAGCAATGGTGCTTAGGCAAGGTAGAAGATTTTTTTTTTTGGCATAGACCCTTGTTGGACAAGGAGTCTCACGGCCATGAGTGGGCAAAGAGAGGTGTCAACATTGTCCCATGCACTTGCTAGGTGTCTCATGCAGCTGTTTGAGTGATGGAGAAGGAGCTTGCATGGTCATGGCAAGTGGCAAGGTGGTGGTGCAACATGATTGGTTTATTTTCCATGCAAAGCTTATGTGTCAAGTGTAGGTGCATCAACTTGTTTGTGGATTTAAGGGCTGTTATGGGCCGAATTTGGAAAATCCCAAACATAAAAGTTTTAGATCTTTTTCTTATCTTTAATTTGGTATACGGAAAAAAATATCATTAAGAAATGAGTGAGTTAAGGCCTAATTACAAAAATAGTGTAAGGCTGTGACAAGATTATTGTTTCTTGAAAAGATTAATTTTTTGGGCAAAATTAGTGAGGAATTTGACTTCATTCCCTTCATTAAAGTTGTAGGGAATTGAGTTTTGAAATTATTGGTGAAAACATCATTTGATTTAATGGTCATACGAATAAGAAACATCAAAAATACTGAACATAGTATAAGCTACCATTGGAAAAACATGAATCAGTGTGGTATTTTAAATTTTAGGATTTATGGAGCAAGAATTGGCTTTCGAGCCCTTCTTGGAGTTTGTAAATATTTCTTTTCTATTTAATCTGATATATCATTTGTGATGATCCAAGATCGGTAGCCCGAGATATACCTCGATTTACGACAGGGTGCTCTAGAAGCTTCCTGGATCAGCTATTGCTTTGGAAATAAATTCACCATTAATTCTACTTTGATAATTTGGTTTTGTGACCTTCATGAACATTGTAGAGCTCTTTGATATAGATCTATAGCAAAAATAACAAGCGATTCAAGCACCAAACGAAGGAAATACGTGAATTTTAATGAAGACTGCCAGCATGATGATGAAACAGCAAAAGGGTTGCAAACATCTATTAAACTGTACCGATCTAGAAGGATTTGGCTTTTGATGTCTGCATGAAAAATATAGAGAATTTCATTATGGAGATTTTGACATCGGGTTTGTGCAAATCAAAGGTTGTATGAAAGAGTTATGAATTTTTTATGAACCATGAGCAGGGAAAAATGTCCAAATGATGGAATTTTGAGGCGAACATACTTAATCTTCGATTTTGAGGTCGACAGAGTGAGAATCGGAGTTCGGGGCTAGAAACAGAGATTGAAGATCTTTTCAAAAAGAAGCAATTGAGACCAAAATCGTTCAATTCTAAGGTTGTATGCCAAAGTTGGGTTCAAAACACTAAAGGTATTTAGGTCGGGTTTTAAAGTAATTTCTGAAGAAACTAATTTATGGAAAAACAAGGGTGATAGAGTCCGAACTAGGCTTCGGCCTCTTCAGGAAATGTTCCTAAAATATCGAAATAAATCACTAGAGATTGACTGTGTCGCCGTCAGATATCCCAAAGCATATGAACGGTCAAACGTAGGAGACGTTAAAGGTTTGATTGAGCTGATTAGGCCAAGTCAGACACCCTTGATTCTTCACAGAGGGGTCCTAACAGGACTAGTTTCCCTACTGGATCACTAGTCTCGGATCGAACAGTCAAAGTCCGACCTCTCGTTGGGTCTCACAGTTCAATATTGAGGGACCGGGCGATATTTTATTAATATAAATTTTAAATATTAATTATTAAGCATGAATTCATTATCGAATGTGAAACTAAATGTTATTAACAAGGACTAATTATCAAATAATTAATACTCAATTAAAATAACCATCATTAAATAAATAATTATTATAAAATAATATTATAAAATTTCAAATTAAATGGATAAATAAATATTTATCATTTAAAATTAAATAATAATATATTTCCAAAATAAATAATTTATTGATTGAGATTAGATATTAATTACCAGAATTAAGTATTATCTATAAAATATTATTGGTAGAAAATAATCATCAACCAAATAATATTAATTAGTACCCAATTAAACAAAATAATTGTCATTAACGTATTATTAATCAGTATTGTCAGACGTTATTATTATTATCTTCTTATCGCTGCTTCTCTCATTCACTATGCTTTCTCGGTATTCTCATACTTCATTTTAAATATCTTAACTAGTTCTGCTTTTCACTATTTTTCTTATACTGAACTCCTCGGGGAACAGACCAAAGCCTCAAGCTTCTTACCAAAAGCTCAATAGAGTATCCTTAAGAGTCATGAGGGTCTGGTTTCCTATTCTCAAAAATCAAGGCTGTTACACACTAACTCTCTTTCTCAGCCAAGCACCAACCCTCTCTGCCTCTACTTTTCTTTTATTTCTAGCAGCTCCCTTCTCTTTATTCTAGCCACCTTTACACGCCCAAAACCACCACAACTTCCCCCTCCAATCACGACACCATCACCCTTAAGCATCGCTATCTACAAATTTTAACTTCCCTTCTTCTTCCTTGCTGAACTTGTGACACCCTCTTCCATCCAAGGCTTAATTTTGCTTTAATTTGCATCATCAAAGACATCCATTCTACAATTGATTCCCCCTTGTTCACTCTTGGCCGTAAAGCTCTCTAAGTAAGGCAAGGTAAAATTTTAAGTTTTTAGTTCTTAATTCTTGGTTCCTCTTCATTCTTTTATTGAAATCAGAATTTTGTATGCAAATTTGTGGTTATTCTTTTCTGTTTTGGACCCCAAAACCATGACCGCTTCCTTGTTGGGTGGTTTCATGTGATGGATTCTAGGTACGGGAGGCGATCGACGATGATCGGCGAAAGATTTCAAGCAATTGGTGAATTTTTAGCGGCTAACCAGTTTCCCCTTGCAAAACCGTGACCATCATATGAGCTAAGGGGAGTCTCTCTTAGTTTGATTTGATTTCTGGCAGCCTGATATTGCTTCTATGGTTTCTAGGGATAACCCCTTCAAGTTTTGTTGCGATTCGATGGTTCGATTTTAACGCTATTTTTAATTGTTGTTGGTGATTTCATAATTATTTTTTAGTGTATGTATGTATTTTTATCATTTATCATTTATCATAAAGCGTGCATTAAAAATCATGTACCAGTTTAATTGTTACCGGAGTTCAGGATCCCGCTACGGAGATTCAGTGGTTACCAAAAGTTACTACGGGCTCGGTGTTATTTTAAGTTTGGTCTGTAATTGATTATAAATTTTGTGTATATTTATAATTTTTTGGTAAGCCCTGTAAATTGGAATAATTCATCCAGTCCAAGTTTCTAGAACGCCTTTGAAGAAATCACGTGTTTCAAGAAAATTCATCAAATTGCGCTCGACTCCGTTCTATTCGAGTTCATTTTTAAATTTTATGATATTGACAATTTTAACATAAAGTATCAAACAAATTTTGTAAATTAAAAAGGGATTTGATAAAGAAATGAGTAACACAAATTAATTAGAAATAAGAAGTTTTGATAATATATTAGAATTTGAAGAAATCATGATTTTTAAGTAAATTACAAGAAAAGTACATAATATAAATATGTTAGAATATTAATTAAATTTTAGAGATAGTAACTAGGTACTAAAAGTTTGAAAAGGAAAATTGAATATATATATATATATATATATTAGGAGCATTCATAATTAAGATTTAGTAATAAAATTTTATAAGTATATGTTAGGTAGTTAATGGAACCTAGGAATAACTAGTAAAAGAAAAAGAATAGGTACCTAGCTAATGATGGTAATAGTATTATTAAAGATAATAATGGCATATCGTTAATAACAAGGTGACATGATGACTAGACCTAAAGTAGGAATTTAACAAGTTAAAAAGATATCACTTAGTATAAAAATAAGGATTTAAAGAAATAAGATATATATATACACACACATATATATGTCACTATTTTTACTTAACAGAGTTTTGTAATAACCAAATACCAACTTTAGAAAAGAAAAATAGCTACATAACTATGGATATATGTATATACACGATTTTGGTATAACCGGGTAGTGATAAGTAATTATCAAGAAATACTCCTTAGTATTTAAAAATAAATAGGTAAGTAAAATGTACCCTAAAAGGATAAATATACCAATATATATATATGGTTTAGTAATGCATATTTAATTAATAAGTATATTTCGTAACTACTATGTAAAATATACCTTAATAGAAATTAAACATACTTATACACTATATCCCTACGACTATATATATATATATATAGGATTATCTTATGAGAAAAGTTCTCTTATATGAGAGTGAGATGAGCGAATCTGGGCTGTATAACCATACAATGGATGGTTAAGATTATAAGTTTTTCAATGTCACATGATCATTTAAAAGGTTACATGACTTTTTAAAAACTCATATGATTAATCTCAACCATCCATTGTATGGTTGTGTGGTACAGATTCGCTCCTCTCACTTTCACATAAGAGAGTCTTTCTCATATGATATGTAATAGCCCTATTTTTGAGAATAGGAAATCAGACCCTCAGGATTCCTGAGGATACTCTATTGAGCTCTCAGTTGAAAGCTTGCAGCTTTGGCCGGATCCTTGAGCGGTTAGTATGAGAAAATAGTGAAGAAAGAAAGCTAATCTAGGTATTAATTATGAAGTATATGAATATTGAGAAAATATAAACAGTAAAAAAACCAGCTCAGATGAGCACAAAGAATTAAAAGGAAGATTAGAAAATATGCTTGTAATCGAAAGGAACAAAGGTGAGAGACTGTTAATAATGAATAATATTTTATAAGTAAAAATAATATGTTAATAATGATTATTTTGAGTATTGATTAGTTGATAATAATTTAATCAATAATTATTCCTTGCTAATAATATTTAATTTAACATATAATGACGATTTAATAATTAATAATTTATATTTAAATTTAATGTTAATATTATATATTTAATTAATTATTTAAATATATATATATATATTTATAATAATATTTTATTTTTAATTATTTAATTAATTTTGAAATCATAATTTTATTTAAATTATTTATTTAATTAATAATTATGTTTAATAATAAAATATTGTCGGGTTCCTATATTGAACTGTGGGACCTAGTGAATGATTCGGTATCGACGATTTAGCCCGAGACTAGTTGTCTAATAGGGAAACTAGTCCTCTTAGAACCCTATCTTGGTAAATCGAGGATAACCGGTTCAATCTAACAAGCTCAACTAGTGCCTCATGTACCTCCCTCGAGTGATCGTATACTTACTTTGTGGGATATCCGACAGTAGCACAGTCAGTCCCTAGTGACTCATTTCGAGGAGTTAGGAACTTTTCCTGAAGGGGCCAAATTCTAATTCGGGCCCTATCAACCCCGTTTCTTAGAGAAACGGTTAATTCAAATCGAACCTTCGAACCCCGTCTAAGCACTTTCAGTGTTTTGGGCCTAACTTTCTCATACAATCTTAAAATCGAATGATTTTGGTCCCAATTTCTTCATTTCAAAGAGATCTAGGATCTCTATTTCTAGCCTTAAACTTCATTTTGCACCCTGTTATCCTAAAAATTATGAACTAAGTATTTGTACTCAGAAAACTCATTATTTAATCCTTTTAATCTGCGCATGGTTCCTTCAAAAATTTATAACTTCCTAAAGGCTGAATCCTTCCCAATCGGTACAGTTTTCACAATCTTTACGGATTTGTTCCAATTTCATGACTACACTATACACTTTTAGGAAAAAATTCATATCTCCCTCATACGGTATTAGAATTATTCCGTTCTTTTTTCTATGGTTTTGTATCAAAGAGATACACAAACTTTATAAAGGGCATGAAAGCTAATTCCTTACCCATTTTCCCCAGTAAATTTATTTTTTGGAAATTCATTTTCGTCACAACCTAGAGCAGTTTTCGTATTTTAGGCATATCTTCCTCGTCTAATGATGGATTTTTATAACATCCTGCCTAATTATTAAACCCTAAACATGCAATTAAAGTTAATTAAATGTTAAATATTGCACCAGTTAATAAAAATACAGGGGAAATTTTTCAAAAATCTTTACATCTATCCTATGATGTCCCTACATGGCTTTACGGGTCTCTAATAAGGTATCTTAGGCTTGGGAGACCCACAACTGCTCAAAGAAAAATTATAGCATGCAAACTCCTTGCGCACCACTTAGTAACTTAAGTCAAATTGGAGTTACACAACTCTAATAGAGATAAGCCTAAATGGTACACCTTCATAACTCAAATACCTACAATTGTTATGAAGAAGTTGAGGGCTAATTATGCCCCGAAGACTGTTTAATTTGCAAATTTATAAAATCAGCCCTCCTAAAATTTTTCAGCCTGAACACCTTATAGTATTTTGGCTATAACTTGGGCTACTGACCTCTTATTAATGCAAATTAGGTATAAAAACAATAGCCACAATATTTTCTACAACTTTCATGAAGAAAGCAAAAGTTAAATCAGCTTGCTTGATCGAGATTTTGGGCGCTTAAGCGAGATTTTCGCTCAAGCGAGAGCTTGAGAGAAAGTCAGCTCGCTTGAGCAAGAATGCTCTAGCTTGAGTGAAAATTTGATATAAACCACTCTTGAGCGAGAATATCCTCGCTTGAGTGAGATTTCGGTAGAATTCACCCCTTAACTCATAACCTACAAATGAACTTCTAACCTACCTAATTTGCCCGTTTCAACTCTGATTGCTACCAAACTTCATAGGCACTATGCTTTCCCCATTCCAGAGCTGTTGGCGCTATCTGTTTGCCAAAATTCCAACATATGCTCAAGATATGCGGAAAAATGAATTCAATTGGGCTCTAAACCTCACAAAGCCTATATGCACA
Organism: Clitoria ternatea; assembly: GCA_037962975.1. Classification (NCBI taxonomy): domain Eukaryota; kingdom Viridiplantae; phylum Streptophyta; class Magnoliopsida; order Fabales; family Fabaceae; genus Clitoria; species Clitoria ternatea. The sequence continues at coordinate 33,854,762 of CM075672.1, read as the reverse complement.
GTTTCTAAACGTCATAAGGAACCTATTGGTACCCTCCAGGGATCCGAAACCCGACGGGTCTCAATTTCATCTATTTAGTTCCTAATGTCATATAAAGGCCTATTCAACTACATGCATAATTAATTCATCCAATCATCAAGACACTAAACAATTCACACACAAATCGCATCATTCATAATTCACAAGTATACGCAAGACCTGCCCCTAGCAATTTATCATCCACACACAACATTGGCTCCATGCCAATGTACATCAATTCATGAAAATCAACATTGCTCACATTAACATCATCACCTTACTAATCCATCAACATAAATTCATATCCATATGTGAATTATGAATCATCATTCATCACCATCAATCCTAATTCAAATCGTCATTATTCATACCACATCATAATCACATTAGTACAAAAAATGGAATAGTGGCGAAGAAAATCCATCGCTAACTAAAAAAACACCATCGCTACGTATATTAGCGACGACCTTTCCTACGAAAAAATACTGTCGCTGAATCCTTGGTGGCTAACACCTCAGCGACGGGACAAAACACCATGGCCAACTTAGTGACAGCCAAACCCCGTCACTGAATCATCAATAGGAAAAGGAGGATGTTGTCGCTAATTTAGAGACGGGGGGGTTAGAATCCCGTGGCTAGTTCCGTAGCTAACAAGCCATGATTAGCGATGGGACACGGTAGTCACTGTTTCCTATTTAAATCACCGTCGGTGATGTCATAGCTAAAATAGTTACAACGCTAGCGACGGGTTCTGTCGTAGCCACATAGAGACAGTGTTAGCGACGGTAGATGTTCATAGCTGAATAGGCATAGTTTAGCGATAGAGACTGTCGTTGCTAAATAGTGACAATGTTAGCGACGGGGACTGTCCTTGCTAAATGATGACAATGTTAGCGACGGGATTTGTCGTTGCTAAATAGTGACAATGTTAGCGACGGGGTCTGTCATAGCCACATAGAGATGACAGGGCCCGTAAGCGCACGGGTTATGTCGCGTAATATAAAAGATTATCGTTCTCCACAGGGACTGTGTTCAAAGTACCAGCATATTGAAATTTAATTATCCACACAATTGATTTTTAAGATTTTTATAAAACAAAGCACAAATTAAAGTTGCACAGAATATAAATAAAAATAAAATTTACTTGACACTAAAAAAAATCAGAGTTGAGAGTATCTTGGGATTTTGGGGGATTAAGACTCTATTTTATATTTAATGAATTTTAACTTTTCATAAATAAGAATCAAATTAAGTTTTCCAAGGCGAATTTTCCAAAAGCTAATTAATATGTTCCTCTCGGAATCCTATTAATGTACCTAACCTATGGAAAGCGCTGCTTAATCCTCAGAAAGGCCCATTATCGTTTTATGAAAATCCCTTTTTTTTTTCTCAAAAGAATTTTGATTACTTTCACGGTTTTACCGAGGTCACATAAAGCATTTCAAAAATCTTAGGTTTAGTTCAAAGCTTTCCGGTAAAAATAAATCTCTCGATTTTATTAATTACCTAAACTTACTAATATACCCGTAAGTACATAGTTTTACCATTTAGGCTCTTGTTAGGAATCACTAAAAGCATTAAGTAAAAATTTGAACTAAATGGAAAACAGAAATTTATTTACTTTTAAGTCAAAATAACATCAACGTAAAATATTATCGTACCCCCGTTTTCCCAAGATAAAAATTTAGTTACACATGATACGGTATAAATTCATATATATAATGAAAAGGAAATACAACATACAATTCATGGTAAATAAAACTTACGGGTTTCTCCAAAAGCCCAGTAAATTTTCCACCGTAAATCTTTGTTCTGGATCCCTCCACCGTATACAAATTTAACCGCTCAATTTCACTGTCCTCTCAATTCTTATTTCACAAAATAAAAACAAGAAAAGAATAACAACAAGAATTTTTCTTTCTCTGTGTTTTCTGACTCACTCTCTGCACAAAATTCTCACTGTCTCTTGTATGATTACCCTCTGCCTTGTGAACGTTTTCAGCCCCCCCTTTTTATATGCTTCAGGTGGTGTTTTTGTTAATTTCTCCCAAGGACCAGCCAGCTCATTCTTCCACTTTGTTTCCTCTTTATTTCTTCTTTTTCGTTGGCAAAGTGCTTCTTCATGGGAACCCATTTTTATTCACGTTACTCTGTCTCATTTTCTTGCTGTTTTCTTTGTCCAATTTCGTTGCTAACAATCCTGCTTTCATGTTGATTTAATGTCCAAAATTTCTTTGATAAATGCTGTCCAAATTCACGTGAATGGCTTGGTTGTTTGCTGTCCCAATTTTGCTGTCTTCTTGCTGTTTGTTTCATGCTGTTGCTGTTCAAAAATTCCTTGCTGTTTGCTGTCAGATTTCACTTGCTGTTTGCTGTCAGATTTCACTTAAAATCATTGCTGTTTACTGTCCCAATTTTCACGTTAGAAATTGGAGTGAAGGATGGCTTTGGTTACATGAAATGACAAGAGGCAATGGTCATTGAATAAAATAATGTTTGTGGACCATGTGAAAAGAAGAGGACAAAAAATATTTGGTGCATTGGTCATTGTATTTCCGTGAATGGAATTGGAGTTTGGAAGAGAATTTTTTTAATTAAAACTAGGCACATGAATTGGTCAAAGAATTATTAAACAATGGAAACATTTGCTTTGCCTTCTCTTTTGGTTTATATGCAGCCGTGAGTTCATTTGGACAAAGAGAGTGGAATTATTAAAATAATGGGTACATGGAAATGCACATGAGATAATGGTTGGCAAAAAATTCTGCACATGGGCCCTTCCTTAATGGCTTCTTACGTGAAAATAAGGAGTGAAAGGTGATGTATTGTTGCCTTAAAGGGACCCTTTCCAACGTGAAATGTATAGCTGCAGTAGGAAGAAAATTTTATCAAATTCAAGCTTATTTAATGTTGCCATTCAATCATAGTTTTTACGTGAAAGGCATAACAAAAATAAGGGTTCATTTTCTTCATTAAATTCATGCATAATTATTTGGACAAAGCTTGCATTTTTAGAGAAATAAACAATTTGAATTAATTTAAATGGAATATTAAAATAAAATTATTTTAATAGAAATGGAATTTAAGTTCTTTGACAATTATGAAGTACTAAATATTTAGTACTAAATTATTCCAATTCTAAAAAAAATATTTTATTTTATTTTATTCCAGTTTAAATTAATTCAAACAAAACTCAACACTTGAGCAGAAACAGTGAAATCATGAAATTTGGGAAAATATGATACTTGAACAATGATAGTGAATTTAAAGCGGAAATCATGAAAAACGGAGGAAATAATACAGTAACGACAGAAAATGTAAACAATTTAAACAGTGAGAAACAGTGTTCTAAAGCACTTATCAAAATACCCCAAACCAGAACATTGCTTGTCCTCAAGCAATCACCATATTCACACAATAAGAAACAGAAAACACTTAGCTTAGTAAATTAGGGAACCCAAAACAGAGAAATTGATTTATTCAAATGCCAAAATTAAATTTCTTATGTGAGTCAATTTTCAATGTCAAGACTTGAGATACTCTTCTCACAATTTCACTCTAAGTGTCTCATGGTTTGTGTATCACTCAAATCATCATAGTCAAAAATATTACCATAAGCTTGTTGATCAACCAGAAACTCCACAGTTTAGATAGAAAGCATGTCAAAGTCTAAAGGTCTTTCAAAGGGTTGTAACGGGGCCATGGGTCGTATTGTCATGGTAGGAATTTCAAGAAAAATGGAGTACAAAAGGGCTTAAACAGTCATGAATGATTCAAACTTCCATCATAATTTCAGAAACTAACAGAGCAAATTTTTGAACTTTTATGGACTTTTTGTAATTCATTCAATATCATCCTTTTGATTTTCTTTTTCTTGCTTTTGTTTACATTCTATACATATTTTTCTTAAGTCCTTTTTATTTCTTTGCTCCACTAGATTTCCATCTTGTTCACCGTTAAGAGAATATCTGTCAATGAAAGGCTTCAAAGAAAAATTTTCACTTTCAGGCTCAAAAGGGGTAACTAGGGGTCAAATTGTGCAAACATTCTGAGGCTTAAGAATGAGACTTAATTGTGCCTTTATCATCCTAAGACATACAATCAAAAACCATTTTGAATCGGTTGAAAAACAAGTTCTAGAATATTAATGACTATGAGATTCACTTAATCAAGAAAATATGGGTTTTGAAAATTTGTTTGATAAATAACCCATTTAGGCTCAAATCTTACCATGGAAAGTCTTTTCAAAGAAAATTTTAATCACATAATGTTCATTTAAGCAATTATTTGGCATTTAAACAATCAAATTTTGAAAAATTTTACTCAAAATTTTGGGGTCCTTAGATACTTTAGCTTTGTATTCAAAGTTAATTTATCATGCAATCATGGTAAGTTACGAGATGACAAACAAAACAAGAAAAACACACATGTATGAAAAATATAATAATCACACAATGCAAACAAAACAGTTAAGTTTTCTTATCTACCACCCCAAACCAGAATTTGACATTGTCCTCAATGTTAAAATGGATGATAAAAGGATAAGAAAACTTACCTGGAGTAACCCCAAACCGGGATTTGGCTTAGTTTTTGTTTTATTTTCTTTTTATTTTCTTTTTTTTTTTACTTTAAATTCAGAATAAAACAACAAATTTTTATAGGGTTACCTCCCTATCAGTGCTAAGTTTTAAGTCTTCAGCCAGACTTTTCACCATTTGGATTTATTCATCAGGAGCATCAAACAAGTCCAAGTCACTTGCTTGTTGTATTGGTTGACCTGTCAAGTAGTGCTTTACTCTCTGTCCATTTACCTTAAATGTACCAGATTTCTCACTCCATAACTTGACAGCTCCAAAGGGAAAGACCTTTGTTACCTTGAATGGTCCTGACCATCGGGATCTCAGTTTACCTGGAAAAAGCTTCAATCTGGAATTAAACAGTAAAACCATATCACCTGGATTGAATGTTCTCCATAGGATGTGACGATCATGCCATTGTTTAGTTTTTTCTTTATAAATTCTGGCATTTTCGTATGCATCTAAACGGAGCTCTTCAAGCTCATTTAATTCCAACAACCTACGTTCACCTGCAGCCTTATGATCAAAGTTAAGAGTTTTAACAGCCCAAAAAGACTTATATTCCAGCTCAACAGGTAAATGGCAAGGCTTCCCATAAACTAGTTTAAATGGTGTGGTTCCAATGGGAGTTTTGTATGCGGTTCTATAAGCCCATAAAGAATCATCTAATTTAATAGACCAATCTTTACGTGACGTATTAACCACTTTTTGAAGAATGTTTTTAATTTCCCGATTGGATACCTCAACTTGTCCACTAGTTTGTGGGTGATAAGGTGTAGCAACCTTATGCCTAACTCCATATTTCTTTAGAAGGGTCTGAAAAGTTTTCTCAATAAAATGAGACCCTCCATCACTTATAACACATTTTGGGACCCCAAACCTTGGAAATATTATTTTCTTGAAAAGTTTAATAACAGTCTTAGCATCAGAATGGGGTGAAGCAATGGCTTCCACCCATTTCGACACATAGTCAACTGCTACTAATATGAACTGATTTCCAAAAGAGGAAGGAAAAGGTCCCATAAAATCAATACCCCATACATCAAACAATTCAACTTCCAAAATGGTATTCAATGGCATTTCATGTCTCTTACTAATGTTACCTGTTCTTTGGCACGCATCACAAGTTAGAACATACTTACGTACATCCTTAAAAATATGTGGCCAATAAAACCCAGCTTGCAATATTTTAGCTGCTGTCTTGGAGGTGCTCATGTGCCCTCCACAGGAAAGAGAATGACAATGGTTCAAAATATCATGGACCTCATCTTGTGAAACGCACCTTCGAATCAAACCATCAGCACATTGCTTGAATAGGAGGGGTTCATCCCAATAATAATGTTTGACATCTGCATAAAACTTTTTCCTTTGCTGAAAGCTAAGGTCAGGAGGTAAAATACCACATGCAAGAAAATTTACAAAATCAGCATACCAAGGAACACGTTGGATACTAAGATTCAAGAGTTGTTCATCCGGAAAAGATTCATTGATAGGAATATTATCTATTTCTTCTTTTTTGGATGTCAATCTAGACAGGTGGTCAGCGACCGGATTCTCAGTACCCTTCTTGTCCTTAATTTCCAAGTCAAATTCTTGCAATATTAGAATCCACCTAATCAGCCTAGGTTTTGCTTCCTTTTTATTCAATAGATACTTAATGGCAGAGTGATCAGTGTAAACAATAACATGTGAACCCACCAAGTAAGATCTAAATTTATCAAAAGCAAAGACAATGGCTAACAGTTCTTTCTCAGTTGTGGCATAATTTATTTGAGCATCATCCAGCGTCCGGCTGGCATAATGAATTACATGAAGCTTCTTGTCCTTCCGTTGCCCAAGAACAGCCCCCACTGCATAATCACTCGCATCACACATCAATTCGAATGGGAGTTCCCAATCAGGGGGTTGTACGATGGGGGCAGAGATTAGAGCTTGCTTAATCCTGCAAAAAGCTTCCAAACAAGATGAATCAAAATTGAAAGGCACATCCTTACCTAGAAGAGTTGTAAGAGGCTTTGTGATTTTGGATAAATCTTTAATGAACCGACGGTAAAACCCTGCATGTCCAAGAAAACTCCGAATACCTTTCACATTTGTTGGTGGGGGCAATTTTTCAATTACTTCCACCTTAGCCTTATCAACTTCTATACCTCTCTCAGACACCAAATGTCCAAGAACTATTCCTTCTCTTACCATAAAATGGCATTTTTCCCAGTTCAAGACCAGATTGGTCTCTTCACAACGCTGCAAGACTTGGCACAAATTTGTTAAACAGTTATCAAAATCCAAACCATACACTGAAAAATCATCCATAAAGACTTCCATCACATTTTCAATAAGGTCAGAAAAAATTGCTTGCATACACCTTTAAAAAGTCGCAGGTGCATTACACAGACCAAAAGGCATACGCCTATAAGCATAAGTCCCATAAGGGCAAGTGAAGGTAGTCTTTTCTTGATCAGATGGATGAATGGGAATTTGATGAAAACCTGAATACCCATCCAAATAACAGAAATAAGAGTGTTTTGCAAGTCTTTCAAGCATCTGATCAATAAAAGGGAGAGGAAAATGATCTTTTTTCGTGGCGCTATTTAACTTCCTGTAATCAATGCACATGCGCCATCCAGAGACAATCCTAGTAGGAATCAAGTTATGTTTATCATTTTCAATCACAGTTATTCCCCCCTTTTTAGGCACCACATGGACAGGACTTACCCATTTACTACTATCAACAGGATATATGACTCCAGCATCAAGCAATTTTAAAATTTCCTTTTTAACCACTTCTTGCATTTTTGGATTTAATCTCCTAAGTGGTTCTACTATGGGCCTACTTTCATCTTCTACAGTAATCCTGTGCATACAAAGAGAAGGGCTAATTCCTTTGATATCATTCATTGTATAACCTATTACCTTTCTATACAACCTAAGTTGTTTCAAAAGTTTTTCAGTTTCACATGGATTCAATTCAGCATTAACAATCACAGGATATGTGGAATTAGGACCAAGAAACTCATACCTTAATGAAGCTGGTAAAGGTTTTAATTCCACATTGGGGCTTACCACTTTGTTACCCATGACCTCAGTATCATGTTCTAGTGGAGCCTCAGAGCAATCAGATGTTCCTGCAGGCTCAATCATGAAAACAGTTTCAAGTGGGTCATTAGGAAGGGTTTCTTCCTTTACCACTTGTTCAACAGAATCCACACTACAGCAAACATCATTATTAAAAGGTTTTTCTAAAGCATTTTTCAAGTTAAAATCAACCTTTTGGTCTTCAACAGTCAGAGACAACTTACCATTCTTGACATCGATCACAGCACCTGCAGTTGCTAAAAATGGTCGTCCTAAAATAATAAGAATCAAAGAATCTTCGTCCATTTCTAGCACAACAAAGTCAGCAGGTATAAAAAATTTTCCTACTTTAATAGGAACATCCTCTAAAATTCCTACTGGATATTTGACAGATCTATCAGCCAACTGTAAAGACATCCTAGTAGGTTTTAGCTCACCCAATCCTAACTTTTCAGCAATAGATAATGGCATTAAACTCATACTCGCTCCTAAATCACATAATGCTTTATCTATATTCATGTCACCAATCATACAAGGAATAGAGAAACTACCTGGATCTTGGAGCTTGGGTGGAAGCTTCCTTTGAATTAGAGCACTGCACTCTTCAGTAAGTGCCACTGTACCATCTTCCTCCAGTCTTCTTTTATTGGACAAAATGTCTTTCAGGAACTTTGCATATGTGGGCATTTGCTGCAAAGCATCTGTGAATGGAATATTGATATACAGTTTCTTTAAAACATCAAGAAACTTACCAAATTGTTTGTCCAATTTTGCTTTAGCCAAGCGCTGAGGAAATGGAATAGGAGGTTGATATGGCTTAACCTCCTCCTTCTTTTCTTGTGGTTTCTCTTCTTCAATCACTGGATAAGATGAAGATTCATCCACTTTCTTCTCCTCCTTTGTAGTCTTGCCAACGGGTCCATCATATTGAGTACCACTCCTAAGAGTGATAGCCATGGTATGGTTAGACGGTCCAGCTTCAGGTTTTCCAGGAAATGTACCTGGTGCTCTTTGAGAGTAGGAGGCTTGTTGGGCGATTTGATTCTCTAATATTTTGTTATGGGTGGCAAGAGAATCCACCTTTGAAGCTAAGTTCTTTATTGCATCAGAGAATTCATCATTTTGTTTAAGTTGAGTAGCTACAAATGTCTCTATCAAGGACTCTAGCTTTGATTTTTGTGGAATATAGGGTCCTTGTTGGGGTTTGTAGTTACTTTGATTTCCTTGGAATGGCCTGTTTTGGAAACCAGGTGGACCTTGTGGAGGTCTGTAGTTACTTTGATAATTTCCACCATAGTTTCCAATAGCATCTACTTGATGCATTTCAGGTTCTTGATTAAGGGTCATTGCTAAATGGAAATTCGTAGCTCCATGTCCTGAAACACCACAAACTTCACAAACAACCTTAGCAGCACCTGTTGACCCTATCTTATCAAGTTTTAATGTTAATGCTTCAACTTGGGCAGAAAGTAGGGAAAGAGCATCAACAGAGTACTTACCTGGTGTTTTAGCAGGTAATCCTCTCTCAGAATTCCACTGGTGGGTGTTTTGGGCTATCTCCTCAATCAGGTTCTGGGCTTCATCCACATTTTTGCTCATGAAGGCTCCTCCAGCTGCAGCATCCAAAGAGATCTTTTGCGTGGAAGTTAGTCCATTATAGAAAATATGGACTGTCAACCACCTCTCTATCCCATGGTGAGGACATTCTCTCAGTATCTCCTTGTATCTTTCCCAGGCTTCATATAAGGATTCATCATCTTTTTGTGCAAAATTAATTATTTGTTTTCTTAACAAATCAGTTTTATTTCTTGGGTACCACTTATTGATGAAAGCACTGGATAGTTGTTCCCAAGTCGTGATGGATCCTTCAGGAAGAGAGTATAACCACGCCCTCGCTTTATCTCTTAAGGAGAAAGGGAAGAGTCTCAAGTGAATGGCATCATTGGTGGCTCCATTCATTTTCAAGGTGTCACAGTATTCAAGAAAGATTTGAAGATGAAGATTTGGATCTTCGGAGGGTAATCCTCCGAATTGGTTCTGCTGAACCATAGAGAGTAGTGAAGGCTTCAATTCAAAATTGTTAGCCTCCACTGTGGGTCTAAGGATGCTAGATCCTCTTCCGTTTGTACTTGGAGCAGCAAAATCTCTTAAGGACCTGTTTTGGTCTGCCATTTGTTTTTCTTTTTCTTGTTTTTGTTGTTTTTGTTGTTTTCTTAAAGCTCTAAGGGTACGTTCTATCTCAGGGTCAAATCCTAAGTTTAGATCGACACTACGGCTTCGTCGCATAAAAAGAAAATAAATGACAAATAAAATAAATAATCAAAAAAAAATAAATAAATAAAAAATAAAACAGCAACAGATACGCAAAATAATAAACAAAATACAAGATTACAAACAGAATAAAATAAACAATAAAAATATAGAATAAAATATTAAAATAAAAATATAGAAAAAGAAATAAATGAAACAAATAACATAAAAGAAAAAGAAAACAACAATAAACAAATACAAAGAACAGAACAATATCAAGAAAAATATCACACTAAATATACAACAGTAAAATAAAATAGAATAACAAAATTTTAAGAACAAAATAAAATAACAGAACAATTAATTAGAAATTCAAAAATAGTAACAATAAAAGAAAAAAGAACAGAATACAAAATACAAAATAACCAAATAAAATAAACACTAAAAACAAACAAATATACAAAAAGAAATAAATCAAACAAACAAAACAAAATAAAAATTAAAAAGAAATATTAACAAGTATGATCTAATCAAATTTCAATACTGCCGATATTTGAGGGACAACAGTCCCCGGCAACGGCGCCAAAAACTTGACAGGGCCCGCAAGCGCACGGGTTATGTCGCGTAATATAAAAGATTATCGTTCTCCACAGGGACTGTGTTCAAAGTACCAGCATATTGAAATTTAATTATCCACACAATTGATTTTTAAGATTTTTATAAAACAAAGCACAAATTAAAGTTGCACAGAATATAAATAAAAATAAAATTTACTTGACACTAAAAAAAATCAGAGTTGAGAGTATCTTGGGATCTTGGGGGATTAAGACTCTATTTTATATTTAATGAATTTTAACTTTTCATAAATAAGAATCGAATTAAGTTTTCCAAGGCGAATTTTCCAAAAGCTAATTAATATGTTCCTCTCAGAATCCTATTAATGTACCTAACCTATGGAAAGCGCTGCTTAATCCTCAGAAAGGCCCATTATCGTTTTATGAAAATCCCTTTTTTTTTCTCAAAAGAATTTTGATTACTTTCACGGTTTTACCGAGGTCACATAAAGCATTTCAAAAATCTTAGGTTTAGTTCAAAGCTTTCCGGTAAAAATAAATCTCTCGATTTTATTAATTACCTAAACTTACTAATATACCCGTAAGTACATAGTTTTACCATTTAGGCTCTTGTTAGGAATCACTAAAAGCATTAAGTAAAAATTTGAACTAAATGGAAAACAGAAATTTATTTACTTTTAAGTCAAAATAACATCAACGTAAAATATTATCGTACCCCCGTTTTCCCAAGATAAAAATTTAGTTACACATGATACGGTATAAATTCATATATATAATGAAAAGGAAATACAACATACAATTCATGGTAAATAAAACTTACGGGTTTCTCCAAAAGCCCAGTAAATTTTCCACCGTAAATCTTTGTTCTGGATCCCTCCACCGTATACAAATTTAACCGCTCAATTTCACTGTCCTCTCAATTCTTATTTCACAAAATAAAAACAAGAAAAGAATAACAACAAGAATTTTTCTTTCTCTGTGTTTTCTGACTCACTCTCTGCACAAAATTCTCACTGTCTCTTGTATGATTACCCTCTGCCTCGTGAACGTTTTCAGCCCCCCCTTTTTATATGCTTCAGGTGGTGTTTTTGTTAATTTCTCCCAAGGACCAGCCAGCTCATTCTTCCACTTTGTTTCCTCTTTATTTCTTCTTTTTCGTTGGCAAAGTGCTTCTTCATGGGAACCCATTTTTATTCACGTTACTCTGTCTCATTTTCTTGCTGTTTTCTTTGTCCAATTTCGTTGCTAACAATCCTGCTTTCATGTTGATTTAATGTCCAAAATTTCTTTGATAAATGCTGTCCAAATTCACGTGAATGGCTTGGTTGTTTGCTGTCCCAATTTTGCTGTCTTCTTGCTGTTTGTTTCATGCTGTTGCTGTTCAAAAATTCCTTGCTGTTTGCTGTCAGATTTCACTTGCTGTTTGCTGTCAGATTTCACTTAAAATCATTGCTGTTTACTGTCCCAATTTTCACGTTAGAAATTGGAGTGAAGGATGGCTTTGGTTACATGAAATGACAAGAGGCAATGGTCATTGAATAAAATAATGTTTGTGGACCATGTGAAAAGAAGAGGACAAAAAATATTTGGTGCATTGGTCATTGTATTTCCGTGAATGGAATTGGAGTTTGGAAGAGAATTTTTTTAATTAAAACTAGGCACATGAATTGGTCAAAGAATTATTAAACAATGGAAACATTTGCTTTGCCTTCTCTTTTGGTTTATATGCAGCCGTGAGTTCATTTGGACAAAGAGAGTGGAATTATTAAAATAATGGGTACATGGAAATGCACATGAGATAATGGTTGGCAAAAAATTCTGCACATGGGCCCTTCCTTAATGGCTTCTTACGTGAAAATAAGGAGTGAAAGGTGATGTATTGTTGCCTTAAAGGGACCCTTTCCAACGTGAAATGTATAGCTGCAGTAGGAAGAAAATTTTATCAAATTCAAGCTTATTTAATGTTGCCATTCAATCATAGTTTTTACGTGAAAGGCATAACAAAAATAAGGGTTCATTTTCTTCATTAAATTCATGCATAATTATTTGGACAAAGCTTGCATTTTTAGAGAAATAAACAATTTGAATTAATTTAAATGGAATATTAAAATAAAATTATTTTAATAGAAATGGAATTTAAGTTCTTTGACAATTATGAAGTACTAAATATTTAGTACTAAATTATTCCAATTCTAAAAAAAATATTTTATTTTATTTTATTCCAGTTTAAATTAATTCAAACAAAACTCAACACTTGAGCAGAAACAGTGAAATCATGAAATTTGGGAAAATATGATACTTGAACAATGAAATTTGGGAAAATATGATACTTGAACAATGATAGTGAATTTAAAGCGGAAATCATGAAAAACGGAGGAAATAATACAGTAACGACAGAAAATGTAAATAATTTAAACAGTGAGAAACAGTGTTCTAAAGCACTTATCAAGAGACAGTGTTAGCGACGACCTATGTTCGTAGCTGAATAGGCACAGGTTAGCGACGGGGACTGTCATTGCTAAATAGTGACAACGTTAGCGACAGCGTCTGCTCGTAGTTGAATAGGCACAGTTTAGCGACGGCATCTGTCTGTCGCTAATATTAAAGTTTTTTAAAATTCTTTCTTTAAAGTTTCTTTTATAAAGTTTTGTTAAATATTATTTGATAATTTTTTTATTATACTTTTTAATAATTGGAAATAAACACGATTAATAAAGAAAAATATAACATCATCAAACACAATGTAATATAAAATATACTAAACCGTGCTAATATTTACAACTCAAACAAAAAAAAATAAATACAAAAAAGTGTAACAATAAAAAAAATACAAAAATGTGTAACACTAAAAAAATAATCAATAAAATAAGAGTCAACTGGAGGGGGATCCTGGGATAGTGGTCTGGAAGTAGAGGGTCCGTCGCCAGGTCCAGCCAGTAACTACTCCAACAATCGATGTATCAGAGCCTCCTGCTAAGCCATCAGCCGACGAGTGTCTTCTCGATCCTGCTCAGCTCGCTCCTCTGCCAGCTACCTCTGTTTGTGCTCCTCTACAAGTTTGTTGTTCAAGTTCTGAATAACCTGAACAACATCTGGTGGTAACATAGAGGAAGAGGGTGGGGCCGTCCCAGTCCTGGATATCTGGGTGCTAACCCCACCGAGGCTAAACACCCTCCTCTTCTTATTTACACCTCCGACAGCCTCTAAATAGATGGCATTGTAGTCGGTAGAAGAAAGGGTGGAAGGTGTCTCCCCATCAGGAGTCTGAGAGGCCAACTTAGCCTCCTTCTCGACATGCATGGCCTGATACGCCTCCTACATATGTTTAGAAAAATTAATTACACTAGTATATGTTAATGTATAAAAAAATTAAAAAATAGTTATAAGTTTAATAAAGTACCGCCATGTCGGTGGTCTTCTGGTTAACCCAGTTACCAGCCTTGTTCTTCTTGGTAATTTGCATCACCTTGAATAACGAAGGCTCTTGGTGCTCCTTCTGCTCCTGCAATTTATAATATATTAAATTTGTTAGTGAAAAAGCTTTCAAGTCATTGTAATAATAAACATATTTAAGAAAATATACTTACAAATCTCTTTTTGTGCTCAATAATTGAGATGGAGCTCCCAATGTAGACAGAGGCTCCAGCATCAACCTGCCTGTTTGCCTTGTTCTAGGCACTGGCCTGCTCGAACAAGACACCTCCCCACTTCTGCAGCATTCCATCCCAGTGGGGCACGAGGACGCTCCGTCTTTGCCCTCACCTTCCAGAGGGTACTCTTGATGATTTTAGAGGTCTTTACGGTAAAGATCCTCTTAATCTCATCAGTTATACCCTCCTCCCACCGAAAGCCATGCTGTAAATTAAAATGCAATTCCAAATTAAACTCGTAAGCAATGTTTAACAATAAAAGTTACATGAAATTAGAAGAGTTGTGCTAAACTCACCGAGAATGTGTCAAACCATCTATCTTGGACAGTCTGACTAGCATCCGTCCAAGAGATGTAAGGACCATCCCACTGGGCCTTCAAAATCCTAGTAATCGCCTTCGTAATGCGAATACTATCAACATAACTGTATGCCATGCGATTGAACAATTAATTAACAAAATATTTTTATAATCAAACAAACATAAACCTTGGGAGTCCACCAAAGTTTTGACAGTCTCCCCTATAAACCAGACATTTCTAAATTTTAATGAAAACCCTATTACACACAGAAAACTTCCCAATACAGTTCAATGTAAATAAACAGCAACAAACCCTAGTGAGCTTTGCTCTCCACTAATGTAAAAATAAATCATGACGACCATCAACATGCTAAAGTTTACATAAGCATAAAACACACACAGATTCATCCTAGTGAGCCTTGCTTTCCACTAACATACATAATATAACATGATTACAAATTCAATAATAATGTGATCAACACACAAGTCAATACAAAAACACGTAAGTGTTAGGATATATAGTGATACTTACTCATCGGCGTCCGATAATGGGACGAGAGTCGGAAGAGGGTCAGATGCTGTAGAAGGGGTCGCCTCATGGACATGCTCCTCTTGCTGCTATTAAGGCTGTGTGCTGTCCAGGGTGGTGGAAGTGCCTACAGCATCACCTAGAATAGTCAGTGCGGACGTCACGTGTGCTATGTCATCGGTCGGTGTGGTTTCCCTCTGTGAGGTAGGGGTACCCAACCGTGTAACTGGGGAGTGCCTACCACCACCCTGACCAAATCGTCCTCCGCGTCCAGTCATCTGTCAATGAAACAATGTAAGCATTAAGCAATTAAAAAATAACATATATATACATAAATCTATACTCAAATACATACTCTGTGTCTGTTTCAATTTGAAAGCCAGTGTTTGTGTCACTGTCAGAATTTGTTTTAGACGTGTTATCATTATCCAAATTGGCCCTAGTCCATTTTAATGACAAGACAGCTTGTGTGTCAATGTTTTCACCACCCGAGGCCGCAAATGTCTCATCTTAAATGTTTGGATCAATATTCAACATTGAGTGACTGTCCTGGAGGTCGCTTAGAGCTAGTTGATAAGCATCTTCAACCTTATCGGTAACGTTATCAATGATCTGACTACGAGCCTTGGCTTTGAGGACTGCATACTATTCCCGGTGCCCTCTAGGGAATTCTGTGTAATAAACTTGCTCAGCTTGCTGGGCAAAGATGAAAGGATCAAACCCTTTATATCTACTGCTTTTTTCACCTCAACCAATCCGTAATGGTTGTCGACTTTTGTACCCACTTTGATTGTGTTGTCGTACTAATCATAATTGAATAAAACTAAATCTTTGTTATCCCGTCCGGAGAGAGAAACTTGAACGATCTCTTTTAATACACCATAGAAGTCCTCCTCTAAATGCCCAGTTGTGCCTTTAACATAAAACCCAAAGTTATGTGTTCACATTCCTTCACTCCATTGGAAAACGTTAAACTTATAGCCATTTACGAAGTAAATTGGCTATTTTTTAATATTTTTCACAGGCCCCTAAGAAAGAGCTTAGAGTAAAGGGTCTTTAATTTGGTTGTTTGGATCTTGAATCTATTCAGAGCATAACATTGTGCATTATGCTAGAATGTAGATAACTATACAACATAAAAGAATAAAAATATAGTGATCGGCCTTACGTGCTGTGCAAACTAATCAACGAACTTGGATGATACCTCACTGCAGATTTGGCCGTCAGTTATATCATTGTGCTCTTGTCTAAGTATATCTGCATATATACTGCTTAAAGTAGAAAAGTTTAACTACACAGCAATCCTATGGATGTGAAGTTGGAAAAATGTAAAAATAGTTGACTTACTCGAGGTATGGTTCAACTTCCTCGTAGTTTAGCAGAATATACAAGTGGGCCGCCTTTTGAATTTTCTTATCAATGTAACATTTTATGACCTTGCCTCCAGGACGACCAAGGTAGTTAAATATTAAGGTTTATTCGCCAACACCAGGGTTTGGTGCCACTACAAGGTTACAGGGGATTCTATTCATTCTTGTTTCTATCTCTGTCAGAAAGTAAAATGAAGCAAAAGTGGTCATTTCTTCCACTAAGTATGCCTCACAAATCGATGCCTCAACACATGCCTTGTTTGAGACTTTGTCTTTTAAAGAACGCATGAATCTAGTGAAACATAAAGAATTGTTGAGTTACAATCAATTTAACAGTTTTATAAGAAAGTGAATTAATGGATTTGAAGTTGTTCTAGTGTTTAACCTTTCAAACGGATACATCTAACGATACTGGACAGGTCCACTAACCCTAGCCTCGTATGGTAGATGAATCGGTAGGTGCTCCGTAGAATCAAAAAAACTAAGGGGAAAATCTACTCCAACTTACAAATCAACACTGGAATGCTTTCCTCCATCCTCACAAGAGTCCCCTCTGTTAAGACTGTTGCTGTCAACTCTTTAAAAAAATGACTCAACTTAACCAACGGTTTCCAGATGGGTTTCAGTAAGGCATGAAATGCGTATGGCAGTAGTCGTTGCATAAACACATGACAGTCATGACTTTTCATGCCGAACAGTCTACCCTCCTTTAGGTTGACACATCTACTCAAATTCAAAGCAAACCTGTCAGACATGGTTAAGCCATTCACCTAGACACAGATAGCCATCCATTGAGCCTTTGTTAATACATATTTTGCTTGCGTTTTAAATAGTTTACCATGTCTTGCATCTCTCAACTCCAGGTCCTTCCTTGAACACAACGTTGCAACATCTAATCTGCTTTTCTCGTTGCCTTTTGTTTTGCCTTTGATGTCTACCACAATGTCAAATATGTTCATGGAAACATTTCGTTCAGTGTGTATGACATCTATGTTATATCTTAATAAAAGGTCTTTCCAATACAGTAAATCCCATAATATACTTTGCTTCACCCAGTGATGCTCCTTCCCGTAACCCGCAAACTCCTTAACATTCTTATCCCAGGTGTAAGGATATTCAAATACTTTTTCCCACACCTGTGAACTGGATAATCCATACAGCAGAGGTTCATTGACAACCTTGTTTTTCTTAAAAGCGATTCTTGGTCTCCTGTAAGGGTGATCCAATGGTAGGAATTTGTGATGACAGTCAAAATAACTTGTCTTTCCGCTAAAGTGGAGTGATTCCCCCCGATGTGTTCCATGCATATAGGGCAAGCAAGCTTCCCAGACGTTGACCATCCAGAAAGCATACCATACGTAGGGAAGCCATTAGTGGTCCACATCAAAACAACCCTCATCATGAATTTTTTTTAAGGATGCATCGTAAGTCATCACCCCAATATCCCATAATTCTGTCAACTCCTCAATCAATGGTTGCAAAAAGACGTTTACTTTTACCTTTGGATTTTTAGGTCCTAGGACAAGTATGGATAGAAACATCACCTTTCTCTTCATACACATCTCAGGAGGCAAATTGTACGGGGTCAGGATCACTGGCCAACAGGAGTACGCTTTTCCATATTGACTAAACGGGTTAAACCCATCAATACATAGGCCAAGCCGTACATTATGCAGCTTATGTGAAAATTATGGGTAAAGCCCATCCAAATACTTCCATGCTTTCCCATCAGACAGATGACATAAAAGACCCTCCTGTGTTTGGTTTAGAGCATCCCAACGCATGTGTTTTGCCATTGACAACAAAGCATATAAACGTTGAATCCATGGAGTAATCAGAAAGTACCATATTTTCTTCCTTGCCGTTCTAGTTACCTTCCCTCTTTTCTTGATGGTTTTATAGAGATCCTTGCTATAGTTAATACACTTGTCGACACTCTTATCTACAAACTCATTCTAGAAGAACATACATCCGTCAACACAACACTCTATCTTGACACATCCCAATCCCAGATTCGCCACACTTTTCTTAGCATAATACAGGTTTGACGGCATTCTGTTTTCGTTTGGCATAGTGGACCCCATCAAATCCACCTCTATTAAAATAACCACTGATATAGATTGTAGTCTGCCTTTATGCTTAAAGCAGCCAGGGAGGTAGATAATTTTGTATTACTGTCACAGCCGTCCCATAACGGGGTCTGGGCCGCCACCAATAAATCATTAAAATCTCTTAACATCCGGATTCGGATCCTCCTCTACACCCTCATTCTGATCCCCTAATTCATCTTCATGTTGTAGAGCATGCCTGGTGGAAGGTCCAGCATGGTCCATCACTATCTGTTCCATGTTGTTGTAGTTATTCCTGTTGTTGAATACTTCAAAATAAGACACTTGCACAGGTACGCTCAGTGGCCTGGGCGGTAACTGCTCACCATGGTTGTACCACCAATAATACCTTTTCATGAATCCCTTCTACTGTAAGTGGCATATCATGTCATTCGCGTATTCAGAACTCATGCATTTGTATCTTGAGCACAGACAATGAATCTTCTGAGTCACTTCAAATCCAGGCGTGTTTGTCATAGCAAACAGAATGACTCTAATGGCCCCATCATAAACTCCTCAGTCACTCTCTGACTGCGATCTACCGATTGTACATCCATCGCCGGTTTACCGGTACCTCCATTCACGATATCTAACAAGCACAGTTTTTGTTACTTTAATTTAAACATTATGTGACTATCATTCGTGAATCACTCTCTATCTCTTTGATGTTGCAAGTAGGTGGGGCCTTATCCCATTCGGGATGAATATGCAACCATCTATAACCCATCAATGTTGTATGTGGTCTATCTTGTGTCGTTGATGTTCATTTGAAATTTTGACAGCATTTTGTATTGGTCCCTGAGTACACAGAGATACATGCGGGGTGATACACCGCACGCAGACATGCACCCAGAGACAATAAGAAACAAAAACAGGAATTCTAAATCGACATCAACAACACAAGATAAAACATAAAAAACAACAATTATGGATTGCGCCCTACTGGTTACAAATTCATCATAAACTGTCCAACCGGGACAATTCAACATCCAACATAACACGGTATGTCTGCCGGTTGTCTTAAATCTTGAACGGGTACCTAATGGTTACAGACACGACTAAACCTACATAATTAAATTTTTATAAAATTTTTTCTATAACCTAAAACCTGGAGCCTACCAAAATTTTGGCAGAGTTTCCCCTGTAAATTAGACATTTCCAAATTTTAGAATATGCCATGTTACACAAAGATAAATTCCCAGTACAGTTCAATATAGAGAGTATGACATGCATATTCAATTTAGGCAAACATCACCACAACCTAGTGAACTCTGCTCTCCACTAACAGACAATAATACATATGCAGCATCAATCATGTTACCAGCACACAAAACCAATGCCTAATGAGCTCTGCTCTCCACTAATAGATAACAATACACATGCAGCATCAATCATGTTACCAGCACACAAAACCAATGCCTAGTGAGCTCTGCTCTCCACTAACATACAACAATACACATGTAGCACCAATCATGTTACCAATACATAAAACTAATGCCTAATGAGCTCTTCTCTCCACTAACAAACAACAATCGACATGCATACGCATCAAAAGATACAACACACATAACAAGAAAGTTAGCGTTAAGGAATTACCTGGGAGGGAGAGTCAACAATGGAGACGAAGTTGAAGAGAGATGAACAGAGACCACGCGTAACATATATTGGTCTGCATGACAAACCAACAAGTGGTTGACAGTTATAAATTTTTTGTGTTGAAATGAATATATGAAAACGTACAACAAATTAAATGGACAAAGTTTATTTAAACAAGTTTTTAATAGTCATTTGTTTATTCACTAATAGTAATCCACAAAAGCATAGGCATGCATTTACAAGTCTAATTAAGTTGCTGCTTTGTTTGATATTATACGGTGCCAAAAAAAGCAACACCTTTTCCAAATCTTGATTTTAATTCCCATGTTCCAGTCTTTTTCTTCTCCTATAAATTGCCCTAACCATCCTCCACTCTCCTTCTTCACCCACTGAATACCTTCCATTTCAAAATCTCTCCCTTTCAGGATTTAAGATTGAGACATGGAAAAGTGTCACAACCGAGAGAGTATAGAAGAATCTATAAAGCTCAGGAGGGATAGCGCCATGACACACTATATTTTAAGATATAAAAACCAACTAGATTTTATTTATATTTGTAAGTGGGATAGAATTTGGTTTCTTAATTTTTTTCAAAAACCTTAAACAAAACATGTAATGGTGGCAATAAATATCTTAGGAAGCCTATAAGTGGTTTTGTAAGTTAGTTTAATATTCAAAAGTAGAGGTGTAGAGGGTAAATGAAAAGCAAAGCTGTTGCCACATGGAACAAAGACAATAAAACAAAAATAAATTAATAATGGCAGCAATGGACCAAACATAGGCAAGGAGATGAATAGGGTTAGGAATAGAGCTAGAAAAGGTGAGTGGTACTTTAAATAACTTACAGCTTGATGGTGGAGGATGTGAGAAATAGAGGATGGTGGTGGAATGAACATGTTGAAGCAGAACAACAACCAAACAAAGGGGGAAGAGAGGGATGAGAATAGAACTCTAAGTACCTAAGAGGATGATGGTGAAAAATACGTGAAACAGGGCTGGAAAACACAAGAAACAAGGCAACTAATGGTTGAAGCTTGAAAGCATTCGACAACTAATGGTTTTTAATTCATACAGAGTTATTGGATGGTACAGCGACCTGTTGGAACAAAAGCTTGCCATAGCCTACTCGTGCTAAACTGTTCTAAAATTACAGACTGAAGTGGAAGAGTTGAAAAAGAAGATTAAAGAATTTGAAGAAAGGTGCTCAAAAATTAAACATGGGAATCAATCAAGGATGAAGGAGACAGAAGAATCATGGCTTAAAGTAACACAACTTCAGGAGACTATTGAAAGGTTCTTAACTAAGAATTAACCCCACACATAGTATCTCTTCCACCCTAAACTGGCATTGACTATCTATTCTTTATTACTCCAAATTAGAGTCGAGTTTGTCAAACCTTGAGTCTGAGAATCAAGTCCTATGCCAATAGGCTTTGGAAGAATCAAAAAACGAAGAACTCTGAAGAAATCAAAATGTAAGATCAAATATATTATTTGCATAATTTATTATGAATTCTATGTTTGAGTGATATTTAGCTATCAGAGACGGTTAGTAGACCATGGCCGCATTTGAATATAGCTAATAAAATATTTTATGTGCCTATGCAGGTCCTTTCTCTAAGGGTTAGGTGTTTTGATGAACAAAATTCCCTTAGCAAGAAGGGATACACATATGATATAATACACCATAATAAGCCTAGTATAGGTCAAGTAATTATTCACAAAATAAATTTTAAAAATCAAATGATAACATAACATGTGGAAATTATGACAACTGTCCTTTCCTTTCTTTAGATAATGCTAATTTGTAAAGTTTTGTGATTATATAACACAAATGATTTCTACCCCATAACACAGGCCATAATGTACTTTTTCTATTATTATACTAAGTAGCTTATTATCAACAAACACTGAGTGGCTTACACTATTAAATTAAAAATACATTTAGAAAGGAATATTAAAGCATAAATAAAATTAAAAATTACATTTACACACCATAAAAATACATTTATTAGTTATTGTTTTTAATTTCCCTACTCAAACCAATGTTATAAATGAAACACATTAAGTAACCCAGAACTTTGACTTTCGTAGCAATAATGGAAACCAACTGTTAGAAGTTTCATGTGTCATCATCATATATCAATGATATGATATCTACTATTAAGACCTTTATTCTTTAAAATCTAAAATGGGATGCATTACTGTTTATACTCTATTATTGCTGTCAATGTGTATCCCCATGATAAAGATAGTCGTGTTCCCCATTCTGAAGGGAGAATGGCTTTGTTTAGGGATGTTGTTGACTATCTTAATTTTTTAAAATTTACTAGTTAAAGGGTGCAGACTTACTTGGTGCAGTAATCCAAGAAATGAAAGGATTACAAAGGAGTGCTTGGATAAAGTCTTTGCTAATAGTGAAGTTATTCAGACCTTTCCTAATAATGTTGTCACAACTTTTCAACCTATTTCTTCGGATCATTCTCTTATTTTCATTGACTTGGTCCTAGAAAGTCACTACAAAAAAAATTTTAGATTTGAATCCTTTTAGGCTAAAAGTCCAGAATGCAATAAAGTGGTTAAGGAAGGCTGGCAGACTGTGGGTCCTAACAATGATCCTTGGGGACAACTTTTTGAATGCAACAATCATTGTAAAAAAAGCTTACTGAAATGGCACAAGCAAACTTTCAAGAGGAATGATATTGATATTATAAATCTCCAAAACCAGCTTGAAAAACTTGTTAATAGGGGCAACTCGGATAATGATAAAATTCATACGGTTGCTATCCAACAGCAGATTGATAAGGCAAGAGAGAGGGAGGAGATGTATTGGCACCAAAGATCAAGGATTCAATGGTTAAAGTTTGGGGAATCCAACACCAGATTTTTCCATGCCTCTACCATTCAAAGGAGGGCTAGAAAGAGGATCACAAGGCTACAAGATGAATCAAATAGATGGATTAAGGGACAACAAGGTGTCATGGATATAGTTACTAATTATTTCTAGAATATGTACAAGGTAGAACCGAGTTCAAATTCCTAAGAATGCCTATCATCTATTTCTAAATTAGTCACTCACCAAATGAATAAGGCTCTCTTAGCTCTAGTTGTAGATGGTAAGATCGAGAAATCTGTTAAGTCCTTTCCCTCTTTAAAAAAGATCCTGGACCAGATGGTTTAAATGGTATATTCTACAAAAAAATATTGGGATATCGTCAAGGGTCAAGTGTGTGCTGCTATTAGATCTTTCTTCTCTACTGGGATCATGTCTCTTGAGGCTAATCTTGGTCTTATATCCCTTGTGCCTAAAGTTCCTAATCCTGAAGCGGTTTCCCAATTTCATCCAATAAGTTGTTGCAACTTCATTCCTAAAATGATCTCTAAGATTATCTAGCTTAGGTTAAAACCCTTCTTGCCCACCTTGATTTCCCCTCACCAATATTCTTTCATAAAAGGGAGGCAGATTCAGGACAACATAATTATTAGGCAAGAGGTATTTCATTCCCTTAGAAATAAGTCTTCTTTTTCTAAAAATCATATGGCTATTAAGTTAGATATGAGTAAGGCCTATGATAGGCTTAATTAGGACTTCCTGTGTTAAGTTTTGTTAACTTTTAGGTTTGATCCTCACTAGGTTTCGATAGTCATGTCTGTTGTCACCTTGGTTTCTTATTGCATTACATCTTTCAAACCTCAGAGAGGTCTTAGAGAAGGTCATCCTTTATCCCCGTATTTGCTCATCTTGGCAGCTTACGCTCTTTCCTCTCTTCTTTTTAAATCAAAGGATGAAGGTTCTCTAACTGGTATACTTATCTCCTCTCATTATCCTATATTAACCCATTTGTTGTATATAGATGATGCAATCATTTTAGCAAAGGCTACGGTGGCAGAAGCTTACTCTATTTTACATGTTCTTAATATTTATTCCAATGCCTCGGGTCAAAGAGTCAATGTAGCTAAATTGGGCATTGTCTTTGGTAGTAGAGTTCTTTATCAAACTAGAGTACACATATCCATCATTTTGAGAATGAATCAATGCATAGATTCAGGCAAATATTTGGGCCTACTGTAACATCCCATTTTCAACACAAATAGAAAATAAATATTAATATATCTTTCTTGAGAAATACTTACTATAAGTTAGTTTATTATTATCATTTTTTTAAATTTTGGTATTTATATTTAATTATTTGTTTTTTAAAATAATAATAAAAAAATGAAAATATTTCTGAATGAGAATTTTAAAATAACTTAATTAGTATTCACTAATTAAGAAAATTATATATCTTTATTATTCACCATTTTTATTTTATGTTCTTATATTTATGGTTTTACATATTTAAGATTTAACTATTATTAGAATTTTAAAATAAAATTTTGAAGGAATTAGACTATGGTCCTTTAGAACTTTTTGATCTACATAATATTTATGATTTTATGAAATTTTTTGAAAATTTTGAAATATTTTAATAAATTAATATATTTTAAATAATTTTAAATTCATATAAAGCTACTTAAAATTAAAAATATTTACAAGAATGTAAAGTTAAATTATAAGAAAATTTTCTAAATCAATTTCAAGTAGACTTATTTAAAAATTATCGGTTTGAGTAAAATCTTGATTTTTACCAGTCGTAAAAAAATTGAAAACATACTAATAAATTTTTATTAACAGAAAAATTTAGATTTTTAAAATTTAAACTTTATATTATTTATCATAAAATTAGTGAGAACTTACATAATATCGCTAAATTTCAAAAAGGATTAATTTTGAATATTTAAAATATACCGAGTGAAAGGTTACTATTTGGATTAATATTTCTGTTGAAATTTACTATACAAAACACTGTGCATGTACAAAATTTTCAAAAGGTGCATAGTAACCAGGTTTTAAATTTCAAAAAACGTACGGTACTTTTATATTAAAATAATGGAATGCATAGTAATTTTTTTCCTATAAATACCGAAGGAATTCTTCTTTAGAATTCACAATTTCAGATTAAGTTTTCTTAATATAGTAGTGCTAGTGAGATAGTGGTGGAAGTAAGAGAGAGAAATAAATTTTTTTGGAAGAAGGTTCTGCTAAAATTCTAAGGTACGAATACATCTCTTTTATATTTTTTAGGGTTATTTTTATATTATTTTTAGAAATCTATTATTATACTGGAAATAATATTATTTTAAATTACTATTTTGTATAGTAAAATACTATTTCAATAGTAAATTACTACTTACTGTTACTATTTATCGTTACTATTCACGATTTACTATTTACTATTACTATTCACAATTTACTATTTACCGTTACTATTCACGATTTACTATTTACCGTTACTATTCATGATTTACTATTTACCGTTACTATTTATGTATTACTATTTACTATTACTATTTACTATTCACTATTCACTATTCAAAATTTACCATTTCTGCTTTAAGTAGTGATCTTAATTTTCATCTTGTGACTATATTAAAATGAAATTGGTATGTTTTAGAACTCGGAGACGAGGCACGCACGGATTTTCAATAACGAATCGGTATACAAGAGGTAAGGGGGAGTGAGATAAGAATATAATATGAAAGACATAAGAATAATGGGAGGAGTCCCCTACTCCTTTTAAATTTAATAATATTATTATTTTAAAGTAATAACTTCTCAACTTAAAATTAATAATAAATTTAATATATTGTGTAACTTATTTTGAAATACCTATGCATGGATCTGAATTATTATAACTTATACGGACTGGACTAAACTATGCAAGGACTTGGACTTTTATATCCTATATGGATCGAACTAAACCCATGCAAGGACTTAGACTATCACTAGTGGAAAAGAGGCTTTTCTCACCGGGCTTTTTACACCGGTTGTAAGGTAACCGGTGTAAAAAATAACACGGTGGCAATTTTGTAAATAACGTAAGACTTTACACCGGTTTATTTTTTGGACGAGTGAGAAAAATAATATTTATACCTGTCTTAGTTGTGAACCGGTGAGAAAGGTAATATTTATACCTGCCTTAGTTTTAAACCGGTGAGAAATATTTTTAAGCTTTCAAACCTCTTCATTTGCACCTTCACTGTTGTCTCTCTCTCTCTCGAACGTCTCACTCTCGAAGCCCTACCTTTCTCTCGAAGCTCGTTTCCCTCTTAAAGCCCTCCCCGTCATCTCCCTTCGCTACAACACCTACAACTACGATGATTCTATCTATTGGGGCGCTTGCTACATCCAAGAGAGTGGTTCCTTCAATTGGTACCAGCTTTACGCTGCTCTCAGACCTTTCATTCACAATTCCATCCCTCTCTTTTCCATTGTTCTCATGGTTGGTTGCAACATTACCGATATTCTTCTTTACCACTCTTCCAACTCTAGGGTTTTCAAATTATCTACCATTTTCATGAATCTAGAATAAAATTAACAGTGATGTTATTATATTGCACATGTATAGATTTAGTTCAAGGCTTTAGTCGTAACGGAGAGAACTTAGATTCTACAGATCTAAGGAGTTTCAAACTTTGTTCGTTATTTCATGGATCTCTAATTCCTTCGCTCAAATTGGAACCCTAATTAAATATGATTCTGTGTTTGGAGGCAATTTTTTGTGTTTGGTGTGTGCCATTCTTCAGACAGTATCACCCTGATTCTTTTATGTTTGCTAGGTGCCATTGTGTGTGGATGCAATTTTTGTGTGTACCATGAAAAGAATTTGTTTTGAAATGTAGTTTTAGCTTGCAATGATAAGGTTAGGTTTTCTTTTATTTTAATAATGTTGAATTGTCAAAACTTATATGTTTTCAAATTTGTTGTTTTTACAAGCAGTACTCAAATAATTGTAGAAATGGGTGTAAATAAATTCTAGTGTAGAACATGGATTATATGGACTGTTGGTTGAATATAAAGACCAATGGTGTAATTAAAGAACACTAGATTTTGTGGAATGTAGATGTACATGTTTATCTTCCCTTGTTACTAAGGCGGATGTTGTGGGTTTGGGAATGAAGGGATGAAGTTTGCTGACTAAAGAATCAAGGTAGAGGTCCGCAATTTAGAAAGTTGGCGATAAATATTCAGGTAGTGACTTGTGTTGTGTTATTAGTAACTTTTGCTTTTCGTTTCTTGTTAGTGACTTGTGATTTTCATCTATTGTTAGTGATTTTTGCTTTTTGTTCTCATAATTTATTCAGTTTTGTTCCCCTGTATGCTCTGATCCTCAATTTTGCCTTTTATGTACGCTAGTGTGGTACTGATGCTCCAATTTGTTTCAGATTACATATGGTGATCCAACAATAAGGATGCCTCATATTAGCAGACACATGCTCAATTGGAAAATTATGTTGTATAATATC
This sequence comes from Clitoria ternatea, assembly GCA_037962975.1. Classification (NCBI taxonomy): domain Eukaryota; kingdom Viridiplantae; phylum Streptophyta; class Magnoliopsida; order Fabales; family Fabaceae; genus Clitoria; species Clitoria ternatea. The sequence continues at coordinate 33,827,369 of CM075672.1, read as the reverse complement.
CGTAAGCTTTTGGTATTTACTTAACTGAAAGAAAATCTTTTGCTTCATCACTGAATATGGATAACACTTCCTGATCTCTAGTAACATTATCCTTTTGAACTTACCTTGGTTCTTGACATTGCATAATGTATGCTAAAATAGAATTAGAAGAAAATTTCTTTTTCAGTCTGTTATTTTTTGGGTAATGAACAAACAAGGTGAAAACTAAAGATGGTTTGCTTTATAGAAGATCATTATGGTTGGTGTGAATGTTTCTTTTGACAATTGCAAAACATGGTTTCCAGTACTGTTATTTCTTCTGCCTAATTGTTGTTGTTGTTGTTATCATTCCCTTCTTTTATTTTAAGTCTTGAATGATTAAGAGTTCAGACTATTGAGACCATACTTTCCTTGCAGGTATGTTTGCCAAAAACTAATTAATTTGGGATTTTAACTTTTAGTGGCCAGGATCATATTGTGACACACATAGGAGTTGTTGCTATCCAATAACTGATAAACCAGCTACAGATTTGGGCATTCATGGTCTCAACAACAATTTTAAGCAATCTCAGGTACTTCATTCTACACCAATTTTCTAGGTGGATTTACTGAAGAAAAAGTATTTGAGGGGGATTATTTTTGCACGGTAGAGTTGAAACCAAATGACTCATCAATATGGTCTAGCATTTTAAAATCTTGTGACATGCTTAAATTGGGCTTCTGATTTCATACTCAGGATAGTTCGGCGTCAATTTAGTTTACAGATTGGATAAATATTGGTCCTATAGCAAATCATGTAAATTTTGGGCATATCTCTGATTCTATGCTTAATGAGCGCATGGCATTTGGATTGATATGTTAAGACTGTTAAGACTGCAATTTGGATTGACATCTAAATCTTAATTTTCTTTCAATAATTCTTCTAGAGAATGTTAAGACTGCAATTCGGTAATGTGCAGGTCCAACTTTACGTGAAAATATGCATGATTCTTACCATTTTGAAGCCTACTTCTACTGTGATCACAATGGCTACCAAGTATGATTTCAAGGTCATAGTAATGAAAAAATCGAGAGCATGATACGTATTAATGAATTTTATTTGTTGCATTTGATGACCAAAATTTAGGATGGGTTGATTTGGGCAGCATCATGGATTTACAAGGCTTCTAAATTAGCTTATTATTGGGATTTTGTAAAAGCAAACATCCAATTCATGGGTGGTAATATTGTTGAATTTGGCTGGGACAGTAAATATGATGGTATAAATGTCCTTATTTCACAGGTTAGTTAATCATTTTTCATTTTTTCCAATCAAATAATGTCACACTATATCTATGTCTCGCGTATGTTTGTTAGTTAAGAAAAAGAAAAGAAAATCAAATCAAATAGTTGTGTTAGCTTTGCCTTTCTCAAATCTCAAACAGTGTATATTATATATATCCTTAAGGTAGAGGTCCTCAATTTTTAATTCTAAGAGTGCATACTAAGTTACTAATAACAATATATATTATATATATTATATACTAAAACATCAAGGTAGAGGTCCTCTATTTTAATCTTGTTTCTTATATATATTAATTTAATCATTTTAATATTCTGCAAGATTCATGTGCAATGCTTTCATATGGATAAACAAATAAGAAAAAGATGGATTGTGGTTATTAGGGAGAAATAGATGACTTCTATTATAAGAAACATGATTATATTGAATATTGAATATTAACGGCTTTTTAACATGTGTATACGAAGCATGTTACGAAATAAAAGAAAATAGAAAATTTCATTTTAAATTAATATAAACATTGTTCTATCTTATACTTTTAAACTAAATTCAACATAATTTTTAATATAAATCTTATTTCATTAAATCTGGATATAAAAAGTGTTGGGATATAAAGAAGAGTCACAACATTAGAAAAATCACTGCCCACACCAAATATATAAGCTAAGAGAATAAAACTACAAGATAAAATATCATAATATAATCTAAAATTTTAAAACATTAAATGTATAACTTTATCTACTTATAAAATTTTCAACTTATTCGGGACTTTCATTCATATTTGATTTTTAAAAAAACATTTATTGTCTACTTCATTCAAATTTCACACCATATATAAATAAAAAAAAGCTAAGTTATATAAGTTATATTTATATATTCAATGTTTAAATGTGGAGTTTAAAGTAGATCATTATTTCATTAACTAGTTGAAGGCATCATCAATGTGCTATATATATTTATATAGTATATTGAGCTAGGACCAAGCACGTCAGGTATAGTGCAAGCACGTCAATTCTCTAATTTAAGAATGTCATGGATAATACAGTAACGAAATGACACTACCATTTGGTGTGTTATTGGTAGCTTCTAACTAATTGCATGTTATGAAAAATTATAAGCATAAGGTGCTAAAGTCAATTCTTTCCCTGCAACTGGTTACCCCTAAAACCCTATGAAAAAGAATAATAGTGATAATAAAATATCCTAAGTATGGTCATTGAACTACCGTATGAAACACGCTTCAGAAATGGGCTAGAAACTTTCGCATTCAAAATATTTTCCTATCTTAATAAAATATTTTTAGTTGCTATTAGTAACTTAGTATGGACTCTTAGAATTAGAAATGCAGTGATATACTCAAATTAATTATTGTTATTTGGTAGTTGTTACTGAGTTGATCATATGGTATTCTGGGTTTACATTAGCAATCTTGATTATATTGCAGGATTGACTTATTTTCAATTGTGAATGCAAAGATATCTTCTCAGCTTTTCTTCCAAGTGATATTTATATTATATTGCAGGATTGACTTAAGTTAGAACCATGAGCCATGTAGATTGTAGTTTATTATTAGTAACATTTTTGCTAGCTTCAAAATTTTTCATTCTAACAATATAATATTAGATCACAAGAAGTGAACCTTTTTTAGTTCGAAAGATTTGATTTTCTTATAAAGGATGCTTGTGTCCTCTCTGATATTAATTCTTCTCATCTAATTATTCTGATGCCAATGGTAGGGAAAGGTAAAAGTAGTAAGAAGGCCAAGGCAGAACCTACAAGGGAGGACATGCATGCAGTAGTTGTTGATATTATGAAGGATGAAATAGCTCAGATATTTTGAAATCAATATTCCACAAAGGATGACATCAAGAGGAGTTATCAATTTGCAGCCAGTGTATTGTGGTTATTAGTTTGTGTACTAAATGTTTGACTTGTGAAAATTCTGCATTTTCCTTTGTAATTTTTTTATATTATCTTGTAATTTGACAATTTTTAATAAAAGTTATATGATTAGAGTTCTTTCTATTTAGATATAGTGTTTCCCTTTCTATTCAACGAAGGCATTCATTGTAGCATCAGAGAAAGTACCAAAAATAAAGAAAAAAGCAAAAAAAATAAAAGTTTTTACACCGGTTGTACTAACCATTTGGTGTTAAAAGTTTACTTTTTGTACCGGTTGTTATAGAAAGGACCGGTGAGAAATATAATATTTACACCGGTTGTTTCCAACAAAATCGGTGTAAAATGTAATACTTACACCAGTTGTAACGAATAGGACCGTTGTAAATATTACATTTTACACCGGTTGTAATCCAAATGACCGGTGTAAAAATCATTTTTCTCACCGGTTCCAAAATCGTTGTAAAAAGTTCATATTTTTCTCACCGGCTGTATCTACACCGGTCCTAAAACCGATGTAAAATGCCAAAAAGGACCGGTGTAAAAAGCGTTTTTTCTACTAGTGTATTATGACCTGTCTAGACTGAACTATACCTATGCAAAGACTGGATTATATATATGGACTTATATAGACCTGTGCGAGCAATGGACTATAAGGACTCAAAATCAAATCTACTAATTTAAATAACCATTAAAATTTGAATTATATTTATGAGCGATATTTAGTTGATTTGACTTGATTACAATTAATTATATTTGATTTCGATTAATGATATTGTGATGTATAATATTAGACTGTGATTAATAATATGCAATTATGATTGATGATATTTGTTATACCCCCTTATATACACGAGATATATATCTAAAATTTTTTTTTTAGAAAGATATATATATATATATATATATATATTTATCACTTCCTATCTTTTGTATACAAGGACGTATATACATCTGATTTTCTTTGAATTTTGAAAGTAAAAAGTTTCAAATTATTCAGAATGATAAAATAAACTTTTAAAAAATCATAAGTGATCAAAGTTTACAGTATCATATCCAAAGAATAAGGTTTATGAAAGTTTAACCTTTTCCTTGAATTACAATCATCCAACTTCATATTGTATTAAGGTAAACTAAAACTAAAGATTTAATACCTCTACTTCGACTGTAACCAATCATTTCCTTATCTTCAAACCATGTGATTTTGGAATTCTACTCTTTCACTTCTTTTCTCCTATTCGATTGAGGATGAGACCAATTTACCCTCTTGTAATTTCATCCTTTCATCTTGAACTGCTAGCTATATATCATATAACATATATTTTGGACACAAATTCAAACAAGAAAGAGTAAGAAACAGAATATAATACTTTATAAATAAGACATAAGCATAAGAGTTTTCACAATATATAATAATTTCAAACACAATCATATACATAATCAATTATGAATGTAGAGTTTTCATAACATAACAATTATACTTTCATTCATAATCACCCACATAGAATGTCACAATCATATGAATGTCATGCAATGTTTTTAATACTACCATCTCATTCATTTTATGCATGTGGGCCCTTATAGTTTTAATTTGCACTGGGCCAACCAGGAGTTTACATTGTTCTATAATTCCGGATAATAACATAAATGCCTTTGTAGCATATGAACAGCTCAACTGGCGTGGAAACACTTAGAGACTAGTCAGACTGAGAAAGTTTTTATTGTGAAAGTACCTGACACTAGGGAGCGACCCTAGGTCACCTGAAGTACCCTTTCACACCCTCTCATCCTAAGGCTCGCAATTAAGTCTCCTCTAATGTATCCTCGGTTTCTATAATCTGTCCCCAGGCAATATCACATCTCATTTCTCTTTAATGATTCATGATGCATGAACTACTCGTATATTTAGTTGGTTAAGACTTTTAGAAACTCAATTATTAAATACTATAAAGGTTCACAAAATCATCACAATAAACTGTACATTCCCATAAGTTCTTCTTTGAACTTTTGTTATACAGAAATAATTTAGTGCAGTCTTCAAATTTAGATCTTACCAAAATTGGGTTTCCAAGCCTTAAATATCTCAAAACTTTCTCTTAAAAATCTTTACATATTTACATAATCTTTCTCAATTTGAATCTTAACTAGATTAAGTTTTAGAAATCTCGACAAAATATCCTTTAGTTATTTCGTTGGGGAAAACCAAAATAATTTACTTTAAACTCCTAATTTCTAAAGAAAATAATTTAAAATCATTAACTAAGAATACTTAAAACTATAAAAATTTTCTTTAATTCAAGAATTAATTATCTCAACCTCTGATTTTCATAAAATAGCTTCTTTCTAATACTAGATTTTATTCTAGAGATTAAAAATAAAGTTAGTGAAAATTGTTTCTGAGAAGAAATAAAAGACTAAAATAATTATAAAATACTTTCTCTTGGAATAAAAATTTAAAGAGTAAGGTAAGAAAATTCTTACTGAGTTTTAACTTTCCGTCATGCTTGCTATATGCTCAAACTTCATATCACAAGGTCATCAATCATTCATCAACCACAATCAAGTATTGTAATGTCATCAATCACAATCAAATATCATCAATCATAACTGCATATTATTAATCACAGTCTAATATTATAAATCACAATATCATTAATCGAAATCAAATATAATTAATTATAATCAAGTCAAATCAACTAAATATCGCTCATAAATATAATTCACATTTTAATGGTTATTTAAATTAGTAGATTTGATTTTGAGTCCTTATAGTCCATTCCTCGCACAGGTCTATATAAGTCCATATATATAATCCAGTCTTTGCATAGGTATAGTTCAGTCTAGTCAGGTCATAATAGTCCAAGTCCTAGCATAGGTTTAGTTCGATCCATATAGGATATAAAAGTCTAAGTCCTTGCATAGGTTTAGTCCAGTCCGTATAAGTTATAATAATTCAGATTCATGCATAGGTATTTCAGAATAAGTTACACAATATATTAAATTTATTATTAATTTTAAGTTGAGAAGTTATTACTTTAAAATAATAATATTATTAAACTTAAAAGGAGTAGGGGACTCTTCCCATTATTCTTGATCCGGTCTCAATACCGGTATCCGATCTGCAAGACATATTTCAACGTCTTTGTCAAGACATCAACGTGTAACCGGTGTCATCGGTATACATCTGGACTGTAATTCCGTATCAGGCGTTCTCCCCATACCGATCGTTCAGGATAACACCATGACACCGGACAACACACACGTCACTGTGCTAAAGACAAGGAACATTGCTACAGGGATCGATCAATAATTCCCTGCACTACGAGCCAAATTCTGCTCACGGGGATGGTCAACTTGTTCCCTAATCCTAGTCTATATTCTCCATGCTCAATATAAAATAGCCACTTGACCCAATCATGCTGGTAAGTGCGCAATAAAATAATGCTAATGGGAGTTAGTGGTTCCCCACTAACGAGTCCTCGTAAAACGAGCCAATCAGGTATATGAACTTATTTTCATTAATGAAGTGGGGGATCTTCAACTAAATCCATGACTGATTATTCTCTGAAATATATTCCTTACTTGGAATATCAGCACTGACTTGAGCGTCGGAGAATCTTTGCAGGTGACACCACCATTCGCCCACTTCAACGCGTTAGGTCGGTGTAAAGGATCTCCAGAACGCCCAATCCGCTCTCCTCACTTAAGGACAACGGATACTTACACCGGATACTTATACATCCGGTCATCTGTACGGTATTTACATACTGTTTGTGATTGACTTGAGTCCAGATATCTAGACCCCGGTTCAGGACCGATCATTGGCACGCCCAGTGGGACACGATAAAGTTATTCCCATATCCATTGAAAAGAGCAGGTAATCCTCGATGGAAGGCGAAGCTCAAGATTTCATGGAGAATCAACCTGAAGGCAGAACCAACCCCAACGTCTTCAGGAAACTCAATTTTGATTCTCATGGGGGTAGTTCAAAAAAGATAGTGACAGTGTCTAATCCTGATCCTCGTGATGAGCTGATTAGTCAACTCCAGAGGAAACTCGCTGAATTACGAAAAGAAAGGAGGCAAAATGAGGATAAGGAATCATCTCACACACGACACACTCCCCATACAATTGATGGTGAAAAATCTACCACTCTCCAATACTCAGATATCCTTACATTCGAGGGGAGAGAACAGACTCGTGATTCTGAAGATGAAGCTTCCCGAAGGAAGAGAGAGTCAACGACAACACCCCAAGTGTCTTACAAGCTAAAAGTTCCTTTTTCAAGGAGACTTATGAGCATCCACATCCCCAAGCACCTTCAAACTACTCAGCCACTCTCCATCGGAAAATACAATGGTGAAACTGATCCTACTAAGCACCTTGATGCTTACGTATTTGAAGCCATGTACTTGGGGGCTGATGAAGATGTGATGTGTCGAATGTTCCCTCGAACATTGTCTGAGGAGGCCCTCGGATGGTTTAAAGGTTTACCTTCTGGATCCATAGATTCTTGGGCTGAAATGGCAGCTACTTTTGAGACTCACTTTGTCATCTCTAGAGATGTGCCTAGGACATCTCATACCTTAGCTCAGATTAAGCAAGGTGAAAACAAAGGCTTAAAGGATTTCTTGAAGAGGTTCTACAAGGAAGCAGCCCTGGTTCCTAACCTCACAGAGTCCATTAAGCTGCATATCGTTATTGAGGCGCTACAGCCAGGATCAGCTTTTGCTCTCTCATTGGCAAAAAGCCCTCCAGTAACTTTCGAGGAGTTCAGGAAAAAAGCCTCAAAATACGTGAGTATAGAGATGCACTTGGAGGCGATAGCTGCAAAGAAAAAGCCATCAGCACCACCTTCCCAAACCCAAAAGGGTAAGGAGAAAACGAGATCAGAACGCATGGAGAGGCCATTCACCAATCTAAAGTTAATAACCATTCTCCTCGACCTCGAGAAAGGTATGTTAATTCCTTCAGCCATTATGCACAGCTATCTGCCAAGCCATCTTAGATTTTGAGAGAGGTCGGATGGCCAGCTTTTAGCATATATGGCATTAGAAGACCACCCCCATGAAAAGACCAGGGAATCCCCGTAAGTACTGTGATTTTCATGAACAGAACAGTCATTCCACTGATGAATGCCAAGCTTTAAAGAACGCAGTTGAAACGCTAATTAGAGAAGGCAAGTTAAAACAATACCTGTTCAAAGAAAAATCCTTTGACAGGGTAGAAAGGAATGAGAAAAGAGAAAGAGATCCAGACGACGGGGATGATAATAACCGCAATCCGGTTCGAAAATTCTCTGCTGCAGAGAAACAAAAAGGCGTGATGACTGATAATCCAACACACAGAGACGACATGCCCCAGCAACAGCGTCAGGGCCGACGTGAAGTTATTGACATGATTGCTGGAGGATTTGCTGGAGGAGGAGCTTCAATCACAGCTCATAAGAATCATCATAGAATGATTCTCTCTGTGCAAGGGAAAGTCAAAGAAAATCGCCCTTACAGAGGGGGAATTGAGGCTCCAACAATCTCTTTCTCCGATGAGGATTTTGGCCCAACCATTCCTGGTGGTGACGATGCTGTAGTCATCACTACAGTAATAGCCAACAAGGACGTCCGAAGAATCCTTGTTGACCAGGGAAGTTCCTGCGATGTTATTTTCTATAATTGCTTTGAAAGAATGGGTTTTAAAGACTCAGACTTACAGCCTTATACGCAGGAACTAACAGCTTTCAACGGAGCAAAGCAATCGACTAAAGGGTATCTTGATACCCTTATTTCGTTTGAAGGTGAACCAGGGGCCAGGACGGTTAAATCCCGAGTGCTGGTGATTGATGTCAAATCACCATTTAACGGCATCATAGGCCACCCCACACTAAATGCAATGGAGGCAGTTGTATCAACCCCACATCTCCTTATCAAGTTCATTGACAAGGATAATGCTGTTTCATCTATCCGAGGTGATCAAGAGATGGCTAGGTACTGCTACAACCTAAGCCTCAACATAACAAAGCTGGACGCCTCCAATAAAAAGAGGAAACTCAATGATGCTGGAGCAGCTGCTGGATCTGTAAGCCTTGTCGACCTGGACCCTAGGGCGGATTTGAACATTGATCCGTCCAACCCATTAAAGCCCACACCGGATGGAAGTTCCAGGGACATCGTCTTGGGAGATTCTCCAGAAAAGATCACCCATATTAATGACAAGCTAGATACAGAAATGGAACAGCGACTACTGACGCTCCTGCAAGAATTTAAAGACCTCTTTGCATGGACTGCAACCGATATGCCTGGCATAGACCCTGCTTTCTGCTGTCATAAACTATCCGTCTATCTAGAGACGAGACCGGTGGCCCAAAAGAAGAGAAGATTGGGCCCAGAGAAACAGAAGGCAGCTTGCCAGCAAACTGAGGAATTGCTGAAGGCCGGATTTATCAAGGAAATCCGTTATTCCTCTTGGCTATCAAACGTGGTGATGGTCCGTAAATCCAATGGTAAATGGAGAATATGCATTGATTATGTGGACCTCAACCGCTGCTGTCCAAAGGATCCTTATCCTCTTCCTAATATAGATCGGATGGTAGATGATTCCTCTGGTTATCAATACCTGAGCTTCATGGATGCTTATTCAGGTTACAACCAGATTCCGATGTGCGAAGAGGATCAAGAAAAGACAGCTTTCATAAACGATCGCGGTGTCTTTTGCTATACAGTTATGCCCTTTGGCCTGAAAAATGCTGGGGCAACATATCAGCGCATGATCAACAAGGTTTTTGAAGGTATGCATACCAAGCTTGTTGAAGTGTACATTGATGATATACTAGCCAAGACACCAGTTAGAGGTGATCATATTGAAGACCTACGCCAAGTATTCACCGGTTTGAGAGAATTTAACATGAGGCTAAACCCAATGAAATGCACCTTCGCTGTCCCTGCTGGGAAGTTCTTGGGTTTCATGTTAACTCAACGTGGTATTGAAGCCAATCCAGGGAAGTGCCAAATGATTCTAGACATGCAGAGTCCAAAGAATCTCAGAGAAGTCCAATCCCTGAATGGCAAAGTAGCAGCTTTGGCACGGTTCATGCCTAAAATGGCTCACAGATCACTTCCTCTATATAAAATACTGAAAAAGTCCAAGAAGTTCGAGTGGGGACAGGAACAAGAGAAAGCATTCCAAGAGCTTAAGGAGGTGTTGTCCAAACCTCCTATTCTCACAAAGCCTGACCCCGAAGACACACTCATCCTATACTTGGCTATTTCAGATGAAGCTTTGGGCGTTGCCTTGATAAAAGAAACTCCCGATGGACAGAGACCGGTCTATTTCACTAGCAAGACCTTACAAGGTGCTGAGTTCCGGTATCAAAAAATCAAAAAGGCCGCCCTCGCTGTTGTTTGGGCCTCTCGACGGCTGCGTCCGTACTTTCACGCCCATCCAATCATAGTGAGAACGGATTTACCACTCCGTTCTGTATTAATCAAGCCCGATCTCGCTGGGAGGATGATCAAATGGTCTATTGAACTCTCTGAGTTTGATATAGCCTATGAACCCCGAAGCGCTATTAAAGCTCAGGTCCTGGCTGATTTTATTGTTGAAATGACAGGGACTGATCCAGATTCCCCTCGTGTCCACTGGACCATTTACGTTGATGGTTCATCGAACCAAAGAGGCTCTGGAGCAGGTGTAGTTCTAGAAAGTGATAACGGAGTACACCTGGAAATCTCCCTTCGCTTTAATTTCAAAACATCCAACAACCAAGCTGAGTACAAAGCTTGTTTGGCCGGATTGAGAGCTGCAATTGACATCGGAGCTTCTGAGGCGACGCTCTGCAGCGATTCACAACTGGTGATTTCACAAATCTTAGGAGATTATCAGGCTCACGAACCTCAACTCCAATTATACTTGAACTGTGTCAAGGAGTTGAGAGAGAAATTCTCGAAAATGGAATTCAAGCATGTTCCACGCGAAGAGAATATTAGAGCGGATATACTCTCCAGATTAGCAAGCACCAAACGACCAGGTAGCACCACTACGCTGGTTCAAAGCACACTAACGTCACCCAGCATTCCTCTTTTCCCTTCTCTAAATGCCATAATGACTAACTCCCTTTATGGAGACACATGGATGGCCCCCTACATCCGTTATTTGGCTGATGGACAGCTGCCTACAGATGAGAAGGAAAAGACGAGGATAAGGAGGGAATTACCATATTTCACCATGATCGATGGTAATCTTTATAGAAGGGCACTCTCCATGCCTTACTTGATTTGTCTCAAAGAGAATGAGGTGCAAGAGGTAATGGAGGAAGTGCATGAAGGACAATGTGGGCACCACGCCGGAGGAAGAAGCTTAATGCGAAAAATCCTCAGGGCTGGTTACTGGTGGCCCACGATAAAGCAAGACTCCATTGACTTCGTCAAAAAATACGACGCTTGCCAAAAATTCTCTAACCTTCACCACACACCGGCGGAAGAACTCTTCACATCAGCTGTTCCATGGCCCTTCTACCAATAGGGATTGGATATTCTGGGCCCCTTTCCAACTGCTCCTGGGGGCATCAAATATCTCATTGTAGGGGTCGATTATTTCACTAAGTGGATAGAAGCAGAGCCGGTGGTACATATTACTTCAGCCCGAACTCGTCGTTTCATGTATGAAAACATTATAACACGGTTCGGGGTCCCAGCACGGATTGTCACAGATAATGGCACCCAATTCACTGATAGAAAATTCACAGATTTACTCGAAGGGTTAGGAATAACCCAGATATTCTCATCCGTCGAACATCCCCAAACTAACGGCCAAGCTGAAGTGGCCAACAGGCAGGTGTTGAAAGGACTAAAGAAACGCCTTGGTGAAGCCAAGGGCGGATGGACAGACCAGCTGTGCCACGTCCTGTGGGCATATCGGACAACGCCTCATTCATCTACTAACAAATCCCCGTATCGCCTAACATACGGGGTAGAGGCAATGATACCCGTGGAATTGCAGATTGCTTCCACAAGGGTCAAATACTTCTCTGAAGAGACTAATAATGCTAATTTGGCGTCAGAAATGGGGTTCATACAAGAACTCAGAGAAGATGCATTCATCAGAGATCAAGCTATCAAAGCCAAAGTTGCTCTTCGACAAACGAGTTCAATCAAGGACTTTCAACGTCGGAGATTTGGTTTTGAGAAAAGCAAGTATAGGGAACAAATTTGCTCATCAAGGCAAACTAGCCCCAAACTGGGAAGGCCCATACAGGGTATCCGAGGTTGCTGGCAAAGGCTCTTACCGCCTTGAGAACCTTGATGGCACTCCAATCCGAAATAAGTGGAACACCTAAAACTTGCGCATCTACTATAGCTAGCTGTTGGAGCAATACATAGTCTCCTATCCTTATTTTGGATTGAATACTGGAGAAATTATTTTCCCAGCTACGCTCTCATTGTAATTCTTATTTTGGATTTAATAAGAATCTCTCACAACAATTTAACTCTTTCGAGTTTTTCTTATGCTGTGATTTTCAGTTTATCCGGCGTACAGAAGCATATTCAGGACGGATGATCTCAACTACTTATTCTGTAGTTGATGATGTAACTCCTCGAATATGTGCAGCTTACAAGAGCATACTCAGGACGGATGATCTCAATTACCCATTCTGTAATTGACGATGTAACTCCTCGAGTGTGTTTAAGAGATAGAAGACCCGAATTGTAGGATTAAACCGAACTCTGGGTACGGTTAGTAAGTTTGGCTGAACACCGGTGAAGACCTGAGCTGTAGGATTAAACCGAACCTCAGGAAATGGGTTGTAGGATTGAACCGAACCCTATTCCAAGAACGGTAAAAGGGGTAAAACCCAACACCGTATTGAAGGCTTGGGCGCAGTAAGCTGGTTCTTCTTCAAGACCACGCTGAACCCCAAGTAACGGGCATAGTAAGTTCAGGATTAGCCCTGATCTGAACCCCGTGTTGAAGGCTCAGATTGTAGGATTAAACCGAACTCTAAGTACGGCTAGTAGGATTGACCGAACGTCGGTGAAGAATCGTCAATGGGGAAAACCAAAGACCAATTAAAAGAATGGATTGTAGGGTTAAACTGAACTCCAAATACAAGTAAGTTATACTGAACTCCAAATTAATACTCTCTTTCAAAGTTCCTTATTTGGAAGTTTTATAGCTTTAAATTCTGAGTCATCAACTCTTCAGATTGAAACTTGACTCATGAACTCCGACCTAATAATAATTCGTTCGGGTACGCCATAATACGAGGCATATTCACCCGAAACCTTGCAGTCGGAAATATTTACATTTGGAATTAACAATTAGAGGAATTTTTACTCGAAGTCCTCACTCTTAAGAACTCTCACGTGAAAGTCTCACTCAGAGTTTGTTCAAAGTACTGATCACCCAATGATACTGGGGGACAGCATCAACAGTTTAACGAATATCTTGAGGAATGAACTCTTGATGAAACGTTCTCACAATCATTCCCCCTCAAGATTAGCATTACAAGCCGTTCTCATGACAATGACATGTTTACCCACAACGGCTGTTCTTATTATGATATTTATGACCAAAAGGCCTGATCTTTAAAAAACAAGATACGATTTCTACCAGGCTTTTATATATCAAATTACTCATACTTGACAAAAAGATACTCTATCTTTCCTGTCAAATCAAGTCTTTGGCTATCAAAACGCCTATACATGAAAAACGATAGTTATATACTCCTATCTGTTCTTCATCTCGCATGTACAAGTCCGGAATGAAGATTTTAGATTATTATCCGATCTTCATTACTTAAATCCGGAATGATTCAATACACATGCAATCCCTCTATTAAAGCTTTCTACTAAACAAGCATATAAAGGCAAATGGCTCTTTTATTGATCAAATAAAAATTTAAATGGAGAAATTCGTTTAATAATCCGGAGCTGATCCCGGAACACAGCGAATTTGAATCAATAAAAAGAAAAAGAAACAGGGAAGGCACTAGTTCTTCTGACTTGTATCTCCTTCCTTTCCTTTGCCTTTATCTCCGGTCTTGTCTTTGTTAACGTTGGAGCTTGTTCCTGTACTTCTGAGCTTCAAGAGAGAAGGTCCCATTGATTGGCCTTCAGGTAAAGGAGCAAACTTGTATGGCATGTCAGGCGGACTCTCATGACGGTTTTCAACAATGGCCACCAGTTTCCCTTGGTGAAACTCATAGAACGGATCAATACCATTCAAATTAAATGTCACCTTGGGATTCCGGTATTGAACCTGACGAACTGCCAACCCGAAAGACTCCTTGACTGCTTGATCACACATATCTACAGCTTCATCCAAGTCTGCTTTCAGGGTTTTGACTTCGTCAGTTGAATCCGCCAACCTTAAGAGCAGCTCCTTCTCCTTACGCGACCAGTCTTCTGCTCCTTGAGAGTGGACGATCTTAGCTTCTTTCAGGTCCTCTCCTAGCTTCGAAGAACGTTTCTTCTCCGTACAAAGGCTGGCATGGAGGTCAGAATTTATTTTCTTTTGGTCAAGTACTTGGACCTCCAGCTCCTTGGCAAGGTACTTCAGTCTGGAAATTTCCTCGTCCTTCTTATATCCTTCCTCTCTGGAAGCTTCTAATCTACCTTCTAAACGGAGGATGTTTGCCTTATCCTTAGCAGCAGCAACGCTAAGATCGTTAACCTTGCCAACCAACAAGCTGAGCCTCTCATTCTCTTTTGAAAGCTCGCGAACCGATCTCAGAAGACCGGATAATTCTGCCAGGTACCTCTGTCCGGCATCGCAAGCTTTGGTTACTTCTTCACTCTTCAATGAAGGCTTCAGCTTGTACGGAGTTTCAGGAACGCCCTCAGGAACAGAACCCTCGTATACCAAATATTGAGCAAGACCGGAGCTACTTTCAAGAGGACGAGGAACTTTGGGTGCAAAATAAGTCGTTATTGGCTTTGCACCATAAGTGATCGCGTCGCCTGGGGCATCTGGAGTGGGCCCTTCCACTTTCTTTCCCTTAGAAAGCTCCGGATCAGCAGCCCCTCTTGAAGTTTTTGGTTTCTTGGGAGAAGGTTGACGGTCCGAGGTCTTGGAGGAATCACGTTTTGTCCTTTTCTTTTTCTCTCCGACCTTCTCAACCGCAACCTCAGAGGCCGATTTCTCGGATCCGCCCTCAAGCAAGGGGATATCGTCACCAGCAGATGAAGTCAAAATTATAGTCTCAGCTGTAGCTTTCTTCGAATTCCGTTTTGCTTGGATGTTATTCTCAGCTACTACGGAATTTACTCCAGCTTTGAGTCCTTTCAGCTTTTCCATCTCCGGTGACACGGTTTCAATTTCAACTGCAAAACCAAATAACACGGTTAGAGATCAAAGATTTCAAGGCATGGTACGATAAAGCATGAAAAATGGCAGGAAAATTACGTAAATACTCCTCGCGGGTGGACCACGATCCTAATAAACGCCTGCAAGAGAAAAATTGGTGCGAGGCGGTTTAGGATTGAAGGGCTGAAAGAACAGAAACTGAAGATGGGCTCAGTTCATCCTCCTCAGTGTAGTACGCCTGGGAGGTCAATAAGAAATGCTCATGCGTCCAAGCCACTGGGAATTTCGGAATCCCATCTTCAGTCAACCAAAAAATTGGTTCGTCAGGATGGACGCTGATCTTTGTGAAGTAAGACTTGAAAGAATGACCATCAACTTTGGCTGAGTCGGTATACGCCTCAAAGTTGATAATCTTGGAGAGAGTCCGGAGCGATATCAAACTCACTCCCCCTTCTCCTTATTTGCACGATAGATTACTTGGGAAAAATAGAACAACATGGCTACCGTCGGTTGGAAGTTGAAGTGCTCCCCAAGCACTTCAAGAGAACGGATCAACCCCCATCCGTTGGGGTGAAGCTGCGAAGGAGCACAATCCAGAAATCTTAAAACCCCCATCTGAAAATCGGTGAGGGGAAAGCACACGCCAAGATTCAAAAACAAAAAGTCATACATATACAAGGACCTCTCGTCCGGCGTATGACATATCCGTTCTGACAGAAGCGGAGCGAGCACCATAAACTGAAACCTGCCCTCATCCTTCTTGAAGACCGTAAAATGTGGTTCCAGCTCCGCTCCGTCCTCTCAAGCGTGGACAGATATTGTTTCGCGAAATTCCTCAGCCACCCAGCTGAATGGGCGCTTCCGTTGGAATTTCACCCAATCGATCCAGTGCGTAACTACATTGCACAGTCCGGAAGCTGTCTTCATTATATATTACTGAGAGGGTGCTTCCCCACCAGATGACCTTCCCCCAGTTGTTTTCTTCACTGCCATTGTGAAAGCTTTTACGCTGCGGTAAAAATCCACATTGTCAGAGAGATACAAATCACCACTCTCGACACTTTCACTAGAGGAGGATTCTGAGGAGGGTATTATCACCCTTCGCCTTTGATACGGCGATGCCTCCCTCTCTGAGTACTGTGGCTTCGATTGGAAGATCACTGGGATCCTCCCACCACGAACTGCAGGGTTTCGAGTTAAAGCCCTTCCTCCTCTTCCTCTAGGGCTAACACCACCGAAACTAAAACCTTTCCTAGACATTTTCAGATACTGAAACAAGACACAAAAAATGGAAAGAAAGTGGTTACCTAAGGATGGATGAGGATAGTGAATTAAGATTCACAGAGGCAGACACGATAATCTTCTCGAAACTTTTGCAGAGATTTGTCAAGGGAGTAAGAAGAAATGGTTACTGAGATTGCCAAATATGTCTTTTTCAGCGCATGAAAATTTTCAAATACCGACTCAAGGCAACCTGTCGTTTACCCTCAAACGACTCTCCGTTTAGTGGATTAAAATTGTCGTTTTTAACCCAAAGGCGCGAAAATGCCATCGTTTCGTCACAAAGCCTTCTAAATGGGCCTATTAAATCCAAATCCTAGGCCCACCAAGTTCCTATGTGACGGTTATTAAGACATGCGCATTTAACGCAATAATGGCTCGCCCACGTGAGTAAAGGCATTAAATGTCCAATCATGAGAAACGTGGCCACCATTACCCGAATACCAAGGGTTGCAAAATTCGATAAACTTCTGAGATTCTCATTGCTCTAATCCGCCCTCAAACATTTCATCACAACGGAACCTTGTTCCAAGAGCGGATATTTACATTTCAGTTCAATTCCGAAATCCACATATGTTACGATCGATATAGCTCATATGAGCAAATCTACTAATTCCTCACATAAGCTAGGGGGCTAGTAGAATACTATTGATCTCTGATTTCGGATACGAAAATTGAATCCATACAATTGAGAAGCATCCACCTCAATCCGCACTCCTACGATTGGAAAAACTTCACCAGGACGGATGATCTCAATCACCTATTCGGTGATTCGATGATGTAACTCCTGGTACGAAGAATTCTAATCATCACACCAGGACGAATGATCTCAATCACCTATTCTGTGATTCGATGATGTAACTCCTGGTACGAACAATTCCCATCATCATTCTTATGATGGAAGCTTTTGAAAATTGAGAAGCATTCACAATCCGTACTCTTACGATCGAAAAAAATCTCTCAAGGACGGATGATCTCAATCACTTATTATGTGATCTGACGATGTAACTCTTGGCGTTGTGTACTCTTCCAGAACGGATAATCTCAATCACTCATTATGTGATCTGACGATGTAACTCCTGACGTTGTGTACTTGTCCAGGACGGATGATCTCAATCACCTATTCTGTGATCTGACGATGTAACTCCTGGCGCCGTACGCATCCCAAGGACGGATGATCTCAATCACCTATTATGTGATCTGATGATGTAACTCCTGGTGCCGTACATATCCCCAAGATGGATGATCTCAATCACCTATAAAATGATTCGATGATGTAACTCCTGATACAAACAATCCCCATCATCATTTTTATGATGGAACATTTTGAAAAGTTAATCCGCACTTTCGCTCTCAAGTGGTATTCTCCCAGGACGGATACTCTTTATCATCTATTCTGTGGTACAATGACGTAACTCCTGGCATAGACAAACTCCCATCATCATCCTTATGATGGAAGGCTTAAACACCACTTTCTTACACCTTTGTAGTTCCCCAAACTTGGAACAATATTCTTACAATGGACGACATTGTTTTCTCCAGTGAGAATAACATGAATAAAGAACAGTCATCCGTCCTGTTACACTATTTTACTAAACAACGGATCGACTCCTCTTTTCCCCAAAAGAATTAAGGATTATGCCCTAAAGACAGGCACCTTCTTCTTAACACGCACTTGGGGACATGTATATATTTATCTGTTCTAAATTCATTTGTTGCTTAATCTTCCGAGGCAATGATTTTAATTCGACCTCAAGGTTAATTACACAGAATGGATTAACAACGATTTAAATATACATGAAACGATGAAGACAAATTTCTTAAATGAAATTCATTCATTGAAAACGAGGTTACACATAATAGTTTAAAGCCGGAGTTGATCCCGGTACATAACTTTACATATAAATAAAAACAAAACTACGAAGGAGGAATCTGTTCTTCAGTTTTCTGTGCTTCCTCAGCACCAGGCTCTTGTGTCCCTTCCTTCGGGACTTCTACAGGAATCTCCCCTCCAGGAGCCTCAGTTCTTTCTTCAGATGAGGGAACCTCAGACACAGGAAGGACAAAATCCGGTCCCATAGTTTGGCCCTCAGGAAGAGGAGGCAAGCCGTACAGGGACGTCGAAGGATCTTCGTGACGACCATCAACCACTGTGACTAACTTTCCTCCATGGAATTCATAGTACGGACTCATTCCATAGAGATTAAATTTCACAGTGGGGTTGCGGTAGAAAACTTGGCGTATAGCTAGGCCGAAGGATTCTTCAACAGCCTGGCTGCATATGTCAACTGCTTCTTCTTTCTCAGCTTTCGCTATAGCCAATTCTTCCCGCAACTTCGACAGCTCCCCACTCGATCCTTCGGACTCCGCTCTCCCAGCCTTCAGTCCTTCGATCTCAAGAAGGAGCTTCTTCTCTCTTCGGGACCACTCCTCAGTAGCAGCTTTGTTTTTATCCTCGAGATCACTCTGCTTGGCCTGGCTGCTGAGGAGTTCTTCCTTTGCTTTTTTGAGAACCTCTTCCTTCTCTGCCAGCTTGTTTTCCAAGTCTTTCAAGTCGCCCTTAAGCTTAAGGTTCTCTCTGTTCATGATATCTCCGAACTCCTTAGACTTGGCAAGACGATCTTCCATTAATTTGATTGTGGCTTTGTCTTTCCCTGATGACAGGTTGAGCTGTTCTAATTTATCACTCAGCTCATCAACCTTATCGAAATTGTCAGCCAACTCGCTGAATGAATAAAGCATTCCAGCAAGTTTGGCTAACTGCCACCTTCCGGCCTCACATGCTTCTTTAATTTCTTTAGTGCTGAGCGTAGGCCGGAGTTCGTACATTGGCTGTGGAAGAGTAGCTGGAGTAGATCCCCGGTATGAGAGGAAGGGGGTGAGAAACGAGGTGGTTGGGTAGGAGGTCGACTTCGACCCAGAAACCCCGGCAACAATTCCTTTATTAAGTCCGGAGGAAGCACCAGCTGCTTCCGAGGTTTCAACAGGTTTATCCTTCGAAGTTCTATACTTCTTGGACGGATCCCCCATAGAGTTATTCTTAATTTTTCTCCTTCTCTCAGTGACTGAGGGCTGACCCGTGGCTGCGCCAACATCGGAGGAACCGCCCTCAACCAGCGGAATGTCCCCTTCAGCATCCGAGGTCAGGATGATTAACTCAGGACGATCCTTGGTGGAGGGCCTAGGCTTGACTTCATTTTCACGGGCAATGGATTTACCCGCCGCCTTAAATCCCTTCAACTTGTTCATTTCCGGAGTTTGTTGTTCTATTTCACCTACATGAACAAACACAAGATATTAGCAACTACGGAATATTCAATATATTTGACAAAGGAGAAAAAGTGAAATAAAGCGAGAATTACGTAGATATTCATCCCAGACTCCGCTTGAACTACTTAACAGACGCCTACACGAAAAGACGTGACGTCGTGTAGTGTGTGATTCAAGTGCGAACAGCACTTTCGACGTCTCAGGAGACAGATCGGATTGATCAGTGTAATACGCGTGGGAGCTCAAGAGAAAATGTTTATGGGTCCAGCTCAGTGGAAATTTGCTGACACCCTCTTCATCCTTCCAAAATATCGGTTTGCTCTTCTTAATGGAGATCCGGGTGAAGTAGGTCTTAAACGACTTCCCATCAACTTTGGCCGAATCGGTGTAAGACTCAAAGTTCACAAAAGAACAGAGAGTCCGGAGTGTCACCAAACCAACACCGCCTTGCTTATTCGCCCTTCGAACTACTTGGGTGTAGTAAAATAGCATTGCTACAGTAGGCGTGAAGTTGAAATGTTCACCCAAAACCTCCAGAGCTCGGACGAGGCCCCAACCGTTGGGATGAAGTTGAGAGGGTGCACAGTTTAAAAACCTCAGCACACCCATCTGAAGTTCAGTTAAAGGGAAACGAACTCCCAGGTAATGAAAGATGAAATCGTACATATATACTGAACGATCATTGGGGACGACGTGGCATATCCGTTCTGTTGGGAGTGGTGCGTATACCCTATACCACTTTTTCATTTCTTCTTCCACGTTGAGCGTGAATCTTGGTTAAATCCGGGATCCTTCCTCATCTGCGTGACGAGAGGCCAAGTCCTTAAATTCACTAGACACCCAGCAGAAAGGCCATTTAGCCTGAAGTTCTTCCCAGTTCAACCTTGAAACAGCAACGCTGTAAAGACCTTCTGTTGTCTTCACAATGGCATTATCTCCGGAAGTTCCTTCTCCAGTAGCCATTTGAATCGTCTAGACCGAATTCTTTGATCTACGATAAGAAATTATATCGTCAGAAAGTTGATAATCATTACTCACTTCATCTTTTACAAAGCGACTACAATCAGAGGACGACTCTGAGAAGGGAAAAGTCACTTTCCATAGTGAGTAAGATCCCCTTTCTGAGCGACATGACTCAGCCCTAGGAAGAATCACAAGGATTCTTCCCCATGACTATTAGGGTTGCGAGAAATTATTCTCCCCCTAAATGAACCACATTCTCTTCAAGCAGGAATAACAGACCCAAAATAAGACGAGGTTTACAGGGGAAGAAGAAATAATTACCTCAGATAATGATGATGAAGATGAAGAGCGAACAAAGTCTCGTAGAGTAAGCAACAAACTTCCTTGCGAGATTTTTGTAGAGTTTTTGTTAAGAAAACAGAAGCAAGTGGAACTCAGAATCCACTAAGTGTTTCTTTTATAAGAAACGAAGAGGTTCGGTTACCCACTCTTGAAGTCGTGTCGTTCTCGATTAAACGCATTGGTTCACAAGCGAAACGACACAACCGTTCCAAATTCGTGGGCGCCAAAACGATAGCGATTCGACGAAGGGCCTATCTACTAGGCCCAAAAGTTTCAAAGACTTCAGGCCCATTAAGCCCAAAATGACGGTTAATGAGATTTCCATCTGAGACGCAATAATTGCCTGCCCATGTGATTAAAAGCATTAATGTCTAATCATGCAACGCAATTCGCACTTTACAGCCGTTACACGAACTTCAAGAGCTTTCAATTCCAATAAACTCTTAAAATTCTCGTACAACGAATCTTTGTCTGAATCTGTTGTGACGACATCATCAGGTCGGATCTCTTAATTTGAGAACGGTTCTTTACGAATGATAACAAATGCTAAGGAACTGTTTTACGCGTAAGCTTAACGATATTAAGACCTCTCGCAGGTTGAGTAGCTTATGTGAACAACCATTCAGTCCCTCACACAAGCTAGGGGACATATGATCCGGTCTCAATACCGGTATCCGATCTGCAAGACATATTTCAACGTCTTTGTCAAGACATCAACGTGTAACCGGTGTCATCGGTATACATCCGGGCTGTAATTCCGTATCAGGCGTTCTCCCTATACCGGTCGTTCAGGATAACACCATGACACCGGACAACACACACGTCACTGTGCTAAAGACAAGGAACATTGCTACAGGGATCGATCAATAATTCCCTGCACTACGAGCCAAATTCTGCTTACGGGGATGGTCAACTTGTTCCCTAATCCTAGTCTATATTCTCCATGCTCAATATAAAATAGCCACTTGACCCAATCATGCTGGTAAGTGCGCAATAAAATAATGCTAATGGGAGTTAGTGGTTCCCCACTAACGAGTCCTCGTAAAACGAGCCAATCAGGTATATGAACTCATTTTCATTAATGAAGTGGGGGATCTTCAACTAAATCCATGACTGATTATTCTCTGAAATACATTCCTTACTTGGAATATCAGCACTGACTTGAGCGTTGGAGAATCTTTGCAGGTGACACCACCATTCGCCCACTTCAACGCGTTAGGTCGGTGTGAAGGATCTCCAGAACGCCCAATCCGCTCTCCTCACTTAAGGACAACGGATACTTACACCGGATACTCATACATCCGGTCATCTGTACGGTATTTACATACTGTTTGTGATTGACTTGAGTCCGGATCTCTAGACCCCAGTTCAGGACAGATCAATTCTTATGTCTTTCATATTATATTCTTATCTCACTCCCCCTTACCTCTTGTATACCGATTCGTTATTGAAAATCTGTGCGCACCTCGTCTCTAAGTTATAAAACATACCAATTTCATTTTAATATAGTTACAAGATGAAAATTAAGATCACTACTTAAAGCAGAAATGGTAAATTTTGAATAGTGAATAGTAACAGTAAATAGTAAAATGTGAATAGTAATGGCAAATAGTAAATCATAAATAGTAATGGTAAATAGTAAATCGTGAATAGTAACGGTAAATAGTACATCATGAATAGTAAAGGTAAATAGTAAATCGTAAATAATAACGGTAAATAGTAAATTGTGAATAGTAAAAGTAAGTAGTAATAGTAAATAGTAATTTACTATTTGAATAGTAATTTACTATTAAATAGTAATTTACTATTTGAATAGTAATTTACTATTAAAATAGTAATTTACTATTTAAATAGTAATTTACTATTAAAATAGTAATTTACTATTGAAATAGTGTTTTAGTATGCAGAATAGTAACTTAAAATAATATTATTTCCAGTATAATAATAGATTTCTAAAAACGATATAAAAATAACCCTAAAAAATATACAAGAGATGTATTCGTACCTTAGAATTTTAGCAAAACCTTCTTCCAAAAAAATTTATTTCTCTCTCTTACTTCCACCACTATCTCACTAGCACTACTATATTAAGAAAACTTAATCTGAAATTGTGAATTCTAAAGGATTATTCCTTCGGTATTTATAGGAAAAAAATTACTATGCATTCTATTATTTTAATATAAAAGTACTGTGTGTTTTTTGAAATTTAAAACCTGGTTACTGTACACCTTTTGAAAATTTTGTATATGCACAGTGTTTTGCATAGTAAATGTCGGCAGAATTATTAAGCCAAATAGTAACCTTTCACTCGGTATATTTTAAATATTCAAAATTAATCCTTTTTGAAATTTAGCGATATTATATCAGTTCTTACTAATTTTATGATAAGTAATATAAAGTTTAAATTTCAAAAATCTAAAATTTTCTGTTAATAAAAATTTATTAGTACGTTTTCAATTTTTTTACGATTGGTAAAAATCAAGATTTTTCTCAAACCGATAATTTTTAGATAAGTCTACCTGAAATGGATTTTAAAAAATTTTCTTATAATTTAACTTTACATTCTTGTAAATATTTTTAATTTTAAGTAACTTTATATGAACTTAAAATTATTTAAAATATATTATTTTATTAAAATATTTCAAAAATTTCAAAAAATTCCAGAAAATCATAAATATTATGTATCAAAAAGTTCTAAAGAACCATAGTCTAATTCCTTCAAAATTTTATTTTAAAATTCTAATAAAAGTTAAATCTTAAATATGTAAAAACATAAATGTAAGAACATAAAATAAAAATGGTGAATAATAAAGATATTAAAAATTATTAATATAATTTTCTTAATTAGTGAATACTAATTAAGTCATTTTAAAATTCTCATTCAGAAATATTTTCATTTATTATTATTATTATTATTTAAAAAACAAATAATTATATATAAATACCAAAATTTCAAAAAAAAATGATAATAATAAACTAACTTATAGTAAGTATTTCTTAAGAAAGATATATTAATATTTATTTTTTATTTGTGTTGAAAATGGGATGTTACAACTCTACTCCCCTAAAAGAAGTTTCATCCTTGAAATTTAATATTGTTAATAAATCTTACCACAGCTAAACTAACTGAACTGTTCTAAAATATATTTCTAGTTTCCTTGACAATTGTGTACATTTTCCTTAACATTGCCATTTATCTTCTTTTAATCTTATCAGTATTTTTTTCTTAACTCAAAAATATTACCCGTCTTAATTTTGTCAACCATGCTCATCATAAATTGATGGTTAACTCTAAACACCTCAATAATTACGTTTCTCAATCTACTAAAGCCTTACTTAATATAGTCCATAACATCCATTAATTAAAATTCCTACTCGTAACATAGTAAAATGGACTGTTAAGAATTAATTACTGGAAAACTAGCCATTAGCAACTAGCTGTTGGACTAGTCGTTTATGACCGTTGTAATTCTTCCTCCCTTGCTTGCTTATAAATTCTCATTCCATTCTCACTTCCTATCACAACTTCAAGGTTTCTTAGTTTCTCTCTTCTATCCAATTTCTTCAATCTTTTTCCCTCAAGTAATATTGTACTACTCGATGGCCAACTTCTCTAGAAGCGATGAAGAACGAAGGCGACATGGACTACAGTTCGTGGTAACAAGTGCCTCACTTCTTATAATCATTATGGTGATTTCTCTAGTTTGGATAATTTTTGTATTGCCAAGACTCTTAGACCTCTATCTATGATGTACTACATGTTCTACTTTATTTTCCTTAATGTAATCGTGTATAATAAATTATCCTAGTGAGAAAGGATAAATATGTCTTAGTCCATGTTGTACTTATTTATCTAGTTAAATCCTTGTGTTCTTTGCTTCATGACAATCCAGGGTATGTAATCATTTCTTATTGTCTTCTATAATGAATTAAATATTCCTTAATTAAGTGATTGCACATTCCATCATAATTGACTACAAAATTCTCCAATCTTAAATGATCACAAATCACTACGTTGACTTAGAAATACTCACTTGAATTTTTTTTATGGGTAACTAAGATTTATGTAATCTTCTTCATAGGAAAATCAATAAGTAAAGGTTTATATCTACTTCCTCATGGTTGACTAACACATTTCTTTATTTTAAATCTACAATGGTCATTACATAACTGTTGGTGTATGCACTATGAGCCTTTATGCTTTTTCATTTGTATCATTTTTCTACTTATCAATTGAATAAATATTTCAGTTTAAAGTTGTTTTAAACATATTTATCCTTGGAGTAATAGGTCATATAAAAATTATTCCTAAAATGTCCCTAGTTAAGTATTTACATGGGGACATGTAAATACACTGAGACTAGTGTGTGAGTGTACTGATGACCTGATCTCACAGATCATAGATATAGATGATATCGAGTCTTCACACGGGTACACATTAAGAGTAATGATGTACTGGACAGACCCACCATGAGAACGTTGCATGGATCGTTACATGATTGTCATAAACGATTCTCAATGTGATAATGGTATATGTAGTCCTTCGACCTGAAGTCACTACGATTCCTACATGAGGAGTTTATTGTTTTAATACAATTAAACGTCTTCTGTAACAAGAGGACTATAAAGGTTGTGATTAGGCAATGAACAAATTATGCAGAGGGATGTGAGTGATGTAGATGGGATTTGTCTCTCCTATGTGACAGGAGTGATATCCATAGGCCACTTGATGGAGTAAGACTAAGAAAACGCATGGCCATGCTAGAAAGAATAAATATTAGATATTTATTCGGATCCAGTCTACTCCGGTATCAAGTAAAATAAATTGGGCCGTACAAGGATGACGCGACCATGCCTTGGGCCCAATTAGGATATCGTGACAAAAGGAATAAACGTATTAAATAATTATCACTTATAGGTTATGTTAATAATATTCGGACATAATGATGCATTGCTAGATGCCGCTCTTATTTTATATTAATAATAAAATAGTTTATTATTAATATGACCGGGTATTTTACCTATAGGGTCACACACATAGAGTAAGCCCATCAGAAAATGTTGTCTTATTTTAGTTGGACTAAAATAAAGCTATTGGGCCTAACTCATTTGGAATGAGTAAGGAGCCCACTTTTAGAGAGAACAAATTAGGTCAAACCTAAGCCTATAAATAGAGCATAAGATGCTCATAGGCCGTTCACTCAAGTGAGACACAAAATTCGCAAAAAGTTGCAAGAGCTACACGCCGTCAACCTAGCAGTTGGCAAGTGTTGCGATTCTGGTGGGAGTGCTCGTGTGGACTCCTAAAGGACGAGGCTACGACTGCTTCGGAGTTCTTCAAGAGGTAACCTAAATAATTTCGAAATTGGTTTTTTTTTTTGCTTTGAAACACGGAACCTTGCAAATCCTATGGAATCCCTTTAATTTTTCCGCTGCTCATGCTTAGGGATTTCCTAACAATAACAATGGTTTATATTAGGTATGTATATTCAACAAACAAAATCGATGACTAAAAGAAAATAAATTGATAAACATGTATCATATTGTTAGGAATCACAAAAATATTTTATGTCACAATTTCTAAATATTTAACTAATATCGATGTCTCCCAAAGATCTATAATACTTATTTTAGGTCATTCATTGACATATTTATCACAATAAATCACTTAAAAAAATTTAAAAATATATGGTTAATTACATTCGATGTCACAACCATAAAAGTTTCATTAATTCATATATTTATACAAATAACCATCATATATATTATTCAATCGTAGATATCATAAATGAAAACTTCATCAAATCAAACAAGAATTAACATATCTTATATGTCATACAAAAGAAGAATCAATACAAATAGCCAGAGATACAATTCCTAATATGATTATTTGTTATACCAAACAAGTTAGTGAACAAATTATCATATTTCTTTCATGAAGCATACATCCACACATTTTTCTTTTCAAAATATATCACCAAAGGAAAAACTATGATTCTATCTTAGACAATTTGTTATACTACTTCAGATTACAACATTTATCTACCCATTGGAATTCTAATTCACACAAGTATCTCTACAACTTTAAGGACATGGTAAGGAATATCCTAATAGAATTTATTGAGTTTATCTCCATTTCTCCATATACCACATTAACCCGGGGTTAAATTCATTGATCTTAACATCCTTCATTTGACATGTCTTTCACTACTTAGTGCAAATCATTCGGGGTGATTAGTCCCGGTAGTTTATTACCTAAACTTACTAATACACTCGTAAGTATACAGTTTTATCATTTAGGTTCTTGTTAGGAATTACTAAAAGCATTGAGCATAATTGAACTAAATGGAAAACAGAAATTTATTTAATTCCAAGTCAAAATAACATTAAAATAAAATATTATCATACCCCCTTTATCCCAAGATAATTAATTTAGCTACTCATGAAATAATTCAAATTCATATATATAATGGAAAAATAAAACATACAAGACATGGTAAAAAATAAAGACTTACGGGTTTCTCCAAAAGCTCAGAATAATTTACCACTGTATTTCCTTGTTGCAGTATTCTCCACCAATTATAAATTTAAACAACTCACTTTTACAATTCACAACTCTTAAAATAAAATAAAGAAAAAGAAAATAAAAAGAGAAACAAAACGAAAAAGAAAGAAAAAGAACGAAGAAAGAAATAAAGAAAAAAGAAAGAAAGAAAAGAGAAGGAACATAAAAAGAAAAGAGAAAACGAAAGAGAAAAGAGAAAAAAGAAAAGGAATTGAAGCTGATTTTAATTGATTTCAAGTGATTGATGTTGGATGCTTGCAACTTCTTCTCCTTTTCTAGGCGATGGAAAGGGGGGATCTAGCTAAGAAACGCGTTGTAATTGTAAGTGGGAGGAAACTTTCGGTGCATGTGAGTTCCAGCTGTGCCAATTTGTTTCCAATTTGCATATTTTAATATTTCCAATAATTCGGTGCTTGGATTTAGTGACGATTGGTGCAGGTGGAGAAATTCCGAGTGAAAAAGTGTTGTTTTGCATAAAACCGAGTGAAAGCTTGTTGTTTATCCCCAAGACCGAGTGACAGCTTGCTGGAAGGTGTTGAATTGATGGAGAGGAAAGGGGCAGTGGATAGAAGAGAGGGAATGTGGGTCGGATTTCACCTTCTCTCTAGAATCCGAGTGGAAAAATGCCTTTTGTGCACAAAACCGACTGGAAAAAGGTGCATTTTCTAAAGAACACCAAGTGAATCTTTGCTCGGTGTCGAGTTGAGGGGTCGGTGTTTGGAAGAAAACCGGTCGGTGTTGAGTTGCTTTGAAGTCGGACAGTGTCTAAGGAGACGAGCAAAGCAACTCCGATTGCTTTATTCCTTCAGAACCGATTGAAGAGTGAATCGGAACCGAGTGAAAAGTGATTCACTCAGAACTGATTAAAAGGTGACTCAGAACCGACAGGAAAGTGGCTCACTCAGGATTGGGAAGTCTGCTCACTGTTTCACTCAGCTGTATCTATGGAATTGAACCACTCGGTTAAAACTTTGCTTTGGAATTCACTCGGTCAAATTCATTTGGATACATTCACTCAGATTTTCTTTGAAATATTTCAGTCGTCCTTCATTCCTTGAAATGATACACTAGGAAGTGCCTTCTTGCTTTTTACTCGGAATGGCCTTCTGTCGTCAATCAACCCAGTCGGTTGTCTTTACTCGAATCTGGCTGATTGAATTTCCTCTCATGTCCGAGCCTTGCTTTGCTTGGAAATATAGCCCAACTTACTCAGAAGTCTTCCTTGGAGACATCTCACTCGGGCTTAGTGTAAAACTTGAGAGTCTGCCCGAGTGTTATTCATTCCCAGTCGGATCTTTCATTGCTTGATAAGACTTCTACTCGGAAATGTCTTGTGCCGCTTGAGAATGCCTTCCTCTCCGAATGAAACCACTCGGATTCCTCCTTATTCAGCACTTATTCATTCAGTGGCTTCTTCTGCTTGGAATCCATTCATTCGGAACAGCTTTTTGCTCGGATTAGTTGCAAATTAGAAAGCTCCCACTCGGATTTACTTCAATCAACAAACCTTTCACTCAGAGAATAGCTTTGGACAGCATCTATTCAACGTCAGTCCCCTTTTTTACTCGGAATGGACGCAGTCGGGGAAGCTTCCACTCGGAATCTCCTCCAACCGAGACTCATTCCATTTCAGCATTGAACCTCGACCATTTATCACTCGGAATGGCTTTGATAGTGAACTTTCCACTCGGATTTGGCTCCAACAGTGAAGTATTCCACTCGGCAATGCTCCATTCTGAGTCGTTCCACTCGGAAAGGCTCCATTCTGAGCCATTCCACTCGGATTTACCTTCAAAAGTGCAGTATTCCACTCGGCAATGCTCCATTCTAAGTAATTCCACTCGGGTTTGGTCCTTTCTCAGTCATCCCACTCGAAATTGGTTATTTTGAGTCAGATTTTAACATTCTGAGTCGGAATTCATCATTTCTGAGTCGGATTTTAATATTCTGAGTCAGATTTCAACATAAAAAGAGAGTTCTTTCTACTTTGGGCTTGTTCTTCTTGTTTCTTTATCATTTTATGGTTGTTTTTCTCTTGTTTTTGACCCTTTATTACCTTAATTCCTGCAAAATAACATACCCAAGTAAAATAGAGTGGAAAGAAAGCAAAAATCTCAATAAATAAAGGAAATACAGTGCATAATGATTAAAGTCCTAAGCAAATTAGACCTAATTTATTGTATTATAAAGGACTTATCAAAATACCCCAAACCAAAACATTGCTTGTCCTCAAGCAATCACCATATTCACAAGATAAAATACAGAAAACACTAAGCTTAATAAACTAAGGAATCCGAAACAGGGAAACTGATTTATTCAAATGCCAATTTTATTTTTCTTATGTGAATCAATTTTCAATGTCAAGACTTGAGATACTCTTCTCACAATTTTCACTCAAGTGTTTCAAGGTTTGTGTATCTCTCAAATCATCATAGTCAAAAAAATATTACCATCAGCTTGTTAATAAACCAGAAACTCTACAGTTTAGATAGAAAATATGTCAAAGTCTAAAGGTCTTTCAAAGGTTGTAACGTGGCCTTGGGTTGTATTGTCAAGGTAGGAATTTCAAGAAAAATGGAATACAAAAGGGCTTTAACAGTCATGAATGATTCAAATTTTTATCATTATAAATTTAACAGAGCAAATTTTTGAACTTTTATGGACTTTTTGGGATTCATTCAATATCATCCTTTTGATTTTCTTTTTCTTTTTCTTGCTTTTCTTCAATATATATTTTTCTTAAGTCCTTTTTTATTTCTTTGCTCCACTAAATTTCCAACTTTTTCACCATTAAGAGAAGATTAGTCAATGAAAGGTTTCAAGGAAAAATTTTCACTTTTAGGCTCAAAAGGGGCAACTAGGGGTCAAATTGTGTAAAAATTCTGAGGCTTAAGAATAAGACCTAATTGTGCCTTTATCATCCTAAGACATATAATCAAAAACCATTTTGAATCGGTTAAAAAACAAGTTCTAGAATATTAATGACTATGAGATTCACTCAATCAAGAAAATATGGGTTTTGAAAATTTGTTTGATAAATAACCCATTTTGGCTCAAGTCTAACCATGGAAAGTCTTTTCAAAGAAAATTTTAATCACATAAGGTTCATTTAAGCATTTATTTGGCATTTAAACAATCAAATTTTGAAACTTTTACTCAAAATTTTGGGGTCCTTAGATACTTTAGCCTTGTGTTCAAAGTGAATTTATCATGCAATCATGGTAAATTACAAGATTACAAACAAATGAAGGAAAACACACATGCAAAATAAAATAACAATCACACAACGTAAACAAAACAGTTAAGTTTTCTTGCCTACCACCCCAAACCAGAATTTGACATTGTCCTCAATGTTAAAATGGATGATAAAAGGATAAGAAAACTTACCTGGAGTAACCCCAAACCAGCGTTTGACATAGTTGGTTTTTTTTTGTGAGAATAAAAGCTTAAAATAAAACAACAACTTTTTATAGGGTTACCTCCCTATCAGTGCTAAGTTTTAAGTCTTCAGCCATACTCTTCACCGTTTGGATTTACTCATCAGGAGCATCAAACAAGTCCAAGTCACTTGCTTGTTGTATTGGTTGACCTGTCAGATAGTGCTTTACTCTCTGTCCATTTACCCTAAATGTACCAGATTTCTCGCTCCATAGTTCGACAGCTCCAAAGGGAAAGACTTTTGTCACCTTGAATGGTCCCGACCATCGGGATCTTAGTTTACCTGGAAAAAGCTTCAATCTGGAATTAAACAGTAAAACCATATCACCTGGATTAAATGTTCTCCGTTGGATGTGACGATCATGCCATTGTTTGGTTTTTTCTTTATAAATTCTGGCATTTTCGTATGCATCTAGACGGAGTTCTTCAAGCTCATTTAATTCCAACAATCTTTGTTCACCTGCAGCCTTATGATCAAAGTTAAGAGTTTTAACAGCCTAAAAAGATTTATATTCTAGCTCAACAGGTAAATGACAGGGCTTCCCATATACTAGCTTAAAAGGTATGGTTCCAATGGGAGTTTTATATGCGGTTCGATACGCCCATAAGGAATCATCTAACTTAATAGACCAATCCTTACGTGATGTATTCACCACTTTTTGAAGAATATTTTTAATTTCCCGATTGGATACCTCAACTTGTCCACTAGTTTGTGGGTGATAAGGTGTAGCAACCTTATGCTTAACTCCATATTTCTTTAGAAGGGTCTGAAAAGTTTTCACAATAAAATGAGACCCTCCATCACTTATAACACATTTTGGGACCCCAAACCTTGGAAATATTATTTTCTTGAAAAGTTTAATAACAGTTTTAGCATCAGAATGGGGTGAAGCAATGGCTTCCACCCATTTTGACACATAGTCAACTGCCACTAATATGAACTGATTTCCAAAAGAGGAAGGAAAAGGTCCCATAAAATCAACACCCCATACATCAAACAGTTCAACTTCTAAAATGGTATTCAATGGCATCTCTTGTCTCTTACCAATGTTACCTGTTCTTTGGCAAGCATCACAAGTTAGAACATACTTACGTACATCCTTAAAAATATTTGGCCAATAGAACCCAGCTTGCAATATTTTAGCAGCTGTCTTGGAGGTGCTCATGTGCCCTCCACAGGAAAGAGAATGGCAATGATCCAAGATAGCATGGACATCATCTTGTGAAACACATCTCCGAATCATACCATCTGCACATTGCTTGAAAAGGAGTGGTTCATCCCAATAATAATGCTTGACATCTGCATAAAACTTTTTCCTTTGCTGAAAGCTAAGATTAAGAGGTAAGATACCACATGCAAGAAAATTTACAAAATCAGCATACCAAGGGACACGTTGGATACTAAGATTCAAAAGTTGTTCATCCGGAAAAGATTCATTGATAGGAATATTATCTGTTTGTTCTTTTTCAGATGTCAACCTAGATAGGTGGTCAGCGACCAAGTTCTCGGTACCCTTCTTGTCCTTAATTTCCAAGTCAAATTCTTGCAATATTAGAATCCACCTAATTAATCTAGGCTTTGCTTCCTTTTTATTCAATAGATACTTAATGGTAGAGTGGTCAGTGTAAACAGTAACATGTGAACCTACCAAGTAAGACCTAAATTTATCAAAAGCAAAGACAATAGCTAACAGTTCTTTTTCAGTTGTGGCATAATTTACCTGAGCATCATCTAGCGTCCGGCTGGCATAATGAATTACATGGAGCTTTTTATCCTTTCTTTGTCCCAATACAGCCCCCACTGCGTAATCACTCGCATCGCACATCAGCTCAAATGGGAGTTTCCAATCAGGTGGTTGTACGATGGGGGCAGAGATTAGAGCTTGCTTAATCCTGCAAAAAGCTTCCATACAAGATGAATCAAAATTGAAAGGCACATCTTTACCTAAAAGAGTTGTAAGAGGCTTTGTGATCTTGGAGAAATCTTTAATGAACCTGCGGTAAAACCCTGCATGTCCAAGAAAACTCCGAATACCTTTCACATTTGTGGGTGGAGGCAATTTTTCAATCACTTCTACTTTAGCCTTATCAACTTCTATACCTCTCTCAGACACCAGGTGTCCAAGAACTATGCCTTCTCTTACCATAAAATGGCATTTTTCCCAATTTAGAACTAAATTGGTTTCTTCACAACGCTACAAGACTTGGCACAAATTTGTTAAACAATTATCAAAATCCAAACCATGCACTGAAAAATCATCCATAAAGACTTCCATCACATTTTCAATAAGATCAGAAAAAATTGCTTGCATACACCTTTGAAAAGTCGTAGGTGCATTACATAAACCAAAAGGCATACATCTGTAAGCACAAGTCCCATAAGGGCAAGTGAAGGTAGTCTTTTCTTGATCATATGGATGAATGGGAATTTGATGAAAACCTGAATACCCATCCAAATAACAAAAATAAGAGTGTTTCACAAGTCTTTCAAGCATCTGATCAATAAAAGGGAGGGGAAAATGATCTTTTTTCGTGGCACTATTTAACTTCCTATAATCAATGCACATGCGCCAACCAGAGACAATTCTAGTAGGAATCAAGTTATGTTTATCATTTTCAATCACAGTTATTCCCTCCTTTTTAGGCACCACATGGACCGGACTTACCCATTTACTACTATCAACATGATATATGACTCCAGCATCAAGCAATTTCAAAATTTCCTTTTTAACCACTTCTTGCATTTTAGGATTTAATCTCCTAAGTGGTTCTACTGTGGGCCTACTTTCATCTTCTACAGTAATCCTGTGCATACAAAGAGAAGGGCTAATCCCTTTGATATCATCCATTGTATAACCTATTACCTTTCTATACAACCTAAGTTATTTCAAAAGTTTTTCAGTTTCATATGGATTCAATTCAGCATTGATAATCACAGGATATGTGGAATTAGGACCAAGAAATTCATACCTTAATGAAGCTGGTAAAGGTTTTAATTCCACATTGGGGCTTACCACTTTGTCACACATGACCTCAGTATCATGTGGGGCCTCAGAGCAATCAGATGTTTCTGTCAGCTCAATCATGAAAATAGTTTCAAGTGGGTCATTAGGAAGGGTTGTTTCCTTTACCACTTGTTCGACAAAATCCACAGTACAGCAAACATCATTATAAGGTTTTTCTAAAACATTTTTCAAGTTGAAATTAACCTTTTGGTCTCCAACAGTTAGAGACAACTTACCATTCTTGACATCGATCACAGCACCTGTAGTTGCTAAAAATGGTCTACCTAAAATAATAGGAATCAAAGAATCTTCATGCATTTCAAGCACAACAAAGTCAGCAGGTATAAAAAATTTTCCTATCTTAATAGGAATATCCTTTAAAATTCCTACAGGATATTTTACAGATCTATCAGCCAATTGTAAAGACATCCTAGTAGGTTTTAACTCACCCAATCCTAATTTTTCAGCAATAGATAATGGCATTAAACTCACACTTGCTCCTAAATCACACAATGCTTTATCTATATTCATGTCACCAATCATGCAAGGAATAGAGAAACTACCTGGATCTTGGAGCTTGGGTGGAAGTTTCTTTTGAATTAGATCACTGCACTCTTCAGTAAGTGCAACTGTACCATCTTCCTCCAGTCTTCTTTTGTTGGACAAAATGTCCTTCAGAAACTTTGCATATGTGGGGATTTGCTGCAAAGCATCTGTAAAAGGAATATTAATATACAATTTCTTTAAAACATCAAGGAACTTACCAAATTATTTGTCCAACTTTGCTTTGGCTAAGTGCTGAGGAAATGGAATGGGAGGTTGATATGGCTTAACCTCCTCCTTCTTTTCTCGTGGTTTCTCTTTTTTAATCACTGGATGGGATGAAGATTCATCCACTTTCTTTTCCTCCTTTGCAGTCTTGTCAACTGGCCCATCATATTGAGTACCACTTCTAAGAGTGACAGCCATGGTTTGGTTAGATGGTCCAGCCTCTGGTTTTCCAGGAAATGTTCCTGGTGTTCTTTGAGAATAGGAGGCTTGTTGGGCAATTTGATTTTCCAGTATTTTGTTGTGAGTGGCAAGAGAGTCCACTTTTGAAGCCAAGTTTTTTATTGCATCAGAGAATTCATTATTTTGTTTAAGTTGAGTAGCTACAAATGTCTCCATCAAGGATTCTAGCTTTGATTTTTCTGGAATATAGGTTCCTTGTTGAGGTTTGTAGTTACTTTGGAATTGAGGTGGCCTATTTTGGAAGCCAGGTGGACCTTGTGGAGGTCTGTAGTTACCTTGATAATTTCCCCCATAGTTTCCAATAGCATCCACCTGATGCATTTCTTGTTCTTGATTAGGGGTCATTGCTAAATGGCAATTTGTAGCCCCATGTCCTGAAACACCACAAACTTCACAAACCATATTAGTAGCACCTGTTGACCCTATTTTATCAAGTTTTAATGTTAATGCTTCAACTTTAGCAGAAAGTAGGGAAAGAGCATCGACAGAATACTTACCTGGTGTTTTAGAAGGTACTCCTCTCTCAAAGTTCCACTGGTGAGTGTTTTGAGCTATTTCCTCAATCAGGTTCTCAGCTTCATCAACATTTTTACTCATGAAGGCTCCTCCAGCTGCAGCATCTAAAGAGATCTTTTGTGTGGAAGTTAGTCCATTATAGAAAATATGGATTGTCAACCACCTTTCTATCCCATGGTGAGGACATTCTCTTAGCAACTCTCTGTATCTTTCCCAGGCTTCATATAAGGATTCATCATCTTTTTGTGAAAAATTTATGATTTGTTTTCTCAGCATATCAGTCTTGTTCCTTGGGTACCATTTATTGATAAAAGCACTGGACAATTGTTCCCAAGTCGTGATGGATCCTTCAGGAAGAGAGTATAACCACGCTCTCGCTTTATCTCTTAAGGAGAAAGGGAAAAGTCTTAAGCGAATGGCATCATTGGTGGCTCCGTTCATCTTCAGGGTGTCACAGTATTCAAGAAAGATTTGAAGGTGAAGATTTGGATCTTCGGAGGGTAATCCTCCGAATTGGTTTTGTTGAACCATTGAGAGTAGTGAAGGCTTCAATTCAAAATTGTTAGCCTCCACTGTGGGTCTGAGGATGCTAGATCCTCTTCCATTTGTACTTGGAGCGGCAAAATCTCTTAAGGGTCTATGTTAGTCTGCCATTTGTTTTTCTTTTTCTTCTTTTTGTTGTTTTTGTTGTTTTCTCAAAGCTCTAAGGGTACGTTCTATCTCAGGGTCAAATCCTAAGTTTAGATCGACACTACGGCTTCGTCGCATAAATAGAAAATAAATGACAAATAAAACAAACAATTACAAAAATAAAACAACAGATACACAAAATATAGAACAAAATACAAAATTACAAAGAAAATAAAAATAAAAATAAAAATAACAATAAAAATATTAACAAGTATGATCTAATCGAATTTCAATATTTCCGATATTTGAGGGACAACAGTCCCCGGCAACGGCGCCAAAAACTTGACAGGGCCCGCAAGCACACGGGTTATGTCGCGTAATATAAAAGATTATTGTTCTCCACAGGGACTGTGTTCACAGTACCAGCATATTGAAATTTAATTATCCACACAATTGATTTTTAAGATTTTTATAAAATAAAGCACAAATTAAAGTTGCACAGAATACGAATAAATATAAAAATAAAATTTACTTGACACTTAAAAATCAGAGTTGAGAATATCTTGGGATTTCGGGGGATTAAGACTCTATTTTATGTTAATGAATTTTAACTTATCATAAATAAGAATCGAATTAAGTTTTCCAAGGCGAATTTTCCAAAAGCTAATTAATATGTTCCTCTCAGAATCCTATTAATGTACCTAACCTATGGAAAGCGCTGCTTAATCCTCAGAAAGGCCCATTATCGTTTTATGAAAACCCCTTTTATTTCCTCAAAAGAATTTTGATTACTTTCACGGTTTTACCGAGGTCACAAAAAGCATTTCAAAAATCTTAGGTTTAGTTCAAAGCTTTCCGATAAAAATAAATCTCTCGATTCTATTTATTACCTAAACTTACTAATACACCCGTAAGTATACAGTTTTATCATTTAGGTTCTTGTTAGGAATTACTAAAAGCATTGAGCATAATTGAACTAAATGGAAAACAGAAATTTATTTAATTCCAAGTCAAAATAACATTAAAATAAAATATTATCATACCCCCTTTATCCCAAGATAATTAATTTAGCTACTCATGAAATAATTCAAATTCATATATATAATAGAAAAATAAAACATACAAGACATGGTAAAAAATAAAGACTTACGGGTTTCTCCAAAAGCTCAGAATAATTTACCACTGTATTTCCTTGTTGCAGCATTCTCCACCAATTACAAATTTAAACAACTCACTTTTACAATTCACAACTCTTAAAATAAAATAAAGAAAAAGAAAATAAAAAGAGAAACAAAACGAAAAAGAAAGAAAAAGAACGAAGAAAGAAATAAAGAAAAAAGAAAGAAAGAAAAGAGAAGGAACGTAAAAAGAAAAGAGAAAACGAAAGAGAAAAGAGAAAAAAGAAAAGGAATTGAAGCTGATTCTAATTGATTTCAAGTGATTGATGCTGGATGCTTGCAACTTCTTCTCCTTTTATAGGCGATGGAAAGGGGGGACCCAGCTAAGAAACGCGTTGTAATTGCAAGTGGGAGGAAACTTTCGGTGCATGTGAGTTCCAGCTGTGCCAATTTGTTTCCAATTTGCATATTTTAATATTTCCAATAATTTGGTGCTTGGATTTAGTGATGATTGGTGCAGGTGGAGAAATTCCGAGTGAAAAAGTGTTGTTTTTGCACAAAACCGAGTGAAAGCTTGCTGTTTATCCCCAAGACCGAGTGACAGCTTGCTGGAAGGTGTTGAATTGATGGAGAGGAAAGGGGCAGCGAATAGAAGAGAGGGAATGTGGGTCGGATTTCACCTTCTCTCCAGAATCCGAGTGGAAAAATGCCTTTTGTGCACAAAACCGACTGGAAAAAGGTGCATTTTCTAAAGAACACCAAGTGAATCTTTGCTCGGTGTCGAGTTGAGGGGTCGGTGTTTGGAAGAAAACCGGTCGGTGTTGAGTTTCTTTGAAGTCGGACAGTGTCTGAGGAGACGAGCAAAGCAACTCCGATTGCTTTATTCCTTCAGAACTGATTGAAGAGTGAATCGGAACCGAGTGAAAAGTGATTCACTCGGAACTGATTAAAAAGTGACTCGAAACCGACTGGAAAGTGGCTTACTCAGGATTGGGAAGTCTGCTCACTGTTTCACTCGGCTATATCTATGGAATTGAACCACTCGGTTAAAACTTTGCTTTGGAATTCACTCGGTCAAATTCATTTAGATACATTCACTTGGATTTTCTTTGAAATATTTCAGTCGGCCTTCATTCCTTGAAATGATACACTCGGAAGTGCCTTCTTGCTTTTTACTCGGAATGGCCTTCAGTCGTCAATCAACCCAGTCGGTTGTCTTTACTCAAATCTGGCTGATTGAATTTCCTCTCATGTCCGAGCCTTGCTTTGCTCGAAAATATAGCCCAACTCACTCGGAAGTCTTCCTTGGAGACATCTCACTCGGGCTTAGTGTAAAACTTGAGAGTCTGCCCGAGTGTTATTCATTCCCAGTCGGATCTTTCATTGCTTGATAAGACTTCTACTCGGAAATGTCTTGTGCCGCTTGAGAATGCCTTCCTCTCCGAATGAAACCACTCGGATTCCTCCTTATTCAGTACTTATTCATTCAGTGGCTTCTTCTGCTCGGAATCCATTCACTCGGAACAGCTTTTTGCTCGGATTAGTTGTAAATTAGAAAGCTCCCACTTGGATTTACTTCAATCAGCAAACCTTTCACTCGGAGAATAGCTTTGGACAGCATCTATTCAACGTCAGTCCCCTTTTTTACTCGGAATGGACGCAGTCGGGGAAGCTTCCACTCGAAATCTCCTCCAACCGAGACTCATTCCATTTCAGCATTGAACCTCAGCCATTTATCACTCGGAATGGCTTTGACAGTGATTTCCACTCGGATTTGGCCCTAACAGTGAAGTATTCCACTCGGCAATGCTCCATTTTGAGTCGTTCTACTCGAAAAGGCTCCATTCTAAGCCATTCCACTCGGATTTACCTGCAAAAGTGCAGTATTCCACTCGGCAATGCTCCATTCTAAGTAATTCCACTCGGATTTTGTACTTTCTCAGTCATCCCACTCGAATTTGGTCATTTTGAGTCGGATTTTAACATTCTGAGTCGGAATTCATCATTTTTGAGTCGGATTTTAACATTCTGAGTCAGATTTCAGCATAAAAAGAGAGTTCTTTCTACTTTGGGCTTGTTCTTCTTGTTTCTTTATCATTTTATGATTGTTTTTCTCTTGTTTTTGACCCTTTATTACCTTAATTCCTGCAAAATAACATACCCAAGTAAAATAGAGTGGAAAGAAAGCAAAAATCTCAATAAATAAAGGAAATACAGTGCATAATGATTAAAGTCCTAAGCAAATTAGACCTAATTTATTGTATTATAAAGCACTTATCAATGATCGGTAAATTTTGGCAACCGGTTCCTTGAGTTTTATTTAAATCCATGGCTATCCTATTATTTCCCTTGCTGGCCATGATTGGTGATGGCTTGAAAAATCTTCACATGTTGATTTTCTAAGGTTCCAGGTATGATCAAACACGATTGGGATAAAGAGGGCAATGACCAAAGTGTTAAAACCCCATTCCTCTTCAGACAACCATGGTTTTGTGAGGTAATAAGGGGAGTCTCGCTTCATTTTATCCCATTTTTAATTGACTCATAATATTTCTCTAGTGTCTGTGGTTAACCCCTTTAGGTTTCATCATAATCCGACGATTAGATTATAAGTTATGCGCTTTTTTGTTGCCGTTGATAAATTTTATTATATTTTTGTGTTATCATGCATTCTATAATACGTGCCTCGGTATTCATGCATTCTATGTAAATTTTATTGAAATTAGAGTTATCACAAAGAAGCTAAGAATTTTAGAATTTATGCATGCTCAGTTGTGATTCAATTTGGTTGTAAATTTAATTTATGAATTTTGACCAATGTTATGTAATTTGTTCCGGTAAGCCCTGCTAAAATAAAGTTAAAATCATCGTTCGGAAGTTCTAGGAGTGGGTTCAGAAAAACTATGCATTTCGAGAAAGTTTTGGCTAATACATACTGACTACCGATTTTCTTTTATTGACTCCTTAAAAGATTCTATAAATTATAAGGTTATGAATTCAAATGGGAATTTATAATAAGAAAGGAAACAAAGTAATATAAAGTTTGTTGTGGTTATTGTTATTGTTATTGTTATTGTTATTGTTATTGTTATTATTACTATTTCCATTTTTATAATTAGAGTATACTGGTCGGCTCTACCGTTGCTCTTGGTAACTTCCTTTATTTAATTCCTATTATTATATTAGTAACTAAAATGGTCAGCTTTGCCACCTAATTCTCAGCATTCCCATTTTATCTAATATTTGTTAATCATACTGCTAAATATAATGGTCGGCTTTACCGCCTTATTATCCATAACTTTCCTTTTATTCCATTTCTGTTTATCTATATTATAAGGGTTAGCTCTGCCGCCTTGTAATAATTATTATTGTTACTATTAATGCTATTGTTCTCGTTATTATTACAGTTATTATTATAAGTAATGGACAAGTACTTCTTTAAATTAAAAACAACACCATTTAAAATTTCTACCATTTCAGTTACCGGTCATAAAATCCAAATACATTATTGCTTTTCAAACTAGACGTTACTTAAGTCAAAATATAGCTGCTACATTTTCTAAAATAAATGTAAGAGTAACCTATAATGCCTAAAAAATAGGTGGGACCTAACAACTCGAGGATAAATATTTTAAAATAAGGGAACACATAGACCCTAGGGGTTCAAAGGGTAATAATGATAATATTAAGTTAAGAATTAAGAATCTACATAACCATTTAAGAATTTAGTAGATTCCAACAAATGGCCATAGTGATAAACTACTATGTTGACCCTGGGAGTAAAACATAGTATAAAAGGACTAAAAGGAACTAATAGGAATGGATAGGCAGGACAAGATATCAATAATGACTTTATAGTACGTTCAAAGTTAGGTACAGAAATTAGATAGTAAGTAGGCCTTTAAGTAGTAACTAGAAAATAATACAAAACAAGAAAGATTAAATTTATATGAAAAACCATGTATAATTAGTAAACAAATTTATAGAAACAAATTAGGAGTAACTAAGACAATAGGTTAATAAATAAAGAAGATAGTTTTAAAGTAATAGCTACGGATAAAGATTGTTAATGACTAGATATGATTTGAGCAAAAAGGGAGTTGGATCTAAATTATAAATAATTGATAAACTAAAGATAATAAAAAATCTTATGGATACATTAAATAGGATCTACAAAGAGTTAGTAAACGAAAAAGGACAAGTACCTTGTTGACCAAGATAGTAATTTAATTAAAGGTAATAATAATTAAAAATAAATAGGGACTTAACATATATACGCATATACACTTATATATATGCTAAGAAAATAAACATACTTGCGTGCCTAAATACTCAGTTATGATACGTTATTTATAGTGAGGTAATAAAAGTACTCTATAGTATTTAAGGTTTAGTAATTATAAGATAGGATAAGGATATTTGTATATATAGTAAGCAACAATACTTTATGATCAATATCACTAAAATAAATATGATCTGATTACGACATAGAATTAACTAGATAAGTAATTCGTATAACATCCCAAAATTTATTTAAATGATTAATTGAGAGGAATAATTAGTGAGTAATTGCATATGAGTTATTTAATGCCTAAAATTTAGAAATAATTAAATTAGGAATTTTATTATTATTTATAATTTATGATGGCTTAAAGAGTTGGAAATAATACCCGATTAAAATATGAGTGTCAGACCAAGTATCTTCGATTGAGGTATCGTTGGTCAGGGTTGTTAAGAATATTATTGGGGACCCGAATATATATTCAGAATAATTTTTGGATAAAGTATTGAGCCCAAACAGAGATCCTATTTGTAATAAAATGGAGAAGTTTTAATGAGCAGTTAAAATAAAACACTAAAATCCCTTTTTTTCCCTTCACTTCATGTTGCTTCTTCTTCTCCTTTCATACTCTTTTTCTCTTCATACTTCATCTTCCACCTATCGTCTTCTTCCATTCTCAAAAGCCCTAGCAAGTAGTGTGTGCTTTCCCTTTCTCCCTTCCCTTCCCTTTCCCTTTCTCCCTTCAAGCTTGAAGGTGGAGCTTGTGATTGGAAGCTTTCTCTCTCCCTCTTGTAATTTTTGTGTTCTTCTTCTCCCTTTCTTGGAGCTCACTTCTCTTGGCTTGAGGTAAGGTTTCCTCACCATTTTTCTTAAGCTCTAGCACTAGGTTTTGGGTAATGGTGGTTGGGAGAGTGTTTAATGCATGTGGGTTCTTAATGGAAGCCATTTATGATATAAAACCCTAAGGTGGGGTACTTTTAATATGAGTTTTATAAGGGCATTTATGGGTAAACAAAAATGGCATTAATTGTGATGGAGGTTGATGAGCCTTGATGATGGTTATTGGGTTTTAATGAAACCCTAACCCTATGATTTAGGGGGAATGTAAGATATGAGTGGAAGAGTATTTATGAATGTTAGGAGAATGTTATTAATGATGGGAGATGGTAACATTGATGGTGGATGGCCATTAATGAAGTTAAATGATTAATAATAGTGGTTGGAAACCACTAATGTGGGAACCCATTAATTGGGTATAGCTTAAGATGCATAATAAATGCATGTGAGTACCAAACCCATGGTGGTTTTGGTGGATTAAATGAAATAAATGAGATTTGAGATTTAAAGTGGTATGAACACCAAGTTACTAATTAAGAACATTTAAGTTTTAGTGGTTTGAATAGAAAATAATTGTATGGTACATTGTATGATGTAGGAAACAACCCTATCGATGAGGCGGGACCTTCAGACCGTGGTGATTTCTACTTC
Organism: Clitoria ternatea; assembly: GCA_037962975.1. Lineage (NCBI taxonomy): Eukaryota > Viridiplantae > Streptophyta > Magnoliopsida > Fabales > Fabaceae > Clitoria > Clitoria ternatea. Next base: position 33,784,003 of record CM075672.1, on the reverse strand, counting down.
TCTTGAGGTAGGAGGGGGTAAAATTTCTAAATGCATGGTTTCATCCATTATTGACGTGTGTGTATAAATGTCTTATGCTAATTTGGCTTGGATGAATATCTTGATGTTTATGTGATTGGAATGCATTTAGAATGAATGGTGTTATGTGGCATGATATGTGATTTGATGAATAATTATTGCCACTAACTATCGATATGAATAAAATCCAATGATAATTGATAATGGTTGAGAATGATGAGGATATTGAATTCCACTAAGTGTTAGTGGTGAGTTGTTGATTGTGGAATGGTATTTTAGGATGCACAATGTGAGAAATGCATTGATTGACATTTACATCCATCGCATATCATTCGTTATCTATGTGGAATATTAGGGGTTCCAATAGGTGGGCCCAGTGGGAGGGCGACCCAGTGCATGGGTGAAAGTATATGTTGTTCCCTAGTGATTCTTGGAATCACGAAGCTGCCTATAGTTTGGTGGCGAGGCACCCTATGTAGCGGGCCTAGTGGGTGGGCGGCTCTATGATGAGTAAGCGAACTCGGTGTCCCTAGGGGGCACGGCTCTCTCGATGTGTGTTCGGGAGGGGCCCATAGCACTTTTGGCAAGTGAGGCCAAGTTATTGATCCATAAGTCACAGGGTGACTAGTTCTACATATGGGTGATCGCGGTTTGGTACTAGTAAAATATGGCGTTATGCATACAAGATTTAAGAGATAAGTGTACTCATTTACTACTACAGTAGGGGCATAGTAGCACACCTATGCTTGACCCATATTTTATATGATGTTTCCCACAGTCGGATTTGCGATTTGATAATGGTTCCTTATACATATGCATTAGCCATAAAAGCATTTGCATATAGCCAGAGATATGCCGAATTTGGTAGCCCATGGTGGCGATGGATGATTGATAAGTAAAGAGAAAGAAATAGTGGTACTAACCTTGAGTGTGTGATGGTATTTCATGAGATTGTCAATGTTTTGATACATATATTATGAATGTGTTGATGGAATATGTGCTATATTGAAATGAAATAATATAATATGTGAATGGAGCTTATGATGCTCTTTAAGAAATGTATGTTATGCACACAAATATATATATGTATCATCATAATGTATGACTTTGTGTTACTCATCTCCTTGTTGCCATTTTTAAAGGTTGATGTAGGTATGTTAGATATCCTACTCTTTTTAGAGGTTAAGCAATGGTGGAGTTAATTATGGAAGAGTGGTTTATGAGCCTTGGCCAACGTTCTTTCGTAAAGTATTTGACATATGGAAATGCCTATTTTGTGTATGAATATTGAATGATGTTAGGTATTTATTTTGAGGGTCACTTGTGAAAATTAGGCCTTATATGTTTAGAAGGCTAATTTTTGGTAGTGACCTTAACAATGGTTATGGTTAATTATGATACAATGATTTACTTGTTATATTGAGGCATGGATATTGATGGTTGTATTAATGGGAGTCCATGGATGGATGAATTGTTCAAAATGTGATGTTATATTTATGATGCTCATGTATAATTAAGGAATTGATAGGGCTATATTGAGTTTTAGTATGATTAGATGCCACGGAATAGTTCCAATAGTGCCTATGCATGATTTAGAACTTGTAGAAACTGGAATAGGCCAATTCCATTAAGAATTGACCCTTAAGTTGCACAAAAATGTCTTAAAATGGGCTAAACGCATTTATGTGCATAAGTCTCTTATTTTTTGGATTTTTGAGTGTGGCCAGTTGCTACACATCATAAATGGCGTATAATTCGTGGGGTCAAAATTTGGTAGAGTTTGGATTTGATATGAAAAAGTTAGGGTGGTTAGAAGTTGGAAAATTGTGTATTTTCTACATTATGCAGCTGATATGCTGTCATGAATTGATTCATGAGTCCCCTGAATCGATTCACGAGTCCCTGGAATGGTCTGAATCAATTCATATATCCCCTTGAATCGATTCAAGTGGTTTTGTTTTTACTATTCACAATTTCCAATTTGCTTGAATCGATTCATACGAGTCTTGAATCGATTCAAGAGTTTCTATTTTCACTGTTTTGAATTTCAAACATGCATGAATAAATTCATGAAGTGCTCGAATCGATTCATGGACCAGTTTTCACAAAAATTCATAAGTTTTGATGTATGTTTGGTATTGTTGAGCCATGGCATGATTGCACAACAACATGCATACATATTTATCATAATTTTGGCAATCGATTAGAGTATCTTAAAGCCTCTTTTCATACCCTTCTACACTTCTTGAAATAACTTATACTTTTGTTATACCTTGTTGATGATCATGTGGTTGATTGTCCAAGGAGCACTTTTGATTTAACTTACATACCTTCTCATATCTTCACATATGGGATAGGTTTTTAAAATAGTCTGGGGTTACTTCTTGAAGTGTTATCTTGCAGTTTTCTCTTCATTTTTTAACTGCTTTTAAATCACCAAGAATTTACCCTAGTTTTCATTATCTAATTAACGATACCTTTAATATTATTTTCTAAATCTTGGTCTTTACAATTCGTGTCTATTTGATGAGTAAGTTATTGACTGGATTAAGTTTGCTTGATTAGCTTATATGAATCATCTGTTAGTTGTGAAATACATGCCATTATGGAGTTATAAGTATAATGATTATTACGTGATAAATGTATGATGATTTTGTGTACAGTGATTGTTATGTGATTGCTATACAGTTGTGTAGAATGCATATGTGCTAGCTAGGTAATGGATATAGATGATAAAACACATGTTGGATGTTGTATGATAAAATACGCGTGGAACATGGTGACTTGATGAAATGAATAGCGTGATAAATAAATAGGACTTGTATGATGTATTTAAAGAATTATATTATGATGAATTAGTTAAATAAAGTAAGGAAAGAAAAATAAGGAAATGTCTCAGTAGGGATCCTAAGGTGACTGAATTGAGAAAAATAATATGATAAGATTGAGATCGGATCCGATGAGATGATGGGCGCTGCGGTGCCAATATTACCTCGAGGTTTTGTGGATGATTAGAACTCATTTTATTCTTAATTGTCAGGCGAGGTGTATTACTTGAGTAAATATGAAAAGAATAATATTCAATTGAGGATTTACAAAATGAACCCGATGTTATCCAATTTAATGCCCTTATGAGTATGATGCATAGGACATTTGTTGGGAATTGGTATTGGACCAGTTAACATAAGAATGAAATGGAGCCATTGAAAGGATCCTATCGATGACTAATAAATTAATAGAAGAAAATGTATGTTACATGCATGATGTGCATATGACTTGATGTGGACTAGAGCCAGCAACAAGGGGTACGCTGAAGGATATGAGGGTTCGATCCCTGAGGTTGGATCTTAGGAGTGTAATGGGAAGGGACCCCTAATGGCTCGGCGGTAGCTCCCTGACATCGGGTAAAACCTGTTGGTGTATGCACTATGAGCTATTAATGTATCAATTTTAACTTATCAATAAAATTAGTATTTTCAGTTTTAGACTAATTTTAATGCTATTTATCCTGGAACAATAGGTCATATGAGAATTATTCCTAAAACGTCCTTAATCAAGTATTTACATGGGGACATGTAAATACATTAAGTTATTTTCTAGACTTGGGATTGGATCATCCACCGCAAAGATTGGGCCAGACTCCACATCAAGGATCAGCTAGACTCTTCTTAGATCAAGGACGAGTAGGATAGATTATTCTTTTCTCTTTTATGAAAGCATGCATGCTCCTTTTTCTTTCAACATGTACAGTTACTGTTGCGACCACATGTTGTATATGATTATGTTACATGTAAGATTATCTATTCCACCAAGTTTTTCCTATACAAAAAAAACTTCCACATTTTTTTGAAACTCGTAACCTCTCAATTAACTAGGATAATCGAGTGGAAAGGATTGTCCCAGTTAACCGAGGGTGTTACATGATAAATCTCTTTCTTTCTTTCTTTCTTTCTTTATATATATATATATATAATAATGGATGTATAACATCATTTTTATAACAAGCTTTACTAAAGGACACAACATTTGCATTGATTAGGTAGGTTGGTATGCGTATGTTTGATGAATAGGTCATTTGAATGAACAATGTGTGCTTGATTGAATTATGTAAGTTATATGTTAATAGTTATGTGCTTACTGGGTTACATGTCTCTTGAAAATATAACTATGATAAATTGTATGAGCATGATGAAATGTATGATGAAAATGAATGGATTCTATGTGACACATCAATAAATTCATAAGTAATCAAATAATGAAAAAGGAATAAGTCACGGTAGAGGTTCTAATACGATCTGAGCGAGATGATGACATGAAGGAAACATTGATGTATTGAGATGATGGATAGTACCCGATAACTGTTGAATGTTAATGCTAGACCATTTTCATTTTTAATTGCCATATGAAAAATAAAAGAGGCTAATGGATTTCAACTAAAATGAACCCAATGTACACCCATATGACCAGAATACTCGTACCTTTCCACTCTATAATATTAAACCCATACCCTCATTAACTCAAAGGAAACCCCTATAAAAAGTTAATAGTAAAAGAAATGAGCCCAATGTTAAGAATGAAAATGGATCTTTGAGAGGACTCTACCGATGACGAGTATGACGAAAAATAAAAAAATGTATGGTACATGCATTATTTACATATGATCTGATAGAGATAAGAGCACATAACGAGGGGTATGCTGGGGGACATGAGGGCTCAATCCCTTGTGTTGGATCTCAAGAGTACACTAGGAAGGGACCCCCAGATGTCTCGGTAGTATTTCCCTGATGTTAGGGGAAACCATGCAATCCCCTGTGTACTTTGACCCAAGCTAATGTTCCTATGGTCGTGGAAGAGCCAAGTCCTATTATGATATGATAATATGAATTGATGATGATTAGGACCTGTGAGTCCATGTATACCCTGTGATGTGGGGGACTTGGTGAGCTCCAGTCACTTTAGTGTAAAAACATTGTGTCTAGGGGAAGCTTGGTCAGGACGAATTCTGATGATGTTTGGATCCTACACTAAACATACTATGGAGGTATCCAATAGTAGACATGTTGTGGATGACGTGATGATGATGAGATTTGGCCCACATGCATTATAATAACTAAGAAAAAGAATAAATTAATGAAATAAAATTCATGCATTGCATTACATTCTTTAAATGAAACTGTGTTTGATTGTTGTTGTGAATTACTTCTGATAATTTGTGTTAATACTTCATGTGATAGTTATGAGAGAGGGGGATAGTTGGGATTTATGTATTCAAGAACGACCAAGTAAGGTTACGTGAGGATAGACAACTTAGCCTGGGTTAATTAGGAACCCCAGTTACAGAAGGTTGAAGTAGAAAATAGAATAGCTTTATCTGAGATGTCAGGCATGACAACTCTCTGAATATTGTGGAAGTAGAGGCTCACCCTTTGCAGTATCATTCCAGGCTACTCATCGGACCACGTGCTTGAGCCCGCAGAACCAGGATCCCATTATGCATCGAGGATCAGGCAGGTCCTAGTAATCTACCTGTGATTCCAAAAGTTCATGAGGAGATCCCAAATGAGCAGCCATTATAGCGACCCCCACAGGAGGAGCAGTCATACGATAGAGAAGTTGGAGTCATTGAGAGTATTGTACGCTGATATGGAGATCCTTCACGACCTCTGAGTATTGAGGAACTGGAGGAACTAGTCGGCAGGGAAACAACGATCGCGGTGGATCTCTTAGGATTTCATCATTTGCCTGAGCTGTAACATGCTCGGTTAACTAGGACAATCCCTTACAATAAAGTGAATAATAAAAAAATAACATCATCACTCGTGGTGAGTAACATTGTCAGGATATATACATCAGTACAAAATACTAGCATCATCAGTCCCATCCTACTTGAACCATAGGGACATGCAGGCTCCCTGTCTATATATACAAACAAGGAAGGCAGAAGACAACTCATCAATCTTTAATCATCACTAAGAGGAGAATCTAGACGATCTAGCCCAAAAGTGGATGGTGACAGAGAGGGAAGTCCAACATCTGGTAATGGAGCTGAGCTCGATGATGGCTGATCTGGCGTGGGAGAAGAAAACTATCCATCTCTCTCGTTGTATGCATCGAAGGCCTCCCTCATCAAGTCCCTCGCAGTAGGGGACATCTCATGAAACTACTCGGTACCCCATACATGTAAGTCTGGAACACGTGTCTGAGGAATCAGTGAGACTGGTCCTACTATCTCCTAACAAGGAAAACATCCATCTGAGTAGTGACGAGAACAACAAGGGGGACTAAATCCTCCATCATCATATCTGGTACATACATACCTACCAGCTCCGTGACTAATGCTATCGGGGCAGGAGGAAGTACTGACCTTGCCACTGTGTCAAGGAACTCTGCAGGTGGAAGCTAGATTGGCAAGGGAGGAAGATCCGTTGGGTCGACCATAGCCACGTCAGCCGAGGCAGGTCTTGGCTCGTCTAGAGGCTTCTCCTCTAGATCTTCGTCCTCTTCTATCTCTGTGTCCCCTCCAGGAGACAAAGGAAAATACACTGGCGAGGGAGATCGGGGTGGACGCACTGGAGGTAAGGGCAATGGGTGAAGTAACAAGACTCTGGAATCAATAGCGGCCTGTCGTCCTGCTATCTCCTCTAACTCTGCTGCGCTAAGTATGAATAGCGGATCTTTGTACCTTCATACTGTGCTCTCTATCACTCCTACGTCCTTCTATAAGCACGCTCTGGCTCTTGTGGGGGAGGAACATCAACAGGTGGGTGATCATTAGGTAGGTCTTCAGGTCCTTCAGGGATGGCTAGAAGACGGGGAAGTCCAAACCCTCATTCTATAGCAACTCTAACACGTTCACGTTGAGTATGAAAGCGAAAATAGATCGGTGGCCTGCAATAAGAGTAAGGGTAAGCTCTCTCTTCCAAACAAAATAGAGGGTGTCACTTCTGACGTCCTCTCACAATCATCAATCAATTACAAACATGGTACTCATATTCAGGGGACTCTAGTTCTTATAAGTTATATCACACCTTTCTGACTTTCCTTATGTTCCCAATACCATACCCCTGTTCCACAACTAATCTTTACTACTATCAGAACAGGTTCTATCATAATAGTTATTCAATCACAGTCATAGTATATGAATGTTATGTAATCCAATGCATGAATTCCTTCATTGTATTCAGGGTATTCATTCTTCTTATAATTCATATGTATGCATATGGGCCCATTATTAATTCATCAGCTATTCTCATCATCATCATCAAAACCCGTCTTGTATAGGCTATCCCTATACACAACATTTCTAAACTAGAGCGGTCAGAGCCCACCAGGTCCTTTCATCACATACTCAGGTACGAAGGACTCATAGGTCCTACTCAACATTGGATCCATCTTATCACATCAATCATACCGGGACTTGGCTCTCCACGAACATAGCTACAATTTGTCTTTAGCCGAAGTACATTAGGTTTCCCACGGACTCTCTGACATTGGGCACGAATCCAAGCCATTAGATGCCCAACCCAATTGTACTCCCAAGATCATTCACAGGATTGAACACGAATGTCCTCCAGCGTACCCTGATGTATGCTTTAGTTTCTTAATCAATCATTTTCACGTAATGATGCATGTTTTACACAACATTCTTATTCTTTCTCTTAGTTCTCATCACTGGTAGAATCCCACTAATGATTCATTTTCATTCTCAATACTCTTAGTTTCACAACTATTGATTAGGTCTAAGGAATAGGTCTTGTTAGTTGTGTAGGTAGGTTGAGTCAAGAATTGTGGTAGTCAAGCTTTGTAAAGGTTGGGTATTTCTTTATACCGGGTATACAATCTTATCACTTTCATAGTAACTTGGTAGTTAAGAATGAAAATGACCAAGCAACTAATCCATCCTTTCACTGGGTACTTCGTATCACATCCTCATACTCATTCTTTCTATATCTCATATCTTGCTTTTCATTGTGGGACTCATTACCGTGGTAGGTACATATTAGTTTTTATTTTCTGATGCACCATCAACATATCATATCTTATAGATATATTCCACAATGTAATCAGACAAATTTCAATATCATCACCAATTAATTAACATTGAAATACGCTCAGTCCATTCTTTACTTGTCTCACCTGATTATCTCATGGGTATTACTTAACCATCCCTTACCACTCACCCTTGTTCATTTTGTTCCTCTACTGTTCAAGTCATGTTTTATGAGGTTTATTATCTTCTAAGAGTTACAACCTTCTTACCTATAGGTCTCCTTTTAAGCTTACTCAAGTACTTATTCTTGTTAAGTGAACTTATTTCGGGTGTAAGTTGACTATTGACAGGGCCCGCAAGCGCACGGGTTATGTCGCGCGATATAAAAGATTATCGTATCCACAAGGACTATTTTCAAAGTACCAGTATATTGAAATTTAATTATCCATGCAATTGATTTTCAATTTTTTGTAAAATAAGACACAGAATAAAATAAAAACAAAATTTACTTAACACGTAAAAACAGAGTTGAAAGTATCTTGGGATTCTGGGGGGTCAAGATGCTATTTTATGTTAATAAGTTTGCTTTCCATAAATAAGAATCAAATTAAGTTTTCCAAGACATATTTTCCTTAAGCTAATTAATATGTTCCTCTCGGAATCCTATTAATGTACCTAACATATGGAGAACTGCATTCAATCCCTAAGAAAGGCCCATTATCATTTTGTGAAAATCCCTTTATATTCCTCAAAATATTTTTGATTACTTTCATGGTTTTATCGAGGTCACAAAAAGTATTTCAAAATCTTAGGCTTAGTTCAACAGCTTTCTAGTAATTAATAAATCCTTCGATTCTACTAATTACTTAAACTTATTAATATACCTGCAAGTATACAGTTTTATCACTTAAGTTCTTGTTAGGAATCATTAAGAGCATTGAGCATAATTTGAACTAAATGGAAAACAAAATTTTATTTAAGTCAAAATTAAAACATTATTAACATAAAATATTGTCACACCCCCTTCATCCTAAGATAAAGATTTAGTTACCCATGAAGTGGTTCAAATTCATACATATAATGAAAGGAAAATAAAACATACAACACATAATACAGTAAAAGAAATACATAGGGTTTCTCCAAAAAGCCTGGAAGTAATTCCACCACTATTGTATTTTCTGCAGTATTCCCCCACTGTATTCAAATTGAAGCGCTCAATTTCACTATTCTCACAACTCTTAGGAATAAAAAAGGAAAGAAAGAAAGAAATAAAGGGAAATTGCTTCCTCTGTTCGTTGCTATGAATTGCTTCCAATTCCTTCTTTGTGTCCCTTCAATGCCAATTCCATCTTCTATTTATAGGCGAGGGAAAGGAAACAGCAAGTGTAAATCATGGAAGAAGTGGATCCCTTTCAGTGTAGTGGATTCAAAAAACCCGTAATGTTGTTTCTGCTTTCTTAAATCCTGTAATGTTATTTCCACTAACATGAATCAATTCCTAAAAGCATGAATCGATTCATTTGCATTATGTGCCTTATTGTATCAATTTACAGTGTATGAATCGATTCCTAGGGGTATGAATCGATTCTCAGGCCTTCTGAACACGTATGAATCAATTCCCAGTGGTATGAATCGATTCCCAGACCTAATTTTCATGATTTTTGCTCCTTGATCACGTGTGAAGTGTGAATTGATTCATGACCTTCAATTTTTAATTCCTGGGCATTTTTCACGTATGAATCGATTCATGCCTAGTCTGAATCGATTCGTGCACCTGTTATGCTGTTTCTCCATTCTTTTTTGACACTTTTGGATCATGTAATCACTTATGGTTTGTTCTTCTTGATTCTATGTCTTTTAATGGTTATTTTTCTCTTGTTATTGACCCTTGGAATGGCTTTGTCATGTGTCCTTAACGCTTCTTAATTTTATTAATTCCTGCAAAATAATATACCCGAGCAAAATACAATGGAAAGAAAACGTAAACCATGAAAATTGGGAAAATATAGTGTAAAATGATTTAAATTCTAAATAAATTAAATCTAATTTATTGTGTTGTAGAACACTTATCAAAATACCCCAAACCAAACCTTTACTTATCCTCAAGCAATCACCATATTCACATGATAAGATACAGAAAACATTTAGCTTAGTAAACTTAGGAACCAAAAAACAAATTTATTCAAATGCCAAAAATTAATTCTCTTATGTGAGTCAATTTTCAATATCAAGATAGAGGGTACTTTTCTCATAATTTTCACTCAAGTGTTTCAAGGTTTGTGTATCACTCAAATCATCATAGTCAAAAATATTACCATAAGCTTGTTAATTAACCATAAACTGCACAGTTTAGAAAGAAAGCATGTCAAAGTCTAAAGGTCTTTCAAAGGGTTGTAACGGAGTCATGGGTTGTATTGTCAAGGTAGGAATTTTTAAAAAAATGGAATACAAAAGGGCTTAAATAGTCATGAATGATTCAAATTCTCATCATAAATTTAAGAATTAACATAGCAAACTTTTTTTTTGAACTTTTATGAACTTTTTGCAATTCATTCAATATCATCCTTTTAATTTTATTTTCTTTTTCTTGATTTTGTTTTCACCCCATAACATATTTTTCTCAAGTCCTTTTTATTTTTTTGCTCCACCAAATTTCCAATTTTTTCACCATTAAGAGAAGATCAATTAATCAGAGGCTTCAAAGAAAAATTTTCACTTTCAGGCTCAAAAGGGGCATCTAGGGGTCAAATTGTGCAAAAATCCTAAGGCTTAAGAATAAGACCTAGTTGTGCCTTTATCATCCTAAGTCATACAATCAAAAACCATTTTGAATCGGTTAAAAAAAAGTTCTAGAATATTAATGACTATGAGATTCACTCAATCGAGAAAAAATGCGGGTTTGAAATTTTTGATAAATTACCCATTTAGGCTCAAGTCTCAACATGAAAAGTCTTTTCAAAGAAAATTTAAATCACATAAAATTTGTTTAAGCATTTATTTGGCATTTAAACAATTAATTTTTGAAAATTTTACTCAAAATTTTGGGGTCCCTAGATACTTTTAGCTTTATGTTCAAAGTTGATTATCATGCAATCATGGTAAATTACAGGATGCAAACAAAACAAGGTACACATGCATGAAAAACATAACAATCATACATTATGAAACAAAACAATTAAGTTTTCTTATCTACCACCCCAAACCAGAATTTGACATTGTCCTCAATGTTAAAATGGATGATAAAAGGATATGAAAACTTACCTATAGTCACCCTAAACCAGAATTTGACATAGTTTTTTTATATAAAATGAAACAACAAGCATAGGGTTACCTCCCTATCAGTGCTAAGTTTTAAGTCTTCAGCTAGACGCTTTTCACCATTTAGATTCACTCATCTGGTATATCAAACAAGTCTAATTCACTTGCTTGTTGTATAGGTTGGCCTGTTAGGTAGTGCTTTATTCTCTGTCCATTTACCTTAAACGTACCAGACTTCTCACTCTACAACTCGACAGCTCCAAAGGGAAAGACCTTTGTTACCTTAAATGGTCCTGACCATCAGGATCTCAATTTTCTAGGAAAAAGCCTCAGTCGAGAATTTAAGAGTAAAACCATATCACCTGGATTGAATGTTCTCTGTAGGATGTGATGATCATGCCATTGTTTGGTTTTTTCTTTATAAATTCTAGCGTTTTCATATGCATCCAAATAGAGCTCTTCAAGCTTGTTTAATTCCAATAACCTACACTCACCTACAGCCTTATGATCAAGATTAAGAGTTCTATCAGCCTAAAAAGTTTTATATTCCAACTCAACAGGTAAATGGCAAGGCTTCCCATATACTAGCTTAAAAGGTGTGGTTCCAATGGGAGTCTTGTATGCGGTTTGATACCCCCATAAGGAATTATTTAACTTAATAGACCAATGCTTACGTGATGTATTCACCACTTTTTGAAGAATGTTTTTAATTTCCCGATTGGATACCTCAACTTGTCCACTAATTTGAGGGTGATAAGGTGTAGCAACCTTATGCTAACTCTATATTTTTTTATAAGGGTCTGAAAAGTTTTTTCAATAAAATGAGGCCCTCCGTCACTTATAACGCATTTTGGGACCCCAAACCTCGGAAATATTATTTTCTTGAAAAGTTTAATAATAGTCTTAGCATCAGAATAGGGTGAAGCAATGGCTTCCACCCATTTTGACACAGTCAACTGCCACTAATATGAAATGATTTCCAAAGGAAGAGGGAAAGGGTCCCATAAAATCAACACCCCACACATCAAACAATTCAACCTCTAAAATGCTATTCAGTGGCATTTCATGTCTCTTACCAATGTTACCTGTTCTTTAGAAAGCATCGCAAGTCAGAACATACTTACGTACATCCTTAAAAAGGTGTGGCCAATAGAACCCAGCTTGCAATACCTTAGAGGCTGTCTTGGAGATGTTCATGTGGCCTCCACAAGAAAAAGAATGGCAATGGTCCAGGATAGCATGGACCTCATCTTGTGGAACACACCTTCGAATCAAACCATTTGTACATTGCTTGAATAGAAGGGGTTCATCCCAATAATAATGCCTGACATATGCATAAAACTTTTTCTTCTGCTGAAAGCTAAGGCCAGGAGGTAAAATACTACATGCAAGAAAATTTATAAAATCAGCATACCAAGGAACAAGTTAGGTACTAAGACTCAAAAGTTGTTCATCCAAAAAAGATTCATTGATGGGAACATTATCCATTTCTACTTTTTTTGATGTCAATCTAGATAAGTAATCAGCAACCAGGTTTTCGGTACCCTTCTTATCCTTAATTTCCAAGTTAAATTCTTGCAATATTAGAATCCACCTAATTAGCCTAGGCTTTGCTTCCTTTTTATTCAATAGATACTTAATGGCAGTGTGGTCAGTGTAAACAGTAACATATGAACCTACCAAGTAAGATCTAAATTTTTCAAAAGCAAAGACAATGGCTAACAGTTCTTTTTTAGTTGTGGCATAATTTACCTGGGCATCATCCAGTGTCCGGCTGGCATAATGAATTACATAGAGCTTCTTATCCTTTTTTCCCAAGCACAACCGCCACTGCGTAATCACTCGCATTACACATCAACTCAAATGGGAGTTCCCAATCAGGGGGTTGCATAATGGGAGCAGAGATCAAAGCCTGCTTAATCCTACAAAAAGCTTCTATACAAGATGAATCAAAATTAAAAGGTACATCCTTACCCAAAAGAGTTATAAAAGGTTTTATGATCTTAGAGAAATCTTTAATGAACCGACGGTAAAACCCAACATATCCAAGAAAACTCCGGATACCTTTCAGATTTGTAGGTGGGGGCAATTTTTCAATCACTTCCATCTTAGCCTTATCAACCTCTATACCTCTCTCAGACACCAAGTGTCTAAGAACTATGCCTTCCCTTACCATGAAATGGCATTTTTCCTAATTCAAGACCAAATTGGTCTCTTCATAACACTACAAGACTTGGCACAAATTTGTTAGATAGTTATCGAAGTCTAAACCATGCACTAAAAAATCACCCATAAAGACCTCCATCACATTTTTAATAAGATAAAAAAAGATTGCTTGCATACACCTTTGAAAAGTCCCAGGTGCATTACACAAACCAAAAAGCATATGTCTATATGCATAAGTCCCATAAGGGCAAGTGAATGTAGTCTTTTCTTGATCAAATGGATGAATGGAAATTTGATGAAAACCTGAATACGCATCCAAATAACAAAAATAAGAGTGTTTTGCAAGTCTTTCTAGCATCTGATCAATAAAATGGAGAGGAAAATGATCTTTTTTCATGCCGCTATTTAACTTCCTATAATCAATGCATATGCGCCAACCAGAAATAATTCTAGTAGAAATCAACTTATGTTTACCATTTTCAACCATAGTTATTCCCCCCTTTTTAGGCACCACATGAACAGGACTCACCCATTTACTATTAGCAATAGGATATATGACTCCAACATCAAGCAATTTTAAAATTTCCTTTTTAACCTCTTCTTGTATTTTTGGATTTAATCTCCTAAGTGGTTCTACTATAGGCCTACTTTCATCCTCTACAATGATCCTACGCATGCAAAGAGAAGAGCTAATCTCTTTGATATCATCCATGTATAACCTATTACCTTTCTATACAACCTAAGTTGTTTTAAAAGTTTTTCAATTTCACATGGATTCAATTCAGCATTAACAATCATAGGATATGTGGAATTAGAACCAAGAAACTCATACCTCAATGAAGCCGGTAAAGGCTTTAATTCCATATTGGGACTCACCACTTTGTCACACATGACCTCTGTAACATGTTTTAGTGGGGCCTCTCTTTCAAAGCAATTAGATGTTCCTGCAGGCTCAATCATAAAAATAGTTTCAAGTGGGTCATTAGGAAAGGTTGCTTCCTTCACCACTTGTTCCACAAAATCCACACTACAACAAACATCATCATTAAAAGGTTTTTCTTAAGCATTTTTCAAGTTAAAATCAACCTTTTGGTCTCAAACAATCAGAGACAATTTACCATTCTTAACATCAATTACAGCACCTGCAGTTGCTAAAAATGGTCTACCTAGGATAATGGGGATCATGGAATCCTCATCCATTTCCAACACAACAAAATCGACAGGTTTAAAAAATTTTCCTACCTTGATAGGAACATCTTCTAAAATGCCTACAGGATATTTAACAGATCTATCAGCCAACTATAAAGACATCCTAGTAGGTTTTAGTTCTTCCAATCCTAACTTTTCAAAAATAGATAATGGTATTAAGCTAACACTAGCTCCTAAATCACACAATGCTCTATCTATAGCCATGTCACCAATCATGCAAGGGATAGAGAAACTACCTGGATCTTGAAGCTTAGGTGGTAGCTTCTTCTGAATCAAAGCACTGCACTCCTTAGTAAGTGCCGTTGTGCCATATTCTTCCAGCTTTCTTTTGTTGGATAAAATATCCTTTAAGAACTTCACATAGGTGGGCATTTGATGCAAAGCATCTGTGAAGGAAATATTAATATATAATTTCTTTAAAACCTCAACAAACTTACCGAATTGTTTGTCCAACTTGGCTTTAGCCAAGCATTGAGGAAATGGAATGGGAGGTTAATATGGCTTAACCTCCTCCTTCTTTTCATGTGACTTCTCTTCCTCAATCACCGGATGAGATGGAGACTCGTCCAATGTCTTCTCCTCCTTAGCTTTCTTTTCAGTCTTGCCAACTGGACCATCATATTGAGTTCTACTCCTAAGAGTGACAGCCATGGTATGGTTAAATGGTCCAGCCTCAGGTTTTCCAAGAAATGTTCCTAGTGTTCTTGTAGAAAAAAAGGCTTGTTAGAAAATTTGATTCTCCAATATTTTGTTATGGGTGGCAAGAGAGTCCACCTTTGAAGTTAAGGTCTTTATTGCATCGGAGAACTCATCATTCTGCTTCAGTTAAGTAGCTACAAATGTCTCCATCAAGGATTCTAGTTTTGATTTTTATGGAATGTAGGGTCCTTGTTGGGGTTTGTAGTTACTCTGATTACCATGGAATGGAGGTGGCCTGTTTTGGAAACTAGGTGGACCTTGTAATTACTCTGATAATTTCCACTATATTTTCTAATAGCATCCACCTAATGCATTTCTTGCTCAGCATTTTGAGTTACTCCAAGCTGACACCCTGAGATATTGTGACTTGAAACACCACATAACTCTCAGACAATGTTAGTAACACCTGCTCCT
Source organism: Clitoria ternatea (assembly GCA_037962975.1). Classification (NCBI taxonomy): domain Eukaryota; kingdom Viridiplantae; phylum Streptophyta; class Magnoliopsida; order Fabales; family Fabaceae; genus Clitoria; species Clitoria ternatea. The sequence goes on along the minus strand of CM075672.1, from coordinate 33,768,249 downwards.
AACTGATTGAATTTTACAGATAATGCTTCAACCTTAGCAGTAAGTAAAGAAATAGGATCAACTAAATACTTACCGGGAGTTTTTGAAGGTAAACTTCTTTTAGAAGACCACTGGTTGGTATTTTGGGCAATTTCTTCAATCAGGTTTTGAGCTTCATCCACATTCTTACTCATGAAGGCACCTCTAGCTGCAGCGTCCAACGAGATCTTTTGTGTAGACGTTAGTACATTATACAAAATATGGACTGTTAACCCCCCTTTTATCCCATGATAAGGACAGTCTCTCAACATCTCCTAGTATCTCTCCCAGGCTTCATACAATGAATCATCATCTCTTTATGCAAAATTTATGATTTGTTCTCTCAACACATTAGTCTTATTCCTTGGGTACCATTTATTGATAAAAGCACTGGACAGTTATTCCCAAGTTGTAATGGAGCCTTCGGGGAGTGAGTACAATTATGCCCTTACTTTATCCCATAGTGAGAAAAGAAAGAGTCTTAAACGAATAGCATCATTGGTGGCCCCATTCATCTTTAGCGCATCACAATATTCAAGAAAAATTTAGAGATGAAGATTAGGATCTTCATAGGGTAATCCTGGTTCTGTTGAACCATAGAAAGTAGTGAAGGTTTTAATTCAAAATTGTTAGCCTCCACTACGGGTCTAAGGATGCTAGACCCTCTTCTGTTTGTGCTTGAAGTAGCAAAATCTCTTAAAGCCTTATTATAGTCTCCCATTTGTTTTGTTTTTTATTATTTTTGTTGTTTTTGTTGTTTTCTTAAAGCTCCAAGGGTACGTTCTATCTCAGGGTCAAATCCTAAGTTTAGATCAACACTACAGTTTCATCGCATAAAAAAAAGAACGAAAATAAAGGACAAACACAATAAACAAACAGAAAAATAAAAACAGCAATAGTAAACACAAATACAAAGAACAAAATAATAACAACAGAATAAAAGAAAAAATATCACAATAAATATACAACAATAAAAATGATGAAAAATAGGAAAGACATAAATTAAAAATAATAAAATTTAATAAAAAGAAATAAATAAAACAAAATAAAAAGAAAAGTAATAACAAGTATGATCTAATCGAATTTTAATATTGCCAATATTTAAGGGACACGGTCCTCGGCAACGGTGCCAAAAACTTGACAGGGCCCGCAAGTGTACGGGTTATGTCACATGATATAAAAGATTATCGTATCCACAGGGACTGTTTTCAAAGTACAGGTATATTGAAATTTAATTATCCACACAATTGATTTTCAAGTTTTTGTAAAATGAGACATAAAATAAAATAAATATAAAAACAAAATTTACTTATCACATAAAAACAGAGTTGAAAGTATCTTGGGATTCTGGGGGGTCAAGATGCTATTTTATGTTAATAAGTTTGTTTTTCATAAATAAGAATCAAATTAAGTTTTCTAAGGCAGATTTTTCTTAAGCTAATTAATATATTCCTCTCGGAATCCTATTAATGTACCTAACGTATGGAGACTTGCGTTCAATCCCTAAGAAAGTCCCATTATCATTGTGAAAATCCCTTTATATTCCTCAAAACATTTTTGATTACTTTCACAGTTTTATCGAGGTCACAAAAAGTATTTCAAAATCTTAGGCTTTGTTCAAAAGCTTTCTAGTAATTAATAAATCCTTTGATTCTACTAATTACTTAAACTTACTAATACATCCGCAAGTATATAGTTTTATCACTTAAGTTCTTGTTAGAAATCATTAAGAGCATTAAGCATAATTTGAACTAAATGGAAAATAAAAATTTATTTAAGTCAAAATCAAAACATTATTAACATAAAATATTGTCACACCCCCTTCCCCCCAAGATAAAGATTTAGTTACCCATGAAGTGTGTGAACACCTATTTCAGCCCATCCGCAAATGAAAAGAATTTAAAAAAAAAAAGAAGGGTTGACTCGGAAATGATCATTTCCGAGTGGAAGGACTCGGAACAGATCAAATCCGAGTGGAATATGCCACTGTTGAAGGGAAATCCGAGTAGAACTACTCAGAAATGATCAAAACCGAGTAGAACTACTCAGAAATGATTGAAATCCGAGTAGAACTACTCAGAAATGATCAAAACCGAGTAGAACTACTCAGAAATGATCAAAACCGAGTAGAACTACTCAGAAATGATCAAAACCGAGTAGAACTACTCAGAAATGATTGAAATCCGAGTAGAACTACTCAGAAATGATCAAAACCGAGTAAACTACTCAGAAATGATCAAAACCGAGTAGAACTACTCAGAAATGATTAAAACCGAGTAGAACTACTCAGAAATGATCAAAACCGAGTAGAACTACTCAGAAATGATCGAAAACCGAGTAACAATGAAGCATTTCCGAATGGAATAGGCTCTTGTTGGAGAATCCGAGCGGAATGACACATACATGCTCAAATCCAAGTAGAATTACTCAGAATGAATCAATTCCGAGTGGAAAGCTTCCCTGTCAGAGCCATTCCGAGTGAAGAAATTCAAATTTCTAATTCTGAGTGTGAAGAAGTTTATTTCCGAGCGAAAAATGGCCAAAATTCGAAGTTCCGAGCCATTCCAATCGGTTCCCAACTAACCCTCACTCATCCGAGTCCTCCTTTACCCACTTCCGAGCCATTTCAATCGGTTCGGAGTCATTTTATACTCGGATTGTGGAGAGGAAGTGAAGGTCGAAGCCTTTTCCACTCGGATTTGACTCCTAATGTGGTGGAAGGCTGACTGAGAGGGTGATCCGAGTGAGAATGACTCGGATTCCATCATTTTTGCTCGGATTTACATATTTTCACTCGGATTTGACTGCCAGTGTGGATGAATACTGATTGGAAGGTGGATCCGAGCCATTCTCACTCGGATTCCCCATTTTTTACTCGGATTACAGCATTTTAACTCGGATTTCCACTCTTCTCACTCAGATTACAGCATTTTAACTCGGATTTCCACTCTCCTCACTCGGATTACACCATTATCTCTCGGATTTCAACTCTCCTCACTCGGATTCACATGCTGACCTGGATTCCACCCCCAAAGTGGATCCAGGAATCCCGGAGGTGGCTGGCAGACAGGGGCGGAGGTGGAGGAATTAAAAATTCCCACCAGCCGTTGTCCCCCACTACCCAAACCGAGTGGAGGCCTGAGCTGGCATTCCACTCGGAAGTGGAGGCCTGAGCTGGCATTCCACTCGGAAGTGGAAGCCTGAGGTGGCATTCCACTCGGGCCAGCCTATAAATGGGAAGGGCAGAGGGCAGCTGAGGGGGAGGCATTTTCAGACGAGGAAACTCTGCCAAACCTCTGTTCTCTCTCTCTCTCTCACGCCAAGTCTTCTCTCCCTCTCACTTCACTCATCCCTCACCTTTCAAACTCTCTTTACCCCAACATCCTCTACACTCTCACTCAACAGCACTCCTTCCAGCTCCCTTTTCCCTCTCGGACTTGCAATTCTAGTCCCAATCGTTCTTCTCTGCTCAAATTTCACCCGGTAAGCCTCTTTCCACTCGGATTCTCACTGTTTCACTCGGTTTCCTTTATTTCCACTCGGATTTACTATTTTTGCACTTAGATTCTCACTGTTTCACTAGGATTTACTATTTTGCACTCGGTTTCCCTTATTTTCACTCAGATTTTCACTTGTTTCACTCAGATTCTCACTGTTTCACTAGGATTTACTATTTTGCACTCGGTTTCTCTTATTTTCACTCAGATCCTTACTGTTTCACTCGGATTTACTATTTTTGCACTTAGATTCTCACTGTTTCACTAGGATTTACTATTTTGCACTCGGTTTCCCTTATTTTCACTCAGATTTTCACTTGTTTCACTCAGATTTTCAATGTTTCACTCAGATTTTCATTGTTTCACTCGGATTTTCACTGTTTCACTCAGATTTTTCACTGTTTCACTCAGATTTTTCACTGTTTCACTCAGATTTTCACTGTTTCACTCATATTGTCACTGTTTCACTCGGTTTTCCCTGTTTTCACTCAGATTTTCATTTTTTTTCACTCGATTTTCTTATTTTTCACTCGGTTTTCTTATTCCTCGCTCATTTTTTTCATTTTTTGCACTCGTTTTCCTCTCCCATTCAGTTTTTTTTATAATCAGTGTCGTACGGAAAATACTTCCGTCTACACAGTCTCTATAAGATCCGTGCACGTGCGAAGCACTTCGCCTTGTATGGATTCTTCACTAAAATGATGCCTATCAATATCTTCCTAATCTTTTCCTAAAAAAAAACAACATTTTAAAGAACTACGTGACCCTGATTTCTCGAAAGCTCGAGAATACGTAGGAGCGGGAAACAGTTCCTGTTGGGCCCACCTTTCTTTATTTAATTTTTAGAGTTTCCTTTTTGTCTTGCTATCAAAAGGAGGAGCGAGATTAATTTGGACGAGACGTCCTGTTAATCTCATACTTTTAAAATATCTCTTTAAATAAAAAAGGAGGAGCGAGATTAATTTGGACGAGACGTCCTGTTAATCTCATATTTTTACAATATCTCTTTAAAGAAAAAAGGAGGAGCGAGATTAATTTGGACGAGACGTCTTGTTAATCTCATATTTTTAAATATCTCTTTAAAGAAAAAAGGAGGAGCGAGATTAATTTGGACGAGACGTCCTGTTAATTTCATATTTTTAAATATCTCTTTAAAGAAAAGAAGGACCGAGATTAATTTGGACGAGACGTCCTGTTAATCTCATGTAAATATTTTGCGTTGATTTTTATTTATTTTGTTTATTTTGTCATTCCGTACGTTTTTTTTTTCTTTTTATGAAGAAGTTAAAATAATTATCGGGTTAACTATAATGCGCGCTATCAAATTGAGGTAACCGTTTTTTATAACGGACAGTTGTGAGGTGCTAATACCTTCCTCACCTGTAATCAGACTCCCGAATCATGGAATCTCATTTTTATAACCAGTGCTTTAACAAAAGGTTTTTCCACTATTTTATCCTAAAAAATATTGGTGGCGACTCCCTGTTTATTTTATTTTTTAAAAAATCATTTTTGAGGGTCGGCCGCGCCGCCGCGATCCCGGTCGCGACAGATGGCGACTCCACTGGGGACTTAGAGAGTCAAGCCAGTCAATTTGATAGCGCATGTTTTAATTAGCATATTAATTATTTAACTTCTTCTTTTATTTTATTTCCTTGTCAATGTTTAGTTCCTGTTTTGTTTATATTCTATCATTTATGTTCTGTAAATATCTGTATGATCATTGAACCCTAGGGTAGTCGACTTTATTTTGTTGCTCTGTGTTTGTTCTATGTGCAGGATGAGTAAGGTACAGGTATTGAATGCCTCTTTCACACACTACACTCACAATTTGCACACACTTTTGAGTAGGACCCTATACCCGGGCCTAAATAAGCTTAAGATTAGGAGAGGTTGATAGCGGAGCCATTTGGGATGTACTTCCTGTCTGGTTACTGTGAGAACCTCAGCTAGAGTTCGACTTATTCATGGTGCTCACACTTAGTATACTTCTTACTATTTATGATCAACATCATGAATAGGATCTTGGCTCTAGTGACCTTTAGAAGTTTTAGAACAAGCCACCTAATGCGAGGTATCACTGATAGATGAACTTTAGAACCATTAGGAGACCTCCAAAAAAAAAACCACCTTAAGGCACAAAGGGGCAAACTTTACTTCTACCTTTTCTCATTCTCACTTTTCCTTCTAATCCCAAATAGAGGATTACTTGCCCGTTTAGTGAATTACTTTTTTCAAAAAAATGACATACTTTTAACTAGTGATTCTTTAATGGGCAAATAGTTCATTCTCTTTGTGCACAAGTCTTTGGGATTTAAGTTACGGATGTTTTGAATCAAAAAAGGGGTATAAAAAAAATAAAAAAAAATTAAATTTTTTATTGACAATGATCAGAAAATCTGTAGCTCACATGACCTTTGATTTATCATAAGTTTTGTCAAATCGAAACTTCCCTGAATACAAAAATATTTTCAAAGTTACTAGGGGAGTATCGATTTGCAAAACACGTCAGTACTAGTGACTGATTTTCTCATTTCTCATGTTCTCGCAGGAAGCTATCAAGAGCTTAGCCAGCACCTCTGAGTGAAAGTATGGAAATTAACATGAGATCGGATAGTTGTGGTACAAATATACCTGAGTTGAAAAAATTACTGCATGTCAAGGCTAGGAAGGTCGATACAACCAGTCTGCAAGCATTAGGCAAGAAATTGGATATGAATCAGAAAATGTTTTTTTCAAGGAGATATGGGAGGATCCTAAAGTTGCTAGAAGTGGAAGTACAAGTCGAAGCAATTACTGCTTTGATTCAGTTTTATGACCCACCTCTCCGTTGTTTCACTTTCCAAGACTTTCAATTAGCTCCGTCTGTTGAGGAGTTCGAACAGATTCTGGGTATGCCACTAGAGGGACAAATGCCTTACCGCCATCTTGGACGCCATGCGAATGTTCTTACCATCGCTGATATCCTAAGGATTAATCCGGAAGTCTTAAGAAGTAAGCAGCTAAATAGAAATCAAGTCCCGGGGTTTGATCGGGAATATTTTGAGAGGCATATGCACTTGCTGGCTGAGAAGGGAGATTGGGAAGCCTTCATGGATACTTTGGCTTTAACCATTTACGGTGTTATCTTGTTCCCCAACATTGACAATTACATAGACTATGATGCCATTGGCATTTTCCTTGCCCGTAAATTCAAGTCTGAAAATCCTGTCACTGCTATCTTGGCAAATATATATTACACCATGGACTTCTGTTCTACACAAGGTGGAAAAAGAATCATTTGTTGTCTACCTGCTCTGTATGTGTGGCTCACGTCACATGTTTTCCACCAAGTCGGCAAAGTTGAATGTCCTATTTCTGATCTGAAATTATGCTAGTTAGTAACAAAAAACAGGCGTGAATGGGCCAATCACCTGATGGGGCTCACAGCTGACAAAGTAAGGTGGTATCCACAATGGTTGAAGGTTGACACCATTATTCATCATTGTGGAAGCTACCCGAATGTTCCTCTTATGGGCACACAAGAATGCATTAACTACAACCCTGTCATAGCCAAACGGCAGTTAGCTTATCCATTGCTTGGGCCACCTGATGAAGAATCACTTATTCCTTTTGTCCTTCGCTACTCAAAAGGAGATTGTACCTCTGCTATTCGGGATATAGCAAATGCGTGGAAGATGGTCCACAGGAAAGGAAAAGAACTAGGAGCTCGAAGCCATGCCGTGAAGGACGAATACTACCGATAGATCCTGAATAGAGTTTCTATTGTCAAGCTGCCTTTCAAAAGTCCCTCCCATCTCCCGACAAGAATACCTGTTCCCTCACCTACTCTTGAAGAGGAAGCCTTGAAAGCTAAGATAGAGGAGTTAATTGTAAAAAATAAGAAGCTGGAGGAAGACCTGCTAAAATCTCAACAAGAATGTGCCCTTCAAAAAAGGGAGAACTCAGAAAGTAAGCGAACCATCAAGGAGATTGGAAAAAAGCGGAAAGTTGAAAGAGATTACTTGAGGAAGCAAAGTCAATGCCTCCGAACAGCTAATACTCAACTGAGGATGAAGGGCAAGCAAAGGGATACTATGTTGGCTGACAAGCAACTCTTGAGAGATATGTTGGAAAAAGCCAAAGAGAATGAGCAAATTGCCTTGGTACAAAAAGAGCTCCTACAATTGCAAGTTGGTCAATTAGAGCATCAGCTTAATGAGGTGGTAGAAGCTTGCCAGCGAGAGATAAACGGCGAGCGACAGTACGCGATGGATACTGAGCAAGAATGTCGTGAGGCTATTCGTATTTTGAAAGCTGAAATGACACAACAAGATGAAGTTATTCATTCATGAATGAATCGATTCGCCCACTTGGCACATTTGGCTAATGGAGTCCTGGAAGACCTCCCGCTCCTGCTTAAGCAAGCTGAGGGGATGGTTAACCCTCTTAGTACCCCGAAAGAAATTGTAAACTTCCTTGATTACTGTAGAGAAAGGATTTGTAAAATGAGGGCCATGATTGCCCGAGCTAAGAATGGCTGATTTACTTTTCTTGCATAAAAAAATTGGCAGCAGTAATGTACTTTGAAATTCAGAAAGAAATTCAGAAAGAAGGATTCTTTTGTCTCCACAACCATCTCATGTTAATTTCCATTTATCACATACTTATTACTCTTGAATGTGACGTTCTGAGGAATGGTTGGAGGGTACTGGCCGAGTTCCGCGATAACTTTGTGCACAGTACTATTTATTTTTTGTTTACCATTTTTATTTAATGCTTTCTTTTTTAACAATTTCAGTTTTCACTTACAATAGACGCTACGGGTAAACATCCTTATCCGACCCGACTCCAAACGAGACTCATGGCCGAAGTAGAAATCAGGGATGAAGATTTCAGAAACGAGTTCAATCAGCTGAAAGAACAAGTAGCCGAGTTGACCAAGCTGCTGGAAAAGAGAATCACAGAAGGGGATTCCTCTGCGGGTATTGAGAACAACCAACAGCAGCCTGCCACTGTACCACTCCCCCTTGGTTCCGACCCAGTAAGAACCCAAGTACCAAACACAATGACACCCCCTGTCACCATTCATGTTGGAAGACCTAACCCTGTCATTGAGACCCAGTTACCTTACGGCCAGTCTTATGCACAGCATACATTTGTCGGCCCTGACGGTAACCCAGTACCTTTTCCACTTTATGGCCTTCCACCAGGATACTATCCCCCGCTCGCTAACCAAGACGCCCATGACCAGCAAGCGATGAATCCTCACACTTCATACCCTACCCAGCCAAATATACCATCACTCCACCAAACCCAAAACACGCAAACTCATGACCCACAAATTTACCAAACCCAAAACACGCAAGCCCATGACCCACAAACTCACCCAACTCAAAATATACAAGCCCCGATGACCCAGCTGACCTACAACACACAAGCCCAAAATACACGAGCCCAGGTGACCCAACCGAATTATGTTGTACAGACTATGGCCCAACCCCAAGGTCCTTCACCAAATACAGGCCTAACAAAACAGTCCCATGCTTTGCCTCCGTTCAACCAGCCATTCGGTTATCCGTATAGATACGGAACCCCCTATGGGACCAATCTCCAAGATGCAACCCGCATGGTCGCAGCTCCTCGAAAGGAAAAGATAGAAATCTTAAAAGAGCGTTTGAGGATGATGGAAGGCTCTGGAGGTTTTGGACTAATAGATGCTTCGGAGCTATGTTTAGTCACAGATGTTGTCCTCCCACCCAAATTCAAGATGCCAGACTTTGATAAGTATCGGGGAATGACTTGTCCAAAGAACCATCTCACGATGTACTGTCGAAAGATGGCATCTTACTCTTCTAATGACCAACTCTTGATCCACTGCTTCCAAGATAGTCTAGCAGGGGCTGCTCTTACATGGTATGCTCACCTTGATCGGAACCATATCCTTTGTTGGAAGGATCTGGCAGATGCCTTCCTTAGACAATACAAGTATAACATGGATATGGCACCCAACAGGGTTCATTTACAAAACATGATGAAAAAGGACAGTGAAACATTCAAGGAATATGCCCAACGATGGAGAGAGACAGTGGCACAAGTGGATCCCCCATTGTCAGAAAAAGAAATAGTCGCGATGTTTATTGATACGCTCCCATCACCTTTCTACGGCAAGATGATTGGTAGTGTTTCATCCAACTTCTCCGACATTGTGACTATCGGGGAAAGAGTGGAAAGCGGAATACAAACAGGAAAGATCATTCAGGGCTCATCTGGGGCAAGCATGACAAGAAGGCCGGCGCCTGGGAAAAGGGATGGAGAAACTAATTCCATCTCTTCTAATCAAAAGACGCCTTCGCCAAGACCATTCTTTCCTACTATGATTCAAGCTCCCAATCCTTATATGGCTGCTACCACTCAGAGCTCGACAGCTTATACTCCCCACTTCCGTCCACCCATGGTAAGAGCGCCAGTACCGCAACCCGTGCCATACCATCACCCACAACAAGTGACTCGACCACCCAATCATAATCAAAACACAAGAAATTCCAACAATGAACGCTCCCCTGTACAGTTCGATCCAATTCCTATAACATATACCGAACTTTTTTCAATCCTCGTTCAGAAAGGTCTGGTAGCTCCATCCCCTATGAGGCCGTTGCAACCTCCTTACCCAAGGGGATATGACCCAAACGCTCATTGTGATTACCATGCTGGGGCACCAGGGCATTCCACAGAAAATTGCCTGGCTTTGAAGTATAAAGTAAGGGATTTGATCAAAGCCGACTGGATTGACTTTAAGGAAGGTAGCCCAAATATTGCCACAAATCCCCTGCCCAACCATGGAAATTCAGAGGTCAATGCCTTAGAAAATGATGAGGAGTGGTTTAAGAATGTTGCTGACATAAGAATGCCATTGAGGGTAGTTCATTCCCTTTTGCTTGAAAGGGGATTAATTGAAGGGACCTGGAGTGTGAAACATGATTGTGAACAAACTGCCGAACATCAAGGTTTCTGTGAGGTCCTTCAAAGCCTTATGGACAGTTATATTGTGCAGGTCTGTAAACGCCGTGGAGATGAGGTCGACATGATCGAGGAACAAACAGGGGCACGGATCCCTAAGCCCTTGACAATTTTTTACACCAGGAACCCCCAAGCAGCTCCTGTTTCTGTATAACCAACCATCACTATTCAAGCACCCACCCTGTTTGCGTTCAAAGATTCTCGGGCTGTCCCTTGGAAGTACAACGCAGATGTGATCGTTGCAAGCCCGGCAACAGGTGACCCGTCTCCTTCGTCCGTCACAAATATTGTAGGGGTAGGAGGTATAACCCGAAGTGGAAGAGTATACACCCCTCCAGAGCCGAAGAGGGATCAGGTTACTGGAAATGCCAAGGTGGACAAAGAAGGGGCCAATGGCGAAATCAAAAGGGCCGTGACTGATGAAGAAGCCCATGAATTCTTAAGGTTTATTCGCCAGAGCGAATATCAAGTGCTTGACCAACTGACCCATACTCCTGCAAAAATCTCCTTGTTATCATTGCTGATGAACTCTAAGCCACATCGAAAGATGTTGATGAAGGTCCTGAATGAGGCTCATGTCATTCATGACATTCCCGTTGATAAGTTTCAAGGAATAGTGGGGCACATTGTTGCAGATAACTATCTGACCTTCACTGATGATGAAATACCAACAGAGGGGATTGGGCACCACAAGGCTCTCCATATCTCCGTAAAATGCCGAGATTACATCTTAGCAAAAGTACTTATTGACAATGGGTCGTCCCTCAATGTCATGCCAAAGTCTACATTGGCCAAATTACCATTTGATAGGACTTTTATGAAGCCAAGTGCCACGATAGTACGAGCTTTTGATGGAACTCGGAGGGAGGTTATGGGTGAGATTGAGCTGCCCATACAGGTTGGGCCGTGCACGTTCCAGGTCCTTTTTCAAGTCATGGATATCTCGCCTGCCTATAGTTGTTTATTAGGCAGGCCGTGGATCCATTCTGCTGGAGTGGTGCCCTCTACCCTGCACCAGAAATTAAAATTCATAATTGACAACAAGCTGATAATTGTTTCTGGTGAGGAAGACCTTCTGGTCAGTAAACCTCTGTCAACCCCTTACATCGAGGCAGTAGAAGAGGCCCTTGAAACTTCTTTCCAAGCATTAGAGATAGCAAACGCTACCTATGTGGGGGAAGGAGCCACAATGGCAAAAGCTTGCATGCCAAGTGCATCTTTAATGATGGCAAAGATTATACTGCGTGGAGGGTATAAACCTGGAAGAGGGCTAGGACGTGCTTTGAATGGAGAAATAGAACCAATACACCTGCTTGATAACAGAAATGGTTTTGGGTTAGGATACCGGCCCACGGCTGCCGACAAAAAAGGGTAGAGGAAGCGAAGAGAGAAAAAAGGGCTGCTCGTCTTACTGTAGAGATCCTCATACCGCAAGAGTCCCCATCTGTGATCTCTACCAGAGCTTTCGGAGCGCCGGACTGATGCCTCCAGACCAAGTCGCTGTCATTGAAGAAGACCCTTGTGATAGTGTTGATTTTGTGATTGCTTGTCCACCAGGCCAAGAACTTCATAACTGGGAGGCCATCGAGTTCCCCACGACTTTGAATGTTTTGCCAAAGTAATTTGTTTATGCTTTAAGTACTTATTCATCCCTCTGCTCTGCCTAAAGCTTTGGGACCCTTCCATGTAATAAAGGCGAAAAAACTTGTTTTTATCATTTTCATCAATAAACGCGTATCGTAATTCAAAAAAAAAACTCTTCGTGTATCCCTTATCCTTGTTTTAAACCCTTCTTTTTACTCGCTTGTTCTTTCTTTTTATTTGCCATATCACACTAAATTGCAGATCCGAAAGTGACTCCCTTGAGGAGAGTGAGGTCGCAATCCCGTTTCCCGACTTCGATCACCCAGTTGATTACGCTGATGAGGAAGGTGGGGAAGATTGTGAACCACCGCCTGAAATGACAAGGTTGTTAGAGCAAGAGGATGAAGGGATTCAACCCTACCTAGACATAGTTGAGGTCATTAATTTGGGGAATGAAGAAAATAAGAAGGAAGTCAAGATCGGCACTACCCTAAGCAGAGAACAAAGAGAAGATTTAATCAAGTTGTTAATGGAATTTTGTGATGTCTTTGCCTGGTCTTATCAAGATATGCCTGGGCTCGATGCTAGCATTGTCGAGCATAGACTACCCTTGAAACCTGAATGCCCACCAATAAAGCAGAAATTACGCCGAATGAAACCAGAAATGCTTTTAAAGATCAAAGAGGAGGTTAAGAAGCAATTTGATGCTGGGTTCCTAGCAGTGGCAAAATACCCTCAGTGGGTAGCCAACATTGTCCGTGTCCCTAAAAAGGATGGAAAGGTACGGATGTGTGTGGATTACCGAGATTTGAATAAGGCCAGTCCCAAGGATGATTTTCCCCTACCACAGATCGATGTTTTGGTTGATAATACAGCTCAGCATTCCATTTTCTCCTTCATGGATGGTTTTTCGGGGTATAATCAAATTAAGATGGCACCTGAAGACATGGAGAAAACCACGTTTATTACTCTATGGGGTACATTTTGTTATAAGGTGATGTCCTTTGGGTTAAAAAATGCTGGGGCAACTTATCAGAGAGCAATGGTGACTCTTTTCCATGATATGATGCACAAGGAAATAGAAGTCTACGTGGATGACATCATTGCCAAGTCTAGAACAGATGAAGAGCACATTAGCGATCTAAGGAAGCTTTTTGAATGATTGAGAAAGTTCAAGCTAAGATTGAACCCCGCCAAGTGCACTTTCGGTGCAAGGTCGGGCAAGCTGCTAGGATTTATAGTAAGTGAAAGGGGAATAGAGGTTGATCCCGACAAAGTTAAGGCGAATCTTGAGATGCCTCCTCCCCATACAGAAAGAGAGGTCCGAGGATTTTTGGGAAGGCTCAATTATATCGCCAGATTTATTTCACAATTGACGGCAACTTGTGAACCCATCTTCAAGTTACTTCGCAAGAATCAACCAGGGCGATGGGATGAGAATTGTCAAGCAGCTTTCGAAAAGATTAAGCAGTACCTACAAGAACCACTAATTTTGGTGCCCCCAAACCCAGGAAGGCCACTTATATTGTATCTGACTGTATTGAACGAATCCATGGGCTGCGTGTTGGGACAACACGATGAAGCTGGAAAGAAGGAACATGCCATCTACTACTTAAGCAAGAAGTTCACTGATTGTGAAATGAGGTACTCCGTTTTAGAGCGAACTTGTTGTGCGTTAGCATGGGCCGCTAAGCGCCTAAGGCAGTACATGTTGAGTCACACCACTTGGCTAATTTCTAAGATGGACCCCGTCAAGTACATTTTTGAAAAACCTGCTCTGACTGGAAGGATCGCTCGCTGGCAAGTGTTGTTAACTGAGTACGACATAATATATGTCACTCAAAAAGCTATAAGAGGAAGTGCCCTGGCTGATTACTTGGCACACCAACCCATCAACGATTATCAGCCGATGCAATTTAACTTTCCGGATGAAGATATCATGACATTATTCAATGAAGAAGGTGGTCAAAAGGAGAAATGGACCCTGAGATTTGACGGAGCTTCTAATGCATTGGGGCACGGAATTGGGGCTATCTTGATTTCACCCGATAAGGAATTCATCCCTATCTGCGCCAAATTGTGTTTTGACTGTACCAATAATATTGCTGAATATGAGGCATGCTCATTAGGAATCCAAGCGGCGTTGGATGTAAAAGTAAAGTTGTTAGAAGTTTATGGGGACTCTGCTTTGGTTATTCATCAATTGAAAGGCGAGTGGGAGACTAGGGACAGTAAATTGATTCCTTATTATGATCACATCAAGGAAATGATCAAGGAGTTTGACGAGATCTCTTTTCATCACGTTCTCCGGGATGAGAATCAAATGGCTGATGCTTTAGCTACTCTTGCCTCAATGTTCAAAGTAAGTAGTGACTACGATATGCCTCTCATCGAAGTAAAGAAGCACTGTGAGCCTGCATACTGTCAAATGATGGAAAAGGAGTCTGATGGGAAACCTTGTTACCATGATGTTAAGAGATATATCCAGAGTCAAGAATACCCCGAGGGTGCTACAGAAAATGATAAGAAGACCCTAAGGCGACTCGCCAAGGGTTTCTTCTTAAATAGGGATGTGCTTTACAAAAGAAACTATGACTCTGTCCTTCTTCGTTGTGTTGATGCTGATGAGGCAAACGAAATCATGAAGGATGTTCATGAAGGATCTTTTGGGACTCACGCTAATGGACATGCCATGTCTAGAAAGATTTTGAGGGCTGGTTATTACTGGATGACCATGGAAGCGGATTGCTTCAAGTATATCCGAAAATGTCACAAATGTCAGATATACGCTGACCATATTCATGCACCCCCATTATCCCTAAATGTCTTGACGGCACCATGGCCCTTCTCAATGTGGGGCATGGATGTCATTGGACCCATCGAGCCAAAAGCTTCAAACGGTCATCGTTTCATCTTGGTCGCCATCGACTATTTCACCAAATGGGTAGAAGCAGCTTCATATACCAGTGTAACAAGGAGTATTGTGGTCAAATTCATCAAGCGAGAACTGATATGCCGATATGGCATACCAAGTCAGATCATTACTGATAATGGTACGAATTTGAATAACAAAATGATGAAGGAACTCTGCGAAAGCTTCAAGATTCACCATTACAATTCCTCTCCTTATCGACCTAAAATGAATGGGGCGGTTGAGGCGGCCAATAAGAACATCAAGAAGATAGTGCAGAAAATGGTAGTCACCTACAGAGATTGGAGCGAGATGCTCCCTTTTGCTCTGCATGGATATCGCACCTCGGTTCGAACCTCGACAGGGGCAACCCCGTTCTCCCTCGTATATGGAATGGAAGCAGTTTTGCCTTTTGAAGTAGAAATCTCGTCCCTTCGGGTAATGATGGAAGCAAAATTAGAAGAGGCTGAGTGGGTTCAAGCTCGACATGACCAATTAAACTTGATTGATGGAAAAAGATTGACTGCCCTCTATCATGGTCAGTTGTATCAGAGGCGTATGAAACGAGCATTCGAGAAGAAAGTACGGCCTCGACAGTTTCAAGAAGGAGACTTGGTACTCAAAGAAAATTTTACCAATTCAAAAGGACAACCGAGGCAAATGGACTCCTAATTATGAAGGACCATATGTTGTGAAGAAGGCTTTTTCTGGAGGAGCCTTAATACTCACTAATATGGATGGCCAGGATTTGTCAATGCCTGTAAACACAGATGCAGTGAAAAAATACTATGCTTAGGGAGGAGATGTCAGAGCAAATAAAAAAAAACAAAAAAACAAAAAAAAGCATAAACAAAAAAAAAACGAAAAAAAAGGAAGAAAAGAAAATTAATGCTCGCTAAGCTGAAAACCTGAAAAGGCGGCTTAGGCAAAAGTTAGAGTGACCTGGTGAGTCGAAAACCCGAAAAGGGCGGCTCAGGCAAAAGTTAGGGTCAAATTTCTGGCAATGCGAATGATCCTCTGGCTCAAAGAAGTACGAGTCCAAGCTCGTGCACGTGAATCACTGTCGAACTTACCTTTCTAGAAGCAAGGTCGAAGGGTGAACATGAAGTCGTGTTAGGGGTTAAGGCTCTCATCAGTCTCAGAGATTCACTGGAGGATCCATGAGTCTTCCCAGTTTTCATTTATGCTGGACCTATGTGACCTCATTCATTTCATTTACCTTCTTTATTTTTTTCTCTGTACTTGTTTAACGTGCATGAATAAAGTTCACCCTCTTCGATACGTGTTATGAATTTGGTTGATCTGATAAAAACATGTATTTTAATAAAGTAAAATGGAAGATTGGTAAACATTTAAAGTCGCAAGGGACAAGATGCTCCTGCTACTCGACCTCATCATAGGTGATCATCGCAGGGACTTGGCCAGACACGCGCTCCGAAGCTATGGTTGCCTCATTCGTTCTACTTCGTCCATGAGTTCTCGTAAGAGTCGCGGTTTCACAGGACTTACCCGATTTTGAAACTTATCTTTGCGTTACTGACCATTTTTCTGTAGGTTATCTCACAGATAGTCATGCCAGGCACTAACACCCCAATCAAGCCCTTCAAATCCCTTCCTTGAATCGTCCGAGTTGGAACTTCTCAAAATTCCCTCCTTAAAACGCCAAGGTTGGCACCTTTCAATGTTTTACTCTTTCATCGCCTAAGCAGGCACCTTCAAACTCTCATCCTCAATTATTGAAGTCTGTGCCTCTTGAAATATCCTCCCCAGTGGAATCATTCGCCAAAGATGGCACTCCTCAGGATCTCTCTCCCCAATGAATCCTAAACTTTCCATCAAGAGGCAGTACCTGAACCACCAAATTCTTCCCCAGTGATACTACGCTTCCCAAATGAGCTCAACTGGGACATCTTCCCGAATTCCTTTTGTTATAACCATTCTCTAAGAATCCTTCAATCATGTCAAACTGGGGCATCTCCCCAGATTTCTTCCTTTCCAGTCATGAGGCGTTTCTCCAAACTTTTTCCAACTTGTCAAACTGAGGCATCTCCCTAGATTCCCCCAAAGCTCTTTAGATCATGTCAAACTGGGGCATCTTCCCCAGGTTGTTATCTTTTGTCAACCCAAGGGCGGTACCCCATGCTCCTGGGAACTTTGAACAGGGACATTACCTCGGGTCTCACTCCGTCAAAAGGAAATGCACCCCTAAGCCTCTTCAACCGCCCTAACTAGGACATCACCCCAGATTCTTCTCCCGGCCTTGAGGTAGTACCCCTAAATCTTCTAATCTTTCCAAAATTGGAGTATTCGTCCCAAACCTTTCCCCCATTTCTTCTCTCTCTCAATCAAAAAGCAGTTCCCTGAATCATCCAAGATAGCTTGAACTGAATCATCCCCAGATTTCTTTCCTTTAGTAAGCCCATCATGCATCCCCAGTTGACCCCACCTTTTACTCTCTGTCCTCCTATTCAGGCATCCTTTACTTTTTCATTCGCCTATCAAGGCATCGTTTACTTTTTTCATTCGCCTATCAAGGCATCCTTTACTTTTCCAGTCGCCTATCAAGGCATCCTTTATCTTCCAGCCGCCTATCAAGGCATCCTTTATCTTTCTAGTCGCCTATCAAGGCATCCTTTATCTTTCCAGCCGCCTATCAAGGCATCCTTTATTTTCCAGTCGCCTATCAAGGCATCCTTTATCTTTCTTATCCGCCTATCAAGGCATCCTTTATTTTCCAGTCGCCTATCAAGGCATCCTTTATCTTTCCAGCCGCCTATCAAGGCATCCTTTATCTTTCCAGCCGCCTATCAAGGCATCCTTTATCTTTCCAGCGGCCTATCAAGGCATCCTTTATCTTTCCAGCCGCCTATCAAGGCATCCTTTATCTTTCCAGCCGCCTATCAAGGCATCCTTTTACTTTCCAGCCGCCTATCAAGGTATCCTTTCTTATCCGCCTATCAAGGCATCCTTTATCTTTCTAGCCGCCTATCAAGGCATCCTTTATTTTCCAGCCGCCTATTTAGGCACCATTTACTTTCTTATCCGCCTATTAAGGCATCCTTTATCTTCCAGCCGCCTATCAAGGCATCCTTTATCTTCCAGCCACCCATTCAGGCATCACTTACTTTTTTGCCCGCCTATTCAAGTATCCTTCACTTTCTTTCCGTCTATTCAGACATCCTTTACCTCCTGTCCGCCTATTCAGGCACATCCTTTACTTCCTGTTCGCCTATTCAGGCACCCTTTACTTTCCTTTCTACCGGGAGTCAACCCCGGTCTTCTCACCTCCTGCTAACTGAAAGGTTCAAGTGTCAATTCCTGGTTTTTTTCCCCTTCATCTAATACTTTGACAAAGGTGTTCACGTCTTTACTCCCTTTCCATTTCAAAAGCAAGAAGAAACTTCATGCTTTTCTCAAGGAAAGGAAGTAAAGAGGGGCATCTGTGAACACCTATTTCAACCTATCCGCAAATGAAAAGAATTTTTTTAAAAAAAAAGAAAAAAAAAGAAGGGTTGACTCGGAAATGATCATTTCTGAGTGGAAGGACTCGGAACAGATCAAATCCGAGTGGAATATGCTACTGTTGAAGGGAAATCCGAGTAGAACTACTCAGAAATGATCAAAACCAAGTAGAACTACTCAGAAATGATCAAAACCGAGTAGAACTACTCAGAAATGATTGAAATCCGAGTAGAACTACTCGGAAATGATCAAAACCGAGTAGAACTACTCAGAAATGATCAAAACTGAGTAGAACTACTCAGAAATGATCAAAACCGAGTAGAACTACTCAGAAATGATTGAAATCCGAGTAGAACTACTCAGAAATGATCAAAACCAAGTAGAACTACTCAGAAATGATCAAAACCAAGTAGAACTACTCAGAAATGATTAAAACCGAGTAGAACTACTCAGAAATGATCAAAACCGAGTAGAACTACTCAGAAATGATCGAAAACCGAGTAACAATGAAGCATTTCCGAATAGAATAGGCTCCTGTTGGAGAATCCGAGCGGAATGACACATACATGCTCAAATCCGAGTAGAATTACTCAGAATAAATCAATTCCGAGTGGAAAGCTTCCCTGTCAGAGCCATTCCGAGTGAAGAAATTCAAATTTCTAATTCTGAGTGTGAAGAAGTTTATTTCCGAGCGAAAAATGGCCAAAATTCGAAGTTCCGAGCCATTCCAATCGGTTCCCAACTAACCCTCACTCATCCGAGTCCTCCTTTACCCACTTCCGAGCCATTTCAATCGGTTCGGAGTCATTTTATACTCGGATTGTGGAGAGGAAGTGAAGGCCGAACCCTTTTCCACTCGGATTTGACTCCTAATGTGGTAGAAGGCTGACTGAGAGGGTGATCCGAGTGAGAATGACTCGGATTCCATCATTTTTGCTCGGATTTACACATTTTCACTCGGATTTGACTGCCAGTGTGGATGAATACTGATTGGAAGGTGGATCCGAGCCATTCTCACTTGGATTCCCCATTTTTTACTCGGATTACAACATTTTAACTCGGATTTCCACTCTTCTCACTCGGATTACAACATTTTAACTCGGATTTGCACTCTCCTCACTCGGATTACACCATTATCTCTCGGATTTCAACTCTCCTCACTCAGATTCACATGCTGACCTGGATTCCACCCCCAAAGTGGATCCAGGAATCCCGGAGGTGGCTGGCAGACAGGGGCGAAGGTAGAGGAATTAAAAATTCCCACCAGCCGTTGTCCCCCACTACCCAAACCGAGTGGAGGCCTGAGCTGGCATTCCACTCGGAAGTGGAGGCCTGAGCTGGCATTCCACTCGGAAGTGGAAGCCTGAGGTGGCATTCCACTCGGGCCAGCCTATAAATGGGAAGGGCAGAGGACAGCTGAGGGGGAGGCATTTTCAGACGAGGAAACTCTGCCAAACCTCTGTTCTCTCTCTCTCTCTCACGCCAAGTCTTCTCTCCCTCTCACTTCACTCACCCCTCACCTTTCAAACTCTCTTTACCCCAACATCCTCTACACTCTCACTCAACAGCACTCCTTCCAGCTCCCTTTTCCCTCTCGGACTTGCAATTCTAGTCCCAATCGTTCTTCTCTGCTCAAATTTCACCCGGTAAGCCTCTTTCCACTCGGATTCTCACTGTTTCACTCGGTTTCCTTTATTTCCACTCGGATTTACTATTTTTGCACTCAGATTCTCACTATTTCACTAGGATTTACTATTTTGCACTCGGTTTCCCTTATTTTCACTCAGATTTTCACTTGTTTCACTCAGATTCTCACTGTTTCACTAGGATTTACTATTTTGCACTCGGTTTCTCTTATTTTCACTCAGATCCTTACTGTTTCACTCGGATTTACTTTTTTTGCACTTAGATTCTCACTGTTTCACTAGGATTTACTATTTTGCACTCGGTTTCCCTTATTTTCACTCAGATTTTCACTTGTTTCACTCAGATTTTCACTGTTTCACTCAGATTTTCATTGTTTCACTCGGATTTTCACTGTTTCACTCAGATTTTTCACTGTTTCACTCAGATTTTTCACTGTTTCACTCAGATTTTCACTATTTCACTTATATTGTCACTGTTTCACTCAGTTTTCCCTGTTTTCACTCTGATTTTCATTTTTTTCACTCGGTTTTCTTATTTTTCACTCGGTTTTCTTATTCCTCGCTCGTTTTTTTCATTTTTTGCACTCGTTTTCCTCTCCCATTCAGTTTTTTTTTATAATCAGTGTCGTACGGAAAATACTTCCGTCTACACAGTCTCTATAAGATCCGTGCACGTACGAAGCACTTCGCCTTGTATGGATTCTTCACTAAAATGATGCCTATCAATATCTTCCTAATCTTTTCCTAAAAAAAACAACATTTTAAAGAACTACGTGACCCTGATTTCTCGAAAGCTCGAGAATACGTAGGAGCGGGAAACAGTTCCTGTCAGGCCCACCTTTCTTTATTTAATTTTTAGAGTTTCCTTTTTGTCTTGCTATCAAAAGGAGGAGCGAGATTAATTTGGATGAGACGTCCTGTTAATCTCATATTTTTAAAATATCTCTTTAAAGAAAAAAGGAGGAGCAAGATTAATTTGGACGAGACGTCCTGTTAATCTCATATTTTTACAATATCTCTTTAAAGAAAAAAGAAGGAGCGAGATTAATTTGGACGAGACGTCTTGTTAATCTCATATTTTTAAATATCTCTTTAAAGAAAAAAGGAGGAGCGAGATTAATTTGGATGAGACGTCCTGTTAATTTCATATTTTTAAATATCTCTTTAAAGAAAAAAAGGAGCGAGATTAATTTGGACGACATGTCCTGTTAATCTCATGTAAATATTTTGCGTTGATTTTTATTTATTTTGTTTATTTTGTCATTCCGTACGTTTTTTTTCTTTTTATGAAGAAGTTAAAATAATTATCGGGTTAACTATAATGCGCGCTATCAAATTGAGGTAACCGTTTTTTATAACGGACAGTTGTGAGGTGCTAATACCTTCCTCACCTATAATCAGACTCCCGAATCATGGAATCTCATTTTTATAACCAGTGCTTTAACAAAAGGTTTTTCCACTATTTTATCCTAAAAAATATTGGTGGCGACTCCCTGTTTATTTTATTTTTTAAAAAATCGTTTTTGAGGGTCGGCCGCGCCACCGCGATCCCGGTCGCGACAAAGTGGTTCAAATTCATACATATAATGAAAGGAAAACAAAATATACAACACATAATACAGTAAAAGAAATACATACGGGTTTCTCCAAAAAGCTCAAAAGTAATTCCACCACTGTTGTATTTTCTACAGTATTCCCCCACTGTATACAAATTGAAGCGCTCAATTTCACTATTCTCACAACTCTCAAGAATAAAAAAAGGAAAGAAAGAAAGAAACGGAGGGAAATTGCTTCCTCTGTTCGTTGTTGTGAATTACTTCCAATTCCTTCTCTGTGTCCCTTCAATTCCAATTCCATCTTCTATTTATAGGCGAGGGTAAGGAAACAACAAGCGTAAATCATGGAAGAAGTGGATCCCTTTCGGTGTAGTGGATTTAGAAAACCTGTAATGATGTTTCTGCTTTCTTAAATCCCGTAATGCTATTTCCACTAACATGAATCAATTCTTAAAAGCATGAATCGATTCATTTACATTCTATGCCTTCAAATTGTATCAATTTACACTGTATGAATCCATTCCCAAGGGTACGAATCGATTTCTAGGCCTTCTGAACAAGTGTGAATCAATTCCCAGGGGTATGAATCGATTCCCAGGCCTGATTTTCATGATTTTTGCTCCCTGATCACGTGTGAGTTGATTCACACTTTATGTGAATCGATTCATGGCCTTCAATTTTCAATTCTTGGCCATTTTTCACGCATGAATCGATTCATTCCTGGTGTGAATCGATTCATGCACCTGTTATGCTGTTTCTCCATTCTTTTTTGACACTTTCTAATCATGTAATAACTTATGGCTTGTTCTTCTTTATTCTATGTCTTTTGATGGTCATTTTTCTCTTGTTATTGACCCTTGGAATGGCTTTATCATGTGTCCTTAACGCTTCTTAATTTTATTAATTACTGCAAAATAAAATACCTAAGCAGAATACAGTGGAAAGAAACCGTAAACCATGAAAATTGGGAAAATACAGTGTAAAATGATTTAAATTCTAAATAAATTAAATCTAATTTATTGTGTTCTAGAACACTTATCAACTATGAAGTAAGCTTTATTTCTAATTATTTGTAATGATGTTTCAATTATGTGATCAAGTAACATTCTTACCTTATTGGTGTCTCCTAGTGATGGTTTTCATATATATGATCTGTAGTTAATTGTTACTACACCTAAGTAACGTTACTGATTAAAGTATTGATTATTATTAGGTTATAATAGCCATATTCTAATCTCATAAACAAGTATTGGATTCTTTTAAATGTACTAATTTTATTCCCCTAAATATCATTTATCTATTTTAGTCTAATTCAATCAACTTAACTACTTATAGTTTTTATATACCTTAGTCCTCCTATAAATAATTTAGTCACTTAGGCCCCATATTTAATATACTTTTTTAAGAAAACTCATAATTTAAGACTTATATTATCAACCTTTATTGTTATACACTTATTGTTGTCTTCCTTATTAACCTAAGTAGTAATTAGTAATTACATGTAAGTTCATTTACCATTAATTTATTTTAACTACAAGGCCTTCCTTTATTTTAGTTTTCCTTCCTTATTAGTAACTTACTAGTAATTAACTTACTTAATTCTTATACTTATACTTTATCATTTACTTGTTATTTCTAAATTTTATTTTGATAACTTAACCTTTTAATCTAACCCTAAACCTCATAAAGCCATAAGACCTAGCCTTAGTACTACCTAACTTATGAAAGTACCATTATTTTAGGTCACTTGTTCTAGTTATTTAATTATTAGACTTTCATCTAAGTATTTTATTTTAACATTTGCTAGACCATTAATCACACAATTATTTATACCCTTAATTTCTTTAAATACCATTATGTTGTTTAATTAGTTACTACTTACATTTTAAATTAAACTTCATTATCTTATTGTTTACAAAGAATCTTAGAATAATTCATTAGAAAATCTGGTGAAATAAAATAAGGTACCGAAAATGTATTATTAGGTAAAATTCCTCGAAAAGCAAGTGCTTCTTGAACGACTCCGGCCATTTAGCGATGAACTAAGTTTCTAATTGCAGGGCTTACTGGATAAATTTACAACAAATTACATCATAATACATAAAAATATAAAATTTATTATTGCAACCATATTAAATGTCAACCGAGCCCGCCTAACTCTAAAACTTGTAACTTTTCTGTCTTGGCTCCAATTTCGGTAAAAT
Source organism: Clitoria ternatea (assembly GCA_037962975.1). Classification (NCBI taxonomy): domain Eukaryota; kingdom Viridiplantae; phylum Streptophyta; class Magnoliopsida; order Fabales; family Fabaceae; genus Clitoria; species Clitoria ternatea. The sequence goes on along the minus strand of CM075672.1, from coordinate 33,744,372 downwards.
TTCTTCTAGATACCCGATCATCGAGGCACATATTATGAGATTTTATAAAATACTAAATTTAATTTTTAACATAATAAAATCGTTCTCAGTTACTAAAAATCTCACGTAGTTTGAAATTCCATCGTTGGATCGCAATGAAACTTAAAGCCATAACCCTCGGGTACTAGAATAACGTTACAGGACAATTTTAAGACACAATCAACTGAAAAGAGACTCCCTTTACCTCATAGTAGCTCATAGGTTTGAGGAAGAAATAAGGGTGGTTCACTAAAATTCTGCCAAACATTCCCGATCGTCTGCCGATATACGTCGATAGCTCCCGATCCTAAAATAATTTAACATGCATGGTCAGTTAGAGGGGAGATGGTCATGGTTTGGTCTCTAAGCAGTAGGGAAAGGCAAAAATTAACTTCAACATACAAGATGAATTTTGAGTCAAGAAAACAAGAACACAGTCAAGAAGAAAAGAATTTGTAACATCCTTACCTTTATAGCTTGGATGAGCTCACGATTTGGAGAGTAGGAAGTAAGAAGGTAAAGTTGAGTTTTCAAGAACCATTGTATGCAAGAGTTTTTGGAAATGAAGGGCTGATTTGGTAGTGGCTGGCCGTGGTTAGAAAAGAAAAAGGAAGAGAAAATAGAAATTTTAGAGTGATGGAAGGTGATAAGTGGAGGGTGGCTGTGATTTTTGTGGGTTGTGGTGGTGACTAGGGAAGTTCACGGTGGTGTTGGAGGGAGAGGCTGGCTGTTGGACTTTGAATTTCAAAATGAAGAGAGATTGTGAAATGGTTTAGCTGAGAATGAGTATGGAAGGAAGTGGAAAATTATGAAGGGAATATATACTTAATGATGAGAAGTGATAGGCATTTAATGAAGTTGTTAAGGCGACTGGTTGGAATGAGTAGGGTGGGTTCTCCTGGGGTTGACACTTGCCCTGGGAGGTGGCTGGTGTGGTGGTTGACTGAAAATTGGTGGCCGAAAATTAATTTGTTACCCGATGGTTTTAGGTGTGCATGATTTTTAGGAACCAGAAATTAGGGACGTTAAAAATAAATATATGATAATTTGTAGAGGTGGAATCTCGAAAAAATACTTTACACAAAACTTGTAGCTCTTTTTTTCCTTCTATTTGATATATTATTTGTGAAGATCCAATATTGGTAGCCCGAGATATGGCTGAAGCAAGACAGGATGCCCCAATCGTTCCCGAATCAGGTAGAGCTGTAAAAATAAATTTGTAGTTATTTTTCCTTTAAGAATTGGTCATCGTGGCCTTTATAAGACTTGTAGATTTCTTTGATATGGATCCACAGAAAACGAACAAAGCAATTCTAATAACGAAAGAGGGTGATATGCCTATTTTTCTGGAACCAGTCAACATGGTGACGTGATGAACATAGATCCTTAAAGATATTCAAAACTGTACCGATCTAGGAAGATCTAGCTCTTCATGTCTTCATAAAAAACGTAAATAATTTTGTTACAAAGATTTTGGCACTAGGTTTGTGTGAATCAAAGATGAATCTTTTAGTGAAGCATCCACAGAGTAAAAACGTGAATGACATGATTTTAAGTGAATTTACTTAATCCTTAAATTTGGGCATGGCAGAGTAGGAATTAGGGATCAAGACCAGAAATAGGGGTTGACGAAGTCTTCAAAACAAAGTGGACGAGACAAGAATCATTCCATTCAAGCTTCATTTGGGGGACTTAGGTCTAGAATGCCAAAGATACGCATACTGAATTTTAAGGCGAATTTGAAGAAATGAGATAGCATAGAAACGGAGTTGACAGAGTCCGAATCAAGTCTTGGCCTCTTCAGGAAATATTCCTAAAACGTCGAAATGAGTTACCTGGGACTGACCATGCCACCATCGGATACTCTGAGGTATATGCACGACCAAACGTAGGTGACATCGAAGGTTTTGATTGGTCCGATTAGACTGAGTTAGTTACCATTGATCCATTACAAGGAAACCCTACTGGGACTAGTTTTCTTTATAGATCACTAGTCTCAGATCGAGTTACCGGAGAAGATTGATAACTGGGCCTCACAGTATAATACCGGGGAAAACCCTTAATATTTTATTATTTAAATATTATTACTTATTATAAATTAATTAAAAAATTAATAAAATATTATTTTAATATTTTATATTCATATATATAATTTTGAATAATTATTAAATATTAATTATAATTATATATTTTAAATCTTCACTAATTACCCCCAATTAATCTATTAATTTAAACATGAATTATGACAGGGTAATTAAGAAATTAATCACAGTTTAACATGACAATTAATCTTAAAAATAAATTTCTAATATCTATAATATTACTAACACTTATAATTGCTCATCTCTTATGTCACACCCCGATTTTCTAGACCCGAATCCTGACGTAATCAAGATAATAATTAATAAATATGCGAGTAAATTTTTCACGTTTAAAATAATTTTAAAATACCACAATGATTATATCAAGACCCGAACCACAAAAAACCGAAGAGTAGGATTTAATAATTATAAACTGGATCGCTAATCAAAATGCCCACATGTGTATACAAAATATTTTAAGTTTACAACGGAAGAAGAATATGTATACAGGGTACCCGCCTAGTTCCATATATGAAGATATGGAAAAAGGCTCAAGCAATCATGCAATTTCATAACATAAGCCTATTAGGCCACAATCGACTATGCACATAAATCATAATCATACATCATCAATTTTAGGTAGCCTCTACATGAGGTATCACTCACCAAATGGTATCAATTCAAATATCACTATGATCATGTTTATACATCTCTATTTATCACCATTATTATACATAAATCAATCATTACATCATATTTAACAAATGCTGCCGGCCAAGGCATTCTATTACCACTATTTACCTTCTTTAGGAGCTTTAATTCAAAAACCCAAACTCGTCCCATGGAAACCCTGCATCACGATGGTAAAAAGGAGACAACATGGGAGAGTGAGTTATACATTCAAAATGACGAATATAAATACATTGTGATTATGTGTACATACATTTAACCAACATGTGTTCTTTGCTATCATTCATTATTAAACCATCATCTAAATATTATCTTAGGTATACAAGCCTCATCATTCACAATTCATGTCAAGCACAAGCACAAACATATACACAATCACATAGCCCTACATCATTATGGGCATTCATAGTCATCATCATTAAGTCATTTAAATCTTTAATCAATTAACACTCTCTCAAGAGGTTCTCATCTCATTTTGGTCATCTCCATCTCAAATGCCATATACCTATGGCTAATGCATATGTCAACTATTTAATGCATATGCAATGGATCTATTTCATTCCATCAGGTGATCACAACCACCATATCATTCATTTCACATTGGTTTCCCACCTCGCAAGGGGTACTCCCTTTAGCAGCCTCCCAAGGTGCTTTTCTCGTGATCGCAACCACGTATATCAATGCTCAATATTTTGGTTTCCCGCCTCGCAAGGGGTACTCCCTCCTCGTGATCGAAACCGCGGGACATCATAGGAACTCGCAATCCCTTTTCATTTCAAGTACCAAGTGATCACAACCATTGGCTTATCATTATACAATCCCGCAGGATGTCTCATTGTGATCACAACCACATATCAATCATTTCATAATGGTTTCCCACCTCGCAAGGGATGGTCCCTCCTTGTGATCGCAACCACGGAATATCATAGGAACTTACAAGCCCTTTGTCATCTCAAGTGCCAAGTAATCGCAACCACTTAATCAATGCTATGCCATGCCATGAATGAAAAATGCAATAATGCATATGCCAATTTTAACCTCACAAGGATTTTTTACCCTCTCAATTAGGGGTATATTACATATTTAGTTTTATTATCATCGGCATACAAGTAATCACAAGGCCCCTCAAAGCTCAACATCCACATTTACATCAACCACGCATGGTAATCAAAGGCATATCAAGCATCATAGCATTAAATCCACACATGGAAATCAATAAGGCATGTTAACAAATACACTTCAATTTCATAGAATCATATACATGCCAATACAATTCAAATTACATATACAAGGTTACACTTATATCAAACACAATGGCATTACAATCGTCAACAATAATAATCACCATGTCATTAAGGGTATGTTCAACAACAATATCCCTTTTCATTCAACATCATTAATCATTGTTCAATATGGTGGCATCATCCACTTAATCATCATCGACATTTTCCCTAATTCAATGATTTATAACAATTCATTGCCATATAATTGTCCCCTTATTAGTTTTATCATCACTCATGGTGGGCCATATGACCACAACATTTACTTTCATTATTATTCATAATATATCAATAGAGGGGAAACATACATGTTTTCATAACATAGCATAGGCATACACATACCTTGCCATTGCCTTAAGCCATTCCCTAATCATCACTAAGACACACCACACATATACCCCTAGTGAATTCGATTATTTTTTTATAATAAAAGAGGTTTTGGATACTAATGAGCTCATGACAAATTTCAATATCAAGACATGAGGAAAGCTTATTTTTATTCTTAAAAATAGTGGGATATGTCACAAATATCACCTATTACTCCCAGTTTGATAATCATAAAAAGTTAGGTTCAAAACCCTCTTAAACTTGAATTTTTTAACATAGTGGATCCGGTATTTTATGCCTAATGAGAGTTAGAAAACTCCAATTAAAGTGAGGCCAATTCTCACACTTTCGTAACATAATTATCTACAACTTTCATGAAGAAGTTAGAGGCCAAAAATGTCATTAAGATGCCCAAATAGGCCAAAAACAGCAAAGAAATTAGAATAATTGGAAAAATAGCATGACACTAGCCATAACAGGGCCATGAATCGATTCCCATATGTGGTGAATCAATTCATGCATGAAAATCTCAATATTTAGTGAAAACAGGACCTGGAAATCAATTCCCCCTTGGTATGAATCGATTCACGAGTGCCAATGCTCAGAAATAGCGAAACAGGGATGTAGGAATCGATTCCCCCTTAGGTGAATCGATTCATACGTGAGACATTTCAGCCATAGTGATAACAGTGTGATATGAATCGATTCCTTCCCTAGTGTGAATCGATTCACACGTTTTTGTAATTATGAACAGTAAAACCAGAGAGTTTTGAATCGATTCACACACTATTGTGAATCGATTCATGACAGCACAGATCCTGTTTTATGTAGAAAAAATCACATTTTCAAACTTCTAATCCCCAAACTCTTTCATATGAATTCCAAAGTCCCCCAAATTTTAACACCAACTTATTTATATTATTTATGACGTGTGGCCACAAGCCACACTCAAAAATTCTCAAAAATGAGGGACTTATGCGCATAAATGTGTTTTACCCATTTGAGGCACTTTTGTGCAACTTAAGGGCCTATTCTCATTGGAATTGGCCCACTCCAATTTCTACAAGTCATAAACTACATATATGGGCTATTGGAACTATTATATGCCATTAAAATCACATAACACTAAATTTGACTCAATGAATTCCTTATTTATGCATAAACCACATGAACATAACTTCATGAATTAAATAATTCATCCATCCATGGATTTCCACTAACAATAAATCATGCCCATCAAAGGGGCAATTAAACCTTTATCATCATCTCACATATATCATCTTCAAAAGCCAATAATTTTCCATTCACTTCACTCATCAAATACCATTTATCATATCATTCTCATATAAACATGACAAGGCGAGCATGAGTACTATCACATACAATAATCATTAATTATTTAACTCATGCATTTGAAATGTAGAACTCTTCTCCTACCTCGAGGGAAGAACCGCAATCCAAATACACGCTCTGAATGCTCCACCATATTGCTCGAAATATCATCTACACCAACATACATACATATGCATACATACAATCATCAAACCATCTCAAGGCATCATCATGAATCTAAACAATAGCTAGCTTATCAAAAAGCTTGATATCAATTCCTAGACTTGCTAAAACACCAATTCATACCATTGTGTTAGGTTTCAGGTATTCCTTTCCCAAAACCATGATTCTCTAAATCTTAAAGGGGCTAACCATACCCAACGACAACAAGATCCCTTTCACCATCACTTAAACTATCATTTATCATTCAAATTTATCATGAGCCTCTTAGTTCCATTCAAAGCCATCATCAATCCACAAATTCAAGTAGCCCATTTCATGGCCTAAGGCTACATCAAATCCTCATTATGTTTATTTCATTTATCCCACTATCAATTACCATTATTCTCATTGTTCAAGTCTCTCCTAACATTATCTGAACTCTTTACACACTAAACAATTTAGAGTCATTACTTTGTTTTCTTGATTTCATAATCCCCCAACATCAATAATCAATATTACTTATTCTCATGTATATATAATCATTCCAATACCAATAACTCATAATTTTCTCATCAATTTCCCAAAGCCCCAAAATCCTAATTTCTAGGGTTTCCATCAATAACCCAAAATCATCAATTTTAGCCATTTACATGCATCCATGGACTAACATCAATGTATCTCATTCATTATCAACAACAACAATGAATCCCCAAGAATTATCCAACCTAGGGTTTTGGTTCTATATACCCTTATTCATTAAAACAACCTCCAATCTCCTATCACAATACCTAAATAACATGATACAGGTTTTGATAAATGACAAACAATTGAAGGATCAAGAAATTTAAATCAAAGGATGTTGTATAAGTAATTAATCAAAAAGCATGAAGATCAAGTTTACATGAGTCAAGAAATCAAAAAATAAACAGGATTGAATAAATATGCAAAGTACCATGCACAAAAGACCCAAAACACATCAGAATACATCAAAAAACAAAGAAACAGGTGCAAGAAAAGCATAGGAATCGATTCACCCCTATGGGAATCGATTCCCACGTGAAAAAGGAAGGAGGAATCGATTCAAGGCCATTGGGAATCGATTCATGGGGCTGGGAATCGATTCCCTCCTTGTAGGAATCGATTCCCCCTTATAGGAATTGATTCACACACTGTAAAAAGACTAGGAATCAATTCAAGAAGAACAGGAATCGATTCACATATGTAGGAATCAATTCCCCTTGCCAAGAATCGATTCATTTTTTGTTTCTGATGGAAAAATAGCCTGGAGGAATCGATTCATAGCTGGAATCATGGGCTGAATCATGGGAAATATTAGTATGCGTTTTTAGAAACTTCAACTCCACTGATTCCTCTCTCGAGACTCGAATTAAAATGGCGTTGCATCAATTGAAGTAAACAATTGCATTTCTCAAGCCAGAAATCAAGTGCGTAGGAAACATGGAGGTAGACAGAATTCAAATTAATTGCCTAAATTGAGGATCGGAGGTTGACAGAAACCATGGTCATTCGCCTATAAATAGAGAAGGAAATGAAGGCAGAATACACACCAACAGTAAGCTATTCCATTCTTCCTTCCTCACGCTGCTCTCTCTATTTGCTCTCTGTTTCTCAATTGTTCTCTCTTTTTATTTGGAAAATTATTTTGAGAGTGAGTTTTATGAGAAAAATTATTTTTAAGAGCTAAACTTAAATATTATTTCTTGAGAAAGAAAAATCATTTTCAGTGCTAAAATTTACATATTATTTTCTAAGAAGGAAAATAATTTTTTTGCTAAATTTACATATTCTTTCTTAGAAAGGTAAATATTCTCAAGTGCTTCAATTTGTATATCCACTCTTTTGGAGAGTTATATTTGTACATTTATACACCAAAAAGCCTAGAGTTTTGGGTTGGGGTTTCAACCTTGTAATTGTGAGAATTGGGTTCTTGAGTGTGGGACACTAGGAAGCCGCGATTGCTCAAAGTTGTATCTATAATCTCTAATAGTGGAAATCCTCTAAGTGGGTTGCTTAGAGGCGAGATGTACACAGGTGTGGTGGAACTCATATATATCAGTTTGCAAATCTCTCTTCCCTACACTTATTTAATTTGTGTACTTAAAATTGCTTGCTAAATATTTATGTTTATAATTTTATTAATTAAGCAACCTTATTAATTGTTTTCTTGAGTATTACTTAAACTTTTTAAGTGAATTTACTTGCCATATATTAAGTGCTTATTATTTTTTCTTGTGTATTATTTGGTATTACTTGTGATTAAATTTATTATCTTCAACGAGTATATTTATCAAAGAATTAATTTCAAAATCATTCCAAGTGAAATTTTTAATACTCAATTCACCCCCCTTGAGTAATTGAGGCCACTTGGTTGACAAGTGGTATCAGAGCTTGACTCTTGATAAATCAAGCTTAACAGCTTCAAGAGAATGAATGACCTCAAGTTCTTTAAACCTTTTTCCCGAAGGTGGTGCTACAAATCGACCTCCTGCTTTTAATGGGGAAGGTTATGCTTTTTGGAAAGAGAGAATGAAAATTTTTGTTCAACCAATTGATCTAAGAGTTTGGAATGCTATTGAAAATGGTCCTTTCATACCTACACATATTGTTGATGGTAAACAAATAGAAAAACACATGGATGATTGGACTAGTGATGAAGAAAAGAAAGTACAATATAATTATAAAGCCAAGAACCTAATCACTCTAGCCTTAGGTCCCGATGAATTTTTTAGAGTAGTGACATGTAAATCTGCCAAAGATATGTGGGATACTCTTCAAATAACTCATGAAGGAACTAACGATGTTAAGGATTCTAAGATTAGTACATTAACTAGCCAATATGAAAGTTTTAGAATGAATTCTGGTGAGACGATCTACAAAAGAGATTTACTTTGATTATTAATCATCTTATTACTCTTGGCAAATCTTATTCTAACAAGGAGCTTATCCATAAAGTCCTAAAAAGTCTTACTAGGGAATGACAACCTCTTGTCACCGCTATCAAACAATCACCAAACATAAATGACATGTCTCTTGCCACATTATTTGGTAAGCTTCAAGAGCAAGAACAAGAATTAAAAGACTTGAAAATGGCGGAGGAAGAAGAAAAGTCTTCCAAGAAGAAGGGACTAGCTCTTAAGGGCACCTCTATTGAAGAAGACAAATTCAAAAGTGATCAAGAAGATGATGATGATGAGTTAGGCCTATTTGTGAGGCGTTTTGGAAGGCTCATGAGAAATAAAAGATTCCAAAAGGGCTTCACTTCTAAAGGTAAGAAATTTATTCCCAAAGATAATAATTCCTTACCAACTTGTTTTGAAAGGAAAGACATTTCAAAGCGGACTGTCCAAATCTCAAAAAGAAAAACAAGGATCAAAAAGGAAAAGGAGAGCATACATAGCGTGGGATGACAATGAGGTGAGCAGTTCAGACGAATTCGAGAATAAAAAAGCGAACCTTTGTCTCATGGCCAACAATCAAGACAAAGACGATGAGGTAAACCTCCATGATTTAGATAAAGATGAATTGCTTGATGCGTTTGATGAATTGTATGACAAGTTTGATAAACTTTATAGTAAGTAAAAATTATCTAGAAAAACCATAGAAACTCTTGAAACGCATCTTATTGAATAGGTAAAAGAAAATGAGATTTTGAAAAAGGAAGTAGTAAATGTTCAAGCATGCTCTAAGTTTAAACCTTGTGAATTTGCAAAGAAATGTGACATACTTGAAAAGAAAGTGTTAGACTTGAAAAAGACACTTAAGAAATTTACTAATGGTAGAGATAATTTAAATGCACTTCTTGGAAAACAACGTTGTATGTTTGATAAAACTGGATTAGGATTCAACTCAGGATCTAGCATTTACAAGAAAGAGAAACACTACAAGAATTTCTTTGTACCACCTAGTAAATCATCTTCACCCTTTATGAAGTACAACTATTGTGGTTTTAAAAGACATAGTGCTTCTAATTGCAATGTTAGAAAATTAGGGCCGAAGGTTATAAGAAAGGTGTGGGTTCCTAAAGGAACATTACCACAAGCTAACTAAAAAGGACCCAACATAAAACCGGTACCAAGTTCTCTAACTTGACTTATTTCATAGGTATGCTTTAAAGTGAGTAACACCCATTGGTATTTGGATAGTGGGTGTTCAAAACATATGACGGGAGATAAAAGTAAGTTCATTTCATTTACTCCACGAAATAAAGGATTCGTTACATATGGAGATAACACAAAGGGAAGAATACTAGGAATCGAAAATGTTGGTAAAAATTCTTCCACTTCTATAAATGATGTTTTATATGTTGAAGGACTCAAACATAACTTGCTTAGCATTAGTCAATTATGTGATAAGGGCTATAAAATTATTTTTGAATCAAAGTGTTGCATAATTGAAAATAATCTAAACAAAGAAATAAAATCCGTTGGTCAAAGAGTTGATAATATTTATATGATTAATCTTGATTGTCTTGCTTCAAATGATATGCAATGTTTTATAACTAAAGAGGATGAATCATGGCTATGGCATAGAAGAATTACTCACATTCATATAGACCATTTAAACAAACTTGTTTCGAAAGATTTAGTAATTGGTTTACCAAAATTAAAGTTTGAAAACAAATTTTGTGACACATGTCAAAAGGGAAAACAAGGTTTCATTTTAAGCAAAAAATATTATTTCAACAAATAGACCTTTACAGCTTTTACATATGGATTTATTTGGATCTTCAAAGGTTAAAAGTTTTGGTGGAAATTATTATGGTCTCGTGATTGTGGATGATTACTCTAGATATACATGGACATTATTTCTTACTCACAAAAATGAAGCATATTAAGCATTTAAGAAACTTGCCAAGATCATCCAAAATGAACAAAATTTGAAAATAGTATCCATTCAAACTGATCATGGGGGAGAATTTGAAAACCAATCTTTTGAAAAATTTTGTGAAAAATTTAGCATTGAACATAATTTTTCGGCTCCAAGAACTCCACAACAAAATGGAGTAGTTGAAAGGAAAAATCGATCCTTAGCGGAGCTTGCAAGAACTATGTTGAATGAAAGTAATATTGCGAAACATTTTTGGGCCGATGCAATAAATATTCCTTGCCATGTTATGAATCGATGTTTGATAAGGTCCATATTAAAGAAAACCCTATATGAGCTTTATAAAGGAAGAAAACCAAATATTTCTTATTTTCATGTATTTAGATGCAAATGCTTTGTTTTGAACAATGGAAAGGATAATCTCGGCAAATTCGATGCAAAATCTGATGAAGCAATATTCTTAGGTTACTCATCTACTAGTAAAACTTATTGACTCTTTAACAAACGAACTTGTACAATTGAAGAGTCTATACATGACAAATTTGATGAACTTAACCAAAATCCTTCGAGAAAGGAAATTGATGACCTTATAGGTACCTTCCAAGAAATGAACTTGGATGATAAAGAAGAAATTAAAAATGAAGAAGATACAACACAAAATGATGAACCTCAACAAAAGGAGTGGATCACAATGAAGAATCACCCTTTGGACAATGTCATAGGTGAAATAACAAAAGGTGTAAGTACTCGAAACGCTATTAGAAATGCATGCAATCACTTAGCTTTTGTATCACAAATAAAACCTAAAAATATCAATGAAGCTATTATTGATGAACATTGGATGTTGGCCATGCAAGAGGAATTAAATAAATTTGAAAGAAATGAAGTTTGGGAACTTGTGCCAAAATGCTATGATCATCAAATAATAGGCACTAAATGGGTTTTTAGAAATAAGCTAGATGAAAATGGAATAATAACAAGAAATAAAGCTAGATTAGTTGCTAAGGGATATAATCAAGAAGAGGGAATAGACTATGAAGAAGCGTATGCTCCTGTAGTTAGGTTAGAAGCCATAAGATTATTGTTAGCTTTTGCTTGTTTTATAGATTTTAAGCTTTATCAAATGAATGTCAAAAGTGCTTTTCTAAACGGTTATATTCAAGAAGAAGTTTATGTAAATCAACCGCCCAGTTTTGAAAATCACAAATTTCTAAACCATGTTTTTAAATTGAGAAAAACTTTATATGGTTTGAAACAAGTTCCAAGAGCTTGGTATGAACGACTCAGTAAATTTCTTCTAGAAAATAATTTTGAAAGGGAAAAGGTTGATACTACGCTCTTTATAAAACGTAAAAACCATGACATCCTTTTAGTACAAGTTTATGTTGATGACATAATATTTGGTGCTACTAACAAAATTCTTTGTTAAGAGTTTGGCAAGATTATGCAAGATGAATTTGAAATGTCCATGATGGGAGAACTTACATTCTTCCTTGGCCTATAAATTAAGCAAACAAAAGAAAGAACTTTCATTAGTCAAACAAAATACTGCAAAGAACTACTCAAAAGGTTTGAAATAGATAAAGCAAATGAAATAACCACACCAATGAGTACTTCTTGCTACTTAGACAAAGATGAGAAGGGTAAGGACATTGAAATAACTAAATACCGAGGTATGATTGGATCCTTACTTTACTTAACAGCTAGTAGACCCGATATCATGTTTGCTGTATGTATGTGTGCAAGATATCAGACATGTTCTAAAGAATCACACCTCACTACCGTAAAAAGAATTTTAAAATATCTTGTGGGTACTCAAAACGTTGGTTTATGGTATCCTAAAGGTGCTGAATATATTCTTGTAGGATATTCTGATTCTAATTTTGTTGGTTGTAAATTAGATAGAAAAAGTACCAGTGGTACTTGTCATTTACTCAGAAGTTCTCTTGTTTCTTGGCATAGCAAGAAACAAGTAAGTGTCGCGTTATCAACAGCTGAGGTAGAATATGTTGCAGCTGGAAGTTGTTGTGCTCAAATCCTCTAGATGAGACAATAACTTCTTGACTTCGGTGTTGTTCTAGACCAAATACCCATTAAATGCGACAACACCAGCACCATAAATATCTCCAAAAATCTGGTTATGCATTCACGGACAAAAACATCGAAATCCGTCACCACTTCATATGAGATCATGTTTTAAAAGGAGATTGTGTTCTTGAATATGTTGAAACTTCTAAACAATTGGTGGATATTTTCACTAAACCCTTTCCAAAAGAACAGTTTATAAATATTAGAAGGGAGTTAGGAATTTTAGAAATGCTTTAATCACAAATTTCATTCTCTTAAATATTTTCATTTTTTAAATATTTTATTATCATAAATCTTTAACTTAAAGATTTATTCTTCCTTCATAAAAATTCTATTTTTGAAAATATCAATTTACTTTATCTTGAGATTTAAATCCTCATTAAAAAGATAATCACATTTTCAATAATCATGTTAATACCTCATAAATTTTTAAATCCCCATTTTCAATCACATTTTCAATTAAAACATATTTCTTTTACAAAATAATCTCTTATGAACCACATGATCTCAAAAACAAATGCAAATTAACCTTTGATTTTCTTGATAATTTTATGAAACAAAATCATTGGTAAAATTGCAAAAATTTTAAAGCCCTTCACGTTACTCCATAATACCATCAGGAGGCAAAATCATATTGCCATTTCTATGCAATTATGTAATTCTCGTGACTTCTAAAGCTCCAGCATGGTTCTCTTCAAAGCCTTATTCATGCATGTGATTGTAACTTGTCTCTTATGCCTTGTCTTGATTCCTTTCCTACAATTCATAGTCTTTCTCGTGACATCAACAGAACATGTGAAGGATAGAACAAAATTCATATTCCCAAAGAGGCATTCACGTGAATTACCTTTCTGCGCGTCAAAATTAGCAAGGAACACATGGAGGAATCAATTCCCCCTCACATGAATCGATTCCCATGTTCAAAATGCACCCAAAATGCCAAAATTTTCCCAATGAATCGATTCCCCTCCAGATTGAATCGATTCACATGCCAAATCATAGCCAAGAGGAATCAATTCCTATAACATTGAATCGACTCCCAAAGTAATGTTTCTATAAAAACCGACGCTTATAGTGGCTTTTCGCCACACTACTTCATTATTCTCATCCTCTAAGCCTTTGAACTCTCTTATTATTCTCCTTTCTCTCCACAAATCTCCATGGCCTCTTCATCTCATAACAGGAAGAAAAGAAGAGGAGATGCTAGTTCCTCATCCTCAAATATCAATGATCTCTCAAGATTTTTTGATAATCAAACACAACTTGAGAGGTATCTCGAAAAATATTCAGAACGACTCCTCTTACCTGCTCATTGGCTTGATGTTCCGCTCTTCGATGAATATGATTTTCCTGTACTCAACATCCTTAGGCAACAAAATCTTTTGGAGTTCGTCGCGCTTGAAGAAAATCATATTTATCTTGAGTTGATTAGAGCCTTCTACTCAACCTTAAGGATCTCTAGTGGACGCTGCCTAGCCAAAATCAAAGGGGTAACCATTACCCTTGATGATAATGTTCTTCATCAAGTCGGGAAGCTTCCACTCAACAATGTTGATTTCTTTGACTTTGAACCTTCTCCCTATTGGGAATATAATTCTATTGATGCTCGCGCTTTTCTAAATCTATCTTCTGCTTCCAAAAGCACCGTTGGGGAGCTAAACATTGATCATCATCTTCTACATTACTTCTTGGTCAAAATCATTCTTCCAAAAGGGTCAAACAATGCTAGAGTAAGTCAGAACCAAACTCTTATTCTTTGGGCTATGCTCCATGAAAAAGAGATAAATTGGACCAAACTTATTCATAAGTATATGATTGACTCTAAAAGACTCACAAAACTTCCTTATGCTATTTTAATCACCAAGCTTATCAAGCATTTCAATGTTGATCTTTCAAATGAAGTAAAGGAAGCAGTTGGACGTAAAGGTAAAATAGGGAGCACTCATCTCTCAAAAATGGGTTGGCATAACCAAGATGGTGTGTGGCAATACTCACCTCCACATGCACAAAACAGTGATGACAATGATGATCAACCTCAACAACAGGCATTTCCACCACCTCTTATAAATCCAAATGACACTTTCTTTAATAGATTGACCTCTCACTTTGATACCCGCTTTGAGGCAATAAATGCTTGCTTTGACGGGATGACTTCTCGGATTGATGGAATGGAGAACAATATGAATGCGCGTTTTGATCAAATAGAAGACAACATGACTACGCATTACAATGAACTCTCTCAATAATTTTTCGAGTTCCGATTTTTTAATCCTTAAAGTTAGTCTATGTTGTATCCATCTTTACATGTATCCTGCTTAATGGAATTTTGTTGTTTGTTTAATCTCTCTTTCTAATTCTTTATTTTTGATGATGCCAAAGGGGGAGAAATACCAATAAAATCTAAATTTAATATCTCTATCTATCCTTGTTAAATTGCATGATTAAGGGGGAGCTCTATAAATTATTTCTTTATAACAAGTAGTATCTATTAATAATATATCATCACAAGTGGTATACTTGTGAACACCCATTTCAGCCCATCCACAAATGAAGAAGAGTTCCAAAAAAAAAAAGATGAGGGACTCGGAAATGATCATTTCCGAGTGGAAGGACTCGGAACAGATCAAATCCGAGTGGAATATGCCACTGTTGAAGAGAAATCAGAGTAAAATAACTCAGAAATGATCAAAACCGATTAGAATAACTCAGAAATGATCAAAACCGAGTAGAATAACTCAGAAATGATCAAAACCAAGTGGAATAACTCAAAAATGATCAAATCCGAGTCAAAATGAAGAATTTCCGAGTGGAATGACTCAAAAATGATCAAATCCGAGTGGGATCACTCAAAATGAGTCAGTTCCGAGTGAAATGCTTCCCTGTCAGAGCCATTCCGAGTGAAGAAATTCAAAAATTCCAATTCTGAGTGAGAAGAGGCCTATTTCCGAGTAAAATATTCAATTCCCAATTTCTGAGTGGAAAATAGGCACATTCTGAGTGAAAAAATTCAAATTTCCAATTTCTGAGTGGAAAATAGGCACATTCCGAGTGAAGAAATTCAAATTTCCAATTCTGAGTGAAAAGAAGCCTATTTCCGAGTGAAAATGGCCAAAATTCCAATTTTCGAGCCATTTCAGTCCTTTCCGTGTCATGCTTTTCTCACCCTCTCCCACCAATCTCTGAGCCGTACTTCAAACCATCACCGACCCCTTTTAGAGAACCAATACCGAGTGAGTCATTTCACCCAATTTCCGAGCCCATTTTCGGTCGGAACCGACTGGCATTTCAGTTAGTTTGCCTTCTTCAAACCAATTCCCTCTCACCCCTCCTTTTTTCATGCATTTCTGAGTCATAATTTGACACGTTTCAGTCGGTTCCAAGTCATTGGTCACTCGGATTGTGGAGAGGAAGTGAAGTCCGGGCCAATTCTCAGTCAGTACCGAGTGAAGGGGGCTTTTTACACTCGGATTTAGGAGGCAAAGTGAAGGCCGACCCCTTTTCCACTCGGATTTGACTCCCAATGTGGAGGAATGCTGACTGAGAGGGTGCTCCGAGTCATTTACACTCGGATTTCCAACATTACACTCGGATTTCCACTATTTCCTCACTCGGATTGCACATGCTGACCTGGATTCCACCACCCAAGCGGATCCAGGAGGCAAAGTGAGGACTGACCCCTTTTCTCACTCGGAATTGACTCCAACCATGGTTGAACACTGACTGAGGGACTAATCCGAGCCATTTTCAGTTGGAATTCCACCATTTCACTCGGATTCCATCATTATCTCTCGGATTTCCACCAGTTTCCTCCTGTCCGCTCGTGCTGACTTGGATTCCACCACCTAAGTGGATCCAGGAATCCTGGAGGTGGCTGGCAGACAGGGGCGGAAGTGGAGGGAATTAAAAATTCCCACCAACCGTTGTCCCCCCACTACCAAAACCAAGTGGAAGCCTGAGTTGGCATTCCACTCGGAAGTGGAAGCCTGAGCTGGCATTCCACTCGGAAGTGGAAGCCTGAGCTGGCATTCCACTCGGGCCAGCCTATAAATAGGCAAGGGGGAGGGCAGCTGAAGGGGGGGAAAAAAGAAGAAGGAAACTCTGCCAAAAAACCCTTTGCTCTCTCTCTCTCTCTCACACCAATTCTTCTCTTCTTCTCCTTCCATCATCCCTCACCGTACTACCCACAATCCTACCATCCTCCACCCCTCTCCTATTCCCATCCGTCCACACCCTCACTCAATCATCCTCATTCCTAATCCAAGCACCTTCCCATTCCCTCTAACTCTCTCTTCCCTCTCGGACCAGCGTTCCTGCTCCATCGTCACTCGGTTTTGCTCAATTTTCACCCGGTATTCCTCTTATCACTCAGATTTACTATCTTGCACTCGGTTTCCCTTAATTCCACTCGGATTTGCACTGTTTCACTTGGATTCTCACTGTTTCACTCAGATTTTCACTGTTTCACTCAGATTTTCACTGTTTCACTCGGATTTTCAATTTTTCCACTCAGATCTTTCCAGTTTCACTCGGTCTTCCCTGTTTTCACTCGGATTTTCATAGTTTCACTCGGATTTTCATAGTTTCACTCAGTTTTCTTATTTTTCACTCGGTTTTCTTATTTTTCACATGTTTTTTTTATTTTTTGCACTCGGTTTCCTCTTCTCCCACTCAGTTTTCACTCATTTTTTTGCTTTGTACTAAAATATGATAAAGGGAATAAATGTTTCCTATGTTTTCTTTCTAGTTTAAATAAAAATCAAAAATAAATCATTCTTAGTGTCGTACAGAAAATACTTCCGTCTACACCACTTTTATAGGATTCGTACACGTGCGAAGAACTTCACCTTGTATGGGTTCCTCACCATAATGATTCCCATCAACATTTCCTTAATCTTTTTCCTAAATAAAAAAAATTTAAAAGAATTACGTGACCCTGATTTCTCGAAAGCTTGAGAATACGTAGGAGCAGGAAATAGTTCCTGTCGGGCCCATCTTTCTTTATTTAATTTTTGGAGTTTTTCCATTTTTATCTTGCTGTTAAAAGGAGGAGCGAGGTTAATTTGGACGAGACGTCCTGTTAATCTCATATTTTTTTTATCTCTTTAAAAAGGCGGAGCGAGATTAATTTGGACGAGACGTCCTGTTAATCTCATGTAAATATTTTGTGTTGATTTTTGTTTTTTTTTGTTTATTTTGTCGTTCCGTACATTTTTCTTTTCATGAAAAAGTTAAAATAATTATTGGGTTAATTATAATGCGTGCTATCAAATTGAGGTAACCGTTTTTATAACGGACAGTTGTGAGGTGCTAATACCTTCCTCACCTGTAATCAGACTCCCGAATCATGGAATTTCATTTTTATAACCAGTGCTTTAACAAAAGGTTTTTCCACTATTTTATCCTAAAAAAAATATTGGTGGTGACTCCCTGTTTATTATTTAAAATCTTTTCGAGGGTCGGCCGCGCCGCCGCGATCCCGGTCGCGACAAATGGCGACTCCGCTGGGGAGTTAGAGAGTCAAGCCAGTCAATTTGATAGCGCATGTTTTAATTAGCATATTAATTATTTAACTTCTTCTTTTATTTTATTTCCTTGTCAATGTTTAGTTCCTGTTTTGTTTATATTCTATCATTTATGTTCTATAAATATCTGTATGATCATTGAACCCTAGGGTAGTCGACTTTATTTTGTTGCTCTGTGTTTGTTCTATGTGCAGGATGAGTAAGGTACAGGTATTGAATGCCTCTTTTACACACTACACTCACAATTTGCATACACTTTTGAGTGGGACCCTATACCCGGGCCCAAATAAGCTTAAGATTAGGGGAGGTTGATAGCGGAGCCATTTGGGATGTACTTCCTGTCTGGTTACTGTGAGAACCTCAGCTAGAGTTCGACTTATTCATAGTGCTCACACTTAGTATACTTCTTACTATTTGTGATCAACATCATGAATAGGATCTTGGCTCTAGTGACCTTTAGAAGTTTTAGAACAAGCCACCTAATGCGAGGTATCACTGATAGATGAACTTTAGAACCATTAGGAGACCTCCAGAAAAACCTGACTTAAGACACAAAGGGGCAAACTTTACTTATACCTTTCCTCATTCTCGCTTTCTTTTATGATCCAAATTAGAGAGGACCGCTTACCCATTTAGTGGATTACTTCTTCCAAAAATAACATATTTTTAACCCGTGATCCTTTAATGGGCAAGTAGTCCTTTCCTTTTATGCACAAGTCTTTGGGATTTAAGTTACGGATGTTTTGAATCAAAAAAAAAAGGTAAAAAAAATAAAAAAAAATCAATTTTTTTTTATTGACAATGATCAGAAAATCCGTAGCTCACATGACCCTTGATTTGTCATAAGTTTTGTCAAATCGAAACTTCCTTGAATACAAAAATATTTTCAAAGTTACTAGGGGAGTATCGATTTGCAAAACACGTCAGTTCTAGTGACTGATTTTCTCATTTCTCATGTTCTCGCAGGAAGCTATCAAGAGCTTAGCCAGTACCTCTGAGTGAAAGTATGGAAATTAACATGAGATCAGATAGTTGTGGTACAAATATACCCGAGTTGAAAAAATTACTGCATTTTAAGGCTAGGAAGGTCGATACAACCAGTCTGCAAGCATTAGGCAAGAAATTGGATATGAATCAGAAAATGTTTTTTTCAAGGAGATCTGGGAGGATCCTAAAATTGCTAGAAGTGGAGGTACAAGTCGAAGCAATTACTGCTTTGATTCAGTTCTATGACCCACCTCTTCATTGTTTCACCTTCCGAGACTTTCAATTGGCTCCGTCTGTTGAGGAGTTTGAACGAATCTTGGGGATGCCACTAGAGGGACAAATGCCTTACCGCCACCTTGGACGTCATGCAAATATTGTTACCATCGCTGATATCCTAAGGATTAACCCAGAAGTCTTAAGAAGTAAGCAACTAAATAGAAATCAGGTCCTGGGGTTTGATTGGGAATATTTTGAGAAACACATGCACTTGCTGGCTGAGAAAGGAGATTGGGAAGCTTTTATGGATACCATGGCTCTAACCATTTATGGTGTTATCTTGTTCCCCAATATTGACAATTACATAGACTATGATGCCATTGGTATTTTCCTTGCCCGCAAATTCAAATCTGAAAATCTTGTCACTGCTATCTTGGCAAATATATACTGCACCATGGATTTTTGCTGTACGCAAGGTGGAAAGAGAATCATTTGTTGTCTACCTGCTCTGTATGTGTGGCTCACGTCACATGTTTTCCACCAAATTGGCAAAGTTGAATATCCTATTTCTGATCTGAAGTTATGCCAGTTAGTAACAAAGAACGGGCGTGAATGGGCCAATCACCTGATGGGGCTCACAGCTGACAAAGTAAGGTGGTATCCACAATGGTTGAAGGTTGACACCATTATTCATCATTGTGGAAGCTACCCGAACGTTCCTCTTATGGGCACACAAGGATGCATTAACTACAACCCTGTCATAGCCAAACGTCAGCTAGCTTATCCATTGCTCGGGCTGCCAGATGAAGAGTCGCTTACTCCTTTTGTCCTTCACTACTCAAAAGGAGATTGTACCTCGGTTATTCGAGATGTAGCAAATGCATGGAAGATGATCAACAGGCAAGGAAAGAACTAGGAGCTCGAAGCCATGCCATGAATGACGAATACTACCAATGGATCCTGAATAGGGTTTCCATTGTCAAGATGCTTTTCAGAAGTCCTTCCTATCTCCCGACAAGAGCACCTGTTCCCTCACCTACCCTTGAAGAGGAAGCCATGGAAGCCAAGATAAAGGAGTTAATTGCAAAAAATAAGAAGCTAGAGAAAGACTTGCTAAAGTCTCAACAAGAATGCGCCCTTCAGAAAAGGGAGAACTTAAAAAGCAAGCAAACCATCAAGGAGATTGGAAAAAAACAGAAAATCGAAAGGGATTACTTGAGGAAACAAAGTCAATGCCTCTGAACAGCTAATACCCAACTGAGGATGAAGAGCAAGCAAAGGGATACTATGTTGGCTGACAAGCAACTCTTGAGAGATATGTTGGAAAAAGCCAAAGAGAACGAGCAAATTTCCTTGGTACAAAAAGAGCTCCTACAATTGCAAGTTGGCCAATTAGAGCATCAGCTTAATGAAGTGGTAGAAGCTTGCCAGCAAGAGATAAATGGCGAGCGACAGCACGCGATAGATACTGAGCAAGAATGTCGTGAGGCTATCCGTATTTTGAAAACTGAAATGACACAACAAAATGAAGTTATTCATTCATGGATGAACCGCTTCGCCCACTTGGCACATTTGGCTAATAGAGTTCTGGAAGACCTCCTGCTCCTGCTTAAGCAAGCTGAGGGGATGGCTAACCCTCTTAGTACCCCAAAAGAAATTGTAACCTTCCTTGATTACTGTAGGGAAAGGATTTGTAAAATGAGGGCCATGATTGCCCAAGCTAGGAATGGCTGATTTACTTTTTCTGCATAAAAAAGATTGGCAGCAGTAATGTACTTTGAAATTCAGAAAGGAGGATTCTTTTGTCTCCACAACCATCTCATGTTAATTTCCATTTATCACATACTTATTACTCTTGAATATGACGTTCTGAGGAATGGTTGGAGGGTACTGGCCGAGTTCCGCGATAACTTTGTGCACCATACTATTTATTTTTCTTTTACCATTTTTATTTAATGCTTTCTTTTTTAATAATTTTATGTTTTCACTTACAATAGACACTACGGGTAAACATCCTTATCCGACCCAACTCCAAACGAGACTCATGGCCGAAGCAGAAATCAGGGATGAAGATTTTAGAAACGAGTTCAACCAGCTAAAGGAACAGGTAGCCGAGTTGACCAAACTTCTGGAAAAGAGAATCACAGAAGGGGATTCCTCTGCGGGTATTGAGAACACCCAACAGCAGTCTGCCACTGTACCACCCCCTCTTGGTTCTGACCCAGCAAGAACCCAATTACCTAACACAATGACACCCCCTCTCACCATTCACGTCGGAAGACCTAATCCTGCCACTGAGACCCAGTTACCTTATGGCCAGTCTTATGCACAGCATACATTCATCGGTCCTGACGGAAACCCAATGCCTTTTCCGCTTTATGGCCTACCACCAGGATACTTTTCTCCCCTCGCCAACCAACAAGAAACCCACGACCAGCAAGCGGTGAATCCTCACGCTTCATACCAGCCAAATATACCATCACTCCACCAAACCCAAAACACGCAAGCCCGTGACCCACAAATTTACCAAACCCAAAACACGTAAGCCCATGACCTACAAACTCACCAAACTCAAAATATACAAGCCCCGATGACCCAGCCGACCTACAACACACAGGCCTAAAACACACGAGCCCAGATGACCCAACCGAATTATGTTGTACAGACTATGGCCCAACCCCAAGGTCCCTCACCAAATACAGGCCTGACAAACCAGTCCCATGCTTTGCCTCTGTTCAACCAGCCACTCGGTCATCCGTATGGATACGGAACCCCCTATGGGACCAATCTCCAAGATGCAACCCGCATGGTCGCAGCTCCTTGAAAGGAAAAGATAGAAATCTTAGAAGAGCGTTTGAGGATGATGGAAGGCGCCGGAGAATTTGGAATAATAGATGCTTCGGAGCTATGTTTAGTCACAGATGTTGTCCTCCCACCCAAATTCAAGATGCCAGACTTTGATAAGTATCGGGGAATGACTTGTCCAAAGAACCATCTCATAATGTACTGTCGAAAGATGGCATCTTACTCTTCTAATGACCAACTCTTGATCCACTGCTTCCAAGATAGTCTAGCAGGGGCCGCTCTTACATGGTATGCTCACCTTGATCGGAACCATATCCGTTGTTGGAAGGACCTGGCAGATGCCTTCCTTAGACAATACAAGTATAACATGGATATGGCACCCAACAGGGTTCATTTACAAAATATGGTGAAGAAGGACAGTGAAACGTTCAAGGAATATGCCCAACGATGGAGAGAGACAGCGGCGCAAGTGGATCCCCCATTGTCGGAAAAAGAAATAGTCGCGACGTTTATCGATACGCTCCCATCACCTTTCTACGGCAAGATGATTGGTAGTGTTTCATCCAACTTCTCCGACATTGTGACTATTGGAAAAGAGTGGAAAGCAGAATATGAACAGGAAAGATCATTCAGGGCTCATCTGGGGTAAGCATGACAAGAAGGCCGGCGCCTGGGAAAAGGGATGGAGAAACTAATTCCATCTCTTCTAATCAAAAGACACCTTCACCAAGACCATTCTTTCCTACTATGATTCAAGCTCCCAATCCTTATGTGGCCGCTACCACTCAGAGCCCGACAGCTTATACTCCCCACTTCCGTCCACCCATGGTAAGAGCGCCAGTGCCGCAACCCGTGCCATACCATCACCAGCAACAAGTGACTCGACCACCCAATCATAATCAGAACACGAGGAATTCCAACAATGAGTGCTCCCCTGTGCAGTTCGATCCAATTCCTATAACATATACCGAACTTTTTCCAATCCTCGTTCAGAAAGGTCTGGTAGCTCCATCCCCCATGAGACCATTGCAACCTTCTTATCCAAGGGGGTATGACCCGAACGCTCATTGTGATTACCATGCTGGGGCACCAGGGCATTCCACAGAAAATTGCCTAGCTTTAAAGTATAAAGTAAGAGATTTGATCAAAGCCGATTGGATTAACTTTAAGGAAGGTAGCCCAAATGTTGCCACAAATCCCCTGCCCAACCATGGAAATTCAGAGGTCAACGCCTTGGAAAATGATGAGGAGTGCGTTAAGAATGTTATTGACATAAGAATGCCATTAAGGGTAGTTCATTCCCTTTTGCTTGAAAGGGGATTAATTGAAGGAACCTGGAGTGTGGAACATGATTGCGAACAGACTGCCGAACACCAAGGTTTCTGTGAGGTCCTTCAAAGCCTTATGGACAGCCATATTGTGCAGGCCTGTAAACGCCATGGAGATGAGGTCGACATGATCGAGGAACAAACAGGGGCACGGGTACCTAAGCCCTTGACAATTTTTTACACCAGGAACCCTCAGGCAGCTTCTGTTTCTGTACAACCAATCATCACTACTCAAGCACCCACCACGTTTGCGTTCAAAGATTCTCGGGCTGTCCCTTGGAAGTACAACGCAGATGTGGTCGTTGCAAGTTCGGCAACGAGTGACCCGTCTCCTTCGTCCGTCATAAATATTGTTGGGGTAGGAGGTATAACCCGAAGTGGAAGAGTATACACCCCTCCAGAGCCAAAGAAGGATCAGGTTACCGGAAATGCCAAGGTGAACAAAGAAGGGGCCAATGGTGAAATCAAAAGGTCCGTGACTGATGAAGAGGCCCATGAATTCTTAAAGTTTATTCGCCAGAGCGAATATCAAGTGCTTGACCAACTGACCCATACTCCTGCAAAAATCTCTTTGTTATCATTGTTGATGAGCTCTGAACCACATCAGAAGATGTTGATAAAGGTCCTTAACGAGGCCCATGTCAGTCATGACATTCCCGTTGATAAATTTCAAGGAATAGTGGGGCATATTATTGTAGATAACTATCTGACCTTCACTGATGATGAAATACCAACAGAGGGAATTGGGCACAACAAAGCTCTCCATATCTCCGTAAAGTGCCAAGACTACATCTTAGCAAAAGTACTTATTGACAATGGGTCATCCCTCAACGTCATGCCGAAGTCTACATTGGCCAAGTTACCATTTGATGGGACTTATATGAAGCCAAGTGCCACGATAGTACGAGCTTTCGATGGAACTCAGAGAGAGGTCATGGGTGAGATTGAGCTGCCCATACAGGTTGGGCCATGCACGTTCTAGGTCCTTTTTCAAGTCATGGATATCTCGCCTGCCTATAGCTGTTTATTAGGCAGGCCATGGATTTATTCTGCTGGAGTGGTACCCTCTACCTTGCACCAAAAGCTAAAATTCATAATTGACAACAAACTGATAATTATTTCTGGTGAGGAGGACCTTCTGGTCAGCAAACCTCTGTCAACCCCTTACATCGAGGCAGCAGAAGAGGCCCTTGAAACTTCTTTCCAAGCATTAGAGATAGCAAATGCTACCTATATGGGGGAAGGAGCCACAATGGCAAAAGCTTACATGCCTAATGCATCTTTAATGATGGCAAAGATTATGCTACGTGGAGGGTATAAACCTGGAAGAGGGTTAGGACGTACTTTGAATGGAGAAGTAGAACCTATACGCTTTCTTGATAACAGAAATGGTTTTGGATTGGGATACCGGCCCACGGCCGCCGACAGGAAAAGGGTAGAGGAAGAGAAAAGGGAAAGAAGGTCTGCTCGTCTTACCGGCAGAGAACATCATACTGCGAGAGTCCCCATCTGTGATCTCTACCAGAGCTTTCGGAGTGCCGGACTGATGCCTCCAGACCAAGTGGCTGTCATTGAAGAAAGTCCCTGTGATAGTATTAATTTTGTGATTGCTTGTTCACCAGGCCAAGAACTTCATAACTGGGAGGCCATCGAGCTCCTCACGACTTTGAATGTTTTGCCAAAGTAATTTGTTTATGCTTCAAGTACTTATTCGTCCCTCTGCTCTTGCCTAAAGCTTTGGGACCCTTCCATGTAATAAAGGCGAAAAAAAATTTGTTTTTATCATTTTCATCAATAAATGCGTATCGTAATTCAAAAAAAAAAACTCTTCTTGTATCCCTTGTTCCTTATTTTAAACCCATCTTTTTACTCATTTGTTCTTTCTTTTTTATTTCCCATATCATACTAAATTGCAGATCCAAAAGTGACTCTCTTGAGGAGAGTGAGGTCGCAATCCCGTTTCCCGACTTCGATCACCCAGTTGATTACGCTGATGAGGAAGGTGGGGAAGATTGTGAGCCACCGCCTGAACTGACAAGGTTGTTAGAGCAAGAGGATGAAGGGATTAAACCCTACCTAGACATAGTTAAGGTCATTAATTTGAGGAATAAAGAAAATAAGAAGGAAGTCAAGATCGACACTACCCTAAGCAGAGAATAAAGAGAAGATTTAATCAAGTTGTTAATGGAATTTTGTGATGTCTTTGCCTGGTCTTATCAAGATATGCCTGGGCTCGATGCTAGCATTGTCGAGCATAGACCACCCTTGAAACATGAGTGCCCACCAATAAAGCAGAAATTACGCCGAATGAAGCCAGAAATGCTCTTAAAGATCAAAGAGGAGGTTAAGAAGCAATTTGATGCTGGGTTCCTAGCTGTGGCAAAATACCCTCAGTGGGTAGCCAACATTGTCCCTGTCCCTAAAAAGGATGGAAAGGTACGGATGTGTGTGGACTACCGAGATTTGAATAGGGCTAGTCCCAAGGATGATTTTCCCCTACCACAGATCGATGTTTTGGTTGATAATACAGCTCAGCATTCCATTTTCTCCTTCATGGATGGCTTCTCGGGGTATAATCAAATTAAAATGGCACCTGAAGACATGGAGAAGCCCACGTTTATCACTCTATGGGGCATATTTTGTTATAAGGTGATGTCCTTTGGGTTGAAAAATGCTGGGGCAACTTATCAGAGAGCAATGGTGACTCTTTTCCATGATATGATGCACAAGGAAATAGAAGTTTATGTGGATAACATCATTGCCAAGTCTAGAACAGATGAAGGGCACATTAGCGATCTAAGGAAGCTTTTTGAACGATTGAGAAAGTTCAAGCTAAGATTGAACCCTGCCAAGTGCACGTTCGGTGCAAGGTCAGGCAAGCTGCTAGGATTTATAGTAAGTGAAAGAGGGATAGAGGTTGATCCCGACAAAGTCAAGGCGATTCTCGAGATGCCTCCTCCCCGTACAGAAAAAGAGGTCCGAGGATTCTTGGGAAGGCTCAATTATATCGCCCTATTTATTTCACAATTGATAGCAACTTGTGAACCCATCTTCAAGTTACTCCGCAAGAATCAACCAGGGCGATGGGATGAGAACTGTCAAGTAGCTTTCGAAAAGATTAAGCAGTACCTACAAGAACCACCAATTTTGGTGCCCCCAACCCCAGGAAGGCCACTTATATTGTATCTGACTGTATTGAACGAATCCATGGGCTGCGTGTTGGGACAGCACGATGAAACTGGAAAGAAGGAACATGCTATCTACTACTTAAGCAAGAAGTTCACTGGTTGTGAAATGAGGTACTCCGCTTTAGAGCGGACTTGGTGTGCGTTAGCATGGGCCGCTAAGCGCCTAAGGCAGTACATGTTGAGTCACACCACTTGGCTAGTTTCTAAAATGGACCCCGTCAAGTACATTTTTGAAAAACCTACTCTGACCAGAAGGATCGCTCGTTGGCAAGTGCTATTAACTGAGTACGACATAATATATGTCACTCAAAAGGCCATAAGAGGAAGTGCCCTGGCTGATTACTTGGCACACCAACCCATCAATGATTATCAGCCGATGCAATTTAACTTCCCGGATGAAGATATCATGACACTATTCAATGAAGAAGATGGTCAGAAAGAGAAATGGACCCTGAAATTTGATGGAGCTTCTAATGCATTGGGGCACGGAATTGGGGCTATCTTGATTTCACCCAATAAGGAATTTATCCCTATCTGCGCCAGATTATGTTTTGACTATACCAATAATATTGCTGAATATGAGGCATGCTCATTAGGAATCCAAGCAGCGTTGGATGCAAAAGTAAAGTTGTTGGAAGTTTATGGGGACTCTGCTTTAGTTATCGACCAATTGAAAGGCGAGTGGGAGACTAGGGACAGTAAGTTGATTCCTTATTATGACCATATCAAGGAAATCATCAAAGAGTTTGACAAGATTTCTTTTCATCACGTTCTCCGGGATGACAATCAAATGGCTGATGCATTGGCTACCCTTGCCTCAATGTTCGAAGTAAGTAGTGACTATGATATGCCTCTCATCAAAGTAAAGAAGCATTGTGAGCCTGCATACTGTCAAATGATGGAAAAGGAGTCTGATGGGAAACCTTGGTACTATGATATTAAAAGATATATCCAGAGTCAAGAATACCCCGAGGGTGCTACAGAAAATGATAAGAAGACCCTAAGACGACTCGCCATGGGTTTCTTCTTAAATAGGGATGTGCTTTACAAAAGAAATTATGACTCTGTCCTTCTTCGCTGTGTTGATTCTGATGAGGCAAACGAAATCATGAGGGATGTTCATGAAGGATCTTTTGGGACTCACGCTAATGGACATGCTATGTCTAGAAAGATCTTAAGGGCTGGTTATTACTGGATGACCATGGAAGCGGACTGCTTCACTTATGTTCGAAAATGTCACAAATGTCAGATATACGCTGACCATATTCATGCACCTCCGTTATCCCTAAATGTCTTGACGGCACCATGGCCCTTCTCAATGTGGGGCATGGATGTCATTGGACCCATCGAGCCAAAAGCCTCAAACGGTCATCGTTTCATCTTGGTCGCCATCGATTATTTCACCAAATGGGTAGAAGCAGCTTCATATACCAGTGTAACAAGGAATGTTGTGGTCAAATTCATCAAGCGAGAACTGATATGTCGATATGGCCTACCAAGTCAGATCATTACTGACAATGGTACGAATTTGAACAACAAAATGATGAAGGAACTCTGCAAAAGCTTTAAAATTCACCATTACAATTCCTCTCCTTATCGGCCTAAAATGAATGGGGCGGTTGAGGCGGCCAATAAGAACATCAAGAAGATAGTGCAGAAGATGATAGTCACTTATAGAGATTGGAGCGAGATGCTCCCTTTCGCTCTGCATGGGTATCGCACCTCAGTCCGAACCTCGACAGGGGAAACTCCGTTCTCTCTCGTATATGGAATGGAAGTGGTCTTGCCTTTTGAAGTAGAAATCCCGTCCCTTCAGGTAATGATGGAAGCAAAATTAGAAGAAGCTGAGTGGGTTCAAGCTCGACATGACCAACTAAACTTGATTGATGGAAAAAGATTGGCCGCCCTCTGTCATGGTCAGTTGTATCAGAGGCGCATGAAACGAGTATTCGAGAAGAAAGTGCGGCCTCGATAGTTTCAAGAAGGAGACTTGGTACTCAAGAAAATTTTACCAATTCAAAAGGACAATCGAGGTAAATGGACTCCTAATTATGAAGGACCATATGTTGTGAAGAGGGCTTTTTCTGGAGGAGCCTTAATACTCACTAATATGGATGGCCAGGATTTACCAATGCCTGTAAACGCAGATGCAGTGAAAAAAATACTATGCTTAGGGAGGAAATGTCAAAAAAAAAAACAAAAAACAAAAAAATAAAATAAAATAAAAAATAAAATAAAATAAAAAACAACAAAAAAACAACAAAAAAAAAGAAGAAAAGAAAATTAATACTCGCTAAGCTGAAAACCTAAAAAGGCGGCTTAGGCAAAAGTTAGAGTGACCCGGTGAGTCGAAAACCCGAAAAGGGCGGCTCAGGCAAAAGTTAGGGTCAAATTTTTGGCAATGCGAATAAGACCTCTGGCTCAAAGAAGTACGAGTCCAAGCTCGGGCGCGTGAATCACTGTCGAACTTACCTTTCCAAAAGCAAGGTCGAAGGGTGAACATGAAGTCGTGTTGGGGGTTAAGGCTCTCATCAGTCTCAGAGATTCACTGGAGGATCCATGAATCTTCCCAGTTTTCACTTGTTCCAGACCTATTCTATGTGACCTCATTCATTTCATTTACCTTCTTTATTTTTCTTTCTCTGTACTTGTTTAACGTGCATGAATAAAATTCACCCTCTTCGATACATGTTATGAATTTGGTTGATCTGATAAAAACATGTATTTTAACAAAGTAAAATAGAAGAATGGTAAACATTTAAAGTCGCAAGGGACAAGATGCTCCTGCTACTCGACCTCATCATAGGTAATCATCGCAGGGACTTGGCCAGGCACGCGCTCTGAAGCTCTGGTTGCCTCATTCGTTCTACTTCGTCCATGAGTTATCGTAAGAGTCGCGGTTTCACAGGACTTACCCGATTTTGAAACTTATCTTTGCACTACTTACCATTTTTCTGCAAGTTATCTCACAGATAGTCATGCCAGGCATTAACGCCCCAATCAAGTCATTCAAATTCCTTCCTTGAATCGCCCGAGTTGGCACTTCTCAAGACTCCTTCCTTAAGTCGCCAAGGTTGACACCTTTCAATGTTTTGTTATTCTAGTGGCCTCCTATAACTCGAGAGGGGGGGGGTGAATTGAGTTATGATAATTTTAAAATTTCTAAACGCACTTTTCTCAACTCTTAATTATGTTGTAATTAAATGTAAAAGAATATGACAGTGCACAACAGATTATATGAAATAAAAGACAGAGTGTAGGGTTGAGAAATTTGCAAACAGTATTTATACTGGTTCGGCCAACCACTGCCTACGTCCAGTCTTCTCAAGTCACCCTTGAGGATTCCACTATTGTCAAAAATAGTACACTAGTACTTCCACACTTTGGCACAACCTTGCCCTTGTGTGAAGTATCACGAAACACTAAGAGTCTTACTACTCTTGTATACAATACTTTGGGACACCTTCCCAAGCAACCAAGATTCTCACACTTTTAGTAAAGTGAACAAAGAAATACTCTCTTATTTAGAGCATATGGACAAATTGAAGAGCAATAATAAGTAGAAACTCTACTTAGAAGAATATGGCCTTTAATGGTCTTAAGAGATAATTGGAAGAATTGGTGTGTTTTTGCAAATGATGAGCATCCCTATTTATAGGGTTAGAAAGGCCTTCAAGAGGTGTGATTTTAGTGAATAAAATAATCAAAAAGGTACCTCTTGAATAAAATAATAATTTATGAAAAGATATGAGGTTTCATCCATGTTTTTCTCGAAGAGATGTAATGTTTCAGCCTTTCTGACTTGGTGGTAATCGATTACCATAAGTGTGTAATCGATTACGTTAATTTAAAAACTCATTTTAACATGACCGTTAGTCTGTAATCGATTACAATAACCAAGTAATCGATTACTTGGTCAGTTTTTAAATGTTTACTGAAACATTGACTTTTAAATCATTTTAAAACATGGTAATCGATTACTCTTTTGAGGTAATCGATTACTTTGAATCAGTTCTTAAAAAACATGCTTTAAACCTTTTTAAGACATGGTAATCGATTACTGTTGTAACGTAATCAATTACTTGAATCAGTTTTTAAAGTTAATACGTTGAAATCTCTTTATTTTGTATTTCAAAATGTCTTTAGACCTGGTAATTGATTACTTAACTGAGATAATCAATTACGATTATTAAAATTCAGACTTTGGTAAAATCTTAATTCATTGATTATTATTATTTTTAATGGCCATATTTTTCTTTAATAGAGTCTTACTATGATTCTTCCTTGGTGTTGAATCTTCATGCTTGATCTTTGGCATTTAGTCTTTGTCATTATCAAAATCCTTTATGGTCTTCATTCTCCCCCTTTTTGATGATGACAATTACCTGTATACTTCTGTACACAAATTGATGCATGTTACTTTTAAGATTAATTTCTTTTTGGTTGTTGTATTTGATTGGTCCTTGTGTTGTACTTTATTTCCTGATACTAAAAGTACTCTCCCCCTGAGTTTTTGCAGTGTTTGCCAATGATTACAACCAATGATTACAATGATACAATGAATTGCTATATCTCCCCCTTTGTCATTATCAAAAAGAATAATAAACAATTGTGAAGTACAATAATAGATAGTATATATATTGATGAAACGTAAACAAACAACCAACAAGAGGGCTTGTTTTTCATAAACAAAAACGGAAATTATATAGTGATAGCCAACAAGGCCAGAAGACTTGTGGTGCATAAACACAAATAGAAATTATTTAATAACAACCAATAAAGCAGAAAGATAGACTAATCGGATGGTGGTGGAAAACGGGAAAGGAGAGTCTGCATGGTGCTGTCCACATGATCAAAACGGTCACGAACATAAGAACGGAGGGACTGGAGTTCGGTGGCAAGGTCAGTCATGGAAAGAGAGCCGGGTACAGGATCAGGATCCTGAGGAGGAGCAGAATGTTTGGGAATCCATTCGCCTTCAGCGTTTTGCTTGTATCCAAACGAAGAGAGAGCAGTTTTGCCAATGGCAAAGGATCGCTGAGGCTTGATGCACAGTTCATCAGAGATGGGAACATTGAAGTGACGAAGAATTCGGGTAATGAGTCCAGCATATGGAAGGGGAGCGTTGGCTTTCAGAGCCTTCTTCATGCGATAGTGAATAAGAGTAGTCCAGCTAAGAGGACGACCAGTTAAGAGAGACCACATAAGAACCAAATCTTCCTCAGTAATCTGGGCCAAGTTTGTGGTGTGAGGAACCAGAATGCGAACCAGAATGTAGTGCATGACCCTGTAACTACACGAAAGAGAGCCAGCCAAGAGGCGGCCAGCACATTCAGCAGTCTCAGAACACACAAGACGACGGGCTTCAAGAGTGTTAAAGTCATGTTCCCAATTTTCAGAGATGTGACCTTCATAGTGTTCTCCGACCGACGGAAGTTCAGTGAGTTCATAAAAGATGCCAGAATCAATAACAATGGGGACCTTCTTGACTTCAGAAATTAAGCATCCATCAGTAATCTGAAGATTAGAGTAGAACAGACGGACCAGATCAGGATAGTGATCCTCTTTGATGGTGAGGAATGGGATGAGGTTCTGAATATCAAAAAATTGATAGCAGTCAACATTTTCAATTATTGGAAGATCAATGCATTTAGGGTCAATAATGTCTCGGCAATGAAACAAAGAATAAAAGCGTGTTTGTTGAGCAGAATTGGAGAAGAATTCTACAAAGGTATGAAGGGAAGGATTTGGTGTAGGCTGATCAGAGGAAGAAGAGGTGCCGAGAGTCCTCTTTTTCTTGGTTGGAACAGCAAGTGAAGGTGGGGTGGGAGTGTAAGTAGGAGAATGGTCAGCCATGGAGTGAAAAACGGAGGAAGAACAAGATGAAGAAGATGGTGAATAGTGAAAAATAAGAGTGAAAGGAATGGTTTTTAACTGAGTCGAATGGAGGTAATCGATTACTTTGTCAGCGTATGTATATTGTAATCGATTACGGGAAGTGGAATGGACAAGTAACTGATGGTAATCGATTACAATGTGATAGTGAGAGGGATGTAATCGATTACGTGGCAGTTTACGCGTTTTTGAAATGTCACAGGGGTCATGAGGGGACGTGACTGTGGCGTGGGAAATCGTGTGGAGATAGTGGGAAATGGGAAGGCTGACGGTTTCAGTGATGGGATGCATATTAAATGATTTTGGTTGTATTTTAAAGTGGAAGGGAAAAATGATAATGGAATATTATATTATTTGGTAGTTACGAGAAAAAAAATTAAGACACAAGATTTGAATGTTCAGAATATAGAGAG
Organism: Clitoria ternatea; assembly: GCA_037962975.1. Lineage (NCBI taxonomy): Eukaryota > Viridiplantae > Streptophyta > Magnoliopsida > Fabales > Fabaceae > Clitoria > Clitoria ternatea. Next base: position 33,711,195 of record CM075672.1, on the reverse strand, counting down.
TCAGAGAATATATATAATTAATTTTTTTTTTAAGAAAACACAACGTGCAGAACTCTTGGAGAAGTCACATCATGGATAGTGGGAATCGATTACATATGGTGTGTAATCGATTGCTGAAGCTTAATTTACTGTTCCACGTGGAGTTTTCACCTGTGTGACTACTGAAAATATATGATAATCGATTACGTGTTGCATGTAATCGATTATAGACCAGTTTTTTTTTGCATAATAATAATTGTTTTAATCAATTTTATGAGAAATCTATGATGCCTAACTCATTTCTAAGATTGAAAAATTGTTCTTTAGGCAAAGGTTTTGTGAATATATCTGCGAGTTGCTTATGGGTCTCAATAAATTCTAATATACAATCACCTTTTTGAACATGATCTCTAAGGAAGTGATGTCTGATTTCTATATGCTTAGTCCTTGAGTGTTGTACGGGATTTTTAGAAAGGTTTATTGCACTAGTATTGTCGCACTTAATAGGGATATGATCTAAATTAATTCCGTAATCTAATAGTTGTTGTTTCATCCATAATATTTGAGCGCAACAACTACCAGCAGCGACATACTCAGCTTCTGCTGTGGATAAGGCGACACTATTTTGCTTTTTACTGTGCCAGGATACTAAGGCTGACCCTATTAGATGGCAAGTACCACTGGTACTTTTTCTATCAGTTCTACATCCTGCAAAGTCAGAATCGGAATACCCGACTAGATTGCAAGATGTTCCCTTAGGGTACCATAGTCCTAGATTTCCTGTACCTATTAAATATCTCATGATTCTCTTTACTGCTTTTAGATGAGATTCTTTTGGATTAACTTGGAATCTAGCACAGAGACAGACACTAAACATGATATCAGGCCTACTTGCAGATAAATATAGTAGTGATCCGATCATACCTCGATACATTTTAGCGTCAATGGATTTCCCAACTTCATCTTTATCAAGATAGGTAGATGTGCTCATGGGTGTTGAGATGTTTTTGGCATTCATCATTCCGAATCGAGTCAATAGTTCCTTGCAATACTTTGATTGATTGATGAATATACCTTCTTTAGCTTGCTTAATTTGTAGCCCAAGGAAGAAGTTTAGTTCTCCCATCATAGACATTTCAAATTCGCTCTGCATTGCTAGGGAAAATTCCTTACACAGATTTTCGTTAGTTGATCCAAAAATGATATCGTCAACGTATATTTGAACCAAGAGAATATTATTGTCATTTCTTTTGATGAATAAGGTTGTGTCTACCTTTCCTCTGTTGAAGTTATTTTCTAGCAGAAATTTACTTAGTCTATCATACCATGCTCGGGGTGCTTGTTTAAGACCATATAATGCTTTCTTCAATTTAAACACATGGTCAGGAAATTTTTCACTTTCAAAGCCCGGTGGTTGACATACATATACTTCTTCATTTATATATCCATTTAAGAATGCGCTTTTTACATCCATTTGAAATAATTTAAAGTCCATATATGATGCAAAAGCTAAAAGCATTCTTATGGCTTCTAATCTAGCCACAGGAGCATAGGTTTCTTCATAATCTATGCCTTCCTCTTGATTGTATCCCTTAGCCACCAACCTTGCCTTATTTCTTATGATTATTCCATGTTCATCCATTTTATTTTTAAAAACCCATTTAGTTCCTATAATTTGATGGTTGGTAGGTTTTGGGACTAGTTCCCATACTTGATTTCTTTCAAATTGGTTTAATTCTTCTTGCATGGCTATTATCCAATTTTCATCATCTGTTGCTTCCATAATATTTCTAGGTTCTATTTGTGATACGAATGCCATAGAATTGCATGCATTTCTAAGAGATTTTCGAGTTGTTACCCCTTTTGATATATCACCTATGATGTTGTCAATGGGGTGGTTCTTGTTGAACTTCCATTCTTTGGGTAGATCATTACTTGATGTTGGATTATCACCTTGACTGCTTATGTGGTCTTCCTTCTTTTTATCAATTTGAATTTGTTCCAGAGAATCTGTAATGTCTTCTAAAGATCTTTCTACACTAGAAGGGTTAGATTCATCAAAGGTAACATGAACAGATTCTTCAATGGTTTGTGTCCTTTTGTTATATATCCTAAATGCTTTGCTTGATAAAGAATATCCAAGAAAATTCCTTCATCGGCTTTAGCATCGAATTTTCCTAGGTTATCCTTTCTATTATTTAGTACAAAGCATTTACATCCAAATACATGCAAATGGGATACATTTGGTTTCCTTCCATTATATAGTTCATAGGGTGTTTTCTTCAGAATAGGTCTAATTAATACCCTATTCATAACATAACATGCAGTACTAACTGCATCAGCCCAAAAATATTTAGGGAGATTATTCTCATTAAGCATTGTTCTAGCTAATTCCTCTAGTGATCTATTCTTCCTCTCAACTACTCCATTTTGTTGAGGGGTCCTAGGGGCTGAGAAGTTGTGTTTGATTCCATATTTATCACAAAATTTTTCAAATGATCTATTTTCAAATTCTCCTCCATGATCACTCCTTATGCTAATAATTCTAAAATCTTTTTCATTTTGGACTATCTTAGCTAGCCTTTTAAAGGATGAGTAAGCCTCATTTTTATTTTTCAAAAATAGAGTCCAGGTGAATCTTGAAAAGTCATCAACAATTACTAGGGCATAATAGTTACCACCAAAGCTTTTAGTTCTTGATGGTCCAAATAAATCCATATGTAGTAATTGTAGAGGCTTAGTTGTAGAGACAATATTTTTTGACTTAAAAGATATTTTTACCTGTTTACCCTTTTGACAGGCATCACACATTTTATCTTTTACAAATTTTAATTTTGGTACCCCTATGACTAGATCCTTTTTAATTATTTTACCTAAGTGATCCATGTGTATGTGTGCTATCCTTCTATGCCAAAGCCATGGATCTTCCTCATGAGTTATTAAACAACGGGCTTGGCTAGATGACAAATTATCCAAGTTTATCATGTAAATATTATTGATTCTTTTTCCAATAAATTTTATAGTGTCATTATCTTTCTCTTTAATTATGCATGTATCGGAGTTAAATATGACATGGTTACCTTTGTCGCACAGCTGACTTATGCTTATCAAGTTGTGCTTTAGTCCTTCGACATACAGCACATTGTTAATAGAGGTTGTAGGATCTTTTCCAACTTTTCCTATTCCAAGGATTTTTCCTTTGTTGTTGTCACCGTAGGTGACGTATCCTTCTTCCTTCCTAATTAGTGAGGAGAATTTTGATATATCTCCTGCCATGTGCCTGGAGCAGCCACTGTCAAGGTACCAGCTTGACTGTCTACTGACCAAGCATACCTGCAACGAAGATTAAATTTTTATCTTAGGTACCCATATTTTCTTGGGTCCTTGAAGGTTAGAATTTGATGGTACTTGCTTCCTAATCCAAATCTTGTTTGAATTTTGAATTCCATTTTCTCTTATTTTACATGTAGATGCTATATGACCCTTTCTTCCACAGTGATAGCATTTAACAAAAGGACTAGTTGATATCTTTTGAGGTATAAAGAAATTTTTATACAATTTTTGCTTTTTAGAGGGATCAAAACCTAGTCCAGCCTTATTAAAGTGGCATCCTTGTTTTCCAAGGAGTATGTCTAGGTTGTCTCTTCCCATAGTAAATTTTGCTAAAGTATTTTTTAAATCATTGACTTCTTGAGAAAGCTTTTGACATGTAATGCATGATTGATTGCATGTGATCCTAGTTCTCAGATTGTTTTCTAGGTTTACTTTTTCTAATTTAACTTGTCCTAACTCTTCATGTAACTTTGAAACATTTTCTTCTAGATTTTGATTAATACTTTTAATATTTAAAAATTTCTTAGCAAGTTTTTGATATTCTTCATGAAGTTCTTCAAATGCCTCTTGCAATTCATCAAATGTAGGGTTTGAATCATTTACCTCTTCGGTGTTAGTCATTAAGCAAAGGTTAGCTTCTTCTTGATCTGATTCCTCAGAAGAGCTTAGGTCGTTGTCATCCTAAGCAATATATGCTCTTCTCTTATTTTTGAAATGCTTCTTTTCTTGTTTGTCCATATTCTTGTTTAGGGTTGGACATTCCATCTTCATATGTCCAAACTTTCCACATTCAAAACATTTTGGACCTTGATTGGCTTCATCATTCTTTTTGAAGGGCTTTCTGAAGTTTGGTCTTCTCTGCCCTTCTTTCTTCTTAAGAAATCTATTGAACCTTCGGACTAGCATTCCAAACTCCTCTGTATCATCCGTACTTTTGTTTTCCTCCATGTTTTCATCATCACTTTCATTTGTTGTTTGTATTGAGGTTTTGAGGGCAATACTTCTTCTCTTTTTATCCCCTTCTTCATGTTGATTTAGCCTGGTTAGTTCAAGTTCACGTTCCTGTAGTTTACCAAACAGAGTAGCAAGTGACATGGTTGCCAAGTCTCGTGATTCTGATATGGCTGTTACTTTTGGTTGCCACTCCCTGTTTAAACATCTTAAAACTTTGTCAATTAAATCTTCGTTAGAGAAGGTTTTTCCTAAGCATGCAAGATGATTGATTATGTGTGTAAATCTCTTTTGCATATCCTGTATATTTTCATTATTGTTCATCCTGAATAATTCATATTCCCTAGTTAGAGTGTTTATTCTTGATCTCTTAACTTCGGTTGTTCCCTCGTGAGTTACTTCCAAGGTATCCCACATTTCTTTTGCAGTTTTGCAATTGGATATTCTAAAGTATTCATCCATTCCTAAGGCTGAGGTTATTATATTTTTGGCCTTGAGGTTGTATTGTACTTTTGTTTTGTCTGCATCAGTCCATTCACTTCTTGGTTTAATCATGGTTACTTCTCCAACTACTTTGGTTGGTATGAATGGACCATTCTCAATGGAGTCCCATATGTCTATATCAATAGCTTCTATGAATATTTGCATACGGGTTTTCCAGTATTGGTATCCTACACCATTAAATACAGGAGGTCTATGGATGGAATTTCCCTCGGGGAAGACAGGGTTGGGAGAGGCCATTTCTACTTCTTGAAGTTTCTAAACTTTATACAAGAAGCTAGCTTTGATACCACTTGTTATTCTAGTGGCCTCCTATAACTCGAGAGGGGGGGGTGAATTGAGTTATGATAATTTTAAAATTTCTAAACGCACTTTTCTCAACTCTTAATTATGTTGTAATTAAATGTAAAAGAATATGACAGTGCACAACAGATTATATGAAATAAAAGACAGAGTGTAGGGTTGAGAAATTTGCAAACAGTATTTATACTGGTTCGGCTAACCACTGCCTACGTCCAGTCTTCTCAAGTCACCCTTGAGGATTCCACTATTGTCAAAAATAGTACACTAGTACTTCCACACTTTGGCACAACCTTGCCCTTGTGTGAAGTATCACGAAACACCAAGAGTCTCACTACTCTTGTATACAATACTTTGGGACACCTTCCCAAGCAACCAAGATTCTCACACTTTTAGTAAAGTGAACAAAGAAATACTCTCTTATTTAGAGCATATGGACAAATTGAAGAGCAATAATAAGTAGAAACTCTACTTAGAAGAATATGGCCTTTAATGGTCTTAAGAGAGAATTGGAAGAATTGGTGTGTTTTTGCAAATGATGAGCATCCCTATTTATAGGGTTAGAAAGGCCTTCAAGAGGTGTGATTTTAGTGAATAAAATAATCAAAAAGGTACCTCTTGAATAAAATAATAATTTATGAAAAGATATGAGGTTTCATCCATGTTTTTCTCGAAGAGATGTAATGTTTCAGCCTTTCTGACTTGGTGGTAATCGATTACCATAAGTCTGTAATCGATTACGTTAATTTAAAAACTCATTTTAACATGACCGTTAGTCTGTAATTGATTACAATAACCAAGTAATCGATTACTTGGTTAGTTTTTAAACGTTTGCTGAAACATTGACTTTTAAATCATTTTAAAACATGGTAATCGATTACTCTTTTGAGGTAATCGATTACTTTGAATCAGTTTTTAAAAAACATGCTTTAAACCTTTTTAAGACATGGTAATCGCTTACTGTTGTAACGTAATCGATTACTTGAATCAGTTTTTAAAGTTAATACGTTGAAATCTCTTTATTTTGTATTTCAAAATGTCTTTAGACCTGGTAATTGATTACTTAACTGAGATAATCAATTACGATTATTAAAATTCAGACTTTGGTAAAATCTTAAGTCATTGATTATTATTATTTTTAATGGCCATATTTTTCTTTAATAGAGTCTTACTATGATTCTTCCTTGGTGTTGAATCTTCATGCTTGATCTTTGGCATTTAGTCTTTGTCATTATCAAAATCCTTTATGGTCTTCATGTTTTACTCCTTCATCGCCTAAGCAGGCATCTTCAAGGTCTCATCCTCAATTATTAAAGTCCGTACCTCTTGAAATCTCCTCCCCAGTGGAATCATTCGCCAAAGATGGCACTTCTCAAGAACTCTTCCCCAATGAATCCCAAACTTTCCATCAAGAGGCAGTACCTGAATCACCAAATTCTTCCCCAGTGAAACTATGCTTCCCAGGCAAACTCAACTGGGGCATCTTCCCGAATTTCTTTTGTTATAACCATTCTCCAAGAATACTTCAGTCATGTCAAACTGCGACATCTTCCCAGATTTCTTCCTTTCCAGTCATGAGGCGTATCTCCAAACTCCCATCCAACCTGTCAAAATTGGGGCATCTCCCCGGAATCACTATCTTTCAATCAAAGAGCAATCCCTTCAGTCTTGTCAAAACGAGGCATCACCTTCAGCCCTTAGGACCAGTGAGCTGATTCGGAAGAGATGTCCTTTTAGCTTCCCTAATCTCTACATTTCCTGTCAAAATTGAGGGTCAGCCCCACACTTTACTTTCCTGTCCGCCTATTCAGGCACCATTTATTTCTTGTCCACTTATTCAGGCACCCTTTACTTCCCGCCCGCCTATTCAGGCACCATTTATTTCCTGTCCGCCTATTCAGGCATCATTTACTTTCCGCCCGCCTATTCAGGCATCATTTACTTTTTGTCCGCTTCCCGTCCGCCTATTCAGGCACCATTTATTTCCCGTTCGCCTATTCAGGCACCCTTTACTTCCCGCCCGCCTATTCAGGCACCATTTATTTCCTGTCCGCCTATTCAGGCATCATTTACTTTCTGTCTGCCTATTCAGGCATCATTTACTTTTTGTCCGCTTCCCGTCCGCCTATTCAGGCACCATTTATTTCCTGTCCGCCTATTCAGGTACCCTTTACTTCCCGCCCGCCTATTCAGGCACCATTTATTTCCTGTCCGCCTATTCAGGCATCATTTACTTTCCGTCCGCCTATTCAGGCATCATTTACTTTCTGTCCGCTTCCCGTCCGCCTATTCAGGCACCATTTATTTCCTGTCCGCCTATTAAGGCATCCTTTACTTCCCGTTCGCCTATTCAGGAATCCTTTACTTCCCGTTCGCCTATTCAGGCACCCTTTACTGTCCTTTCTACCAGGAGTCAACCCTGATTTTCTCACCTCTTGTTAACTGAAAGGCTCAAGTGTCAATTCCTGGGTTTTTCCCCCTCATCTAATACTTTGACAAAGGTGTTCACGTCTTTACTCCTTTTCCATTTCAAAAGCAAGAAGAAACTTCATGCTTTTCGCATGGAAAAGAAGTAAAGAGGGGCATCTGTGAACACACATTTCAGCCCATCCACAAATGAAGAAGAGTTCCAAAAAAAAAGAGGGGGGACTCGGAAATGATCATTTCCGAGTGGAAGGACTCAGAACAGATCAAATCCGAGTGGAATATGCCCCTGTTGAAGAGAAATCCGAGTAGAATAACTCAAAAATGATCAAAACCGATTAGAATAACTCAAAAATGACCAAAATCAAGTAGAATAACTCAGAAATGATCAAAACTGAGTGGAATAACTCAAAAATGATCAAATCTGAGTCAAAATGAAGAATTTCTGAGTGGAATGACTCAAAAATGATCAAATCCGAGTGGGATCACTCAAAATGAGTCAGTTCCGAGTGAAATGCTTCCCTGTCAGAGCCATTCCGAGTGAAGAAATTCAAAAATTCCAATTCTGAGTGAGAACAGGCCTATTTCTGAGTAAAATATTCAATTCCCAATTTCTGAGTGGAAAATAGGCACATTCCGAGTGAAAAAATTCAAATTTCCAATTTCTGAGTGGAAAATAGGCACATTCTGAGTGAAGAAATTCAAATTTCCAATTCTGAGTGAAAAGAAGCCTATTTCCGAGTGAAAATGGCCAAAATTCCAATTTCTGAGCCATTTCAGTCCTTTTCGTGTCATGCTTTTCTCACCCTCTCCCACCAATCTCTGAGCCGTACTTCAAACCATCACCGACCCCTTTTAGAGAACCAATACTGAGTGAGTCATTTCACCCAATTTCCGAGCCCATTTTCAGTCGGAACTGACTGGCATTTCAGTCAGTTTGCCTTCTTCAAACCAATTCCCTCTCACCCCTCCTTTTTCACGCATTTCCGAGTCACAATTTGACACGTTTCAGTCGGTTTTGAGTCATTGGTCACTCAGATTATGTAGAGGAAGTGAAGGCCGGGCCAATTCTCAGTCAGTACCGAGTGAAGGGGGCTTTTTATACTCGGATTTAGGTGGCAAAGTGAAGGCCGACCCCTTTTCCACTCGGATTTCCAATATTACACTCGGATTTCCACCATTTCCTCACTCGGATTGCACATGCTGACCTAGATTCCACCACCCAAGCGGATCCAGGAGGCAAAGTGAGGACTGACCCCTTTTCTCACTCGGAATTGACTCCAACCATGGTTGAACACTGACTGAGGGACTAATCCGAGCCATTTTCACTCGGAATTCCACCATTTCACTCGGATTCCATCATTATCTCTCGGATTTCCACCAGTTTTCTCCTGTCCGCTCGTGCTGACTTGGATTCCACCACCTAAGTGGATCCATGAATCTTGGAGGTGGCTGGCAGACAGGGGCGGAAGTGGAGGGAATTAAAAATTCCCACCAACCGTTGTCCCCCCACTACCAAGACCAAGTGGAAGCCTGAGCTGGAATTCCACTCGGAAGTGGAAGCCTGAGCTGGCATTCCACTCGGGCCAGCCTATAAATAGGCAAGGGGGAGGGCAGCTGAAGGGGGGAAAAAAAGAAGAAGGAAACTCTGCCAAAAAACCCTTTGCTCTCTCTCTCTCACACCAATTCTTCTCTTCTTCTCCTTCCATCATCCCTCACCGTACTGCCCATAATCCTACCATCCTCCACCCCTCTCCTATTCCCATCCGTCCACACCCTTACTCAATCATCCTCATTCCTAGTCCAAGCACCTTCCCATTCCCTCTAACTCTCTCTTCCCTCTCGGACCAGCGTTCCTGCTCCATCGTCACTCGGTTTTGCTCAATTTTCACCCGGTATTCCTCTTATCACTCGGATTTACTATCTTGCACTCGGTTTCCCTTAATTCCACTCGGATTTGCACTGTTTCACTCGGATTCTCACTGTTTCACTCAGATTTTCACTGTTTCACTCAGATTTTCACTGTTTCACTCGGATTTTCAATTTTTCCACTCGGATCTTTCCAGTTTCACTCGGTTTTCCCTGTTTTCACTCGGATTTTTATAGTTTCACTCGGATTTTCATAGTTTCACTCGGTTTTCTTATTTTTCACTTGGTTTTCTTATTTTTCACGCGTTTTTTTTTATTTTTTGCACTCAGTTTCCTCTTCTCCCACTCAGTTTTCACTTATTTTTTTGCTTTGTACTAAAATATGATAAAGGGAATAAATGTTTCCTATGTTTTCTTTCTAGTTTAAATAAAAATCAAAAATAAATCATTCTTAGTCAGTGTCGTACAGAAAATACTTCTGTCTACACCACTTTTATAGGATTCGTACACGTGCGAAGAACTTCGCCTTGTATGGGTTCCTCACCATAATGATTCCCATCAACATTTCCTTAATCTTTTTCCTAAATAAAAAAAAACTTTTAAAGAATTACGTGACCCTGATTTCTCGAAAGCTTGAGAATACGTAGGAGCAGGAAATAGTTCCTGTCGGGCCCATCTTTCTTTATTTAATTTTTGGAGTTTTTCCATTTTTATCTTGTTGTTAAAAGGAGGAGCGAGGTTAATTTGGACGAGACGTCCTGTTAATCTCATATTTTTTTTTATCTCTTTAAAAAGGCGGAGCGAGATTAATTTGGACGAGACGTCCTGTTAATCTCATGTAAATATTTTGTGTTGATTTTTGTTTATTTTTTTTTGTTTATTTTGTCGTTCCGTACATTTTTCTTTTCATGAAGAAGTTAAAATAATTATTGGGTTAATTATAATGCGCGCTATCAAATTGAGGTAACCGTTTTTATAACGGACAGTTGTGAGGTGCTAATACCTTCCTCACCTATAATCAGACTCACGAATCATGGAATTTCATTTTTATAACCAGTTCTTTAACAAAAGGTTTTTCCACTATTTTATCCTAAAAAAAATATTAGTGGCGACTCCCTGTTTATTATTTAAAATCGTTTCGAGGGTCGGCCGCACCGCCGCGATCCCGGTCGCGACAATACTAATGCACGAAAATTATAATTTAATTTGATAAGGGGAGTTCTGTACTTTGAAAATATAACTATTATGAAACTAACACCCCAAAAGATGAACAATTGTTGTCATCATTAAAAAGGGGGAGAATGTATTTGTATGTTGAAACAGGTTTTGATGAATGACAAACAATTGAGGATCAAGAAATTTAATGCAAAGGATGTTGTAAAATCAATTAATCAAAAAGCATGAAGATCAAGTCTATATGAGTCAAGAAATCAAAAAATAAACAAGGATTGAAGAAATATGCAAAGTACCATGCACAAAAGACCTAAAACACATAAAAATACATCAAAAAATGAAGAAACAGGTGCAGGAGAAGCATAGGAATCGATTCACCCCTATGGGAATCAATTCCCACATGAAAAAGGAAGGGGGAATCAATTCGAGGCCATTGGGAATCGATTGGGGAATCGATTCCCCCTTGTAGGAATCGATTCACACACTGTAAAAAGGCCAGGAATCGATTCAGGAAGAGCAGGAATCGATTCACATGTGTTGGAATCGATTCCCCTTGCTAGGAATCAATTCATTTGTTGTTTTTGATAGAAAAATAGCCTGCAGGAATCGATTCATAGCTGGAATCATGGGCTGAATCATGGGAAATATCAGTACGCGTTTTTAGAAACTTCAACTCCACTGATTCATCTCCGAGACTTGAATTAAAATGGCGTTGCATTAATTGAAGTAGACAATTGCATTTCTCAAGCCATAAATCAAGCACGTAGGAAACATGGAGGCAGACAGAATTCAAATTAATTGCCTAAATTGAGGATCAGAGGTTGACAGAAACCATGGTCATTCACCTATAAATAGAGAAGGAAATGAAGGCAGAACACACACCAACAGCAAGCTATTCCATTCTTCCTTCCTCACGCTGCTCTTTCTATTTGCTCTTTGTTTCTCAATTGTTTGCATTTGAATATATATTTCAGGTTGAATTATTTTGATAATGACAAAGCACATTGAAGGATTGAAGCAAAAGGCCAAGTAACCATAAAATCAGAGAGAACAGAGTCAGGCAAGCAAAAACGCGCATCCTAATCGATTAGAGGACTCAAGCTAATCGATTACTTATGTTCTGTTTGTGCAGTAATCGATTACACATATAGAGCTAATCGATTTCCTAAACTCTGTTTGTAAACTAATCGATTACACCTTAGAGATAATCAATTACCAACTGAAAATTTGAAGAATGAGCATCAGGTATTCACCACAATCGATTACCAAGTCAAGCATAATCGATTACGTAAGTTTTATTTTGCACCCTAATTGATTACATGAAGACCTAATCGATTACAGTGCTACGAGACACAATTAAATGCATCAGGTGCCAACTGTAATCGATTACATAGCATAAAATAATCGATTAGCAAGTCCCTGTTTCCAAGCTAATCGATTATACAGGAACGCCTAATCGATTACCTACTGTGCAACACTGAAGATTTCAAAAGCTAATCGATTACAGCTCAAGGCGTAATCGATTAGAGTTGTGCCAGAATTTGGGGAAAGTGATTTTAAGTGGAAAACCAACTCATTTCCCCATTCCAACTCAGTGCCCATAACTTGTAACGGCTAGGAAGACTTTGGCACTCCTTCAAGGCTCTATAAATGGCTCTCCAACTCAAGCACAATACACAACAACAAGAGGCAATCAATCTTCACTTACATTTATGCTTAGTGAGTTCATTTTCTTTTGTATACTATGAAATTTTGAGCTTAGAACTTGTATATTCTCTCTTGTTAAGGGTTTGAAATTGTGTGAGCTTTCATTTGTATATCTACTCTATTAAGAGAGTCACTTGCTTGTAAACACTACTCCAAACACAAAGTTCTTCACTCTAGGTTGAGTGATCACAAAGGTTGGGGTTTAACCTTTGGGTATTAAGAGTTTTAGAGATTGGGTGGGTTACCCTTGTGCTAGTGAGGATTGAGTTTTTAAGTGTGGGACACTAGGAAGCTGTAATTACTCATAGCTTGTATCTCTAAACTTCAATAGTGGAAATCCTTCAAGTGGGTTGCTTGAAGGTGAGACGTACACTGGGGTGGTGGAACTCGTTAAATCGTTTTGCAAGCTCTTCTCCTTCACTCTTTTATATTCATATATTGCATTTGGCTGGGTTATTGTTGTTGATTGTGATTTCTCCTTTTAAACTTGCTTGAACTAATAGCTTTAAAGTGCTGCACACCAAGTGTTTGACAAATTGCTTCAGCAACATTTATTCCTTGTTTTGCATTGTTTCTTGCACTAAACGTACTTTGTCTTGCATAAACTATTAATTTGTGAGAAAGAAACTTAGTTCAAGAGAATTTCAATGAAAAGTTTTAAAACTCAATTCACCCCCCTCTTGAGTATTGAGGCCACTTGAATAACAAGTGGTATCAGAGCTTGACTCTTGTAGATCAAGCTTAACAGCTTCAAGAGAACAATGGCCTCAAATTCTCTAAATCTTTCTCCCGAGGGTGGTGCCACAAATAGACCTCCCGCTTTCAATGGGGAAGGATATGCGTTTTGGAAGAAAAGAATGAAAATTTTTGTTCAATCAATTGACTTAAGAATCTGGAATACCATTGAAAGTGGTCCTTTCATACCCATGCATACTGTTAATAGTAAAAATGTTGAGAAACCCATAGAAGATTGGACAAGTGATGAAGAGAAGAAAGTATAGTACAATTATAAGGCTAAAAATCTCATTACTCTTGCATTAGGTCCCGATGAATTTTTTAGAGTAATGACTTATCAATCCGCCAAAGAAATATGGGATACCTTACAAGTAACCCATGAAGGTACTAGTGATGTTAAAGACTCTAAGATTAGTACCTTGACTAGTCAATATGAGAGCTTTGGGATAAATTTCGGGGAAACCATTGTAGAGATGCAAAAAAGATTTACCCTTATAATTAATCATCTTATTACTCTTGGCAAAGTTTATACTAACAAAGAACTTGTGCATAAAGTGTTGAAAAGTCTTAGCAGGGAATGGCAACCTCTTGTCACTGCCATTAAACAATCCCCAAGCATCAACGAAATGTCTCTTGCTACACTATTTGGAAAGCTACAAGAGCAAGAACAAGAACTAAGGGATTTAAAGCTAGCGAAGGAAGAAGAAAAATCCTCCAAGAAGAAAGGCCTAGCTCTCAAGGCCACTTCTATACATGAAGAAGAATCATGTAGTGAGATTGATGAAGAAGAAGAGTTTGGACTGTTTGTGAAGCGGTTTGGAAAATTTATGAGAAACAAACGCTTCCAAAAGAGCTTCAAAACTCAAGGTAAGAAACCTATCCCTAAAGAAAATTTTTCCTCACCCAATTATTTTGAATGTGGCAAGGAAGGGCACTTCAAAGTAGATTGCCCAAACCTCAAGAAGAAAAGCAAAGAGAAAGGTGGAAGAAGAAGAGCTTAGATCACTTGAGATGAAAACGATGTAAGTAGTTCTGATGATTCGGACAACGAAGAAGCAAATCTTTGCTTAATGGCTAACCACCATGAAGAAGAAAACAAGGTAAGTCATCATGAACTTGACAAAGATGAATTGTATGATGCATTTGATGAATTGTATGATAAATATTTAAAACTATCTAATAAATACAAATTGTCAAGAAAAACCATAGATACTCTTGAAATGCATCTTGTAGAACTTGGCAAAGAAAATGAATTCCTAAAAGAAAAATTAGCAAATGTTCAAGCGTGTTCTAAGAATAAACCTTGTGATTTTGCAAAGAAATGTGACATCTTAGAAACTAAGTTCTTAGACCTAAATAGAACACTAGAAAAGTTTACAAATGGTAGAGACAATTTGAATGTATTACTTGGAAATCAAAGATGTATGTTTGATAAAACTGCTTTAGGATATAGCTCTATCAAAAAGGAAAAACATTACAAAAACTTCTTTGTACCACCTAGAAGATCATCATCACCTTTCATGAAGTGTAATCATTATGGCTTTAAAGGACATAACTCCTCAAATTGTAATGTTAGAAAACTAGGGCCTAAGGTTGTAAGAAAGGTGTGGGTTCCAAAAGGGACATTACCACAAGCTAACCGAAAAGGACCCACCATAAAATGGGTACCAAGTTCTCTAAACTAATTTTGTTTTGTAGATATGCGTCAAGACAAACAACACCCATTGGTATTTGGATAGTGGGTGTTCAAAACACATGATGGGAGACATGAGCAAATTCACATCATTCACTCCTAAAAAGAAAGGAAGTGTCACTTATGGAGATAACACCAAAGGAAAAATACTTGGTATCGGAAATATCAGTAAAAACTCTTCTACCTCCATTAGTGATGTATTATATGTTGAAGGACTCAAACATAACTTGCTTAGCATAAGCCAATTATGTGATAAAGGATGTAGAGTTTTATTTGAATCCAATTGTTGCATAATTGAGAATAAGCTAAACAAAGAGGTTAAGTTTGTTGGTCAAAAAATTGATAACATTTAAATGATTGATATTGATAGTTTGTTCTCAAATGATGTGCAATACTTCATGACTAGAAAGGATAAATCATGGCTATGGCATAGAAGGATAGCTCATATACACATAGACCATTTAAACAAACTTGTTTCTAAAGAACTAGTGATTGGTTTACCAAAGCTCAAATTTGAAAATAAATTTTGTGATGCATGTAAAAAGGGAAAACATGTAAAGGCATCCTTTCAAGCTAAAAACATTATTTCTACTCAAAGGCCTTTACAACTTTTGCACATGGACTTATTTGGACCCTCTAAAATCAAAAGCTTTGGTGGTAATTACTATGGTCTAGTAATAGTAGATGACTATTCAAGATATAGATGGACCTTGTTTCTAACTCATAAAAATGAAGCATATCATGCATTCAAGAAACTAGCTCTGTCCTGAACCGGGGTCAAAAGATCCGGTGTCTGGTCAGTTGATGCTAAAATCTCGAGCCATTAACTTGGTGGTGAAAATCTTAGTAAAACAAAATATGACTCTCGGATTTACACTTTGGCAAGCGCACCAGTCGTTAAAATTGTAGTGTATTTAATCGTCCCACAGGGATTATGGTAAGTACCTCAATCTAGGACTAGTACAAGCTGAACCATCAGAAAATACATGAAGTTCATTCGGTTTTTATAGTTTTGGTGTTTTCTAGTTGTGTTTGGTATTTTCAGAAACAGAGTTAAGATGGATGTGAGAAGTGATTAAAAGAAAGCAGGTCAGGATTGCTTCGGCTCATAATTTCCTCAAGAAACATGCAAATAAGTATAATCGAACTTCACAATCTAGAGGATAATCCGCTTGTGGTTATTCCCTAATTCCTTAGGTGAAAAACACTAATACTTAAGCAATGAACCTTAATTCCTTAAGTGCTCGATTAACCTAAGAATCTAATGCGAAATTGGAGGTTGAACTCTAACTGTTCACCTAAATTGATTAGGCCTGAACTAGTTAGAAAGCTGGAAGTTACCTAAGCTTCAACCATGATTCCTCACTAGCGAAGTTCTTCATCGGTTCTGGATTTGTCAATCCAGCGATTCTGCTCTACTCCTCAGCTTGTTCACCTCAGGATCTAGAAGTCGATCTACTTGCTCATAGCTTTAAGACTCCATTGCTAACCTTTGCAATCCCAACCTTAGGGATTTAGAACTCCATTGACTTTGGTTCCATCGAAGGATTGAGGAACGTCATGGAGGAGAGGATTAGAGAGAGAAAAATTGTGTAGTGAGATGTTCGAAGTGTCTAATGAATGTTCTCTGTTCTGTTATTTCGGATCTGTGTATGCGTGTGTGTTTTTCACAAAATATGTACAACCTATATATATGTTTCTACCTAACTAACTTAACTGATAACTTAGAAAACTTAAGTTAACGACTAAACTAACTAGTTACACAGTTTACAGAGTAACTAACTAATTACAGCTCAGCTCTTAACAGGATCCAGCTCAGCCTTAGCTAATTTACAGCGCAACACCAGCTAATTGATAGCTCACTACTTAAGTTACTAAGGTTGCAGCAGTGGAGAAGAAGGAAATGGAAGCGGAAACAGTACTGCACCAGGTGTGTGTTGTTGGAGTGAAGAAACAGGGTTTAAGTTACTGCTTTTACGCTGCAGCTTGCTGGGTTTTCGCTTGAGCTGATTAACTCTCGCTTGGACGAATTGAAAATATGTAATGCAGAATGGCTTTCTCGCTCAAGCGTGATAGAGTAGCTTAGGCGAAAGGTGATGTTTTGAGGTCACGCTTGAGTGTAGGCTTGCTTTGCTTGAGCGAACCTTGACCCTCGCCCGAGCGAATTAAACTATTGCTTAAGCGAATTATCTTTTCAATCAGCATTTCTAAAATGGACGCTCGAGTTCTTCCTTTTTTTTTCAATCGATTCCTTGTTCTCTTTTGGAGTCGGTATCTTGGAAGTCTTTGCAGTCAGCTTTTCGTTAATTATTTTTGGTCAACCCTTTGAAGTCTCGCCCAGTTGGTTTTGTGAACTTCCTTCAGTCGGATTTACGAATTCTTACTCGGCTTTTTGTAATTTTCACTCGGATTTGTCTTCTTTTCTCGAGTACACCCTGTTCCTACACCATTAAACAGCTAATGGCCTAGCATTTATACGCTGGCTGCTTAGTGAATTTATAAATACTTCAAAATTCCTTAACTAATTAATATTTTCAATCGTTTTCTTACATAAATGAAGTACTTTTGAAATTCATAACTAAAACACGAATTGTTATTAAATTATTAAATAATACTAACAAACTAACCAATAATTACTGAATAATGTTAAATAAAAAGGTGAAATAATTAAGTCTTTTCAAGACTTATCACATCCCCAAACTTAAAACTTTGCTTGTCCTCAAGCAAATATTCAGATTAATTAACTAACAGCATTTGATCAACACAATCAACCTTTCCTTAACTTAGTTCATACTATAATTATTGAATACCGATCATGCTTTCTTCACGCAATTTCTAAAAGTATAAAAACTTACACCTCCTTTGGGAGACAAGCTGTTGATGCTTTCCTCACTGGTCGGTGTTTAACTCTTCTCTCGGTGTATAGGGTAAATAGAATGCACTCATCACCTGCATACTTGTTAGATAAACATAGGCTTGCAACAGTTCTAAACATCATGAAATATGCCCACTCAATCGGATCAGTAAGGGCTTTTTTTAAGCTTATAATGAGGCTGGGCTACAGGCTCAATTATTGTTTTTCTGAGTCATAGATAGGTTACAAGATGTATCCACTGATGCCTTGCCTCAATTCTGACTTAATTGCCTCTACTAACAACTCTCTTAACTTTTCCGACTGGATGATACTTAATAACTCGTGCTGTTTTGCACCTTCTTTTTCTTTCAGTCCTTCGGACTTTTCCTTTTCTTTCTTTTATTTCCATCTTTTTCCGATCAGATTTTTTTCTTGTGGTGCTTTGCACCTCTTTTTCTTTTCTGACTTTATTCATTTTTCTCTTGGCTTTGCCTTTCTTCCTTTTTATTTTTCTACATATTCATCCATAATTAAGGTCAGAGTGTGTCTTTAATTACTGTTAGGCACACTCTTCATCCCTAAACTTAGAAATTGCTAGTCCCTAGCAATAAGCAAAAACCGAGTAATTCACCAGTGGAACATCCATGGTACTCTAGTTGGGTTTTTCTTGGATAATTAGGCTCGTAACGTTAGGTATATAATCAGAAAGAAAGGTTTCAGGCTCAAACATAATCATTAGGTCAAAAGATAATTTAATAGATTAGGAAGGCTATTTTTGGCACTGGCTAAATAAACAAAGAAGGCCTTCATCATTTCCGATTGGCTGGCATAGAACAATTAGCAAGCACTGAAGCAAATTCTGTCTCACTACTAGCATGCAAGTTCACTCGGAAAAGAATAATACAGGCTCAAAAGCTAATAGTTAATCTATAATCAGCCAGTCATGTCCCCAAACTTAATGTAAGATTATAAATCAGAGTGCTAATTAGCATGCCGAGTAAACATTTAATTAATGATGAAAAATAGTTATGGGCGAGGATCATGAGTTAAGCAAAAACCGATTAATTAATTTATCCGACTAAGCTTAACGAATTAGCAACTTTCAAATTATTAAGATGGATTGAAAGAAACGATAAATATAAATTAGCAATTTATAATTCAGAATATTAATGAAGAAACAAGTCGGAAAGATACTTCCCTTTTTACCTGAGTTGCAGTGCTGGGCAACACGTAGTCGGATTGGGATGCATGGTTTTACCAATACATATGAAAAACCGAATAAAACAACAAATTAACATAGAAATAAAATATTCATTACATAATTAAAATAGAAGCAAGTTCACTATTCAGAAAACAGTTATAATAATGTCAAATTAATTACATAGGAAACGTCATAAAAACGTGGAACAACTGCTTAAGCATCCTAATCTTCATCGTCTTTGTCCTGTTGGGAAGATGGTGGAGAATCAGCTGCTCAGGATACGTCCTCAGAGGGAATCGTGAATCCAATGGAAGCTAACCATGCATCTCTATCAGGTGGGGCTCCCATTTCTGCTGTGTGCTCAACCCTTAGTTTCGTGGCAATCTTTCTGAGCATGAGATCGTGGTTCAAAACCTGATCATAAATTCCAAGTTGCATCTTCTTCATGACCTGTAATTCCTGTAACACCATAAAAATATCAGAAGAAGAAGAACCAGCTCCTACAGATTGCCTGGGACATTCTGGCTCTCTGGCTTTAAACTTCATAGCACAGTCTTCAACAGCCTTAACACTTTCAACTTCTGGTGATTCATTTTCCTCACTTGCAGGGGATACATTCCTTTGAACCTGACTTTGACTGGGTACATTGTTCAAACGAATCAGATATAGTTATGGTTGCCACTTTTCTTTCGTTATCTATTTGTTTTCTTCGCACACTTTCTTCTGCAAAATTTTGTCTAGGTTTTTGCAGGAGTCTCTGTGATCTTCTTTTCATGATTAATGTTAAAAGAATGATGATAAACAACCTAAATAAACAAAAATAAGAACAGAAATCCAACAGAAAGACAGCAAACCAAAACTGTGAGATGCATGGCTTATGAACAGTGGAAAACAATAACAATGAAACAAGAAGATAATAAATACGAACTTAGAAGTGCACGAAATAAGTGAAAACAGTGTAAAGATGATACCTTTCTTAGAAACCAGAAAATGTCTTTTCATCTTCAGCCCAAGTTCAGCATAAGTACTTAGGGTTTGGAAGCTGAAAGGTTTTTTCTATACTGTTGAATTCATTTTCCAAGAAACACGTAAATGTGTTCCATCTTTAATTATTACTTTATTATTATTATAATATATATTATTATTATTATTTATTATTTTCTTTTAATACACACATATACTGGATAGGTAGCAGATCGAGTAAGAGTGGGATGATACCAATGTGATGCCAAGTGGACACCAGAGAATGGAAGATGAATAAATGAACAAACGATAAGACAGAATGGGCGAATGAAAACTATAAGTAAATGAACGAGTGAAAGAATGAATGCGTGAAAGATCCGTGAATGAATACAGGATCCCGAGTGAATGAAACACTAAATGGAAAAGATCCTGAATGAATAAAGGACGAATGGATATAAGAACGAGTGAAAGAATAGATGAATGAAATAGAGCGTATGAGAGACGAGTGAACCACTGTAGTGAAATACGAGTGAATAGAAAAGCGGATGGTAGAAGAAACAAATGGAAGTACGAATGAATGAAGGAATACCGAGTAAATAAATAAGAGACAAAGAATGGAAGATTGTAAAGGAAGAGATCACGTAATGAGTGAAAAGAGTGAAACGATAATGATCGTATGATCATGGAGAAAGATACCGAGTGATAGAGATCTGAGAAATGAAGAATGAGTGGAAGAGTAAACAAAACAACGAGTGCAGAGAAGGAATGAGTAAATGGAAGAACCGATGAATAACAGACGAACGGAAAATTGAGAGCAAAGCTGAGTGAATGAAACAACAAGTAGAATGGCGACCAAGTGAATTGAGGAACGAGTGGATTGAGGGTGGGTGAGAAAAATGAGTAAATGAAAGAATGAATGGGAGAACGACTGAGAATATTCTGAGTGGAGATGAGTGAAGGGTATACTAACTGGATGAAGGAGATGAGTAAATGCACAAGCCAGTGGAAGAATAAATGGAAAAATGAATAACAAACTACCGAATGAATAACATCGAGAAAGGAATCGGTCAAAGAAATGAGAGAATTTGAATGAGACTGAAAGGATGAAAAACCGAGTGACGCGAACACCGGGTGAATGAAAAACTAAATCACAGGAAACTGGGTATTGGAAATACGAATGTGACAATCACGAATGAAAAACGAGTGAAAGAATGAATGGAATAAAGTACAGTGCATGAGAAACGAGTGTGAGCATGAATGGATGAATGAACAACTGCAGTGAGATACAAGTGAACAGAGAAGCGAGTGGGAGAAAGAACGAATGAAAGTAAGGCTGAGTGAAAGAAAGAACGAGTGGAGGAACACACGAGAGAATGATTGACTGAGTGAATGAAGACTGAGTGGGATAGATGAATATAAGTTATGCCAAGTGGATGAAGAACCGAATGAAAAGAATATAAGGTGAAAAATGAAAGTCAGAATAAAATGAAGTGACAGAGTAAGAAAGATGAGTGAAAAGTGAATGACTGCGGAAGGATCCGAGTGAACGGAGTACTGAGTGGAAGAAATCGAATACTCTAATGAGACATTGAATGAATGAAAAAGGAATTGTGAAAAGAGACGCATGAAAGAAATACCGAGTGATAAAGGTCGGCCAAGAGAAAGAGAGAAAGCCGAGTGGATGAATGAAAAAC
Source organism: Clitoria ternatea (assembly GCA_037962975.1). NCBI lineage: Eukaryota > Viridiplantae > Streptophyta > Magnoliopsida > Fabales > Fabaceae > Clitoria > Clitoria ternatea. The sequence goes on along the minus strand of CM075672.1, from coordinate 33,689,818 downwards.
CGAAAGACCGCGTGAATAGGAGACTAATGGATACAATACTGATCGTGATGAGTGAGGAATCTGAGTGATAAAAAGCCGACTGAAATAAGTCGCCTTTCACCATCTGACCCGTTCATTACATCAACAATCAGAAATCCTTCAAAGTCTTCCTTTTATTCGCATCAAGAATTGGAATTTTATTGAAAAATGACGAGTGAAGTTCAGTCGGGAAGAAGGGTTAAGAATAAGTAACAGTTATCTGAGTGTAATATTTTCACTTAATCTCAGTAAAATTTTTTTTTTAAGTGTGAAACAACAATCAGTAGTGGCTCGCCTAAGCTACAAGTGTTTCGCCTGAGTGAAAATAGAAGAAACTAGCTCGGATTTCCTTCTTTAAACTTCACAAACTTTATTCACTAAATTTTTAGTTTTTCTTTTTATTTCTTTTTATTCATTCCGACTCAAAGTTTAAAACAAAACAATCGGAACATAGGGCTGCCTCCCTAGAGCGCTTCTTTAAGGTCACAAGCTTGACCTTATTGCATCTAAGAAGATGCATGCAGTAACAAGGAGTTTTTCTGCCTATCAAACTCTCCTCTAAAGTAGAGTTTGAGTCGCTGGCCATTTACCTTAAAAATCCGATCGGTAATCGGGTCTTTCAGTTCGACTGCACCATGAGGAAAAACCTCATTTACAGTAAAAGGCCCCAACCACTTCGATCTAAGTTTTCCAGGGAAGAGTCTTAGTCGGGAATTGAATAATAAAACCTGATCATCCTTCTGAAACTCTTTCTTATTAATTCGCTTATCGTGTCATTTCTTTGTTTTCTCCTTATAGATGGAGGCACTTTGATAAGCGTTGAGTCGGAACTCCTCTAATTCATGGAGTTTCAACACTCTTTCCTCCTGAGATTGGTCACAGTCCATGTTTAATAGCTTTGTGGCCCACCACGCCTTGTGTTCCAACTCCACAGGGAGATGACAAGCCTTACCGTATACTAATTGATACGGGGACATGCCAATCGGAGTTTTAAAAGTTGTTCGGTAATGACAGGGCCCGCAAGCGCACGGGTTATGTCGCGTAATATAAAAGATTATCGTCCTCCACAGGGACTGTGTTCAAAGTACCAGCATATTGAAATTTAATTATCCACACAATTAATTTTTAAGGTTTTTATAAAATAAAGCACAAATTAAAGTTGCACAGAATACGAATAAAAATAAAATTTACTTGACACTAAAAAAATCAGAGTTGAGAGTATCTTGGGATTTCAGGGGATTAAGACTCTATTTTATGTTTAATGAATTTTAACTTTTCATAAATAAGAATTGAATTAAGTTTTCCAAGGCGAATTTTCCAAAAGCTAATTAATATGTTCCTTTCGGAATCCTATTAATGTACCTAACCTATGGAAAGCGCTGCTTAATCCTCAGAAAGGCCCATTATCGTTTTATGAAAATCCCTTTTATTTCCTCAAAAGAATTTTGATTACTTTCACGGTTTTACCGAGGTCACATAAAGCATTTCAAAAATCTTAGGTTTAGTTCAAAGCTTTCCGGTAAAAATAAATCTCTCGATTCTATTTATTACCTAAACTTACTAATATACCCGTAAGTATACAGTTTTAACATTTAGGTTCTTGTTAGGAATTACTAAAAGCATTAAGCATAATTGAACTAAATGGAAAACAGAAATTTATTTAATTCCAAGTCAAAATAACATTAAAATAAAATATTATCATACCCCCTTTATCCCAAGATAATTAATTTAGCTACTCATGAAATAATTTAAATTCATGTAAATAATGGAAAAATAAAACATACAAGACATGGTAAAAATAAAGACTTACGGGTTTCTCCAAAAGCTCAGAATAATTTACCACTGTAATTCCTTGTTGAAATAATTTCTCCACCAATTACAAATTTAAAATCTCACTTTTACAGCCCTCACACTCTTACAAAATAAAAGAAAGAAAAGAAAATAAAAAGAAAGAAAAGAAAAACGGACAGAGAAAGAAAAAATAGAAAAGAATAGAACTTAAGAGAAAAAAAAAGAAAAAAGAATGAAGAAATGAAGCTTGAATGATTTTTGACTGGGAAGAAGTTGTTGTTTGCTGATGGGTTGCTGCTGCTTTTATAGGCAAATGGATTGAGGATTCCAGCAATGAAAATGCGTTCAATTTGCAAGTGGAAGAAACTTTCGGTGCATGTGACTTCCAACTGTCCCAAATTGCATTATTTTAATATTTCCAATAATTCGGTGCTTGGATTTATTCAGCTGGGCAAATTCTGAATGGAAAAGTACTGGAATTCCACAAGACCGAGTGAAAGCTTGCTGTTTGGTATTAGTTGCTGGGCGTTGTTGGTTTGTATATGGCAGGTATGGTGATATGAGGGACAGTGGAGTTGCTGGACGGTGTGGTGGATGGAGCTGGTGTTGCTGGGCGGTGTTGTGTTGAGTGAGTTACTGGGCGGTGTTCAATTGATCTGGTGTTGGGCCTGTGAAGAGAGTCTGGGCGGTGTGGAGAGTACTACTGGATGGTGTTGTGGTTTAAGAGTCTGGGCGGTGTTGTGGTTTAAGAGTCTGGGCGGTGTGGAGAGTACTACTGGATGGTGTTGTGGTTTAAGAGTCTGGGCGGTGTTGTGGTTTAAGAGTCTGGGCGGAGTTGTGTATTAGAAGAAGAAAGGGAGACGGTGTTGGGAAGTTGGGCGGTGTGTTGAGGTGAGGACGGTTGGGTGGTGTGTGAGGGGTGAGGACGGTTGGGCGGTGTTGAGAGGTGAGGACGGTTTCTGGGCGGTGTTGAGGCTTGGATTAGAAGAAAGGGACAGCGGATAGGGAATGGGACGGTGTTGTTGATGGAAAGGAGAGGAGTCTGGTTGGGTGAAGAATCTAGGCGGTGTTATGGATTAGGAGCTTGGGCGGTGTCATGGATTAGGAACTTGGGCGGTGTTGGTTGGGGAAAAGTCTGGGCGGTGTTCTGGATTGAGGACGGAGTTTGTGGAGTAGGTCGGTTTTCTCTTGTTTTTGACCCTTTATTTCCTTAATTCCTGCAAAATAACATACCCAAGTAGAATAGAGTGGAAAGAAAGTAAAAATCGCAATAAATAAAAGGAAATACAGTGGATAATGACTAAATTCTAAGCAAACTAAATCTATTTTATTGTATTAAAAAGTACTTATCAGGTAAGCCCACAATGCATCATCTAATTTTACCGACCAATCTTTTCTAGATTTTCCGACCACTTTCTCTAAGATTCTTTTGATTTCTCTATTTGACAGCTCGACTTGTCCATAAGTTTGTGGATGGTAAGGAGTCGATATCTTATGTAACACCTCATAGTGACGCAGGACTTTTTCCATTATCTTATTGCAAAAATGTGAAACCTCATCACTAATAAGTACTCTCGGAACTCCAAACCTAGAGAAAATATTCTTCTTGATGAACCTAAGCACCACCTGTGCATCATTGGTTCTGGTCGGGACTGCCTCCACCCATTTGGAGACATAATCTAGAGCAACAAGTATATATTCGTTAGAGAACGACTTAGGAAAGGGTCCCATAAAGTCGATACCCCAAACGTCAAATAATTCCACAATTAGAATGTTTGTCAAAGGCATGCCAGCTTTAGCAGAGAGACCTCCGCTCCTTTGACATTTATCACACCTTTTGACATACTCTTTAGCATCTTGAAAGATAGTTGGCCAATAAAAGCCACTCTGAAAGATTTTTGCTACTGTACGGGAGGCACCATGATGACCTCCATAATAGGAGTCGTGGTAATGCCATAAGAGCCTTTCTTGCTCGGATTCAGGCACACACCGCCTGATCAATCCATCTACTCCTATTTGAAACAAAAATGGATCATCCCAAAGGAAGTTTTTACTATCTTGAAAGAACTTTTTTCTCATTTGGGATGTCCAACCATCAGGTACCACCGAGGCACTTTTAAAGTTAGCCATATCAGCATACCATGGCCCGGTGATAATTGCCATTAACTTCTCATCTGGGAATTCTTCTTTTATTAAAACAGAATCCGACTCTCCTTCCAGACGAGACAGTTGGTCGGCAACTGAGTTCTCTACTCCTTTTTTATCTCGTATTTCTAAGTCAAACTCTTGGAGTAGCAGAACCCACCTGATCAGTCTTGGCTTGGATTCTTTCTTTGCTAGCAAATACTTGATTGCCGAGTGGTCTGTATATACAACAACCTTGGCCCCAATCAAGTAAGCACGAAATTTATCAAATGCATACACCACAGCAAGCATTTCTTTTTCAGTAGTGGTGTAATGTATTTGATTTCCGTTCAACACCTTACTAGCATAATAAATTACATGAGTCAATTTTCCTACTTTCTGACCTAGTACAGCTCCGACTGCGAAGTCACTTGCATCACACATTAATTCAAACGGTAAAGACCAATCAGGTGCTGCAAGGATCAGAGCTGAAATCAGACTTTGTTTCAATTTTTCAAAAGCCTTGACACAGTTTTCATTGAACGCAAATACATGATCTTTCACAAGTAAGTCAGTCAGAGGCTTAGCTATTTTTGAAAAATCTTTAATGAACCTTCTATAAAAGCCAGCACATCCTAGAAAACTTCTCACTCCTTTCACATTGATTGGAGGAGGAAGTTTTTCAATAATTTCTATCTTGGCTCGGTCCACTTGAATGCCCTCAGTAGAGATTCTGTGGCCAAGGACTATCCCTTCCTTAACCATAAAATGGCATTTTTCCTAGTTAAGAACGAGATTAGTTTCTTGGAATCTCACCAGCACCTTAGATAGGTTGCTAAGGCATGAATCAAAATTACTCCCAAATACCGAGAAATCATCCATGAACACTTCAATGAATTTTTCCACCATATCCCCAAAAATTGCCAGCATGCACCTTTGAAAGGTTGCTGGAGCGTTGCACAGCCCGAACGGCATGCGCCTATATGCAAAAATTCCATAAGGACAGGTGAATGCAGTCTTTTCTTGGTCTTTTGGGTCAACCACAATTTGGTTATAACCCGAGTACCCATCAAGAAAACAATAGTACTCATGCCCTGATAACCTCTCGAGCATTTGGTCAATAAATGGCAGGGGGAAGGGGTCTTTCCGAGTGAAGTCATTTAGCCTTCTGTAATCAATACACATCCTCCAGCCTGTTGTGGGCCGGGTGGCAATAACTTCACCTTGGTCATTTCTTACAGTCGTCATTCCTCCCTTCTTGGGCACCACTTGGACCGGGCTGATCCAAGTGCTGTCTGAGATGGGATAAATGATTCCTGCATCAAGGAGCTTGACCACTTCCTTCATAATGGGGTACAATCTGCATTGTGGTTGTACTATAGGGGAATAGTCATCCTCCATCAGAATTTTGTGCATACAAAATGATGGACTGATTCCCTTCAAGTCAGAAATATTCCAGCCAATCGCAGATTCATGTGCCTTTAATACCCCAATTAGTTTATTCACATCCTCTTCTTTTAAGTCGGCATTAATAATGACAGGATGAGTGTCGTCTTCTCTCAGGAAAACATATTTTAGATGAGAAGGTAAAGGTTTTAAATCATATTTTTCTTCAGAAAACTCCTTTCCTTTCTCAGCTTCAGCAATTTTCAAATTATTTTTCTTTTCTTTTTCAAAATCACCTACTTCTAATACTTCCAGTAGGCTCAATATTTCCGAGTGAGAGTCATTTAACTCCTCAGTCTCGGAGTCAAAGTCATCCTTTAAAAAAGTTCGTAAGGCCTCTTCCTCAGTTTTTAAAAGCATTGGAGTGTGGTAGCTTTTAATCTCTTCAACCATTAAACAATCCATCCTTTCAGTCGGATGTTTTATGGAATTGAAGACATTGAAGGTTACCTGCTCCTCCTGAACTCTCAGAATGAGTTCACCTTTTTCTACATCAATTAATGCTCTGTCAGTAGCTAGGAAGGGTCTACCTAAGATTAAAGGGATCTCTCGGTCAGCTTCCATATCCAACACTATAAAGTCTGCTGGAAAGATAAATTTATCTACTTTCACTAACAAGTCTTCCAGCATCCCTTGGGGATATTTAATGGACCTATCAGCCAACTGCAAGGACATGCGAGTCGGTTGCAATTCATTAATTCCCAGTTTTTTCATCAAAGATAGAGGCATCGGGTTTATACTGGCTCCTAGATCACAGAGAGCACTTCCTACATGAATATCCCCAATTGCACACGGTATTGTAAAAGATCCAGGATCCTCTAGCTTTTGGGGAAGTTTCTTTTGAATGATTGCACTGCACTCTTGAGTGAGAGTAATCATTTCATCCCCCTTAATCTTCCTCTTCTTAGATAATAATTCTTTCAAAAATTTTGCATAGGAAGGCATCTCCTGCAATGCCTCGGCAAAAGGGATATTAATGTGAAGTTTCTTGAAAACCTCTAAGAACCTAGCAAACTTCTGCTCCTCTATTTGCTTTTTAAACCTGTGTGGAAATAGAGCATTCCTCAGTTTTTCAGGAGTCAGCTTAGAAGCTTCCTCCAGAATCAGATCAACCTTTTTCTTCTTCTTTTGATGGACTTTATTTTCTTTTTCTTTTACTGTTTTATTTTTATTTTCTACTTTATCTTTATTATCCTGCTCGGTTTCTTGTATTATTTCTTTTTTTTTCTTTTTCTGAACTTATTTCCTGACTCGGAGATGGAGAAATAATTTTTCCACTCCTAGTAATTATGGCCTTGCAATGTTCCCTTGGATTTACCTCAGTATCTCCAGGGAAATTGCCTACTTGCCTCTCAGCTAATTGTTTAGAAAGCTGTCCGACTTGATTTTCTAAATTTCTTATGGACGCTTCCTGATTCTTAAAACTGGCCTGAGTGGCCTGGATAAACTGAGAAAGTACATTCTCAAGTTTGGATTTTTCCTTAACAGGGGGTGAGAAGGTTGTTGTGGTCTATTTGTGGGTTGACTTGGTGGGATGTTCTGATTCAGATGTGGACCTTTCTGCCAGGAAAAATTGGGGTGATTCCTGTAATTAGGATTAAAGGAATTAGAAGGATAATTCCTTTGATACTGTTACTGCCCCATATAATTCACTTGCTCGGAAGGCATATTTGGATCACACAATCCATTCTCATGGTCTCCACCACAAAAGTCACAACTGATCATAGAAACTTGACTCGGCTTTTGGAGTTCTGAAATTTGTATGCTTAGTTTCTCCAAAGCCTGAGTCATCAGTTTACTCTGAGCCAGATAAGCATCTTGTGCTTCTAATTCTAATATCCCTCTCTTAGGGACTTGGCTCCTCTCACTAATCAAGCATTCATTAGAAGCCATAACGTCAATCAGCTCTATGGCTTCTTCTACAGTTTTTGTTGTCAATGAACCTCCAGTTGAGGCATCAATCAGGACCCTGGTAGCTGGCCTGACACCATTATAGAAAATAGTTACCTGTTGCACATCAGAAATCTAATGATGAGGACATCTCCTCAAACTTTCTTTATACCGATCCCATGCTTCCATCAAAGACTCACCTTCTCTTTGTTGGAAACATGTGATTTCATTGCGCAACTTTGCATATTTAGAGGGAGGAAAATATTTAATCAAGAATTTTCGTTGCAAGTCCTCCCAAGTTGAAATACTGCCTCTCGGTTGACTCTACAACCAGGCTTTTGCTCGGTCCCTCACAGAAAACGGAAACAATCTCAGTCGGATTGCCTCGTCAGGGACTCCATTCATTTTTACTGTGTCACAGATTTGGAGGAAGGTTGCTAGATGCAAATTTGGATCCTCAACCTCACTTCCTCCGAACTGTTCATTTCTTACCAACTGCAGTAAAGCTGGTTTTAATTCGAAATTATTTGCTGAAATTGGTGGCCTAAGGATGCTAGATTGCGATCCTTCTTCAGTCGGCCTGGAGTAGTCACCTAGTGTAACTCTCCTCTGTTCCATTTCTTTTTCTTCTTTTTGCTTTTTCTCTTTTCTTAGTCTACGCTCTAACAAGTCTATGTCAGGATCAAAGAAGAAAGGCTCTCCTCTGCTCCTTGACTGCATACAACAAATGTCACACAAAAGAACAATTCACAGCTACGACTAAATCTATACGAAAATGACAAACTACTACTACTAAAAATAAAAGTGAAACTACGTATTAAATGCAAACTAAAGTAAAACGGTTCAGTCTAGTACCGGTCTAAGGATTGTTGATATTACTCAACAATCCCCGGCAACGGCGCCATTAACTTGATGCTAAAATCCCGAGCCATTAACTTGGTGGTGAAAATCTTAGTAAAACAAAATATGACCACTAGTGGAAAAAATGGATACAACCACGGGGGTATAATCACAGATTAATGTGGATCCGTGATTAAAAATGACGCGGTGGCATTTTTGAAATTTTTGGGAAAACTTTTAATCACGGTTGTTAGGCAACCCTGATTAAAAGTCTCTATAATCACGGTTGTTTGACAACCGTGGTTATATGTCAAAACGAGATGACATTTTTGAAATTTTTGGGAAAACTTTTAATCACGGTTGTTAGGCAACCGTGATTAAAAGTGTCTATAACCACGGTTGTTTGACAACCGTGGTTATATGTCAAAACGAGATGGGATTTTTGAAATTTTTGGGAATTTTGATCTGATTTTGAAATTCATATATTATTCATATATTATTCACCTTATTTTTAGAAAATCCAAAATAATAGAAAAACATGGAATTTTGATCTGATTTTTTGCGTCATGACTTCTTTTGGTACTTATTAGCTATTCGAGTTGGAATTTTTGAAAAATCAATTTTTGAGTGAGAGATACAAAAATTTTGCGACGACAAAAATCGGCAAACTTCAAACGAGCATAACTTGAGCTAGAAAACTCAGAATCCTTATTGCTGCATATAATTTTGGGGTAGAAAAAAAATCCGCATTCATTCCGACTTGCTACGCTAGTTGGGAGTGCTCAGATTTTCAAAAAACCCTTGTTTTCTCAAAATTTTTTATTTTTTGTGATTTATTTGCTTATTTTTTGGATTTTTAGCCTTCTACTTTACCTACCAAATAAATTCTAAAAATTCTAAAAATTTTTATGGTGTTTTCTAATGCCAAAATAAGATTTTCACATATAACCACGGGTCCCTTGTTCAACCGTGGTTATATGTCATATATATAACCACGGGTCCTGGAGTAACCGTGGTTATAGGTCATACATATAACCACGGGTACTAGCATAACCGTGGTTATAGGTCATACATATAACCACGGGTCCTTGTGTAACCGTGATTATATCTTCCTTTTCGTTTTAAATTTCATAATTTCACGAGCGCGCCTTAGTCTAACTCTCTTTTCTCTTATTCTTCTCTGTAAGGTTTCTCTTCTCTGTTTTCATGTTGCCATTTACATTTCATTATTTACGTTCTAGATTTGTTTATTATGTGAGTTCTCACTATTTTTCTGTTGTCATTTACAGGTTTCCCATCGCACACCATTGATTATTTACAGGTTTACGTTTTAGATTTATACTTGTGTTCTTCGTTTTACTCTGTGTTCTTCTCGTTCCTTTGTTGTAGTTCTTCTCGTTCCTTTGTTGTAGTAGCATTCTTGTTTCTTGTTTCTTGTTTCTTGTGGTTGTTCGGATTTTCATTCATTTACTTTTCTTCTGTTTTTGTTTCTTACGTTCTTGCTGCGTTTCTTATTTCTGGTGTTGGTGTTCATTGTGTTCTTGTTGTTTCTGAATGGTGAAGATGATAACCATAATTTTTAATTTTTTTTTGGTCCAGTACATTTAATCACGATTGTTAGGCAACCGTGGTTATATCCACTTTTAACCACGGTTCAAACCCGTGATTAAATATCCTGATATACAATCACGCCCACTTTTAACCACGGTTGTTCAACCGTGATTAAAAGCCTTTTTTAACCGTGATTAAAGCCATTTTTTGCACTAGTGGACTCTCAGATTTACACTTTGGCAAGCGCACCAGTCGTTAAAATTGTAGTGTATTTGATCGTCCTACAGGGATTGTGGTAAGTACCTCAATCTAGGACTAGTACAAGCTGAACCATCAGAAAATACATGAAGTTCATTCGGTTTTTATAGTTTTGGTGTTTTCTAGTTGTTTTTGGTATTTTCAGAAACAGAGTTAAGATGGATGTGAGAAGTGATTAAAAGAAAGCAGGTCAGGATTGCTTCGGCTCACAATTTCCTCAAGAAACATGCAAATAAGTATAATCGAACTTCACAATCTAGAGGACAATCCGCTTGTGGTTATTCCCTAATTCCTTAGGTGAAAAACACTAATACTTAAGCAATGAACCTTAATTCCTTAAGTGCTCGATTAACCTAAGAATCTAATGTGAAATTGGAGGTTGAACTCTAACTGTTCACCTAAATTGATTAGGCCTGAACTAGTTAGAAAGCTGGAAGTTACCTAAGCTTCAACCATGATTCCTCACTAGCGAAGTTCTTCATCGGTTCTGGATTTGTCAATCCAGCGATTCTGCTCCACTCCTCAACTTGTTCACCTCAGGATCTAGAAGTCGATCTACTTGCTTATAGATTCAAGACTCCATTGCTAACCTTTGCAATCCCAACCTTAGGGATTTAGAACTCCATTGACTTCGGTTCCATCGAAGGATTGAGGAACGTCATGGAGGAGAGGATTAGAGAGAGAAAAATTGTGTAGTGAGATGTTCGAAGTGTCTAATGAATGTTCTCTGTTCTGTTATTTCGGATCTGTGTATGCGTGTGTGTTTTTCACAAAATATGTACAACCTATATATATGTTTCTACCTAACTAACTTAACTGATAACTTAGAAAACTTAAGTTAACGACTAAACTAACTAGTTACACAGTTTACAGAGTAACTAACTAATTACAGCTCAGCTCTTAATAGGATCCAGCTCAGCCTTAGCTAATTTACAGCGCAGCACCAGCTAATTGACAGCTCACTACTTAAGTTACTAAGGTTGCAGCAGTGGAGAAGAAGGCAATGGAAGCGAAAACAGTACTGCACCAGGTGTGTGTTGTTGGAGTGAAGAAACAGGGTTTAAGTTACTGCTTTTACGCTTCAGCTTGCTGGGTTTTCGCTTGAGCTGATTAACTCTCGCTTGGACGAATTGAAAATATGTAATGCAGAATGGCTTTCTCGCTCAAGCGTGATAGAGTAGCTTAGGCGAAAGGTGATGTTTTGAGGTCACGCTTGAGCGTAGGCTTGCTTTGCTTGAGCGAACCTTGACCCTCACCCGAGCGAATTAAACTATTGCTTAAGCGAATTATCTTTTCAATCAGCATTTCTGAAATGGACGCTCGGGTTCTTCCTTTTATTTTCAATCGATTCCTTGTTCTCTTTTGGAGTCGGTATCTTGGAAGTCTTTGCAGTCAACTTTTCGTTAATTCTTTTCGGTCAACCCTTTGAAGTCTCGCCCAGTCAGTTTTGTGAACTTCCTTCAGTCGGATTTACGAATTCTTACTCGGCTTTTTGTAATTTTCACTCGGATTTGTCTTCTTTTCTCGAGTACACCCTGTTCCTGCACCATTAAACAGCTAATGGCCTAGCATTTATACGCTGGCTGCTTAGTGAATTTATAAATACTTCAAAATTCCTTAACTAATTAATATTTTCAATCGTTTTCTTACATAAATGAAGTACTTTTGAAATTCATAACTAAAACATGAATTGTTATTAAATTATTAAATAATACTAACAAACTAACCAATAATTACTGAATAATGTTAAATAAAAAGGTGAAATAATTAAGTCTTTTCAAGACTTATCATCAGTCACAAATAGTAGATGATTACTTCTCCGAAGACCGGTTATACGAGTATCCGGTTTATATATCTGATGTCTCTGTATGATGAGAGCGGATTGGGCGTTCTGGAGGTCCTTCACACCGTCCTTACGCGTTTATGTGGGCGAAAGGTGGTGTCACCTGCAAAGATTCTCCGACGCTCAAGTCAGTGATGATATTCCAAGTGAGGAATGTTTTTCAGAGAGTAATTATAAGTTGATAGAGTCAAAAGATCCCTCCCTTCGTTGATGAAGAGAGTTCATATACCTGATTGGCTCGATATTCAAAGATCCGTTAGTGGGGAACCACTAACCTCCAATAACGCCTTAAATTATTATTTTATTGCGCACTTACCAGTATGATTGGGTCAAGTGGCCATTTTATATTGAGCGTAGGGAGTATAGGCTAGAATTAAGGGACAAATTGACCATTCCCGTGAGTAGATTTTGGCTCGTAGTGCAGGGAATTATTGATCGGTCCCTGTAATAATGCCTTTTGTCTTCTGTATAGTGATGTATACCCTATCCGGTGTTATGGTGTTATCCTGGACAACCGGTATAGGGAGAGTGCCTGATACGGAATGAGAGTCCGGATGTATACCGATAACACCGGTTGCACGTTGGCAAATTGGAAAAGACGTTGAAATATGTCTTGTAGATCGGATACCGGTATCAAGACCGGATCATATGTCCCCTAGCTTGTGTGAGGGACTGTGTAGTTGTTCACATAAGCTAATCAACCTGCGAAAGGCCTAGATGCCGGTATAGCTTTGCAGGAATCATTTTTATGCATGTGTGCTGTTCAGCATTTATATCACGAGGAACCATCCTAGGGTTGAACGTTCCGTTGTCATGATGTTGTTATAACGGTTTCAGACAAAGATTCGCAGTAGGAGAATACCAAAAGTTTCTTGAAAATAGAAGACCCTTGAAATTCGAGTGACGTCTATAAAGCATAGATTGCATCGCATGATTAGACATTAAATGCCTTTAATCACGTGTGCGAGCAGTTATTGCATTTAAGACGGAAATCTCAGTAACCGTCGTTTGGGGTTTAATGGGCCTACAATTTCTAAAACTTCTGGGCCCAGCGGAGAGGCCCTTTGACGAATTGATATTGTTTTGGCGCCCATGAATTTAGAACGACTGTGTCGTTTGACTCGTGAATCAACGCGTTTAGTCGTGAACGACACAACCTCAAGAGTTGGTAACCGAACCCTTTCGTTTCCTATAAAAGAAACACTTAGCAGATTCTGGGTTCCACTCATTTCTGATTTCTTAGCAAAACTCTGCAAAAATTTTGTAAGGACGCTTGCCGCTTATTTTGCGAAGCTTTTCTCAGTCTTCATCTTCCTTATCATCTGAGGTAACCATTTTTCTTTCCCCTGTTATTTTCGTCTTCTTTTGCTCTGCTGTTTTTACTTGAAAAGAATGTATCTTACTAGGGGGAGATTAACTTCTCGCAACCCTAATTATCATGGGGGAAGAATCCTTGTGATTCTTCCGAGGGCTGTGTCATGTCGCTCAGAAAGGGGATCTTACTCACGGTGAAGAGTGACTTTTCCCTTCTCAGAGTCGTCCTCTGATTGTAGTCGCTCTGAAAAGTGAGATGAGTAATGATTGTTACCCTTCTGACGATGTGACTTTTTATCGTAGAGTAGAGATTTTTGTTCACGCTACTCAAACGATGATTGGAGAAGGAATCTCTGGGGACCAAATTGTTCTAAAAACAGCAGAAGGTCTGTACAGTGTAGTCGCCTCTCGGTTAAATTGGGAAGAACTCCAGGCTAAGTGGCCCTTCTGCTGGATAGTTGACGAGTTTAAAAACTTAGCCTCCCATCATGCGAATGAGGACGGGGCTTGGATTCAGCCAAGGTTTACAGTTTGCGCTGATGAGGAAATGAAAAAATGGTTCAGGGTATTTGCACCGCTCCCTACAGAACGGATATACCACGTTGTCCCAGATGAGCGTTCGGTATATATGCATGATTTTGTATTTCATCACCTCGGAGTTTGTTTCCCCTTATCTGAGTTTCAAATGTGTGTATTAAGGTTCCTAAATTATGCACCTTCTCAACTCTATCCGAACGGTTGGGGACTCGTCCGTGCTCTAGAAGTATTGGGAGACTACTTCAACTTTACGCCCACCGTAGCGATGCTGTTCTACTACACTCAGGTAGTTCGGAGGGCTAACAAGCAAGGCGGTGTAGGCCTAATCACACTCCGGACTCTATGTTCCTTCGTGAACTTCGAATCCTACACCGATTCGGCTAAAGTTGACGGGAAGTCATTTAAGTCCTTCTTTACCCGGATATCAATTAAGAAGAATAAGCCCATCTTCTGGAAGACCGAAGAGGATCTTAATAAATTTCCCCTGAGCTGGACTCATGAGCATTTTCTCCTGAACTCTTCAGCATACTTCACCCATCAGTCTGAGCTATCTACTGAAACGGCGACGGTGTTATTCGCCCTTGAAGCATATTCTACACGCTTTAAAGCATTTTTGTGTAGACGTCTTTTGAGTAGTTCAAGTGCAGTCCGGGATGAATATCTCCGTAATTCTCATTTTATTCTTTTTTTCCTTCTTTGTTAACTGTATTGAGTATTTCTTTGTTGCTAACACGTTTTATTTATGTATGTAGGTGAAATAGAGCAAAAATCTCCGGACATGGACAAGTTGAAAAACTTGAAAGTAGGATGTAAATCTGCAGCTGTCGAGAATGAAATCCTGCCTAAGAAGGATTCTGTGAAGTATTGTTCCGAGTTGATAATTCTAACCTCGGATGTAGAAGGGGAGATTCCACTGGTAGAGGGCGGCTCAACTGGTGTTGGTGCAAGTACGAGTCAGCCCAAAATCACAGAGAGGAGGAGGAAGATCAAGAATGACCCTTCAGGAGGACCAACGAAGAAACATAAACCTTCAAGAAGTCCGAAAAGGGCAAGAGCTTCAAAAGGTAAAGCTGTAGAGACCTCAGATACAGCTGAAGTTTCTTCTGGACTCCATAAGGGTGTTCCTTCTGGGGTCCCTGGATCTAGTCCGATCTCTTTCCCCACTACTTCATTCCTTACTCCCTTCCTCTCATACCGGGGGACAACTCCAGCAATTCTTCCTCAGCCGTTATACGAACTCCAGCCCACGCTTAAAACTAAAGAAATCAAGGAGGCGTGTGAGGCCGGAAAATGGCAGTTAGCAGAACTGACTGGGATGCTTCACTCACTCAGTTTGTTAGCTGATGATGTTGACAAGGTTGATGAGCTGAGTGATAAAGTAGAACAGCTCAACCTCTCATCGGGGAAGGATAAAGCCACCCTAAGATTAATGGAAGATCGCCTTGCCAAGTCTAAAGAGTTCAGAGATATTATGAACAAGGAAAATCTCAAGCTCAAAACCATGCTTAAAGACTTGGAGGGTAAATTGGCGGAGAAGGAGGAGATGCTTGGTAAATCACAAGAAGAACTCCGTAGCAGTCAAGCCAAACAAGCTGATCTTGAAGACAAAAGCAAGGCTGCTGCGGAGGATCATTTCAAACAAGCAGAGGAGTGGTCCCAGAAGGAGAAGAAGTTCCTCCTTGAGATCAAGGGACTGAAGGCTAGGAGCACGGAGTCCCAAGGATCAGATGGAGATCTTTCAAGATTACAGGAAGAATTGGCTGTAGCAAGAGCTGAGGCGGGGGAAGCCATTGATATATGCAACCAGGTTGCTGAAGAATCCTTCGGCCTGGCTATACGTCAAGTCTTCTACCGCATCCCACTGCGAAACTAAACCTTTATGGAATGAATCCATTTTATGAATTTCATGGAGGGAAGCTATTCGCAGTGGTTGAAGATCGTCTTGAAGATCCTCCGGAGTCCTTATACGGTTTGCCCCCTCTTCCCAAGGGTCAAAGTATGGGTCCGGATTCTGCTGTTCCTAAACCAGAGGGCATCTCATCTGAAGGAGGTGCTGAGGCACCTGAAGAGAAAGCTCCGGAAGAAATCCCAAAAGAAGGAACGCAAGAACCTGGAGAAGGGGAAGGACAAAAAGAGACAGAAGAGCAAGTTCCTCCTCTGTAGTTTTGCTATTTTTTGTATGTAAAGTTGTGTACCGGGATCAACTCTGGTTAGGGTCAATTATATGTAATCTTGCTTTTTATGAATGAATAAAATTCACTTCAGAAATTTGTCTTCAATACTTCATGTATATATCGTTTGAGTCATTGATAATCCGTTCCGTATAATAAACATTGAGGTCGGATTGAAATAATTGCCTCGAAAATTAGACAATAAATAAATTTAGAACGGAGAAATATATACATGAATACTGTCCCCAACTATAAATATGTTAAGGAATAGATACCTGTCATAGGGCATCATCCTTAAGTCTATTGGGGAGAAAAGGGGTCGATCCGTTGTTCACAGGAGCGGTGTCTCAAGACGGATGACTAGCATTAATTGGTGTTATTCTCACAGGGAGGTTCACAGAGTCAATCTGTTGTTCGATGTGAGAGTATTGTTTCGAGCTCATTGAACTGCAAAGATACATAAAAATGATGGTTGTGTCTTCCATCATAGGGATAGTGATGGGAACTTGTTCATGCCAGGAGTTGTGTCATCAAATCACAGATTAGGTGATTAAGATCATCCGTCCTGGGGAAGTACACTACGCCAGGAGTTACATCATTGAATCACAGAATAAGTGATTGAGATCATCCGTCCTGGGGAAATACGCTACGCCAGGAGTTACATCATCGAATCACAGAATGAGTGATTGAGATCATCCGTCCTGGGGATGTACGCTACGCCAAGAGTTACATCATCGAATCACAAAATGAGTGATTGAGATCATCCGTCCTGGGATGTACATTTCGATCGTTAGGGTACAGAACTGAGTTTTCAATTTCGTTATTAAATCCGGTATCGAGACAGGGTCATCATCCTATTTGTCCCCTAGCATGTGTGAGGGACTAGTAAAGTGGCTCATATAAGCTACATCGTCTGTAATGAATTTGGATACCGGATGATATTCATCGTTTATAGAAAGTCATTACGTGGTTGCGTAAATATCCGTTCTTGGAATGCAGTTCCGTTATCGTAGATCTTCTTAGGACGGATCTGTGCAAAAAGTTTTTTGTGTGGGAATCCCAGAAGTTATTGAAACTTGCAACCCTTGGTATTCGAGAAACAGTTGCAATGTTTCTCATGATTGGACATTTAATGCCTTTAATCACGTGGGCAAGCCATTATTGCCTTAAATATGCACATCTTTATAACCATCACTCGGGATTTTCATGGGCCTAAAATTTAAATTCTGAGGCCCATTTGAGAGGCCCTTTGACGAATTGACGCTGATTAAAAGTGTTTATGAAATGGCAGTCTTGTGTTTATGAAAAAGGTGTCGTTTAAAAGTGTCGTTTGGTCGTAAACGACATAACCTTCGACTCCTTATAAAAGGAGAACTTAGTAGATTCAGAAGTCACTCAGTCTTTGCTTCCCTGACGAAACTCTGCAAAAATTTTGAGAAGACATTCCTGTTTGCTTGTGTGAGATTTGATTCTCCATTTCTCTTCATTCTTAGGTAACCTCTCTTTCGTCTTCTCGTTTTTTTCTTCTAGTTTTTCTAAATGTCTGGGAGAGGCTTTGCTAGCTCCATCCATGTTGGCCGTAGGGGAAGAGGAGGGAGAGTGTTGTCTCGGACTTCCCCGAGTCGTGGTGGGAGGATCCCTGTGATCGTCCACTCAAATCCACTTCATTCAGAGAGGGAGGCGTTACCCTACTCGAGGCGAAGGGTGATAATACCCTCCTCAGAATCCTCTTCTAGCGAGAGTGAGGGGAGCACTGATTTGTACCTCTCTGATGATGTTAGTTTTTATCGCAGCGTAAAGGCGTTTAAGTTAGCTGTAAAGAAGATGACTGGAGAGATTACCTCTGCCAGCGGCGCACCATCTCAACAATATATTGTGAAGACAGCTTCTGGACTATGCAATGTAGTTGCACACCAGATTGACTGGGTGAAGTTCCAGCAGATGCATCCATACAGCTGGGTGGCGGATGAATTTCGCGCCATACCGTCCATACACGCTCGGGAGGATGGAGCAAGGTTGGAGCCTCGCTTCAGTGTTTTCAAAAAGGAAAAGTTCAAGAAGCGTTTCATGGTATTGGCCCCTCTACCCTCAGAACGGATATGTCATACACCGGATGAGAGGTCGATATATATGTATGACTTCCTCTTCCTGAACTTAGGCGTTCACTTTTCTCTCACCAAGTTTTAAATGGGGGTCTTGAGGTTTTTAGACTGTGCCCCCTCACAGCTTCACCCCAACGGATGGGGTTTGATCCGTTCTCTTGAAGTGCTTGGGGAGCACTTTAATTTCACACCGACGGTGGCCATGCTCTTTTACTTCACACAGGTGGTCCATCGTGCCAACAAAGAGAAAGGAGGAGTAAGTTTGATAATCCTTCAGACTAACTCCAAAGTCATAAACTTTGAGTCATACACTGACTCAGCAAAAGTGGATGGGTGTTCGTTTAAATCTTACTTCACCAGGATTCGTGTGAAGCCCAACGACCCAGTTTTTTGGCTGAATAAAGACGGGATTCAAGAATTTCCCGTAGCCTGGACTCATGAACACTTTTTGTTGACGTCCCAGGCTTACTACACCGATGAGGATGAGTTAACCCCAACATCGGTCTCTGTTCTTTCTACACTTCAGTTGTACACCGCCTCGCATAAGTTTTTCTCTTGCAGGCATCTGCTAGGGTCGGAAACTACCCACGAAGAATACTTGCGTAATTTTCTGTGATTTTTTATTTTCCTTCTTTTTATGTCTTGATGTCTTCTGCTACTAATGATCTTTCTATCTGATTATGCAGTTGAAATTGGAGCTGAGTCACTAGAGATCGATAAATTGAAGGGCCTCAAGGCTGAAGGGAAATCCGTCGCGGCTGAAAACAATATTCAGCCAAAGCGGAATTCTAAGAAGGCTACTGTCGAGACCATCATACTTACTTCGTCTGCTGGTGATGATATTCCTTTATTGGAGGGCGGATTTGACATACCGGAGTCTCAACCCTCCCCCAAAAAACCAAAGGCCGGAAAGAAGAGGACGAAAGCAGAACATGACTCTTCTAAGAAAGTGGAGTCTCAGCCTTCTCCCAAAAAGAAAAAGACTTCCGGAGGGGCAGCTGATCCTAGGGCCTCTAGAGGAAAGGGGATTGAAGAGACAACAACGGCTGCCCCCAGCAATGTGATTACCTTCGGCGCCAGGCCAATAAGTTCTTACTTTGCGCCCAAGGTTTCCTGTCCTCCTCCAGGGAATTCCAATCTTGCCCCATACCTAGTGTATGAGGGTCCAGTGCCTCAATGTATCCCTCATTCTCCGTATAAGCTGAAGACTTTAGAGCCTGGAGAAGTAACTCGAGCTTGTGACGTTGGGCAATGGCAACTGGCTGAATTATCCGGTCTTTTGAGATCGGTTCGCGGGCTGTCAGAAGATAATGAAAAACTTGGCCAGTTAACGGGCAAGGTTAACGACCTGAACATTGCCGCAGCTAAGGACAGAGCGACCATTCTTCGCTTGGAAAATCGGTTGGAGGCTTCCAAGGAAGAAGGGTACAAGAAAGACGAGGAAATCTCTAGGCTGAAATATCTTGTTAACGAGTTGGAGGCTCAAGCACTTGACCAGAAGAAAATCAATTCCGACCTCCACGCCAGCCTCTGTACAGAGAAGGAGCATTCGGCCAAGTTAGGAGAGGAACTGAAAGAAGCCAAGGTCGTTTACTCGCAAGGAGTTGAAGACTGGGCCCGTAAGGAGAAGGAGTTGTTACTAAAACTGGCGAGTTCGAATGACGAGGTCAAAGTTCTGAAAGCGGATCTGACTGCTGCAAATACCCGAGCGGAAGAGGAAGAGGCTGTGGATATCTGCAACCAGGCAGTCGAGGAATGTTTTGGGCTTGCTGTTCGTCAGATTCAATACCGGAATCCCAAAGTGGAACTCAATTTGAACGGTATTGATCCGTTCTATGAGTTTCATGGAGGGAAACTGGTAGCTTTGGTTGATGATCGTTAGGAGGAACCGCCAAACACCATATATAAGCTAGCTCCTCTTCCCAAAGGTCAGTCAATAGGACCTTCTCTCCTAACTCCCATCACCCAGCAGCTTAGAAGTGAAGGAACAAGTGCTGATGTAGGTAAAGCTGCTGGTGAAAGGGGAGGGGAGGCCGGAGATAAAGGCAAAGGAAAGGGCGGAGAGACAAGCCAACATAAATAGTGCCTTCCTTGTCTTGTAGTTTTTATTGATTCAAATCTGCTGTGTTCCGGGATCAGCTTCAGATTACTGAATCAATTCTTTAATGTAATTCATGATTTGATCAAATGAAAATACAACTTGCTTTATACGTTTGTCCGTTGAGAGTAATTTCAATAGAATCATTGTATATGTAATGATCCAATCCGGATGTAGACGCGTAAATATTATATCGGATAGCAGCAAACAAGTTTAGTTCTCATGTATGGGTACTTAAATAACCAAAGTCTCGGTTTGATAGAAAAGATAGAATATCTTTTGTTGTATTGAAATTGTTTACTTAAATCATATGTTTGGCATACATAAGCCTAGTAAAGGGCGCACCTTAATCTTTGATGATTAGGCTTTTCGATTATAAGTACCATAATGGGGGTCGCCGTTGTTAGGAAACATGTTGTTGTCATGAGAACGGCTTGCGATGTTAATCTTGAGGGGGAATGATTGTGAGAACGTTTTACCAAGTGTTCATCGCTCGGAATATCCATTAGTTGTTCGATACTGTCCCCAAGCATTATTGGGTGATCAGTTCCGAGTGAGCAATTGACTCTGAATGAGTGACTCCGGGTGAGGTTGGTTCTGGCTATGTCATCCGGGAAATTCCATTACCCCTCAAGTTGCTCAGTAAAAGCATATACGTTTTAACTGAGTCTTATTTTTCATCAAGGACGATTTCCAGTGATATTTCCGAATGGAATTTCATTCGAGTGAGGACACTGAGTGGGAGTTCTTCTGATTGAGAATTCCGAGTGGAAACTCCTCTGAATGAGAGCTCCGAGTGGAAATTCTCCTGAGTGAACCTTCTTGGGTGGAAGGTTCTGAGTGATTCTTCAACCGCATTCGGAGTTTAGACTTACAATTTGAGTTTCTATTCAGGCTCAAATTTTCTGAGTGCAAATTTTTCCGAATGGAGTATTGCTGATTGAAACTCTGAGGTGAAATATTTTCAACTTAAAGAATTCATGAGTCGGGCAATAAATTTGAAGTGTCTCCGAGTAAGGAATTCTAAGGAAAAGTATTTCCGAGTAAGGTTAAAGAGAGTGATGATTGATTCTTCGTGAGTCGGATTTTAATGAAATATTGCCGACTGAAGAATTTTAATAGTATGTATCGAACTTGAAGCATTTCCGAGTAAGGAATTCCAAGGGAAAGTATTTCCGAGTGGGGAATTCCTAAAGGAAATACTTTTCAACGATTTCACTGAGTGAAGCATTTTCGAATATCATAGCTCTGAGTGGAGCATTTCTGAGTAGGAAAAAAGGCCGAGTGAAATACTTCCAATTCACATGTGACATGGCACCGAATGGAATATTTCTGATTCCTTCACGGCACAGTAATGAATGGAGAATTTCTGAACGAAATGCTTCGGGTGAATACGCCTCAGATAGAGACATGCCCGAGTGAATTATTCTTGAGTCGGAAATAATGAGTCGGGCTTCGATAAAATATGACCCAAGCCTTTAAATAAGGAATTTCAACAGAAAGTATTACCGATTGAAGAATTTCCAGGAGAAGTGCTTCTGGGAAATTTAGAGTTCGGTGTCACTTACTTGTTATATTTGGAGTTCGGTTCGATCCTACAGTCCAAGCCTTTCACTGGGGTTCAATTTTGATCCTGTAACCCACGTCTTTCTTGGCGTTCGGTTTAATCCTACTAACCGTTCTTCACCGACGTTCGCCCAAACCTACTAGTCGTACTCGGAGTTCGGTTCAATCCTACAATCTGAGTCTTCAACACAGGGTTCGGATCAGGGCTAATCCTGAACCTACTGCACCCGTTACTTGGGGTTCAGTGTGGTCTTGAAAGAGAACCAGCTTACTGCGCCCAAGCCTTCTCCGGTGTTCGGTCATACCTACTAACCGTACTTGGAGTTCGGTTTGGTCCTACAATCCAAGCCTTCATCGGTGTTCAGCCAAACTTACTAACCGTACCCAGAGTTCGGTTTTATCCTACAATCTGGGTCTTCAAATGGGGTTCGGTACAGCCTTATATAAAGGTCTGATCCTACTGCGCCCTTTTCCTGGGATTCGGTATGGTTTTTGCAAGAGGACCAATCCTACTATGCCCAGGTCTTCAATTATTCATACATATTCGAGGAGTTACATCGTCAACTACAGAATGGGTAGTTGAGATCATCCGTCCTGAATATCTCTGTGCATGCCGGATGGACTGAAAATCACAGCATAAAAAGCTCGAAAGAGTTAAGTAGACGTATGAGATTCTTATTGAGCAAAAATAAGAATTACAATAAAAGCGTAGCTGGGATTATGATATAATGATTTCTCTGTTGAACAATCTCAAGTGAGGAGAAAAGAGTGCATGTTGCTCCAGCAGCTAGCTATAATAAATGCGCAAGTTCTGGGTATTCCACTTGTTTCGGATTGGAGTGCCATCAAGGTTTTCAAGGAGGTAAGAGCCTTTTCCAGCAATCTCGGATACCCTGTATGGGCCTTCCCAGTTTGGGGCTAGTTTTCCTTGATGAGCGAATTTATTTCCCACACTTGCTTTCCTTTAAACCAAATCTCCGACGTTGAAAGTCTTTGATTGGACTCGTTTGTTATATCGAAGAGCGACTTTGGCTTTGATGGCCTGATCTCTAATGAATGCGTCTTCTTTGAGTTCTTGTATGACATCCATTTCTGATGCCAAGTTAGCGTTATTGCCTTCTTCAGAGAAGTATTTGACCCTGGTAGAAGCAATTTGTAGTTCCACAGGTATCATTGCCTCCACCCCATAGGTCAGGCGATATGGGGATTCATTGGTGGAAGAATGAGGTGTTGTGCGATATGCCCAAAGGACGTGACACAATTGGTCTGTCCATCCGCCCTTGGCTTCACCAAGACATTTCTTCAGTCCTTTCAGCACTTCCCTGTTGGCCACCTCAGCCTGGCCGTTAGTTTGGGGATGTTCGACGGAGGAAAATATCTGGGTTATTCCTAACCCTTTAAGTAAATCTGTAAATTTCCTGTCCGTGAATTGGGTGCCATTGTCTGTGACAACCCGTGCTGGGACTCCGAATCGTGTTATGATATTTTCATACATAAAACAACGAGTTCGGGCTGAAGTAATATGCACCACCGGCTCTGCTTCAATCCACTTAGTGAAATAATCGACCCCTACAATGAGATATTTGATGCCCCCAGGAGCAGTTGGGAAAGGGCCCAAAATATCCAATCCCCATTGGTAGAACGGCCATGGAACAGCGGATGTGAAGAGTTCTTCTGCCGGTGTGTGGTGAAGATTAGAGAATTTTTGGCAGGCATCGCATTTCTTGACAAAGTCAATGGAGTCCTGCTTTATTATGGGCCACCAATATCCCGCTCTGAGGATTTTTCTCATCAGACTTCTTCCTCCGGCGTGGTGTCCACATTGTCCTTCGTGCACTTCCTCCATTACTTCATGTACTTCATTCTCTCTCAGACAGATTAAGTAAGGTACTGAGAGTGCCCTTCTGTAGAGGTTACCATCTATCATAGTGAAGTATGGCAGTTCTCTCCTTATTCTTTTCTTTTCCTTCTCATCAGTAGGCAACTGCCCATCGGCCAAATAACGGATGTAGGGGGCCATCCATGTATCACCATAAAGGGAATTAGTCATTATGGCATTTAGAGAAGGGAAAAGACGAATGCTGGGCGATGTCAGTGTACTCTGGACCAACGTTGTGGTGCTGCCTGGCTTTTTGGTGCTTGCCAATCTAGAGAGTATATCCACTCTTGTATTCTCTTCGTGTGGAACATGTTTGAATTCCATTTTTGAGAATTTCTCTCTCAACTCTTTGACACAGTTTAAGTACAGTTGGAGTTGAGGTTCACGAGCTTGATAGTCTCCCAGGATTTATGAAATCACGAGTTGTGAATCACTGCATAGCGTCGCCTCAGAGGCTCTGATGTCAATCGCAGCTCGTAGTCCGGCCAAGCAAGCTTCGTATTCAGCTTGGTTATTGGAATTTTTGAAATTAAAACGAAGGGAGATCTCCAAGTGTACTCGATCATCACTTTCAAGAACTACACCTGCTCCAGAGCCCTTTTGATTCGATGAACCATCGACATAGATGGTCCAATGGACACAAGGTGTATCTGGATCTATCCCTGTCATTTCCACAATGAAATCGGCCAGGACCTGAGCTTTAATAGCGCCTCGAGGTTCATAGGATATATCAAACTCTGAGAGTTTGATGGACCATTTGATCATCCTCCCAACGAGGTCAGGCTTGATTAACACAGAGCGGAGTGGTAGATCCGTTCTTACCAGGATCGGATGTGCGTGAAAATACGGACGTAGCCGTCGAGAGGCCCAAACAACAGCGAGGGCGGCTTTTTCAATTTTTTGATACCGGATCTCAGCACCTTGTAATGTTTTGCTGGTGAAGTAGACCGGCCTCTGTCCATCAGGAGTTTCCTTTACTAAGGCTACGCCCAAAGCTTCATCTGAAATAGCCAAGTATAGGATGAGTATGTCTTCGGGGTCAGGCTTCGTAAGAATAGGAGGTTTGGACAACACCTCCTTAAGCTCTTGGAATGCTTGTTCCTGTTCCTATCCCCACTCAAATTTCTTAGACTTTTTTAGCACTTTATACAGAGGAAGTGATCTGTGAGCCATCTTTGGCATGAACCGTGCCAAGGCTGCTACTTTGCCATTCAGGGATTGGACTTCTCTCAGATTCTTTGGACTCTGCATGTTGAGAATCATTTGGCACTTCCCTGGATTGGCTTCGATGCCGCGTTGAGTTAACATGAAACCCAAAAACTTACCAGCTGGGACAGCAAAAGTGCATTTCAATGGGTTTAGCCTCATGTTAAATTCTCTCAAGCGGATAAACACTTGGCGTAGGTCTTCAATATTATCACCCCCAACCGATGTCTTGGCTATGATGTCGTCAATGTACACCTCAACAAGTTTGGTGTGCATGCCCTCGAACACCTTATTGATCATGCGCTGGTATATGGCTCCAGCATTCTTCAGGCTGAAGGGCATAACGGTGTAGCAAAAGACACCACGATCATTAATGAAAGCTGTTTTCTCCTGATCCTCCTCGCACATCGGAATCTGGTTGTAACCTGAGTACGCATCCATGAAGCTCAGGTATTGATAACCAGAGGAATCATCCACCATCCGATCTATGTTAGGAAGAGGATAAGGATCCTTTAGACAGCAACGATTAAGGTCCACATAGTCGATGCACATTCTCCATTTGCCATTGGCTTTCCGAACCATTACTACATTTGAAAGCCAAGAGGAATAATGGATTTCCCTGATAAATCCAGCCTTAAGCAATTCCTCGGTTTGTTGGCAAGCTGCTTTCTATTTCTCTGGTCCCAATCTTCTCTTCTTTTGGGCAACCGGTCTCGTCTCTGGGTAGACGGACAATTTATAACAGAAAGTAGGATCTATGCCAGGCATATCGCCTGTAGTCCATGCAAAGAGGTCTTTGAACTCCTGTAGGAGCAACAATAGTCGCTGCTCCATTTCTATATCTAGCTTGTCGTTAATATGGGTGACCTTTTATGGAGAATCTCCCAATACGATGTCCCTGGAACTTCCATCCGGTGTGGGCTTTGATGGGTTGGACAGATTAATGTGCAAATCTGCCCTAGGGTCCAGGTCGACAAGGCTCACCGAACCAGCAGCTATCCCACAATCATTGAGTTTCCTCTTTTTGTTGGAGGCTTCCAACTTTATCATATTTAGGCTCAGGTTATAACAGTACCTGGCCATCTCTTGGTCACCTCGGATGGATAAAACTGCATTGTCCTTATCGATAAACTTGATAAGGAGATGTGGAGTTGACACGACTGCCTCCATAGTGTGTTTAAATGTTGAAACAGGTTTTGATAATGACAAATGTGAAGACTAAGGCAAAGACTCCTAAAGGAAGAAAGGATATTACCATGAAGCCAATATGATGAATTTGCAACACATGAATACAAGCCATATGGAACATTAATTGTTATCATCAAAAAGGGGGAGAATGAAGTTGCATATGTAAGTATGCAAAGTAGTTTTGATGAATGACAAAGTATTCATGATGATGATGGAATGGAAAAGGTTCAGAAACAAGAAGGTTCAAGCACAAAGACAATGGCTAAGAACAAAGAGATGAAGATGCCTCACAAAGAGTTAAAGAAACATGAGCTATGGAAGACAAGGTTGATGACATAAACTAAATCATGAAGAACAAGCTCATAAGTTGAAGAAGAATCAAGGAAACAAGCATGAGGATCAAAGGAATAAGCCATGGGTCAATACATATCAAGAACATATCAAAGACCTTGAAGAAGTACATGTGCTAATCGATTAAACCATTGCCATAATCGATTACATAGGTTCTGGAATGAACATAATCGATTATAGATAAAAGGCTAATCGATTACCAATTGAAAAGATTGAAGACTGAGCATCAGGTATTTGGAATAATCGATTACAAGGAAGAATCTAATCGATTACGTAAGTTCTGTTTTGTCCATAATCGATTACATGAAGTCCTAATCGATTACCATGCTGCGAGACACAAAATAAGAGCATCAGGTATTAATCATAATCGATTACAAGGCAAGGAATAATCGATTAGAATGGTTCTGTTTCTAAGATAATCGATTACAATACAAATGCTAATCGATTACCTGCTGCATAATACTGAAGATTTCAAAAGCTAATCGATTACAGCTCGAAGGCTAATCGATTACCATAGTGTCAGAACGTGGGAAAATGCTTTTAAGTGGAACTCCAGCTCATTTCTTCACTCCCACTTTATGCCCACTTGAGGTATCCGTTGGAGACACTATGCAATAGCTGAAAACCCTAAAAATGGCTATAAAAGAAGCATGGATTCAAGCAAGAGAAGCAAGAGACCAAGGCACAACACAAGGCAATCAACATCCTTCTTCTAGAGGTCTTCTTATCAGATTTCTCTTGTATATTCTGCAACTCTTGATTCCAAACTTGCATATTGCTTAAGAGTTGTTAGATTGTGAGTTTCAATTTGCATATCCTCTCTTGTTGAGAGTTAGAATTTGTGAGAGCTTTCATTTGTGTATCTACTCTATTAAGAGAGTTAATTGATTGTAAACACAACACCAAACACAAGGTATTCACTCTAGGTTGAGTGATTGTTCACTCTAGGTTGAGTGGTCACAAAGGTTGGGATTCAACCTTTGGGTATTGAGAGATTGTGAGATTGGGTGGGTTGCCCTTTGCTTGTGAGGATTGAGTTCTTGAGTGTGGGACACTAGGAAGCTGCAATTGCTCAAAGCTTGTATCTCAAATCTTCAATAGTGGAATCCTTCAAGTGGGTTGCTTGAAGGCGAGACGTACACCGGGTTGGTGGAACTCGTTAAATTTGGTTTGCATTTCTCTCTACCTTGAACTCTTTATACAACTGCGCATATAAACTGTTTGTTGAAATGCTTGAGCTGAATGTGTGAATCAAAAGTTGTTGTTCAAGTAGAAAACTAACTTTGCATGCCAAGTGTTTGATAATTTGCTTGAATCAATATTTGGTGAAGTTCTTAAAAAATTGGAATTTGCTATAACTTGCCAAGTATCTAGAACATTGTTTCCCATCAACTCTTGTGTGATACTTACTTGATTGCTATTACTTTTCACATGCACACAAGGTGTTTGATAACTTGAATGAGCTGAATCTTTATAGGAAACATCACATCATTTCTTAAATAAATCTGTGCACTCTAACTGTTTGATAAATTGTTCAAACCAATAACTTGCTTGTTTATCACATTTAAAGCTAAATATTGTCATTGCACATCAAGTGTGTCATAGTGTGATATGTGCATAAAAGTTGTTGTCTCTTCATCATTGCATCATTTGTATATTACTAACCATTTCCAAGGGGATTCCGCGCGAAAATTTGAAACACTCAATTCACCCCCCCTCTTGAGCGTTGAGGCCTTGGCTAACACATAGCATTCAGGGTGGGGCGTCCTATGATGCCGTTGAATGGTGACTCGACATCGATTACCAGCACTCAGGATTTAACCGTTCTGGCTCCTGGCTCACCTTCAAAGGAGATAAGGGTATCAAGGTATCCCTTTATTGGTTGCTTTGCACCACTGAAAGCTGTTAGTTCCTGTATGTAAGGCTGTAAGTCCGAGTCATTAAAACCCATCTTTTTAAAGCAATTATAAAAAATAACATCACAGGAACTTCCCTGGTCAAGAAGAATTCTTCGGA
Organism: Clitoria ternatea; assembly: GCA_037962975.1. NCBI lineage: Eukaryota > Viridiplantae > Streptophyta > Magnoliopsida > Fabales > Fabaceae > Clitoria > Clitoria ternatea. Next base: position 33,661,629 of record CM075672.1, on the reverse strand, counting down.
CGTCCTTGTTGGCTATGACTGCAACGATGACTACAGCATCATCTCCACCAGGAATGGTAGGACCAAAATCCTCATCAGAGAATGAAATTATTGGAGCTTCAACCCCTCCTCTGTAAGGACGATTGTCTTTAACTTTTCCTTGTACAGACAGAATCATTCTATGATGATTCTTTCGGGCTGTAATTGAAGCTCCTCCCCCAGCGAACCCTCCAGTGATCATATCAATCACTTCACGCCGGCCTTGACGCTGTTGCTAGGGCATGTTATCTCTGTGTGCTATATCATCAGTCATTGCACCTTTTTGTTTCTCCGCAGCAGAGAATTTTCTAACCGGATTACGGTTATTGTCATCCCCATCGTCTGGATCTCTTTCTCTTTTCTCATTCCGATCTGCCCTGTCAAAGGATTTTTCTTTGAACAGGTACTGCTTTAATTTGCCTTCTCTAATTAACGTTTCGACTGCGTTCTTTAGAGCTTGGCATTCATCAGTGGAATGACCTGTTTGTTCATGAAAGTCACAGTACTTGCGGGGATTCCTTGGTCTCTTCATAGGGGCTGGTCTTCTGATGCCATAGATGCTGAAGGCTGGCCATCCTACTTCTCTTAGAATTTGAGATGGCCTGGCTGACAGAGGTGCATAATGGCTAAAGGAATTAACACGCTTTTCTAGAGGTCGAGGAGAAGAGTTATTAACCTTGGGGTTGTTGAATGGCCTCTCCATGTGTTATGACCTTATTTTTTCCTTATCTCTCCGCGGCTGTGAAGGTGGTGCTGGTGGCTTTTTCTTCATAGCCATAGCCTTTAGGTGCATCTCTATACCCACATATTTTGAGGCTTTTTTCCTGAACTCCTCAAATGTTGTTGGCGGGCTTTTTGCTAGTGAGAGAGCAAAGGCTGATCCTGGCTGCAGTGCCTCGATAACGATATGCAGCTTAATGGATTCTGTGAGGTTAGGAACCAGGGATGCTTCCTTGTAGAACCTCTTCAGGAAATCTTTTAAGCTTTTGTTTTCGCCTTGCTTAATTTGAGCTAAAGTATGAGATGTCCTGGGCACATCTCTAGAGATGACAAAGTGAGTTTCAAAAGTAGCTGCCATTTCAGCCCAAGAATCTATGGATCCAGAAGGTAAACCCTTAAACCAACCGAGGGCCTCTTCTGATAATGTTCGTGGGAACATTCAACACATCACATCTTCGTCAGCCCCTAAGTACATGGCTTCAAATACGTAAGCATCAAGATGCTTAGTAGGATCAGTTTCGCCATTATACTTTCCAATGGAGAGTGGCTGAGTGGTTTGAAGATGTTTGGGGATATGGACACTCATAAGTCTCCTTGAAAAAGGAACTTTGAGCTTGTAAGTTACAGGGGGTGCTGTAATTAGCTTTCTCCTTCCCCGAGCAGCTCCATCATCAGAATCGTGGGTCTATTCTCTCCCCTCAAATGTGGGGATGTTTAAGTATTGAAGAGTTATGGATTTTTCTCCATCGGTTGTATGGGGAGTGTCTCTTGTGCGAGATGACTCCTTGTCCTCACTCTGTCTTCTCTCTCTTCGCAATTCTGCGAGTTCACTTTGGAGTTGACTAATCAACTCATCACGAGGATCGGGGTTAGACACTGTTACTATCTTCTTTGCGCTGCCCCCATGAGAATCGAAGTTAAGCTTCCTGAAAACGTTGGGGTTGGTTCTGTCTTCAGGCTGATTTTCTACGAAATCATGTGCCTCGCCTTCCATTGATGATTACTTGTTCTTTCACAGGATATAGGAATAATTTTATCGTGTCCCACTGGGCGTGCCAATAATCTGTCCTGAACCGGGGTCAAGAGATCTGGTATCTGTTCAGTCACAAATAGTAGATGATTACTTCTTTGAAGACCGGTTATACGAGTATCCGGTTTATATATCCGATGTCTCTGTATGATAAGAGCGGATTGGGCGTTTTGGAGGTCCTTTACACCGTTCTTACGTATTGATATGGGCGAAAGGTGGTGTCACCTGCAAAGATTCTCCGACGCTCAAGTCAGTGATGATATTCCAAGTGAGGAATGTTTTTCAGAGAGTAATTGTAAGTTGATAGAGTCAAAAGCCCTCCCTTCGTTGATGAAGAGAGTTCATATACCTGATTGGCTTGATATTCGAAGATCCGTTAGTGGGGAACCACTAACCTCTAATAACGCCTTAAATTATTATTTTATTACGCACTTACCAGTATGATTGGGTCAAGTGGTCATTTTATATTGAGCGTAGGGAGTATAGACTAGAATTAAGGGACAAATTGACCATTCCCGTGAGCAGATTTTGGCTCGTAGTGCAGGGAATTATTGATCGGTCCCTGTAGTAATGCCTTTTGTCTTCTGCATAGTGATGTATACGCTATCCAGTGTTATGGTGTTATCCTGAACAACCGGTATAGGGAGAGTGCTTGATACAGAATTAGAGTCCGGATGTATACCGATAGCACCGGTTACACATTGGCAAATTGGCAAAGACGTTGAAATATGTCTTGTAGATCGGATACCGATATCAAGACCGGATCACCAAGGTTATCCAAAATGTACAAAACTCAAAGATTACATCTATAAGAACCGATCATGGGGGAGAATTTGAAAACCAATCTTTTGAAGAGTTTTATGAAAAACATGGTATTGGTCATAATTTTTCAGCTCCTAGAACTCCACAACAAAATGGAGTAGTTGAAAGGAAAAATAGATCTTTGGTGGAGCTTGCAAGAACCATGTTAAACAAAAATAACATTGCGAAACATTTTTGGGCCGATGCGGTAAATACCGCTTGTCATGTTATGAATAGATGTTTGATAAGGCCTATTCTAAAGAAAACCCCCTATGAGCTTTACAAAGAAAGAAAACCCAATATTTCTTATTTTCACATATTTGGATGCAAATGCTATGTGGTTAACAATGGAAAAGATAATCTAGGAAAGTTTTATGCAAAAGCTGATGAGGCAATCTTTCTTGGATATTCTTCATCTAGTAAATCTTATCGAGTTTTTAACAAACAAACAAATACCATTAAGGAGTCTATTCATGTGAAATTTGATGAAAATAGCCATAACTCCCTGAGAAAGGAAGATGTTGATATCTTATAGGTACACTCCAAGAAATGAGCTTGGATGATAAAGAAGAAGTCAACAATGAAGGAGGCACAACACAACATGAGAAACCACAACAAGAATGGATCATTTTGAAGGACCATCCCTTGGACAAAGTCATAGGTGAAATGACAAAAGGTGTAAGTACTTGAAACGCTATTAGAAATGCATGTAATCACTTAGCGTTTGTATCACAAATAGAACCCAAGAATATTAATGAGGCTATTATTGATGAACATTGGATATTGGCCATGCAAGAGGAATTGAACCAATTTGAAAGAAATAAAGTATGGGAACTAGTGCCAAGACCCAATGATCACCAAATAATAGGAACAAAATGGGTTTTTAGGAATAAGTTAGATGAAAATGGAATAATAACTAGAAACAAAGCTAGACTTGTAGCAAAAGGATATAATCAAGAAGAAGGTATTGATTATGAAGAAACATATGCTCCCGTAGCTAGATTAGAAGCCATTAGATTATTGTTGGCTTTTGCTTGTTGTATGGATTTTAAACTTTATCAAATGGATGTCAAAAGCGCTTTTCTAAATGGCTATATTCAAGAAGAAGTTTATGTAGATCAACTTCCCGATTTTGAAAATCATAAATTTCCAAATCATGTCTTTAAATTGAGAAAAGCCTTATATGGTTTAAAACAAGCTCCAAGAGCTTGGTATGAAAGACTTAGTAAATTTCTCCTAGAAAATAATTTTGAAAGAGGAAAGGTTGATACTACACTGTTTATAAAGCATAAAAATAATGACATTCTTTTGGTACAAGTTTATGTTGATGACATAATATTTGGTGCTACTAACGAGATTCTTTGTCAAGAGTTTGCTAAGATTATGCAAAATGAATTTGAAATGTCCATGATGGGAGAACTCAATTTCTTCCTTGGATTACAAATCAAACAAACAAATGAAGGGACTTTATTAGTCAAACAAAATATTGCAAAGAACTACTCAAAAGATTTGAAATGGACAAGGCAAATGAGATGGCTACACCCATGAATACATCCTGCTACCTAGACAAAGATGAGAAAGGCAAGGCTGTTGAAATAACTAAATACCGAGGTATGATCGGATCTTTACTTTACTTAACAGCTAGTAGACCCGATATTATGTTTGTGGTGTGTATGTGTGCTAGATATCAAGCATGTCCTAAAGAATCATATCTCACCGCTGTTAAAAGAATTTTGAAATATCTTATGGGTACTCAAAATGTTGGTCTATGGTACCCTAAAGGCGTTGAATGTATTCTCATAGGATATTCTGATTCTAACTTTACTGGTTGTAAACTTGATAGAAAGAGCACTAGTGGCACATGTCATTTACTTGTTAGTTCCCTTGTTTCTTTGCACAACAAGAAGCAAGTAAGTGTTGCCTTATCAACAGCTAAAGCATAATATGTAGCAGCTGGCAGTTGTTGTGCTCAAATTCTTTGGATGAGACAATAATTTCTTGATTTTGGTGTTGTTTTAAACAAAGTACCTATCAAATGCGATAATACTAGCGCCATAAATATCTCCAAAAATCCGGTCATGCACTCTAGGACTAAGCATATTGAAATAAGACAACATTTTATAAGAGACCATATTTTAAAAGGAGATTGTGTTCTTGAATATGTTGATACTTCAAAGCAATTGGCAAATATTTTTACAAAACCACTTGCAAAGGAACCATTCATACATATTAGAAGGGAATTAGGAATCTAGATATGACCAATTGTGTTTGAATAATAAGTGATTTTGATAATTCCTTGTTTTACAACATGTTTAATGAGTTTGTAATTAATTGTGGTATGATCTCCAATATTCTTGTCTGAAATCTGCATAATCTGTGTATTTCTGAACTATGTAATCGATTACGAAAAGATACATAATTAATTACTAAGCTTCTGTTTCGTGCGTAATCGATTACCCTCAGTTCAATAATCGATTACTAAGCCTCTGTTTCATGCGTAATCGATTACCCCACCTTAGATAATCATTACTAAGCTTTTGTTCCATGCCCAATCGATTAGCACCTCTATATAATCGATTACCAAGGGTTCAACTTCCTGCTAATCGATTATAGTCATCTCTTAATCGATTGCAAAGACTCTGTTTTTAACGTAATCGATTACCCCATGTGCTCTAATCGATTACACCATGTGTAAAACATTCCAACCTCCTCAGAAACCGCGTCCTAATCGATTAGCCTCTGCTGCCTAATCAATTAGCTTCGTGACAGGTGCAGTCATAGTGCAGAATTCCAATGGATTTCATTGGCCCAATCACTCCCTACCTCATTAACTTTCTTCTCTTCTTTTTAAACCCTAATTTTACACTATATATACCCCCTCTTCCACTCTCTCATCTTACACCACTCCTTCTTCCAATCTCTCAACTTCTTAGAGCTTTTCAAAAGCCTCTCATTCTCTTCTCCTTTTCTGCATTCTCCTTCTCATTGCCATGTCTTCCTCAAGAACGATTAAGAGAGCAAGGTCCTCTATGGCCCAAATAAACAACCCCCTAGATTTCTCTAGATTTTTCTCTTCCCCTAGAGACCTTCAGAATTTCATTAAGAATTTTTCTAAAAAAGACATCATCTCCCTTCACTTTATAAATGCTGAAATTTTTGACCACCCTAGCTTCACCTTCACCCAAAGTCTCCATCACTATAACCTCTTCCCCTTCCTCACTCTCAAGGGAGAGTTCTATTATCCTAAGCTTTTAAGGGTACTCTATTACAACCTTAGGCTTGTGGATGGTTGCTAGAAGCAAGAGTCAAGAATGTGACTCTTAGGATCACTAATGCCCAACTTACGAAAATCACACAACTTCTGCTTAATGATGCTGAGTTTGTTGGAAGAGATCCCGAGGATGAGTGGGATTTCAACACCATCAATGCCCGCCAATCACTGTGGAAGGCTGCACGCCCAAGGAGCAACCATAAATTGGTAGGCCACTTAATTGTCAATAACCGCCTCCTCCACTTCTTTTTGGTTAAACTTTTGGCTCTTCATGGTGGGAACTATGCATTGGTTGAAGAAGATGATGTCTTGTTAATGTGGGCTATGCAAAATCAAAAGGAAATCCATTGGGTTCAAATGTTGAAACTGCATATGCTCAGGGCAAAGGATCAACAAAAGCTCCCCTATGCCATCCTTCTCACCACAATCTTCAAAGCCTTTGGAGTTGATCTTGCTGGAGAACTCTCGGAGAAAATTCCTCCTAAAGCTTGCATTGGTACTCATCATCTCACTAAGATGGGTATTATCTATGTGAATAGAGCTTGGCTCTCAAAAATGGAAGGCATTAATGCCAACATTCCTTTTGAAGCTCCTGCTGATGAACCTGCCCCTCCTCCTCCTGCAACTCAAGGTGAACCATCCACCCCTGCTGATCCTTTCACTTCACTTTATGCATATCTTGATCGTTGCTTTGATAGGCTTGAGAACTCTCTACAAGAGTTCCAAATGACTGAGCAGCAGCACTATGAAATCATACAACAACGCTATGAAGAGTTGTCTCATCAAATCTCTGAGTTTCGATTTTTTAATCTGGATAACTAGATCTATTGTTTATTTTGCTTTGTTTAGGATGCATTTTGCTTATTATTTTCTTTATGTCTCTGAATTTCCATTCTGCAATTTGCTTCTGTAATTTCCCTTAATGAATACAATTTCCTTTGATTATATCTCTATTGCCTTATTTATTTTTGATGATTACAAAAGGGGAGAATAATTGAAGTTCATCTAATTAGCTATTAAATCAGAAATTTGGCTAAAAATAACAAACGGATAATTATATATCATTTAATTCAAATCTGTTTTCACAAAAAGGGGAGAATGATTGATTGAACTGATTGCATCTATTTTTGCTAAAAACAATCAAAACAATAAGTGGTTAAAAGCAATTACTTATCTTCATGATTTTAAAAGATAACATAAACTCCTTTAGATAGGGGGAGATATTTTTTTTCAAAAGGATAAGATTTGTAACAATTCTAGAGATAACCTTAGAGATACCCTTGGAGATAATCATTTCAAATAATTCTATTTTTGAACTAACACCCTCAATGAGATGAACATTGTTTGTCATCATCAAAAGGGGGGAGAATGTGTTTGAATATATATTTCAGGTTGAATTATTTTGATAATGACAAAACACATTGAAGGATTGCAGCAAAAGGCCAAGTAACCATGAAATCAGAGAGAATAGAGTCAGGCAAGCAAAAACACGCATCCTAATCGATTAGAGGACTCAAGATAATCTATTACTTATGTTCTGTTTGTGCAGTAATCGATTACACATATAGAGCTAATCAATTTCCTAAACTCTGTTTGTAAACTAATCGATTACACCTTAGAGATAATCGATTACCAACTGAAAATTTGAAGAATGAGCATCAGGTATTCACCACAATCGATTACCAAGTCAAGCATAATCGATTACGTAAGTTCTGTTTTGCACCCTAATCGATTACATGAAGACCTAATCGATTACAGTGCTACAAGACACAATTAAATGCATTAGGTGCCAACTGTAATCGATTACATAGCATAAAATAATCGATTAGCAAGTCCCTGTTTCCAACCTAATCGATTACACAGGAACACCTAATCGATTACCTACTGTGCAACACTGAAGATTTCAAAAGCTAATCGATTATAGCTTAAGGCGTAATCGATTAGAGTCGTGCCAGAATTTGGGGAAAGTGATTTTAAGTAGAAAACCAGCTCATTTCCCCATTCCAACTCAGTGCCCATAACTTGCAACGGCTAGGAAGACTTTGGCACTCCTTCAAGGCTCTATAAATGGCTCTCCAACTCAAGCACAACACACAACAACAAGAGGCAATCAATCTTCACCTATATTTATGCTTAGTGAGTTCATTTTCTTTTGTATACTCTAAAATTTTGAGCTTAGAACTTGTATATTCTCTCTTGTTGAGAGTTAGAAATTGTGTGAGCTTTCATTTGTATATCTACTCTATTAAGAGAGTCACTTGCTGGTAAACGCTACTCCAAACACAAAGTTCTTCACTCTAGGTTGAGTGGTCACAAAGGTTGGGGTTTAACCTTTGGGTATTGAGAGTTTGAAAGATTAGGTGGGTTACCCTTGTGCTAGTGAGGATTGAGTTTTTGAGTGTAGGACACTAGGAAGCTGCAATTGCTCATAGCTTGTATCTCTAAACTTCAATAGTGGAAATCCTTCAAGTGGGTTACTTGAAGGCGAGATGTACACCAGGGTGGTGGAACTCGTTAAATCGGTTTACAAGCTCTTCTCCCTCACTCTTTTACATTCATACATTGTATTTAGCTGGGTTATTGTTGTTGATTGTGATTTCCCCTTTTAAACTTGCTTGCACTAATAGCTTTAAAGTGCTGCAAGCTCTTCTCCCTCACTCTTTTACATTCATACATTACATTTGGCTGGGTTATTGTTGTTGATTGTGATTTCCCCTTTTAAACTTGCTTGCACTAATAGCTTTAAAGTGCTGCACACCAAGTGTTTGACAAATTGCTTCAGCAATATTTATTCCTTGTTTTGCATTGTTTCTTGCACTAAACTTACTTTGTCTTGCATAAACTATTAATTTGTGAGAAAGGAACTTAGTTCAAGAGTATTTCAACGAAAAGTTTTAAAACTCAATTCACCCCCCTCTCTTGAGTATTGAGGCCACTTGAATAACATTGTTCTCTCTTTTTATTTGGCAAGTTATTTTGAGAGTGAGTTTTTTGAGCAAAATTATTTTGAAGAGCTAAACTTAAATATTATTTCTTGAGAAAGAAAAATTATTTTGAGTGCCAAAATTTGCATATTATTTTCTAAGAGAGGAAAATAATTTTTGTGTGCTAAATTTGCATATTCTTTCTTAGAAAGGTAAATATTCTCAAGTGCTTCAATTTGTATATCCACTCTTTTGGAGAGTTATTTTTGTACACTTATACACCAAAAAGCCTAGAGTTTTGGGTTGGGGTTTCAACCTTGTATTTGTGAGATTGAGAGATTGGGTGGGGTGCCCTTGTACTTGTGAGAATTGGGTTCTTGAGTGTGGAACACTAGGAAGCCACGATTGCTCAAAGTTGTATACCTAATCTCTAATAGTGGAAATCCTCTAAGTGGATTGCTTAGAGGCGAGACGTACACTGGTGTGGTGGAACTCGTATATATCGGTTTGCAAATCTCTCTTCCCTACACTCATTTAATTTGTGTACTAAAAATTGCTTGCTAAATATTTGTGTTTATAATTTTATTAATTAAGCAACCTTATTAATTGTTTTCTTGAATATTACTTAAACTTTTTAAGTGAATTTACTTGCCATATATTAAGTGCTTATTATTTTTTCTTGTGTATTATTTGGTATTACTTGTGATTAAATTTATTATCTTCGATGAGTATATTTATCAAAGAATTAATTTCAAAAGCATTCCAAGTGAAATTTTTAATACTTAATTCACCCCCCTCTTGAGTAATTGAGGCCACTTGGTTAACAATAAAAACCATAAACTAAAGCTATGGGTGTTCAAGAATCATACCTCTTTCTCCTAGCTCTATGTGAAACACGAAAATAAAGAAAAAGGAGGAAAAGGAGAACCAAGCTTTGCTCTAATGTTCCATTAATGCTTCATGAATCCAAGCTTTGGTTTTAATTTTGGAAATGGATGGAAGGAGAAGGTGGAAGTGAGGGGGACGGTCATGGAGAAGAAGAATAGAGGGAGAAGAAGAAAAAGCAAAGTGAAAGGGAGAAAAAGGGAGAAGTAACATGAAATATAAGAGAGAAATGAGAGTTTTATTTTAAATTTTAACCCATCATTGAAATTTTTCCGTTTATAATAAATAGGATCTCAGTTCGGGCTCAATACTTAATCTAAAAATTATTCTGATGATATCTTCAGATTCCCAATAATATTCTTAACAGCCCTAACCAATGGCATCTCAATTGGAGATACTTGGTCCGACACCCATATTTTAACCGGGTAAAATTTTAACTCCTTAAATCTCAATAAATTATAAATATCCATAATAAATCCTAATTTAATTATTTCCAAATTTTTGGGACATAAATCAGCTCATATATAATTATTTATTATTTATTCTCCTCAATTAATCATTTTTATAAATTTTGGGATGTTACAATCCACCCCACCTAAAAAGAAATTTCGTCTTTGAAATTTAACCTCGACACATATATTATAAGGCCATACTTTAGGCCGCACATCAATAAGGTATAACGTTGTCATAAAATAGTATTGGAATTCCCAAAGTCCATCAAAACATGTTCATCATCATTTCATCATTCCTAACATAAAATTTTCTATATCCAAGTGTGTCATATATCTTCGATCATAACTCATCCAACAGAGCTCACATGTTCATACTTAGTACGACCAGATAGGCTCAGTACATTCACCATAAGCAGTTACAACCCTACACCTGCTCGGCCTACATGTTGCCATATCCGACATACAGGAAGGCGTCCTAATCCCATAGTGGTTACCACAAACACATGAGGTCGGCGCATAAGTGCATGTTGCCACAATGCCTATGGCGTGTAAATTCCTATCAGGACAAGTACTTCGTATTCCCATTACTCATATTAACATGAGACTTAGTGAAAATTCTTAATTCACATGAGACTTAGTGAAAATTCTCACAACTCCATAATTCTCACATACTCAAATATCCTTAATTCACATGAGACTTAGTGAAAATTCTCACAACTCCATAATTAACATATTCATATCTCATCCTCATTATACAATTAATTTGGCATAAATCATGCCATACCAATCATCAAATATTCATTTACATCATCATAAATTGGTGTACCAACCATAAATTTTCAATCATCGCAAGGTAAATACCCTATCCTCGGGCTTCATCCATCTAGAACCATGGTAAAATAGCCTAAAAATTCTTGTCTCATTTACATATTGTTGCCTATAAATCAATTCGAGCCATAAAAGATTCACCAAACTCTTATCAAGTAGGCTACCCAATCGTATAATAAGTTTTCATATTAGGGATCTTCCTCATAGATCACAACTAAAGCTCATAAATTAGACGTACATCTCATATAGTATCACATCACTATGTGCTTTCTATCACCAAAATGTCATCTTTCAAATTAAAAAGGGAGGTAATGTCATGATCAAATTTCCATCTACCAACCCATAATCGCACATGTCATCTCTACCTTATATCATATTGCATCTCTACATAGTTTTTACCCTCAATATAGCACCTTTCAAATAAAGAGAGAGGTAATGACATTATAAAATTTCTATTTACCGACTCATAATCACGTATGTCATCCCTATGTCATATTATAATCCATAGTTATTTCATGATCACAACGTCAAGGGCATACAATTTAGCCTAAGGTCATACCATAAAATCATATATCATCATCAATGCCAAATCATACCCCAAATTCAATGTTATTATTCATCCACTTTTCAGGGGTCACATTCATTATTCGCATTCCATCTCATGCGGGCTCTAGCCTCAATAATTCATCACACAATAAATCTTACTATAGATCTACTAACCACAAGGTTTAACAATTCATCAGACCTAGAAAGTTCAAGGGGTTACCTAGCACCTATCGTAGGATACACCCACAATATCCAAACATCATTAAATAGAGTTCATAATATGGCATAGAGTCGAGACCACCATAGGGCCCAATTAAATCAATCATCCACAAGGTTTGATCATGCAAGATCATGCCAAGTCAACAAGTTACTACATCTAGTAGATCAAATCAATTCAACCATTCACTCGGTTTTCACATACAAAACTGAGTCCAACCCCCAATCTAATGCATTCACAATTTCAATTTTATCAACTCAAGCATATGAGTTTCATTTCATTCAACAAGTATGCCTTGGCTAGGAACCATACGTATAGTTCATATAAGAGACTTAATCAATAACTTAATTTCGATGTACATATGTACATCAAGGTTTCAACATATATGGTCTACCACCATATCAATTCATATTTCATATCTCACATTCATCAATTTAAATATTTCATCTCCATGATTAACATTCAACATGGATCCACCATCAAATCATTTCATATTCAATATATCAACATTAATGCATAATCACAACATATTCATCAATGGAAGGAAATAGGGGGAACTTGGCCAGACTTACACAAACAAACATATCAACCACCTTGAGGAATTCATCCATATGTATTCAATCTCATGATAAGTTTTCCAATGAACAACTATGCTCCATAAGTGCATCATACAACCTCAATGATAAGGGGCATACTCCCATAAACATCAATCACAACTTATGAATCATAATTTCACAGAGTCCTCAATGAGTTACCATCATAATTCGATACTATTAGTTCACAAAGAATCACCATTAAGAAAGCATTGCCCTCATAGTCAATTCACAATTCTTAGACAATTATTCCTTCACAAATCCATATAGGGCAACCAATGCTTTGATAAAATATCACCCTCAAATCATTGCTAAGGAACCAAATTTGAACAATGAGCATCTAGCTCTAATCATCACCAAAACCCTTCAATATTGAGCAACCATGCTCCAATCGACCATAATATCAATTCAATACAGAGCAACCATGCTCAGACAATGATCAATAGCTTCAATACAAAGCAAACATGCTTTAGAAAAATCAACAACATCTAGAGCAGAACATGCTCTGATACCAGCTTGTCACACCCTGATTTTCTGGACCCGAATCCCGACGTAATCAAGATAATAATTAATAAAGATACGAGTAAATTTTTCACGTTTAAAATAATTTTAAAACACCACAATGATTACATTAAGACTCGAACCATAGAAAACAGAAGAGTGAGATTTAATAATTATAAACTGGATCACTAATCAAAATGCCCACATGTGTATACAAAATAATTTGAGTTTACAACAGAAGAAGAATATGTATACGGGGCACCCGCCTAGTTCCATATATGAAGATATGGAAAAAGGCTCAAGCAATCATGCAATTTTATAACATAAGCATATTAGGCCACAATCGACTATGCACATAAACCATAATCATACATCATCAATTTTAGGTAGCCTCTACATGAGGTATCACTCACCAAATGGTATCAATTCAAATATCATCATGATCATGTTTGTACATCTCTACTTATCAGCATTATTATACATAAATCAATCATTACATCATATTTAACAAATGCTACCAACCAAGGCATTCCATTACCACTATTTACCTTCTTCAGGAGCTTTAATTCAAAAACCCAAACTCGTCCCATGGTAAACCTGCATCATGATGCTAAAAAGGAAACAACATGTGAGAGTGAGTTATACATTTAAAATGACAAATATAAATACATTGTGATTATGTGTACATGCATTCAACCAACATATGTGCTTTGCTATCATTCATTATTAAACCATCATCAAAATATTATCTTAGGCATACAAGCCTCATCATTCATAATTCATGTCAAGCACAAGCACAAACATATACACAATCACATAGCCCTACATCATTATGGGCATTCATAGTCATCATCATTAAGTCACGTAAATCTTTAATCAATTAACACTCTCTCAAGACGTTCTTATCTCATTTTGGTCATCTTCATCTCAAATGCCATGTACCTATGGCTAATGCATATGTCAACTGTTTAATACATATACAGTGGATCTATTTCATTTCATCAGGTGATCGTAACCACCATATTATTCATTTCACATTGGTATCCCACCTCGCAAGTGGTACCGCCTTTAGCAGTCTCGCAAGGTGCTTTTCTCGTGATCGCAACCACGTATATCAATGCTTAATATTTTGGTTTCCTGCCTCGCAAGGGGTACTCCCTCCTCGTGATCGTAACCATGGGACATCATAGGAACTCGTAATCCCTTTTCATTTCAAGTATCAAGTGATCGCAACCACTGGCTTATCATCATACAATCCCACAGGATGTCTCATTGTGATCGCAACCACATATCAATCATTTCATAATGGTTTCCCACCATGCAAGGGGTACTCCCTCCTTGTGATCGCAACCACGAAATATCATAAGAACTCGTAAGCCTTTTTTCATCTCAAGTACTAAGTGATTGCAACCACTTAATCAATGCTATGCCATGCCATGAATGCAAAATACAATAATGCATATGCCAATCTTAACCTCGGAAGGATTTCTCACCCTCTCGATTAGGGGTATATTACATATTTAGTTTTATTATCATCGACATACAAGTAATCACAAGGCCCCTCAAAGCTTAACATCCACATTTACATCAACCACTGGTAATCAAAGGTATATCAAGCATCATAGCATTAAATCCACACATGGAAATCAACAAGGCATGTTAATAAATACACTTCAATTTCATAGAATCATATACATACCAATACAATTCAAATTACATATACAAGGTTACACTTGTATCAAACACAATGGCATTACAATCGTCAACAATAATAATCACCATGTAATTAAGGGTATGTTCAATAACAATATCCCTTTTCATTCAACATCATTAATCATTGTTCTATATGGTGGCATCATCCACTTAATCATCATCGACATTTTCCCTAATTCAATGATTTATAACAATTCATTGCCACATAATTGTCCCCTTATTAGTTTTATCTTCACTCAAGGTGGGCCATATAACCATAACATTTACTTTCATTATTATTCATAATATATCAATAGAGGGGAAACATACATGTTTTCATAAAATAGCATAGGCATACACATACCTTGCCATGGCCTTAAGCCATTCCCTAATCACCACTAAGACACACCACACATATACCCCTAGTGAATTCGCTCATGACAAATTTCAATATCAAGACATGAGGAAAGCTCATTTTTATTCTTAAAAATAGTGGGACATGTCACAAATATCACCTATTAGTCCCAGTTTGATAACCATAAAAAGTTGGGTTCAAAACCCTTTTAAATTTGAATTTTTCAATGCAGTGGGTCCGGTATTTTATGCCTAATAAAAGTTAAAAAACTACAATTAAAGTAAGACCAATTCTCACACCTCCGTAACATAATTATCTACAACTTTCATGAAGAAGTCGAAGGCCAAAAATGTCATTAAGATGCCCAAATAGGCCAAAAAAGCAAAGAAATCAGAATAATTGGAAAAACAGCATGACACTAGCCATAACAGGGCCATGAATCGATTCCTATATGTGGTGAATTGATTCATGCATGAAAATCTCAATATTTAGTGAAAACAGGGCCTGGAAATCGATTCCCCCTTGGTATGAATCGATTCACGAGTGCCAATGCTCAAAAATAGCGAAACAGAGATGTAGGAATCGATTCCCCCTGAGGTGAATCGATTCATGCGTGAGACATTTCAGCCATAGTGATAACAGTGTAATATGAATCGACTCCTTCCCTAGTGTGAATCGATTCATGCGTTTTTGTAATTATGAATAATAAAATCAGAGAGTTTTGAATCGATTCACACACTGTTGTGAATCGATTCATGACAGGACAGAGCCTATTTTATGCAGAAAAAATCACATTTTCAAACTTCTAATCCCCTTAACTCTTTCATATGAATTCCAAAGTCCCCCAAATTTTAACACCAACTTATTTATGTTATTTGTGATGTGTGACCACCAGCCGCACTCAAAAATTCTCAAAAATGAGGGACTTATGCGCATAAATGCATTTTACCCATTTTAAGGCACTTTTATGCAACTCAAGGGCCTATTCTCATTAGAATTGGCCCGCTCCAATTTCTACAAGTTGTAAACTACATATATGGGCTATTGGAACTATCACATGCCATCAAAATCACATAACACTCAATTTGACTCAATGAATTCCTTATTTATGCATAAACCACATGAACATAACTTCATGAATTAAACAATTCATCCATCCATGGATTTCCACTAACAATAAATCATGCCCATCAAAGGGGCAATTAAACTTTTATCATCATCTCATGTATATATATATATATCATCTTCAATAGCCAATAATTTGCCATTCACTTCACTCATCAAATACCATTTATCATATCATTTTCATATAAACATGGTAAGGCAAGCATGAGTACTATCACATACAATAATCATCAATTATTTAACTCATGCATTTGAAATGTAGAACTCCTCTCCTACCTCGAAGGAAGAACCGCAATCCAAATGCACGCTCTGAATGCTCCGCCACATTGCCTGGAATATCATCTACACCAACATACATACATATGCATACATACAATCATCAAACCATCTCAAGGCATCATCATGAATCTAAACAATCGCTAGCTTATCAAAAAGGTTGATATCAATTCCTAGAATTGCTAAAACACCAATTCATACCCTTGTGTTAGGTTTCGGGAATTTCTTTCCCAAAATCATGATTCTCTAAATCTCAAAGGGGCTAACCACACCCAACGACAACAAGATCCCTTTCACCATCACTTAAACTATCATTTGCCATTCAAATTCATCATGAGCCTCTTAGTTCCATTCAAAGCCATCATCAATCCATAAATTCAAGTAGCCCATATCATGGCCTAAGGCCACATCAAATCCTCATTATGTTTATTTGATTTATCCCACTATCAATGACCATCATTCTCATTGTTCAAGTCTCTCCTAACATTATCTCAACTCTTTACACATTAAAAAATTTGGAGTCATTACTTTGTTTTCTTGATTTCACAATCCCCTAACATCAATAATCAATATTACTCATTCTCATGTATATATAATCATTCCAATACCAATAACTCATAATTTTCTCATCAATTTCCCAAAGCCCCAAAATCCTAATTTCTAGGTTTCCATCAATAACCTAAAATCATCAATTTTAGCCATTTACATGCATCCATAGACTAGCATTAATGTATCTCATTCATTATCAACAACAACAATGAATCCCTAAGAATTATCCAACCTAGGGTTTTGGTTCTACATACCCTTATTCATCAAAACAACCTCCAATCTCCTATCACAATACCTCAATAACATAAAAACCATAAACAAAAGCTATGGGTGTTCAACAATCATACCTCTTTCTCCTAGCTCTATGTGAAACACGAAAATAAGGAGAAAGGAGGAAAAGGAGAACCGAGCTTTAATCCAATGTTCCATTAATGCTTCATGAATCCAAGCTTTGGTTTTAATTTTGGAAATGGATGGAAGGAGAAGATGGAAGGGAGGGGGACGATCATGGAGAAGAAGAATGGAGGGAGAAGAAGAAAAAGCAAAGTGAAAGGGAGAAAAAAGGAGAAGTAATGTGAAATATAAGAGAGAAATGAGAGTTTTATTTTAAATTTTAGGCTAAATACACCTTTTGGTCCCCTATCTCTTAAGTTATTTTCAGATTGGTCCTTTATTATTTTTTTATTTCAAAATAGTCCCTTAACTTTGTAAAAATATGTCAATTTGGTCCTTTTTAAAAAAGTTAGGGGACCATTTTGAATCAGAAAAAGGACCAAACTGATACCTTTTTAAAAAGTTAGAGGACCATTTTGAATTAAAAAATGATAGGGGAGCAATCTGGAAATAACTTAAGAGATAGAGGACCAAAAGGTGTATTTAGCCTAAATTTTAACCCATCATTGAAACTTTTCCATTTTATAATAAATAGGATCTCAGATCGGGCTCAATACTTAATCTAAAAATTATTCTGATGATATATTCAGATTCCCAATAATATTCTTAACAGCCCTGACTAACGGCATCTCAATCGGAGATACTTGGTCAGACACCCATATTTTAACTGGGTAAAATTTTAACTCCTTAAATCTCAATAAGTTATAAATATCTATAATAAATCTCAATTTAATTATTTCCAAATTTTTGGGACATAAATCAGCTCATATATAATTATTTATTATTTATTCTCCTCAATTAATCATTTTTATAAATTTTGGGATGTTACATCTTATTTCCTTCTATCACTCATTACACATTTTTATTTCTCTATTACTCTTGACCCTTCTCACAAATCTTTATTCTCCTACCACTCAAGGGATCAGGCCAAAGCCTTAACTTCCACTAAAGAACTCATTAGAGCACTCTCAGGGATTCCTGAAAGTCTAAGCCCTTATTCTAAAAACTCGGGCTGTTACATAAGCCACCTCCAATTCCTAGATCAGTTACTCTAGGTTACATACCCTCCATGCCAGGAGGTGATGATTTTATTGTTTTGAGGTCACCTACACCTGAGTACATCCCACTTCCACCCGAGGGAGACGAAGACCCAAAGGAAGACTTGGAGAAGATAGCCCTGGAGGAGATGGTAGAAGACCCAACTATCCTTCCAGCACTACCCGAGCAGATCCCTTATCTCGAGCCTATGGCAGCTTATATCCCAGACGAGATGGTCGGGGTGCAGGTGTGCCAAAGAGTCTAGTGTTGTCACCGATAGAGAGATTCCTAGCTTGATGCTAGTGGGACTACTCATGAGGTTACCTCTAACAAATCTTCAGATGCTACATATATGAAGAGACGAAGGACTATGCAGTGACATACTCGGAGGCTAGAGACTTGCTATCTGGGCCCATGCAGCATACTTCTGTCATCTTCACCAGCCTGTACCATCTTCTTGGGACCAACCCTCGACAAGTATAACTCATCCCTGGTTTTCTGCTTAGCCGTCAGTGTAGTCATCGGTAAGCTTAGTCTTTCTTGAGTCTCCCTGGAGGGACGATGATTCTCTAGGAAAAGGTGATTAGTGTAGATAGATTTCTCTCTTTTATCTGTATTTTGTTTATTTTGGATGGGAGCCTACGTGCCCCTTAATTTTTAGCTTGTATAATTACTATTACAACCATGTATTGTATATAACTCTATTGTGTATAAATATGATATTAATATTCCACCATATTTATATTGTATATAAAAAAACTTCCATATTTTTTTAAAACTCGTAACCGTAGTTAATTAGGATAATCTAATGGAAGGGATTGTCCTAGTTAATTGAGGGTGTTATACCTTGTGTCGTGAGAGAATAAACCAAGAGGTGTAGAACTTAGCTGTCGTTTGGAGAGGGAGACAAGAGGGTTCGAGGAAGACTAGGCTTTGAGGGAGAATAAGTGTTCAAATTGAAATAGGGAGAAGAAAAAGAGATGGAAGGCTTTCAAGGGGGAAAGGTTTGAGAGAGCTAGATTGAAAGATAGAGGGTTTTAATTTTAGGTTGTGGTTGTCATAAAATGGGACAAGTGTACAAGTTATTATTCCTTGTCGAGTCAAAATTAAGACCAATGTAAATAATAGTTTTAATTTTAAGTTGTATTGATCTCAAAGTAAAACTGGTGTAAAAGGCATTATTTCTCACCAGGTTAAAATGTAGAACTGGTGTATAATTATTAAGTATCAACAAAATTACCACCATGTTATTTTCTACACTGGTTACACTACAACTAGTGTAAAAAGGCAGGTGAGAAAAACCTATTTTCCACTAGTAAATATATGGTAATAAAACAACAAAAAATCTCAAGATATAATTATAATATACATGCTCCCACATGTCCAGTATACCAATGTCGATATTAATGTTCTTATAATATGTCAATATATTAGAAACTTAATTGGAATTATATTGTGATCTCAATTATGTGTTAAAGTACTCAATATGAGTCTAAACATCATAATTTTCCCCTTTAAACAAGATTACAGAGTCAATGAAAGTGCATTAATAGAGTTATCAAACAAAAGTAGTTACCCAAACTAAAAATTATGAAAACTCAAGACAAACTTTAATCAACCATGGAGTCTCATGAAATTATGGGTTTATGGCGAACCACATGGTTTTTGCACAAAATAAGAATAATTTAAGTGTTTACTAGACACTTCATAACATAAAATCTCATTTGTAAAATCTCAAAGGATTTTCCTGAACAATGTAACCAAAACTTTACAAAATTTCTAACTTTTTATATATCATTCAAATAAATTATGATATGTGTATCAATCATATTATCACATGTGTTAGCATATCAAATTATGTCATGAAATGCTGCATCAATGACGAAAATTTAAGTGATGCAAAATTTTTGTCGAACATTTATGAAAAGTTATCAATGAACCCTCCCCGGAAACCTGCTTTCTTTTCTGACAAAATCAACCAAGCCTAATCGGTCACGATATCTTGTTGATATTGATTGAGTTTGAGGGACTTTATAGATAACCTTGTGAATAAGATTCACTGCAAATGCAAAATGGAGACATAATGGGTGCACTTACCGATCATCTCCTATGTGACATCCTATCATTCCTTACCATAAAAGAAGCCGCAACCACTTCAATTCTATCATTCCTCCTAACATACAGGGGACAACAACATATTGAAATAGTTAAATTCATCAACACCTTCCGCCACCGCAATGGAAAGATTCATAGGTTAACTGAAACTTGATAATGATACTGTTGTATTTGCATGTATTAAAATTCACATAGATTTTGGCATAAGCATAAAATGCTTTGGCAATGTCATATATTCTCAATTTCTCATTAAATTATGATATTGTTGACGGACTTTGCAACCAAAAAACAAAAGTAGACAATCTTCACAACAAAAGAAAATGCCTTCAATACATGTAGCAGCAGCACCTTGACATGAATTATTAGTTTTTTTTTAAATTTTTATTGGGCACAACAGTAAAAGAAAATTAAGCGAATTTGCGAGTAGAATCAAAGGTCACATCGCATGGGTTCGATCTCTGCCCAAAGGCCTGCCTTATAGTAGTGTAGTATTGCAAGAGCCATTAGACTAGGATTCTTTGTGGCAAGATTTAGAAAATCTTAGTGGAAAGAAAAATTAGAATTCCAATCCACACAGATTCAAAGATCAGTCAACTGTTGTTGTATTATTCCAATCCATCCTTTCAACCTATCTTTGATATTTCTTAGTAGTGACTCTGATTTTTAAATATTTTGTGATAATTATTAATATTAGCTAACTGTTAAAATTATTAGGAGCCCAAATCTTTGAAGTGACCAATGTCTTCGTCGCATTCTAAGGTCATAGGTTCACTTTATCTAAAACACAAGAATAGAAAGCCATTGATTTCTGACTTCTACATAAATAGAATTATAGATATAAACATACATCAATGGAATTGGAGAAATAAGCTTCTGCTATTGAGTGTTTTTTAAGGGATAAATTAAACTTTGATCATAAGTCCATTATTATCGGGTCTTGGCAACCCAACATTTTAATTTATTAACCCATTTGTCTTTCTCCCAGCTTTTAAGAATTTGTTCTGTGCCCTTGCCAGATATCACATGTTCCATTTCTGCTTTGAACTCTCAATTTCCAGTGGATGAAGTGAACACTGACATTGTGTAAGTAATAAATAGAACACAGGACACAGGACACAGGAACTTGAACTTGAGTAGATGAATTCATTCTCTTTAAACAAAATAGAAAAGGAACAAATTTGTCTTTAGAATCATCCTTTTGTATCTCCTATTTCTAAAAAAAAAGGAGATATTTGCAAGTTGAAAAGATGCCTATTGTACAAAAATGTCTCTACTAATCTATGCCAATCTTCTATAGGGTGAGATTTACAGCCTATTCAAGTGTGAAATTACGTTTTGGAAGACTTCTTCACTGGAAGGAATTGTAAGACCACCCATGGGATGATGGTATCCAAACTCTTCCTCCACTTGACTCAATAAGTCTTGGAAAGTAGGTTGGGTCAAGTATGATATGGGGATCACAAACCGCTTCATTCTCTCTCCAACATAGACTACAACATAGCCCTTTGGCACTTCCATAACTTTTGAAGGTGCTTGGTTTGTTACAAATGACACCCTTCTAATGCCTGGTAAATGGAAACCCATCTTAGTATTGTATATGCTGCTAAGACTTGAGATGAATGGTCTGAGAAAGTAAAGGCTTTTAAATTTTGAATGCTTCGGTATATGAATAATTTGTGTTAATCCTAAATGCTTCCAACCATGTATATATACAGATAAAATGATATGTAGGAAACCAGAGGCTACCTGAATTATAGATGAAGGATGGCTAAGAGGTAGAAGCCATGGGACCAACTAAGAGACAAGGGCATATGGTGTTGTCTAATTTGATCATATTGACACTTAATTGAGTTCACAAAGTTTGTGAACGCAAGTTCACGTGGCGCTACCTAGAATTTGATGTACAAAAATGATGTGGTTTGTAGTGTGTGTCATGCTCAATATCTTCAATATCTGGTACATGGTAGATGTATGTCAAATTCATTGTCATCTTACTTGAAGAAATTGTGATGTCTAAAACATGTCTATCTTTAAAATAGTTGTATTATTTTCTAATGTGTTGTCTATTATTTAAAAAGGTGGGGTGTGCACTTTGATAATGATTTAACCTTCTACTATTTAAAGGAGACCTCTCAGACAATACCATGTGGTTCCTTGCCCCTTGTAAACTCCATCATAGAATATAATTCAGTGTGGAATTTGAATGCATAGGATTTTAGCAACTATATATACAATATTTTATGGATTTATGAAGCATCACAAGTCATTTGCATTCTGAAGAATCAGAATCCAAATATTTCTTTCTCATATAAGTCCCTTGACATCAACTAGCTTGTTATTTATTTGTGAAGTAACAAAAAACAATGGTTTTCCGTATAGTAAGTGTCATTAGACGAGCATCATTTTCTGCAGCTTCCAGGGGAGTTGAAGTCCCAAAAGGCTATCTTGCGGTCTATGTTGGAAACAAAATGAGGAGGTTCATCATACCAGTATCATTCTTGAACTAACCATTATTTCAAGAGCTGCTGAGTCACGCAGAAGAAGAATTTAGATTTGATCATCCAACAAGTGGAACTCATCTACTCAAGTTCCTCTGTCCTGTGTTTTCTGTTTAGTTACACAACGTCAAGGTCCACTTCATCTGGTATTTGGCAAGACTTGTTCTTTCTTATAAATTTCAAACCAAGAACAGAACACATAATATTTGGCAAGGATTTAAAATTTTTGAAACAAACATACACAACTTGCTTATGAAATTAAAATGTTTGGTTGCCAAGGCCCTGATCACACATGAGGTGTACCATGCCTGCCATAGATGATGTGCAATAACAAGAGACTTAACTACTAAGATCACCTTAGTTCCCATCTTTTTCTTTCCTTCTAAAATGCATATACACCCTTGCCTTTTTTTGTATATTTATTTTCATTTAATTTTCCAAAATTTGATATCATCTGTATCTTTTTTCTTATTTAGTCTTTTTATCCTTCTTTTTATACTATGTAACATTTTTTCTTACTCCCCAATCTTAGCAAATGTTATTTTAAAGCTCAATAATTTAAAATTGATTGCACTTATCTAAATGGCTTCATCATAGCCAAGTTATCGATTTGCAAATCACTATGTAGATGTAGAACGCACGAGATGTCTCAAACATGTTTGGAAAACAATAAATAAGCCAGCTGTGAACTACAAGCATGAAGTATTAAAATGCACAGATATCTCTAGTTTCATGAAAAATTGACAATTCAGCCATGTCATGGGCAATACCATGTGATCCTTCATATCTATCAAGTGCTTTACATGTTTGAAGTTTTATTTTGTTTCTCAATCACTTATCTAGCTGTAAATTTAATACTCTACCCTCTACATCCAAAGAAGAGGAGAAAAAACTAAAGTTACCTCAGTATAATTTTCAGTTTATAAGAGTTAATTTGGCACGTGTATACTATAAGCTATCCCCCAAAATTATTTGTCAATTGGAGTGACTAAACATAATATCAGAGATCAAAGTTCTCAATTTTAATTTCATAAAAAAAGTATAGGTCGTATAGGTAAAAGGATAATTGTTAGCTGATATGAGCAATATATTCTAATATTGTTTCGGAATTTGGGGCAATACATTAGCTGTGACAATCCATGTATTGCTGCCCAAGAAACAACTATTAGCACATTTTATGGTGCTGCTTTATAAAGAAATTTGAAGAATCAATGATCCTTTGGAAAATGGGATGATTTTTCGGTGATGATAGAAAAGAAAGTAACACCAAATTAACATTAGAATAAGATAATTGTTCTGTGATTCCTCAAGCATGAACTAAATGAGCCATATTTTGTACAAAAATATAAAAAGTTGTTATTAAGAAAATCAGCTGTTGCGGGAGCACTGGATCAAATCAATTGGAGATAAAGAGAAGCAAGTATAAGGGCAAGAAAATAAACACACAATATTTTCGTGGAAAACCTCCAAGACTGGAGAAAAAGAATGCTGATGATCACCAGCAAAACAGTTCCACTATGTAAGAAGGAGTGTACAAGAAGTTCTCAAAAAGAAAAGAGAACAAAGAGACAATAGCCCTATAAGTCACAGGGACAAAAATAACTCGCTACTAAAAATTCTTTCAGGATTACACTAGGAGAGAACTTGACCATGATTGCAAATGTGGTACCTTGAATCCTTTTATAGGCAATTCTAAGGAATATAATAATATTTCCTGAAGAAAAAACCAAATTGAACTGGTTTTGTGAAGTAAAATTCAATTTAAATTTGTATTTGAAGAAGTAGAATTCAAACTGAATTTGTATTGTGAAGAAGTAGAATTCAAATTGTATTTCTATTCTAAAGAAGTAGAATTCAATTTGAATTGCTATTCTGAATAATTAAAAACAAATTTGAATTAGTATTGTGACGAACCAAAATTCAATTTGAATTGCTCAAGATAAATGAAGTACCACATTAATAATATTTGAGACATGTATTTAACAATCTCCACCTTGGATCCAATTTGATAAATTGCTCATTGTCAAATAAAGCCCAAAGGGGCATCCAAGTGCTGTGTAGACCAACCAAGTTCAAGAAATGTTGGAACTTGGTATTAGGAAGTGGCTTAGTAAGCATAACTGCTGGATTATCAGAAGTATAAATCTTCTGCACCATAATTTTACCAATTGTAACAATGTCTCAGATAAATTGATGCTTTACATGAATGTGTTTGGACTTGTCATGATAATGACTATTCTTGGTCAAATGAATAGCACTTTGACTATCATAAAACACAATAAGAATATCTTGTGTAAGACCAAGTTCATTGACCAAACCACGAATCCAAAGAGCCTCTTTCACACCCTCTGTGACTGAAATATTTTCTGCTTCAGTTGTAGATAATGCAGCAATAGATTAAAGAGAAGCTTTTCAACTGATAGCAGAGTTACAAAGAGTGAAGATGTAACCAGAAAGAGATCTTCTTCTATCAAGATCACCACCATAATCCGAATTAACAAAACCTGCAACACCATTAGTTGTAGCTTTGCTTCTGTCAAATACCAAGCCAATATTAGAAGTACCTTTTAGATACCAAAAAATCCATTTCACAGTATTCCAAAGATACTTTCCAGGATTATACATGTATCAACTCATCATGCTGACAGCGTATGCTAAATCTGGTCTAGTGCATACCATAGCATACATTAAACTACCAACTGCACTAGCATAAGGAACGTGTGACATACGCTCTATTTCTTCTTTAGTTTGTGGGTATAGGTCTGAAGATCACTTGAAATATGCAGCAAGTGGAGTAGAAACAGGTTTACAGGTTTTCATATTAAATCTGTCAAGCAATCTCTCAATATATTTCTGTTGAGATAAGAACAATTTACCAGCTTGACGATCCCTATGAATCTCTATGCCATGAATTTTCTTAGCTGTACCTAATTCCTTCATCTCAAACTCATTATTGAGCTGAGCTTTTAATTTCCTGATGAGAGACTTGTTATGTGATGCAATCAACATATCATCAACATAAAGTAACAAGTAAATGAAAGTTCCATCAGGAAATTGTTGGAAATAAATACAGTCATCATATTGACTCCTTGAATATCCTTGCCCAATCATAAATGAGTCAAACCTTTTGCACCACTGTCTAGGAGCTTGCTTGAGAACATATAAAGATTTTATCAAACGAAAAACAAGATGCTCTTTATCAGGAACAATAAATCCCTCTAGCTGATCCATATAGATTTCTTCTTCCAGCTCTCCATGTAGAAAAGCTATTTTAACATCAAGTTGCTCCAATTCTAGATCAAATAAAGCAATAAAAGCAAGCAAGATACGGATTGAGGTATGACGAACAACTGGTGAGAAAATCTCATTAAAGTCAATACCTTCTTTTTAGTGAAAGCCTTTGACGACTAATCTTGCCTTGCATCTAGGATCTTCAACCCCGGGAATACCATCTTTCTTCTTGTAAACCCATTTACATTGAAGCGGTCGTTTTCCTTTAGAGAGTTCTATCAAACTCTATGTATTATTCTTATAAAGACTTTCAATTTCTTCATTCATAGCTAGAAGCCATTTTGAAGAATCCGCACAAGAAACAACTTCAGAATAGCTAGTAGGCTCAACGACATCATTTACCTCTTGTGCAATAGACAATGCATATGCAGTCAGATTATCATCAATAGTGTATCTGACTGGCCTTTTAATTTATCTCCTTGGTCTGTCTCGAGCAATAAAATAATCCTCTTCCTGTGGCTGAATAGGAGAAGTGGTATGATCATCACCATGATCATTAATGCTAGACTCATTGGTAGAGGAAGATGAGACATCAACATTAGCAAATTTTAATTCTAACTCCACCTTCTCGCTAGTACCCTGTAGATTATTAGTACTAGAAGAAGAAATAGAAGATTGTTTTCCAGAAGATAATAATGCATCCTCATTAAAAGTCACATCTCTACTAAGAATTAACTTTCATGACTTAGGATCAGAACACCATAGACGATATCCTTAAGACTCAAATGCATAACCAAGAAATATGCACTTAATAGCTCTTGGAGCTAATTTGCCATCATTAACATGTGCATATGCAGGACATCCAAAGATTCTTAAGTTAGAATAATTAACAGGATTACCTGACCAAATTTCTTCTGGAATTTTAAAATCAAGTGAAGAGTGTGGAGAGCGATTAATCAAGTAACAAGCAGTAGATATTGGCTCTGCCCATAATTCATGTCGATGCCATAACCCAGCATTTGAGAGCATACAACGAGCTCTCTCAAGGATAGATCTGTTTAAACGTTCTGCAACACTATTCTGCTGGGGTTTACCTGGAATGGTTTTATGTCTAGCAATACCATGATTTGCGTAAAACTCATTAAAGTCACCTTCACAGAACTCCAATCCATTATCAGTTCTGAGCTTCTTGACTTTCTTCCCTGTCTGAGTTTCAACAAGAGTTTTCCACTTCTTAAAAGTGGGAAAAGTTTTATTTTTAAGTCTTAGAAAGTAGACCCAGACTTTATGAGAATAATCATCAATAATAGTCATCATATAACATTTTCCTCCATAAGAAGGAACTTTAGAAGGTCCCCAAAGATCTGAATGAATGTAATCAAGAATGCCTTTTGTTCGGTGAGTTGCAATAGAGAAACTAACTCTTTTCTGCTTCCCAAAAACACAATGTTCACAAAACTCCAGCTTACCGATGCCTTGATTACCAAGAAGACCTTGCTTGCTCAGAAGGTGCATGCCTTTTTCACTCATATGGCCAAGGCACATGTGCCATAATTTGGTGACATCAATATCAGGCATGGAAGATGAAACAGCTGCTGAGCCTGTCACCACAGATCCTTGCAAGATATACAAACTACCAACACGGCTAGCTTTTAATAGAACAAGGGCACCTTTTGATATCTTTATAACTCCACCGTCAGCTGAATACTTGCACCTAAGAGATTCTAGGGTGCCAAGAGAAATTAGATTCCGCTTCAAGTTAGGAACAAAGTGAACATTAGAAAGAGTCCTGACAATACCATTATGAGACTTGATCTGAATGGTACCTATTCCTGTAACCTTGCATTGGGTATCATTACCTATCAAGACAACACCACTATCAATAGGTTCAAGAGTGGTAAATAAGTCCCTATAAGGACACATATGGAAAGTACATCCAGAATCAAGAATCCATTCATGTTTGCTCCTCTTATCAAAGGAAACAACAGATAGCATAACATCAACATCAGAATCATTCTCAACATTAGTAGCTTCAGCTGGTTGTTTATCTTTTTCATGCTTTTCTTGTTTCCTTTTCAAGATAAAGCAATCAGAGATATCATGCCCATATTTCTTGCAATAGCGACAGGTTTTGTTGGATTTACGCCCTCTAGATCTGGATCTGCTTTTCTTATTACTAGTACTCCTTTTTTCTTGAGTTCTACCCCTGACACTTAAACCTTCACCCTTGTCCTTAGAATGAATTTCAAGATCAAACTTTTCTTTGGACAATAAATTAGATTTAACATCTTCAAAGGATAAGGTATCGTTGTTACCATACAACATAATTTCTTTAAAGTGTTTATAGGTAGAAGGTAGAGAGACGACCAACAGAACAACTTTATCTTCATCGTCAATTTTTACATCAATATTTTCAAGATCCATAATAATAGAATTAAACTCATTAAGATGAGATTAAATAGAAGTACCTTCAACCATACGAATGGTATATAACCGTTCTTTGAGACAAAGCTTATTTGCGAGGCTTTTGGTCATGTATAGGGTCTCCAACTTCAACCACAAAGCCGTAGCAATGGTTTCATTGGCTACTTCACGAAGAACCTCCTTGGACAAGCAAAGTTAGATTGTTGAAAGCGCCTTTTCATCCAACTCATCCTATTGCTCATCAGTCATAGTAGATGGTCTTTTTATTTTGCCATCTAAAGTTTTCCTTAATCCATTTTGAGTGAGAACAGCTTTCATTTAGACACGCCAAATAGAAAAACTGATCTTGCCATCAAACTTCTCAATGTCAAATTTGGTGACGGTAGACATATTGAACCTTCAATCGAACAAGCGGCTCTGATACCACTTGTTAAAAAAATCAGCGTGTTGCGGAAGTACTGGATCAAATCAATTGGAGATAAAGAGAAGCAAGTATAAGGGCAAGAAAATAAACACACAATATTTCTGTGGAAAACCTCCAAGACTGAAGAAAAAGAACACTAATGATCACCAGCAAAACAATTCCATTATGTAAGAAGGAGAGTACAAGAAGTTCTCAAAAAGAAAAGAGAACAAAGAGACAATAGCCCTATAAGTCATAGGGACAAAAATAAAATTATCTCTTAAATTTTTTGACTAGAGTACTATCGCTTAGCAATAACAGGATTATAATTGATGCAGCCTTGTGTCCCCATTAGAGGAACATTTGGATATCCTCCACAGCTATAAACGATGGACTCAACTTCTAGCCATTGAGGACACCATCTCACCTTTTCTGCTGTAAGGCCCACAAGGTGATTAGCCCATTCACGCCCATTCTTAGTTGTCAGCTGACACAATTTCAAATCAGAGATGGGACACTCGGCTTTGCATAGTTGATGAAAAGCGTGGGATGTGAGCCACACATATAGAACAGGCAAACAACAAATAATCCTCTTTCCTCCTTGGGTATGGCAGAAATCCAAGGTGTAATAGACATTGGCCAACACTGCTGTGACGGGATTTTCCAGTCTGTGCTTGCAAGCGGTGAAGACACCTATAGCATCATAATCTACGTAGTTGTCTAAGTTAGGGAATAAGACAACTCCGTAAATAGTGAGAGCCAAGGTATCAATGAAAGCTTCCCATTCTTCCTTCTCTGCTAGGACATGCATGTGTTTCTCCAGAAATTCCCTAGTAAATCCGGGAATCTGGTTTCTGTTCATTTGTACTGCTCTTAACATTTCAGGATGGACCTTCAAAATACGAGCGACAGAAGTGATTGACGCGTGATGGTCCAAATGGCGATAAGGAATCTGTCCCTCCATTGGCATACCCAATATTTGTTCAAATTCTTCTAAGGATGGTGCCAGTTGAAAGTCTTGGAAAGTGACACAGTGGAGAGGTGGGTCATAGAATCGAGCCAGAGCCGTGATGGCTTCTATTTGGACGTCTACCTCCAAAAGTTTCAGGATCTTCCCATACTTCCTTGCGAAAGTCATTTTCTGTGTCAAGCTCAGTTTTCTCCCTAGTGCTTGTAAACTGTCAGTATTGACCTTCCTAGCCTTGAGGTGCAATAACTTCTTCAATTCGGTCACCCCTATATCACAATTACTGTGTCTCATGTTAATTTCCATACTGTCTTAGAAATACCGACAAATTCGGAATCGTCCCCTGCGAATATCAAGACAAAGAATGGAATCAGTTATGTGAGCTCAAAAGTCGTAGGTTTTCCCAATCGTCATTGCCACTTCAACCAGAGGGAAATGAAGTATAATTTTTTTGGATTTTTCCTTTGACGATTAGGAGAACCTATGACTTCAGACTCAGAGATTACATGACAAAAAAGAGAGGATCATCTATTCACCCGAAGAATACTTGTGTGTTCCAAAAAAATTTTCCAAGACTAAGCGAATCTTTGGATGATAGATAATCCCTTTTTAATAACAGGAAAGTGAAAATGACATAAGGTAAAGTAAAGTTTGCCCTTTCGTGGCCTAAGTCAGGTTTTGTTGAAGGTTTTCTCTGGACCTTAGGGCTTGTCTAAAAGTGACTCTTCACACCGGGTGGCTTATACTAGACTTCTAGAAGGTTACCAGAGCCAAGATCCTACCCATGACAGGGACACAACAGTGGAGAACCACTAGGTGCGTATGTCACAAGAGGTCGAACTCTAGTTGGGGTTCTCACGATCACCGGATAGGAAGTACATCCTATACGATTCCATATACCAACCCCTCCTAACTTAAGTTTCATTTGGGGCCCGGGTATAGGGCGCCACTCATAAGTGTGTGCGAGTAATTTGTGAGTGTAGTGTGTGAAAGGGCATTCAATACCTTTTTACCTTACCCCATTCTGCATAGAGAACAAACACAGAACAAATATACAAAGTCTTCTACCCTAGGGTTCAATAATTACAGGAAAGTAATATGGTCCTCTATCCTAGGGTTCAACAGACATACAAAACAAACAATAAAACAGATGACAAGATACAATTAAAACAAGAACAAACATTCACAACAATTTACGGAAAATAAACAAGGGGAAGAAATCCCATCTAACAAAGGCTATATATAAAAATACGCTTTCAACCAAACTGGCCTGACTCTCTTAAGTGTCCCCAGTGGAGTCGCCATCTGTCGCAACCTAAATCACGACGGCGCGGCGAGAAAGAAAGGATGGGTGGTGGAATGAAACAGGGAGTCGCCACCAACGTTTTTATCCATAGGAAAAACATTGGAAAAAACTAGGTTCAGTAAAGCACTGGTTAAAAATTGAGATTCAAGTTCGGGAGTCGGTTACGAGTAGGGAAGGTATTAGTACCCTACATCGCCTGTCCAAAAACAGTACCAAGATTGAAAATGCGCAACATAAATAGCCTTACAAAAGATGGTTTATTTCTTCCCTTTCATTGTTGTATTTTTTATTTAAAGACAACAAAATGGAGTGAGAGAACTGTACAAATATAGAATGTCGAAGCGAGGTCAATGGGGCACTTCATCCGGATTAAACTCGACTTCGATATGAGACAGAGAGGGGAAAAGAATGCTAATAAGGCGTCACGCCTAAATTATACATCCTCGAATAAAAAAATAGGGATAGGAAAGAGATAAGCGGGACGTCTCATCCTAAGTATCCCTTCCCTATGAATTATGGCGAGGCTTAAGCAAAAACTAGGGGGAAACCAACAAGACGTCACGTCTAAATTGATTTTCACGGAAGTAACCAAAGAAGAGAACATTTATGAAAGAAACGTGGAAGTAAGGAAATAAATCAGCAAAAAGGAATAAGAGAGATGGGCCCGACAGGAGTTAAAGTCCTGCTCCTACGTATTCTTGAATTATCAAGAAATCAGGGTTACGTAGTTCTGAATGTTTTTCTTTTAGGAAAAGACTTGGGAGATGATGATAGATATCATTGAGGTGGGGAGCTCGTACAAGGCGAAGTTCTTCGCACGTGTACGAATCCTAAAGAGGTTGTGTAGACGGGAGTGCTCCCATACGACACTGTTTAAAAATGATTTGTTTCTTTTTATTGATTTTTATTTAGATTTGAAAGAAAACATAGGAAGCATTTATTTCCCTTTATTATATTTTACTATGAAACGAAAGGAGAAAGGTAGTAGAAGCTACAAAAGAGAAAGGGAAACAATAAATTCTGAAAACAGAGGAAAAATGAGTGAAAACCGAGTGGGAGAAGAGAAAAACTGAGTGAAAATGGCAAAAACCGAGTGAAAATTACAAAAAACGAGTGGAAATAGCAGAAACCGAGTGAGAAAGAGGAAAAACCGAGTAAAATGGTAAAACCGAGTGATGAAAGCAGAAAACCGAGTGAGGACAAGGAAAAACCGAGTGAAAATGAGGAAACCGAGTAGAAATAGTAGAAACCGAGTGAGACAGTGAGCTTACCGAGTGAGAAGTGATTTACCGAGTGAGACAGTGAGAAGAGGGACGGTGCTAGAGTTGAATGGAGTGAGGAGACTGGATTTGGTGTACTTGAGGGGGGTACTGGACGGTGTGGCTGAGGGAGACAGGAAGGAGGTACAGGGCTGGCTGATGAAGAGAGGAGGGAGGGTGCTGGATGCGTATCTGTGTATGTAAGTATGCGTGATGTGTGTGTAAGTCTGTAAGGGCTGAAAGCTCCAGCCCCTTGCCTATTTATAGGCTGGTTTGAGTGGAAGGCCAGCTCAGGCTTCCACTTCCGAGTGGAATGCCAGCTCAGGCCTCCACTCAGAGTGAAGTGGGGGACAACGGCTGGGTGAGAATTTTTAATTCCCCCCACTTCCAACCCTGTTTGCCACTTATCTGCCACCCCCAGGATTCCTGGATCCACTTGGGTGGTGGAATCCAAGTCAGCACGGGCTAACAGGGGGACCTAGTGGGAATCCGAGTGAGAATGGCAGAAAACCGAGTGAGAATTATGGAAATCCGAGTGAAAATATTGGGAATCCGAGTAAGAATGTTGAATGCCGAGTGTAAATGTTGGAAATCCGAGTGTAAATGACTCAGATCACCCTCTCAGTCAATTCTGAGTGGGAAAAGGGGAAAAATCCGACTGGGAAAATCATGTTGGTGTTGTGCAATTGGATTGAGTGGGCAATTAAAGAAATTGAGTCAGAACCGAGTGAAAACTGACTCGGATTCCAACTCCTCTCCATAATCCGAGTGACCAATGACTCGGAACCGACTGAAATAGGTGAAGTGTGACTCGAAGATGAGAGAAAGATGACTCGGGAACGGGTAAAAAGTGGCTCGGTGAAGGTTTGAAGTATGGTGGAAATGGGGGCTCGGAATTGATTGGCCAAAAGGACTCGGGAAGGGTGGCTGACTGACTGAAGTGTCACTCGGAAACCGATTGGAAATTGGCTCGGGAGTGGGCGAGAAAAGAATGACACGGAACCGACTGAAAATGGGTCAAAAATCGAGTGAAATGACTCATTCGGTGCTGACTGGAAATGCTTCACTCGGTGCCGACTGGAAATGCTTCATTCGGAATTCTTTTTCACTCGGATTTTGCCTATCTTCTACTCAGAAACTGGAAGTTTGGCTATTTTAACTCGGATCTCCTTCCAACTGAGTGATACTCACTCGGATTTACTCGGATCAGCAGTCAGTTCCTTTTTTTTCACTCGGATTTGTTGCAGTAGGGGATCTTCCGCTCGGATTTTCCTCTAACAGGGTCATTTTTAACTCGGAATTGACATTCTTTGCGATCAGGGCTTGTAAACTGGCATTTTCTCTCGGAATGCATCTGAAAGGGAATTATCCACTCGGATTTACATCTAATCTGAGTCATTTCACTCAGATTTGAATTCAACAGGTCATACTCCACTCGGATTGGTCCATTGTTGAGTCATTATTCGGATTTCCCACCCAACATGTCATACTCCACTCGGACATGCCCAAATCTGAGTAGTTTCACTCGGATTTTCTCCATTCTGAGTAATTTCGCTCGGATTTAACTCCTTCTGAGTGATTTCACTCGGATATGATCCAATCAGGAGCATATTCCACTCGGAAACGACTCATTCTGAGTGATTCCACTCGGATTCAACTTTTTTGAGTCATTCCATTCGGACCTCTCTTGAAAATGGGCATAATCTACTCGGATTGGCTTGGCAGGGAGGCTATCCACTCGGATTCAACTTCAACAGGGGAGCATTTCACTCGGAAATAACCCATTCTGAGTTATTTCACTCGGATTTCATCAATTTTGAGTCATTCCACTCGGAAATGCTTCATTTTGACTCGGATTTGACCATTTTTGAGTTTTTTTCACTCGGATTTATCTCCACCAGGGCTGTATTTCACTCGGAAATGTTTTTAACCTGAGTCATCCTATTCAGATGTGATCATTTTTTAGTCATTCCAATCGGATTTGCCTCCCACAGGGCTGTATTTCACTTGGAAAAGCTTCATTCTGAGTTATTTTGCTCAGTTCTGATTATTTTGGAGCCATTCTTTTCGAATCTGACCATTCTGAATTAGAATTCAGTATAAAAAAGATTCATTCCACTTGGACTGGACCAAAAGAGGTGTTCATAGAAGGTGGCCCATTTATTGCTAAGCGGCAGTTGGCTTATCCTCTACTTGGGCCGCCGGACGAAGCACTACTTACTCCTTTCGTTCTGTACTATACGAATGGGAATTACACCTCCACTATTCGGGACATAGCCAATGCCTGGAAGAAGGTCCATAGGATGGGCAAAGAATTGGGAGCACGAAGCCACGCTGTGAGAGTTGAATACTTAGATTGGGTGGTGAACAGAGTCTCAATCGTGAAATTGCCTTTCAAGAGCCCTTCATACCAATCTGAGGACACAGTTCCTCCACCATGCATTGTGGAGGACAAGGTTACCATATCACTAAAGGCCCAAGTAGAAGAGCTAAAGGCAAGGAATCAAAAATTGGAAGAAGACCTCCTGAAGTGCCAACAAGAGTGCGCCCTCCATAGGAAAGAGAACTCTGAAGGAAGGCATGCTATGCAAGAAATGCGGAAAAAGAGGAAAATTGATGAAGATTACAGAATAAAACAAGATCAATGCCTTCGGGCGGCCAATTCGCAGCTGAAGATGAAGGGTCAGCAGAGCGATGCTGTATTGGTCGAAAAACAAATTTTAAAGGACATGCTGGTACAATCCAAGGAGAAGGGAAAGGAGGCTTTGATGCAAAAAGAAATGCTACAAACCCAAGTCCACAAATTGGAGCAACAGCTTGATGAAACGATAAGAGCTTATGAGCAAGAAATACATGCTGAACAGAAGAAAACCCTTGACGCCGAACGCCGCTGCCAAGAAGCCACACGAGCTTTGGGGACAGAGTTAGCTCAACGGGATGAAGTCATTCATTTATGGATGGACCGTTTTGCCAAGTTGGCATACCTATCCAATGGAATCTTGGAAGATTTTCCCTCAATGTTGAAGCAGGCCAAAGGCATGGTCAATCCCCTATCCACCCCAAAGGAGATATCATCATTTTTGAACTATTGTCAAGAAAGACTTTGCAAAATGAAAGTCATGATTGCCCAAGCTAGGAATGGCTGAATATTGTAACCGTATCTTTCAAGTAACATTGTACCTTTACAGATGAATGGAATGATGAATTAATGTGCCTTCACAGTTTGTCTCATGTTAATTTCCAATATACTGTTATACTAAGTACTTTTGAACGCGACGTTCTGGGGAAAGGTCAAGGAACACGTGTCAAATTCGGAATCGTATCCCGCGAATGCCTATTTATTTTTTTTATTTTCTTATTTTTCTTTTATCTTCTTTAACTGTTCCCTCTATTTTTCTAACCATTTGTCATGATTCCTTAGATGCTACGGGTAAGCATCCCTACGCGACCAGGCTCAGAAAGAAACTCATGGCCGAAATAAAGCAAGAGAATAAAAACCTACGAGCTGAGGTTAATCAATTGAAAGAACAAATGGCTGAAATGGCCAAGATGTTTGAAAGGAGGATCGCAGAGAGGGATTCTTTAGCAGAAGTTGAAAATGCTAGGCAGCAATCTCCCATTCTCCAACACGCTCAAGGTCATACTGGGGAACCAAGCTCAAATCCTGCAGGGCCTACTGTTACCGTTCGCCTTAGTAAGCCGAACCCTGCTCATGTTCAACAACACTCTTTTGTTGATAAAGAAGGGAATGTCGTACCCTTCCCACAGTATGGGTTACCCCCAGGCTATTTCCCACCACTCCAAGAAGAGCCAGATTATCAGGAAACAATCCTTCACGCGGCTCAACCAAACATCCCACCTGTCCGAAATCCTCAAACGATTCCGGTCCATACACAGGCTGAACAACCACAAGCTACCCAAGCCACAGCTGGACACCAAGCCTCAATTCTGAATGAGAGCCCGGCACATGTTGACCGACCAGTCAAGAGTGCTAGTCACTATGTCGTCACAGGACCAAGTACTGCCACTGCTGCTACCCAGGAAGGAAGATTAGAGTTCTTGGAAAGGCGATTAAGGGAAATGGATGGAAGGAATCAATTTGGATTAGGCAGTGCTGCATAACTCTGCCTAATTCCTGATGTTGTTATTCCTCCCAAATTCAAAACACCTGAATTTGATAAGTATCGGGGGCTGACATGTCCGAAAAACCATCTTACCATGTACTGCCGGAAGATGGCTTCGCATGCCTCCAACGACTCTCTGCTCATCCATTGTTTTCAAGATAGTTTGGCTGGAGCTCCTCTAACCTGGTATAACCATCTTGAACATTCTTGTATACGCTGTTAGGAGGATCTGACAGATGCTTTCATGCAGCAGTATAAGTACAATTTGGACATGGCGCCGGATAGAGTACAATTGCAGAACATGTCCAAGAAAGACAACGAGACATTCAAAGAATACGCCCAACGGTGGCGTGAAGTAGCAGCGCAAGTTGACCCACTTTTGTCTAAGAAAGAGGTGATCTCGACATTTATTGACACACTCCAATCGCCATTTTATGACAAGATGATCGGAAGTATTTCCTCCCATTTCTCCGATATTGTCACTATCGGAGAAAGAATAGAAAATGGCCTCCGGACAGGGAAGATCGCCCGAGGCCCAGCTGGGGTTAATGCAGCAAGAAGACCCTCCCATGGGGAAGGAAAGAGAAGAGAGGGAGAGACTAATCTGATCTCCCATAATCAGGGAAGAAACCAGCCGAGGCCACCCACCCCGGTCGCCTTTCCATCAACCTATCATAATACACCACATCCATATGTGGCCGCCGTTCAAACACCACATCCACCACATTTCCGCCCACCTGTCATGCGACCGCCTGCACCACTA
The DNA here is from genome assembly GCA_037962975.1 of Clitoria ternatea. Classification (NCBI taxonomy): domain Eukaryota; kingdom Viridiplantae; phylum Streptophyta; class Magnoliopsida; order Fabales; family Fabaceae; genus Clitoria; species Clitoria ternatea. Next base: position 33,624,325 of record CM075672.1, on the reverse strand, counting down.
CAGGCACCATATCAACCACCACAAGCTCCGTACCAGCAGCCACAAATGAACCCGCCAAATCCAAATCAGAGAAGGCAAAACAACGACCGTGCCCCACCGCAATTTGATCCAATTCCCATCATTTACACAGAGCTTCTCCCTTACCTCATCGAAAACACGATGGTAGTACCCTCCCTTTAAAGCCACTTCAGCCGCCGTATCCTAGAGGGTATGACCCGAACGCACGGTGTGATTACCATGCCAGTGTGACGTTGTTATTTTTGCAGTCGTGATTCCGTCAAATTAGTACATTAAAATTAATTAACGTAGTACTAGGGTGTCAACCTAGGTCGTTCTCTCAAGGATCAACACAAAAATTTAGGAAAAATCAAGTCTTAAACTAATTTTTAACAATTAAAAATTAAAACTAAACAACTAAAAATTTTTACAAACATAAGTTCACTAACATACAATTGGGGGGGTTTTGATTGATTTTTGTTGTCACAATTAAAATTAAAACAAAGTAAATAAAGGATTTAAAACAATAAATAACAAGCGATTGATTTTCTTGGAGTATTGTAAATAAATTTATCCTTGGTTCACTAAAAATAATTTGTATACTTATTAATGTTAATTTCTTAGCTCAATTTGAATTGATCAACTAAGCGTCTTTTTCAATTCACAATTCCTTTACTTTCATTTAAAAATGAATATTTTAATCAAGCATCCTAATTAAGCAAAAGGAGTCAAGATCGTAAAATCTAGGAATTATTGAGCATACATAAGAACATCGCCTATATACATAATCTATTCTCAAATTATGGAATTAAGCAAACCATAATTATTAAAAGTGATTATGAAAATATTCATTAAGCATGCATATTTCCTTAATCCATTCTAATTTAAAACCTTATTTTATTCCATTTGAATAATTAAATCGATTAAGCATACAAATTTAATTAAACAAAATAGAATTAAATAAGTAGAGAAAGATTATGAAGAAATAACAATAATAAAAGCATACTATATTAAAATTAATGACCTCAAAATTACATTACAACATTCTCCAAGAAAATCAATCTAGGGGTTTTAGCCCTCCATAATTACAACTACAAACAATGAAACTAACCCGGAAATGAAGAACTTGCTGGAAAAATTCCAACGGAGAAGAGAAGAGGAAGAACGTATGAAGGAGGAATTGATGTCTTCTGATGAAGAATGAATGGTGTCTCTGCTCCTTGCCTTGCTTCCTATTTATCGGAGCTCAAAAGCAAAGCCAATGCCATAAAAAATTTTAATGGAAGGAGCACTCTCCAATTTACAATTCCATGGTGCTCCATTATCAGCTTCAGTGCTCCATTATCAGCTTCAGTGTTGTTTCCACTTTGATAATGCGTTATCTGATGTTTCCACTGATAAATCTGTGCCTGAATCGATTCATCTAGGCAATTTTTGGGCAATTTTACACATAGGAATCGATTCCTCAGGGGTGGGAATCGATTCCCAAGCACATGAATCGATTCATGCTTGTTTGAATCGATTCCCAGGCCTTAAAAATGCATATGAATCGATTCACAGGGGTGGGGAATCGATTCCTAGCTGTATGAATCGATTCCCAGGGTGCTTGAATCGATTCCTTGCTGTTCTTTTGTGTGGGAATCGATTCCCACATTGGTAAATCGATTCCCAGACCTGTTCTGGTGCTTTTCTCGCATTTTTGACCATTTCTTGAGTCGTGGCTTCTTTCGTTTGACCTGTGGTAATTATTTTTTTAATTACAGGCTTAATCACACACTACAAAACAAGAGAAAACCAACTTTTATTAAAAATTTATCCTTAATTCATTTTAAAATTAAATATTAAATAAAGCTCAAATGATGAAAATGTGTTAAAGTGCAGTATATTACACACTAAGTGATGGCAAATTATACATATTTAAATTGAGGAATTAAGGATAAATCATGCATCATCAAATACTCCCACACTTATTCTTTTGTACTCCCGGGCAAAATCAAAATAAAAACAAGTATCTCAATTTATTGAAAACATTAAGTTGAAAACAACACACAGATTTGGCATGAAATTTTAAGAATATACAGAGAAACAAGAGTTATTTAACATGCAAGATTCAGAGCATCAAGATATATATAAAGATCATTCCAACAGTTAGGCATGTGAAAATTAAATTAAACTAAAAAGAAGATCATAAGTGATAGAACCTCACAAGACATACTCTCAACTCTCAAGTGTTTAAGGTTTGTGTATACACTCAAAACAATTCCTGAAAATCAAACAGTCTAAAAATTTGGCAAGTTTCTCAATTCCACAATCAACACAAATGCATGTATAGATCAACAGGGCTTTCACAGGGTTGTAATGTGGCCAAGGTTAAAATGGATGAAATATATATATTTATATATATACCAAAAAGAATGATGAAGCAATTAATTTTTCTGGCAAACAGTGAAGGTAAAACATTTATTGTATGGTATTTGGTAAATTTTTTTTTTTTAATAATACTGAAATTGCATAACACTTGGAACAAGAGTTGCAATTCCTTTTTGCACACCCCCACACTTATTTGAATGCCTGTTTTGACTTGATTCCAAAGCTTCAATATATTTCTTAAGGTAGGTATATTTTTGGTTCTTCATCCATGGCTTATTTGAGCTGCAACAAGAAAACAGTTAAATAGGCTCAAAATGGCTAGCAAGAGATAATTTATTCATGGTAGGCTTATCTGGCTTAGTGGCTCAATTGAACAAAAATGCCTGTATCAAAATACATTCATATGAGTTTCAAGTATCATCAAGAAACAAGACAAAAATTAAGATGTAAGCCTTCAGGAATTAATCACACATGAAAGGATTAAGATGGTTTAAAGTGATCCATCAAATTTTAAGGCTCAAAAATCTCACAAGGTATAATTCCATCATATATGATCATTTCTCAATTATCATGTCATTCTCAACATACCAAAAATGTTTAAGTTCAAATTATAACATATCATTAATCTCATATCAGACATGAAAGAATTTACTTGTTACTCATGCATATCTTAAAATTCCAATAAAACATGCCTTTTTAAAACAAAAACACACACAAAATCTTTTATTTAATTTTTTTTTTATCACACAAAATTTAATCACACAACACACAATAACACACGAATCCCACCCCCACACTTAAATCATACATTGTCCTCAATGTAAGACAGAGCATACAAAATAGACAATATAATGAAAAAGTAAAGAGATGGGTAAGAAAAACTCCCTCAAGGTGGATCAAACTCAAATACCACATCCTTTTGAAGCAGACTGGATAGTGGTCTAGCCTTCTTGTGCCTTTCCAAATTTTGCAGCAATTTTTCTTCTTGATTTTCATCAAGAGAAGTAAAGATTATTACCGGGAGCTCTTCATCATTTCCCAAGTATGAATACTTGAGGTTTTCAAGTAAGAAATTTAGCTCCAGATTAGGTGCCTGCAAAGTAGATGGAACTAACAAAGCAGATTTGGATTCTTGCACCTCAAAAAATTTGTTAGAGTCTTCTTGAAAATTTGCATTTAGAACAGGTATTTTTATAGACTCTAAATCAGCAGTTATGTATTTGTCAATTTCAGCACAAATATGACAATTCTCAGAATTATTGCATGCAAAACAACTGTATGAATCATCTATGCATTCCAAATCAACATCAGAAAAATGTTCAAAAACTAGTTCATCAATAATGTCAATTTGGAAAATAGAATGATTTTCAGAAGGGTGTTTCATGGCATCTAGAATGTTAAATCTTACCTTAGTGTCACCAAATTCCATGGAAAGGGTTCCAGCATGGACATCAATTATAGTTTTGGCTGTTTTCAAAAATGGTCTTCCCAAAATGATAGGAACAGGAATTTGAGGCATACCTTCTTCCATATCAAGTACAAAAAAGTCAGCAGGGAAAACAAGCTGTTCTACCTGAACCAAAACATCCTCTATAACTCCAGCAGGGTAAGTAGTGCTCCTATTGGCTAGCTGAATTACTACACCAGTAGGTTGTAAATTTCCAAGAGACAAAGTTTTAAAAACAGACATAGGCATAACATTTATTGAAGCTCCTAAATCTAACATGCAATTTTCAAATTTGTTGTTGCCTATGATACAGGGTATAGAAAACGTACCTGGATCCTTGCATTTTTCAGGGATATTTTCCTTACCAAGCAGTGCAGATACATTTCTTCCCATACTTATCCTTTCATTACCTTTGAGTCTCCTCTTGTGAGTACACAACTCCTTCAGAAATTTGGCATACTTGGGAATTTGCTTGATTGCATCGAGAAGAGGTATATTCACTTCCATTTTCCTGAAAGTATCCAAAATTTCTTTGTCCACTTCTTCCATCTTCTTACTTGGAATTGCTTTTGGTGGGAAAGGAAGAGGGATATGAGGTGGAATTTGGGATGGTTGCATCTCAGATTTGCTTGTGCTTGAAGAGGGCACATCATTCTCAACTGTTGTGGGCACATCTGTTTGTTTTTCAGGTTCCTTAGATATGGGTACTTTAAGGTTCTTACCTGATCTTAACTGAATTGCACTCACATTTCTTGGATTTGCAGCTGGTTGAGATGGTAATTTATCAGAGTTTTGAGATTTTAACTGGCTTAATGATGAAGCCAATTGCCCAATTTGGTTGCTTAAACTCTGGATGGTAGCATCATTCCTCTGTTGATATTCTAAGTTCTGTGCAGCCATTTGTTTCACCAGATCCTCCAAAGAAGGGCCACTTGTGGGTGGTTGAGGTGTCGGTCTTTGGAAGGTTGGTGCATTGTTTTGAAATGGGGGTTGGGGATTTTGTTGTTGGTTGCCCCATCTCAAGTTTGGATGGTTCCTCCAACCTGGGTTTATCTATTGGTGGAAAGGTCATGGTTTTGTGGTGGTGGAGGTCTATCATGGTAGATGTTAGCTGCATAGGCTTGGGGACTATTATTATCCTTTTCTTGTAGAGAAGGACAACAATCAGTGGGGTGCTCTTGTGAAGAGCAGATGCCACATACTTTAGCAGTCATGGATTTTTGATTTACTGCCAATTGTGTGACTAGAGTGGTGAGAGCATCAAGTTTGCTCTCCAATTTAATTCCAGATGAACTAGAATTGGAATCAAACATGGGTTTGAAAGAATCATTTCTCACACCAAATTGTTGAGAGTTAGATGCCATCTTCTCAATTAGATTTCTTGCTTCAGCAACAGTCATATCTCCTAAAGCTCCTCCACTTGCCGCATCAATCATGTTGCGATCAACGTGGTGTAAACCTTCATAGAAGTACTGAAGAAGAAGTTGTTCAGAAATTTGGTGGTGAGGGCAACTTGCACAAAGTTTTTTAAATCTCTCCCAATATTCATAAAGACTTTCTCCAGAGAGTTGCCTAATGCCAGATATGTCTTTACGGATTGCAGTTGTTCTAGAGGCAGGAACGAATTTTTCCAAGAACATTTTCTTTAAGTCATTCCAACTTGTGATTGATCTTGGAGCAAGGTAGTACAACCAATCCTTAGCAACACCCTCTAAAGAATGAGGAAACGCTTTAAGATAGACATGGTCTTCTTGAACGTTTTGGGGTTTCATTGTGGAGCACACAATGTGGAATTCTTTGAGGTGTTTGTGCGGATCTTCACCCGCAAGACCATGAAACTTAGGCAACAGGTGTATAAGTCCGGTCTTAAGAATAAAAGGGACATCCTCATCAGGATATTGAATACACAAACTTTCGTAAGTGAATTCAGGAGCAGCTAGTTCTCTAAGAGTTCTTTCACGAGGTTCAGCCATATCAGAAAAACTAGCAGTACTTTCAACAGATTCAGAAAAAATACTATCACTATCAATATCAACAAAATTATTATTAAATCTAGCTTCTCTAATTAACCTATGAAAAGTTCTTTCAATTTCAGGATCAAATGAATATAAATGCTCAAAAGTTCTTCTAGTCATACATAGCATACAACAAGATATTTGATCATCATGAGCAATAAATCATAAGAATTCTAAATCATGCAAAAGAAATAAAATAAACAAACAAACAAAAAAAAAAAAAAATTTTTTTAAAAATTTTTTTTTTTGACAAAAAAAAATTTTAATTTAAAACAAGAGTTTTTCCTAAAGATCGTTGATCCTCGGCTGCGGCGCCAAAATTTGACGTTGTTATTTTTGCAGTCGTGATTCCGTCAAATTAGTACATTAAAATTAATTAACGTAGTACTAGGGTGTCAACCTAGGTCGTTCTCTCAAGGATCAACACAAAAATTTAGGAAAAATCAAGTCTTAAACTAATTTTTAACAATTAAAAATTAAAACTAAACAACTAAAAATTTTTACAAACATAAGTTCACTAACATACAATTGGGGGGGTTTTGATTGATTTTTGTTGTCACAATTAAAATTAAAACAAAGTAAATAAAGGATTTAAAACAATAAATAACAAGCGATTGATTTTCTTGGAGTATTGTAAATAAATTTATCCTTGGTTCACTAAAAATAATTTGTATACTTATTAATGTTAATTTCTTAGCTCAATTTGAATTGATCAACTAAGCGTCTTTTTCAATTCACAATTCCTTTACTTTCATTTAAAAATGAATATTTTAATCAAGCATCCTAATTAAGCAAAAGGAGTCAAGATCGTAAAATCTAGGAATTATTGAGCATACATAAGAACATCGCCTATATACATAATCTATTCTCAAATTATGGAATTAAGCAAACCATAATTATTAAAAGTGATTATGAAAATATTCATTAAGCATGCATATTTCCTTAATCCATTCTAATTTAAAACCTTATTTTATTCCATTTGAATAATTAAACCGATTAAGCATACAAATTTAATTAAACAAAATGGAATTAAATAAGTAGAGAAAGATTATGAAGAAATAACAATAATAAAAGCATACTATATTAAAATTAATGACCTCAAAATTACATTACAACATTCTCCAAGAAAATCAATCTAGGGGTTTTAGCCCTCCATAATTACAACTACAAACAATGAAACTAACCCGGAAATGAAGAACTTGCTGGAAAAATTCCAACGGAGAGAGAAGAGGAAGAACGTATGAAGGAGGAATTGATGTCTTCTGATGAAGAATGAATGGTGTCTCTGCTCCTTGCCTTGCTTCCTATTTATCGGAGCTCAAAAGCAAAGCCAATGCCATAAAAAATTTTAATGGAAGGAGCACTCTCCAATTTACAATTCCATGGTGCTCCATTATCAGCTTCAGTGCTCCATTATCAGCTTCAGTGTTGTTTCCACTTTGATAATGCGTTATCTGATGTTTCCACTGATAAATCTGTGCCTGAATCGATTCATCTAGGCAATTTTTGGGCAATTTTACACATAGGAATCGATTCCTCAGGGGTGGGAATCGATTCCCAAGCACATGAATCGATTCATGCTTGTTTGAATCGATTCCCAGGCCTTAAAAATGCATATGAATCGATTCACAGGGTGGGGAATCGATTCCTAGCTGTATGAATCGATTCCCAGGGTGCTTGAATCGATTCCTTGCTGTTCTTTTGTGTGGAAATCGATTCCCACATTGGTAAATCGATTCCTAGACCTGTTCTGGTGCTTTTCTCGCATTTTTGACCATTTCTTGAGTCGTGGCTTCTTTCGTTTGACCTATGGTAATTATTTTTTTAATTACAGGCTTAATCACACACTACAAAACAAGAGAAAACCAACTTTTATTAAAAATTTATCCTTAATTCATTTTAAAATTAAATATTAAATAAAGCTCAAATGATGAAAATATGTTAAAGTACAGTATATTACACACTAAGTGATGGCAAATTATACACATTTAAATTGAGGAATTAAGGATAAATCATGCATCATCACGGTGCATCGGGACATTCTACTGAGAACTGCTTGGCACTGAAGTTTAAGGTAAGGGACCTCATTCGGGCCGACTGGATAAGCTTCAAAGAAGGGAGCCCAAGCGTGACAACTAATCCCCTTCCAAACCATAAAGGATCGGATGTCAACGCTATAGAAGGGGATGAAGATTGCATTTCCAAAGTAAAAGACATCCAGATGCCTTTGGAAATAATACACTCCCATATGCTGAAGATGGGATTAGTAGAGGGATCATGGGGTGAAGAGCATAATGACCTCCAGTCCGCAAAACGAAGGGACTTCCAGGAAACCCTTCAAAGACTCATGAATGCTCGAGTCATAGAGGTCTGTAGGCACCGTGAAGGACAAATAAATGTGGTACAGGAACAGGGTAAGGCACGAGTTCCGAAACCCTTGGTCGTATACTATAACAAGGATACGCCAGCGGCTTCAGCTCCTGCCAAGACTATCTTCACAGTAAGGGCACCAACCCCTTTCCCCTTCCAAAGTTCCCACGCTGTGCCATGGAGGTACAATACAGATGTGGTTGTCACCAATCCAGAGGCAGTCAACTCCATACCATCCTCCTCTATTACAAATATAACCGGAGTGGGAAAAATGACACGGAGTGGAAGGATATATACACCACCTGAGCCCAAGCAAGGCAAGACTACCAGAGAAGGAAAAACTGGAAAAGAAGTAGCCTCTGGCAAAACAAAGGGGGCTGTGACTGAAGAGGAAGCCCAGGAATTCCTGAAGTTTATTCGCTATAGTGACTACCAGGTGTTAAACCAATTGAACCACACCCCTGCGAAAATTTCCCTATTGTCTTTGCTAATGAGTTCTGAACCACATCGAAACACGTTGATGAAGGTATTGAGCGAGGCGCACGTGAATCATGATTTACCCGTCGAACAATTTGGGGGCATAGTGGGGCATATCGTTGCCAATAATTACTTGACCTTCACAGATGAGGAAGTACCTATTGAAGGAAGGGGGTGTTAGTCCTCAAATTTTCAATAAAAGCTTAAATAAAAATTTCATAAAAATTATAAAAATTAGTTTAATTTGTTAGAAAATTAGGATTTAAATTCAATAAATGGATGTTGTTGGAAATAATCTGCCCTTGATCAATTTTCTCTAGTTTTGCAGTGAAAAAGTAAGAAATCAAGAGAAAATTACACTGAAGGAGCTGACGCGTAGCCTCACCCCACGCGTAGCATCAAGAGCTATTTTTGATGCTGACGCTACGCATCAAATCCACGCGTAGCATCAGTGCTGCGTAGTCTCCACTCCCACTTTGGCCAACCACTCTACTTGGACCCAATAATGGGCACTCCACTCAGCACAAGGGCCACCCCACTCATCACAAATGGCCAAAATACAGTGGAGACACGTCCAAGTGGCCAAGCATGATTGATTTTTATAATTTAAAGTGGCCATTATCAGCTATTTAATGGAAGCTGAGTCAGGGGTCTGACGCGTAGCGTCACACTGAAGCGTAGCGTCAGCACCCTTGCTCAGCCCTATAAATAGGGCCATCCAACACCATTCAACATATCCCATTCCATACACAGCATTCTCTTCTCTTCTCTCTTGTGCTCGACTTTGAGTACTTCTTTTGTGAGTTGTAGTTCTAGAATAGTTTTCTAGATACTTGAGTGTGTTTCGGTGTATTGTGATCGTTGTATCGTGAAGTTTCCATCGTCTTCGTAATGTCAAACTCTGTAAGTGTTGTTTTTACTTTTACCATGTGTAACTAATTTGTTTATGTTGGAATTGGTGAACTAATCTATTGAGTATAATGTTATGAATTCGACCTCTGCATGTTTATGATTCAAGTCCATGTTAGTATCTCAACCTTTTATTAATATGAACGTCAAACGGGAGAATGATTTTCATGTGTATCGAAACCGGTTTTATTAGTGTAAATGTCAAACGGGAGAATGATTATTTATGCCGTATTGAAACTAGTTTTGACGAAAGTAAAAAGTTGGAATACCCTTGGTATCTCAATTCTATAGGGGTTGTTAACCATTGTTGCCATAAGGCCAGGTCTTAATTCAAGTTTTTACTGAGAAAGCTCACGAGGGATCGGACTTTATGGTGAATTCTTAGAATTTATATCACGAGGGATCGGTTATAATGATTTTAAGCTGCAATGACATGAAACTTGATGATTAAATATGCATGTCTTGAGTTCCTCATTGTTATTCTAGATTAGGGATCCAATTTCCAACATAATTTGTTTATCTGTGTTTATCTCAAGTATCTTACCTATTCTAGATTGCAACTCGACTTTTTAGATAGATTTTTATTTTCTTTTATCTTATGAATTACTCAACCATGTTATCTTGTGAATATTGTATAAACTGTATATAAATCATTCTTTTGTTTATAATTTCCTTCACATTTACCATAGTAAGTAGAAAATTACTGTTGTTATTGGACTTTCAATCCCAGTGGAACGATATCTAAATTTCAAAAACTACAAACGATTGGTGCGCTTGCCAATTAACAAAACCCGGTGGTGGACACGGACCGTTGAGGCGCCGTCGCCGAGTTAACAAGTTTTCTGGCGCCGTTACCGGGGATTGAATTGTTTCAGTAAAACAGTAAAATTTTAATTACCGTGGTAAATATTTTTTTTTTACCTTAGATAATTTTTTTTTTATTTTTTATCATTGTTACACTAACTTTCTTTGTCTAGTTTGTGTATGCAAACTCGATCTACCACAGGTAAAATTTATTTTGATCCTGAGATAGAAAAGTTTGTAAAGAAAATCAAGTCTTTAAAATCTAAAACACAAACTAATTCTTCTTCTACTTCGAAAATTTTTGAAAATTCAAATATGGCTGCTGAAAGGAGAACATTGGGACAGTTTGCTGCTATAAATGGTCCACCCCGAGTTTCGGGAATGTTTCAAGGACCAGTTTTACCAGTGGAAATTAAACCTGCCACTTTAAACATAATTCAAAATAACCAATTTGCTGGTTTAAATCATGAAGAACCATATGAACATTTAACTGTTTTTTATGAGTTATGCAGCACAATTGGTTTTGAACCCAATCAAGAAGAGTCTGTTTACATGAGACTCTTTCCTTTTTCATTGATTGGGAAAGCAAAAGAATGGTTTAAATCTTGTCCACCGGGTAGTTTTACAAACTGGTCCGATGTTGAAAGAAAATTTTTGGAAAGATTTTATTCTCCTTCAAAATATTTTGAAGCAATGACAGCCATACACTCTTTTTCTCAAAATAATGATGAATCATTAGGAGAGACATGGGAACGATTCAAGGCACTCTTGAGAAAATGCCCAAACCACAACCTAAATGATGCCGAAAAGGTAAGAATCGTTTACCATGGTTTATTGCCTCAGTTCAAGATGATGTTAGATGCTTGTGCAGGTGGTTCTTTAATGAACAAGACCGTGGAGGAAGCTATTGGGATATTAGAATCAATGTCCATTAGTGACCATCAAGCTAAACCAGAAAGAGGTAATAAACAAGGTATAGTTGAATAAGGAGTAAATGATACAGTGTTAATTCAACAAAAATTGTTGATGCAACAAATTGAGGCCATGAGTAAACAACTTGGAAAATTACAAGTTACCCATGTACCACCACAACTCCCTGCTCAATTAAAACAATGTGAGTATTGTATGGGCGAACAGCCATGTGGGTACTGTGTTCTGGACAAAAATGAACAAGAACAAGCTAATTCCTTGATTCATCAGAGATTACCTACAGGTAATTCTCTAAATCCTCTTGTAAATTCTTTTTCTAACAATTACTTACAGGGAAGGCAAAACTATGGTTGGAAACAAAATGCTAGACTCTTCAACAATCAAGGAGATTACAACGCTAGATTGACAAAGGCTGAAGCAAGTATTCAACAATTGAAGCAATACATGGAGACAATTAATGTCACACGTAAAGCATCAGATCAACAGTTAAGTCAGCTAGTAAAAGAAGTAGCCGACATCAAAGAATTCAAAGCGAAAGAACAATGTAAGGCTATTTTTACAAGAAGTGGTAAGACTGTAGGTATAAATCAAGAAAAAGAAAAAGAAGAAGAAAAAGAGAGTGAAGAAAAGAAAGAAAAAGATGAAAAAAATCAAAAAAATCAGTATCCTGGACAGACACCTCCTGTCCAGGATTTACCATATCCTCATCCACCATCAAAAAAGGATAAAGAGAAGGAATACAAGAGATTCCTTGAAATCTTTAAGCAGTTACACATAAACATCCCTTTTTCTGAGGCATTAGAACAAATGCCTACATATACTAAGTTTATGAAAGAACTGCTTACAAAAAAAAGGAAGTATGATGAAGAAATTGTAGAACTTGAAGCAAGTTGCAGCGCCATTCTACAATACAAGATGCCAGAAAAATCCAAAGATCCTGGAAAATTCACTATTCCTGTCTCTATTGGGGGAGTAAATATCGGTAAAGCTTTATTAGATTTAGGGGCTAGCACCAATCTAATGCCCCTAAGTATGATGAAGCGTATCGGTGATCTTGATCCACAGCAGACAAAGATGACTCTGCAATTAGCTGATAAATCCATCAAGAGACCTTATGGGATTGTAGAAGATGTGCTTGTAAAGGTTGACAAATTCTACTTCCCTGTGGATTTTGTGATCCTAGACATGGAAGAAGATGCTGATGTTCCTTTAATTCTTGGAAGACCATTCATGAAAACTGCTCGAGTACTGATTGATGTGGACAATGGAAAGTTAGCAGTAAGAGTGCATGATGAGGAAGTAAATTTTGATGTCTTCAAGGCAATGAAACATCCCAACCCAAAGCAAGATTGTTTCAAAGTGGACATCCTTGATGAAACTTATCTCTCCTTATCAAAAGAGGAAGAAAAACTGGTGGAAGTATTAAAGAGGAATCAAGAAGCAATTGGGTGGACACTTGAAGATTTAAAAGGTATAAGTCCATCATACTGCATGCACAAAATCTTGTTGGAAGATAATTTCAAACCCATTGCTCAACCTCAAAGACGCCTCAATCTAACTTTGAAAGAGGTAACCAAAAAGGAGGTTCTGAAATTGTTGAAAGCAGGTATTATCTATCCTATTTCTGATAGCACATGGGTAAGTCCTGTTCAAGTTGTTCCAAAAAAAGGTGGTATGACAGTAATTGTTAATGAAAAAAATGAACTAATTCCTACAAGAACTGTCACCAGTTGGAGAATATGTATTGATTATAGAAAATTAAATCAAGCAACAAGAAAAGATCATTTTCCATTACCTTTTATGGATCAAATGCTTGAAAGATTATCTGGACAAGAATATTACTGCTTTCTCGATGGTTATTCTGGATATAATCAAATTGCTGTTGACCCTCTTGATCAGGAAAAAACTGCCTTTACATGCCCTTTTGGCATATTTGCTTACAGAAAAATGCCATTTGGATTATGTAATGCACCTGCTACTTTTCAAAGATGTATGTTTGCTATTTTTGCAGATTTAATTGAAAAGAGCATTGAAATTTTCATGGATGACTTCTCAGTTTTTGGAAATTCATTTGAAACATGTCTATCCAACCTGGACACCGTACTGAAGCGGTGTATTGAGACAAATTTAGTGCTTAATTGGGAGAAATGTCACTTCATGGTGAAAGAAGGAATTGTACTTGGTCATAAAATTTCTTCTAGAGGCATTGAAGTTGACCAAGCCAAAATAGAGGTAATTTCTAAACTCCCTCCTCCTGTAAATGTAAAAGGTATTAGAAGTTTTTTAGGACATGCTGGATTTTATAGAAGGTTTATTCAAGATTTTTCAAAAATTGCAAAACCCTTATCAAACCTTCTAAATAAAGATGTTGAATTCAAATTTGATGAAGCATGTCTTAAAGCTTTTAATTCCTTGAAAGAAAAATTGGTTACTGCTCCTGTAATTATTGCTCCTAATTGGAATCTACCCTTTGAACTTATGTGTGATGCAAGTGATTATGCTGTTGGAGCAGTTTTAGGTCAAAGATACGAGAAAGTTTTTAAAGTCATACATTATGCTAGTAAAGTCTTGAATGAAAATCAAATAAATTATGCAACTACTGAAAAAGAATTACTAGCCATAGTGTATGCTTTAGAAAAATTTCGATCTTACTTGATTGGCTCAAAAATAATCATTTTTACTGATCATGCTGTAATCAAGTATCTTTTAACTAAATCTGATTCGAAACCTCGGTTAATCAGATGGATTTTGCTCCTTCAAGAATATGATCTTGAAATCAAAGATAAAAAGGGTAGTGAAAATATGGTAGCTCACCATCTTTCTAGATTAGTGAATAATGAGGTTACTGTTAAAGAAAGAGAAATTTTGGAAGAATTCCGAGATGAAAAACTTTTCAAAATAACACAACGGCCATGGTTTGCTGACATGGCCAATTTCAAAGCAGCAGGAGTTCTTCCAAATGATTTGACTTGGCAACAAAGAAAAAATTTTTTTAGAGATGCAAGATATTTTGTTTGGGATGACCCTCATTTATTCAAAATTGGAGCGGATAATTTGTTACGACGTTGTGTGCCTGACTGGGAAGTAAAAGATGTGTTGTGGCATTGTCATAAATCACCATACGGAGGACATTTTAATGATGAAAGAACATCTGCAAAAGTTCTCCAATCAGGTTTGTACTGGCCCTCTCTTTTTAAAGATGTTCACTTATTTGTTCAATCTTGTGATAACTGCCAAAGAACAGGTAATGTTGGAAGAAGGCAAGAAATGCCTCTCACAAATATACAAGAAGTTAAGGTATTTGATTGTTGGGGAATTGACTTCATGGGACCTTTTCCTAACTCATACTCAAATCAATACATTCTTTTGGCAGTAGATTATGTTTCAAAGTGGGTGGAAGCGATATCTACTCCCAATGCTGATACTAAAACTGTTGTGAATTTCTTGAAGAAAAATATTTTTTGTAGATTTGGGACACCAAGAACTTTAATCAGTGATGGTGGTTCACACTTTTGCAATAAAGTTCTTCAGAAAGTATTACAACATTATGGAGTAAAGCATAAGGTAGCCACAGCATATCATCCACAAACCAATGGGCAAGCAGAGATTTCAAATCGGGAAGTGAAAAGGATTCTGGAAAAAACTGTGTCATCTTCCAGAAAGGATTGGTCACAAAAACTTGATGATGCACTCTGGGCATACAAAACTGCATTTAAAACACCAATTGGTCTTTCTCCTTTTCAGATGGTTTATGGAAAATCATGTCACCTTCCAGTTGAAATGGAACATAAAGCATATTGGGCTTTAAAATTCCTCAATTTTGATCAAAATGCAGCAGCAGATAAAAGAAAGTTACAGCTTCTTGAGTTAGAAGAAATGAGGAACAATGCCTATGAATCATCTAGATGCTACAAAAGTAAGGTGAAAGCTTATCATGATAAAAAGTTAAAGAAAAGACACTTCACACCAGGTCAGCAAGTTTTATTGTTCAATTCAAGATTAAAATTGTTTCCTGGAAAATTGAAATCAAAATGGTCAGGCCCATTTTTGATTAAAGAAGTCAAACCATATGGAGCAGTGGAAATTGAAGATCCAACTTCCAAAAGAAGTTGGATGGTAAATGGCCAAAGGTTAAAACTATATTTGGGTGGTGAAATTAACAAAATTACCACCAGTTATCTTTTAACTGACCTTTGAAATGCAGGAATGTCAGGCTGGAGACATTAAATCTAGCGCTCAATGGGAGGCAACCCATTCTTTTCTCGTTATTTTTAATGTCTTTAAAAAAAAATCAAATTTTTGTTAGTAAGTTTGTTTATACACTTAGAGTTTTTACACAATAAAACCAATTTTGTAAAATCAATTATCAATTTCTTTATAACTTAGGAATTTTGATAAATTTAATTACAATAAGTTTATTAACCATCAAGCAAATTTCAATAACCCGGTGAGTTGAGAGATATTTTTAAACACTTGAGGGTTTAATCGACATATTTTCAATTCGAATTGATTTTGCTTTAATCTCTGATTTGTGTTGTTGTACAGAGAATTCGGGAAAATGATCAAGGCACATTTATTGGTGAAATGAAACCTTGGGCCAAACAGCTTACCTTGGTAAAAAATCTTTTATCCCTTGCAAGCCAATTTGAGCCTAAAAAAAATAAAAATAAAAAATTCTTTGGTACCCTTAAAAACCTAAATTTGTTTTAACCATTCCCTATACTTGATTGATTAAAAGAGCAGTTGAAATAAATGAAAAATATTTTGAGTGTTCTTACAAAAATGGGGAGTGAAAATGAGCAACTTGATTCTTTTCAAAAAAATAGAATATGGAAAAGAAAAGTCAAAAATAGTGAAAAGAATCAAGTTGGGGGTATTTATTTTTCATCAATAAAAAAATAAATGAGAGATTGGATCAAGAGAAAAGCCTAAATGCTCTTTTATGATTTCAGGTTTTTGAATTCTAAGAAAAACCATTGATTCTTGTAAACCAAGCCTTATTACAACCCGTGAAAAGACCTTGTGATTTTCAAATTAACTCTGTATAAATAACCATTGATTAGATGACAAACAAAGTTAAATTCGTTTGATTTTATGATTGATTAAGAGAAACAGGTTACCAATTGCATAGAGATAAACACTTGTGAGGTAAGCCTGAAATTCTGCTTGATTGTTAATAGAATATTATAAACAATTTTATCATTAAACCTTTGTTATATTTGATATCAGTTTTTGATTATTACAAAATAGTTAAAATTGTGTAATTATTTTTTGTGGTAAATTTTCGGACTAACTTAAAAATTTGATTTCAAATTTTAATTTTTCTTATTTTTCTCTCTTGCTCGAGGACGAGCAATGTCTCAAGTTGGGGGTATTTGTTAGTCCTCAAATTTTCAATAAAAGCTTAAATAAAAATTTCATAAAAATTATAAAAATTAGTTTAATTTGTTAGAAAATTAGGATTTAAATTCAATAAATGGATGTTGTTGGAAATAATCTGCCCTTGATCAATTTTCTCTAGTTTTGCAGTGAAAAAGTAAGAAATCAAGAGAAAATTACACTGAAGGAGCTGACGCGTAGCCTCACCCCACGCGTAGCATCAAGAGCTATTTTTGATGCTGACGCTACGCATCAAATCCACGCGTAGCGTCAGTGCTGCGTAGTCTCCACTCCCACTTTGGCCAACCACTCCACTTGGACCCAATAATGGGCACTCCACTCAGCACAAGGGCCACCCCACTCATCACAAATGGCCAAAATACAGTGGAGACACGTCCAAGTGGCCAAGCATGATTGATTTTTATAATTTAAAGTGGCCATTATCAGCTGTTTAATGGAAGCTGAGTCAGGGGTCTGACACGTAGCGTCAGCACCCTTGCTCAGCCCTATAAATAGGGCCATCCAACACCATTTAACATATCCCATTCCATACACAGCATTCTCTTCTCTTCTCTCTTGTGCTCGACTTTGAGTACTTCTTTTGTGAGTTGTAGTTCTAGAATAGTTTTCTAGATACTTGAGTGTGTTTTGGTGTATTGTGATCGTTGTATCGTGAAGTTTCCATCATCTTCATAATGTCAAACTCTGTAAGTGTTGTTTTTACTTTTACCATGTGTAACTAATTTGTTTATGTTGGAATTGGTGAACTAATCTATTGAGTATAATGTTGTGAATTCGACCTCTGCATGTTTATGATTCAAGTCCATGTTAGTATCTCAACCTTTTATTAATATGAACGTCAAACGGGAGAATGATTTTCATGTGTATCGAAACCGGTTTTATTAGTGTAAATGTCAAACGGGAGAATGATTATTTATGCCGTATTGAAACTAGTTTTGACGAAAGTAAAAAGTTGGAATACCCTTGGTATCTCAATTCTATAGGGGTTGTTAACCATTGTTGCCATAAGGCCAGGTCTTAATGCAAGTTTTTACTGAGAAAGCTCACGAGGGATCGGACTTTACGGTGAATTCTTAGAATTTATATCACGAGGGATCGGTTATAATGATTTTAAGCTGCAATGACATGAAACTTGATGATTAAATATGCATGTCTTGAGTTCCTCATTGTTATTCTAGATTAGGGATCTAATTTCCAACATAATTTGTTTATCTGTGTTTATCTCAAGTATCTTACCTATTCTAGATTGCAACTCGACTTTTTAGATAGATTTTTATTTTCTTTTATCTTATGAATTACTCAACCATGTTATCTTGTGAATATTGTATAAACTGTATATAAATCATTCTTTTGTTTATAATTTCCTTCACATTTACCATAGTAAGTAGAAAATTACTGTTGTTATTGGACTTTCAATCCCAGTGGAACGATATCTAAATTTTGAAAACTACAAACGATTGGTGTGCTTGCCAATTAACAAAACCCGGTGGTGGACACGGACCGTTGAGGCGCCGTCGCCGGGTTAACAGGGGGCACAACAAAGCCCTCCATATTTCTGTGAAATGTCGGGATTATATCCTGGCAAAAGTACTTGTGGATAATGGATCTTCTCTGAACGTTATGCCAAAATCCACGTTGGCAAAATTGCCTTTCGACGGAACATACATGAGGCCTAGCTCTATGGTTGTGCGGGCTTTTGATGGGACACGTAGGGAAGTCGTTGGAGAAATTGAATTGCCTATACAAGTCGGGCCCTGTACTTTCCAGGTACTCTTTCAAGTAATGGATATCGCGCCCGCCTACAGCTGTTTATTAGGGCGACCATGGATCCATTCGGCAGGGGTGGTCCCCTCCACGCTGCACCAAAGACTAAAATACATCATTGACAACAAGTTGGTGACTGTTTCTGGGGAGGAGGACCTTTTGGTCAGCAAACCCATATCCACTCCATACATTGAGGCCGCCGAAGAAGCCCTCGAAACATCCTTCCAAGCCTTGGAGATTTCCAATGCAACAAGCATTGTGAAAATGTCTTCCCCCAACGTACCTCTAATGGTGACGCTGAACATGTTGCGGAAAGGGTACCAACCCGGAAAAGGATTAGGGCGGGATTTAGAAGGCATAACCCAACCGGTGAGTCTCCCAGAAAATAAAAACAGATATGGTTTGGGATATAAGCCCACTATGACGGATAAGAAAAGGGTTGAAGAGGAAAAGAAGGGGAGGAGAACTGCTCGCCTTACTGGTCAAGAGATCAACACTGCAAGAATCCCTATCTGCAATCTCTATCAGAGCTTTAAGAGCGCCGGAGTGATAAATCCGGATCAAGTTGCCATGGTTGGGAATGAGCCTAACCTCAATGTGGAGCTGGTATACGCTTGCCATCCAGATCAAGAGCTGAGCAATTGGGAAATCATGGAGTTCCCTACAACCATTAACGTTCTATCAGAGTAATCACTGTATTTCATAATTTGGTGGTCCCCTTGCTATGCCCAAGGCTCCGGGACCCATTTTGTAATAAGGGCAAAACTTGTTTACTTTATTTTTGAAAATCAATGAACACATTTTTATTCCCCATCACCTCATCTTTATGCATTCTCTGTTTCTTAAACCTTTCACTTGTTTGCTTCTCTTTTCACTTTATAATATAACCCGAATGCAGATCCAAAAATGATTTCCCTGAGAACGATGAAAACCTGGATTTATTTCATGACCCCGTTTATCCAAATGATTGCGTCTACGAGGAAAGTGAGGAAGACTTTGGACCCTCATCTGAATTGACGAGATTATTGGGACAAGAGGATAAGGAGATCCGCCCACATCGGGAGGAAATTAAAATCATCAACCTTGGAGGTGAAGGAGAAGATAAAATGATCAAGATAGGCACCTGCCTGAGTAAAAACCAGCAAGACGAATTGATTGAATTGCTCCGGGAATTTCGGGATGTGTTCGCTTGGTCATATCAAGATATGCCAGGGTTGGATAACAGCATAGTGGAACATAGATTGCCTCTGAAACCAGAGTGTCCACCAATTAAGCAAAAGCTGTGAAGAATGAAACCGGAAATGCTTCTCAAGATCAAGGAAGAGGTCAAAAAACAATTCGAAGCCGGTTTCTTGGCCGTAGCCAAATATCCACAATGGGTAGCCAACATAGTCCCGGTCCCGAAGAAGGATGGAAAAGTGCGGATGTGTGTGGACTATCGAGATCTAAACAGGGCCAGCCCTAAAGACGATTTTCCTCTTCCACATATTGACATATTGGTCGATAACACAGCCCAGCACTCCATTTTCTCTTTCATGGATGGTTTCTCCGGGTACAATCAGATTAAAATGGCGCCCGAAGACATGGAAAAAACCACGTTCGTCACTTTGTGGGGTACTTTCTGTTACAAAGTAATGTCCTTTGGTTTGAAGAACGTAGGGGCGACTTATCAGAGAGCAATGGTCACTTTATTCCACAATATGATGCACAAGGAAATAGAGGTCTATGTGGATGATATCATTGCAAAATCCAGAACCGAGGAAGATCATGTCCACGACTTAAGGAAATTGTTTGAGCGGTTGAGGAGGTTTAAGCTTAGATTGAATCCTGCCAAGTGCACGTTTGGCGCAAGGTCAGGCAAACTGTTGGGTTTCATTGTAAGCAAGAAAGGAATTGAAGTGGATCCCGACAAGGTCAGGGCAATCCTAGAAATGCCACCTCCTTGCACAGAAAAAGAAGTCAGGGGGTTCTTGGGAAGATTAAACTACATCGCTCAATTTATTTCACAATTGACATCGACCTACGAGCCGATCTTCAAGCTACTCCGCAAGAACCAACCGGGGCAATGGAATGAGGACTGCCAAACGGCTTTTGAGAAGATTAAGCAGTACTTGAAAGAACCACCAATATTGGTACCACCAACCCCTGGGAGACCACTGATTTTATACATGACGGTACTGGATGAGTCCATGGGCTGCGTATTGGGTCAGCACGATGAAACGGGGAAGAAAGAACATGCCATATATTACCTAAGCAAAAATTTCACTGATTGCGAAATGCGATACTCCGCATTAGAACGAACTTGTTGCCCGTTAGCATGGGCTGCGAAGCGTTTAAGGCAATACATGTTGAGTCACACTACTTGGCTAGTCTCTAAGATGGATCTTATCAAGTACATCTTTGAGAAGCCAGCCCTAACCGGAAGGATTGCTCGATGGCAAGTGCTGCTAACTGAGTACGACATAACATATGTCACTCAGAAAGCCATAAAAGGGAGCGCTTTGGCTGACTACCTAGCCCATCAACCCGTAAGTGATTACCAACCAATACCATTCGACTTCCCAGACGAGGATATTTTAGCATTGTCCGACGAAGAAGAAGGCGGAAACAAGGACAAATGGATTTTAAGATTCGATGGAGCTTCTAATGCTTTGGGACATGGAATCGGAGCCATTTTGATTTCACCAAAGAAAGAGTTCATCCCTGTCTGCGCCAGGCTATGTTTCGATTGTACCAACAATGTCGCTGAATATGAGGCATGCTCCTTAGGGATCCAAGCGGCATTGGATATGAAAGTAAGAACACTGGAAGTCTACGGAGACTCTGCTTTAGTCGTCCACCAGTTGAAAGGTGAATGGGAAACCAGAGATAGCAAGCTTCTCCCCTATCACGCCCACATTATGGAAATGATCAGAGATTTCGAAGAGATTTCTTTTCATCATGTTCCTCGGGAAGATAATCAAATGGCTGATGCTTTGGCCACTCTTGCTTCAATGTTCAGAGTAAACAATGACTATGACGTGCCCCTCATCGAGGTAGAAAGGCGTCATAAGCCCGCATACTGCCAAGTAGTCGAAGAACAGTCGGATGGAAAACCTTGGTATCACGATATCAAGAGGTATATCCAGAGGCAAGAATACCCTGACAATGCCACATAAAATGACAAAAGAACCCTGCGACGGCTCGCCATGGGGTTTTTCTTAAATGGAGACGTGCTTTACAAAAGAAACTATGATTCTATCCTTCTTCGCTGTGTTGATACCGCTGAAGCAAATAGAATCATGAGGGATATTCACGAGGGATCTTTCAGAACCCACATCAATGGGCACGCCATGTCAAGGAAAATCTTAAGGGCTGGTTATTTTTGGATGACCATGGAAGCAGACTGCTTCGCCTATGCTCGGAGATGTCATAAGTGTCAAATATATGCTGATCACATTCACGCACTCCTGTCATCTCTAAATGTTTTGTCAGTACCATGGCCTTTTTCGATGTGGGGCATGGATATCATTGGTCCCATTGAACCAAAGGCTTCAAACGACCATCGTTTCATTTTGGTCGCCATTGATTACTTCACAAAATGGGTGGAAGCAGCTTCATATACTAATGTAACCAAAGGTGTTGTTAAATTCGTCAAGCGTGAGTTGATATGTCGGTACGGCCTACCGAGTCAAATCATCACAGACAATGGTACAAACCTGAACAACAAAATGATGAAGGAGCTTTGTGAGAGCTTTAAGATCTCCTACCATAATTCCTCTCCGTACCGCCCAAAAATGAATGGGGCAGTTGAGGCAGCGAACAAGAATATCAAGAAGATAATACAGAAAATGGTGGTAACCTATAAAGACTGGAACGAAATGCTTCCTTTTGCTCTGCACGGTTATCGTACCTCAGTCCGGACCTCGACTGGGGCAACTCCATTCTCTTTAGTTTATGGCATGGAAGCAGTCCTACCTTTTGAAGTGGAGATTCCTTCCCTCCGAGTAATCATGGAAGCCGAATTGGTTGAGGCCGAATGGATCCAGACTCGACATGACCAATTAAATCTGATTGATAGTAAGAGACTGACTGCCCTCTGCCATGGTCAGTTATATCAAAGGCGTATGAAGCGAGCGTTTGAAAAGAAAGTACGACCCCGGCAGTTCCAAGAGGGAGACTTGGTGCTCAAGAAGGTTTTGTCAATGCATAAAGATCACCGAGGCAAATGGACTCCCAGCTATGAAGGGCCGTATGTCGTGAAGAAAGCTTTTTCCGGAGGTGCTCTCATACTCACCAACATGGATGGGGAAGATCTACCAATGCCTATAAACGCGGATACAGTGAGAAGATACTATGCGTAAAAAAAAAAGGGCTCGCTAGGTTGAAAACCTAAAAAGGCGACCTAGGCAAAAGTTAGAGCAATTGGTGGGGTCGAAAATCCTAAGAAAGCGGCCCGGACAAATTCACACCCTATAGATTCAACACTGCAATGCCAATTTTCCAAGTCACAGACAAGGGGATGGGTCTAGAACATCGAAGCCATTGTCAAGTCGCGCCCTCGAAAGCAAAATCAGAAGATAAACAGGAAATCATGGAAAAGACTAGAATTTTGTCGCTCTCAGGAAATCGATGGAGGATCTAAAAGGCCTTCCCTTCCATCCTTACCATCAATTCCTCACACCTTGTCATATTTTTGCATTATTATTGTCACCTGTACATATCTGTTGTTCATAAATAAAAAGTTTCCTTTCTTCTCACATGTGTTCATGACTAGAATGAATAAACAAGTTTTGCCTAAAAAGAATTTCTTAAAAGATGAGTTTTGAGAAGAACGAAAACACACAGTTATGGGGAACGAAGTGGACACTGTTGCCAGATCTTACCTCAAGCAAGCTCAACCAGCTCTGTGAAACAACCTCAATGAAGTCAGAAGTAATAATTATTTTGGCCATGAGTTACTTCAACGCCTGTCGCCAAGGGAGTCCGCCTGTAAGTTTTTAATTAGTTTCGTGTTTCTCTGTTAACGGATGGCCAGGAACTATGATCCCCGAGATGCGTAGTTGCCCAACTCTTTCCTCAGCAGACCTTCGGCATGTCCGCAGTAAACCCCAAGTCCATTCTCTTTCACCAAAAGGGGCATTACCCTGAATCACCAAATTTTCTCCCCCAGTGGAACCATAATCGCCAAAAACTACACTTCCCAGATCCTTCCCCAGTGGGACTACACTTCCTAGTCAACCCAAAACTGGGGCATCTCCCCAGATTCTTCTTTCAGTCAAGGGACAGTTATCCAAGATTTCATCCAATCATGTCAAACTAGGGCATCTCCCCAGATTCTTCTTTCATTCAAGGGGCAGTTCCCCAAGATTTTGTCCAATCATGTCAAACTGGGGCATCTCCCTGGGTTTATTCTCTTATTCAAGGGGCAGTTCCCCAAGATTTCATCCAATCATGTCAAGCTGGGGCATCTCCCCGGGTTTATTCTTTCATTCAAGGGGCAGTTCCCCAAGATTTCATCCAATCATGTCAAGCTGGGGCATCTCCCCGGGTTTATTCTTTCATTCAAGGGGCAGTTCCCCAAGATTTTATCCAATCATGTCAAACTGGGGCATCTCCCCGGATTCATTCTCCTGCATTCAAGGGGCAGTTTCCCAAGAACCCGCAGTCATGGCAACCGAGGGTCAACCCCAACCTTTACATTTTCTTGCCAACATTGAGTTAATTCGGACAAGACGTCCTGTTAGCTCCCCCAACCTTTACATTTCCTGCCAACAATGAGTTAATTCGGACAAGACGTCCTGTTAGCTCCCCCAACCTCTACATTTCTTGCCAACATTGAGTTAATTCGGACAAGACGTCCTGTTAGCTCCCCCAACCTTTACATTTCCTGCCAACAATGAGCTAATTTGGACGAGACGTCCTGTTAGTTCCCCCAATCTTTATCTTCCTGCCGCTGATCAAATGGCACCTTTACTTTCCTGTCGCCGATCAAATGGCACCCTTTTACTTTCCTGTCGCCGATCAAATGGCACCTTTACTTTCCTGTCACCGATCAAATGGCACCTTTACTTTCCTGTCGCCGATCAAATGGCACCTTTAGTTTCCTGTCGCCGATCAAATGGCACACCTTTACTTTCCTGTCGCCGATCAAATGGCACCTTTACTTTCCTGTCGCCGATCAAATGGCACCTTTACTTTCCTGCCCCCGATCAAATGGCACCTTTACCTTCCTGTCGCCGATCAAATGGCACACCTTTACTTTCCTGTCGCCGATCAAATGGCACCCCTTTACTTTCTGTCGCCGATCAAATGGCACCCCTTTACTTTCTTGTCGCTGATCAAATGGCACCTTTATTTTCCTGTCATCGAACAAATGGCATCCTTTTACCTTTCAGTCACCAAAGAAGGCATCCTTTTTCTCCCGGTCGCTGAATGAGGCACCCTTCTACTTCAGGTCATTGGATGATTCCCAGTTAACCGCTTCTTGCTAAAAATTAGAGCACTGCTTCATTTCTTTTTTTCAGATTTAAAAAAAAAAACAAAACAAAAAAAAAACAAAAAACAAAAACAAAAATAAAAAAAAGAGGGAAAAGTGAAACGGAAGAGGAAAATGCTCGTCTTTAAAAAAGAAAGGTCACACTGACTCGTGATTGCTTACACCATCAGTCGCTATACCGATCAAGAGGTCCCACTTGGCTCCCTACATCGGTGTTCATATCTTTACTTCATTTTCACTTCAAAAACACAGAAGCTTCGTGTTTCTTTTGTGAAAAAGAAGTAAAGAGGGGCATCTATGAACACCTCTTTTGGTCCGGTCCAAGTGGAATGAATCTTTTTTATACTGAATTCTAATTCAGAATGGTCAGATTCAAAAAGAATGGCTCCAAAATAATCAGAACTGAGCAAAATAACTCAGAATGAAGCTTTTCCAAGTGAAATACAGCCCTGTGGGAGGCAAATCCGATTGGAATGACTAAAAAATGATCACATCTGAACAGGATGACTCAGGTTAAAGCATTTTCGAGTGAAATACAGCCCTGGTGGAGATAAATCCGAGTGAAAAAAACTCAAAAATGGTCAAATCCGAGTCAAAATGAAGAATTTCCGAGTGGAATGACTCAAAATTGATGAAATCCGAGTGAAATAACTCAGAATGGGTTATTTCCGAGTGAAATGCTCCCCTGTTGAAGTTGAATCTGAGTGGATAGCTTCCCTGCCAAGCCAATCGGAGTGGATTATGCCTATTTTCAAGAGAGGTCCGAATGGAATGACTCAAAAAAGTTGAATCCGAGTGGAATCACTCAGAATGAGTCGTTTCCGAGTGGAATATGCTCCTGATTGGATCATATCCGAGTAAAATCACTCAGAAGGAGTTAAATCCGAGCGAAATTACTCAGAATGGAGAAAATCCGAGTGAAACTACCCAGATTTGGGCATGTCTGAGTGGAGTATGACATGTTGGGTGGGAAATCCGAATAATGACTCAACAATGGACCAATCCGAGTAGAGTATGACCTGTTGAATTCAAATCTGAGTGAAATGACTCAGATTAGATGTAAATCTGAGTGGATAATTCCCTTTCAGATGCATTCCGAGAGAAAATGCCAGTTTACAAGCCCTGATCACAAAGAATGTCAATTCCGATTGAAAAATGACCCTGTTAGAGGAAAATCCGAGCGGAAGATCCCCTACTGCAACAAATCCGATTGAAAAAAAAGGAACTGACTGCTGATCCGAGTAAATCCGAGTGAGTATCACTCGGTTGGAAGGAGATCCGAGTTAAAATAGCCAAACTTCCAGTTTCTGAGTAGAAGATAGGCAAAATCCGAGTGAAAAAGAATTCCGAATGAAGCATTTCCAGTCGGCACCGAGTGAAGCATTTCTAGTCAGCACCGAATGAGTCATTTCACTCAATTTCCGACCTATTTTCAGTCGGTTCCGTGTCATTCTTTTCTCGCCTACTCCCGAGCCAATTTCCAATCGGTTTCTGAGTGACACTTCAGTCAGTCAGCCACCCTTCCCGAGTCCTTTTGGCCAATCAATTCCGAGCCCCCATTTCCACCATACTTCAAACCTTCACTGAGCCACTTTTTACCCGTTCCCGAGTCATCTTTCTCTCATCTCTGAGTCACACTTTACCTATTTCAGTCGGTTCCGAGTCATTGGTCACTCGGATTATGGAGAGGAGTTGGAATCCGAGTCAGTTTTCACTCGGTTCTGACTCAATTTCTTTAATTGCCCACTCAATCCAATTGCACAACACCAACATGATTTTCCCAGTCGGATTTTTCCCTTTTTCCCACTCAGAATTGACTGAGAGGGTGATCCGAGTCATTTACACTCAGATTTCCAACATTTACACTCGGCATTCAACATTCTTACTCGGATTCCCAATATTTTCACTCGGATTTCCATAATTCTCACTCGGTTTTCTGCCATTCTCACTCGGATTCCCACCAGGTCCCCCTGTTAGCCCGTGCTGACTTGGATTCCACCACCCAAGTGGATCCAGGAATCCTGGGGGTGGCAGACAAGTGGCAAACAGGGTTGGAAGTGGGGGGAATTAAAAATTCCCACCCAGCCGTTGTCCCCCACTTCACTCTGAGTGGAGGCTTGAGCTGGCATTCCACTCGGAAGTGGAAGCCTGAGCTGGCCTTCCACTCAAACCAGCCTATAAATAGGCAAGGGGCTGGAGCTTTCAGCCCTTACAGACTTACACACACATCACGCATACTTACATACACAGATACGCATCCAGCACCCTCCCTCCTCTCTTCATCAGCCAGCCCTGTACCTCCTTCCTGTCTCCCTCAGCCACACCGTCCAGTACCCCCCTCAAGTACACCAAATCCAGTCTCCTCACTCCACTCAACTCCAGCACCGTCCCTCTTCTCACTGTCTCACTCGGTAAATCACTTCTCACTCGGTAAGCTCATTGTCTCACTCGGTTTCTACTATTTCCACTCGGTTTCCTCATTTTCACTCGGTTTTTCCTTGTCCTCACTCGGTTTTCTGCTTTCATCACTCGGTTTTACCATTTTACTCGGTTTTTCCTCTTTCTCACTCGGTTTCTGCTATTTCCACTCGTTTTTTGTAATTTTCACTCGGTTTTTGCCATTCTCACTCGGTTTTTCTCTTCTCCCACTCGGTTTTCACTCATTTTTCCTCTGTTTTCAGAATTTATTGTTTCCCTTTCTCTTTTGTAGCTTCTACTACCTTTCTCCTTTCGTTTCATAGTAAAATATAATAAAGGGAAATAAATGCTTCCTATGTTTTCTTTCAAATCTAAATAAAAATCAATAAAAAGAAACAAATCATTTTTAAACAGTGTCGTACGGGAGCACTCCCGTCTACACAACCTCTTTAGGATTCGTACACGTGCGAAGAACTTCGCCTTGTACGAGCTCCCCACCTCAATGATATCCATCATCATCTCCCAAGTCTTTTCCTAAAAGAAAAACATTCAGAACTACGTAACCCTGATTTCTTGATAATTCAAGAATACGTAGGAGCAGGACTTTAACTCCTGTCGGGCCCATCTCTCTTATTCCTTTTTGCTGATTTATTTCCTTACTTCCACGTTTCTTTCATAAATGTTCTCTTCTTTGGTTACTTCCGTGAAAATCAATTTAGACGTGACGTCTTGTTGGTTTCCCCCTAGTTTTTGCTTAAGCCTCGCCATAATTCATAGGGAAGGGATACTTAGGATGAGACGTCCCGCTTATCTCTTTCCTATCCCTATTTTTTTATTCGAGGATGTATAATTTAGGCGTGACGCCTTATTAGAATTCTTTTCCCCTCTCTGTCTCATATCGAAGTCGAGTTTAATCCGGATGAAGTGCCCCATTGACCTCGCTTCGACATTCTATGTTTGTACAGTTCTCTCACTCCATTTTGTCGTCTTTAAATAACAAATACAACAATGAAAGGGAAGAAATAAACCATCTTTTGTAAGGCTATTTATGTTGCGCATTTTCAATCTTGGTACTGTTTTTGGACAGGCGATGTAGGGTGCTAATACCTTCCCTACTCGTAACCGACTCCCGAACTTGAATCTCAATTTTTAACCAGTGCTTTACTAAACCTAGTTTTTTCCAATGTTTTTCCTATGGATAAAAACGTTGGTGGCGACTCCCTGTTTCATTCCACCACCCATCCTTTCTTTCTCGCCGCGCCGTCGCGATTTAGGTTGCGACAAGTACACTCTCAGGTGAAACTAAAAATATATACTCGCTACTAAAAATTCTCTTAGGATTACACTAGGAAAGAACTTGACCATGATTGCAAATGTGGTACCTTGAATCCTTTTATAGGCAATTCTAAGGAATATAATAATATTTCCTAAAGACAAAACCAAATTGAATTGGTTTTGTGAGGAAGTAAAATTCAATTTGAATTTGTATTTGAAGAAGTAGAATTCAAATTGAATTTGTATTGTGAAGAAGTAGAATTCAATTTGAATTGCTATTCTGAAGAATTAAAAACCAATTTGAATTGGTATTGTGACGAAACAAAATTCAATTTGAATTGCTCAAGATAAATGAAGTACCACATTAACAATATTTGAGACATCTATTTAACAATCTCCAACTTGGATCAAATTTGATAAATTGCTCATTGTCAAATAAAGCCCAAAGGGGCATCCAAGTGCTGTGTAGACCAACCAAGTCCAAGAAATGTTGGAACTTGGTATTAGGAAGTGGCTTAGTAAGCATATCTGCTGGATTATCAGAAGTATGAATCTTCTGCACCATAATTTCACCAATTGTAACAATGTCTCAGATAAATTGATGCTTTACATCAATGTGTTTGGACTTGTCATGATAACGACTATTCTTGGTCAAATGAATAGCACTTTGACTATCACAAAACACAGTAAGAATATCTTGTGTAAGACCAAGTTCATTGACCAAACCATGAATCCAAAGAGCCTCTTTCACACCCTCTATGACTGAAATATATTCTGCTTCAGTTGTAGATAATGCAGCAATAGATTAAAGAGAAGCTTTCCAACTGATAGCAGAGTTACAAAGAGTGAAGATGTAACCAGAAAGAGATCTTCTTCTATCAAGATCACCACCATAATCCGAATCAACAAAACCTGCAACACCATTAGTTGTAGCTTTGCTTCTGTCAAATACCAAGCCAATATTAGAAGTACCTTTTAGATACCAAAAAATCCATTTCATAGCATTCCAAAGATCCTTTCCAGGATTATGCATGTATCGACTCACCATGCTGACAACATATGCTAAATCTGGTCTAGTGTATACCATAGCATACATTAAACTACTAACTGACTAGAGTACTCTCTCAGGTGAAAATGAAAATATATACTCGCTGCTAAAAATTCTCTCAGGATTACACTAGGAGAGAACTTGACCATGATTGCAAATATGGTACCTTGAATCCTTTTATAGACAATTCTAAAGAATATAATAATATTTCCTTAAGACAAAACCAAATTGAATTGGTTTTGTGAAGAAGTAAAATTCAATTTAAATTTGTATTTGAAGAAGTAGAATTCAAATTGAATTTTTATTGTGAAGAAGTAGAATTCAAATTGAATTTGTATTCTGAAGAAGTAGAATTCAATTTGAATTGCTATTCTGAAGAAGTAAAAACCAATTTGAATTGGTATTGTGAAGAAACAAAATTCAATTTGAATTGCTCAAGATAAATGAAGTACCACATTAACAAAATTTGAGACATGTATTTAACAGTTGTATATTGTGTTCGCCTCAAAGGCATTCATTGGAATGCAATAGGGCAGTAGTGTCAGTTAGTGACCGCCTATGAATCACTGATACTTTCATTAGCCTCATGCATGCGCATATGATACATGTCATATCTGACACTCTCGGATACCTCTTAATTGTGTATTTAAGTTCTTGAAATGATTATATAATTCTAGCATAAGAAGTACACATAATTATGCCATTTAGAATTTTAGTTTTGTTTTAGTTGTCCAAAAACGATGTTTTTAATTTGGATTTGTAAGGTTTCAACTTTAAATTCATCCATATTCCATGATACCGTATCATATATATTTCAACAATAGTCGTATCACAGCATCAGATACATATGGTGTTGGATAACATACCGTATCTGTGAATCATAGGTAACTTCTAACAATTATTATCATGTTTGGTTTTTCTCTCCTGAAGAGTTACTTCCTTCACTAAAACCCTTCTAAAAGTAAATAGGTTGATCTATATTTTGTTTGTATGTATTTGAGAGTTCACTGAGATTTGGCAATGTTTTAATTGTTGGTGTATGCACTACGAGCTATTAATGTATCAATTTTAACTTATTAATAAAATTAGTATTTTCAGTTTTAGACAAATGCTATTTATCCTGGAATAATAGGTCATATGAGAATTATTCCTAAAACGTCCCTAATCAAGTATTTACATGGGGACATGTAAATACATAAGGATTAGTGTGTGAATGTACTGATGATTTGATCTCACAAATCATGGATATATGATATCAAGTCTTTACACGGGTACACATTAAGAGTAATGTTGTACTGGACAGACCCACCATGAGAACGTTGCATGGATCGTTACATGAGTGTCATAAACGGTTCTCAATGTGATAATGGTATGTAGTCCTTCGACCTGAAGTCACTACGATTCCTACATAAGGAGTTTATTGTTTTAATACAATCAAACGTTATCTGTAATAAGATGACCATAAAGATTGTGATTAGGCAATAGATAAATTATGCAGAAGGATATGAGTGATGTAGATGGAATTTGTCTCTCCTATGTGACAGGAGTGATATCTATGGGCCACTTGATGGAGTGAGACTAATGAAATGCATGGCCATGCTAGGACGAAGAAATATTAGATATTTATTCTATAAAGTCTACTCTGGTATCAAGTAAAATGAATTGGGCCATACAAGGATGACGACAAGCATGCCTTGGGCCCAATTAGATATCGTGACAAAAGGAATAGATATATAAAATAATTATCACTTATAGGTCATGTCGATGATAAATAATATTCGGACATAATGATGTATTGCTAGATACCGCTCTTATTTTATATTAATAATAAAATAGTTTATTATTAATATAACCGAATATTTTACCTATAGGGTCACACACATAGAGTAAGCCCACCAGTGGATAGTTTTATTTTAGTTGGACTGAAAATAAAACTATTTGGGCCTAACTCATTTAGAATGAGTCAGGAGCCCAATGTTTAATGAGAGCTCAGGTCAAGACCTAAGCCTATATATAGAGCATGAGATGCTCATAGGCTGTTGCTCAGAAATTAGATTACACTAAAATTCCGTACTAGCATTCAGATCGTTAGTTTTCTGGTGGGAGTGCTCGTGTGGACTCCTAAGGGCGATGCTACAATTGCTTTGATCGAGGATCTTGTTCTGTGTCTACAAGAGGTAAACCCTAATTAAAATTTTAATTTAGCATAATGCTTTGAGACATACGTGTTTGCAATTCTTTCTTGGGAATCCTTTGTGTTTCCGCTGCCTGACCCTAATAGGATTCCCTAACATTAATGTTCTCATTCAGGTAAAATTTTTCAAGTTATGTGGGATTGATTATACATGGAAAACACCAAAATGGATATAGTTTACCAACAAAGAAAGTGCCTTTTGTACAAAGTTGTCTCGACTAATCTATTTTAGCCTCAATTAGAAAGAATTATTTACAACCTTTTCAAGTGAGAAGTGAGGTCCAGGAACTCAACCTCTGTGCATGGCATTGAGTTGGATGATCTAATCTGAATTCTTCTTCTGCATAACTAAGTAGTTCTTGAAATAATGGTTAGTTCAAGAATGATACTGGGATCACGAAGCGCCTCATTTTTTCTCCTACATAGACTGCAAGATAACCTTTAGGGACTTCATTTCCCTTTAAATTTGTTGAGGATGCGGAAGCTGATGCCCGTCTAGTAATACCTGGTATACGGAAACCCATTGTATTTTGTTAGATTTTCTAAAAAGTTAGCAAATTGATTGGTGTCAAAGGACTTATATGTGAGAAAAATATTTGAATTCTGATTCTTCAGGATGGAAATGTCTTGTGTTGCTTTAGAACGTATGAAATGATGTATATATAGCTACAAAATGCCTCTACAATCCAGTTCCACACAATAAATTATTATTTATCAGGGCTGTGATAAGGCTTACAAGGGGACAAGGAATCACATGGTGTTGTTTTAGAGGCCTCCTTCATGGATTAGGAAGTTAAATGGGAGTGCATACCCCACTTTTTGAGATAATAGCCAATACATTAGAATAGAAGATGAGTTATTATGCTATAGATGTTTGAATGATAGACATGCTTTAGACATCTCTCATGTTTCTTTAAATAACATGACAATGAAATTGATATAAATCTACCTGTAATGTAAGCAACCTGAAAACCTTATGCAGACCAGATTGAAAGCTCTAAAGCAATGTTTGCCACTAGGAAGAGAATTGATATACTGAACAAAAAATGACCCCATTAGACAACACCATATGCCCATGTTTCCTAGTTGGTCCCATGGCTTCTACCTCTTAGCCATACTTCACCAATAATTCAGGTATGCTATGCTTTCTTACATATCCTCTTATCAATATATACTCATGGTAGCAAGCATTCAAAATAATTTTTTTCTTAAAAATAGTTTGGATTGAAAGCATAGAAATGAGTTATGAGCACAAGAGGTTCAGTTTGTTTTCTTATCATTTAGAACAAACAGCCAAAACATTCTCAGTGAAAAGGACATTTACTAATTTATACTACCCGTCCCGCGGTATACCTAGATATTTATTAAGTGAGTGTATACAAGTATTATACAACTGTCCCGTGGATACTTACATATCTATAAACATTTATTTTTAATAAATATTAAAAAATTTTATTTTTTTTAATGACAAAATTTATTTAATATTAGTTTATAATAATATTTTTAATATTTTAAGTTGTAATTGTATTATATAATACTAATTTTCTTCTTTATTATATATTTTTTAATTATTAATAAATATGAATACCGAAAAAGTTAATAGATACAAATTCAGATATTATACTACTTACACTCACCTCACCCTATTTATATCCCTATAGATAATGGGCACACAACATTTGATTACTACCAACTTCTTCTAACCAACCTTTCCACAACCACCACCCATCAATGATAATCTTTTCACCAGCACAGATAAGCCTGAGCTTAATTAACTTAGTTTGGTACATATCACAAATCTTATCCATCCTACTAATCAATGGTACGTTTCCATATGTCATTTCATTTGATTCAATTAGTTTTTTTATGATTAGGTTCTTCCATCTAATTTGTCCATGCTTTGGTTGCCGTAGTTAAGGATATGTTCTCATGGAATAATTGAAGGAATGGCTTGTTTTAATGCATTGATCGCCTTAAAGGTATTATTTAAATGCAACAGGGCAATAGAGTGAGTCAATCTAGTAACAACTAGATAAACCTGTGGAATTCCCAAGTAATATTCTAAAATCTAAATATACTTTTTGGTCCTCTATCTCTTAAGTTGTTGTCAGCTTGGTCTCCTATTGGTTTTTTGTTTCAATGAGGCCCCTACACTTTTTAAAAATGCATCATTTTGGTCCTTTCGTCAATCCAAGCATAACGCTATTTGTGAGACTTCCTTACGTGGCCAGAGATTTTGAATGTATGCCCATATGTCATTCATTTATTTGTTGTGTTGGCATTGGAAAAACAATCCCGCTTTAAGGAATGACAATATTCAATTTCCAATGTGGTTCCTTCGTCTTCTTCGTTGGTGTTACGTATCGGAAGGGTGACCTAAGCAACAAGGAAAGTAGATCTCTGACGAGATAAGCATAGAGGGGAAGTTCTTGGGTTACCGACGTCTTATTCAACAATCAAGGTATGTCTTTTATTCAAGCTTCATCTTTAGTTTGAATGTTATTCTTGTTGGTGAGCATGGTTGTCGTAAGTTGTTAATGTCATTTTAGTCGTGGTTTAGGGTTTAGATTATTTTCTCAGGGCGTAGTAGAGGGTTTACCTTAAAATGTAGGTTTACGTGTTTACATTTTACAATTTTAGTAGGATTCTTGGCATTTTTAGAAATAAGTATGGTTTTAAATTGTTATTGTAGGATGAATCCTCGTTTCAAGTTGGAGATTTTTTATGGGGGGTGTTTTATTAAAGAACATGGGAAGAAGTTGGGGTATATTAGAACAGAATCTAAATGGATATTGATGAGGACAAATGGCGTTACTTTGAGGTTATGGGAATACTAAAAGATATAAGGTACATGAATATTGAAAAGTTATGGTACAAAATCGAAGGCAAGGAGTTTCATGTTGGTTTGAAGTAGTTGATGGATGATCAAGGTTGTTTAGAGATGGCAAGGGTTACACACTCCCAGGGGAAAGCTCATTTGTATATTGTACACCCTATAGAGGTTCCATAGATTGTTCTGGACCTAATTAGCCCAGAAAAAACAAATGATGTTAAAGTTGACGATGATCACATAGAGGTTAAAGCTGACGACGTTAAGGGTCATTAAATACAAGTTGACACTGTTGAAGTTAAGGGTTAACAGATAGAGGTTAAAGCTGTTGAAGGTAAGGGTGATGAAATAGATGTTGAGGAAGTTATAGGTGATATTAGAGTAGAAGACAAGGAGGATAGTACAATGAAAATCCATTTCCATGACTCGGATGATGAAGAAGTGGATGGAGAGGATCTGATGAATGGCTAAACCCCCTATGACATGCCTAAAAATTCTGACCATGTACATGTTGAAGGCTCTGATGAGCCTGTAGTAGCTGATGGTGATGGTGTTGGTGTTGGTGTTGGAGGTGGTACTGGCAGTGATGAGCCTACTACAAAGCCTATTGCAAAAAAAATGGAAGAGAAAAAATATTTCAAGAACTATTAACCCGAGGACATGCATGAAGGGTGTTGGTGTTGGAAGAGGTGAGGGATCTAGTTGTCAAAGAAACAAAGGGAAAAGGGAAAAAGGCGGTATCTGACATTGAGTTAGATTATGAATCTGACGAACTATATAGTGGTAATTCAAAAGATAGTGAAAATGAAAGGTTTCCAACTTTCAAGATACCTACACATATGGAGGATTATTATTGGGAGAAAGATACTTTTTTCTTGACCAAGGAGTAGTTCAAAGAGGCTATATTCCACAATATCGTATCATATATATATATATAGTGGCTAATGCTGTTTCAGGACAAATGTGTTCCATTCCATGTTCTGCTCATGGGCATCCATTGAAATGCAACTAGGCAACAGTAATAACCAATGATTATTATCAAGCTAGGTCAATATCTCCAAGATATTTACTGCTCAAAATCCCTTATTAAAGATAAATAAGTTGATACATATAAACTGAAACTTGGAATTGATGTTATATTTGTATGTACAAGAATTCAATGTTCTAATATTCTTATTCAGGTAAAAAAGTATCAATTTCTTAAGGATTATACACTGAAAAAACTAAATAGGGTAATCTTCAGAACAAAAGAAAGTGCCTTCTATACAAATTTGTCTCTGCTAAATTGCTAATCTATCCCAGCCTCCAACACCAAAATTTACAAGCCATTCAAGCGAGACGTGACATCTAGGAACTCATGCTCCCTGTATGGAATTGTGAGACCACTTGTTGGATGATCAAATCCAAATTCTTCTTCTGTGTGACTCAGCAGCTCTTGAAATAATGGTTGGTTCAAGAATGATACTGGTATGATGAACCTCTTCATTTTGTTTCCAACATAGACCGCAAGATAGCCTTTTGGGACTTCAACTCCCCTAGAAGCTGCAAAAAATCATGCTCGTCTAATGATACTTGCTATACGGAAAACCATTATTTTTTGTTACTTCAGAAATAAATAACAAGTTGATTGATGTAAAGGGACTTATATGAGAAAGAAATATTTGGATTCTGATTCTTCAGAATGCAAATGACTTGTGATGCTTCATAAAACCATAAAATATTGTATATATAGTTGCTAAAATCCTATGCATTCAAATTCCACAATGAATTCTATTCTATTATGGAGTTTACAAGGGGGCAAGGAACCACGTGGTATTGTCTGAGAGGTCTCCTTTAAATAGTAGAAGGTTAAATCATTATCAAAGTGCACACCCCACCTTTTTAAATAATAGACAACACATTAGAAATGATACAGCTATTTCAAGGATAGACATGTTTTGGACATCACAATTTCTTCAAATAAGATGACAATGAATTAGACATACATCTACCATGTACCAGATATTGAAGATATTGAACATGACACACACCACAAACCACATCATTTTTGTACATCAAATTCTAGGCAGTACCACGTGAACTTGCGTTCACAAACTTTGTGAACTCAATTAAGTGTCAACATGATCAAATTAGACAACACCATATTCCCTTGTCTCTTAGTTGGTCCCATGGCTTTTACCTCTTAGCCATCCTTCATCTATAATTTAGGTAGCCTCTGGTTTCCTACATATCATTTTATCTGTATATATACATGGTTGGAATCATTTAGGATTAACACAAATCATTCATATACTGAAGCATTCAAAATTCAAAAGCCTTTACTTTCTCAGACCATTCGTCTTAAGTCTTAGCAGCATATACAATACTAAGATGGGTTTTCGTTTACCAGGCATTAGAAGGGTGTCATTTGTAACAAACCAAGCACCTTCAAAAGTTGTGGAAGTACCAAAGGGCTATGTTGTAGTCTACGTTGGAGAGAGAATGAAGCGGTTTGTGATCCCCATATCATACTTGCAAAACCTACTTTCCAAGACTTGTTGAGTCAAGCGGGGGAAGAGTTTGGATACCATCATCCCATGGGTGGTCTTACAATCCCTTCCAGTGAAGAAGTCTTCCAAAACGTAATTTCACACTTGAATAGGCTGTAAATGTCACCCTATAGAAGATTGGCATAGATTATTAGAGACATTTTTGTACAATAGGCATCTTTTCAACTTGCAAATATATCCTTTTTTTTTAGAAATAGGAGATACAAAAGGATCATTGTAAAGACAAATTTATTCCTTTTCTATTTTGTTTAAAGAGAATGAATTCATCCACTCAAGTTCAAGTTCCTGTGTCCTGTGTTCTATTTATTACTTACACAATGTCAGTGTTCACTTCATCCACTGGAAACTGAGAGTTCAAAGCAGAAATGGAACATGTGATATCTGGCAAGGGCATGGAACAAATTCTTAAGAGCTGGGAGAAAGATATAACATTTCTGGGACAAGTTTCAAAATTACTATATTAAGAAATAAACACAAATGGTTTAATAAATTAAAATGTTGGGTTGCCAAGACCTGGTAATAATGTTCGTATGATCAAAGTTTAATTTATCCCTTAAAAAAACTCAATAACAGAAGCTTAATTCTCCAATTCTATTGATGTATGTTTATATCTATAATTCTATATATGTAGAAGTCAGAAATCAATGGCTTTCTATTCTTGTGTTTTAGATAAAGTGAACCTATGACCTTACAATGCGACAAAGACATTGGTCACTTCAAAGATTTGGGCTCCTAATAATTTTAACAGTTAGTTAATATTAATAATTATCACAAAATATTTAAAAATTGGAGTCACTACTAAGAAATGTCAGAGATAGGTTGAAAGGGTGGATTGGAATAATACAACAACAGTTAACTGATCTTTGAATCTGTGTGGATTGGAATTCTAATTTTTCTTTCCACTAAGATTTTCTAAATCTTGCCACAAAGAATCCTAGTCTAATGGCTCTTGTAATACTACACTACTATAAGGAAGGCCTTTGGGCAGAGATCGAACCCATGTGATGTGACCTTTGATTCTACTCACAAATTCGCTTAATTTTCTTTTACTGTTATGCCCAATAAAAATTAAAAAAAAACTAATAATTCATTTCAAGGTGCTGCTGCTACATGTATTGAAGGCATTTTCTTTTGGTGTGAAGATTGTCTACTTTTATTTTTTGGTTGCAAAGTCCGCCAACAATATTATCATCTAAATGAGAAATTGAGAATATACGATATTGCCAAAGCATTTTATGCTTATGCCAAAATCTATGTGAATTTTAATACATGCAAATACAACAATATCATTATCAAGTTTCAGTTAACCTATGAATCTTTCCATTGCGGTGGCGGAAGGTGTTGATGAATTTAACTATTTCAATATGTTGTTATCCCCTATATGTGAGGAGGAATGATAGAATTGAAGTGGTTGCGGCTTCTTTTATGGTGAGGAATGATAGGATGTCACATAGCAGATGATCGGCAAGTGCACCCATTCTGTCTCCATTTTGCATTTGCAGCAAATCTTATTCAAAAGGTTGTATATTTCATAAATTTTCGACAAAAAAATTGTATCACTTATTTGAATAATATATAAAAAGTTAGAAATTTTGTAAAGTTTAGGTTACATTGTTCAGGAAAATCCTTTGAGATTTTACAAATGAGATTTTGTGTTATGAAGTGTCTTGTAAACACTTAAATTATTCTTATTTTGTGAAAAAACCATGTGGTTCACCATGAACCCTAAATTTCATGAAACTCAATGGTTGAATAAATTTTGTCTGGAGTTTTCATAATTTTTAGTTTTGGTAACTACTTTTGTTTGATAACTCTATTAATGCATTTTTATTGACTCTGTAATCTAGTTTAAAAGGCAAAATTGTGAGTTTTTAGACTCATATTGAGTACTTTAAAACAAAATTGAGATCTCAATGTAATGCTAATTGAATTTCTAATATATTGACATTTTATCAGAACATTAATATCGACATTGGTATATTGGACATGTGGGAGTATGTATATTATAATTATATTTTGAAATTTTTTGTTGTTTTATTGCCATATATTCACTAGTGGAAAATAGGTTTTTCTCACCTACCTTTCTACACTAGTTGTAGTGTAACCGGTGTAAAAAATAACGTGGTGGTAATTTTGTAGATAATTAATAACTTTACACCAGTTCTACATTTTAACCTGGTGAGATACATGTGAAATTGGTCGAGCTTGTTTACTGTATCTTTTACACTTTTCCTAGGGCAAAAGACTTGCTTTATCACAAGATGCAACATCTTAGCTTTTGGAAAAAGAGACCCAGAGGCCAACTTGGCTGGGTGCTGAGTATCGTATAGTATTTCATTCATTTCCAGAGATGACAAAACATTGAACTCAAAAAGTTCATCAAAGACTTCGTCTTCATTCAGACATCCAGTAGCAGTAGCGATAAGATCCTGAGAAATCTCAATAGATTTCCCTTAAAGGTTTCCAAGGACAAGAAACTTGGACTTATCCGCAGAGGCCATTTTCCAAAATTAAAGAACCAGAGATGGAGAATAGGGAGTTTGGTCGAGACAAAACTTTGTCTAACCGATTCCATTTAGCTCATCGGAGATGTCGTGCCTATCCAATTTATGCTGCCTGATGTTGAAAACCAAAGACTCAACAATATCGGATGCCTTGTATGCCACTTTCTCAGGTGGAAGGAGAAGGATAAAGGATTTTTAGAAATTGAAAAAGTTTTTCAAAAGAGAATTTGAAGAGGGAAGAGAAAAATATTGATGAAAATGGTGGGAAAAAGGGTAAGTGAAAATACGTAAATAAATAAATAGATAAATTGACCATGAAAGTTGAGAGAGAAAACACGTTCAAAAAATGGTTATACAAAAAGGTGATAACTCCTACCATGTTTTAAAAAGGTGAATAGAAAATGATTTAACAAGGTAAGTCTCTCAAAGAAAATTAAAAGTCAAGTGTGAAGTCAAACAAGGCAATTAAAATAGACTTGTACAAGAGTCGGACTAATTAAGTAATTATTTTTAAATTTAAATTTTGCTTAATGAAATCAAACTTGGCCTCTGCCAGAGGCTTAGTGAAGATGTCTGCCCACTGATGGTCTGTATCCATGAATTTCAAATCCAAGGTTCCCTTTTGTACATAGTCATGAATGAAGTGATATTTTACTTCAATGTGTTTTGATTTGGAGTGCTAAATAGGGTTTTTGGAGAGATTTATTGCACCAGTATTATCACGAAATACTAGGATTTCTCCTACTTTGATTGAGTAATCTTCAAATTAATATTTGATCCAAAGAAGTTGAGAGCAACATTTAGCTGCAGACATGTATTCTACTTCAGCTGTTGAGAGTGCAATGGAGTTTTGCTTTTTGCTACTCTAAGAGATTAAATTTCTCCCCAAGAAGTGACATCTACCACTTGTGTTTTTTTGATCAACTCGATCTCCTACAAAGTCTGCATCATAGAATCTAGATAGAGAGAAAGAGTTTGTTTGTTTGTAGAACAACCCAAGGTTAGTGGTTCCAACAAGATATCTCAAAATCCTCTTCACTGTAGACAAATATGATTCCTTGGGATCTGATTAATATCTTGCATACATACAAACGCTAAATATTATGTCAGGTCTACTAGATGTAAGATACAGAAGTCAACCAATCATTCCTTTATATAAGGTCTGGTCCACTGATGTACCAGACTTAGCTTTATTTATAATGTAGTTAGGATGCATAAGAGTACTCATGGCCTTAGCATCAGCCATTTTAAACTTCTTGAGTAGTTCCCTCTTGTACTTTTGTTGATGAATGAAAATTCCATTACTAGTCTATTGAATTTGCAAGCCTAAGAAGAATTTAAGTTCGCCCATCATACTCATTTAAAAATTTGCTTGCATCATTTTTGAAAAATCTTTACACAGACTATCATCAGTAGCACCAAAAATAATATCATCCACATAAATCTACACAATAATAAAGTGTTTCTTAGAGCTTTTTTTGAAAAGGGTTGTGTCAAATTGACCTCGAGTAAAGCCTTTTAAAATAAGAAAGGAACTAAGTCTGTCATACCAAGCTCTAGGAGCTTGTTTTAGACCATACAGTGTTTTACTTAATTTAAAAACACGATTAGGAAGAGACACATCTTCAAAACCAGGAGGCTATTTTACATAAACTTCTTCCTCAATAAAACCATTCAGAAAAGCACTCTTTACATCCATCTGATATAATGTAATACCTTTAAAAGATGTAAATGCAAGAAGTATCCTGATAGCATCAAGTCTAGCTACAGGAGCAAAAGTTTTAGTAAAATCTATACCTCCTTGTTGATTATAGCCTTGAGCTACTAATCTAGCTTTGTTTCTGATTATTTTTCCATCTTCATCTAGCTTGTTTCAGAATATCCATTTAGTTTCAATTATACTTTTATCTTTGGGTTTAGTTACAACTGCCCATACTTTACTTCTCTTAAATTGGTTTAACTCTTCTTGCATAGTAAAACTCCAATCTGTATCCTGTAGGGCATCCAAAACATTCTTTGGTTCTATTTCTGAGATGGTAGACTTTCAATTTCCAATCCTTTCACTTTTCTGGTTCAGGGAGTTGCTCTTGTTTAGATTTTTTAGAATTTTTTAATTATGGTTGATCATTTGTAGTTGGTTGTTCTGTTGGTTGGTCTGCCTCTTACTTAATTCCTGCATCATCAGAATCTAGATCTACCAGTTTCCTATCAGTCTTTTAAAGGTCATCAAATCTTACATGCATAGATTCATCTGTAGTTTGTGTTTGAGTGTTGACTACTCTCTAGGATTTTGATATGGTGGACTATCCCATGAATATACCTCTGTTACATTTTGAATCAAATTTTCCAAGATAATCCTTAGTATTAAAAATATAACAGATGCATCCGAAATCATGAAAGTATGAGATGTTGTGTTTTTTACCTTTCCACAATTCATAAGGAGTCTTGTTCAGTATTGGTCTGATAAAAACTCTATTTTGAATATAATAAGAAGTACTCACACCTTCTGCCTAGAAATATTTTGAAAGATTATTTTTGTAAAGTACTGCAAGGATTTGTTTTTCGTTTCCACAACCCCATTTTGTTATGGTGTTCTTGGTGAGGAAAAACTGTGAGTTATTCCAGACTCATTGTAGAATTTTTCAAAAATTTCATTTTCAAATTCTCTGTCATGATCATTTCTTATTGTACCAATACAGCAACCTTACTCATTTTGAATTTTCTTACAAAAAAATTTAAATACTTTTATAGACTCATCCTTGTGGGCTAAGAAATATACTCATGTTAATCTTGTGTAGTCATCAATAATGACAAATCCATATTTCTTTCCAGCCAGACTTTATACTTGAGAAGCACCAAATAGATCTAAATGTAATAATTCTAAAGGTCTAAATGTAGAAAAAAACGTCTTTGTTTTTAAAAGAAGTTTTGTGTTGTTTCCCACTTTGGCATGCCTCTCATGGTAAGGAACTGTTAAAGGAGATTTTGGTAATCCTTTGACCAGATCCTTTCTGTGAAGTTTTGAAATAAGTTTGAGACTCACATGCCCAAGCTTTTTGTGCCAGATCCATTTCTCTTCAGAGTTTGAAAATAGATATTTTACATTTTGATCATTCAGTTCATTCAAGTCAACCTTATAGAGGTTGTTATGTCTGTTTGCATTAAAGAGTATAGTTCTACCATGATTGATGATAGTACATTTATTCTTGTCAAAAGAAACTTAGTAACCATTGTCACAAAATTGACTAATGCTCAGTAGGTTACCCACTTTACCAGACCCAATAATTCTTCCAGTCTGGTTCCCTCCAAAGGTGATGGAACCTCCTTTAAAATGCTCCAGGTTTAGGAACATAGACCTTCTTCCTGTCATGTGATGCAAGCATCCACTGTCCAGATACCATTGTAGAGTTTTTGTTTTTGTTTTTAAGCATATCTACAAAAGGAATGATTAATGATTTTTGTACCCATATTTTCTTGGGTCCTATATTGTTAGTAGATTTTTCATTTCTTCTTTTTCTTTTCCTGCATTCATTTATAGAGTTACCATGATTTTTGTAATAATTACATTTAATAATATTTTGTCCTTTGGGAACAAATATAGGTGCTGAGAGATACTTAAAAGTTTTCAGTTTGGAAGCATCTTTCTTTTTCACATATCCCAGACCTAGACCTTTTCGATTTCCTTTGGAAGTTCCTAACAAAGCATCCAAGTTTTTTGTACTATTTACAAACTTGCCTAGATCTAAGGTAAGAGAGTTGACAAGATTCTTCAGCTTAATGATTTCTTTATCCTTGAAGTTGCAGCAAATCTTAGATTTTTCAAAATCTATTTTTAAGGTAGTGTTTTCTTTTCTAAGTTGTTTAATTCTTTAAGATACATCTCTTCATTTTCTTTAAAGACATTCGTACCATATTTTTCTTCTTTTAACATCAGTAATCATGTCAACATGCTTTAGTTTCAGTTTCTTAAAACTTTTTAATAGTTTAGAGAAATCATTGAATAATATATCATAATGTTGTTTAAGTTCAGAATAACTTATTTCTTCAGAGTCTGAGTCGCTGAGGCTGGCTTGAGTTTGGTTCCTTACTTGTCATAAGACAGATTTAACCTAACTCATTTTCTTTATCAGACTCTTTCGAACAGGACGATCCTTCATCATCCCATGTGAGCAGACCTTTTTGTTTCTAAGGAAACTTCCTTCTTTCTCTTTTATCCTTTTTATCTTTGTTCAAAAAAGGACACTCTGCTTTTATGTGACTTGATTTTTTTAATTAAAACATTCTAAGTAGATTTGTCAGCTTTAAACTTAAATTGACTTTTACCTTTGTAGTCTTTCTTCTAGAACATTTCCGGTCTGAACTTTTTTCTCAGTAATTTATTGAATATTGGTTACAAATGCCAGTTCTTCATTAGTATCATCATCTAATTCATCAAAGTCTAGTTCAGAATTAGATAGATTTTAGAGCCTTGCCTTTTCTTGACTCATCAGACTTTATGGCAATGCTTTTGGTAGAAGAGGATTTGTTAGTTTCCTTCTATTTTAGCTTTAGCTCATGAACCCTGAGAACTCCAAGTAACTCATCCAAAGAGAAGGTGCTTAGATCCTTGGCTTCTTCTAGAGCAGAGCATTTTGTATTGAACCTTTCAGGCAAGCATCTGAGAAGCTTGATGTAACACCTAGGTTTCTAAAACCAACATAAGGAAGAACAGAGCAAAAGCTCTGATACCAAAATGTAACACCTAGGATTCTAAAACCAACATAAGGCAGAACAGAGCAAAAGCTCTGATACCAAAATGTAACATCCTAAATTCAATTTGAGAATAAACCGAGACCAAGAAAATTTTTCCAAAAATCAAAGGGGATTCAAGGGCAAGATGAGCAGTGGAGTGTTAAAAAGAGTAGAATCAGGACAAGAA
Organism: Clitoria ternatea; assembly: GCA_037962975.1. Taxonomy (NCBI): domain Eukaryota; kingdom Viridiplantae; phylum Streptophyta; class Magnoliopsida; order Fabales; family Fabaceae; genus Clitoria; species Clitoria ternatea. The sequence goes on along the minus strand of CM075672.1, from coordinate 33,579,628 downwards.
AGGAAGGGAAGGAATGCAAACCATCCACAAGGCAACAGCGAAAGATGCAGGACATGAGCGAACCGAACAGTGCCTACTCGCTCAGGCGAGATTCAGTATCGCTCGAGCGAGACAACCCAACACGCTTGGGTGAAGTACGTATAGCTTAAGCGGAACCAATCAGAGACCTTCCTTTCGCTCTCACTCGTTGGAGCGAACACTTAGTCCCTGAGGCGAGCAACTCCACTCGGTATTCCCTTACTCGGATTCAGAGTCTGGTTCACTCGGAAAAGTCTTTACTCTCGATTCATTCGGGTTAACCCTTACACGTACAAGTTTCGTTCGGAAGTTTACATCACACTCCTTAACTTTATTCACTCGGGTCACAGATGTTGACCACACGGGAAATGACTCCCACGGTCATTCCACTCAGAATCTATAAGGACTTCTCACTCGAGATATCTTTCACGGTCTTTTACCACTCGGGGGTATTTCACTCATTTTTCACTCGGCATATATAATCTTTCTTGCTCAAGTTATCCTACTAAGTCAAGCCTCGCTTAAGGATCTTCTTAGCTTCTAATAAGTTTACTATAATAGAGTTCACTTAGGGCCTTAGGTATCATTCCTCTATCGGGAAACATTCACTCAGCAAGTTCTCACTCGGTAATATTTAATTATTCTCCACTCGAGGGAATCCTAACGGGTTATCACTCTGAAGGTGTTCATATCAATTCTCACTCGGGATAAGGTCACTATCTCGCTTCCTACAACAATAACTTAGCTCCATTCCTACTTATAGTCATACCAACCTCACACGCTCGGAAAGTACGTATATATATCACTCGGACATCACACACAGCATAGAATAAACATACAGCATGACATATATAGGAATATATATAAATATTTACAGGCACATTGTCATACTCTCAACCGAGAGAGTTCAAATTCTGATATAAAGAGACTAAGACCAAAATACGAGCCGACCAAGGCTTAACAAAACCTTATACACAGTATATACATATACACATATATTCCCATAGGGCACAAGCAGTTCACTCGACATGCAGCTCCTCCTTCATTCATCATTCCGAGAAACATTCACTGTAAAAGATAGCCACAGTAGGGGGTGAGTATCTTAGATATTAAATGATAGATACTGACTCGGATTATTCCTCATTAGTGCAACAATATATATGTTCATACATAGAAACAATTAATAACAAACAATGCCAATTAATCAAGACACGCATAAGACATCTACCAATCAGAATCCATCAATTATCACTCGGCTATATACACACACTATCTCAATAACATTAACATATACTCGTGCAATCAGATTTCATACACATCAACTATACAAATACACAGGATTCAATCACTCAGATCCGCATTCGTGTGTAATCGGTTTTTATTCGTTGCAACGTAGGCTCCCAGCCTTTTATTCAGCTCCCAGCTAACTTGACCATTTTACAGGTACCAAACCGTTTGCCCACAAGGTGACACTAACGCTCTCAGCGCCAACGGCGGTGTTCACGGGCAGCCTGAGTCTCACTCAAAGGCTACCTTGAGTCTCACTCAAAGGCTACCTTGAGTCTCACTCAAAAGGATTTCACAGCGTCTCATGCTTTAATAACCGATGGTAGTGTCCCACACTACATGCTCCCAACATTAACGTATCCCATGCGCCACACGTGGATTGATCACACAAACACAGAGTTCATATATATACAATCTTTTATTTAACAGTACATGCATCATATGAAATCGGTGTAACACATCATCAGACTCACTAAGGCCACATTTTCTCACATGCAGTCAGTATTTCAAACTCATAATAACCAGCATGCCACATAAGTCACATGGTAATCATCCACAACACTTTGACACATTCGTTTCATGCAACCATTCAATATTCATGAGGCTGTCAACATGCATTTCATGGACGGAACTAAACATGCAACACTCGATTCCTAATCATGATGCATCCGGGTATCATATACTCTTCATACAAATAAAATATAGAATCAGACACAGAATCAGCAAGCCATTAACACCCGGAACGTGTCCATAACCCATGCATTTAAGATATAAGATACCCCCTACCAATTAAGAGACTCCGAGAGGCTCCTCTGTTTTGACGTTGATCCTCTGCCTTGTTGCTTCGTCCAGTACTCCCACTTGTTCAGTCTCCCTTCGAACACAGTTATACTATGCAATCGGCTCGGGAACAAGGAGCTGTTCTTCTTCCACTTCGATGATCGTCCCTCACCAACAGAAGGAAACTCTGAATCTTCTGCAGCTCTATCATCGTGGGTTTCCAAAAACAGAGAACATAGAACAGGGGAGAAGAAGAAGAGCGAAGAAGAAGAAGAAGAGAAGAGAGGACGAAGAGAAGAGAAGGAGAACGAGGAAGAAGTCTTGGGGAAATTCGAAAGAGTGATCAACAGTGGGCTTAGTAACACATATATATACATGCACGAAGAAAAGAAGAGTGGGGTGGGAAAGCGTGAATCAGTAGTCCACTCATGTCACACACCAATCACAAGGAGCCAGGTATTAATAATTAATCATAATTAATCAGCCATTATTTTCTTAAGTTAAATTAATTAAGTTAATTATAATTAACAAGTAATTTTCCACTTTTCAATTATTATTTTAATGGCTTAATTTCACTCGATAATTAATTTTTAAATCGGGATGTTACAATTCTCCCCCTCTCAAAAGAATTTCATCCCCGAAATTCAAACGGTAATTCACCTTAGGAAACAACTCGGGGTACTGTTGCCTCATGGCATCCTCGTGTTCCCAGGTATAAGAGGTATACCCGTCTTGCTGCCACTCTACTTTAACCAGTTGTACATCCTTGCTCCTCAAACGCTTTACCAATCGGTCCACGATTCTAGTCGGTACAGTCACAGTGGTCAGATCCTCCTTGATCTCCACTTCATCATCTGGCATTGTGTGAGTGGAATCGGGTAGATATTTCCTTAGTTGAGATAAGTGAAACACGTTATGTAATCGGGATAGGTGAGTCGGCAATGCTATTCGGTATGCCATGGAACCGACTCGTTCCAGTATCTCATAAGGTCCAATGTACCGGGGGTTCAACTTCCCACTTTTCAAGGATCGCCCGACTCCTTTACTCGGTGAAATCTTTAGAAACACCCTATCTCCGACTGAGAACTCCAGTGGTTTAGTTCGTTTATCATGGTAGCTCTTCTGCCTGTCCTGAGACGCCTTCATCTTTTCCCTTGTTACTTGGATTTGTTCTGAGGTTTGTTTCACAATTTCTGGCCCCAGTAGTAAACTTTCACCCGTTTCCGACCAAGAGAGAGGGGTTTGGCATTTTCGACCATACAGTGCTTCGTAGGGTGCCATACCAATACTGCTGTGGTGGCTATTGTTGTATGTAAATTCGATCAAGGGAAGGTACTGCTCCCAACACCCACCATGTTCCAACACATACGCCCTCAGTAAGTCTTCTAAACTTTGTACCGTTCGCTCGGATTGTCCATCCGATTGGGGGTGGTAGGCGGAACTTAGCCAAAGTTTCGTACCTAATTCCTGGTACAGGCTGGTCCAAAACCGAGACGTGAATCTAGGATCCCTATCCGATACGATAGAAGTCGGCACACCATGCAGTTGGACAATTTTGCGAATATAAATGTGAGCTAACTTATGTAACGGGTATCTCATGTTCACAGGCAGGAAGTGTGCACTTTCCGTCAATCGGTCAATAATGACCCAAATCGCATCATGGCCCACTCGGGTTTTTGGCAATCCCATGACAAAGTCCATGGCAATTGAGTCCCATTTCCATACGGGGATCTCAAGGGGTTGCAATGCACCATACGGTTTCTGTTGCTCGACTTTCGATTTCTGACAGGTAATACACCGAGCCACATATTCCGCTATATTTCTCTTTAATCCGGGCCACCAGAATTGTAGTCTTAGATCGTGGTACATCTTCGTGGTACCCGGGTGAATACTCAGCAGGCTCTTGTGGGCTTCATCAAGCATCATCCTCCTTAATTCACCTTCACCCGGCACATATATCCTATTCTTCACTCAGAAAATTCCATCCGGTCCCTCGGTCAGAGACAAGTCCTTACCCTTGGCCTGAGTCCCCTTCATCTCAGCCAAGTAGGGATCTGACTTCTGCTGTTCGTATACCAATTTCAGGAACTCATTGGCAATCTTCAATGTACCGAGCGTTATCTTCCGAGACGAAGGAGCGTTAACATGCAAATTCATGTCTCGGAATTGCTCCAATAACTCCGCCTCCTTCACCATCATTACTGCCATATGGAGGGATTTCCGACTCAAGGCGTCGGCAACAACGTTCGCCTTACCCGGATGATACTTCAGCTCGAAGTCATAATCTTTTAAAAATTCCATCCATCTCCTCTGCCTCATGTTCAGCTCTTTCTGGTCGAATAAATATTTGAGGCTCTTGTGGTCACTGTACACTTCGAATTTAGAACCGTACAAGTAATGCCTCCATATCTTTAATGTGAAGACCACAGCTGCCAATTCCAAGTCATGGGTCAGGTAATGCTGTTCGTGAGGCCTCAGTTGTCGAGAGGCATAAGCTATCACTCGGTCCTTCTGCATTAGCACGCACCCCAGGCCGAGTCCCGATGCATCACAATAAACCACGAAGCTCTCTTGCAAGTTTGGCAATGCCAACACTGGAGCGGTTGTCAACTTGTCTTTTAACTCTCGGAAACTGCTCTCGCATTCGGAACTCCACATGAAAGGGACATTTTTCCGAGTCAATTTAGTCAGTGGCAAGGCAAGCCTAGAAAAGCCTTCAATAAACCTCCTATAATAGCCAGCTAGGCCCATAAAGCTTTTTATCTCCGAGACCGACTTGGGTCTCTTCCATGCCATTATAGCTGCCACCTTTGAAGGATCTACCGAGACACCTTCCATGGAAATTACATGTCCGAGAAAGTGGATCTTATCCATCCAGAAATCGCACTTCGAAAGTTTTGCAAATAATTGCTTCTCCTTCAATACTTGAAGTACCGCTCGAAGATGTTCCTCATGCTCTTCAGGGGTCTTAGAATAGATTAAGATATCGTCAATAAAAACTACTACGAATCGGTGTAGATATGGGTGGAATATGCTGTTCATGTAATTCATGAATACAGTAGGGGCGTTTGTCACACCAAATGGCATCACTACATACTCGTAGTGGCCATACCGACTCCTAAAGGCAGTCTTTGGAATATCTGAGTCCTTCACCCAGATTTGGTGGTATCCCGATCGTAAATCGATCTTCGAGAAAATTGAAGCACCACGTAGTTGGTCAATCAAATCGTTGATTCTTGGCAATGGGTATCGGTTCTTAATCGTGAGCTTGTTTAGCTATCGGTAATCTATGCATAATCTCATGCTGCCATCATTCTTTTTAACAAGTAACACAGGTGCACCCCATGGTGATACACTCGGTCGAATGAACTGCTTTCCAAGTAACTCATCCACTTACTTTTTCAATCCAGCCAATTCTGTTGGGGACATTCTATAAGGTGCACTGGAGACTGGCTCGGCTCCAGGGATCAAGTCTATAGAGAATTCAACTTCTCTATTCGGAGGGACACCCGGCACATCCTCCAGAAACACCTTGGGGAATTCACAAACAGTCAGAATATCGTTCACTCGGGTTCTACTCTCTCCCTCAGTTAAACAAAGCATCATAAATAGCTGAGCTATACCTTGTACCATGTAGTCCTTATTGTTCTGCCTCAGAAAAATTACCCTTCGGTTTCGACAGTCCACCAACACCTTGTTGGCTGAAAGCCAATCTATGCCAAGTACAATGTCGAGGTCCTTCAGAGGCATACACACCAAATCGTAGGTGAAACTCCGATCGTCCAACATAAAGGTTATGTCCTTACACATCATTGATGTCAACACCTTAGTACCAGTCAGATTGGCTACTTCCAAAGTCTGATCCATATAGACAGTTGGCAACTTTAAACGTCTTACACACTCATCGGCTATAAAAGAATGGGTAGCTCCAGAATCAAAAACTACATTAAGTGCATATCTACCGAGTAAGCACTTACTTTGCACCAAGTCATTCTCTTGTCCAGCTTCCTCAGCATTGATGGCGTAGACTCTCCCAGCAGTCGGTTGGTCGGTATTTCTCCTTCGGTTGTTTGGAGCAAACATCATATTTCCTCTGGCTCCATTACCTCTGCCCCCCGATCCTTGGCCACCATTTCCACGGCTTCTCCCTTGGAAACCTCCTTGGCGCACATTGGCGTTTGCTTGACGTAGTTGGGGATAGTCAGGGCGAATGTGCCCTCTCTAATTACAATGGTAACACACCATCCCACCATCGTTATTGCAATCCCGAGCGTAATGATTGCCTCCACACTTAAAACATCTTCCGTCTCCCATAACTGGTCGTCTTTCTTGCTGACTCCGACCCCCAAACCTAGAAAAGGGTCTATTCCTACCAGCGTTGTTCGGCCTCTTGAAGCGAGATTGTTGGGGCTTCAAGGAATGGTCTGCTTTACTACTCTGGCCCGAGTGGGCCTTGTCATCCTCTTCAAAAATTCTACACTTATTCACCAATACAGGAAAGCTCCTAATTTCCTGGTGCCTGAATGCTCTCTTAATATCCGACCTCAGTCCACTCTCGAACTTGATGCATTTGGAACTCTCGGTTCCAAGTTATTGGAAAGACGGATAAAACAAACATAGTTCTTCATATTTTGCAGTATATTCTTCTACAGACATGGAACCTTGCTTCAGATCCATAAATTCTAGTTCTTTTCGACTCCTTACAGTGTCGGGGAAATACTTTTCCAGAAAGCACGCTCTAAAATTCTCCCAGACTAGTTGGATGCCCGCGTCAGTCATTCGGTTTTTGGCGATTTTCCACCAATTTTCCACTTCGTCTCGCAGCATGTACACTACGCACTCAACTTTCTGGGCCTTAGTACAGTGAAGGCCCCCGAAAACTCTCTCCAAGTCTTGAATCCATTTGTAAGCTGCCTCGGGATTAAATCCCCCTTGAAACTCAATCGGCTTCCTCTTCAGGAAGCGATCCAACACTTGGCCATCTTAAGCTCGAGGCTGGCCCTGCCTCTCAAACACGTCAGTAAAACGTTGGAATGCCGTGGCTATGCCTTCCATGCTTTGACGATTCGTCATTACTTATCCTGAAATTAACACCCCTTCAAGGATAAGTTTACAAAGTTACTCACTACCGATCGGATCTCATCCCAACATTCAATAACTATAGCACATTATATCATTCCTATATATCATGTAATTAATCGGACCAGGAGGGGAATAATCTCTTATCCTCAAATCACTATCTCAACATCGACCATGTTCAATAGAATATCACAATAATGATGACCACTCGGTCATAATGCACACAACCGCTTACACTCGGTAAGCATACCTTGGCCTTGGACCTTTTAGGTCTACTCTGATACCAAAATGTAACACCTAGGATTCTAAAACCAACATAAGGCAGAACAGAGCAAAAGCTCTGATACCAAAATGTAACACCTAGGATTCTAAAACCAACATAAGGCAGAACAGAGCAAAAGCTCTGATACCAAAATGTAACATCCTAAATTCAATTTGAGAATAAACCGAGACCAAGAAAATTTTTCCAAAAATCAAAGGGGATTCAAGGGCAAGATGAGCAGTGGAGTGTTAAGGAGAGTAGAATCAGGACAAGAAAGGAAGGGAAGGAATGCAAATCATCCACAAGGCAACAGCGGAAGATGCAGGACATGAGCGAACCCAACAGTGCCTACTCGCTCAGGCGAGATTCAGTATCGCTCGAGCGAGACAACCCAACACGCTTGGGAGAAGTGCGCATAGCTTAAGCGGAACCAATCAGAGACCTTTCTTTCGCTCTTACTCGCTGGAGCGAACACTTAGTCGCTGAGGCGAGCAACTCCACTCGGTATTCCCTTACTCGGATTCAGAGTCTGGTTCACTCGAAAAAGTCTTTACTCTCGATTCATTCGGGTTAACCCTTACATGTACAAGTTTCATTCGGAAGTTTACATCACACTCCTTAACTTTATTCACTCGGGTCACAGATGTTGACCACACGGGAAATGACTCCCACGGTCATTCCACTCGGAATCTATAAGGACTTCTCACTCGGGATATCTTTCACGGTCTTTTACCACTCGGGGGTATTTCACTCATTTTTCACTCGGCATATATAATCTTTCTCGCTCAAGTTATCTTACTAAGTCAAGCCTCGCTTAAGGATCTTCTTAGCTTCTAATAAGTTTACTATAATAGAGTTCACTTAGGGCCTTAGGTATCATTCCTCTATCGGGAAACATTCACTCGGTAAGTTCTCACTCGTTAATATTTAATTATTCTCCACTCGAGGGAATCCTAACGGGTTATCACTCTGAAGGTGTTCATATCAATTCTCACTCGGGATAAGGTCACTATCTCTCTTCCTACAATAATAACTTAGCTCCATTCCTACTTATAGTCATACCAACCTCACACGCTCGGAAAGTACATATATATATATCACTCGGACATCACACACAGCATAGAATAAACATACAGCATGACATATATATAGGAATATATATAAATATTTACAGGCATATTGTCATACTCTCAACCGAGAGAGTTCAAATTCTCATATAAAGAGACTAAGACCAAAATACGAGCCGGCCAAGGCTTAACAAAACCTTATACACAGTATATACATATACACATATATTCCGATAGGGCACAAGCACTTCACTCGACATGCAGCTCCTCCTTCATTCATCATTTCGAGAAACATTCACTGTAAAAGATAGCCACAGTAGGGGGCGAGTATCTTAGATATTAAATGATAGATACTGACTTGGATTATTCCTCATTAGTGCAGCAATATATATGTTCATACATAGAAATAATCAATAACATAACAATGCCAATTAATCAAGACACGCATAAGACATCTACCGATCAGAATCCATCAATTATCACTCGGCTATATACCTACACCATCTCAATAACATTAACATATACTCGTGCAATCAGATTTCATACACATCAACTGTACAAATACACAGGATTCAATCACTCAAATCCGCATTCGTGTGTAATCGGTTTTTATTCGTTGCAACGTAGGCTCCCAGCCTTTTATTCAGCTCCCAGCTGACTTGGCCATTTTACAGGTACCAAACCGTTTGCCCACAAGGTGACACCAACGCTCTCAGCGCCAACGGCGGTATTCACGGGCAGTCTAAGTCTCACTCAAAGGCTACCTTGAGTCTCACTCAAAAGGATTTCACAGCGTCTCACGCTTTAATAACCAATGGTAGTGTCCCACACTACATGATCCCAGCATTAACGCATCCCATGCGCCACACGCGGATTGATCACACAAACACAGAGTTCATATATATACAATCTTTCATTTAACAGTACATGCATCACATGCAATCGGTGTAACACATCATCAGACTCACTAAGGCCACATTTTCTCACATGCAGTCAGCATTTCAAACTCATAATAACCAGCATGCCACATAAGTCACATGGTAATCATCCACAACACTTCGACACATTCGTTTCATGCAACCATTCAATATTCATGAGGCTGTCAACATGCATTTCATGGACGGAACTAAACATACAACACTTGATTCCTAATCATCATGCATCCGGGTATCATATACTCTTCATGCAAATAAAATATAGAATCAGATACAGAATCAGCAAGCCATTAACACCCGGAACCTGTCCATAACCCATGCATTTAAGATATAAGATACCCCCTACCAACTAAGAGACTCCGAGAGGCTCCTCTCTTTTGACGTTGATCCTCTGCCTTGTTGCTTCGTCCAGTACTCCCACTTGTTCAGTCTCCCTTCGAACACAGTTATACTATACAGTTGGCTCGGGAATAGGGAGTTGTTCTTCTTCCGCTTCGATGATCGTCCTTCACCAACAGAAGGAAACTCTGAATCTTCTACCCCTCCATCGTCGTGGGTTTCCAGAAACAGAGAACAGAGAACAGGGGAGAAGAAGAAGAGTGAAGAAGAAGAAGAAGAAGAAGAGAGGACGAAGAGAAGAGAAGAAGAACAAGGAAGAAGTCTTGGGGAAATTCGAAAGAGTGATCAACAGTGGGCATAGTAACACATATATATACATGCACGAAGAAAAGAAGAGTGGGGTGGGAAAGCGTGAATCAGCAGTCCACTCATGTTACACATCAATCACAAGCAGCCAACTATTAACAATTAATCACAATTAATCAGCCATTATTTTCTTAAGTTAAATTAATTAAGTTAATTATAATTAACAAGTAATTTTCCACTTTGCAATTATTATTTTAATGGCTTAATTTCACTCGGTAATTAATTTTTAAATCGGGATGTTACACTTGACATTTATATCTTCTATAGAAGGAGTATTTCCAAGACCTTTTAGCCTATTTAGTAGGGTTTGGAATCTTCCAAACATCTGATCTACTGACTCATGATCCTCCATTTTGAAGTTATCATACTGTTTGGTCAGTAATATTTTCTTGGATCTCTTGACGTTTGAATTCCTTCATAGTTACGTTGAAGAGCATCCCAGACTTCTTTTAGCTATTCTATAACTGAATACCTTATTGTACTTAGATTTACTAAGAGCACATGTAAAAAGAAACCTGGCTTTGGCATTCATCTCTATCTTTTTTATTTCATCAGAGTTCCATTCGCTTTCTAATTTAGGTTGACCTTCACTATTTGTAGGAGGGCTATGATCGCCATTAATGATGACTGCCCATGGACTGTATTGAGTGCATTTTATAAATATTTCCATTCTATCCTTCCAATATGGATAGTCTTCACCAAAGAAGGCCGAGGGTCTGTTGATGGAGGACCCTTCTGTGATCAATTGGTTACTTTGAGAAATTGCCATAGATCTTGATCCTTTTCACTCGAGAGAGTGATTATCCTCAAGGACAAGCTCTGATACCAATTGATGGTTCAGAGTCAGACTTAGAAGAGGGGTTGAATAAGTCTTAGACTCTTTTCATGAAAAGTTAAACTAAATAAAATGAGTAATCAAGCAAGTAATGAAGGAGAGAGATAAACACAGAGTTTATACTGGTTCACTTCCAACACAAAAGCTACGTCTAGTCCCTTTTAACTCGAAGGATTTCCACTATTGTAAAATCTCCTTTACAATAACAGCACCAGACCTATGCCACAAGTATTCTTGACTCTAGCCACTTCCAGGTTAACCCAAGTATTCTTTCAACAAGCCACTCCTTGCTTAACCCAAGTATTCTTTCAAAATCCTATTCAAGCCACAATGTTTCCCACACAAACTAGTTCTGGCAACACACTAGACTTTTACAAATTGTATAAATAAAAAGAAATTTTTAGATCTTAGTGTACAAGTGATAAAGAATTTGAGTTTGAACACTAAGTTTTTGACACAAGACCAGAGTCTGCTAGAGGCAGAACGAGAAACAATAAGGGTCTTTTTCTTACAAGAAATAAATGAACAAGAGAATTTTAGAACTTGGATGAGATTGAATAATAGCTTAAAGAAATTCTCTCTATATTTTTTTCTATATCTATGATGCTCAATCTTCCTTAGTATTTTTAGAGGTTGGAGGATATGACCGTTATTGCTTCTTGAAAGGAGATATAGACATTGGAAATCCTTTGAAGGTATTTTGCCTTAAGCTTCCTGTTACCAGACCTTGAAGATGAATTAGGCTTGAGAGAGGTCTGGTTCATTTCTTCATCATTTTCATGAAAATAGTTTCTCATGCATTTCCATGCATAAACTATTTGTAAACTAATTCTTCTTTGAGTGATAAGTTGTTTTCTGAGATGTTCTAACGAGATTTATGATTGTGATCAGAATGTGTAGAGGTAGGTATGTTGACAGTTGCTGCTTATTTTAATCTTGTTCTTTATGTTCTTTGGTGATAAACACACAAATATGATAAGAGAATTACTACCAAAGCATCACCAAAATGAAATTTATGAATATTGAAAAATAATTCTCTGATCAGAATGCTTCAATCAAACTTTTATTGTTCTACCAGTCTTTTAGAACATTGATGCTCCCCCTTTATTTTCATAACTTAATATTCGTATCCTACAATTGCTTAGGTACACAGAAAAGCGTTATAAACCATACAGACTTTATTCTTTTAGCAAAAATACTTGATGAATGGTATAAACAAATTCAAGAATATAAATTTTGGGGTCTGGTCTGAAGGGACTTAAAACTATATATCTTCAACCAAACTTTTCCTTAACAACTCCTATCATAATCATTCCTGATTAGAATCTGGATTTTTAACTTAATGTGATGTGAGTAATTATACAATTGGAGCAGTTTTAGGACAGAGAAAATTTAAGGTTTTTCACACCATACATCATGCTAGCAAAGTCCTTAATAAAGCTCAAATTAATTATGCCACAACTGAAAAGAAACTGCTAGTTATAGTATATGGTCTGGAAAACTTTAGATCATATCTGATAGGTTCTACTGTTATTGTGTTTACTGATCACGCCGCAATTAAATATCTTTTGAATAAATCTGATTCAAAATCAAGGCTAATCTATTGTATTTTGTTATTGTAAGAGTTTGACTTAGTAATTAAAGATAAAAAAGGTAGTGAGAATTATATAACTGATCACTTGTCAATAAGGAGGTCACTAATTCCAATCTAAAGTTGAAGAAAAAGTTCCTTATGAAAAGCTACTAATGATACAGTAAAGGCCTTGGTTTGCTAACATAGCTAATTTCAAAGCAGTCGATGCCATTCTAGATGAATTCAACTGGCACCAGAAGAAGAAGTTTCTTAAAGATGTACAACAATATATATGGCATAATCTATATATGTTCAAGATAGACTTAGATCAAATAAAAGATGTGTATCACTTGAAAAGTCAAAAAGCATTTTATGGTATTGCCATAGCTTCCCTTATGGGGGCCATTTCAATTGTGAGAGGACAACTACAAAGGTCCTCTAGTCTGGATTCTCTTGGCCTACCCTGTTTAAGGATGCTTAGTTTTATGTATAACACTATGATAGCTGTTAAAGGACTAAGAGTATATCAAAGAGACATGAAATTCCATTGAATACTATTTGGAAGTTGAAGTTTTTTATTGCTGAGGGATTGATTTTGTAGGACCCCTGTCATCCACCCTTTTTAATGAATATATCCTGTTTACGGTTTATTATGTCTCTAAGTGGGTTGAGCCAGTTGCAAATCCAAAAGCTGATGCCAAGAATGTGATTAAATTTTTGAAAAAGAATATATTTTACAGGTTTGGTGCTTCATAAGTGTTAATCAGTGATAAAGGCTCTTATTTTTGTAATGCCCAGCTTTAGAAATATCTAGAACATTATGGAGTCAGGCATAAGGTAGCATCACCCTATCATCCATAGTCTAATGGTCAAGCAGAGGTATCTAATCGAGAGATCAAAAAGATTTTGGAGAAAATAGTGTCATTATGCAGAAAGGATTGGTCCCTTAAATTAGATGATGCATTATAGGCCTATAGAACAACTTTTAAATCACATACAGGCCTTTATCCTTTTTAGTTGGTTTATGGTAAGGCCTGTCACTTACTAGTGGAATTGGAATATAAAGTATTATGGACTTTAAAGTTTTTGAACTTTGATCCTCAAGCTTCTAGGGAGAAGAGAAAATTATAGTTGCATAAGCTGGACAAAATGAGACTTGGTGCCTATGAATTTTCTAAGTTATATAAGGAGAAGGTGAAAGCCTATGATGATAAGAAGATTCTAAAGAAAACATTTCATCCAGACTATTAGTGCTTTTGTTCAATTCTAGATTAAAGCTCTTTCCTAGAAAGCTCAAGTCCAAGTGGTTAGGCCCGTTCCTTGTTAAATAGGTCAAACTTTATGGAGCAGTTGAATGGAATTGGAGGTTGATATGGCTTAACCTCCTCCTTCTTTTCATGCGACTTCTCTTCATCAATCAACGGATGAGATAGAGACTCGTCCAATTTCTTCTCCTCCTTAGCTTTTTTTTCAGTCTTGCCAACTGGACCATCATATTGAATACCACTCTTAAGAGTAACGGCCATGGTATGATTAGATGGTCCAGCATCAGGTTTTCAAGGAAATGTTCCTAGTGTTCTTATAGAAAAAGAGGCTTGTTGGGAAATTTGATTCTCCAATATTTTTTTATGGGTGGCAAGATAGTCCATCTTTGAAGTTAAGGTCTTTATTGAGTTACTCCAAGCTGACACCCTAAGATATTGTGACCTGAAACACCATATAACTCACAGACAATGTTAGTACCACCTGCTCCTAACTGATTGAATTTTACAGATAATGCTTTAACGTTAGCAGTAAGCAAAAAAGTAGCATCACCCAAATACTTACCGGGAGTTTTTAAAGGTAAACTTCTTTCGGAAGACCACTGGTAGGTATTTTGGGCAATTTCTTTGATCAGGTTTTGAGCTTTATCCATATTTTTGCTCATGAAGCTATAGCGTCCAAGGAGATCTTTTGTGTGGAAGTTAGTCCATTATACAAAATGTGGACTGTCAACCACCTTTCTATCCCATGATGAGGACATTCTCTCAACATCTCCTTGTATCTCTCCTAGGCTTCATACAGTGACTCATCATCTCTTTGTGCAAAATTTATGATTTGTCTTCTCAACATATCAGTCTTATTCCTTGGGTACCGTTTGTTGATAAAAGCACTGGACAGTTGTTCCCAAGTTGTAATAGAGCCTTTAGGGAGTGAGTACAACCATGCCCTTGCTTTATCCCGTAGTGAGAAAGGAAAGAGTCTTAAATGAATAGCATCATTGGTGGCCCCATTCATCTTTAGCGTGTCACAGTATTCAAGAAAAATTTAGAGATGAAGATTAGGATCTTCGGAGGGTAATCCTGGTTCTGCTGAACCATAGAAAGTAGTGAAGGTTTCAATTCAAAATTGTTAGCCTCCACTACGGGTCTAAGGATGCTAAACCCTCTTCCATTTGTGTTTGAAGCAACAAAATCTCTTAAAGCCCTATTCTGGTCTCCCATTTATTTTGTTTTTTGTTATTTTTATTGTTTTTGTTGTTTTCATAAAGCTCTAAAATCGCAGGATTAAATCCTAAGTTTAGATCGACACTACGGCTTCGTCGCATAAAAAAAAAGAAAATAAAGGACAAACAGAATAAACAATCAGAAAAATAAAAACAGCAATAGTAAACATAAATACAAAGAACAAAATAATAACAACAGAATAAAAGAAAAAACATCACAATAAATATACAATAGTAAAAATGATGAAGAATAGGAAAGACATAAACTAAAAATAGCAAAATTTAATAAAAAGAAACAAATAAAACAAAATAAAAAGAAAAGTATTAACAAGTATGATCTAATCGAATTTCAATATTGCCAATATTTAAGGAACATAGTCCCAGGCAACGGCGCCAAAAACTTGACAAGGCCTGCTAGCGCACGGGTTATGTCGCGTGATATAAAAGATTATCGTATCCACAGGGACTGTTTTCAAAGTACCGGTATATTGAAATTTAATTATCCACACAATTGATTTTTCAAGTTTTTGTAAAATAAGACACATAATAAAATAAATATAAAAACAAAATTTACTTAAAACGTAAAAACAGAGTTGAGAGTATCTTGGGATTCTGGGGGATCAAGTCGCTATTTTATGTTAATAAGTTTGTTTTTCATAAATAAGAATCAAATTAAGTTTTCTAAGGTAGATTTTCCTTAAGATAATTAATATGTTCCTCTTGGAATCCTATTAATATACCTAACATATGGAGAACTACGTTCAATCCCTAAGAAAGGCCCATTGTTATTGTGAAAATCCTTTTATATTGCTCAAAAGATTTTTGATTACTTTCACGGTTTTACCGAGGTCACAAAAAGTATTTCAAAATCTTAGGCTTAGTTCAAAAGCTTTCTAGTAATTAATAAATCCTTCAATTCTACTAATTACTTACACTTATTAATATACCCGCAAGTATATAGTTTTATCACTTAAGTTCTTGTTAGGAATCACTAAGAGCATTGAGCATAATTTGAACTAACTAGAAAACAAAAATTTATTTAGGTCAAAATCAAAACATTATTAACATAAAATATTGTCATCCCAAGATAAAGATTTAGTTACCCATGAAGTGATTCAAATTAATACATATAATGAAAGGAAAACAAAATATACAACACATAATACAATAAAAGAAATACATACAGGTTTCTATAAAAAGCCCGGAAGTAATTCTACCATTGTTGTATATTCTGCAGTATTCCCCCACTGTATACAAATTGAAGCACTCAATTTCATTATTCTCACATCTCTCAGGAATAAAAAAAGGAAAGAAAGAAAGAAATAGAGGGAAATTGCTTCCTCTTTTCGTTGCTGTGAATTGCTTCTAATTCCTTCTATATGTCCCTTCAATGCCAATTCTATCTTCTATTTATAGGCGAGGGAAAGGAAACAACAAATGTAAATCATGGAAGAAGTGGATCCCTTTCAGTGTAGTGGATTCAGAAAACCTATAATGCTGTTTCTGCTTTCTTAAATTCCGTAATGTTGTTTCCACTAACATGAATCAATTCCTAAAAGCATGAATCGATTCATTTGCATTCTGTGCCTTCAAATTGTATCAATTTACACTGTGTGAATTGATTCCCAAGGGTATGAATCGATTCCCACGCCTTTTGAACACGTATGAATCGATAACCAGGGGTATGAATCAATTCCTAGGCCTGATTTTCATGATTTTTGCTCCCTAATCACGTGTGAATTGATTCACACTTTATGTGAATCGATTCATGGCCTTCAATTTTCAATTCCTGGGTATTTTTCACGCATGAATCGATTCATTCCTGGTGTGAATCGATTCATGAACCTGTTATGCTGTTTCTCCATTCTTTTTTGACACTTTCTGATCATGTAATCACTTATGGCTTATTCTTCTTGATTCTATGTCTTTTGATGGTCAATTTTCTCTTGTTATTGACCCTTAGAATGGCTTTGTCTTGTGTCCTTAATGCTCCTTAATTTTATTAATTCCTGCAAAATAAAATACCCGAGCATAATACAGTGGAAAGAAAGCGTAAGACCTCACAAAGCCATATGACCTAGCCTTAGTACTACTTAACTTAAGTACCATTATTTTAGGTCACTTGTTCTAGTTATTTAATTATTAGAATTTCATCTAAGTATTTTATTTTAACATTTGCTAGACCATTAATCACACAATTATTTATACCCTTAATTTCTTTAAATACCATTATGTCGTTTAATTGGTTACTACTTACATTTTAAATCAAACTTCATTATCTTATTGTTTACAAAGAATCTTAGAATAATTCGTTAGAAAATCTGGTGAAATAAAATAAGGTACCGAAAATGTCTCATTCGGTAAAATTCCTCAAAAAAAGTGTGCTTCTTGAACAACTCCGACCATTTAGTGATGAACTAAATTTCTAATTATGGGGCTTACCAGACAAATTTACAACAAATTACATCATAATACATAAAAGTATAAAATTTATTATTACAACCATATTGAATGTCAACTGAGCCCGCCTGACTCCAAAACTTGTAACTTTTCTGTCTTGGCTCCAATTTCGGTAAAATTTCTTCCAGATACCCGATCGTCGAGGCACATATTACATTATAAAATACTAAATTTTTAACATAATAAAATCATTCTCGGTTACTAAAAATCTCACGTAGTTTGAAATTCCATCGTTGGATCGCAATGAAACTTAAAGCCATAACCCTCGGGTACTAGAATAACGTTACGGGACAATTTTAAGACAAAATCAACTGAAAAGAGACTCCCTTTACCTCATAGTAGCTCATGGGTTTGAGGAAGAAATAAGGGTGATTCACCAAAATTCTGCCAGACGTTCCCAATCGTCCATCGATATACGTCGATAGCTCCCAATCCTAAAATAATTTAACATGCATGGTCAGTTAAATGGGAGATGGTCAGGGTTTGGTCTCTAAGCAGCAGGGAAAGGCACTAATTAATTTCAACATACAAGCTGAATTTTGAGTCAAGAAAATAAGAACACAGTCAAGGAGAAAAGAATTTGCAACATTTTTACCTTTATAGCTTGGATGAGCTCACAATTTGAAGAGTAGGAAGTAAGCAGGTAAAGTTAAGTTTTCAAGAGCCATTGCATGCAATAATTTTTGGAAATGAAGGGTTGATTTGGTGGTGGTTGGTCGTGGTTAGAAAAGAAAAAGGAAGATGAAGTAGAAATTTTAGAGTGATGGAAGGTGATAGGTGGAGGGTGGTTATGATTTTGGTGGGTTGTGGTGGTGACTAAGGAGGTTCACGGTGGTGTTGGAGGGAGAGGCTGGCTGCTAGACTTTGAATTTCAAAATGAAGAGAGATTATGAAATGGTTTAGCTGAGAATGAGTATGGAAGGAAGTGGAAAATTGTTAAGGGAATATATGCTTAATGATGAGATATGATAGACATTTAATGAAGTTGTTAAGGCAGCTGGTAGGAGTGAGTGGGGTGGCTTCTCCTGGGGTTGACACTTGCCCTAGGAGGTGGCTGGTGTGGTGGTTGACTAAAAACTGGTGGCTGGAAAATTAATTTGTTACCCGATTGTTTTAGGTGTGCAGGATTTTTAGGAACCAGAAATTAAGGACGCTAAAAATAAATATATGATAATTTGTAGAGGAAAAACCTCGAAACTTGTAGCTCTTCTTTTTCCCTTCTATTTGATATATCATTTGCAACGATCCAATATTGGTAGCCCAAGATATGCCGAAACAATACAGGATGCCCCAATCGTTCCCGAATCAGGTAGGGCTGTAAAAATAAATTTGTAGTTATTTTTCCTTTAAGAATTGGCCATTGTGGCCTTTATAAGACTTGTAGATTTCTTTGATATGGATCCATAGAAAAATAACAAAGCAGTTCTAATATTGGAAGATGGTGATATGCCTATTCTTTTGGAACTAGTCAACATGGTGACGTGATGAACAAAGATCTTTAAATATCTTCAAAACTGTACTGATCTAGGAAGATCTAGCTCTTGATGTCTTCACAAAAAATGTAGATAATTTTATTACAGAGATTTTGGCACTTGGTTTGTGTGAATCAAAGATCGTATGAGGAAGTTATGAATCTTTTAGTGAAGCATGCACAGAGTAAAAATATGAATGGCATTATTTTAAAGTGAATTTATTAATCCTTAAATTTGGGTATGGCAGAGTAGGAATTAGGGATCAAGACTAGAAATAGGGTTTGAAGAACTCTTCAAAATGAAGTGGACGAGACCAAAATCATTCCATTCAAGCTTCATTTAGGGGAGTTAGGTCCAGAATGCCAAAGATGCGCATACCAAATTTTAAGGCGAATTTGAAGAAATGAGATAGCATAGAAACGGAGTTGACAGAGCCTTAATCAAGTCTTGGACTCTGCAGGAAATATTCCTAAAACGTCGAAACGAGTTACCAGAGACATACCATGCCACCATCGGATACTCCAAGGTATATGCACGACCAAACGTAGGTGACATCGAAGGTTTTGATTGGTCCGATTAGACTGAGTTAGTTACCGTTGATCCACTACAAGGAAACCTTACTCGGACTAGTTTTCTTTATAGATCGCTAGTCTCAAATCGAGTTACTGGAGAAGATTGATAACTAGGCCCCATAGTATAATACCAGGGAAAACCGTTAATATTTTATTATTTAAATATTATTACTCATTATAAATTAATGAAAAACTTAATAAAATATTATTTTAATATTTTATATTCATATATATAATTTTGAATAATTATTAAATATTAATTATAATTATATATTTTAAATTTTTACTAGTTACCCCTAATTAATCTATTAATCTAAACATGAATTATGACAGGGTAATTAAGCAATTAATCACAGATTAACATGACAATTAATCATAAAAATAAATTTCTAATATCTATAGTATTTTACTAACACTTATAATTGCTCATCTCTTATTTCCTTCTATCACTCATTACACATTTTTATTTCTCTATTACTCTTGACCTTTCTCACAAATCTTTATTCTCCTACCACTCAGGGGATCAGGCTGAAGCCTTAACTTCCACTAAAGAACTCATTAGAGCACTCTTAGGGATTCTTGAGAGTCTAGGCCCTTATTCTAACAACTAGGGCTGTTACATGAGCCACTTCGAGTTCCTTGATCAGTTACACTAGGTAACGTACCCTTCATGCCAGGAGGTGATGATGTTGTTGTTTCGAGGTCACCTACACCTGAGTACATCCCACTTCCACCCGAGGGAGACGAAGACCCAAAGGAAGATTCGAAGAAGATACCCCTGGAGGAGATGACAGAGGACCCAACTAACCTTCCAGCACTACCCGAGCAGATCCCTCCTCTCGAGCCTATAGTAGCTTATATCCCAGACGAGATGGTCGGGGTGCAGGTCTCCTAGAGAGTCTAGTGTTGTCACCAATGGAGAGATTCCTAGCTTGATGCTAGTGGGACTACTCATGAGGTTACCTCTGATATATCTTCAGATGCTACATATATGAAGAGACGAAGGACTATGAAGTGATGACCCCGGAGGCTAGAGACTTGCTATCTGGGCCCATGTAGCATACTTCTATCGTCTTCACCAGCCTACAGCATCTTCTTGGGACCAACCCTCGACGAGTATGACTCATCCCCAGTTTTTTACTCAGCCGTCAGTGTAGCCTTCGGTCAACTCAATCTTTACCGGGTCTCCCTGGAGGGACGATGATTCTCTAGGAAAAGATGATTAGTGTAGATAGATTTCTCTCTTTTATCTATATTTTGTTTATTTTGGATGAGAGCCTACGCCCCCCTTAATTTTCAACTTGTATAGTTACTATTACAACCATGTATTGTATATAACTCTGTTGTTTATATATATGATATTACTATTCCACCATATTTATATTGTATATAAAAAAACTTCCATAGTTTTCTAAAACTCGTAACCTTAGTCAATTAGGATAATCTAATGGAAGGGATTGACCTAGTTAATTGAGGGTGTTACACCTTACGTCGTGAGAGAATGAGCCAAGAGGTGTAGAACTTAGCTGCCGTCGGGAGAGGGAGACGAGAGGGTTCGAGGAAGGAGAATAAGTGTATAAATTGAAATAGGGAGAAGAAAATGAGATGGAAGGCTTTCAAGGGGGAAAGGTTTGAGAGAGCTACGATCGAAAGATGGAGGGTTTTAATTTTAGGTTATGGTTGTCATAAAATGGGACAAGTGTACAAGTTATTATTCCTTGTCGGGTCAAAATTAAGACCAATGTAAATAATAGTTTTAATTTTAAGTTGTATTGATCCCAAAGTAAAACTGGTGTAAAAGGTACTATTTCTCACCAGGTGAAAATGTAGAACTGGTGTATAATTATTAAGTATCTACAAAATTAGAACCATGTTATTTTTTACACCGGTTACACTACAACTAGTGTAAAAAGGCAGGTGAGAAAAACCTATTTTCCACTAGTAAATATATGGTAATAAAACAACAAAAAATCTCAAGATATAATTATAATATACATGCTTCCACATGTCCAGTATACCAATATCGATATTAATGTTCTTATAAAATGTCAATATATTAGAAACTTAATTGGCATTATATTGAGATCTCAATTATGTGTTAAAGTACTCAATATGAGTCTAAACACTCAAAATTTTGCCTTTTAAACAAGCTTACAGAGTCAATGAAAGTGCATTAATAGAGTTATCAAACAAAAGTAGTTACCAAAACTAAAAATTATGAAAACTCAAGAAAAAATTTAATCAACCATGAAGTCTCATGAAATTATGGGTTTATGGTGAACCATATAGTTTTTGCACAAAATAAGAATAATTTAAGTGTTTACTAGACACTTCATAAAATAAAATCTCATTTGTAAAATCTCAAAGGATTTTCCTGAACAATGTAACCAAAACTTTACAAAATTTCTAACTTTTTATATATCATTCAAATAAATTATAATATGTGTATCAATCATATTATCACATGTGTTACCATATCAAATTATGTCATGAAAGGCACATCAATGATGAAAATTTAAGTGACGCAAATTTTTTGTTGAAAATTTATGAAAAGTAATCAATGAACCCACCCCGAAAACCTACTTTCTTTTCAGACAAAATCAACCAAGCCTAACCCGTCACGACATCTTGTTGATATTGATTGAGTTTGAGGGACTTTATAGAAAACCTTGTGAATAAGATTCGCTGCAAATGCAAAACGGAGAGAGGATGGGTGCACTTGCCGATCATCTCCTATGTGACATCCTATCATTCCTCACCATAAAAGAAGCCGCAACCACTTCAATTCTATCATTCCTCCTAACATACAGGGGACCACAACATATTGAAATAGTTAAATTCATCAACACCTTCCACCACTGACAGGGCCCGTAAGCGTACGGGTTATGTCGCGTAATATAAAAGATTATCGTTCTCCACAGGGACTGTGTTCAAAGTACCAGCATATTGAAATTTAATTATCCACACAATTCACTTTCAATTTTTGGTATTTATAAAAATAAAAATTAAAAGTAAAAAATTTTTACCATACAGTAAAAATAAAAATTTACCTTGGGTGAAAAAAACAGAGTTGAGAGTATCTTGGGACTCTGGGGTTTAAGATATTATTTTACGTTAACAATTTTAACTTTTCATAAACAAAAAATCAAATTAAGTTTTCCAAGGCGAATTTTCTAAAAGCCAATTAATATGTTCCTCTCGGAATCCTATTAATGTACCTAACATATGGAAAGCGCTGCTTAATCCTCAGAAAGGCCCATTATCGTTTTATGAAAATCCCTTTCTAATTTCCCCAAAAGAATTTTGATTACTTTCACGGTTTTACCGAGGTCACAAAAAGCATCTCAAAAATCTTAGGTTTAGTTCAAAGCTTTTCGGTAAAAATAAATCTCTCGATTCTATTTATTACCTAAACTTACTAATATACCCGCAAGTATACAGTTTTATCATTTAGGTTCTTGTTAGGAATCACTAAAAGCATTAAGCAAAATTGAACTAAATGGAAAACAGAAATTTATTTACTTCAAGTCAAAATAACATCAACGTAAAATATTATCATACCCCCGTCATCCCAAGATAAAAGATTTAGTTACACATGATGCGGTAAAAATTCATACATATAATGGAAAGGAAATACAACATACAATTCATGGTAAATAAAACTTACCGGTTTCTCCAAAAGCCCAGTAAATTTTCCACCATAAATCTTTGTTCCGGATCCCTCCACCGTATACAAATTCTACCACTCAATTTCACTCTCTCTAAATTACAACAAGAATTTTTTCTTTCTCTGTGTTTTCTGACTCACTCTCTGCACAAAATTCTCTCCTGCTTTCTCGAAATTCTCACTGCAAAAACTGACTGACTGACCCTTCTGCTGAACATTCCATTTATACTGCTGCAGGTAAGAATATTTTATTCTTTCTTCCAAGGCCAGCCATCTCATGCTTCCACTTTGCCTCCTCTTTATTTCCTTTTTCGTTGGCATAATGCTTCATAAATGGGAACCCATTCTCTGCTGGTAAGTGCTACCAAATTAATTCAAAATTATCTTGCAAAGCTGTCCCATTTTCACGTGAAAAGGCTGTCCATTTCTTGCTGTTTTCTTTGCTGTTTGCTGTCAGATTATGCATAAATCCATTGTTGTCCAAATACAGCAGCTTTTCACGTTAATAATTGGCATTTATTTAAGTGTTTCCTTTTCTGGCTCAGCCTTTCCAATGAATGATACATGTATATGGAATAATGGATGAATGAATGATACATCATTTTTGTCCTTTTGCTAATGTCTTGGCCGTGAATTGGTTCTTGGAAGGATGGCAATTAAAATCAAGTACATGGGTGATAGGAAGCAAGTGTGACCGTGTGAGTGCAAAGAGAAAGTGGAAAGCTTTTGAATAAAATATTTGGTGTTTTGGAAGCTAGCATTGCCGTGAGAATTATAAGAGAATGGAAGAAAGAGTGAATAAAATATTAATTCTTAGACCTTGCTTTTGACCTTGTGGTGTTCTAGAGAATGGGTCAAAGAATGAATAAAATATTCATGAGTGGATTTTGCTTGGTGTAGCCGTGAAATGAAGAGGAAAAATAAGGAAACCAATGCAAATTTTTAGATAAACAAAACATTGTATTTTGATAATGGAACATTTAAAATTTACATTTTGTAGAAATGGAATAATGAGTTTAATTTCTTGGAATTAATATTTTCTATTGTGATCAATTAAATATCAATTCAACATATTTTTCCAATTCTCAAAGTTGCTGTTCTTTAATTGTTCCATTTTCATTGATTTATGCAAAATACAACATTTGAATAGAGACAGTGAAATTAAAGCAAAAATCATAAAAATCGGGGAAAATAATACTGTAACAACAGAAAATGTAAATAAATTAAACAGTAAAAAATAGTGTTCTAAAACACTTATCAAAATACCCCAAACCAGAACATTGCTTGTCCTCAAGCAATCACCATATTCACAAGACAATATACAGAAAACACTTAGCTCAGTAAATTAGAAAACCCAAAATAGAGAAACAGATTTATTCAAATGCCAGAATTAATTTTTCTTATGTGATTCAATTTTTCAATGTCAAGACAGAGGGTACTCTTCTCGCAAATTTCACTCGAGGTGTTTTAAAAGTTTGTGTCTCACTCAAATCATCATAGTCAAAAATATTACCATAGGCTTGTTGATCAACCAAAAACTCCACAGTTTAGATAGAAAGCATGTCAAAGTCTAAAGGTCTTTCAAAGGTTGTAATGTGGCCATGGGTTGTATTGTTAAGGTAGGAATTTCAAGAAAAATGGAATACAAAGGGCTTAAACAGTCATGAATGATTCAAATTATCATCATAATTTCAAAAATTAACAGAGCAAATTTTTGAACTTTTATGGACTTTTTGTAATTCATTCAATATCATCCTTTTGATTTTCTTTTTCACTTTAGCTGTCTTTTTGCATTTCATCCCATCATATTTTTCTTAAGTCCTTTGATTTTTCAAGTTGCTCCACTTAATTTCTAACTTTTTCACCATTAAGAGAATATCAGTCAATGAAAGGCTTCAAAGAAAAATTTCACTTTCAGGCTCAAAAGGGGTAACTAGGGGTCAAATTATGCAAAAATTCTGAGGTTTAAGAATAAGACCTAATTGTGCCTTTATCATCCTAAGACATACAATCAAAAACCATTTTGAATCGGTTGAAAAACAAATTCTAGAATATTAATGACTATGAGATTCACTCAATCAAGAAAATATGGGTTTTTAAAAATTTGTTTGATAAATTACCCGTTTTGGCTCAAGTCTCACCATGGAAAGTCCTTTCAAAGAAAATTTTAATCACATAAGGTTCATTTAGACATTGATTTGGCATTTAAACAATCAAATTTTGAAAAATTTTACTCAAAATTTTAGGGTCCTTAGATACTTTAGCTTTGTGTTTAAAGTTAATTTATCATGCAATCATGGTAAATTACGAGATGACAAACAAAACAAGGAAAACACACATGCATGAAAAATATAATAATCACATAATGCAAACATAACAGTTAAGTTTTCTTATCTACCACCCCAAACCAGAATTTGATATTGTCCTCAATGTTAAAATGGATGATAAAAGGATAAGAAAACTTACCTGGAGTAACCTCAAACCGGGATTTGGCTTAGTATTTGTTTTTTTTTAATTTACTTCAAATTCAAGATAAAACAACAAATTTTTATAGGGTTACCTCCCTATCAGTGCTAAGTTTTAAGTCTTCAGCCAGACTTCTCACCATTTGAATTTATTCATCAGGAGCATCAAACAAGTCCAAGTCACTTGCTTGTTGTATTGGTTGACCTGTCAAGTAGTGCTTTACTCTCTGTCCATTTACCTTAAATGTACCAGATTTCTCACTCCATAACTCGACAGCTCCAAAGGGAAAGACCTTTGTTACCTTGAATGGTCCTGACCATCGGGATCTCAGTTTACCTGGAAAAAGCTTCAATCTGGAATTAAACAGTAAAACCATATCACCTGGATTGAATGTTCTCCGTAGGATGTGACGATCATGCCATTGTTTAGTTTTTTCTTTATAAATTCTGGCATTTTCATATGCATCTAAACAAAGTTCTTCAAGCTCATTTAATTCCAATAACCTACGTTCACCTGCAGCCTTATGATTAAAGTTAAGAGTTTTAACAGCCCAAAAAGACTTATATTCCAGCTCAACAGGTAAATGGCAAGGCTTCCCATAGACTAGCTTAAAAGGTGTGGTTCCAATGGGAGTTTTGTATGCGGTTCTATGTGCCCATAAAGAATCATCTAACTTAATAGACCAATCCTTACGTGATGTATTAACCACTTTTTGAAGAATATTTTTAATTTCCCGATTGGATACCTCAACTTGTCCTCTAGTTTGTGGGTGATAAGGTGTAGCAACCTTATGCCTAACTCCATATTTCTTTAGAAGGGTCTGAAAAGTTTTCTCAATAAAATGAGACCCTCCATCACTTATAACACATTTTGGGACCCCAAACCATGGAAATATTATTTTCTTGAAAAGTTTAATAACAGTCTTAGCATCAGAATAGGGTGAAGCAATGGCTTCCACCCATTTTGACACATAGTCAACTGCTACTAATATGAACTGATTTCCAAAAGAGGAAGGAAAAGGTCCCATAAAATCAATACCCCATACATCAAACAATTCAACTTCTAAAATGGTATTCAATGGAATTTCATGTCTCTTACCAATGTTACCTGTTCTTTGGCACGCATCACAAGTTAGAACATACTTACGTACATCCTTAAAAATATGTGGCCAATAGAACCCAGCTTGTAATATTTTAGCTGTTGTCTTGGAGGTGCTCATGTGCCCTCCACAGGAAAGAGAATGACAATGGTTCAAAATATCATGGACCTCATCTTGTGAAATGCACCTTCGAATCAAACCATCAGCACATTGCTTGAATAGGAGGGGTTCATCCCAATAATAATGCTTGACATCTACATAAAACTTTTTCCTTTGCTGAAAGCTAAGGTCAGGAGGTAAAATACCACATGCAAGAAAATTTACAAAATCAGCAATACCAAGGAACATGTTGGATACTAAGATTCAAGAGTTGTTCATCCGGAAAAGATCCATTGATAGGAATATTATCTGTTTCTTCTTTTTCGGATGTCAATCTAGACAGGTGGTCAGCGACCGGATTCTCAGTACCCTTCTTGTCCTTAATTTCTAAGTCAAATTCTTGCAATATTAGAATCCACCTAATCAGCCTAGGTTTTGCTTCCTTTTTATTCAATAGATACTTAATGGCAGAGTGATCAGTGTAAACAATAACATGTGAACCCACCAAGTAAGATCTAAATTTATCAAAAGTAAAGACAATGGCTAACGGTTCTTTCTCAGTTGTGGCATAATTTATTTGAGCATCATCCAGCGTCCGGCTGGCATAATGAATTACATGAAGCTTCTTGTCTTTCCGTTGCCCAAGAACAGCCCCCACTGCGTAATCACTAGCATCACACATCAATTCGAATGGGAGTTCCCAATCAGGGGGTTGTACGATAGGGGCAGAGATTAGAGCTTGCTTAATCCTGCAAAAAGCTTCCATACAAGATGAATCAAAATTGAAAGGCACATCCTTACCTAGAAGAGTTGTAAGAGGCTTTGTGATTTTGGAGAAATCTTTAATGAACCGACGGTAAAACCCTGCATGTCCAAGAAAACTCCGAATACCTTTCACATTTGTTGGTGGGGGCAATTTTTCAATTACTTCCACCTTAGCCTTATCAACTTCTATACCTCTCTCAGACACCAAATGTCCAAGAACTATTCCTTCTCTTAATATAAAATGGCATTTTTCCCAGTTCAAGACCAGATTGGTCTCTTCACAACGCTGCAAGACTTGGCACAAATTTGTTAAACAGTTATCAAAATCTAAACCATACACTGAAAAATCATCCATAAAGACTTCCATCACATTTTCAATAAGGTCAGAAAAAATTGCTTGCATACACCTTTGAAAAGTCGTAGGTGCATTACACAGACCAAAAGGCATACACCTATAAGCATAAGTTCCATAAGGGCAAGTGAAGGTAGTTTTTTCTTGATCAGATGGATGAATGGGAATTTGATGAAAACCTAAATACCCATCCAAATAACAGAAATAAGAGTGTTTCGCAAGTCTTTCAAGCATCTGATCAATAAAAAGGAGAGGAAAATGATCTTTTTTTGTGGCGCTATTTAACTTCCTGTAATCAATGCACATGTGCCAACCAGAGACAATCCTAGTAGGAATCAAGTTATGTTTATCATTTTCAATCACAGTTATTCCCCCCTTTTTAGGCACCACATGGACAAGACTTACCCATTTACTACTATTAACAGGATATATGACTCCAGCATCAAGCAATTTTAAAATTTCCTTTTTAACCACTTCTTGCATTTTTGGATTTAATCTCCTAAGTGGTTCTACTGTGGGCCTACTTTCATCTTCTACAGTAATCCTGTGTATACAAAGAGAAGGGCTAATTCCTTTGGTATCATCCATTGTATAACCTATTACCTTTCTATACAACCTAAGTTATTTCAAAAGTTTTTCAGTTTCATATGGATTCAATTCAGCATTAACAATCACAGGATATGTGGAATTAGGACCAAGAAACTCATACCTTAATGAAGCTAGTAAAGGTTTTAATTCCACATTGGGGCTTACCACTTTGTCACCCATGACCTCAGTATCATGTTCTAGTGGAGCCTCAGAGTAATCAGATGTTCCTGCAGGCTCAATCATGAAAACAATTTCAAGTGGGTCATTAGGAAGGGTTTCTTCCTTTACCACTTGTTCAACAGAATCCACACTACAGCAAACATCATTATTAAAAGGTTTTTCTAAAGCATTTTTCAAGTTAAAATCAACCTTTTGGTCTCCAACAGTCAGAGACAACTTACCATTCTTGACGTCGATCACAGCACCTGCAGTTGCTAAAAATGGTCGTCCTAAAATAATAGGAATCAAAGAATCTTGTCCATTTCTAGCACAACAAAGTCAGCAGGTATAAAAAATTTTCCTACTTTAATAGGAACATCCTCTAAAATTCCTACTGGATATTTGACAGATCTATCAGCCAACTGTAAAGACATCCTAGTAGGTTTTAGCTCACCCAATCCTAACTTTTCAGCAACAGATAATGGAATTAAACTCACACTCGCTCCTAAATCACATAATGCTTTATCTATATTCATGTCACCAATCATACAAGGAATAGAGAAACTACCTGGATCTTGGAGCTTGGGTGGAAGCTTCCTTTGAATTAGAGCACTGCACTCTTCAGTAAGTGCCACTGTACCATCTTCCTCAAGTCTTCTTTTATTGGACAAAATGTCTTTTAGGAACTTTGCATATGTGGGCATTTGCTACAAAGCATCTATGAATGGAATATTGATATACAGTTTCTTTAAAACATCAAGAAACTTACCAAATTGTTTGTCTAATTTTGCTTTAGCCAAGCGCTGAGGAAATGGAATAGGAGGTTGATATGGCTTAACCTCCTCCTTCTTTTCTTGTGGTTTCTCTTCTTCAATCACTGGATGAGATGAAGATTCATCCACTTTCTTCTCCTCCTTTGTAGTCTTGCCAACGGGTCCATCATATTGAGTACCACTCCTAAGAGTGATAGCCATGGTATGGTTGGACGGTCCAGCTTCAGGTTTTCCAGGAAATGTACCTGGTGGTCTTTGAGAGTAGGAGGCTTGTTGGGCGATTTGATTCTCTAATATTTTGTTATGGGTGGCAAGAGAATCCACCTTTGAAGCTAAGTTCTTTATTGCATCAGAGAATTCATCATTTTGTTTAAGTTGAGTAGCTACAAATGTCTCCATCAAGGACTCTAGCTTTGATTTTTGTGGAATATAGGGTCCTTGTTGGGGTTTGTAGTTACTTTTATTTCCTTGGAATGGCCTGTTTTGGAAACCAGGTGGACCTTGTGGAGGTCTGTAGTTACTCTGATAATTTCCACCATAGTTTCCAATAGCATCTACTTGATGTATTTCTGGTTCTTGATTAAGGGTCATTAAATGGCAGTTCATAGCTCCATGTCCTGAAACACCACAAACTTCACAAACAACCTTAGCAGCACCTGTTGACCCTATCTTATCAAGTTTTAATGTTAATGCTTCAACTTGGGTAGAAAGTAGGGAAAGAGCATCAACAGAGTACTTACCAGGTGTTTTAGCAGGTAATCCTCTCTCAGAATTCCACTGGTGGGTGTTTTGGGCTATCTCCTCAATCAGGTTCTGAGCTTCATCCACATTTTTGCTCATGAAGGCTCCTCCAGCTGCAGCATCCAAAGAGATCTTTTGCGTAGAAGTTAGTCCATTATAGAAAATATGGACTGTCAACCACCTCTCTATCCCATGGTGAGGACATTCTCTTAGCATCTCCTTTATCTCTCCCAGGCTTCATACAAGGATTCATCATCTTTTTGTGCAAAATTAATTATTTGTTTTCTTAACAAATCAGTTTTATTTCTTGGGTACCACTTATTGATGAAAGCACTGGATAGTTGTTCCCAAGTTGTGATGGATCCTTCAGGAAGAGAGTATAACCACGCCCTCGCTTTATCTCTTAAGGAGAAAGGGAAAAGTCTTAAGCGTATGGCATCATTGGTGGCTCCATTCATTTTAAGTGTGTCACAGTACTCCAAAAAGATTTGGAGATGAAGATTGGGATCTTCGGAGGGTAATCCTCCGAATTGGTTTTGCTGAACCATAGAGAGTAGTGAAGGCTTCAATTCAAAATTGTTAGCCTCCACTGTGGGTCTAAGGATGCTAGATCCTCTTCCGTTTGTACTTGGAGCAGCAAAATCTCTTAAGGCTCTGTTTTGGTCTGCCATTTGTTTTTCTTTTTCTTGTTTTTGTTGTTTTTGTTGTTTTCTTAAAGCTCTAAGGGTACGTTCTATCTCAGGGTCAAATCCTAAGTTTAGATCGACACTATGGCTTCGTCGCATAAAAAGAAAATAAATGACAAATAAAATAAACAATTATAAAAATAAAACAACAACAGAGACACAAAATAAAGAACAAAATACAAAGTAACAAACATAATAAAAATAAAGAAAAATATAAAAGAAACGAACAAAAAAATATTAACAAGTATGATCTAATCGAATTTCAATATTGCCGATATTTGAGGGACAACAGTCCCCGGCAACGGCGCCAAAAACTTGACAGGGCCCGCAAGCGTACGGGTTATGTCGCGTAATATAAAAGATTATCGTTCTCCACAGGGACTGTGTTCAAAGTACCAGCATATTGAAATTTAATTATCCATACAATTCACTTTCAATTTTTGGTATTTATAAAAATAAAAATTAAAAGTAAAAAATTTTTACCATACAGTAAAAATAAAAATTTACCTTGGGTGAAAAAAACAGAGTTGAGAGTATCTTGGGACTCTGGGGTTTAAGATATTATTTTATGTTAACAATTTTAACTTTTCATAAACAAAAAATCAAATTAAGTTTTCCAAGGCGAATTTTCCAAAAGCCAATTAATATGTTCCTCTCGGAATCCTATTAATGTACCTAACATATGGAAAGCGCTGCTTAATCCTCAGAAAGGCCCATTATCGTTTTATGAAAATCCCTTTCTAATTTCCCCAAAAGAATTTTGATTACTTTCACGGTTTTACCGAGGTCACAAAAAGCATCTCAAAAATCTTAGGTTTAGTTCAAAGCTTTCCGGTAAAAATAAATCTCTCGATTCTATTTATTACCTAAACTTACTAATATACCCGCAAGTATACAGTTTTATCATTTAGGTTCTTGTTAGGAATCACTAAAAGCATTAAGCAAAATTGAACTAAATGGAAAACAGAAATTTATTTACTTCAAGTCAAAATAACATCAACGTAAAATATTATCATACCCCCGTCATCCCAAGATAAAAGATTTAGTTACACATGATGCGGTAAAAATTCATACATATAATGGAAAGGAAATACAACATACAATTCATGGTAAATAAAACTTACCGGTTTCTCCAAAAGCCCAGTAAATTTTCCACCATAAATCTTTGTTCCGGATCCCTCCACCGTATACAAATTCTACCACTCAATTTCACTCTCTCTAAATTACAACAAGAATTTTTTCTTTCTCTGTGTTTTCTGACTCACTCTCTGCATAAAATTCTCTCCTGCTTTCTCGAAATTCTCACTGCAAAAACTGACTGACTGACCCTTCTGCTGAACATTCCATTTATACTGCTGCAGGTAAGAATATTTTATTCTTTCTTCCAAGGCCAGCCATCTCATGCTTCCACTTTGCCTCCTCTTTATTTCCTTTTTCGTTGGCATAATGCTTCATAAATGGGAACCAATTCTCTGCTGGTAAGTGCTACCAAATTAATTCAAAATTATCTTGCAAAGCTGTCCCATTTTCACGTGAAAAGGCTGTCCATTTCTTGCTGTTTTCTTTGCTGTTTGCTGTCAGATTATGCATAAATCCATTGTTGTCCAAATACAGCAGCTTTTCACGTTAATAATTGGCATTTATTTAAGTGTTTCCTTTTCTGGCTCAGCCTTTCCAATGAATGATACATGTATATGGAATCATGGATGAATGAATGATACATCATTTTTGTCCTTTTGCTAATGTCTTGGCCGTGAATTGGTTCTTGGAAGGATGGCAATTAAAATCAAGTACATGGGTGATAGAAAGCAAGTGTGACCGTGTGAGTGCAAAGAGAAAGTGGAAAGCTTTTGAATAAAATATTTGGTGTTTTGGAAGCTAGCATTGCCGTGAGAATTATGAGAGAATGGAAGAAAGAGTGAATAAAATATTAATTCTTAAACCTTGCTTTTGACCATGTGGTGTTTTAGAGAATGGGTCAAAGTGTAACACCCCAAATTTTTAAAAATAGGAAGATAAATTAGGAAAATAAATGTTGGATAATTAAGTATGGGCTATTAAATATCCCAAAATTCTTGAAAAGATTTAAACAAGATTTTTTTGAAATTGCTGGTGAATTATGGCGACCGGTTGAGTTGAAAACTGACCCGGATAAAATATAGGTGTCGGACCAAGTATCTCCGATTGAGATACCGTTGGTCAGGGCCGTAGATAATGATATTGGGATTCCAGATTTATATCCGGAATAATTTTTAGAATATGTTTTGGGCCCGAACGGCGAACCTGTTTGTTTAAAAACGGAAGAATTAATGAAGGGTTAATAAATTAAATGTTAAATTCTCATTCTTCCCATTCAAAAGTCGGTTGCACTCTTTCTCTCACGTTGATACTCTTCTTCTTATCTTCTTCTTCATATCTTCTTCTTCTTCTTCTTTATAATTCTCCTTTCTCTTGCCTTTGAACCCTAAATTAAGGAGAGATATCTCTTCCTTCTCCATTGATAACTTTTAAGGACTTCAAGGAAGCTTGGAAATTAAATTATTTTCTTCTCCTTCCTCCTCAATTTCGTGTGAACTCCCTCATCTCTTGCAAACTTACTCTTTTCTTCTCTTGAGGTAAGATTATGATCATTTTCCATGTATATAAGCATATAGTTGAAGTTTAATGGTAGTTTTAAGGTTAGAACACATCAAATGTATGAGAATTGTTGAGGAGGGTTCCAAAAGTGAGAACTCTAAGGAGGATTGACATAAATACAAGCTTATGAGTGATAAGTGAGGTAGTTGTAATTATAGTGGGAAAAAAAGGAGGTATATGAGCATTTATGAAGATTGGTGGGTTGGTGAAAACCTAAAACTTGAATTTTAGGAGAAAGAGTAAAATATTGAAGATAATAACATTTATTGAAGAAGTTGGCAATTGTTGATAGGAAGAGTATTATAAATGATGTGGTGGACACATTAAATAAGGATAAAGTTGATTTGAAGTCATTATGGGTAGGAAACTCATCAAGGTGTTGGTGGGGACTTAATAGATGGAATAACTTATCCATTAGGTTGTAACTTTTAATACTAATGGATTGTAATTTAAGGGAAGGAATTCCCGAAGCCTAAGTAAGCAAATGAATGAAATTGATAAATAATTCCCACATAATAAGAATCATGTGTACACTTATGTATATGTATATTAAATTGGTGTTTGAATGAAAAATTGATGTGGCCCTATAATTGATTGGAGTAGGGCTTGGCAATACTGGTGAAGCGGGAACATCAACCCCAGAGGTCTACTTCTCCTGAGGTAGGAGAGGGTGTATTTTCTAAATGCATGAGAATTATGTTGATAATGTATGTATTAATGTAGTATGACATGTTTGCTTAGATAAAGGTGATATTATATGTATGTGAAGTGAATTGTGTATGATGATGTGAATTTAGTGTCTACATGACGAAGCCTAAGTGAGGCTATGAATGACTTATTATGTATGATACTTGATTGAGTACATATAAAGGTTGATTCTTGTGTATGATTTGGTGGGAAATTGTGTGGTTGAGAATGAATGTACCCTTGATGAGAGGGTAAGATAAGTTAATGAGCTTGAGGCATGTATGAGTATTGTTGTATACATGGCATGACATGCATATCATGATGATGTTGATAAGTGGTTGCGATCACTTGATGATGGAAATGAAAAAGGGCTTGCGAGTTCCTATGATTGTTAGACCGGTAGTTGCGATCACCTGGTATTGAAATGAAAGGCCCTGCGGGACCAATGATATGAAATGCCCATGGTTGCGATCATGAGGCGGGAGTACCCCTTACGAGGCGGGAAACCATTGAGAATGAGTATATGTTATGGTGGTTGCGATCACCCGAGGAAATGAAATCGGATCCGTGCATATGCATTCCATGACATTAGCATGAGCATTAATTTGAAAGCATGGTATAGTATGATACTTTGCTGTTGAGATATGAATGGAAATTCTCTTTCACTTACTAAATTGTAATGGTGAAATTGATAGACGTGATTCTAAGAGAATTAAGGGATAAGTGTGTTAGAATAAGATTTATTGATTGTATGTTTGATATTAAATGAACTCTTCTTGAGAAGGAGATAGTTGTATTGCATTCATGCATATATTATTATATTTGTTGGATTTTCGTCATTGAGAAAGTATACTCACTCTCCCTGTGGTATATTTTTTTAGCTCCTGTGTTGTAGGTATGGCTTTGGAGCTATTGGAGGAGGAGAAGTGTGAAGAAAGTTCCATTTTGGTAAAAGAATGCCTTGGCCGGCAATGTTTTGATATTGTGATTATGTAGAATGGATGTAAGGTGTATAACACCATCTATGTTTTGCATAATCTGGATTAGAATAGATAATGGTATGATTGACGAATATGTATATGTATAAACGATAGTGATTTTGGGAGGTCATGGTGGAAAATGAGATCATTTGTTTATGACCCATTTTTAATTATGACCCTATGAATGAATGACTGATAAAATCCTCCAAAATTTGATGAATGGATGAAGTTGATATTTGAAATATTAGTTTTAAGAAGTATAATGATGATTGGGTTGATCTTTGTAACCTAAATTAGTTGTAATGGAAAATTTACAGATATGATTGATTCGAACAAGTTTTAAACATGTAATAGGATATGTACTAAGTATTAAATTTGAATAGAATTGATTAGAATGAGTTTTGGCATAGTAAGTTGTGTGATTTCTGCATTTCCCCTGTTTTTTTGTTAAACTCGCTCAAGCGAGAGGTCTTTTCGCTCAAACGAAAATGCCCTGTGTCGAATTTTTGGTCTCTGGATGATTCTCGCTTAGGCGAGAAAGGGACTCGCTCAAGCGAGATTGTCCCAGCATCAGAGTTAAGCCATTATTCCATTTTCGCTTGAGCGGGTGTGTAATTCGCCCAAGCGAAATCGCATTAGAATCAGAGTTTGGACCTTGGTTGGTGTTCGCTCAGGCGAGCTGAGGATTCGCCCAAGCGAGGGGGTCTTGGTCTCAGGTGTGCTCTCGGGTTTATCAGGAAATTGCTCTCGGGAGTAATTTCGCTCAGGCGGAATTGGTTCCGCTCAAGCGAGTGAGCGTGGGTAGAGTTCTGGGCGTTTTTCGCCTTACGCTCGCTGGCTCCGCCCAAACGAGGATTGCAATACTCGCTCAAGCGAGTTGGGGTTCGCTTGAGCGAAGTTACCCCTGAATCTTTATTTTCTTCTTTCGCTCAGCATTTTATGTTTCGCCTAAGCATGCTATGCGAAGCTCGCTCAAGCGAATTGGGATTTCGCTTGAGCGAGGGGGACCTGATTCTCCCAAAATGCTTAAAACATGTTAATTTCCTTTTTCTTATTAATAATCCATGATTCTATCCTACTTTATGAACACTTTGGAATAACCTTGGTTTATTAATTTCAAAATAAGTGATCTCTTAAGAATTTAATTCCATAATACTATTCTACTAAATATACTTCTGCTATTATTAAATATGGAATTCTTAAAAGTTAATCCTTTAGTTTACCTTCTCATATCTTCATATATGAGATAGGTCTCTGATAGATCCAGGGTAATTGATAAATGGTTTCACCGCTCATAAGTTTTATAGATTAATAAATATAAAATCGCGAAAAATTTATCCCTATTTTTGGGGTGTCACAACTTGGTATCAGAGCATTATTTGCTCTGTATTATTGTGTTTAGCCATTGTTATTAGTGGAAAATGATATGTGATTGAGGAATCATGGTTATTGTGGATTGATTTATGTATGAATTATTGATGGATTGAATGTGATTGTTATAAGTCCGGCCAAGCTTCTTCACACTATCCTCCCTCAACGATGATTTTTATGTATTAGAAATGCATACTATGTTACGATATGATGATGCTGCCATATGGGCTTTAATATGAAATGGTTGCTATTGGACTCCATAGGGGAGGGTCACAATTTAAATTTTTTATGATAGAATATTATAGTGTGAGATTATAGGGAAATTTTATGAATGAGTTTACTGATATTGATTAAATTTTATGTTGTGATTTTAGACATTGTGATGGCCCGTCGTCGTCAAGATAATGATGACGCTATAGCTAGAGCCTTGAATCGTTTTGCGGATCTTCTTGAATCGCAAAACCGTGAAAGACAAGAGGCAGAAAGACCACCTGCTCCTATTGTGGTTCAAGGTACTCAGGGCCTTGACATGTTCCTAAAGCGAAAACCTACTGAATTTCATGGTGGATTCAGGCCTGAGCAAGCCTATGGTTGGATCCGAAATGTTGAGCGGATCTTCGACAGCTTTGAATGTAATGAGCTCCAGAAAGTGGATTATGCTGTTTTTATGCTGAGGGATGAAGCAGAGACTTGGTGGAGACTCGCCAAGAATAGAATGAATGCTGCTGCGATTCCCTTAACTTGGGAGAACTTTAAGCGAGAACTTATGAGGAAATATGTGCCCGAAAGTTATAAGAGCAAGAAAGAACTCGAGTTCATGGAACTCAAGCAAGGCGCGATGACGGTGGAAGAATATGCTTCCAAGTTCGAGGAACTTTGTGAATTCTACCCTCCTTTTCAACAAGAGGGAACTGAAATATCTAAATGTGTGAAGTTTGAAAATGGATTACGCTCCGATATCCAGAGGGCTATATGTCACCAAGAGATTCGAAGTTTCACGGTGCTTGTGAATAAGTGCCGCATTTATGAAGAACATGCTTCCTTCCAACACTCTAAATTTGACTCTAAGCTGAAGGGTCAAGCTTCTAGTTTCAAAAGACAAGGGGGTTTTAGAAGAGGACGCTTTTTGAGAGGTGCTCCTTCTAATGTCCAAGCTAGAGGCGGTGGACGTGGTAATGTTTTTGGCCGGGGAAATGTAAATGTAAATGGGTTGAAATGCTATAGATGTGGAGGACCTCATTATGTACGAGAATGTGTGCATCGTGAAGATGTTGTATGTTTTAATTGTGATCAGGTGGGACATATCCGTCCTGCATGTCCTATGCTTGTAAGACCGGCTTCGGTACCAGCTAATGTTACTAATCGTGCTAATGCGCCTGTTCATGCAACCCACGGAGGTTATAATGGTGGTCGAGGCCGTGGTAATGGAAATAACGGTGGTCGACGAGGTGGCCGAGGTGGCTATAATGGTGGAAGACGTGGCAACGGTCGAGGAAACGGTAATGATGCTAATGATGGAAATAGGGATGGAGGAGATCGTCAACCTAATGCCGGGAGAGTATTTGCTGTAACCGGTGAGGAAGCAGCACAAGCAGAAAAGCTGATTGAAAGTAAGTGTGAAATCCTTGGACATTCAGTTCATGTCATTTATGATTCTGGTGCGACTCACTCTTTTATATCTGAGGATTGTGTTCGGCGATTGAGATTGCCGGTGTGTTTAATGAAAAATGCTCTTGTGGTTACCACTCCAACCGGTACTTGTCTTAAATCGGTTAACCGGTGCGATAATGTTGATATGCTTCTAGATGGGAGAAAATTTGTTGCATCTTTTATTTGCTTGCCTATGAAGGGATTGAAGATTATACTTGGTATGGATTGGCTTTCTACCAATAAAGTTAAAGTTGATTGTCAGCAACGGACTGTTATTTTCCCTTCTTTTGATAGGGGACAGTTTGATGTACAAGATATAATTCAACTTTGTGTGTTGCTATCTCTTACTGATGGGACAAGTAATCCCAGTCCCACTAATATCCCCGTGGTGTCTGAATTTTTGGACGTGTTTCCTGATGAGATACCTGGTTTACCACCTCCAAGAGAGGTTGAGTTTGCTATTGATCTTGTACCTGGTGCCGAACCAGTGTCTATTGCTCCTTATAGGATGTCTCCTATGGAGTTAATTGAACTAAAGAAGCAAGTCGAGGAGCTGCTTGAGAGGAAATTTGTTCGACCCAGTGTGTCACCCTGGGGAGCTCCTGTTTTGTTAGTTAAGAAAAAGGATGGGACTATGCGATTGTGTGTAGATTACCGCCAATTGAATAAGTTGACGATAAAGAATAGATATCCTTTACCTCGCATTGATGATCTGTTGGATCAATTGAGAGGTGCGGTGGTATTTTCAAAGATCGATTTGCTTTCTGGTTATCATCAAATTCGGGTGAGAGCCGAAGATATTCCTAAGACTGCATTTAGGACGCGATATGGCCACTATGAGTATGTCGTGATGCCCTTTGGAGTTACTAATGCTCCAGCGGTATTCATGAGTTATATGAATCATATCTTTCATGAATACTTGGATCGTTTTGTTGTGGTGTTTATCGATGATATCCTCGTATATTCCAAGAGTCGCGAGGAACATGAAGAACACTTGAGGGTGATACTGAACATTCTTAGAGAGAACCAGTTGTATGCCAAGCTCTCTAAATGTGAATTCTGGATGACGAGTGTTCAGTTCCTTGGACATGTAATATCTGAAGATGGTATTTCGGTGGATCCTTCAAAGGTTGAAGCCGTTGTGGCATGGTCAAGACCTACGACGGTTACTGAAATCCGAAGTTTTTTGGGACTTGCGGGTTATTATCAAAGGTTTATTGAAGGTTTTTCTCGTCTTGTGAGACCTTTGACAAAT
The DNA here is from genome assembly GCA_037962975.1 of Clitoria ternatea. Lineage (NCBI taxonomy): Eukaryota > Viridiplantae > Streptophyta > Magnoliopsida > Fabales > Fabaceae > Clitoria > Clitoria ternatea. Next base: position 33,540,123 of record CM075672.1, on the reverse strand, counting down.
TTAACAAGAAAGAACCAACCTTTTGTATGGACGGTTGAATGTGAGAAATGCTTTGAAGAGCTAAAAATGAGATTAACTTCTGCTCCTATCTTAGCGTTGCCTGACCTACAAGAGGAGTTTGTGGTATATTGTGATGCTTCCAAGCATGGACTTGGATGCGTGCTAATGCAGAAGGAACGTGTAATAGCTTATGCTTCACGCCAGTTACAACCTCATGAAATTAATTACCCGACTCATGATTTGGAGCTGGCTGTGGTTGTATTCGCCTTGAAGATTTGGCGTCATTACTTGTATGGTTCTAGGTTTGTGGTTTTCAGTGACCACCAAAGTTTGAAATACCTTTTTGACCAAAAAGAATTGAATATGCGACAAAGGAGATGGGTGGAATTCTTGAAGGATTATGATTTTAAATTAATGTACCACCCGGGAAAAGCTAATGTTGTTGCTGATGCTCTTAGTCGGAAATCCTTGCATATATCAACTATGATGGCTAAAGAGCTTAAATTAATTGAAGAATTTCGGAATTTGAATGTTGGAACTGAAGTTCAATCCTCCAAGAAGTTATGTTTTGCTATCCTGAAAATAAGTAATGAGTTTTTTAGGCTTGTGAAAGAGAAACAAAAAGATGATGATTATTTACAAGAGGTGCGAAGATCTCAGAAAAATGGGAAAAATCTATTTCTTGTGGAAGGCGTTGATAGTATATGGCGAGTAAATGGTCGTGTGTATGTACCTTCATTTGATAATTTGAGACACACAGTGCTGGAGGAAGCACATAAAAGCATGCTTAGCATCCACCCTGGTGTAGCCAAGATGTATCGCGATATGAAGAAGAACTTTTGGTGGCCTGGAATGAAACGTGACATTGCTAACTTTGTAGCTTCTTGCCTTACTTGTCAGAAAGCGAAGGTAGAACACCAAAGACCTTCAGGTACTTTGAGGCCACTTGATATCCCTGTTTGGAAGTGGGACGCAATTGCCATGGATTTTGTGTCCGGATTACCAAGAACGAGGTCCAGATGTGATGGGATATGGGTGATTGTGGACCGCTTGACAAAGAGTGCCCATTTCTTGCCGATCAGTATGGAGATCTCTTTGCAAGATCTCGCACAGTTGTACATTCAGGAGATTGTAAGATTACATGGCGTGCCATCAAGCATTGTTTCTGATCGTGATCCCCGATTTACTTCCCGATTCTGGGGAAGCCTACATAAGGCGATGGGTTCAAAACTGAAGCTAAGTTCGGCATATCATCCTCAGACCGATGGGCAGTCTGAGAGAACTATCCAAAGTCTTGAAGACTTATTGCGTGCTTGTGTTTTGGAGCATGGTGGTTCATGGGAAAAATATTTACCTCTGATTGAATTCACTTACAATAACAGTTTTCATTCTAGTATTGGTATGGCACCATACGAGGCATTATATGGAAGGAGGTGTCGAACTCCCTTATGTTGGTTTGAAGTTGGTGAGAATCTAGCCTTAGGGCCTGAGATTATTAAGGAAACTACCGAGCAGATCAAGATGATCCGGGAAAAGATGAAAATTGCTCAAGACCGGCAGAAGAGCTATTATGATAAAAGAAGAAAACCACTAGAATTTGAAGTTGGTAATCATGTGTTATTGCGAGTTTCGTGTGATAAGGGTATAGGAAGAGCCTTGAAGAGCAAGAAACTGAGCCCTAAATTCATTGGACCCTATGAGATTTTAGACCGGATTGGAGACGTCGCATATCGGATTGCACTCCCTCCACAGCTTGCAAATCTTCATAATGTATTCCACGTGTCTCAGTTAAGAAAGTATGTTCATGATCCTCAACACGTGATCTCTGTTGATGATCTTGAGGTGCAAGATGACTTATCCATCCTTCCAGTTTCTGTTCGCATTGTTGAGTATTCCGTGAAGAGACTGCGGAATAAGATGGTACCATTGGTAAAAGTGGCATGGAAGCATGGAGATATAGAAACATTCACTTGGGAACGCGAGGATGATATTCGTAAGCGGTATCCTCATGTTTTTGAGTCCGGTAAGTTAAATTTCGAGGACGAAATTTCTTTTAGGGGGAGTGGATTGTAACACCCCGAATTTTTAAAAATAGGAAGATAAATTAGGAAAATAAATGTTGGATAATTAAGTATGGGCTATTAAATATCCCAAAATTCTTGAAAAGATTTAAACAAGATTTTTTTGAAATTGCTGGTGAATTATGGCGACCGGTTGAGTTGAAAACTGACCCGAATAAAATATAGGTGTCGGACCAAGTATCTCCGATTTAGATGCCGTTGGTCAGGGCCGTAGATAATGATATTGGGATTCCAGATTTATATCCGGAATAATTTTTAGAATATGTTTTAGGCCCGAACGGCGAACCTGTTTGTTTAAAAACGGAAGAATTAATGAAGGGTTAATAAATTAAATGTTAAATTCTCATTCTTCCCATTCAAAAGTCGGTTGCACTCTTTCTCTCACGTTGATACTCTTCTTCTTATCTTCTTCTTCATATCTTCTTCTTCTTCTTCTTTATAATTCTCCTTTCTTTTGCCTTTGAACCCTAAATTAAGGAGAGATATCTCTTCCTTCTCCATTGATAACTTTTAAGGACTTCAAGGAAGCTTGGAAATTAAATTATTTTCTTCTCCTTCCTCCTCAATTTCGTGTGAACTCCCTCATCTCTTGCAAACTTACTCTTTTCTTCTCTTGAGGTAAGATTATGATCATTTTCCATGTATATAAGCATATAGTTGAAGTTTAATGGTAGTTTTAAGGTTAGAACACATCAAATGTATGAGAATTGTTGAGGAGGGTTCCAAAAGTGAGAACTCTAAGGAGGATTGACATAAATACAAGCTTATGAGTGATAAGTGAGGTAGTTGTAATTATAGTGGGAAAAGAAGGAGGTATATGAGCATTTATGAAGATTGGTGGGTTGGTGAAAACCTAAAACTTGAATTTTAGGAGAAAGAGTAAAATATTGAAGATAATAACATTTATTGAAGAAGTTGGCAATTGTTGATAGGAAGAGTATTATAAATGATGTGGTGGACACATTAAATAAGGATAAAGTTGATTTGAAGTCATTATGGGTAGGAAACTCATCAAGGTGTTGGTGGGGACTTAATAGATGGAATAACTTATCCATTAGGTTGTAACTTTTAATACTAATGGATTGTAATTTAAGGGAAGGAATTCCCGAAGCCTAAGTAAGCAAATGAATGAAATTGATAAATAATTCCCACATAATAAGAATCATGTGTACACTTATGTATATGTATATTAAATTGGTGTTTGAATGAAAAATTGATGTGGCCCTATAATTGATTGGAGTAGGGCTTGGCAATACTGGTGAAGCGGGAACATCAACCCCAGAGGTCTACTTCTCCTGAGGTAGGAGAGGGGTGTATTTTCTAAATGCATGAGAATTATGTTGATAATGTATGTATTAGTGTAGTATGACATGTTTGCTTAGATAAAGGTGATATTATATGTATGTGAAGTGAATTGTGTATGATGATGTGAATTTAGTGTCTACATGACGAAGCCTAAGTGAGGCTATGAATGACTTATTATGTATGATACTTGATTGAGTACATATAAAGGTTGATTCTTGTGTATGATTTGGTGGGAAATTGTGTGGTTGAGAATGAATGTACCCTTGATGAGAGGGTAAGATAAGTTAATGAGCTTGAGGCATGTATGAGTATTGTTGTATACATGGCATGACATGCATATCATGATGATGTTGATAAGTGGTTGCGATCACTTGATGATGGAAATGAAAAAGGGCTTGCGAGTTCCTATGATTGTTAGACCGGTGGTTGCGATCACCTGGTATTGAAATGAAAGGCCCTGCGGGACCAATGATATGAAATGCCCATGGTTGCGATCATGAGGCGGGAGTACCCCTTACGAGGCGGGAAACCATTGAGAATGAGTATATGTTATGGTGGTTGCGATCACCCGAGGAAATGAAATCGGATCCGTGCATATGCATTCCATGACATTAGCATGAGCATTAATTTGAAAGCATGGTATAGTATGATACTTTGCTGTTGAGATATGAATGGAAATTCTCTTTCACTTACTAAATTGTAATGGTGAAATTGATAGACGTGATTCTAAGAGAATTAAGGGATAAGTGTGTTAGAATAAGATTTATTGATTGTATGTTTGATATTAAATGAACTCTTCTTGAGAAGGAGATAGTTGTATTGCATTCATGCATATATTATTATATTTGTTGGATTTTCGTCATTGAGAAAGTATACTCACTCTCCCTGTGGTATATTTTTTTAGCTCCTGTGTTGTAGGTATGGCTTTGGAGCTATTGGAGGAGGAGAAGTGTGAAGAAAGTTCCATTTTGGTAAAAGAATGCCTTGGCCGGCAATGTTTTGATATTGTGATTATGTAGAATGGATGTAAGGTGTATAACACCATCTATGTTTTGCATAATCTGGATTAGAATAGATAATGGTATGATTGACGAATATGTATATGTATAAACGATAGTGATTTTGGGAGGTCATGGTGGAAAATGAGATCATTTGTTTATGACCCATTTTTAATTATGACCCTATGAATGAATGACTGATAAAATCCTCCAAAATTTGATGAATGGATGAAGTTGATATTTGAAATATTAGTTTTGAGAAGTATAATGATGATTGGGTTGATCTTTGTAACCTAAATTAGTTGTAATGGAAAATTTACAGATATGATTGATTCGAACAAGTTTTAAACATGTAATAGGATATGTACTAAGTATTAAATTTGAATAGAATTGATTAGAATGAGTTTTGGCATAGTAAGTTGTGTGATTTCTGCATTTCCCCTGTTTTTCTGTTAAACTCGCTCAAGCGAGAGGTCTTTTCGCTCAAGCGAAAATGCCCTGTGTCGAATTTTTGGTCTCTGGATGATTCTCGCTTAGGCGAGAAAGGGACTCGCTCAAGCGAGATTGTCCCAGCATCAGAGTTAAGCCATTATTCCATTTTCGCTTGAGCGGGTGTGTAATTCGCCCAAGCGAAATCGCATTAGAATCAGAGTTTGGACCTTGGTTGGTGTTCGCTCAGGCGAGCTGAGGATTCGCCCAAGCGAGGGGGTCTTGGTCTCAGGTGTGCTCTCGGGTTTATCAGGAAATTGCTCTCGGGAGTAATTTCGCTCAGGCGGAATTGGTTCCGCTCAAGCGAGTGAGCGTGGGTAGAGTTCTGGGCGTTTTTCGCCTTACGCTCGCTGGCTCCGCCCAAGCGAGGATTGCAATACTCGCTCAAGCGAGTTGGGGTTCACTTGAGCGAAGTGACCCCTGAATCTTTATTTTCTTCTTTCGCTCAGCATTTTATGTTTCGCCTAAGCGTGCTATGCGAAGCTCGCTCAAGCGAATTGGGATTTCGCTTGAGCGAGGGGGACCTGATTCTCCCAAAATGCTTAAAACATGTTAATTTCCTTTTTCTTATTAATAATCCATGATTCTATCCTACTTTATGAACACTTTGGAATAACCTTGGTTTATTAATTTCAAAATAAGTGATCTCTTAAGAATTTAATTCCATAATACTATTCTACTAAATATACTTCCGCTATTATTAAATATGGAATTCTTAAAAGTTAATCCTTTAGTTTACCTTCTCATATCTTCATATATGAGATAGGTCTCTGATAGATCCAGGGTAATTGATAAATGGTTTCACCGCTCATAAGTTTTATAGATTAATAAATATAAAATCGTGAAAAATTTATCCCTATTTTTGGGGTGTCACACAAAGAATGAATAAAATATTCATGAGTGGATTTTGCTTGGTGTAGCCGTGAAATGAAGAGGAAAAATAAGGAAACCAATGCAAATTTTTAGATAAACAAAACATTGTATTTTGATAATGGAACATTTAAAATTTACATTTTGTAGAAATGGAATAATGAGTTTAATTTCTTGGAATTAATATTTTCTATTGTGATCAATTAAATATCAATTCAACATATTTTTCCAATTCTTAAAATTGTTGTTCTTTAATTGTTCCATTTTCATTGATTTATGCAAAATACAACATTTGAATAGAGACAGTGAAATTAAAGCAGAAATCATGAAAATCGGGGAAAATAATACAGTAACAACAGAAAATGTAAATAAATTAAACAGTGAAAAATAGTGTTCTAAAACACTTATCAGCCACCGCAATGGAAAGATTCATAGGTTAACTGAAACTTGATAATGATACTGTTGTATTTGCATGTATTAAAATTCACATAGATTTTGGCATAAGCATAAAATGCTTTGGCAATGTCGTATATTCTCAATTTCTCATTTAGATGATGATATTGTTGATGGACTTTGCAACCAAAAAACAAAAGTAGACAATCTTCACACCAAAAGAAAATGCCTTAATACATGTAGCAGCAGCACCTTGACATGAACTATTAGTCTTTTTTAATTTTTATTGGGCACAACAGTAAAAGAATATTAAGCAAATTTGTCAGTAGAATCAAAGGTCACATCACATGGGTTCGATCTCTAACCAAAGGCCTGCCTTATACTAGTGTAGTATTGCAAGAGCCATTAGACTAGGATTCTTTATGGCCGGATTTAGAAAATCTTAGTGGAAAGAAAAATTAGAATTCCAATCCACACAAATTCAAAGATTAGTCAACTGTTGTTGTATTATTCTAATCCACCCTTTCAACCTATCTCTGATATTTCTTAGTAGTGACTCTGAATTTTAAATATTTTGTGATAATTATTAATATTAGCTAACTGTTAAAATTATTAGGAGCCCAAATCTTTGAAGTGACCAATGTCTTCGTCGTATTGTAAGGTCATAGGTTCACTTTATCTAAAACACAAGAATAGAAAGCCATTGATTTCTGACTTCTACATATATAGAATTATAGATATAAACATACATCAATAGAAGTGGAGAATTAAGCTTCTGCTATTGAGTGTTTTTTAAGGGATAAATTAAACTTTGATCATAAGTCCATTATTATCGGGTCTTGGCAACCCAACATTTTAATTTATTAAACCATTTTTGTTTATTTCTTAATATAGTAATTTTGAAACTTGTCCCAGAAATGTTATATCTTTCTCCCAGCTCTTAAGAATTTGTTCCGTGCCCTTGCCAGATATCACATGTTCCATTTCTGCTTTGAACTCTCAGTTTCCAATGAATGAAGTGAACACTGACTGTGTAAGTAATAAATAGAACACAGGACACAGGAACTTGAACTTGAGTGGATGAATTCATTCTCTTTAAACAAAATAGAAAAGGAACAAATTTTTCTTTACAATGATCCTTTTATATCTCCTATTTCTCAAAAAAAGGAGATATTTGCAAGTTGAAAAGATGCCTATTGTATAAAAATGTCTCTACTAATCTATGCCAATCTTCTATAGGGTGAGATTTACAGCCTATTCAAGTGTGAAATTACGTTTTGGAAGACTTCTTCACTGGAAGGGATTGTAAGACCACACATGGGATGATGGTATCCAAACTCTTCCTCCGCTTGACTCAACAAGTCTTGGAAAGTAGGTTGGGTCAAGTAAGATATGGGGATCACAAGCCGCTTCATTCTCTCTCCAACGTAGAGTGCAACATAGCCCTTTGGCACTTCCACAATGTTAGGCCCAAATGAGATAGGAAGGTTCCACAATAGATGAAGGACTACAACACTTAATGAAATTTCTGATGTTTAAATGTTTAGTTTTTTTTACAATGTTTTAGGTCCATTCAGGCCCATTTAGTTGTCCTTTAATTACTGTTCTGAAAATGATGAGACACATGAATATTGAAGAATTTCCCTCAAATCTGCATTCTCTCTCTATAACTGTTCTGTTTTCGTTCTTGGTTAGGGAATATTATTTTATTCTCTACCAAATTGGTGCTTTCATTTGCCTCCATGCCTCCCAAACCTTCTTTGGAAGAGACCTTAAACTCCATTAATGACAAAATCCAGTCTCTACAAACTTCTCATGATGCTCAGCATGACAGGTTCGTAGCCTCCATAGATGCCCGCTTTGAAACCGTTTCTGGGGTGCTAGCCATAGTCCTCACTAGGTTAGCTGCCTTGTCTACCCCTCCCCATCCTCACACACAAACCCCTCACTTTCATATTGGCCCAGATGGCACCATCATCCCTAACTCCCAACACAATATTGAACAACTATTTTCCTTTCCTATACGTCTCCAAAATACCCAAATACCCATTCTTCAGCGTACATCAAAAACCCCTTCATCAATCCATTCCCCAACCTAATCACCCTTCTCCCATTCGCCCACATAAACTGCAACTCCTTCCCTTTGATGGGTCTGACCCATTAGATTGGCTTTTCCAAGCTAACCAGTTTTTCAACCTCCACCAGGTACCCCCCCTCAACGCTTGGAGCTTATTGCATTTTATATGAAGGGCGATGCCCTAAGCTGGTTTAAGTGGATGTATAACAATCACCAGCTTTCAACTTGGGAAGCTTGTGTTCATGCTCTAGAGGTCCGATTTGGACCCTCTTCCTATGAAAACCACCAAGTTGCTCTCTTCAAGCTCAAATAAACAACTACTGTATCCGCCTACCAGCAGGTATTTGAACGTCTTTGCAACCAAATAGTTGGCCTAACCCCTGAAATTATTCTCAACTGTTTTATTTCTGGATTAAAACCTGACATAGAGAGAGAGCTCAGCATCCTGAAGCCTTATTCCATATCTCATGCCATTAGCCTAGCTAAATTAGTTGAGTGTAAATTCTCAGACAACCCCTCCCAGCACACCCATTTCCGTCCCAAGCCCCAAACCCTTTTTACTTCCCCCCTGTCCTAACAAAAACCACACAACCTCCCAATACATCTTCCCAATCCACAGGACTCTTACCCACCCCCAAAAACCAACTTCATATAAGGCGTTTAACGCAGGCCCAAATGCAAGAAAGACGTGCTCAGGGATTATGCTATAACTATGACTCTAAATACACCTTTGGCCATAAATGTCAGCCTAAGCTTTTCCTATTATTATTTGATGATGATTGTCCAAATGACTCTGAAGCAGGACCTTCCCATACCATTGTTACAGAACCAGCAGACCTCTCTAGTGTCCATTTCCAATTATCCCACTTAGCCCTAACTGGTTCTGGTTCTCCTAAAACCCTGCAGTTTAAGGTAGTATCAATGGCCATTTTGTTACCATCTTGGTGGATACGGGTAGCTCCCACAATGTCCTGCAACCTTGATTGGCCCTGTGAACACCTCTTTTGGTCTGGCCCAAATACCCAAGATTTGATTAAAAAAAAAAGAATACCGAGTGAATCATTTCCGAGTGGAATGTCTCCGAGTGAGTCATTTCCGAGTGGAATGTCTCCTAGTGAATCATTTCCGAGTGGAAATGTCTCTGAGTGAGCTATTCCGAGGGAAATACCTCCGAGCGAAAAGTGAATCTTTGGACGAGTGCTTTTTCTAGTTGGGGATACATCCGAGTGAAGAATTCCTGGTTGAACCCATTCTGAATGGAAAAGCGAGTCTGACTTCAGATGAACACATCCGAGTGAAGAGCTCCCGACTGAAGTACTTCCGAGCGAAGAAATTATGTCTTTGGATGAGTACTTTTTCTAGTTAGAAATTCATCCGAGAGGATAATTGCCGATTGGAGCCATTCTGAATGAAAGGCGTTTGATTCAGATGAATGCATCCGAGTAAAGAATGATCGGTTGAAGCTATGAAAAGTGCCCGACTTCGAATGAATACATCCGAGTGGATGATTGCCGATTGGAGCCATTCTGAATGAAAGGCGTTTGAATGCATCCGAGTGGATAATGCCGATTGAAGCTATTTTGAATGATAAGCGCTTGACTTCTGATGAATACATCCGAGTGGATAATTACCGATTGGAGCCATTTTGAGTGAAAGGTGCCTAACTTCGGATGAATACATCCGAGTGGATAATTACCGATTGGAGCCATTCTGAGTGAAAGGTGCCTAACTTCAAATGAATGCATCCGAGTGGATAATTGCCGATTGGAGCCATTCTGATTGAATTACTTTCGGGCGAAGAAAGGGTTTGACTTCTAATGAGTATTTCTTGAATATAGAGATTTCCAAGTGTATAATTCCGGGCGAACATTGAATGAATACCTTTTAGGGAAATACGCTCCCAAATTCCAAGAGAAGTATTTCCAAACGATGAAAGGCTTTGATTTCATAGGAGTACCTCTCGGACGGAGACAACTTCGAGTAAAGAATTCCCGAGTGCATCAACAAAAAGGGCTGATTTCGAAGAAGCTTTTTCAGAAGGAGATATGTTCGGGTGAAGTATTTGAATGAGGCACCTCCGAGTAAGAAAGTGCCGAGTGGGTCACTTTCGAAGGAAGGAAGGCTGACTGAGTCTTTCAAGCAGACACTTCTGGGCAAAACACTTCCGAGTGGAGTAATCCTGGGTGAAAAAGGGATCCGGTGTCACTTGAATGAATTTAAGCCTTCACACCGAGTGCCGGAGGATCAGTCTTTACACTCGGACTTTTCACCTATTTCGATCGGATCAATTTCCACCGAGAAGGGATGCTGACAGACAGAGATCTGAGCCATAAGAAGAAAATCGGTCCCATGTGGCACCGATCGAGGAGTCTGATTGCCATACTATGACTTGGAATCCCACCACCCAAGTCAATCCATGAATTCTGGAAATGGCAGACAGGTGGCGGAAGTGGGAGTAATTAAAAATTCCCCACCAGCCGCTGCCCCCCACTACCTGTTAGTGGCTAGGCTGCCCCCACTGTGAGTGGAAGCTTGTGCTATCCAAGCACTCGGCAACCCCTATAAATACCCCATCTGAAGAGGCACAAAGGGTTGGAATTTTGGGTTGGATTTTTTCAGTTGGAAATTTTACACTCTTGAAGGCGTCACTCTGCCCCATACTCCTCTGTTAAGTTGCTCCGATCACCATAAAATCCTTTTGTCCTAGAAAGCTTGAAGTTTCCCCGGCGTTCAAAGACAGAATTCCTTCATCAAACCTTCATACCGTCCCTTCATCAAGCCTTCACACCGTCCCCTGCACCAAGCCTTCATACCGTTCCCTTCATCAAACCTTCACACCATCCCCTGTACCAAGCCTTCACACCGTTCCTATACCAAGCCTTCATACCGTCCCCTACACCAAGCCTTCACACCGTTCTTACACCAAGCCCTCACAACGTCTCTTCACCGAGCCTTCACACCATCCCTGCACCAATCCTTCACACTGTCTCTTCCTCACTTCGGTTTCTAGTGTTCACATCCAATACCTTCCTTCTTTTCGAAAGGGTCGGCCGCGCCGTCGCGATCCAGGTCGCAACAGATGGCGACTCCGCTGGGGACACTTAAGAGAGTCAGGCTAGTTTGATTGAAAGCGCATGTTTTTTTATATAGTCTTTGTTAGCTTGGATTTCTTCCCCTTATTTATTTCCTGTTAATTGTTATGAATGTTTGTTCTTGTTTTAATTGTATCTTGTCATTTGTTTTGTTGTTTATGTTTTGCATGTTTGTTGAACCCTAGGGTAGAGGACCATGTTACTTTTCTGCAATCATTGAACCCTAGGGTAGACGACTTCGTATATTTGTTCAGTGTTTGTTCTTTGTGCAGAATGGGGTAAGGTAAAAGGTATTGAATGCCCTTTCACACACTACACTCATAATTACTTGCACACACCTATGAGTGGCACCCTATATCTGGGCCCCAAAAGAAGCTTAAGTTAGGAGGGGTTGGTAACAGAATCGTATGGGATGTACTTCCTATCCGGTATTCGTGAGAACCTCAACCAGAGTTCGACCTCTCATGATATACGCACCTAGTGGATTCCCCACTGTTTGCGTCCCTGTCATGGGTAGGATCTTGGCTTAGGTGACCTTCTAGATGTCTAGTATAAGCCACCCAGCATGGAGAGTCACTTTTAGACAAGCCATAGGGCCTAGAAAAGACTTTCAATAAAACCCGACCTAGGCCACAAAAGGGCAAACTTTACTTTACCTTACGACATTTTTGCTTTCCCTTTTATCCAAAAAAAAAATGAATTATCTACCACCCGCAGATTTGCTTAGTTTTTGAAATAATGACTCGTTTTGGAACACAGTATTCTTCGGATGAATAGATAATCCTCTTTTGGTCGTGTACCTCTGAGTCCCGAGTCATAGATTTTCCTAATCATCAAAAAATAATTTTGTTTCTCTCCAACAGGGGTGTCGATGACGATTAGAAAACTTATGACTATTGTGACTTGGACCCTTGGTAATCGCTGTTTCCCCAAGAAAAATTGCTTTATGTTAAATCAATGGGGAAGTACCAGTTCCAAAACATGACAACAACTAATTTCTTTTCCTTATCCTCATTTTCGTGGGAGGCTATTTAGAACTTAACGAATACCCTTTGAGTATCTATGGAAGTTAACATGGGATTGAACTCAAGAAATGAGGGTTGTAATTGCCCGAAGAAAATGTTTGAGCTTGAGGCTCCCGCCTCAGAATAAAGGATTTCTTCTGTCTTCATAACTATTCCGTATTAATTTCCATGTTTACCGTACTTAGTACTTTTGAATGATACGTTCTAAGGAACGGTTAAAGGATGCTCGTCAAGGCCTGTGATTGCTTCCCACGACATTCTCCTTCCTTCTGTTTCCACCTGACACTTTTTGTTTTTCTTCAAAGACACCGAAAGACACCCTTACTAGACTTTCAAAGGAAACTCATGGCTGAAAGAGAGTAAGAAATTGAAAACCTCAGGAATGAAGTTAACCGGCTAAAGAAGCAAGTGACAGAGATGACCAGACTTTTAGAAACGAATATCATAGAGGGGGAACCCTCTGCGGGTGTCAAGAATGACCAACATTTACCAACCACCCCACTCCATCCTCCTGGATTGACAAAAACGCAAATTCCCTCTTCCATGACACCTCCCATTACTATCAACAAGACCGACCCTATCATTGACCCTCAGCCGACCTATGGCATGTCTTATGCACCACAACACGCCTTCATGGGCTCAAACAACAACCTGCCCTATGTAGTACCCTCGGAATACTCTTCCTCGTTCCATAACCAACAAGAGGATCATGATTTACAAACAATGAACCCCCATATTTCACAATCCTCCTAGTCACCTGGGGCACCTATCACAAGAATGTCTGCATCGGGAAATAAGGGGAAAAGAAAAGGAGATGCTAATTCCACTTCCTATAACCAAAAAAGGGCCCAACCCAGACTAATGACTCATACTTCCTTTTAACCTGCCAATCTCCCTACACCTTACATGGCCGCCACCACCCCTGACCAGGCTTCCAATCTTTTCCCATTCCAGCTCTACTTTCATCCATATATCCCTCAAACACCTTCCCATTCTCATTTGCCTACTATTAAACCCTCTCTTCCACAGCCCTACTGTCCCCCACTAGAGCAGACTCAGCCACTTAATCCAGACCGAAGCTCAATAAAACCCACTGATAGTCGAACACCGGTCCGGTTCAACCCCATTCCCATAACCTACACAGAACTTTTGCCTCACCTTATCCGTAGTTCTCTTTCAGTCAAGGGGCAGTTCCCCAAGATTCTGTCAAATCATGTCAAACTGGGGCATCACCCCAGATCTATTCTCTTTCAGTCAAGGGGCAGTTCCCAAAGATTCCTTCAAATCATGTCAAACTAGGGCATCACCCCAGGTTTATTCTCTTTCAGTCAAGGGGTAATTCCCCCTATGATTTCTCCAAATCATGTCAAACCGGGGCATCCCTCAGGTTTATTCTCTCTCAATCAAGGGACAATTCCCCAACAACCTTCAGTCATGTCAAACCGGGGCATCACCCCAGGTTCATTTCTTCTCGCTCAAGCGTCAACCCCAACCTTTACATCTCCTACCAACAGTGAGTTAATTTGGACGAGACGTCCTGTTAACTCCCCCAATCTTTACCTTTACTGTCAACCGAGGGTCAACCCCAACCTTTATATTTCCTATCAACCGAGGGTCAACCCCAACCTTTACATTTCGTGTCAACAGTGAGTTAATTCGGACGAGATGTCCTGTTAGCTCCCCCAATCTTTACCTTTCCTGTCAACCGAGGGTCAACCCCAACTTTTACATTTCCTGTTAACAGTGAGTTAATTCAGACGAGACGTCCTGTTAGCTCCCCCAATCTTTACCTTTCCTGTCAACTGAGGGTCAACCCCAACCTTTACATTTCCTGTCAACCGAGGGTCAACCCCAGCTTTTACATTTCCTATCAACAGTGAGTTAATTCGGACGAGACGTCCTGTTAGCTCCCCCAATCTTTACCTTTCCTGTCAACCGAGGGTCAACCCCAACCTTTAGATTTTCTATCAACCGAGGGTCAACCCCAACTTTTACATTTTCTGTCAACAGTGAGTTAATTCGGACGAGACGTCCTGTTAGCTCCCCCAATCTTTACCTTTCCTGTCAACCCCAACTTTTACATTATAAGTGTTAGTAAAATATTATAGATATTAGAAATTTATTTTTATGATTAATTGTCATGTTAATCTGTGATTAATTGCTTAATTACCCTGTCATAATTCATGTTTAGATTAATAGATTAATTAGGGGTAATTAGTAAAGATTTAAAATATATAATTATAATTAATATTTAATAATTATGCAAAAACCATGTGGTTCACCATAAACCCATAATTTCATGAGACTCCATGGTTGATTAAATTTTGTCTTGAGTTTTCATAATTTTTAGTTTTGGTAACTACTTTTGTTTGATAACTCTATTAATGCACTTTTATTGACTCTGTAATCTTGTTTAAAAGGGAAAATTTTGAGTACTTTAACACATAATTGAGATCTCAATATAATGCCAATTAAGTTTCTAATATATTGATATTTTATAAGAAAATTAATATCGACATTGGTATACTGGACATGTGGGAGCATGTATATTATAATTATATCTTAAGATTTTTGTTGTTTTATTACCATATATTTACTAGTAGAAAATAGATTTTTCTCACCTGCCTTTTTACAATAGTTGTAGTGTAACCGGTGTAAAAATAACATGGTGGTAATTTTATAGATACTTAATAATTATACACCAGTTTTACATTTTAACCTGGTGAGAAATAGTACCTTTTACACCAGTTTTACTTTGGGATTAATACAACTTAAAATTAAAACTATTATTTACATTGGTCTTAATTTTGACCCGACAAGGAATAATAACTTGTACACTTGTCCCATTTTATGAAAACCACAACCTAAAATTAAAACCCTCTATCTTTCAATTGTAGCTCTCTCAAACCTTTCCCCCTTGAAAGCCTTCCATCTCCTTTTCTTCTCCCTATTACAATTTGAACACTTATTCTCTGTCAAAGCCTAGTCTTCCTCGAACCCTCTCGTCTCCCTCTCCCAACGGCACCTAAGTTCTACACCTCTTGGCTCATTCTCTCACGACGCAAGGTGTAACACCCTCAATTAACTAGGTCAATCCCTTCCATTAGATTATCCTAATTGACTAAGGTTACGAGTTTTAGAAAATATGGAAGTTTTTTTTATATACAATATAAATATGGTTGAATAGTAATATCATATATATATATACACAACGGAGTTATATACAATACATGGTTGTAATAGTAACTATACAAGCTGAAAATTAAGGGGCACACAAGCTCCCATCCAAAATAAATAAAATACAGATAAAAGAGAGAAATCTATCTACACTAATCATTTTTTCCTAGAGAATCATCGTCCCTTCAGGGAGGCTCGGGAAAGACTGAGCTGACTGACGACTACACTGACGGCTGAGCAGAAAACCGGGGATGAGTCATACTCGTCGAGGATTGGTCCCAAGAAGATGGTACAGGCTGGTGAAGACGATAGAAGTATTCTGCATGGGCCCAGATAGCAAGTCTCTAGCCTCGGGACGTCACTGCATAGTCCTTCGTCTCTTCATATATGTAGCATCTAAAGATATATCAGAGGTAACCTCGTGAGTAGTCCCACTAGCATCAAGCTAGGAATCTCTCCATCGGTGACAAGACTGGACTTTCTGGGAGACCTGTACCCCGACCATCTCGTCTGGGATATAAGCTACTATAGGCTCGAGAGGAGGGATCTTCTCGGGTAGTGCTGGAAGGTTAGTTAGGTCCTCTGTCATCTTCTCTAGGGGTATCTTCTCTGAATCTTCCTTTGGGTCTTCGTCTCCCTTGGATGGAAGTGGGATGTACTCAGGTGTAGGTGACCTCGAAACAACAACATCATCACCTCCTAGCATGAAGGGTACGTAACCTAGAGTAACTGATCAAGGAACTCAAGGTGGCTCATGTAACAGCCCTAGTTTTTAGAATAAGGGCCTAGACTCTCAGGAATCCCTAAGAGTGCTCTAATGAGTTCTTTAGTGGAAATTAAGGCTTCGGCCTAATCACCTGAGTGGTAGGAGAATAAAGATTTGTGAGAAGGGTCAAGAGTAATAAAGAAATAAAAATATGTAATGAGTGATAGAAGGAAATAAGAGATGTGCAATTATAAGTGTTAGTAAAATATTATAGATATTAGAAATTTATTTTTATGATTAATTGTCATGTTAATCTGTGATTAATTGCTTAATTACCCTGTCATAATTCATGTTTAGATTAATAGATTAATTAGGGGTAATTCGTAAAGATTTAAAGTATATAATTATAATTAATATTTAATAATTATTCAAAATTATATATATGAATATAAAATATTCAAATAATATGTTATTAAGTTTTTAATTAATTTATAATAAGGAATAATATTTAAATAATAAAATATTAACGGTTTCCCTGGTATTACACTGTGGGGCCCAGTTATCGATCTTCTCCGGTAACTTGATTTGAGACTAGTGATATATAAAGAAAACTAGTCCCAGTAAGGTTTCCTTGTAATGGATCAACGGTAACTAACTCAGTCTAATCGGACCAATCAGAACCTTCGATGTCACCTACGTTTGGTCGTGCATATACCTCGGAGTATCCGATGATGGCATGGTCAGTCTCTGGTGACTCATTTGGACGTTTTAGGAATATTTCTTGAAGAGGCCAAGACTTGATTCGAACTCTGTTAACTCCGTTTCTATGCTATCTCATTTCTTTAAATTCGCCTTAAAATTTGGTATGCGCATCTTTGGCATTCTGGACCTAACTCCCTCAAATGAAGCTTGAATGGAATGATTTTGGTCTTATCCACTTCATTTTGAAGTGTTCCTCAACCCCTATTTCTAGTCTTGATCCCTAATTCCTACTCTGCCATGTCTAAATTTGAGGATTAAGTAAATTCACTTTAAAATCATGTCATTCACGTTTTTACTCTGCGCATGCTTCACTAAAAGATTCATAACTTCCTCGTACGATCTTTGATTCACACAAACCCAGTGCCAAAATCTCTGTAACAAAATTATCTACGTTTTTGTGAAGACATTAAGAGCTAGATCTTCCTAGATCGGTATAGTTTTGAAGATCTTTAAGGATCTCTGTTCATCACATCACCATGTTGACTGGTTCCAAAAAATAGGCATATCACCCTCCTCCAGAATTAGAATTGCTTTGTTCTTTTTTGTGGATCCGTATCAAAGAAATCTACAAGTCTTATAAAGGCCACGATGGCCAATTCTTAAAGGAAAAATAACTACAAATTTATTTTTACAGCCCTACCTGATTCGGGAACGATTGGGGCATCCTGTCTTGTTTCGGGCATATCTTGGGCTACCAATATTGGATCGTCGCAAATGATATATCAAATAGAAGGGAAAGAGAAGAGCTACAAGTTTTGTGAAAATCATTTTTTGAGATTCTGCCTCTACAAATTATCATATATTTATTTTTAGCGTCCTTAATTTTTGGTTCCTAATAATCCTACACACCTAAAACCATCGGGTAACAAATTAATTTTCCGGCCACCAGTTTTCAGTCAACCACCACACCAGCCATCTCCTAGGGCAAGTGTCAACCCCAGGAGAACCCACCCCACTCACTCCCACCAGCTGCCTTAACAACTTCATTAAATGTCTATCACTTCTCATCATTAAGCATATATTTCCTTAATAATTTTCCACTTCCTTCCAGACTCATTCTTAGCTAAACCATTTCATAATCTCTCTTCATTTTGAAATTCAAAGTCTAGCAGCCAGCCTCTCCCTCCAACACCACCGTGAACCTCCTTAGTCACCACCACAACCCACCAAAATCACAACCACCCTCCACCTATCACCTTTCATCACTCTAAAATTTCTACTTCCTCTTCCTTTTTCTTTTCTAACCACGGCCAACCACTGTAACATTCGAAATTTTAAAATAGAGAATTAATCAAGGAAAATTAATATTGAATAATCGAATGTGAATTACTTAGTGTCCCAAAATATTGGAAATAATTAAATTAAGATTTTTGGGGACTGTTGGTGATTTATGGAGACCGGGTAAGTTGAAAATAAGCCTGGTTGAGATATGGGTGTCGGACCAAGTATCTCTGATTGAGATGATATTGGTCAGGGCTGTTGAGTATAATATTAGGAGTCCAATAATTTTTAGATAAAGTATTGAGGCCAAATAGAGAGCCTGTTGGCCATAAAATGATGAAATTTTAATGAATGGAATTAAAAATAAAGCAAAAACCCAATTTCTCCTCTTAAACTCTCGTTGACTTCTTTCTCTTTGGCAAAAACCCGTTGGCTTTTCTTCTTCTTCTTCTTCTTCTTCTTCTTCTTCTTCTTCTTCTTCTTCTTCTCTACTTCTTCTTCATTTCCTCCTTTTCTAAAACCCTAACCAAGAGATGATTATCTCTTCCTCCATTTTCGTTCTCAAGGAGCTTGGAAGGAGGCTATTAAAGTTGAAGTTTTCTCCTTCTTCCCCTTTATTTTCGTGCTACCTCTCCCTCTTTCTTAAACCCATTTCATTTTTGGGTGTGAGGTATGTATACTCATTATTTTGTTTGGGTTTTTCCTATATGTAAGTGTTGATGTGAGTTTGGGGGGTAATGCATGTACATGGGTATTTATTAGAAACATTTAATGCTTATGCCCTAGAGTGGGTTACAATAAATGTGAGGTTTTAATGAGGGATAAGTGTAGTGGATGTATTTATGATGGTAAGAGATGAAGAAGGATGAGGCATTGATGAGAGTTGTTGGGTTTTGGAGAAACCCTAACTTTTAAGAATTGGGGAAAATTATGAATGTTGGATGGATAGTGCAATGAAGAGCAAATATAAGCCATTGGATGTATAAGTGTTGGATGGTATGGTATTTTATAGGTGTTGGACTATTGTTGTTGGTAGTCCATTGAACATAATGAATATGGCTTAATGGGAGGGAATTCCCAAAGCCTAACAAATAATAAAACTGATGTCTATAACATGCCTAGCACATATTGTGAAATTATAGATATGAATATGATTAAATAAAATTGAAATAATGTCTTGAGTAGTTGATTGATTTTGATTCTATATGCATGTTAATGTAGGATCCATTCTGAACGACGAGGCGGGTGCGTCTTATCAATTGGAATTCTTCTCTTGAGGTAGGAGAGGAGTCTTATGTTCTAAATGCATGAATTTGAATGTTATTTGATAGCCATATGTATTGGTATGCATGTTAGCCTTGCTTGAGATGATATGAGAAATTTGTAATGTGCTATATAGTGTGGATAATGTGGTTGGCAACATGCTTTTATGCATTTAGAATATTCATGGTGTGTTATATGGTGATATATAGTGATCAATGATGTGAAGTTATGTTTGTATCTACCATGAATGTAATATAAATGTTAATGATGTTGATTGAGAACCATTGTAATGCCACATAAATGTTGAAACTATTGAGAATGACCAATAATGATAAATCCACTAAAAGCTTTTTGGTGATGTTGGTAATGGTGTTGATAATGTTGTATGATGAGTGGCATGTATAGGATGCTTAGAGAGAGAAATGCATATGATTTGCATTTGCATCCATGGCATACTGCATAGCCGCCGTTGTTGGAACATTAGGGGAGTTCCCTCGGCCGACCCAGAGGGAGGATGGCTCGGTGCACGAGCAAGTTTTATTTCCCCTGTGACTCGGTGTGAAGTCATGAAGCCGCCCATGTATTGCTTCGGGGAGCTACATGTGGCCGACCATTGTGGGGGGTGGCTCTTGATGAGTAGGTGACCCCGGTGGTCCTTGGGATCACAGTCGTCATGATTTGATATCTGGTCGGCCCGCAACACCATATGTTGATATGTTGAGTACCGCGGTCATGGTGAAAATGACCAGGTGTTGCAAGATGGGCGATGTGGTTTGGTAGCAGTAAAATAATTGATGTATGCATGCAATTTTAAGGATAAGTGTACACATTTTACTACTGCAGTAGGGGTATGGTTAGATGACCGTACTTGAATCCCATATTTGGTGTTTTTATTCCCATAGTCAGATCTGCAATTGTTGAAATATTCCTTTATGCATATGCATTAGCTTAAGAGCATTTGCATATAGCGAAGAAGTATGCCAAAGGTGATGAGATATGATGATGGATGTGATGAGGATGTAATAATATACTAAGACAACATAAAAGATATGAATACCAAATAATAGTTTAGGGTGTGATATCCAAATTGTGGGGAGATCTGATTATGTATATGTTGTATGCTTTATCTATATTGTAATGTTACTTGTGATGTATGTATGAAGATATAGAAATGATTAAGAGTACGGTGAAAGATATATATGTGCAAAGTATACATGTTTTGATGCATATGTACATAATCATATGGTATTCGTATTCATTCCTTTGGAATGTGTGACTCACTCTCCCATGTTGTCCATTTTTAGACTTGTGATGCAGGGCATTCATGGAAAGAGTAGACATTTTGATGTACATTTTGGTTGAGGAGGTAAATAGTGGTATAGGTAGTGGCTTGGCCGGCTAAATTTAAATTTTGTATAGCGTATGATGTAATGAATGCTAATTTGGTGATCTAGATGATATTTGATTATTTTATGGGTCATGTAAGAAAATTGGACCTTTGTGTTGTGGCCAATTTTCATTAATGACCCACATGATGTAGTTCGATGAATGACAATGCTTGTCGATGTTTAATTTTAGGAATGAATGATGCATTTTACAATTTTGTAACATTTAATGAAGTTTGTGTTGGAATGATTTTAGATCCTATGCATTGAATGAATGATAATTGAATTTGAAGGTATAGATAGTTGGATGATGATATTGTTGATGTTGAATCCAATGAATGAATGAAGTAATTCTTAAATCATAGTACTTTATGAAGTTGGTAGAATTTGTAGATGCATAATGAAGTAAAATAATGTATTAGGAAAGGTTAAAGTGGTAGGAAATGATATTCCATATGCTAAGTTATGATGATTCCACGTTTCTGCACAAGTCCTACAGAATTCGCTCAAGCGAGTGGCAATCTCGCTCGAGTGAGACCTTTGTAGAATGGTGGTATGGTCACTGGCCAAAATTCGCTCAGGCGAATGGCCTTTTCACTTAAGCGAGATTGAACTGGAATCAGTGTTTGGTCACTGGACCATTTTCGCTCAAGCGAAATGGTCCTAATCTGGTGGTCGCTTAAGCGAAAAGAAGGGGGGATCGTCATTGGACAATTTTCGCCCAGGTGGGTCATGCCCCGCCGAAGCAAAAATTGGGCAGTGAGCTGCTGTGTTTGCTGGAGCAATCTCGCTCAAGCGAGACAGAATTCGCTCAAGCGAGATTGGCTCCAGTGCCAAATCTCTTCTCTCGATCAAGCGCCTCGCTGGCTCGCCCAGGTTGGGCTTTTGTTTCTCGCTCAAGCGAGATGGGGCTCGCTCAAGCGAGAGGAGCCCCTGATGCATAACACCTTTCCTCGCTCAGTCTCTCTTCGTTTCGCCCAAGCGTGCCTACGTTGGCTCGCTCAAGCGAATGTGATCCCCGCATGAGCGAGTGGCACCCTGATTGCCCATGTTTGTTTTGTTTTAAATGATTGCATTTCTTTTGCAATAAAACCCATTCTTTTATCATTTAAACATTATTTTGGAAATATTAAGGAATCATGGAACCCCATGAGATCCCTTCTCTTAAATTCAAACATACAATAATTAAATAAAATTAATTCTTTCGCTGTTCTTAATTGGGAACTCATTATAAAATCATTCTTTTTATTTACCCTCTCATATCTTTATATGTGGGAGTGGTTTATCATAGATCCAGGTGTTTTATTAAAAGCTTTACCACTTATTTTCTCTTCATTGAATAATGATTTTAAATCGTGAAAAAATTCCCTGTATTTTTGGGGCGTCTTAGCCTGGTATCAGAGCATTGGTTGCTTTTGATACGATCATGATCAACGTTGTTAATGTAATTATTGTTTATGATTAAAATTGTATGAGCTATAATTGATTGATTTATAGATTATTTGATTGGATTGTGGCTGTTTGCCATAGACTTGAAATTGATGTACTTATTGTTGAGTCCGGCCAAGAGTCCTTACGCTATTTACCTCTAATGATAAATATGTTATGATTATCTATTGAGAAGTGATGTGATTATGTGATGTGGTGCATGATAAGTTTATAAGTGCTAGAACTTTGAATTTGTAAGTTGAAAAATTAGATGTTTGGTCTAGTACACTCACGTGTGAGCCATGTTTTAACATATAGGCTTGAGATATGGCTGGTAGACCAAATCGTGAGTCTGTTGCTATGGCAAATGCCTTAAACCGCTATGCCGATCTCTTGGAAAGACAAGGCCAGCTGAATGTGGGACAAGGCTCCCAAGGTCTTGACTTGTTTCTCAAGAGGAAACCTTTAGAATTTCATGGAGGATATAAGCCAGAAGATGCATATGCTTGGATCAATGATTTGGAAAGAATCTACGCTAGCTTCAAGTGTTCTAAAGCACTAAAGGTGGAATATGCGGTCTTTATGATCCGTGATGAAGCCGAAGCTTGGTGGCGTCTTACTAGGGGACGCATGGTATCTGCTGATATTCCCTTAGTTTGGGAAAATTTCAAGGTTGAGTTCTTGAAGAAATATTTTCCGGATAGCTACAGAAGTAAGAAAGAGCTTGAGTTTATGGAACTCAACCAATGCGGTATGACGGTGGAGGAGTATGCCTCCAAGTTTAAAGAGTTGTGTGCATTTTATCCGCCCTATCAACAAGAGGGTACCGAGGCATCAAAGTGTGTAAAGTTTTAAAATGGATTGAGGCCCGAGATCAAGCGGGCTATCCGACATCAAGAGATAAGGAGTTTTCCGACACTTGTGAATAAGTGTCGAATTTATGAAGAAGATGATGTGACTCCTTCGAGTCATGGCAAACACGAGTCTAAGTTGAAGGGCCAATTCTCTAGTTTTAAGAAGCAAGGCCAT
This sequence comes from Clitoria ternatea, assembly GCA_037962975.1. Lineage (NCBI taxonomy): Eukaryota > Viridiplantae > Streptophyta > Magnoliopsida > Fabales > Fabaceae > Clitoria > Clitoria ternatea. The sequence goes on along the minus strand of CM075672.1, from coordinate 33,516,822 downwards.
TTTAAGAAGAAGTTCTTTCGTGGTGGATCCTCAAATGTAAGAGGACGTGGTGCTTATAGAGGTGGTTACGGTGGTGGTAACCAAGGCCGTGGAAATGTCCAAGGCCTAACTTGCTACAAATATGGTGCTAACCATTTGGCACGTGATTATCCGTGGGACAATGTGGTTTGCAATCAATGCAACCAACCAGGACATATTCATCCTAATTGCCCATTGAACACAAGAGGTGCTAATGTTGACACTCCTAACCGCATGAATTATGGTGCTAACCGTGGTGGCTTTGGAGGCCATGGTCGTGGAAATGGTGATAGTCAAAATGGTGGCCGTAATGATGGCCGTGGTAGAAACTACAATGGTGGAAGAAATGGTCGAGGCAATGGCCATGGTGGAAGAAATGGAAACCGCAATGGTGGTGATCAAATACAAGCCGCAGGTAGAGTATTTGTAGTTACTGGTGAGGAAGCTGCACAAGCTGAAGATCTTGTCCGTGGTGAGTGTGAAATCTCTGGTAATTTGGTGTATGTTATTTATGATTCCGGTGCTACGCACTCATTTATTTCTGAAGACTGTGTGAGGCGCTTAAGGGTACCTGTTTGTATGATGAAGGGTTCCATATTAGCAACTACACCGACCGGTACTTGTTTAAGATCAGTGACCGGATGTGAGAATGTTGCGATGAACCTTGAGGGTAGAAAGTTTAATGTATCCCTCGTATGTCTGCCTATGAAGGATTTGGATGTTATTCTAGGCATGGATTGGTTATCCGCTAACAAAGTCTTGGTTGATTTTCATAACAAGACGGTGATCTTCCCGACTTCTAATGCTGAAGGCTTTGATGTGCAAGGTATCTCTCAGCTTCTTATGATGTTCTGTTTGATTGATGGGAATGGCACGTCCCAATCTGGTGAGATCCCTATTGTTTCAGAGTTTCCCGATGTGTTTCTAGAAGAGATTCCTAGATTACCTCCTCCATGAGAAGTGGAATTTGCTATTGACCTCATTCCTGGCACTGAGCCTGTTTCTAGAGCTCTTTATAGGATGTCTCCTATGAAGTTGACTAAATTAAAGAAGCAAGTCGAGGAATTACTTGAACGGGAGTTTATTCGCCCAAGTGTATCTCCTTGGGGTGCTCCTGTGTTATTGGTGAAAAAGAAGGATGGAAGTATGAGATTGTGCGTTGATTATCGCCAACTTAATAAGCTAACTATCAAGAATAAATATCCTCTTCCTCGCATTGACGATCTTTTGGATTAGTTGAAGGGTGCTAACGTGTTTTCAAAGATCGATTTGCGTTTTGGATATCACCAAATTTGGGTGAAAACCGAAGATATCCCGAAAACTGTCTTCCGAACACGATATGGACACTATAAGTACATAGTGATGCCATTTAGAGTGATGAATGCTCCTGCAATTTTCATGGATTACATGAATCGTATTTTTTAAGAGTATCTCAATCAATTCGTTGTGGTGTTTATCGATGATATTTTGGTGTACTCCAAGAGTCATGAAGAGCATGAAAGACATCTTCGTCTTGTATTGACTATTCTTCGAGAGAAAGAATTGTATGCTAAGCTCTCTAAATGTGAATTCTAGATGAGTGAGATCTCTTTTCTTGGTCACGTGATTTCTGGCGACGGAGTTGCCGTTGATAGGTCAAAAGTTGAAGCTGTGATGGCTTGGGAAAGACCGACGTCCGTGACGGAGATAAGAAGTTTTCTTGGTCTTGCCGGTTATTACCGGAGGTTTATTGAAGGATTTTCCCACTTAACCCTACCATTGATGAAGTTGACTCGTAAGAATCAATTGTTTGTGTGGACCCGTGAATGTGAAGAAAGTTTCCAAGAGTTGAAGTTAACACTTACTACCGCACTGGTGTTAGCGTTACCCGATTTTACGGATGACTTTATGGTATATTGTGATGCGTCTAAGCTTGGTCTTGGATGCGTCTTGATGCAAAAAGAGCACGTGATAGCCTATGCGTCAAGACAATTGTGACCGCATGAGGTTAATTATCCTACGCATGATCTGGAATTGGCGGCGGTGGTGTTCGCTTTGAAGTTGTGGTGACATTACTTATATGGTTCTAAGTTTGTGGTCTTTAGTGACCATAAGAGCCTTAAGTACTTGTTTGACCAAAAGGAATTGAATATATGTTAGAGACGATGGATGGAATTCTTAAAGGATTATGAGTTTGAGTTGGGGTATCATCCCAGGAAGGTGAACGTAGTCGCTGATGTGTTGAGCCGAAAATCATTGCATGTCTCAATGATGATGGCGAAAGAGATGGAGTTGATAGAACAATTTAGAGATTTGAATGTGGGCGTGGAGACATACACTTCTAAGAAAATATCGCTTCAAATGTTGAAAGTCACAAATGAATTTCTTGAATATGTAAAGGTACAACAACCAAATGATGAGTATTTGATTGAGATGAAAAGGACCCAAGAGAAAGGGGAGAATTTGTTCCTAGTGGAAGGTCAAGATGGCGTTTGGCATGTGAAGGGCCGAATTTATGTTCCCTCAAGTGGTGATGTGAGAAAATGTGTACTTGAGGAAGCTCACAAAAGCGTATTGAGCATTCATCCTGGTTCTACAAAGATGTATCAAGACTTAAAAAAGAATTTTTGATGGCCTGGCATGAAGCGTGATATGGCGAACTTTCTGGCGTCTTGCCTTGTTTGTCAAAAGGCGAAGGTCGAGCATCAAAGGCTGTCTGGTTATTTGAGACCATTGGAGATCCCTGTTTAGAAATGGGATAGCATAGCTATGGATTTTGTTTTTGGACTACCAAGAACTTGCGCTGGAAATGATGCTATATGGGTGATTGTTGATCGGTTAACAAAGTGTGCTCACTTCTTGCCCATGAATATGAAGAGTTCGTTAGAGGAATTAGCCCAGTTATATATAAAGCAGATTGTTAGGTTGCATGGTGTGCCATCTAGTATCATATCTGACCGTGATCCTTGATTCACTTCTCGATTTTGGGGAAGTTTGCATAATGAATTGGGCTCTAAGTTGAAACTTAGTTCCGCATATCATCCTCAAACCGATGAACAGTCCGAAAGGACTATACAAAGCCTTGAAGATTTGTTGAGGGCCTGTATCCTTGAACACGGTGGGTGTTGGGAGAGATTCTTGCCATTAATTGAATTCACATACAACAATAGCTACCACAGTTCTATTAGCATGGCACCGTATGAGGCGTTGTATGGAAGGAAGTGTAGAACCCCTTTGTGTTGGCTTGAGGTTGGTGAGAACTTGGGCTTAGGGCCAGAGATTATTCAGGAGACTACCGAGCAAATTAAGAAGATACAAGAGAATATGAAGATTTCTCAAGATAGACAGAAGAGTTATTATGACAAGAGGCATAAACCACTTGAGTTTCAAGTCAGTGAGCATGTATTCCTGAAGGTCTCGCGTGATAAAGGAATTGGAAGGGCGTTGAAGAGTGGAAAGTTGAGCCCCAGATTTATTGGGCCTTATGAAGTATTGGAGCGGATTGGCAACGTTGCTTATCAGATAGCACTCCCTCCGTATCTTGCTAATCTATACAATGTATTTCATGTGTCGCAGTTGAGGAAATATGTTTATGATCCTCTACATGTGATTCCTATGGACAATATTGACGTACGTGAAGATTTATCTATCCCTCCTGTTTCTGTTTGCATCGTCGAGCATTCTGTAAAGAAATTACGGAACAAGTTGGTACCTTTGGTGAAAGTCGCTTGGAAACATGGAAATGTGGAGACGTTCACATGGGAACGTGAGGACGACATCAGAAAACGATATCCCGATGTATTCGGATCCGGTAAGTTAAAATTTCAAGGACGAAATTTTCTTTTATGTGGGGTGGATTGTAACATCTGAAATTTTAAAATAGAGGATTAATCAAGGAAAATTAATATTGAATAATCGAATATGAATTACTTAGTGTCCCAAAATATTGGAAATAATTAAATTAATATTTTTGGGGACTGTTGGTGATTTATGGAGACCGATTAAGCTGAAAAGAAGCCCGGTTGAGATATGGGTGTCAGACCAAGTATCTCTGATTGAGATGATATTGGTCAGGGCTGTTGAGTATAATATTGGGAGTCCAAAAATATAATCAGAATAATTTTTAGATAAAGTATTGAGCCCAAATAGAGAGCCTGTTGGCCATAAAACAATGAAATTTTAATGAATGGAATTAAAAATAAAGCAAAAACCTAATTTCTTCTCTTAAACTCTTATTGGCTTCTTTCTCCTTGGCAAAAATCCGTTGGCTTTTCTTCTTCTTCTTCTTCTTCTTCTTCTTCTTCTTCTTCTTCTTCTTCTTCTTCTTTACTTCCTCTTCATTTCCTCCTTTTCTAAAACCCTAGCCAAGAGGTGATCATCTCTTCCTTCATTTTCATTCTCAAGGAGCTTGGAAAGAGGCCATTAAAGTTGAAGTTTTCTCTTTCTTCCCCTTCATTTTTGTGCTACATCTCCCTCTTTCTTAAACCCATTTCATTTTTAGGTGTGAGGTATGTATACTCATCATTTTGTTTGGGTTTTTCCTATATATAAATGTTGATGTGAGTTGGGGGAGTAATGCATGTACATGGGTATTTATTAGGAGCATTTAATGCTTATGACCTAGAGTGGGTTACCATAAATGTAAGGTTTTAATAAGGGATAAGTGTAGTGGATGTATTTATGATGGTAAGAGATGAAGAAGGATGAGGCATTGATGAGAGTTGTTGGGTTTTGGAGAAACCCTAACTTTTAAGAATTGGGAAAAGTTATGAATGTTGGTTGGATAGTGCAATTAAGAGCAAATATAAGCCATTGGATGTATGAGTGTTGGATGGTGTGGTATTTTGTAGGTGTTGGACTATTGTTGTTGGTAGTCCATTGAACATAATGAATGTGGCTTAATGGGAAGGAATTCCCGAAGCCTAACAAAAAATAAAAATGATGTCTATAACATGCCTAGCACATGTTGTGAAATTATAGATATGAATATGATTAAATAGAATTGAAATAATGTCTTGAGTAGTTGATTGATTGGGATTCTATATGCATGTTAATGTCGGATCCATTCCAAACAACGAGGCGGGTGCGTCTTATCAATTGGAATTCTTCTCTTGAGGTAGGAGAGGAGTCTTATGTTCTAAATGTATGAATTTGAATGTTATTTGATAGTCGTATGTATTGGTATGCATGTTAGCCTTGCTTGAGATAATATGAGAAATTTGTAATGTGCTATATAGTGTGGATAATGTGGTTGGCAACATGCTTTTATGCATTTAGAATATTCATGGTGTGCTATATGGCGATATATAGTGATCAATGATGTAAAGTTATGTTTGTATCTACCATGAATATAATATAAATGTTGATGATGTTGATTGAGAACCATTGTAATGCCACATAAATGTTGAAACTATTGAGAATGACCAATAATGATAAATCCACTAGAAGCTTTTTGGTGATGTTGGTAATGGTGTTGATGATGTTGTATGATGAGTGGCATGTATAGGATACTTAGAGTGAGAAATGCATATGATCTGCATTTGCATCTATGGCATACTGCATAGCCGCCGTTGTTGGAACATTAGGGGAGTTCCCTCGGCCGACCCAGTGGGAGGGTGGCTCGGTGCACGAGCAAGTTTTATTTCCCCTGTGACTCGGTGTGAAGTCACAAAGCCGCCCATGTATTGCTTCAGGGAGCTACATGTGGCCGACCCTTATGGGGGGTGGCTCTTGATGAGCAGGTGACCCCGGTAGTCCTTGGGAGCACAGCCACCATGATTTGATATCTGGCCGGCCCGCAACACCATATGTTGATATGTTGAGTACCGCGGTCATGGTGAAAATGACCAGGTGTTGCAAGATGGGCGATGCGGTTTGGTACCAGTAAAATAATTAATGTATGCATGCAATTTTAAGGATAAGTGTACACATTTTACTACTGCAGTAGGGGTATGGTTAGATGACCGTACTTGAATCCCACATTCGGTGTTTGTATTCCCACAGTCAAATCTGCAATTGTTGAAATATTCCTTTATGCATAGCGAAGAAGTATGCCAAAGGTGATGAGATATGATGATGGATGTGACGAGGATGTAATGATATACTAAGACAACATAAAAGATATATGAATACCAAATAATAGTTTGGGGTGTGATATCCAAATTATGGGGAGATCTGATTATGTATATGCTGTATGCTTTATCTATATTGTAATGTTACTTGTGATGTATGTATGAAGATATAGAAATGATTAAGAGTACGGTGAAAGATATATATGTGCAAAGTATACATGTTTTGATGCATATGTACATAATCACATGGTATTCGTATTCATTCCTTTGGAATGTGTGACTCACTCTCCCATGTTGTCCATTTTTAGACTTGTGATGCAGGGCATTCATGGGAAGAGTAGACATTTTGAAGTACATTTTGGTTGAAGAGGTAAATAGTGGTATAGGAAGTGCCTTGGCCGGCTAAATTTAAATTTTGTATAGCATATGATGTAATGAATGCTCATTTGGTGATCTAGATGATATTTGATTATTTTATGGGTCATGTAAGAAAATTAGACCTTTGTGTTGTGGCCAATTTTCATTAATGACCCATATGATGTAGTTCGATGAATGACAATGCTTGTCGATGTTTAATTTTATGAATGAATGATGCATTTTACAATTTTGTAACATTTAATGAAGTTTATGTTGGAATGATTTTAGATCCTATGCATTGAATGAATGATAATTGAATTTGAAGGTATAGATAGTTGGATGATGATATTGTTGATGTTTAATCCAATGAATCAATGAAGTAATTCTTAAATCATAGTACTTTATGAAGTTGGTAGAATTTGTAGATGCATAATGAAGTAAAATAATGTATTAGGAAAGGTTAAAGTGGTAGGAAATGATATTCCATATGCTAAGTTGTGATGATTCCACGTTTCTGCATAAGTCCTACAGAATTCGCTTAAGCGAGTGGTAATCTCGCTCGAGCGAGACCTTTGTGGAATAGTGGTATGGTCACTGGCCAAAATTCGCTCAGGCGAATGGCCTTCTCGCTCAAGCGAGATTGAACTGGAATCATTGTTTAGTCACTGGACCATTTTTGCTCTGGCAAAATGGTCCTAATTTGGTGGTCGCTTAAGCGAAGAGAAGAGGGGATCGTCACTGGACAATTTTCACCCAGGCAGTTCATGCCCCGCCCAAGTGAAAATTGGGCAGTGAGCTGCTGTGGTTGCTAGAGCAATCTCGCTCAAGTGATAAGTGTTTTTAAGGCACTATTCTTCACTGTTTAATTTGTTTAAAATAAAATGTTTACTGTATCATTTTGTCCAATTTTTGTAATTTTTGTTTTCTTTTTACTGTTTCTGTTTAAGTGTTGTATTTTGTATGAATTAATTTAAATGGAATGTTAAAAAAGTATTTTTTTTAGAATTGGAAAATTATGATGGATTAGTGCTAAAATTTAGTACTTAAAGAATTGTTAAGAACTTAAATCATAATTCCATTTTTATAAGAATTAATTTTTAAATATTTCATTTAAATTAATTAAGGTGTTTGTTTCTCTAAAAATACAATCAATCCATTTCCCTCTGTACTCTCTTAATTCATGTTAATGTACTTCCTTTTAGCAATAAACCAATGTGATTTTGTGTAGCAAATGGTCCATCATGATGCATGAATTAAAATAAGCAAATCTATGTGCAAAATGCAAACCTTCAACATGAATTTGAAGGCTGAAATGTACTCTTTGTGCAGCTTGAAATGGACCCATCTTTCATTTATTTAATACTAAAATAGCAATGAGTGGTCATGGCACATGTTTACAATATTTTATTCATTATTTGGTGCAGCCCGTGGTGCTAATCAACGTGAATAGCTGATGGAAATTTGTACAAAAGGTTGAATGCTTTCTTCTTTTTTGTAGGACCCACCAAAGGACAACACTTAAAGCACCTAAATTGCCAAAATTGCTAATTTGCTAAGTTAAGTCATATGGTAATTCAATTTTGACTTAGTCAAAATTGAATTCAATTGGTTTCAAAGTGCAATCCATTCACGTAAGACTTCTCCAAGGCTAAATGGAAATTCAATTTTGACTTAGTCAAAATTGAATACAAACGAAAGACCACACAGCCACTTCAAGCACTAAACGTCACTTTCCTATCACCATGTGCTTGATTGCAATTGCTTTCCATTCTCTTTCCCACTCACGGCCATAACATTAGCAAAAAGACAAAATCATTTCATGTACATGCATCATGTAATGGAAAGCATGAAATGGACAAGGAAAAGGGACAGCTTTCCAACGTGAAAAGCTGCTGTATTTGGACAGCAATGGATTTATGCATAATCTGACAGCAAACAGCAAGAATTTGGACAGCCAAAAACGTGAACAAAGGCTGGCTAAACAGCAATATTATTCTGACAGCAAACAGCAACATTAAGAAAGCAACAAAAATCCAACGTTAAAGGCTGCAGAAAATAGAGAAGAATGGGTTAAAAACGAAGCATTTTGCCAATGAAAAAGGAGGGAAAGAAGAGACAGAGTGGAAGTATAAGCTGGTTATTTTTAGAAGAAATAAAAAAGGAAAACCAGCTGAAGCATATAAAAAGAGGAGAACGTTCAGACCAGAAGAGTCAGTCAGTCAGTCAGTCAGTTTTTGTACAGAAAAGCAGAAGTGTTTAGCAGAGAGCAGAGGAAGAAAAACAGTGTGTGTCGTGTGGAAATTTATTTTCTTTGTTTTGTATTGTTATTTTGTATAAGAATTAAGAGAGTGGTGAAATTGAGTGTTTAAATTTGTGTATTATGGAGGATACTGCAAATACAACAAGAAGTGACAGTGGTAAATTTATTGCGCTTTTTGGAGAAACCCGTAAGTCTTTATTTTTACCATGTGTTGTATGTTTTACTTTTCTTCCATCATGTGTATGAATTTGAATTATATCATGAGTAACTAAATTTTTATCTTGGGATAAAGGGGGTGTGATAATATTTTATGTTAATGTTATTTTGACTTTGAATTAAATAAATTTCTGTTTTCCATTTAGTTCAAATTACGCTCAATGCTCTTAGTGATTCCTAACAAGAACCTAAGTGATAAAACTGTATACTTGCGGGTATATTAGAAAGTTTAAGTAATTAATAGAATCGAGAAATTTATTATTACTAGAAAGCTTTTGAACTAAACTCAAGGTTTTGAAATACTTTTTGTGACTTTGGTAAAATCGTGAAAGTAATCAAAATTCTTTGGAGGAATTAAAAAGGGATTTTCATAAAACGATAATGGGCCTTTTCTAAGGATTAAGCAGCGCTTTCCATAGGTTAGGTACATTAATAGGATTCTGAGAGGAACATATTAATTAGCTTAAGGAAAATCCGCCTTGGAAAACTTAATTTGATTCTTATTTATGAAAAGTTAAAATTCATTAACATAAAATAGAGTCTTGATCCCCTGAAATCCCAAGATACTCTCTCAACTTTGATTTTTAAGTGTCTAGAAAATTTCGTTTCTGTATTCATTCTTGTTCTGTGTAAAACTTTATTTTGTGTTTTATTTTACGGAAACATTGAAAATCAATTGTGTGGATAATTAAATTTTGATATGTCGGTACTTTGAAAACAGTCCCTATGGATACGATAATCTTTTATATCACGCGACATAACTCGTACGCTTGTGGGCCCTGTCATCAAGCGAGACGGAATTCACTCAAGCGAGATTGGCCCCAGTGCCAAATCTCTGTTGAAATTAATTATTGCCTTTCCCTGTTGCTTAGAGACCAAACCGTGACCATCTCCCATCTAACTGACCACGCATGTTAAATTATTTTAGGATTAGGAGCTATCGACGTATATCGATAGACGATCGGGAACGACTGGTAGAATTTAGGTGAATCACCCTTATTTCTTCCTCAAACCCGTGAGCTACTATGAGGTAAAGGGAGTCTCTTTTCAGTTGATTGTGTCTTAAAATTGTCCTGTAACGTTATTCTAGTACCCGAGGGTTATGGTTTTAAGTTTCATCGCGATCCAACGGTGGAATTTCAAACTATGTGAGATTTTCAGTAACCGAGAATGATTTTATTATGTTAAAAATTAAATTTAGTATTTTATAATGTAATATGTGCCTAGACGATCGGGTATCTGGAAGAAATTTTACCAAAATTGGAGCCAAGACAGAAAAGTTACAAGTTTTGGAGTTAGGCAGGCTCAGTTGACATTCAATATGGTTGTAATAATAAATTTTATATTTTTATGTATTATGATGTAATTTATTGTAAATTTGTCTGGTAAGCCTCGTAAATAGAAATTTAGTTCATCGCTAAATGGCCGGAGTTGTTCAAGAAGCACACGTTTTTTGAGGAATTTTACCGAATGAGACATTTTTGGTACCTTATTTTATTTCACCAAATTTTCTAATGAATTATTCTAAGACTCTTTATAAACAACAAGATAATGAAGTTTGATTTAAAATATAAGTAGTAACTAATTAAATGACATAATGGTATTTAAAGAAATTAAGGGTATAAATAATTGTGTGATTAATGGTCTAGCAAATGTTAAAATAAAATACTTAGATGAAATTATAATAATTAAATAACTAGAACAAGTGACCTAAAATAATGGTACTTAAGTTAGGTAGTACTAAGGCTAGGTCTTATGGGTTTATGAGGTTTAAGGTTAGATTAAAAGGTTAAGTTATCAAAATAAAATTTAGAAATAGCAAGTAAATGGTAAAGTATAAGTATAAGAATTAAGTAAGTTAATTACTAGCAAGTTACTAATAAGGAAGGAAAACTAAAATAAAGGAAGGCCTTGTAGTTAAAATAAATTAATGGTAAATGAACTTACATGTAATTACTAATTAAACTTAGGTTAATAAGGAAGGCAGCAATAAATGTATAACAATAAAGGTTGATAATATAAGTCTTAAATTATGAGTCTTCTTAAAAAAGTATATTAAGTATGGGGCCTAAGTGACTAAATTATTTATAGGAGGACTAAGGTATATAAAAACAATAAGTAGTTAAATCAATAGAATTAGACTAAAATAGATAAATGGTATTTAATTAGTACATTTAAAAGAAACCAATACTTGCTTACGAGATTAGAATATGGCTATTATAACCTAATAATAATCAATACTTTAATCAGTAACATTACTTAGGTGTAGTAACAATTAACTACAGACCAGATATATGAAAACCATCGCTAGGAGACACCAACAAGGTAAGAATGTTACTTGATCACATAATTGAAACATCATTACAAATAATTAGAAATAAAGCTTACTTCATAGTTGATAAGTGTTCTAGAACACAATAAATTAGATTTGATTTATTTAGAATTTAAATCATTTTACACTGTATTTTCCCAATTTTCATGGTTTACACTCTCTTTCCACTGTATACTGCTCGGGTATTTTATTTTGCATCAATTAATAAAATTAAGGAGTGTTAAGGACACATGACAAAGCCATTCCAAGGGTCAATAACAAGAGAAATATGACCATCAAAAGACATAGAATCAAGAAGAACAAGCCATAAGTGATTACATGATCAGAAAGTGTCAAAAAAGAATGGAGAAACAGGATAACAATTTCATGAATCGATTCACACCAGGAATCACAACTAAAAAAAAACCTGTTAGTGATGGACACACACAGTCGCTATTTTATGATATATCTGTCGTTGAAAGTGTTAGCGACGGCATTGCAGACGACAACTCGGCCGTCACTAAAACATTCATCACAGACAGAACAGCGACAAGGAGATACTTCGTCCCTACATTTTTGACCACGTACTGTCGTCGCTATAATGGTCCCTGCTTTGGTAACGTCCGCCGTCGCTAATGTTAACCATATAGCGACCACATAACACCGTCGCTATATGTAACCATACAGCGACTGCGTGAGGCCGTCGCTACTTGTAACCAGACAGCGACCACCAAACGTCGTCGCTACATGTAACCATACAGTGACCACGTGACACTATCGCTACGTGTAACCAGACAGCGACCACATAAGGCCGTCGCTATGTGTAACAATACAACGACCACGTAATGCCGTCACTAGGTGTAAACATTCAGCGACCACTATATGTCGTCGCTAAAACATTCGTAACCCTTCAGCGACCACTGATCTGTCGTGGCTACTAATATTTTAATTTAATTTTAGACTATTATTTAATTTTAGATTATTATTTAATTTTAGATTATTTTAAATAGTATTTTTATTCGCTGAATGCTTGTTTTTTAAACTAGAAATTTTAATAATTAAATTTTGAATTTTTTAATATAGTATTAAATTGTTATTAAAAACACAATAATGGATTAAATTTAATTATCAAAATTTAGTTAAATTATTAATAATAATCACAATAAGGTGTTTTTCTTAGAATTTAATTACAAATATGTAATATTGACATAATAAAATAATAATTGAAGAATAATATGAAATGATTACTGAATCGATATAATGTAAAAACTATAAATCAAATATACAATGTCTATACATAATAAAAAAGTATATAAAAGTAATCAAAGTGGTGGGGGATCCTGTGGTGGTGGTGGGGGCGACTAGGAAGTGAGGGGAGGTAGCCTCGCCAGCAACTACATCAGTAGCTCCTGCTACTGAGCAAGTTGTCAACGAGTCTCGACGTCCTGCTCCTTGGCCCGCTGTTGATCCGCCTCGGCCCGCTCCTCCAAAAGTTGCCTCTGACGTCGCTCCTCTTGTAGCTCATTGTTTAGGTTTTCAATTACCTGAACAACTTCAGTCGGAAGACCAGACGGAGAGGAAGAGGAAGAGGTCTTCCCCTTTTTCACCAACTGTGTGCTGACGCCACCCAAACCAAAGATCCTTCCTTTCTTGTTCACACCGCCAATAGCCTCTATATAGATGGCGTTTTCGTCAGAACAAGATAGGGTGGGAGGAACCTCCCCCTCAGGAGTCGAAGCTGTAACACCCTCGGTTAGATAAGACAAATCCTTCTGTAGGTTCATCCTATTTAACTGAGAGTGTTAACAGTTTTAAGAAAAAGTGAATATATTTTTTATTTTTTATTTTTTAAAATAAATACGTGGCAGATCAGCGGAAGCAATAATGTATATATCACATAGTCATTCACAAACTGTAAGTAATTGTACTCTTAACAGAATGGGGCACGCAGGCACCCTTAAATATTATACAGTCATCCGGTGTCTGATTATAAATATTCTATCTTTAATGATTGTTCTCAATGGGTTCAGCGTATTGCTGATCTTCACACTCGGGTTCTTGAGTTTCTAATTCCTCTGAAAAATGGTCAACAGTAAGGATGAGTATAACCCAAGACCCTGATTGGTTAATCCGGTACGGACATAATCCAATTAACATACAATGTCACATAGATCATACATTTAGCATATTCACAATTATAACAATCAAGCATATTGCCATGAAATAAATCATCATTATAATATATTCACAATTATAACAATCAAATATGCTGTAATGAAATGCATGAGTTTGGATTTATTATGATTTATCTTTGGTTAAGTCTCATGATGCATGTGGGCCCAATAAATCATTTCATCTTCTTCTCATTCTTTGGAATATCACCATTCTAATCATCTAGAGCGATCAGGGTCCGCCCAAGTTCCATATGGTACAAATGAACTCATTGGTTCTCATCATTGATTTAAATATTTTTGGAACTTGGATCCCTACGATCATAGTTACACTCCGTCATTTAGTCAAAGTACACTAGAATTGCATCGTCTCACCCGGCTATCAGGCGTGACTCTGATGCCATTGGGTTGCCGTTCCAGTTGTACTCCCAAGATTCTTCATGGAGATCGAACGTGAGTGTCCTCCACTGTACCAAGTGTATGCTCTAGAGGTTTTTCTTCAAAAATATTTTCATGATGCGAAATGCATTTATCTTATCAATTGATTCCTTAAGTATCTTATGTATTTCCAGTCTCATCATATCATTCTCAGGTTCTTTGAATTCCATCAATTATTTAAACCTTGTAAGATATTCATTTATTATTTTTAGAAATATATCTATTATATATATTCTTTCATAAAGAGTAAAATAATATATTCTTTATGTAATTACGCATAATTTAGATGTTAACAATGTATAATAATAATAAAACTAATAATAATGATAACAATATTAAGTTTGATAATAAATAATGATAATAATAGAATAAGAATGATAATTATAACTTACCAATAACTTAAAAAGTAGTGAAGATTAGTTTCCAATTGAAAATTCAAGTGAAAACACTAAAAACAAAGTTTTCCGAGTGGAACAGGGGTAAATCCGAGTGAAATAGGTATGATTCCGAGTGGAATCATACAGAGAAGGGTTCTCCAAGCGATCTGGCTAAAAATCCGAGTGAAATGACACTGGAAAGCTGTTTTTCCGACTGAAATAAGTTTGGATCCGAGTGAAAATGAACTGGAATGCTGTTTTCCGACTGGAACAGCTTGAATCCGAGTGAAAAATGAGTTTTTCGCATGAGATAGCTATGAATCCGAGTGAAATAAATTGAGCAGAGTTTTCTAACTGAAATTAATAGGTTTTCCGAGTGAAACAGAAGCTGAAAAATGATTTTCTTAATTAATTATCTTGAATTTTGAGTGAAACAAATTTCTGAGTGAATTAAAATATAAATCCGTGTGAAGTCAGTAGGAAAATGGTTCCCTGAGTAGCATTGTTTGTAAATCCGAGTGAAAATGAGTCTCTAAGCGAAATAAAGTATAATTCCGAGTGGTATTCAGTCAAAAAGGAGTTTTCTGAGTAAAATTAATTATTTCTTGAGTAAATTCTGACTGAAAAGAGTTTGATACGTGAAATAATTATAAATCCGAGTAGAATCATACTGATGAGTTTTTCTGAGTGAAATTAAGGTGTTTACCGAGTTAAAATCACTGGAAAAGGTTTTCATGAGTGAAGCTACTTAAATTCTGAGTGAAAATGAGTTCCTGAGTGAAATCAAGTATGATTCCGAGTGGAATCAGTATGAAAAGAGTTTCCTGAGTAAAAATAAGATAAGTTCCGAATGAAACATGAGTTTACCGAGTGAAATTAGTTGAAAAGAGTTCTGTCTGAATGCAATAAAACAAATCCGAGTAAAATAACTGCTTGCTGAGTAAAATAAAGTGTTTTCCGAGTGAAATAAGACTGGGTAGCTACTGTCCGAGAGCAATAGAGTGTTTTCCGAGTGAAATATGTTATGTCCGAATGAAAATGAGTTGGTAATATAAAAATCCGATTGAAATGATACCAAAACCGATCGGATTGGCCTAAAACAGAACCTGTTATCATTAAACCCATCTTTTATTCATAGTTCTTCACTAATTAAATACACTCGGTAATAGATATATATATATATATATATGCATATACAGATAACAATTTAAAGCATTTAATTCATACACACTGAATCTGTCCTGGAAAGGTGAGGAAACAAATTCCTTAACCCTTTCCTTCACTCGGTTTTCCCACAGAGCACCCAAGAATATACCCCCTTACCTCAATGAAGTTCCTGGATGGAAAGAAAGAAGTTCCCTTCACTGTCCTGCTTCAAATCCGAGTGAAACAGAAGCTAAAAAAGAGAGAAAGAAACTTGCTGGGAAGGAGAGTGATGAAGGGTGTTTGGGTCGTGTGTGTGGTGTGAGTCCTGAGAACCCTTGAGCTGGTTTAAATAGGGAGAAAGTGAGTGGAAAAACAAGTGGAGGACAGCTTTTCTGAGTGGATGATAGTGGAGTGATAATGGAAGGGTCAGTGGAGATTAAACAAAGTGATATGCTGAGTCAGTGCCCATTTCTGGTCGTCCACTATCCATAATGCGCACGATTGAATTTAAATAATCATGAAAAGACAAAATTGAAGTCAATACGCACTTCTGTCAGTGAATACCGAGTGAAATTACACTCGGTTAACAACTATACCGACTGGAATTCCTACTTCCGAGTCAACAATTACAAGGCTCGCTTGAGCGTGGCTTGCTCGCTTGAGCGAAGCTTCAATTCTTCACTCAGAATTCCTTTGAAACTGACAAAGGCACTCGGTTTCTCACTCGGTAATACCTCTTCAGACCGAGTCCTCTCTTTCTCAGAATCTTCACTCGGAAATCCGAGTCTTCCTCACTTTATTCACTTGGTTTAGGCCAATTTCTTCAATTATATTTCCAATTAAGGTTTATTTCAACCATTAGCTCTCGGAACAAGGCATACACATACGAGTCTCACTCGGTTTTGGTCCAGTGGAGTGTATCTCACTCGGAATTGGCTCCCTCCACCATTTTCCACTCGGTTTCCTAAGCAAATACATAGGAAACCGTTCGGAATCCTTCTCAATTGATTCCACAACACACTCCAATCGGCAGGAAGCATCAAATCAATATAAACATGAGTATTTATACATTCTTTCACTCGGAATACTCCAATCAGTGTAGTCTCCTTCAGAATAGGAAGTATTTGACTCGGAACCGAGCCTTTCTAGGGTGTTTTGACTCGGATTCTTCTCCTTCACTCGGATTTTCTGACCATTCACTCGGAATTCTTCTCTGTTACTTGGAACAGAGCCCTTTTCACTCGGTTTTTGCATAATTTCACTAATATTCTATATAAATTCTATTATTATGTGCAAAAATGACATTTTTGAGGTACTACAGACCATCAACAGGGTATATATTGACTTATTCTTGCTTACAAACTCTCCATAATTAAAATTTACAAGGATAAAATTGCCTCTAAAAAGAGGGATGTTACATTCTCCTCCCCTTTTAGGAATTTCGTCCCGAAATTCAAAGTTAAAACAATTGAGGGTACAATTCTCTCATTTTCTCCTCAATTTCCCAAGTAGCATCCCCATCATCTGTCTGACTCCAAACTACCTTGACCAAAGGGATTTCTTTGCCTCTTAGCTGTTTGAGACGTCGGTCAACAATCTTAACCGGCGATGCTTCAAAGGTAAGGTTTTCTTTCAGAACAAATTGATCGGGACTTAGAACATGATCAGGGCTTGGTACATATTTACGGAGTTGAGAGACATGAAAGATATTGTGAAGGTTTGTCAGCTCGGGTGGCAGAGCAATACGGTACACATGAGTTCCTATCTTTTGTAGAATTTGATAGGGTCCTACGTATCTGGGGCTTAACTTCTTGGCCTTCAAAGCTCTTCCTACTCCAGTGGTAGGGGTAACTTTGAGAAATACATGATCACCCTCTTCAAATTCCAATGGCTTCCGACGTTTGTCGTAGTAACTCTTTTGTCTATCTTGCAAAGCTTTCATTGCCATTTGAATCCTCTGAACTTGTTCTGTTGTCTTTTGAACAATCTCTGGTCCAATTATTGTCTTCTCACCAGTCTCATACCAACATAAAGGTGTACGACATTTTCTTCCATACAAAGCTTCATAAGGGGCCATTCCAATGCTAGCATGATAACTGTTGTTGTAAGGGAACTCAATAAGTGGGAGATATTCTTGCCAACTTCCACCATGTTCTAAGACACAAAGACGTAACAAATCTTCAAGAGTCTGGATTGTTCTTTCTGATTGTCCGTCTGTCTGTGGGTGGTATGCGGAACTTAACTTCAGACGAGTTCCTAAAGCTTGTTACAGGCTCTTCCAAAACTGTGATGTGAAACGAGGATCTCGATCGGACACAATCGCAGTGGGATTTCCATGTAATCGTACAATTTCCTTGATATAGATCTGGGTGAGTTTTTCTAGGGAATACTTCATATTGACAGGAATGAAGTGAGCGGTTTTTGTTAATCGATCCACGATTACCCAAATAGCATCATATCCAGCTGATGTTCTGGAAAATCCACTCACAAAGTCCATAGCAATCTCATCCCATTTCCATTCTGGAATATCTAAAGGACGAAGGGTCCCACTTGGACGTTGTTGTTCCGCCTTTACCTTCTGACACATCAGGCAAGCTGTTACATACTCAGCGATATCCCTTTTCATTCCTTGCCACCAGAATAATTTCTTCAAGTCCTGATACATCTTGGTTGATCCTGGGTGGATACTGTACTTACTTTTGTGTGCTTCATCCAGGATAGATCTCTTAAGATCTGTGTTGACTAGAATACAGAGCCTCTGTTGATACTTGATCACTCCATGTTCATCTTTGCTAAACTCTGAGACTCCTTCTTTTGTCTTTTTTGCTAGATCTTGTAATTCCTGGTCATTGGCCTGAGCTTCTTTGATTTGTTCTAAGAAATCATTGGAAATCCTTAGCATTCCAACCATAAGGCTTCCCCTTTTTGGCGTTACTGCTAGATTCAAATCGCGAAACTGTTCAATCAATTCCAACTCCTTTGTCATCATATATGATAGACGTAAAGCCTTTCTACTGAGTGCATCAGCCACAACATTAGCTTTTTCAGGATGATACCGGAGTTCAAAATCATAATCTTTGATAAATTCCATCCACCTACGTTGTCGCATATTCAACTCCTTCTGATCGAATAGATACTTCAAGCTCTTATGATCACTGAAGACTTCAAAGTATGTACCATACAAGTAGTGTCTCCAGATTTTCAAGGCAAACACAACAGCAGCTAATTCCAAGTCATGTGTGGGATAATTAACTTCATGGGTTCTTAGCTGTCTTGAAGCATAAGCAACAACCTTTCTTTCTTGCATTAGGACACATCCTAGTCCTTGTCTTGACGCATCATAATACACTTCATATGACTTGGCAGGATCTGGCAAAATCAAGACAGGTGCACTTGTGAGTCGTTGGCGTAACTCCGTAAAACTGCTTTCACATTTGTCAGTCCATTCGAATGGTTGATCTTTACGAGTCAACTTAGTTAAAGGTGCTGCAATTCGAGAGAAATTCTCGATGAATCGACGATAATATCCAGCCAGTCCAAGGAAACTGCGGATTTTCGTCACATTCTTGGGTTGTTCCCAATTTAGTACAGCTTCTACCTTTGTAGGATCCACAGCAATTCCTTCCTTAGAGATGACATGTCCTAAGAATTTCACTTCTGTCAGCCAGAATTCACATTTTGAAAACTTGGCGTATAATTGCCTTGCACGCAAAGTGTTTAGAACAATTCGGAGATGCTCCTCGTGTTCCTCATGGCTCTTGGAGTAGACGAGAATATCGTCAATGAATACAACCACGAATTTGTCCAAGTACTCATGGAAGATTCGATTCATGTATCCCATAAAGACTGCAGGTGCATTTGTAACTCCAAAGGGCATAACAAGATATTCATAGTGCCCATAGCGTGTTTTGAATGCCGTTTTGGGTATATCGTCTTTCTTTACCCTGATTTGATGATAGCCTGATCGCAGATCGATCTTCGAGAAGATAGTGGCTCCTCGTAATTGATCCATCAAATCATCAATTCTTGGGAGAGGGTAACGGTTCTTGATCATAGCTTTATTCAACTGACGATAGTCAACACATAACCGCATACTGCCATCCTTCTTTTTGACTAGAAGAACTGGTGCTCCCCAAGGTGAGACACTAGGTCTAATCATTCCTTTCTCTAGAAGTTCTTCTAATTGTTCTTTGAGTTCACAGAGTTCCTTGGGTGACATCCGGTAAGGAGCAATAGAGATTGGTCCCACGCCCGGTATAATGTCAATGCTGAATTTGACTTCTCGCTCGGGAGGTAGCTCTCGTATGTCCTCAGGGAATACTTCTGGAAATTCTTGAACAACAGGAATCTGTTCAAGTTGAGAAGTGGCCTTACTTTCAATTTCAGTAAGGATCATGTATAGTTGGACTTCTTTTGAGATTACCTTTTCTGAGCTAACAAGGCAAAAATCAATGACTTGATCACATTCAGATGTAGTAGACCTGTGAGAGATGGATCTATTATGACAGTCAATCAGAATATGATTGGCAGCAAGCCAATTCATCCCTAGAACAATGTCTAGATCAATCAAAGGTAAACATATCAGATCTACCTGATAAGCTTTCCCTTCGATGTTGAGAGGACATTCTAGACATATGTAAGTAGAACAAATGGGCTTATTGGCGGCAGTTGTGACAATCATTTGATAGGGCAGAGAGGTTGTAGGAAGCTTTAAATGTTTTACACAATTCTCAGATATGAAAGAATGAGTGGCTCCAGAATCATATAATACATTTAATAGAGTACTTCCTATAAAGCATGTACCTTGCACAAGATCGTTCTCTTGTGATACTTCCGCACCATTCATGGTAAAAACTCTGGCATTTCCTCCTGGTCTTCCAGTAGAGTTATTTCCGGGCCTTCTTGGATCATTATTCTGATTGAAATTGTTGCCGCGGTGAATATTTTGCATCCTTGGGACATTGTTGGTAGAGACATTTGTAGGTGATCCTCCACTTCCTTGACCTGTTGGTCGTACTGCCTGTCCTTGAGTTACTTGTTGTTGGTTATTTTTATTCCTGTACCAACAGTCAACATCACGATGTCCGATCCGTCCATAAATTGTGTAGTTTCTACCGCTTTGGTTCTCCTGACCTCTAGGAGGAATTCGGTTGGCTGAGTTGAAGGGTCGGAAATATGGTCGATCTGCTCGAAAATCCCTCCTTTGCTGTCGATCTGGCATACGTCGCTCTGGCCCATGATTAGACGCTCTAGGTCGTCGAAGATTTGAGGTATTCTCAATATGCGGCATCTGTCAACCAAAGTAGTGAATTGTGTAATTTGTTGACAACATATGGCTTGACGAATCTTATATCATAGTCCCGCTTCGAACTTTGCACATCTTGATGCTTCTCCCATGTGGGTGTAGTAGGGACAACATTTTGCCTGCTCATCAAACTTAGCAGCGTACTCCCCAACAGTCATATTGCCTTGTTTCAGATTAAAGAATTCCTGCTCCTTTTGCCTCCTTATGTCTTCGGGGAAGTATTTGGCAAGAAACTCCGTCCTGAATCGTCCCCAAGTAATGATATGCCCATCAGTAGCTAGTCTGACTCTAGCATGAGTCCACCAGTGTTCTGCTTCTCCAACCAGCATGAAGACAGCAAAGGTTACACAATCCTCATCAGAACATCGCATAGCGGCAAAAATCTTTTCAAGGTGTTCAATCCATAGTTGTGCTCCATCTGGATTGAAGCCTCCTTTGAATTGCGTAGGATTGTTCCTTTGAAAATCAGCTAATCCCTGTCTGGCAGAAGCATGAGGTAACTCTTGTCGTTCTATTACCTCCACAATTCTGGTAAGAAGATTCTCCATCACGTGATTGTTATTTTGGCGTGCCATTAGGAATTTGCTGAAAGAATATCAACAAATAGATTCAGGGTATGCGTTATGTGGAGCATTCCACATAGGATATTTAGTCTTAGGAGTGTTATGGACTGTTCAATATTTCTATCAGAGTACGTGGAAACCTAATGGTCCACTCCACAAGCTTAATGAATCGACTATGCTCTGATACCACCTTTGTCATACCCTCGGTTAGATAAGACAAATCCTTCTGTAGGTTCATCCTATTTAACTGAGAGTGTTAACAGTTTTAAGAAAAAGTGAATATATATTTTTTATTTTTATTTTTAAAATAAATACGTGGCAGATCAGCGGAAGCAATAATGTATATATCACATAGTCATTCACAAACTGTAAGTAATTGTACTCTTAACAGAATGGGGCACGCAGGCACCCTTAAATATTATACAGTCATCCGGTGTCTGATTATAAATATTCTATCTTTAATGATTGTTCTCAATGGGTTCAGCGTATTGCTAATCTTCACACTCGGGTTCTTGAGTTTCTAATTCCTCTGAAAAATGGTCAACAGTAAGGGTGAGTATAACCCAAGACCCTGATTGGTTAATCCGGTGCGGACATAATCCAATTAACATACAATGTCACATAGATCATACATTTAGCATATTCACAATTATAACAATCAAGCATATTGCCATGAAATAAATCGTACATATAACATATTCACAATTATAACAATCAAATATGCTGTAATGAAATGCATGAGTTTGGATTTATTATGATTTATCTTTGGTTAAGTCTCATGATGCATGTGGGCCCAATAAATCGTTTCATCTTCTTCTCATTCTTTGGAATATCACCATTCCAATCATCTAGAGCGATCAGGGTCCGCCCAAGTTCCATATGGTACAAATGAACTCATTGGTTCTCATCATTGATTTAAATATTTTTGGAACTTGGATCCCTACGATCATAGTTACACTCCGTCATTTAGTCAAAGTACACTAGAATTGCATCGTCTCACCCGGCTATCAGGCGCAACTCTGATACCATTGGGTTGCCGTTCCAGTTGTACTCCCGAGATTCTTCATGGAGATCGAACGTGAGTGTCCTCCACTGTACCAAGTGTATGCTCTAGAGGTTTTTCTTCTTCAAAAATATTTTCATGATGCGAAATGCATTTATCTTATCAATTGATTCCTTAAGTATCTTATGTATTTCCAGTCTCATCATATCATTCTCAGGTTCTTTGAATTCCATCAATTATTTAAACCTTGTAAGATATTCGTTTATTATTTTTAGAAATATATCTATTATATATATTCTTTCATAAAGAGTAAAATAATATATTCTTTATGTAATTACGCATAATTTAGATGTTAACAATGTATAATAATAATCAAACTAATAATAATGATAACAATATTAAGTTTGATAATAAATAATGATAATAATAGAATAAGAATGATAATTATAACTTACCAATAACTTAAAAAGTAGTGAAGATTAGTTTCCAATTGAAAATTCAAGTGAAAACACTAAAAACAGAGTTTTCCGAGTGGAACAGGGGTAAATTCGAGTGAAATAGGTATGATTCCGAGTGGAATCATACAGAGAAGGGTTCTCCAAGCGATCTGGCTAAAAATCCGAGTGAAATGACACTGGAAAGCTGTTTTTCCGACTGAAATAAGTTTGGATCCAAGTGAAAATGAACTGGAATGCTGTTTTCCGACTGGAACAGCTTGAATCCGAGTGAAAAATGAGTTTTCCGCATGAGATAGCTATGAATCCGAGTGAAATAAATTGAGTAGAGTTTTCTAACTGAAATTAATAGGTTTTCCGAGTGAAACAGAAGCTGAAAAATGATTTTCTTAATTAATTATCTTGAATTCTGAGTGAAACAAATTTCTGAGTGAATTAAAATATAAATCCGTGTGAAGTCAGTAGGAAAATGGTTCCCTGAGTAGCATTGTTTGTAAATCCGAGTGAAAATGAGTCTCTAAGCGAAATAAAGTATAATTCCGAGTGGTATTCAGTCAAAAAGGAGTTTTCTGAGTGAAATTAATTATTTCTTGAGTAAATTCTGACTGAAAAGAGTTTGATACGTGAAATAATTATAAATCCGAGTAGAATTATACTGATGAGTTTTTCTGAGTGAAATTAAGGTGTTTACCGAGTTAAAATCACTGGAAAAGGTTTTCATGAGTGAAGCTACTTAAATTCTGAGTGAAAATGAGTTCCTGAGTGAAATCAAGTATGATTCCGAGTGGAATCAGTATGAAAAGAGTTTCCTGAGTAAAAATAAGATAAGTTCCGAATGAAACATGAGTTTACCGAGTGAAATTAGTTGAAAAGAGTTCTGTCTGAATGCAATAAAACAAATCCGAGTAAAATAACTGCTTGCTGAGTAAAATAAAGTGTTTTCCGAGTGAAATAAGACTGGGAAGCTACTGTCCGAGAGCAATAGAGTGTTTTCCGAGTGAAATATGTTATGTCCGAATGAAAATGAGTTGGTAATATAAAAATCCGATTGAAATGATACCAAAACCGATCAGATTGGCCTAAAACAGAACCTGTTATCATTAAACCCATCTTTTATTCATAGTTCTTCACTGATTAAATACACTCGGTAACAGATATATATATATATATATATATATATATATATATGCATATACAGATAACAATTTAAAGCATTTAATTCATACACACTGAATCTGTCCTGGAAAGGTGAGGAAACAAATTCCTTAACCCTTTCTTTCACTCGGTTTTCCCACAGAGCACCCAAGAATATACCCCCTTACCTCAATGAAGTTCCTGGATGGAAAGAAAGAGGTTCCCTTCACTGTCCTGCTTCAAATCCGAGTGAAATAGAAGCTGAAAAAGAGAGAAAGAAACTTGCTGGGAAGGAGAGTGATGAAGGGTGTTTGGGTCGTGTGTGTGGTGTGAGTCCTTAGAACCCTTGAGCTGGTTTAAATAGAGAGAAAGTGAGTGGAAAAACAAGTGGGGGACAGCTTTTCTGAGTGGATGATAGTGGAGTGATAATGGAAGGGTCAGTGGAGATTAAACAAAGTGATATGCTGAGTCAGTGCCCATTTCTGGTCGTCCACTATCCATAATGCGCACGATTGAATTTAAATAATCATGAAAAGACAAAATTGAAGTCAATACGCACTTCTGTCAGTGAATACCGAGTGAAATTACACTCGGTTAACAACTATACCGACTGGAATTCCTACTTCCGAGTCAACAATTGCAAGGCTCGCTTGAGCGTGGCTTGCTCGCTTGAGTGAAGCTTCAATTCTTCACTTAGAATTCCTTTGAAACCAACTCAGGCACTCGGTTTCTCACTCAGTAATACCTCTTCAGACCGAGTCCTCTCTTTCTCAGAATCTTCACTCGAAAATCCGAGTCTTCCTCACTTTATTCACTCGGTTTAGGCCAATTTCTTCAATTATATTTCCAATTAAGGTTTATTTCAACCATTAGCTCTCGGAACAAGGCATACACGTACGAGTCTCACTCGGTTTTGGTCCAGTGGAGTGTATCTCACTCGGAATTGGCTCCCTCCACCATTTTCCACTCGGTTTCCTAAGCAAATACATAGGAAACCGTTCGGAATCCTTCTCAATTGATTCCACAACACACTCCAATCGGCAGGAAGCATCAAATCAACATAAACATGAGTATTTATACATTCTTTCACTCAGAATACTCCAATCAGTGTAGTCTCCTTCAGAATAGGAAGTATTTGACTCGGAACTGAGCCTTTCTAGGGTGTTTTGACTCGGATTCTTCTCCTTCACTCGGATTTTCTGACCATTCACTCGGAATTCTTCTCTGTTACTCGGAACAGAGCCCTTTTCACTCGGTTTTGGCATAATTTCACTAATATTCCATATAAATTCTATTATTATGTGCAAAAATGACATTTTTGAGGTACTACAGACCATCAACAGGGTATATATTGACTTATTCTTGCTTACAAACTCTCCATAATTAAAATTTATAAGGATAAAATTGCCTCTAAAAAGAGGGATGTTACAGAAGCCACCAAGTCCGCCTCCTTCTCGGTCCTCCTGGCCTGATACGTCTCCTGTAAATTCAAAAACACTGATAGGATTAGTAAGTTGATTTATAAATTATAAGCATGTAAGTTAAAAGTAAATACCGCTATATCTGTAGTCTTCTAGTTTACCCATGCACCGGCTTTGTTCTTCTTGGTCATTTGTATGACCTCAAACAAAGAAAGCTCTCGGTGCTCCCTCAGCTCCTGTAGTGGACAACAAGCATTGAAGTTAATATTCCTAAACATGTCAGACTAATCATAATAAAAATGTTTAAGATAAATAGACTTACAAATCGCTTCTTGTGCTCGAGGGTTGAAATGCTACCCCCAGTGTAAACTGACGCTGCAGCATCGGCGACTCTGTTTGCCTTGTTCCGAGCACTCGCCTGCTGGAACAAGACACCGCCCCACTTTTGGACCATCCCGTCCCAATGGTCCTCGGGGATCCAATGAGGGCGCTCGCCCTTGTCCCTCACCTTCCAAAGGGTACTCTTGATGATTTTGGAGGTCTTTGTGGCAAAGACCTTCCTAATCTCATCAATCATACTCTCTGCCCACTGATAATCACACTGTAAAATGAAATTAGAATTCAAAATTAATAAGAGGTCTATTTTACAAATCAATTCACAACAAATTCATATGGTAACTTACCGAGAAGGTGTCAAACCACCTATCTTGGACAACCTTCCCAGCATCTACCCAAGATATGTATGGACCATCTCACTCGGCCTTCAAAACCTTAGTAATCGCTTTGGTAGTGCAACTACTATCAACAAAGCTGTAATCACAACAATTATAAGAGAATATAACAACATACAGAATATTTAGAAATTGTATGTTATGACTTGTGAGTACTATATTCAGTTAGGATGTTTTTATAACTAGAGTGCAAACTCTTAACTTAGCTAGTAAAATTCAAGCTTATCTTAATAAGAAATAAGAGATTATAAGTCTAGGCTTGTCTGATCATAACAACTTCTTTTATATCTAAATCACTAAATGTTTGTTTTAGTTTCCATAACGGTTTTACTGAGTGACTTTGTATGAAGAATTACATTGAAACAGTGAATAAGACTCTTTTTTTCATTTAGTTTCCACCTCTCTGTTTTCATTCTTGGTTGTGGTTCTGTTTCTTCATTTTGTCTTTTCCTTCTTTATTATCTTTTCATAAATATTAATTACTATTTACTTATTAACTTCATCCTCTTCATTATTTTCACACTACCACCTAATCTGTCCACACATGATACTATTTCTCCTCCTTCTTTGGTATTTTCTTTAATAATTTGTTACAATACATTGACCTTATTATTTTGAATTAAAAAATTCTTAATCAATCTAAATAACCAAGGTTGCTCTTTTCTTAGCCTAGTTACCTTTACCAATGGAGTAATAATATAGTAATCTCTTACATGTACATGTTTTATAATGAAAATTATAATAATTTACGGGTATAGGACTAAATTTTAAGAACTTTTGCACCATCCTAAAGTATTCCAATAATATTTACAGATGAAGTTATAGAGCATAAGAGTTAGGGAGGAAGCAAATCAGCAAACCTTGCAAAGGATCGGATTAAAAAATATGAATCACCAACAAAATATGAATTACTAGTTGAGGCTGTTAAAGGACATGCAAAGCCAACTCAAATCGATGCAATCAGACATTAGAGACAAGAAAACTAAATATCTAACATTTGTTATTTGATTATTACCGAAACCAAAAAAGCATTTATTAGGATGAAATTCAAAATAAACTTTATTGTCCTCAATAAACTTGCTTACATTAAGAAGATTCTGTACTGATGGAAGGAACAAAAAGCATATCATTGAGACTAAGAATGTGAGGTGTGTGAATTGAAGCAAGAAACTGAGAGGAACCAACAAACGAGATTCTATTGCCTAGAGTGACTTTGTCATAACCAGCAACACTAGATGGAAGTGTGATCTGATATGGATCAAAGGTAACATGGTTTGTGGCTCTTAATCAACAACCCATTAATGAGGAGTTGACTGAAAGGATGTATTTTGAGGGCTGTGTGGAAAAAGGGGAGCAACAGCAAAATTCACCAAAGTAGAGGAAATGAGATTTGAAGGGGGATATGTAGGAAAATATTGAGCAGCAGGGTTAAACTCTGGTTAGTGAGCAGTAAAGAGAGGATGATTTGTTTGGTTAGACTAAGGAACTTGAGGAAACTGTGACAAATTAGGACTGAACTGAGAGTTTATATTAGGATGAACATTGCTGGAACAAAACTGGGTGTTGAACCTTTGGTAGCAAGACTGTGCATCATGGCCATTCTTCAACACAAATCTGGCATTGAAGGTAACCACGGCCTCTGCCATATTGACCACCGCCACAAGGACAAAAACCATTAAAACCAAAGAAAAAGCCATAGGGTTTAAATCAGGAACAAACTGGGATGGAGAGAAATTCTGTGAGTGAGGAGGAACCTGAGATTGAGAGGAAAGTTGCATTTGGGTTCAAGTAGGTCCTGTCTTCCCATCTTAGAACACCATCATGTCTTTGATTTTCTGCGTTGCATTAAGATATGATCCTTAAATTTTATATATTTCTTTACAAAAAAACACTTGACTGTCTTACTGTTTAAATTATGTAAAGTTACTCTATCATAGCTGAATGATAGATACCCCGTTTAATTAATATAATCCTATTATTACAATTTAGCCCATATTAATAATGGACCATTCTATATCAGGGATTAAGAAAAGATAAGATTAGTAATGGCATGGATGCAATATTATAGGTTGGAGAATGACACCCCCTATTGTAGAAAAGATGGCATAAGCTTGCCTTATGAAGTTTGGGATTGTATATTTGTATGGAGAAGACTCGTAGAAGTTAAGAGACTAGATTAAATGAAGGATAGTCCAAACATCAGAGGCAGAGGGAGACCAAGAAAAACTATAAGGTAAAACCATTAAAAAGGATTTGAAAGTCAATAATTTGGTTATAGACATGATTTACAATAGAAATTATGGAGTTATTTGATCCATAAACTATGTCAACCTTTATTCACAGTGAGAGACGCGAAACTCTAATCCTATCCTGATCAAAGCATTGTGATGGTGATTTGATTGTTAGTGGTGGGTAAGGTTGTTGAAGTATATTAGTTGGATAGTTAAAAATGGTAGTTGAAGAAGTTTGGATAAGTCACTCAAAGGATGAAGAATTGATAACTTGATTACTTCTTCATTCATACATAAGGAGATAACATGCCTATTTATAGGCATCCTCTATCACTATAATATTCTCTAGAATGTTCTAGAGATAGTCTTGTCTAGAATATCATAGAAAAGTAAATGATATAAATAGATTTTTCTAGATGTTTCCTAGTAACCTTGTAGAAGATTCTAGAAGGTTCTATAATATTCTAGAAATTTGTATAATCTTCTAATACTCCTCCTTTATGCAAATTTCTGTAACTCCAAGCATTGAACGCAACTCTTCAAATTTGGGTCTTGGCAAAGCTTTAGTGAAGATGTCTGCAACTTGATCTTTAGTTGTGCAATACTCAAGCTTGATTTCTTTAGTTCCTTCTACTTCCCTGATAAAGTGATATTTGATTGCTATGTGTTTTGTTCTACTATGATGCACTGGATTTTTTGCCATTGCTATAGCTGATTTGTTATCGTAGTAGATTGTAGTAGGCTCTTCTTGTTTTTGTCCCATTTCTTCAAGTATTCTTCGTAGCCATATTGCTTGACTTGTAGTTTCGGCTGCTGCTACATATTCTGCTTCTGCTGTTGATTGAGCCACTGTAGCTTGCTTTTTTGAAGCCCAAGAGATTATTCCTGATCCTAGTGAGAAGGTATATCCAGATGTGCTTTTCATGTCATCGATTGATCCTGCCCAGTCACTGTCAGTGTAGCCAAGTAGTTTTGAGTTCCCTGAAGTTTGGTACCATATTCCATACTCCTTTGTGCCTTGTAGATATCTTAGGATTCTTTTTGCTGTTCCAAAATGAATTTGGCTTGGGCTTTGCATGAATCTTGAAAGAAGACTTACAGCATACATTATGTCTGGTCGTGTGGCTGTGAGATATAGTAAGCTCCCAATCAAGCTTCTATAATGCGATGCATCAGCTTCTGGTGCTCCATCATTTTTCTTCAATTTCTCATTAGTTACTAGTGGAGTTCCAACAGTCTTACAGCCATTCATCTTGAATTTGTTGAGTAGTGCTGCGACATACTTCTTTTGTGAGATAAAAATTCCGTCTTTCTTTTGTTTTACCTCTATGCCGAGGAAGTAGTTCATCAAGCCAAGGTCGGTCATGTCAAAGGTCTTCATCATATCTTCTTTGAACTTGACTATCATCTTCATATTGTTCCCTGTGTAGATAAGATCATCTACATACAAGGAGACTATGAGTATATCATACTGACCTTGGAGCTTGGTGTATAAAGTTGACTCACTTTTGCTCCTCCTGAATCCATGATCCGTGAAGTATTGATCGATTTTGCTGTACCATGCTCGTGGAGCTTGTTTCAATCCATATAGTGCCTTCTTCAATCTTAGTACTTTGCCTTCATTACCTTTACTAACGAAACCTTGTGGTTGCTCTACATAAATCTCTTCTTGAAGATCGCCATTAAGAAAGGCAGATTTTACATCCAATTGATAAATGCTCCATCCTTTTTGCGCAGCAAGAGCAATTAGAGTTCTTATTGTATCCAGACGGGCTACTGGAGCAAATGTCTCGTTGTAGTCAACTCCATATTGTTGTGAGTATCCTTTAGCTACTAGTCTTGCCTTGTACTTTTGTATGGTGCCATCGGGATTAAGCTTCGTCTTATAGATCCATTTCACCCCAATGATATCTTTATCTGAAGGACAATCTGCTAACTCCCATGTATTATTTTTCTCAATCATCTTGATCTCTTCTTCCATTGCTTTCACCCATACATCTTGTTTTGATGCTGCTTCAAAGCTTTCTGGTTCAGTTATAGCCAGGTTGCAGGTTTCGTAGATATCGACCAAGGATCTAACTCGTCTCGGAGTAGACTCTGGTGAGGAAATTTGGTGTTGTAGCTGTGAAGAGCTCTCACTTGAATCTTCTTCAATTTCTTGAGGTTGCTGCATTGGTATGGAAATGTTTTTCTCTACCTTTTCATCTTTCTAATTCCAAGCAGCATTTTCATCAACCTCCACATCTCAACTAATAGTGAGCTTTTTGGTTTCCAAGTTATAGACTCGATATCCTTTTGATTGTGTGCTATACCCCAAGAAAATACCTCGTACAGTTTTGTCTTCTAGTTTGTGTCTCTTTTCTTCTGGAACATGTATGTAGCATACAGATCCAAAAACTCTTAAGTGTTTTGCTGATGGTTTCTGGTCGCTCCAAGCTTCAATTGGTGTTTTATCTTGGACAGCCTTTGTTGGACATCTGTTAAGTATGTATACTGCAGTATAAACTGCTTCAGCCCAGAACGTGTTTGGTAATTCTTTCTCCTTTAACATTGCTCTCGCCATCTCCATTACTGTGCGATTTTTCCTTTCAGATACTCCATTTTGTTGTGGAGTATAGGTGACAGTAAGCTGGCGCTTAATGCCTTCATCCTCACAGAATTTATCAAATTCATGTGAGGTGTACTCTTTACCTCGGTCACTCCTTAATATTTTGATCTCTTTTCCACTTTGTTTCTCGACAAGGGCCTTGAACTTTTTGAATATTCCAAATACTTCTGATTTGGCTTTGATGAAATAGACCCAAGTCATTCTAGAGAAGTCATCAATGAAAAGGATAAAGTACCTGTTGTTGTGAAGCGACGGTGTTCGCATTGGTCCACAAATATCTGTGTGAATCAGCTCCAATAAGTCTTTTGCTCTCCAAGCTTTCCCAGATGAAAATGGTTGTCGATGTTGCTTACCAAGCAAACATGCTTCACAGGCTTCATTATTTTCTTCAAGTCTTGGAAGATCTTTCATCATATTCTTCTGGTATAAAAGCTTTAAGGCATGAATATTAAAGTGCCCAAACCTTCGATGCCAAAGCTTGGAGGTATCAACTTCTACTTTCATGGCAATGTTAATGCCTTGCTTGAAGCTTATTGGAAAACTTCTGTTACTTTTCCCCATCTTCACTTGGCCAATTTCTATCTTTTTACTATCATATATTTTGCATGTGTCCCCTTGGAAATGGAGAGAATAACCTTTCTCCATCATTTGACCAATACTCAAGAGATTTTCTTTGAGGTTAGGGACTAATAGGACGTCAGAAATAAGTTTCGTACCTTTCTTTGTTTCTACCATAACAGTACCTTTCCCTTCTGATTCAACGATAGTACCGTTCCCCATTCGAACGTTCACTTTGATGGATTTGTCGATATCTTTGAAGATGCTTAGATCTTTGGCCATATGATTGCTACAGCCACTGTCCAAGTACCAGTTTCCACTTGAATTGTTGTTAGAATCTTGAGTAGCATAGAAAAGATGTTGGTCTCGACCATATTCTTCAGCGAAATTTGCTTGATGCTTGTTTTTGTTGCGACAATACCTTTCTATATGTCCAAATTTCTGGCAATGTTGACATTGTGGCTTTCCACGATACCAACAACCTTCTTCAACATGATTTGCTCTCTTACAAATGCTGCATGGAGGATACTTATTTTGATTGTTCCTAGAGAAATTTCTAGAATTCCCTTTGTTTCTAGAAGTTTCTCCATTATTCTTTTTTTCTTCATTCCCTTTATGTTGAGACCATAATTTGAGCTTTGTTTGAAAGGCATTTTCAACTGAGTCTTCATCGTGCCTTTTCAACCTTTGTTCATAAGCTTCAAAGGACCCTACCAACTCTGTTACTGATAGAGTAGATAGATCCTTTGTTTGCTCAATAGTTGTCATAATTGGATCATATTTTCGTGGAACAGTGATAAGTAATTTTTCAACAATTTTCTTGTCAGAAATATTTTCCCCATAAGCTCTCATTTGATTTACTATTTCTTTTATCTTGGAATAGTAATCCTTTACGGTTTCAGACTCTTTCATTTTCAATAATTCAAACTCTCGCCGTAGAGTTTGAAGTTTTACGATACGTACCTTTTCACTTCCTTCAAACTCCTCCTGTAACGTAGTCCATGCTTCTTTTGCTGTGGTAGCACCCATTATTCTTGGAAAGATAGTATCAGTCACAGCTTGTTGTAGAGTAAATAAGGCCTTCAAATCTTTTTGCTTATTCTCCTTTAGTTCTTTTCGTTGAGCTGCAGTAAGAGATGAAAGATCTGTTGGAGTAGTGAATCCTTCTTCTACAATTTCCCATAAATCTTGGAAGGTGAAGTATGTCTTCATTTTCGTGCTCCAAAAATCATAATTTTCACCATTGAAAATAGGAACGGGAAGGGATGATAGTTGAGTAGCATTAGCCATTAGTTAAAAAGATGTTGATAGTGGTTGATTGTTGTTTAAGGATAGTATGGTAATGTTTCTACGCCCAATAAATGATCGAACGTAGCTCTGACACCACTGATGGTGATTTGATTGTTAGTGGTGGGTAAGGTTGTTGAAGTATATTAGTTGGATAGTTAAAAATGGTAGTTGAAGAAGTTTGGATAAGTCACTCAAAGGATGAAGAATTGATAACTTGATTACTTCTTCATTCATACATAAGGAGATAACATGCCTATTTATAGGCATCCTCCATCACTATAATATTCTCTAGAATGTTCTAGAGATAGTCTTGTCTAGAATATCATAGAAAAGTAAATGATATAAATAGATTTTTCTAGATGTTTCCTAGTAACCTTGTAGAAGATTCTAGAAGGTTCTATAATATTCTAGAAATTTGTATAATCTTCTAATACATTGTAACAAGTCGGTATTCAATCATGATAGTAATATTATATCTCATAATAAATAAATTTGGTAAAAAGATCATAAAATCAAAATTGAATGAAATCTATTAAGGATAAAAATTGAATTAGAACTGAATGAGTTCTACTCGGCCACTGCTCCTATTTGGTGAAGCAAGCATAGACCAAATTCAATGTGTCTCTAAATATGTTAACAAAGTTCTGCTTATTCACTAGACAAGAGATAAATGATGACAATTCCATCATTTATTTTTCAAAGAATGTATCTCAGCAAAGAAAACAAGAGTTGATCTCTTTATCCAGTTTTAAAGAAGCTAAATCCATTAGAAAATATCTTGGAATTCCCATTTCACACAAGGCCCCCTCAAAGAAAGACTTCCAAGTCCTAATTGATAAAATCAAGTAGAAGGGGTCGATTACTCTATATGGCTGGTAGAATTGATCTATCTAAGTATGTCCTAAGTTCTATACCTATATACAATACGCCGAGTTCTAAAATTCTAAATAGTACTATTGCTGATATAGAAAAGATTTAAAGGTAGTTTATACGAGAAAACTCAGAATTAAATCAAAAAGTGCACTTGGTTAACTGAGAAACTATAACAAAGGACTAATATTTTGGTGGTCTTACTAATATTTAATCTAAACCCATTATGCCCCATTAAAGCTGATCCTACAATTTCCATATACATGGACCCTGTCACACCTCAAAAGTTTGACAACCAATACTTCAAGAATTTACAGCAAGGAAAGGGTCTATCCACTTTTGATCAGGTGTTGTTTACAGATGAAAGGTCAAAGGCAAGAGTCAGCTTATTTGCATCAAATGAAGTAGCTTTCAGAACACTTTTGTTAGTGCTATTACTAACTTAGGAAGGGTTGGTGTTAAAACTGGAAATGATGGTGAAATCTCAGGATTGATTGCATCAGGTCAAACTAGAAAAGTACTACTACGATGTTAGCATTCCTTTTTTGGGGGTTTACATGTGAGTTATGTATATTTGCCGATTCATTATTGTATTAATAATTGATGGAGTTTTTGGAACTCTATTATTGTATTAATAAAAAATATTAAACATGATTTTAAGAGATAAAATGATAAAAATAATGTTGTGGAAATTAGCCATTATTAGGAGAGGTAGAAATTCTCCAGTTCAGTTTATATGGTTTGGTAATAATTATGAGGCCTTTTTCAACTCTATTCCTCAGGTTGTTATATTTAGAGGGAAAATTTTCCAACTTTTATTTTGGTGCATAAATTTAATTTTTTTTTAGATTTGACTGTTGTTTAAGGGCGGTGATTTGTGTGATAAACACATTTGCTGAGTGCGCGTGGCTTGGAGCTGTGTGAATATATATAGTAAGTGCAGTAAGGTACTGAAAATTTGTAGACATTGCTGAAATTTCTTTGTTTGCGTGTAAATGGAAACTTTTTCATAACCTCCCTATAATATCTTTTAACTAATCATCCTATTAATTGAAGAAAAACTTGAATATATTTTATATTTTTAAAGTAATACATACATATATTTACTGGTCTAGTTAACTCTATTTTTTTATAAAGCACTAAATGTTAGAAAACTATAATATTACTCATATTATTGTCTATACAATATATTTACTTCTAATGTAGTCACTGAAAAATAGCATAAAAAACAATGTGCAGGTTCACAGGCCACATAAATAGGTTATTTTTGATTTCATGTTTTACGATCCTAGCAAACAAAAACAACTTGCATTCTAATTAAACAAAAATAACTTGCATTCTACTTAAACAAATCATAACATATATTCAAGGACAGAGGGGGAGAG
Organism: Clitoria ternatea; assembly: GCA_037962975.1. Classification (NCBI taxonomy): domain Eukaryota; kingdom Viridiplantae; phylum Streptophyta; class Magnoliopsida; order Fabales; family Fabaceae; genus Clitoria; species Clitoria ternatea. The sequence continues at coordinate 33,481,924 of CM075672.1, read as the reverse complement.
GGACCAAGCGGGAGATGAGGGAGACAGGGAGGAGAAGAAAAGTGCAGGCACGAACCTTGAAGGAGAGAGTCAAAGCCACCGTAGAAGTGCTGCCAGAAGGAGCTTGCTCCGGAGACGACCTTCGAATGGTGGGAGCCTCGAATGAAAAGGGACAACAGCAACGGTGGTTTGTAAGAGAGCAAAAGCGGTTCGTGAGGAAGAGTGATGGAGTACACGGTGTTGGTGCCCGTCGGTGAAGAGAGGGTGGTACTTAGGCAGAGAGAATTACAGGGGTTAGGGTTCAAAGCTCGAATTACAACGGGTTCTATCACTCCATTTGAAATCCCTCCAACGTTTTGGCTTCACCAACTCTCTTTCAAGTAGTGACGAACCAGAGACGACATGACTTCATCGCTGTTGTATACAAACCTAGCGACGGCGAATACTACCGTCACCAATAGGCTCATATATTTTTCATAGCGATGGCATAGGGCAGTCGCTACGGTTACGCGCCAACAGAAACCCTTGGAGGGAAACCAAAAGATGGAGGGAAGTAGAAGATAGTGACCATTCTAGCGACGGTTTAATTATAGCGATGAATTTAGTGACAGAATTTTGCCAGTTGTAGCGACGAGACTTTACCGGTCGCTAAGGTGGTGACTAATTTTCTTTTTGGGGTCCCTTTTCACTTAGTAGTCGCTGACTCCGTCGCTAATTAGCAACGACATCAAGCGGTCGCTAAATGGAAGTAGCTATTAGTGGTTTTGTTAGTAGTGAATGAATCGATTCATGCGTGAAAATGCCCAGGAATTGAAAATTGAAGGCCATGAATCAATTCCCATAAAATGTGAATCAATTCACACGTGATCAGGGAGCAAAAATCATGAAAATCAGGCCTAGGAATCGATTCATACCCCTGGTTATCGATTCATACATGTTCAAAAGGCCTGGGAATCAGTTCATATCCCTGGGAATCGATTCACACAGTGTAAATTGATACAATTTGAAGGCACAGAATGCAAATGAATCGATTCATGCTTTTAGGAATTGATTCATGTTAGTGGAAACAACATTACGGGATTTAAGAAAGCAAAACAGCATTATAGGTTTTATGGATCCACTACACCGAAAGGGATCCACTTCTTCCATGATTTACATTTGCTATTTCCTTTCCTTCGCCTATAAATAGAAGATGGAATTGGCATTGAAGGAACATATAGAAGGAATTGGAAGAAATTCATAGTAATGAAAAGAGGAAGCAATTTCCCTCTGTTTCTTTCTTTCTTTCCTTTTTTTTATTCCTGAGAGTTGTGAGAATAATGAAATTGAGCGCTTCAATTTGTATACAGTGGGGGAATACTGCAAAAAATACAATAGTGGTAGAATTACTTCCGAGCTTTTTGTAGAAACTTGTATGTATTTCTTTTACTGTATTATGTGTTGTATATTTTGTTTTCCTTTTTTTATATGTATTAATTTGAATCACTTCATGGGTAACTAAATCTTTATCTTGGGATGAAGGGGGTGACAATATTTTATGTTAATAATGTTTTGATTTTGACCTAAATTAATTTTTGTTTTCCAGTTAGTTCAAATTATGCTTAATGCTCTTAATGATTCCTAACAAGAACTTAAGTGATAAAACTATATACTTGCGGGTATATTAGTAAGTATAAGTAATTAGTAGAATCGAAGGATTTATTAATTACTAGAAAGCTTTTGAACTAAGCCTAAGATTTTGAAATACATGTTGTGACCTCGGTAAAACCGTGAAAGTAATCAAAAATCTTTTAAGGAATATAAAGGGATTTTCACAATAATAATGGGCCTTTCTTAGGGATTGAACGCAGTTCTCCATACGTTAGGTACATTAATAGGATCCAAGAGGAACATATTAATTAGCTTAAGGAAAATCTGCCTTGGAAAACTTAATTTGATTCTTATTTATGAAAAACAAACTTATTAACATAAAATAGTGACTTGATCCCCCAGAATCCCAAGATACTCTCAACTCTGTTTTTACGTGTTAAGTAAATTTTATTTTTATATTTATTTTATTCTACGTCTCATTTTACAAAAACTTGAAAATCAATTGTGTGGATAATTAAATTTCAATATACCGGTACTTTGAAAAGAGTCCCTGTGGATACGATAATCTTTTATATCACGCGACATAACCCGTGCGCTTACGGACCCTGTCAAGTTTTTGGTGTTGTTGCTTGGGACTGTGTCCCTCAAATATCGGCAATATTGAAATTCGATTAGACTATACTTGTTAATACTTTTCTTTTTACTTTGTTTTATTTGTTTCTTTTTATTATATTTTGTTATTTTTAGTTTATTTCTTTCCTATTTTTCATCATTTTTACTGTTGTATATTTATTGTGATATTTTTTCTTTTATTCTATTGTTATTATTTTGTTCTTTGTATCTGTGTTTACTATTACTATTTTTATTTTTTTGATTGTTTATTCTGTTTTTCCTTTATTTTCATTTTTTTTATGCGACGAAGCCGTAGTGTTGATCTAAACATAGGATTTGATCTTGAGATAGAATGTACCCTTAGAGCTTTAAGAAAACAACAAAAACAATAAAAATAACAAAAAACAAAACAAATGGGAGACCAGAATAGGGCTTTAAGAGATTTTCCTACTTCAAGCACAAATGGAAGAGGGTCTAGCATCCTTAGACCCGTAGTGGAGGCTAAAAATTTTGAATTGAAACCTTCACTACTTTCTATGGTTCAGCAAAACCAAGATTACCCTCTGAAGATCCTAATCTTCATCTCTAAATATTTCTTGAATATTGTGACATGCTAAAGATGAATGAGGCCACCAATGATGCTATTCATTTAAGACTCTTTCCTTTCTCACTACGGGATAAAGCAAGGGCATGGTTGTACTCACTCCCCGAAGGCTCCATTACAACTCGGGAACAACTGTCCAGTGCTTTTATCAACAAATACCCAAGGAATAAGACTGGTGTGTTGAGAAAACAAATCATAAATTTTGCACAAAGAGATAATGAGTCACTGTATAAAGCCTGGGAGAGATACAAGGAGATGTTGAGAGAATGTCCTCATCATGGGATAGAAAGGTGGTTGACAGTCCACATTTTGTATAATGGACTAACTTCCACACAAAAGATCTCCTTGGACGCTGCAGCTAGAGGTTCCTTCATAAGCAAGAATGTGGATAAAGCTCGAAATACCTACCAGTGGTCTTCCAAAAGAAGTTTACCTTCAAAAACTCCCGGTAAGTATTTTGTTGATGCTACTTTTTTGCTTACTGCTAACGTTGAAGCATTATCTGTAAAATTCGATCAGTTAGGAGCAGGTGCTACTAACATTGTCTGTGAGTTATGTGGTGTTTCAGATCACAATATCTCAGGGTGTTAGCTTGGAGTAACTCAAAATGCTGAGCAAGAAATGCATCAGGTGAATGCTATTAGAAAATATGGTGGAAATTATCAAAGTAACTACAGACCTCCACAAGGTCCACCTGGTTTCCAAAACAGGCCACCTCCATTCCATGGTAATCAGAGTAACTACAAACCCCAACAAGGACCCTACATTCCATAAAAATCAAAACTAGAATCCTTGATGGAGACATTTGTAGCTACTCAACTGAAGCAGAATGATGAGTTCTCCGATGCAATAAATACCTGAACTTCAAAGGTGGACTCTCTTGCCACTCATAACAAAATATTAGAGAATCAAATTTCCCAACAAGCCTCTTTTTCTACAAGAACACTAGGAACATTTCCTTGAAAACCTGAGGCTGGACCATCTAACCATACCATGGTCGTCACTCTTAGAAGTGGTACTCAATATGATGGTCCAATTAGCAAGATTGAAAAGAAAGCTAAGAAAGAGAAGAAACTGGATGAGTCTCTATCTTATCCGATGATTGAGGAAGAGAAGTCACATGAAAAGAAAAAGGAGGTTAAGCCATATCAACCTCCAATTCCATTCAACTGCTCCATAGAGTTTGACCTACTTAACAAGGAACAGGCCTGACCACTTGGACTTGAGCTTTCTAGGAAAGAGCTTTAATCTAGAATTGAACAAAAGTACTAATTGGTCTGGATGAGATGTTTTCTTTAGAATCTTCTTATCATCATAGGCTTTCACCTTCTCCTTATATAACTTAGAAAATTCATAGGCACCAAGTCTCATTTTGTCCAGCTCACGCAACTGTAATTTTCTCTTCTCCCTAGAAGCTTGAGGATCAAAGTTCAGAAACTTTAAAGTCCATAATACTTTATGTTCCAATTCCACTAGTAAGTGACAGGCCTTACCATAAACCAACTGAAAAGGATAAAGGCCTGTATGTGATTTAAAAGTTGTTCTATAGGCCTACAATGCATCATCTAATTTAAGGGACCAATCCTTTCTGCATAATGACACTATTTTCTCCAAAATCCTTTTGATCTCTCGGTTAGATACCTCTGCTTGACCATTAGACTATGGATGACAGGGTGATGCTACCTTATGCCTGACTCCATAATGTTCCAGACATTTCTAAAGCTGGGCATTATAAAAATAAGAGTCTTTATCACTGATTAACACCCATGAAGCACCAAACCTGCAAAATATATTCTTTTTCAAAAATTTATTCACATTCTTGGCATCAATTTTTGGATTTGCAACTGGCTCAACCCACTTAGAGACGTAATAAACCGTAACCAGGATATATTCATTAAAAAAGGGAGATGACAGGGGTCTTACAAAATCAATCCCTCAGCAATCAAAGACTTCAACTTCCAAATAACATTCAATGGCATTTCATGTCTTTTTGATATACTCCTAGTCCTTTAAAAGCTATCATAGTGTTATACATAAAACTAAGCATCCTTAAACAGGGTAGGCCAAGAGAATCCAGACTAGAGGACCTTTGTAGTTGTCCTCTCACCACTGAAATGGCCACCATAGGGGAAGCTATGACAATACCATAAAATGCTTTTTGACTTTTCAAGTGATACACATCTTTTATTTGATCCGAGTCTATCTTGAACACATATGGATTATCCCATATATATTGTTGTGCATCTTTAAGAAACTTCTTCTTCTAGAACATCGGCTGCTTTGAAATTAGCTATGTTAGTAAACCAAGGCCTTTCCTGCAGCATCAGTAGCTTTTCATCAGGAACTTTTTCTTCAACTTCAGATTGGAATTAGTGACCTCCTTATTGACAAGTCTTGACAAGTGATCAGTTATATAATTCTCACTACCTTTTTTGTCTTTAATTACTAAGTCAAACTCCTACAATAAGAAAATCCAATAGATTAGCCTTGGTTTTGAATCAGATTTATTCAAAAGATATTTAATTGCGGCGTGATTAGTAAACACAATAACAGTAGAACTTATCAGATATGATCTAAAGTTTTCCAAACCATATACTATAGCTAGTAGTTCCTTTTCAGTTGTGGCATAATTAATTTGAGTTTCATTAAGGACTTTGCTAGCATAATGTATAGTCTGAAAAACCTTAAATTTTCTCTGTCCTAAAACTACTCCAATTGCATAATTTCTCACATCACATTAAGTTAAAAATCCAGATTCTAATCAGGAATGATTATGATAGGAGTTGTTGAGGAAACGTTTGGTTAAAGATATATAGTTTTAAGTCCCTTCGGACCTGTCACACCCTGATCTTCTAGGCTCGAATTTCGATGTGACCGATATAAATAATTAATGAAAATACAGGTAATTTTTTTCGCGTTTTAAAGTAAGTCCGATGTGCCACCAAAACCCGAACCACAGAAAACCGAAGAGTGAGATTTATCAACATATAACTGGATCGATAGCTAACTTACCCACAACGGTATACAAAATAATAGAGTTTACAGCGGAAGAAGATTGTGTATACCGGGCATATGCCTAGTCCTATATATGAAGATATGAGAAAAGGCCCAAGCAATCATACAATTCATAATCTAAGCCTATTAGGCTACAATCGACTATGCACCTGAATCATTATTATATATCATCAAATGTAAGAAGCCTAAACATGAGACATCCATCACCAGATGGTATCAATCTAATCATCACTTACATACTAAACTTATATTCACCATTCACAAATTCAAAGGATTATCTTATACATATTCAGATTCACTAAATCCTCTATATCATCATGTATAATTTATTCAATACATTAAAGTTCACAATTGATGCCGGCCAAGGCACTTCCACTACTACTATTTACCTTTGCCAAAAGCTTCAATACAAAAATCCCATCTCATCCCATGGCAACCCTGCATCACAATACTAAAAAGGAGACCATAAGGGAGAGTGAGTTATACATTCAAAATGACAAATATAAATATATTTTGATTATATGTATATGCATACAATCATCATGTGTGCTTTGCTATAAAATCATCAATTCATCATTCAATCATCATCACATTGATATAGTAGGTATACAACCCTTATGAAACGCATTTCACAACATAAGCAAGCACAAGTACATACACAATCACATTGCCACTTATCAACAAGGGCATTCACAATCATCATTATCATCTTATTAAATTTTTATTCCATTCCTCCTCGCAAGGGGTCTCATCTCTCATAGTCATCCCATCCCAAATGCCATGCTCTTATGGCTAATGCATATGTCAACTGTTTAATGCATATGCACGGATCCAATTTTATTTCATCAGGTGATCGCAACCACCATATCATTCATTCCCATGGGTTTCCCGCCTCGTAAGGGGTACTTCCTTTAGCAGCCTCGCAAGGTGCTTTCTCATGATCGCAACCATGTTCAACAATTCATACTTGTTTCCCGCCTCGCAAGGGGTACTCCCGCCTCGTGATCGCAACCACGGGCATCATAGGAACTCGCAAGCCCTTTTTCATTTCAACAACCAGGTGATCGTAACCACCGGCTCAATATCATTTCATCATCAAGTTGGTTTCCCACCTCGCAAAGGGTACTCCCTTTATAGAATCCCACAGGATCTTTTATCATGGTGATTGCAACCACATATTCAATGTTATGCCATGCCATGAATGCAAAATCCAATAATGCATATGCCAATCAACCTCGCAAGGATATCTCACCCTCTCAATTAGGGGTATATTTTATATTTTGGTTTTTATTATCATTGGCATACAATCAATCACAAGGCCCCTCAAGGCACAACATTCACATTTTTATAAATCCCCACATGAAAATCATAGCATATCAATCATTATAGCATTTATCCATGCATAGAAACCAATAAGATATTTCAAAACATAAATTCAACAATCATCATTGCATCTTATAGATACAAGTCAATACTTGTATTAATCATATTAGCACCACACTAATCAAAAATAGCAAACACTGCTTATTCAAGGGCATGTTCAACAACAACATCCTTCTTCATTCAATAACATTATTTATCATTTAATATATGTGGTATCCTTAACTTTTAATCATCATCAACACTATTTCAAATCCATTGATTTGTACACTCATTGCCATTCAATTGTCCTCTCATTAATTTCGTCATTACACAAGGTGTGTCATGTAACCATATCACTTAGTGTCCATCATGATTCACAATATATCCATAGTGGTGAAGCATATATGTATTCATAACATAGAATAGGCATACACATACCTCGCCAAGGCCTTAAGCCATTCCTTAATCACCACTAAGACACACCACACATGTACCCCTAGTGAATTCGCTCGTTTTTACATACTAAAAGGGGTTTTGGGCAATAATGAACCCATGATAAATTTCAATGTTAAGACATGAGAAAAGCTTAATTTTAGTCTTAAAAATAGTAGGACATGTCACAAATATCACCTATTATTCCCAAATTGATAACCATAAAAAGTTGGGTTCAAAACCCTCTAAAACTTGAATTTTTCAACGCAGTATATTCGGTATTTTCCATCTAATAAGAGTTAGAAATTTCCAATTAAAGTGAGACAAATTCTCACACCTCCGTAACATAATTATCTACAACTTCTGTGAAGAACTCGGAGGCCAAAAATGTCATTAAGAAGCCCAAACAGGCCAAAAATAGCAAAGAAAATAGAGCAGTTGGAAAAACAGCACAACAGTGGCCATAACAGGGCTCTGAATGGATTCTGGCTCTTGTGAATAGATTCAAGCATCCTAAAATCTCAAAATTTGACAAACAGAGGCCTTGAATCGATTCAAACTCATATGAATCGATTCAAACGCCCCTGGAGCCCAAAACAGTGAAAACAGCACCTCTTGAATCAATTCAAAGAGTCCTATACGCAGAAAACAGCTACTGTTTTTATGCAGAAAACATATGATTTTTCAACTTCTTACCCTCCTAACTTTCTCGTATGAATTCCAAATGCTACGAAATTTTAACCCCAAGAAATATACATCATTTGTGACGTGTGGCCACCGGCCTTACTCAAATATTCTCAAAATTGAGAGACCTATACGCATAATTGCATTTTACCCGATTTAAAATGTTTTTGGGCAACTCAACGGTCAATTCTCAATGGAATTGGCCCATTCCAATTTCTACAAGTCATAAACTTCACATAGAAGCTATTGGGACTATCACATACCATCAAAATCACATAACACTCAATTTAACTCTATGAGTTCCTCGATTATGCATTATCTTTCAAACTTATCATCAATACCATCACAATGGCTATCACATTTAATGCCAAACATCCACATAAATTCTCAATTCACAAAACATATACTTTATCCCCTCAAGGATGGTTCATTAACATGTACTTATTTCAACCCCTCATGGGTTATTCATCATCATATATACACATACATTATCATCAATAGCCAATAATTTGCCATTTATATCATTTCACTATAAACATGGCAAGGCAAGCATGAGTATCAAGACATACAATAATCATCAATTATATAACTCATGCAATTTGAATGTAAACTCCTCTCCTACCTCGAGGGAAGAATTGCAATGATTCCAATGCTCTGAATGCTCCGAATGCTCCGTCGTATTACCCAGAATACAATCTACATCAATACACATATATACACATATCCAATCAATGATCCAACACAAGGCATCATTTAAGAATTATAATGTATTGGGTAAATTGTATATGATGATATTGATGATTTAGTGACTTTGGATCATGTATAATATAATCGTGGATGCATAAATGGTGAACCTATATATTAGTACAAAAGTGATGATTTAATGTGTACTAGAGGGATTAAAATTGAAAAATGTACATTAATGATGGTGGTGGATAACCATTGATGATGAATAGATGAGTTAAGATGAGGATTTGATGAGGCCTTAGACCATAAGGTGTGTCACTTGAATTTTATGAATTGTTGATGGCTTTGAGTGAAGCTAAGAGGGCTTATAATGAATTTGAGTGACAATGATGGCAAATGGATGATTTATATGATGATTGGATGTATTATGGATAAGGGATGTGATGTTGATGTTGTTGGGTATATTCAATCAACATCATCTCCTCAAGGTCCATTGTGTAACGAAAATAGAGAGGGGAGGAAGGCACACCATACTTTAGGTTTTGAGAAGAGAAGGAGATGAAGAAGGGGAGAAAGAGGAAAGAATGAAGGAGAAGGAGAAATAAAATATATTTGCCATTTGAGAAAGAGGGCCAACGTGAGAAATGAGAGAAAAGAGAGGCTTTGTGTTTTAATTTTAATTCACCACTTAAAATTCTCCTTTTCAAATCAAACAGGATCTCCGTTCGGGCTCAATACTAAATCCAAAAATTATTCCGAATATAGATTCGGATTCCCAATAATATTCTTAATAGCCCTGACCAATGGCATCTCAATCAGAGATACTTGGTCCGACACCCATATTTTAACCGGGTATAATCTTAACTCCTTAAATCTCAATGAATTATAAATATCATAATAAATCCCAATTTAATTATTTCCAAATTTTTGGGACATAAATCAACTCATTTATAATTATTTAATATTTATTGCTCCTATTTAATCATTTTTATAAAATTCAGGATGTTACAGGACCAGACCCCAAACTTTATATTCTTGAATTTGTTTATACCATTCATCAAGTATTTTCGCTAAAAGAATAAAGTCTGTACGGTTTATAATGCTTTTCTGTGTACCTAAGTAATTTTAGGATACGAATATTAAGTTATGAAAATAAAGGGGGAGCATCAATGTTCTAAAAGACTGGTAGAACAACAAAAATCTGATTGAAGCATTCTGATTAGAGAATTATTTTTCAATATTCATAAATTTCATTTTGGTGATGCTTTGGGAGTAATGCTCTTATCATATTTGTGTGTTTATCACCAAAGAACATAGAGAACAAGATCAAAATAAGCAGTAGCTGTCAACTTACCTACCTCTGCACATTCTGATCACAATCATAAATCTCTTTAGAACATCTCAGAAAACAACTTATCACTCAATCAAGAATTAGTTTACAAATGGTTTATGCATGGAAATGCATGAGAAACTATTTTCATGAAAATAATGAAGAAATAAACTAGACCTCTTTCAAGCCTAATTCATCTTCAAGGTCTGGTAACAGGAAGCTTAAGGTAAAATACCTTCAAAGGATTTCCAACGTCTATATTTCCTTTCAAGAAGAAATAACGGTCATATCCTCCAACCTCTATAAATACTAAGGAAGATTGAACATCATAGATACAGAAAAAAAGATAGAGAGAATTTCTTTAAGCTATTATTCAATCTCATCCAAGTTCTAAAATTCTCTTCTTCATTTATTTCTTGTAAGACAAAGACCTTTATTATTTCTCGTTCTGCCTCTAGCAGACTCTGGTCTTGTGTCAAAAACTTAGTGTTCAAACTCAAATTGTTTATCACTTGTACACTAAGTTTTGAAAATTTCTTTTCATTCATACAATTTGTAAAAGTCTAGTGCGTTGCTAGAACTAGTTTATGTAGGAAACATTGTGGCTTGAATAGGCTTTCGAAAAAATACTTGGGTTAAGCTGGAAGTGGCTAGAGTCAAGAATACTTGTGGCATAGGTCTGGTGCTGTTATTGTAAAGGAGATTTTACAATAGTGGAAATCCTTCAAGTTAGAAGGGACTAGACGTATCTTTTGTGTTGGAAGTGAACCAGTATAAACTCTGTGTTTATCTCTCTCCTTTATTACTTGCTTGATTACTCATTTTATTTGGTTTAACTTTTCATGAAAAAGAGTCTAAGACTTATTTAACCCCCCTTCTAAGTCTGACTCTAAAACCATCAATTGGTATCAGAGTTTATCCTTTGGGTTGATCACTCTCTCAAGTGAAAAGGATCAAGATCTATGGCAACTTCTCAAAGTAATCAATTGATCACAGAAGGGTCCTCCATCAATAGACCCTCGGCCTTCTTTGGAGAAGACTATCCATATTGGAAGGATAGAATGGAAATGTTTATAAAATGCACTTAATACAGTCTATGGGCAGTAATCATTAATGGCGATCATAGCCTTCCTATAAATAGTGAAGGTCAACCTAAATTAGAGAGCGAATGGAACTCTGATGAAATAAATAAGATAGAGATCAATGCTAAAGCCAGGTTTCTTCTTACATGTGCTCTTAGTAAATCTGAGTACAATAAGGTATTCAGTTATATAATAGCTAAAAGAAGTCTAGGATGCTCTTCAATGCAACTATGAAGGAATTTCAAACGTCAAGAGATCCAAGAAGATATTGCTGACCAAACAGTATGATAACTTCAAAATGGAGGATCATGAGTCAGTAGATCAGATGTTTGGAAGATTCCAAACCCTACTGAATGGGCTAAAAGGTCTTGGAACCACTTCTTCTATAGAAGATATAAATGTCAAGCTTTTTGGATGCTTGCCTGAAAGGTTCAATGCAAAATGCTCTACTCTGGAAGACGCCAAGGATCTAAGCACCTTTTCTTTGGATGAGTTGCTTGGAGTTCTTAGGGTTCATGAGCTAAAGTTAAAATAGAAGGAAACTAACAAATCCTCTTCTACCAAAAGCATTGCCATAAAGTCTGATGAGTCAAGAAAAGGCAAGGCTCTGAAAGCTCTTTAATTCTGAACTAGACTTTGATGAATCAGATGATGATACTGATGAAGAACTGGCATTTATAACTAAAAGATTCGATAAATTACTAAGAAAGAAGAAGTTCAGACCGGAAATGTTCTAGAAGAAAGACTACAAAGGTAAAAGTAAATTTAAGTTTAAAGCTGACAAATCTACTTAGAATGTTTTAATTAAAAGAATTAGGTCACATAAAAGCAGAGTGTCCTCTTCTGAACAAAGATAAAAAGGATAAAAGAGAAAGAAGTAACTTTCCTTAGAAACAAAAAGGTATGATCATATGGGATGATGAAGGATCGTCCTATTCGAAAGAGTCTGATAAAGAAAATGAGTTAGGTTAAATCTGTCTTATGGCAAGTAAGGAATCAGACTCAAGCCAGCCTTAGCGACTCAGACTCTAAAGAAGTAAGTTACTCTGAACTTAAACAACATTATGATATGTTGTTCAATGATTTCTCTAAACTATTAAAAATTTTTAAGAAACTGAAACTAAAGCATGTTGACATGATTACTAATGTTAAAAGAAGAAAAATGTAGTACAAATGTCTTTAAAGAAAATAAAAAGATGTATCTTAAAGAATTGAGCAAACTTAGAAAAGAAAACACTACCTTAAAAACAGATTTTGAAAAATCTAAGATTTGCTGCAACTCCCAGGATAAAGAAATCATTAAGCTAAAGAATCTTGTCAACTCTCTTACCTTAGATCTAGGCAAGTTTGTAAATAGTACAAAAAACTTGGATGCTTTGTTAGGAACTTCCAAAGGAAATCGAAAAGGTCTAGGTCTGGGATATGTGAAAAATAAAGATGCTTCCAAACTAAAAATTTTTAAGTATCTCTCAGCACCTATATTTGTTCTCGAAGGATAAAAGATTATTAAATATAATTATTGCAAAAATCATGGTAACTCTATAAATGAATGCGGGAAAAGGAAAAGAAGAATTGAAAAATCTACTAACAATATAGGACCCAAGAAAATATGGATACAAAAATCATTAATCATTCCTTTTGCAGATATGCTTAAAAACAAAAACAAAAACTCTACAATGGTATCTGAACAGTAGATGCTCGTATCACATGACAGGAAGAAGGTCTATGTTCCTAAACCTGAAGCAATTTAAATGAGGTTCTGTCACCTTTGGAGGGAGCCAGACTGGAAGAATTATTGGGTCTGGTAAAGTGGGTAAACTTCCCTCACTTGTCATTGAAAATGTATTTCTTGTCGAAGGTCTGAAACATAACCTACCGAGCATTAGTCAATTTTGTGACAATGGTTACTAAGTTTCTTTTGACAAGAATAAATGTACTATCATCAATCATGGTAGAACCATACTCTTTAATGCAAACAGACATAACAACCTCTATAAGGTTGACTTGAATGAACTGAATGATCAAAATGTAAAATATCTATTTTCAAACTCTGAAGAGAAATGGATCTGGCACAAAAAGCTTGGACATGTGAGTCTCAAACTTATTTCAAAACTTCACAGAAAGGATCTGGTCAAAGGATTACCAAAATTCTCCTTTAACAATTCCTTACCATGTGAGGCATGCCAAAGTGGGAAACAACACAAAACTTCTTTTAAAAACAAAGACGTTTTTTCTACATTTAGACCTCTAGAATTATTACATTTAGATCTATTTAGTCCTTCTCAAGTACAAAGTCTGGTTGGAAAGAAATATGGATTTGTCATTATTGACAACTACATAAGATTAACATGAGTATATTTCTTAGCCCACAAGGATGAGTCTATAAAAGTATTTAAAATTGTTTTCAAGAAAATTTAAAATGAGAAAGGTTACTGTATTGGTACAATAAGAAGTGATCATGACAAAGAATTTGAAAATGAAATTTTTGATAAATTCTACAATGAGTCTGGAATAACTCACAGTTTTTCCTCACCAAGAACTCCACAACAAAATGGGGTTGTGGAAAGGAAAAACAGATCCTTGCAGGAAATGGCCAGAACCATGCTTTACAAAAATAATCTTTCAAAATATTTCTAGGCAGAAGCTGTGAGTACTTCTTATTATATTCAAAACAGAGTTTTTATCAGACCAATATTGAATAAGACTCCTTATGAATTATGGAAAGGTAAAAAACACAACATCTCATACTTTCATCATTTCAGATGCATCTGTTATATTTTGAATACTAAGGATTATCTTGGAAAATTTGATTCAAAATGTAACAAAGGTATATTCATGGGATAGTCCACCACATCAAAATCCTAGAGAGTATTCAACACTCAAACACAAACTATAGAAGAATCTATACATGTAAGATTTGATGACCTTTAAAAGACTGACAGGAAACTGGTAGATCTAGATTCTGATGATGCAGGAATTTAGTAAGAGGCAGACCAACCAACGGAACAACCAACTACAAATGATCAACCATAATTAACAAATTCTAAAAAATCTGAACAAGATCAACTCCCTGAACCAGAAAAGTGAAAGGATTGGAAATTGAAAGTCTACCATCTTAGAAATAGAACCAAAGAATGTTCTGGAAGCCCTACAGGATATATATTAGAGTTTTGCTATGCAAGAAGAGTTAAACCAGTTTAAGAGAAGTAAAGTATGGATACTCGTTCCTAAACCCAAAGATAAAAGTATAATTGGAACTAAGTGGGTATTCCGAAACAAGCTAGATAAAGATGAAAAATAATCAGAAACAAAGCTAGATTAGTAGCTCAAGGCTATAATCAACAAGGAGGTATAGATTTTACTAAAACTTTTGCTCTTATAGCTAGACTTGATGCTATCAGGATACTTCTTGCATTTACAGCTTTTAAAGGTATTACATTATATCAGATGGATGTAAAGAGTGCTTTTCTAAATGGTTTTATTGAGGAAGAAGTTTATGTAAAATAGCCTCCTGGTTTTGAAGATGTGTCTCTTCCTAATCATGTTTTTAAATTAAGTAAAGCATTGTATGGTCTAAAACAGGCTCCTAGAGCTTGGTACGACAAACTTAGTTCCTTTCTTATTTTAAAAGGCTTTACTCGAGGTCAATTTGACACAACCCTTTTCAAAAAAAGCTCTAAGAAACACTTTATTATTGTGTAGATTTATGTAGATGATATTGTTTTTGGTGCTACTGATGATAGTCTGTGTAAAGATTTTTCAAAAATGATGCAAGCAAATTTTGAAATGAGTATGATGGGTGAACTTAAATTCTTCTTAGGCTTGCAAATTCAACAGACTAGTAATGGAATTTTTATTCATCAACAAAAGTACAAAAGGGAACTACTTAAAAAGTTTAAAATGGCTGATGCTAAGGCCATGAGTACTCTTATGCATCCTAACTACATTATAAATAAAGCTAAGTCTGGTACATCAGCGGACTAGACCTTATATAAAGGAATGATTGGTTCACTTCTGTATCTTACACCTAGTAGACCTGACATAATGTTTAGCGTTTGCATGTATGCAAGATATTAATCAGACCCCAAGGAATCATATTTGTCTACGGTGAAAAGGATTCTGAGATATCTTGTTGGAACCATTAGCCTTGGGTTGTTCTACAAACAAATAAACTCTTTCTCTCTATCTAGATTCTGTGATGCAGACTTTGCAGGAGATCGAGTTGATCGAAAAAACACAAGTGGTAGATGTCACTTCTTGGGGAGAAATTTAATCTCTTGGAGTAGCAAAAAGCAAAACTCCATTGCACTCTCAACAACTAAAGCAGAATACATGTCTGCAGCCAGATGCTGCTCTCAACTTCTTTCGATCAAATATTAATTTGAAGATTACTCAATCAAGGTAGGAGAAATCCTAGTATTCCGTGATAATACTAGTGCAATAAATCTCTCCAAAAACCCTATTCAGCACTCCAAAGCAAAACATATTGAAGTAAAATATCACTTCATTCGTGACTATGTACAAAAAGGAACCTTGGATTTGAAATTCATGGATATAGACCATCAGTGGGCAGACACTTCACTAAGCCTCTGGTAGAGGCCAGGTTTGATTTCATTAAGCCAAATTTAAATTTAAAAATAATTACTTAATTAGTCTGACTCTTGTACAAGTCTGTTTTAATTGCCTTATTTGACTTCACACATGACTTTTAATTTTCTTTGAGAGACTTACCTTGTTAAATCATTTTCTATTCACCTTTTTAAAACGTGGTAGCAGTTATCACCTTTTTGTATAACCATTTTTTAAACGTGTTTTCTCTCTCAACTTTAGTGGTTAATTTATTTATTTATTTATTTACGTATTTTCACTTACCCTTTTTCCCACCATTTTCATCAATATCTTTCTCTCCCTCTTCGAATTCTCTTTCAAAAAACTTCTTCAATTTCTAAAAATCCTTTATCCGTCTCCTTCCACCTGAGAAATGGCATACAAGGCATCCGATATTATTGAGTCTTTGGTTTTCAACATCAGGCAACATAAACTGGATGGGCACGACATCTCCGATGAGCTAAATGGAATCAGTTGGACAAAGTTTTGTCTCGACCAGACTCCCTATTCTCCATCTCTGGTTCTTTAATTTTGGAAAACGGCCTCTGCGTCTTGTCCTTAGAAACCTTTAAGGGAAATCTATTGAGATTTCTCAGGATCTTATCGCTACTGCTACTGGTTGTCTGAATGAAGATGAAGTCTTTGATGAACTTTTTGAGTTCAATGTTGTGTCATCTCTGGAAATGAATGAAATGTTGTACGACACTCAGCACCCAGCCAAGTTGGCCTCTGGGTCTCTTTTTCCAAAAGCTAAGAAGTTGCATCTTGTGATGAAGAAAGTCTTTTACCCTAGGAAAAGTGCAAAAGATATAGTAAACTAGCTCGACTAATTTCACATGTATCTCACCAAGTTAAAATGTAGAACTGGTGTAAAGTTATTAAGTATCTACAAAATTACCACCATGTTATTTTTTACATTGGTTACACTACAACTAGTGTAAAAAGGTAGGTGAGAAAAACCTATTTTCCACTAGTGAATATATGGCAATAAAACAACAAAAAATCTCAAGATATAATTATAATATACATACTCCCACATGTCCAGTATACCAATATCGATATTAATGTTCTTATAAAATGTCAATATATTAGAAATTCAATTGGCATTATATTGAGATCTCAATTTTGTGTTAAAGTACTCAATATGAGTCTAAAAACTCACAATTTTCCCTTTTAAACAAGATTACAGAGTCAAGGAAAGTGCATTAAGAGAGTTATCAAACAAAAGTAGTTACCAAAACTAAAAATTATGAAAACTCCAGACAATTTAATCAACCATTGAGTTTCATGAAATTTAGGATTCATGGTGAACCACATGGTTTTTTCACAAAATAATAATAATTTAAGTGTTTACTAGACACTTCATAACACAAAATCTCATTTGTAAAATCTCAAAGGATTTTCCTGAACAATGTAACCTTTACAAAATTTCTAACTTTTTATATATCATTCAAATAAATTATGATATGTGTATCAATCATATTATGACATATGTTAACATATCAAATTATGTCATGAAATGCTGCATCAATGATGAAAATTCAAGTGATGCAATTTTTTTGTCGAAAATTCATGAAATAGATTACCTTTTGAATAAGATTCGCTGCAAATGCAAAACGGAGACAAAATGGGTGCACTTGCCGATCATCTCCTATGTGACATCCTATCATTCCTCACCATAAAAAAAGCCGCAACCACTTTAATTCTATCATTCCTTCTAACATACAGGGGACAACAACATATTGAAATAGTTAAATTCATCAACACCTTCCGCCACCGCAATGGAAAGATTCATAGGTTAACTGAAACTTGATAATGATACTGTTGTATTTGCATGTATTAAAATTCACATAGATTTTGGCATAAGCATAAAATGCTTTGGCAATGTCGTATATTCTCAATTTCTCATTTAGATGATGATATTGTTGACGGACTTTGCAACCAAAAAACAAAAGTAGACAATCTTCACACCAAAAGAAAATGCCTTCAATACATGTAGCAGCAGCACCTTGACATGAATTATTAGTTTTTTTTTTAATTTTTATTGGACACAACAGTAAAAGAAAATTAAGCGAATTTGTGAGTAGAATCAAAGGTCACATCACATGGGTTCGATCTCTGCCCAAAGGCCTGCCTTATAGTAGTGTAGTATTACAAGAGCCATTAGACTAGGATTCTTTGTGGCAAGATTTAGAAAATCTTAATGGAAAGAAAAATTAGAATTCCAATCCACACAAATTCAAAGATCAGTCAACTGTCGTTGTATTATTCCAATCCACCCTTTCAACCTATCTCTGATACTTCTTAGTAGTGACTCCGATTTTTAAATGTTTTGTGATAACTATTAATATTAGCTAACTGTTAAAATTATTAGGAGCCCAAATCTTTGAAGTGACCAATGTCTTCGTCGCATTGTAAGGTCATAGGTTCACTTTATCTAAAACACAAGAATAGAAAGCCATTGATTTCTGACTTCTACATATATAGAATTATAGATATAAACATACATCAATAGAATTGGAGAATTAAGCTTCTGCTATTGAGTGTTTTTTAAGGGATAAATTAAACTTTGATCATAAGTCCATTATTATCGAGTCTTGGCAACCCAACATTTTAATTTATTAAACCATTTGTGTTTATTTCTTAATATAGTAATTTTGAAACTTGTCCCAGAAATGTTATATCTTTCTCCCAGCTCTTAAGAATTTGTTCCGTGCCCTTGCCAGATATCACATGTTCCATTTCTGCTTTGAACTCTCAGTTTCTAGTGGACGAAGTGAACACTGACATTGTGTAAGTAATAAATAGAACACAGGACACGGGAACTTGAACTTGAGTGGATGAATTCATTCTCTTTAAACAAAATAAAAAAGGAACAAATTTGTCTTTACAATGATCCTTTTGTATCCCCTATTTCTCAAAAAAATGAGATATTTACAAGTTGAAAAGATGCCTATTGTACAAAAATGTCTCTACTATGCCAATCTTCTATAGGGTGAGATTTACAGCCTATTCAAGTGTGAAATTACGTTTTGGAAGACTTCTTCACTGGAAGGGATTGTAAGACCACCCATGGGATGATGGTATCCAAACTCTTCCTCCGCTTGACTCAACAAGTCTTGGAAAGTAGGTTGGGTCAAGTATGATATGGGGATCACAAACCGCTTCATTCTTTCTCCAACGTAGACTGCAACATAGCCCTTTGGCACTTCCACAACTTTTGAAGGTGCTTGGTTTGTTACAAATGACACCCTTCTAATGCCTGGTAAACGGAAACCCATCTTAGTATTGTATATGCTGCTAAGACTTGAGACGAATGGTCTGATAAAGTAAAGGATTTTGAATTTTGAATGCTTCGGTATATGAATGATTTGTGTTAATCCTAAATGCTTCCAACTATGTATATATACAGATAAAATGATATGTAGGAAACCAGAGGCTACCTGAATTATAGATGAAGGATGGCTAAGAGGTAGAAGCCATGGGACCAACTAAGAGACAAGGGCATATAGTGTTGTCTAATTTGATCATGTTGACACTTAATTGAGTTCACAAAGTTTGTGAACGTAAGTTCACGTGGTGCTGCCTAGAATTTAATGTATAAAAATGATGTGGTTTGTAGTGTGTTTCATGTTCAATATCTTCAATATCTGGTACATGGTAGATGTATGTCAAATTCATTGTCATCTTATTTGAAGAAATTATGATGTCTAAAACATGTCTATCTTTGAAATAGCGGTATTATTTTCTAATGTGTTGCCTATTATTTGAAAAGGTGGGGTGTGCACTTTGATAATGATTTAACCTTCTACTATTTAAAGGAGACCTCTCAGACAATACCATGTGGTTCCTTGCCCCCTTGTAAACTCCATCATAGAATATAATTCATTGTGGAATTTGAATGCATAGGATTTTAGCAACTATATATACAATATTTTATGGTTTTATGAAGCATCACAAGTCATTTGCATTCTGAAGAATCAGAATCCAAATATTTCTTTCTCATATAAGTCCCTTGACATCAATCAGCTTGTTATTTATTTGTGAAGTAACAAAAAACAATGGTTTTCCGTATAGCAAGTATCATTAGACGAGCATCATTTTCTGCAGCTTCCAGGGGAGTTGAAGTCCCAAAAGGCTATCTTGCGGTCTATGTTGGAAACAAAATGAGGAGGTTCATCATACCAGTATCATTCTTGAACCAACCATTATTTCAAGAGTTGCTGAGTCACACAGAAGAAGAATTTGGATTTGATCATCCAACAAGTGGTCTCACAATTCCATGCATGGAGCATGAGTTCCTAGATGTCACGTCTCGCTTGAATGGCTTGTAAATGTTGGTGTTGGAGGCTGGGATTGATTAGCAATTTAGCATAGACAAATTTGTACAGAAGGCACTTTCTTTTGTTCTGAAGATTACCCTATTTGGTTTTTTCAGTGTATAATCCTTAAGAAATTGATACTTTTTTACCTGAGTGAGAATATTAGAACATTGAATTCTAGTACATACAAATACAACATCAATTCCAAGTTTCAGTTTATATGTATCAACTTATTTATCTTTAATAAGGGATTTTGAGCAGTAAATATCTTGGAGATATTGACCTAGCTTGATAATAATCATTGGTTATTACTGTTGCCCAGTTGCATTTCAATGGATGCCTGTGAGCAGAACATGGAATGGAACACATTTGTCCTGAAACAGCATTAACCACTATATATATATATATATATATATATATATATATATATGATACGATATTGTGGAATATAGGTTCTTTGAACTACTCCTTGGTCAAGTAAAAAGTATCTTTCTCCCAATGATAATCCTCCATATGTGTAGGTATCTTGAAAGTTGGAAACCTTTCATTTTCACTATCTTTTGAATTACCACTATATAGTTCATTAGATTCATAATCTAACTCAATGTCAGATACCGCCTTTTTCCCGTTTCCCTTTGTTTCTTTGACAACTGGATCCCTCACCTCTTCCAACACCAACACCCTTCATGCATGTCCTCAGGTTAACAGTTCTTGAAATTTTTTTCCTCTTCCATTTTTTTTGCAATAGGCTTTGTAGTAGGCTCATCACTGCCAGTACCATCTCCAACACCAACACCATCACCATCAGCTACTACAGGCTCATCAGAGCCTTCAACATATACATGGTCAAAATTTTTAGGCATGATATAGGGGGTTTGGCCATTCATTAGATCCTCTCGATCCACTTCTTCATCATCCGAGTCATGGAAATGGATTTTCATTGTACTATCCTCCCTGTCTTCTACTCTAATATCACTTACAACTTCCTCAACATCTATTTCATCACCCTTACCTTCAACAGCTTCAACCTCTATCTGTTAAGCCTTAACTTCAACAGCGTCAACTTGTATTTAATGACCCTTAACGTCGTCAGCTTTAACCTCTATGTGATCATCGTCAACTTTAACATCATTTGTGTTTTCTGGGCCAATTAGGTCCAAAACAATCTATGGAACCTCTATAGGGTGTAAAATATACAAATGAGCTTTCCCCTGGGAGTGTGCAACCCTTGCCATCTCTAAACAACCTTGATCATCCATCAACTGCTTCAAACCAACATGAAACTCCTTGCCTTCGATTTTGTACCATAACTTTTCAATATTCATGTACCTTATATCTTTTAGTATTCCCATAACCTCGAAGTAACGCCATTTGTCTTCATCGATATCCATTTAGATTCTGTTCTAATATACCCCAACTTCTTCCCATGTTCTTCAATAAAACACCCCCCATAAAAAATCTCCAACTTGAAACGAGGATTCATCCTACAATAACAACTTAAAACCATACTTATTTCTAAAAATGCCAAGAATCCTACCAAAATTGTAAAATGTAAACACGTAAACCCACATTTTAAGGTAAACCCTCTACTACGCCCTGAGAAAATAATCTAAACCCTAAACCACGACAAAAATGACATTAATAACTTACGACAACCATGCTCACCAACAAGAATCACATTTAAACTAAAGATGAAGCTTGAATAAAGGACATACCTCGATTGTTGAACAAGACGTCGGTAACCCAAGAACTTCCCCTCTATGCCTATCTCGTTGGAGATCTACTTTCCTTGTTGCTTAGGTCACCTTTCCGATACGTAACACCAACGAAGAAGACGAAGGAACCACGTTGGAAACTGTATATTGTCATTCCTTAAAGCGGGATCGTTTTGCCAATGCCAACAGGACAAATAAATGAATGACACATGGGCATATGTTCAGAATCCCTGACCATGTAAGGAAGTCTCACAAATGGCGTTATGCTTGGATTGACAAAAGGACCAAAATGATGCGTTTTTAAAAAGTTTAGGGGCCTCATTGAAACAAAAAACCAATAGGAGACCAAGCTGACAACAACTTAAGAGATAGAGGACCAAAACGTATATTTAGATTTTAGAATATTACTCGGGAATTCCACGGGTTTATCTAGTTGTTACTAGATTGACTCACTCTGTTGCCCTGTTGCATTTAAATAATACGTTTAAGGCGATCAATGCATTAAAACAAGTCATTCCTTTAATTATTCCATGAGAACATGTCCTTAACTATGGCAACCAAAGCATGGACAAATTAGATGGAAGAACCTAATCATAAAAAAACTAATTAAATAAAATGAAATGAAATATGGAAACGTACCACTGATTAGTAGGATGGATAAGATTTGTGATATGTACTAAACTAAGTCAATTAAGCTCAGGCTTATCTATGTTGGTGAAAAGATTATCACTGGTGGGTGGTGGTTGTGGAAAGGTTGGTTAGAAGAAGTCGGTAGTAATCAAATGTTGTGTGCCCATTATGTATAGGGATGTAAAAAGGGTGAGGTGAGTGTAAGTAGTACAATATCTGAATTTGTATCTATTAACTTTTTCGGTATTCATATTTATTAATAATTAAAAAATATATAATAAAGAAGAAAATTAGTATTATATAATACAATTACAACTCAAAATATTAAAAATATTATTATGAATTAATATTAAATGAATTTTGTCATTATAAAACAACAAATTTTTTTAATATTTAAGTATATTTATTAAAAATAAATGTTTATAGATATGTAAGTATCCACGGGACGGTTGTATAATACTTGTATACACTCGCTTAGCAAATATCTAGGTATACCGCGGGATGGGTAGTATAAATTAGTAAATGTCCTTTTCATTGAGAATGTTTTGGCTGTTTGTTCTAAATGATAAGAAAACAAACTGAACCTCTTGTGCTCATAACTCATTTCTATGCTTTCGATCCAAACTATTTTTAAGAAAAAAATTATTTTGAATGTTTGCTACCATGAGTATATATAGATAAGAGGATATGTAAGAAAGCAGAGGATACCTGAATTATTGGTGAAGTATGGCTAAGAGGTAGAAGCCATGGGACCAACTAGGAAACATGGGCATATGGTGTTGTCTAATGGGGTCATTTTGTGTTCAGTATATCAATTCTCTTCCTAGTGGCAAACATTGCTTTAGAGCTTTCAATCTGGTCTGAACAAGGTTTTCAGGTTGCTTACATTACAGGTAGATTTATATCAATTTCATTGTCATGTTATTTAAAGAAACATGAGAGATGTCTAAAGCATGTCTATCATTCAAACAGCTATAGCACAATAACTCCTCTTCTATTCTAATGTATTGGCTATTATCTCAAAAAGTGGGGTATGCGTTACCATTTAACTTCCTAATCCTTGAAGGAGGCCTCTAAAACAACACCATGTGATTCCTTGTCCCCTCGTAAGCCTTATCACAGCCCTGATAAATAATAATTTATTGTGTGGAACTGGATTGCAGAGGCACTTTACAGCTATATATACATCATTTCTTACGTTCTGAAGCAACACAAGACATTTGCATCCTGAAGAATCA
Organism: Clitoria ternatea; assembly: GCA_037962975.1. Classification (NCBI taxonomy): domain Eukaryota; kingdom Viridiplantae; phylum Streptophyta; class Magnoliopsida; order Fabales; family Fabaceae; genus Clitoria; species Clitoria ternatea. The sequence goes on along the minus strand of CM075672.1, from coordinate 33,458,034 downwards.
GAATTCAAATATTTTTCTCACATACAAGTCCTTTGACACCAATCAATTTGCTAACTTTTAGAAAAACTAACAAAATACAATGGGTTTCCGCATACCAGGTATTACTATTAGAAGATTATACAAATTTCTAGAATATTATACAAGTTTCTAGAATATTATAGAACCTTCTAGAATCTTCTACAAGGTTACTAGGAAACATCTAGGAAAATCTATTTATATCATTTACTTTTCTATGATATTCTAGACAAGACTATCTCTAGAACATTCTAGAGAATATTATAGTGATGGAGGATGCCTATAAATAGGCATGTTATCTCCTTATGTATGAATGAAGAAGTAATCAAGTTATCAATTCTTCATCCTTTGAGTGACTTATCCAAACTTCTTCAACTACCATTTTTAACTATCCAACTAATATACTTCAACAACCTTACCCACCACTAACAATCAAATCACCATCAGTGGCATCAGAGCTACGTTCGATCATTTATTGGGCGTAGAAACATTACCATACTATCCTTAAACAACAATCAACCACTATCAACATCTTTTTAACTAATGGCTAATGCTACTCAACTATCATCCCTTCCCGTTCCTATTTTCAATGGTGAAAATTATGATTTTTGGAGCACGAAAATGAAGACATACTTCACCTTCCAAGATTTATGGGAAATTGTAGAAGAAGGATTCACTGCTCCAACAGATGTTTCATCTCTTACTACAGCTCAACGAAAAGAACTAAAGGAGAATAAGCAAAAAGATTCGAAGGCCTTATTTACTCTACAACAAGCTGTGACTGATACTATCTTTCCAAGAATAATGGGTGCTACCACAGCAAAAGAAGCATGGACTACGTTACAGGAGGAGTTTGAAGGAAGTGAAAAGGTACGTATCGTAAAACTTCAAACTCTACGGCGAGAGTTTGAATTATTGAAAATGAAAGAGTCTGAAACCATAAAGGATTACTATTCCAAGATAAAAGAAATAGTAAATCAAATGAGAGCTTATGGGGAAAATATTTCTGACAAGAAAATTGTTGAAAAATTACTTATCACTGTTCCATGAAAATATGATCCAATTGTGACAACTATTGAGCAAACAAAGGATCTATCTACTCTATCAGTAACAGAGTTGGTAGGATCCCTTGAAGCTTATGAGCAAAGGTTGAAAAGGCACGATGAAGACTCAGTTGAAAATGCCTTTCAATCAAAGCTCAAACTACAGTCTCAGCATAAAGGGAATGAAGAAAAAAAGAATAATGGAGAAACTTCTAGAAACAAAGGGAATTCTAGAAATTTCTCTAGGAACAATCAAAATAAGTATCCTCCATGCGGCATTTGTAAGAGAACAAATCATGTTGAAGAAAGTTGTTGGTATCGTGGAAAGCCACAATGTCAACATTGCCAGAAATTTGGACATATAGAAAGGCATTGTCGCAACAAAAACAAGCATCAAGCAAATTTCGCTGAAGAATATGGTCGAGACCAACATCTTTTCTATGCTACTCAAGATTCCAACAACAATTCAAGTGGAAACTGGTACTTGGACAGTGGCTGTAGCAATCATATGGCCAAAGATCTAAGCATCTTCAAAGATATCGACAAATCCATCAAAGTGAAAGTTCGAATGGGGAACGGTACTGTCATTGAATCAGAAGGGAAAGGTACTGTTATGGTAGAAACAAAGAAAGGTGCGAAACTTATTTCTGACGTCCTATTAGTCCCTAACCTCAAAGAAAATCTCTTGAGTATTGGTCAAATGATGGAGAAAGGTTATTCTCTCCACTTCCAAGGGGACACATGCAAAATATATGATAGTAAAAAGATAGAAATTGGCCAAGTGAAGATGGGGAAAAGTAACAGAAGTTTCCCAATAAGCTTCAAGCAAGGCATTAACATTGCCATGAAAGTAGAAGTTGATACTTCCAAGCTTTGGCATCGAAGGTTTGGCCACTTTAATATTCATGCATTAAAGCTTTTATACCAGAAGAATATGATGAAAGATCTTCCAAGACTTGAAGAAAATAATGAAGCTTGTGAAGGATGTTTGCTTGGTAAGCAACATCGACAACCATTTTCATCTGGGAAAGCTTGGAGAGCAAAAGACTTATTGGAGCTGATTCACACAGATATTTGTGGACCAATGCGAACACCGTCGCTTCACAACAACAGGTACTTTATCCTTTTCATTGATGACTTCTCTAGAATGACTTGGGTCTATTTCATCAAAGCCAAATCAGAAGTATTTGGAATATTCAAAAAGTTCAAGGCCCTTGTCGAGAAACAAAGTGGAAAAGAGATCAAAATATTAAGGAGTGACCGAGGTAAAGAGTACACCTCACATGAATTTGATAAATTCTGTGAGGATGAAGGCATTAAGCGCCAGCTTACTGTCACCTATACTCCACAACAAAATGGAGTATCTGAAAGGAAAAATCGCACGGTAATGGAGATGGCGAGAGCAATGTTAAAGGAGAAAGAATTACCAAACACGTTCTGGGCTGAAGCAGTTTATACTGCAGTATACATACTTAACAGATGTCCAACGAAGGCTGTCCAAGATAAAACACCAATTGAAGCTTGGAGCGACCAGAAACCATCAGCAAAACACTTAAGAGTTTTTGGATCTGTATGCTACATACATGTTCCAGAAGAAAAGAGACACAAACTAGAAGACAAAACTGTACGAGGTATTTTCTTGGGGTATAGCACACAATCAAAAGGATATCGAGTCTATAACTTGGAAACCAAAAAGCTCACTATTAGTCGAGATGTGGAGGTTGATGAAAATGCTGCTTGGAATTGGAAAGATGAAAAGGTAGAGAAAAACATTTCCATACCAATGCAGCAACCTCAAGAAATTGAAGAAGATTCAAGTGAGAGCTCTTCACAGCTCCAACACCAAATTTCCTCACCAGAGTCTACTCTGAGACGAGTTAGATCCTTGGTCGATATCTACGAAACCTGCAACCTGGCTATAACTGAACCAGAAAGCTTTGAAGCAGCATCAAAACAAGATGTATGGGTGAAAGCAATGGAAGAAGAGATCAAGATGATTGAGAAAAATAATACATGGGAGTTAGCAGATTGTCCTTCAGATAAAGATATCATTGGGGTGAAATGGATCTATAAGACGAAGCTTAATCCCGATGGCACCATACAAAAGTACAAGGCAAGACTAGTAGCTAAAGGATACTCACAACAATATGGAGTTGACTACAACGAGACATTTGCTCCAGTAGCCCGTCTGGATACAATAAGAACTCTAATTGCTCTTGCTGCGCAAAAAGGATGGAGCATTTATCAATTGGATGTAAAATCCGCCTTTCTTAATGGCGATCTTCAAGAAGAGATTTATGTAGAGCAACCACAAGGTTTCGTTAGTAAAGGTAATGAAGGCAAAGTACTAAGATTGAAGAAGGCACTATATGGATTGAAACAAGCTCCACGAGCATGGTACAGCAAAATCGATCAATACTTCACGGATCATGGATTCAGGAGGAGCAAAAGTGAGTCAACTTTATACACCAAGCTCCAAGGTCAGTATGATATACTCATAGTCTCCTTGTATGTAGATGATCTTATCTACACAGGGAACAATATGAAGATGATACTCAAGTTCAAAGAAGATATGATGAAGACCTTTGACATGACCGACCTTGGCTTGATGAACTACTTCCTCGGCATAGAGGTAAAACAAAAGAAAGAAGGAATTTTTATCTCACAAAAGAAGTATGTCGCAACACTACTCAACAAATTCAAGATGAATGGCTGCAAGACTGTTGGAACTCCACTAGTAACTAATGAGAAATTGAAGAAAAATGATGGAGCACCAGAAGCTGATGCATCACATTATAGAAGCCTGATTGGGAGCTTACTATATCTCACAGCCACACGACCAGACATAATGTATGCTGTAAGTCTTCTTTCAAGATTCATGCAAAGCCCAAGCCAAATTCATTTTGGAACAGCAAAAAGAATCCTGAGATACCTACAAGGCACAAAGGAGTATGGAATATGGTACCAAACTTCAGGGAACTCAAAACTACTCGGCTACACTGACAGTGACTGGGCAGGATCAATCGATGACATGAAAAGCACATCTGGATATACCTTCTCACTAGGATCAGGAATAATCTCTTGGGCTTCAAAGAAGCAAGCTACAGTGGCTCAATCAACAGCAGAAGCAGAATATGTAGCAGCAGCTGAAACTACAAGTCAAGCAATATGGCTACGAAGAATACTTGAAGAAATGGGACAAAAACAAGAAGAGCCTACTACAATCTACTGCGATAACAAATCAGCTATAGCAATGGCAAAAAATCCAGTGCATCATAGCAGAACAAAACACATAGCAATCAAATATCATTTTATCAGGGAAGCAGAAGGAACTAAAGAAATCAAGCTTGAGTATTGCACAACTAAAGATCAAGTTGCAGACATCTTCACTAAAGCTTTGCCAAGACCCAAATTTGAAGAGTTGCGCTCAATGCTTGGAGTTACAGAAATTTGCATAAAGGAGGAGTATTAGAAGATTATACAAATTTCTAGAATATTATACAAGTTTCTAGAATATTATAGAACCTTCTAGAATCTTCTACAAGGTTACTAGGAAACATCTAGGAAAATCTATTTATATCATTTACTTTTCTATGATATTCTAGACAAGACTATCTCTAGAACATTCTAGAGAATATTATAGTGATGGAGGATGCCTATAAATAGGCATGTTATCTCCTTATGTATGAATGAAGAAGTAATCAAGTTATCAATTCTTCATCCTTTGAGTGACTTATCCAAACTTCTTCAACTACCATTTTTAACTATCCAACTAATATACTTCAACAACCTTACCCACCACTAACAATCAAATCACCATCAATTACTAGACGGGCATCAGCTTCCGCATTCTCAACGAATTCAAAGGGAAATGAAGTCCCTAAAGGTTATCTTGCAGTCTATGTAGGAGATAAAATGAGGCGCTTCATGATCCCAGTATCATTCTTGAACCAACCATTATTTCAAGAACTACTTAGTCATGCAGAAGAAGAATTCGGATTTGATCATCCAACTGGTGGTCTCACAATGCCATGCACAGAGGTTGAGTTCCTGGACCTCACTTCTCACTTGAAAGGGTTGTAAATAATTCTTTCTAATTGAGGCTAAAATAGATTAGTCGAGACAACTTTGTACAGAAGGCTTTGTTGGTAAAGTTTATCCATTTTGGTGTTTTCCTTGTATAATCAATCCCACACAACTTGAAAAATTTTACCTGAATGAGAACATTAAGACATTGCCAAATCTCAGTGAACTCTCAAATACATACAAACAAGATATAGATCAGCCTATTTACTTTTAGAAGGGTTTTAGTGAAGGAAGTAACTCCTCAGGAGAGAAAAACCAAACATGATAATAATTGTTAGAAGTTACCTATGATTCACAGATACGGTATGTTATCCAACACCATATGTATCCGATTTGCGATACGACTATTGTTGAAATATATATGATACGATATCGTGGAATATGGATGAATTTAAAGTTGGAACCTTACAAATCCAAATTAAAAACATCATTTTTGGACAACTAAAACAAAACTAAAATTTTAAATGGCATAATTATGTGTACTTCTTATGCTAGAATTATATAATCATTTCATGAACTTAAATACTCAATTAAGAGGTATCCGAGAGTGTCAGATACGACACGTATCATATGCGCATGCGTGAGGCTAATGAAAGTATCAGTGATTCATAGGTGGTCACTAACTCACACTTCTGCCCTGTTGCATTCCAATGAATGCCTTTGAGGCGAACACAATATACAACTTTTTATATTTTTGTACAAAATGTGGCTCATTTAGCTCATGCTTGAGGATCACAGAACAATTATCTTATTCTAATGTTAATTTGGTGTTACTTTCTTTTCTATCATCACCGAAAAATCATCCCATTTTCCAAAGGATCATTGATTCTTCAAATTTCTTTATCAAGCAGCACCACAAAATGTGCTAATAGTTGTTTCTTGGGCAGCAATACATGGATTGTCACAGCTAATGTATTGCCCCAAATTCCGAAACAATATTAGAATATATTGCTCATATCAGCTAACAGTTATCCTTTTACCTATACGACCTATATTTTTTTATGAAATTAAAATTGAGAACTTTGATCTCTGATATTATGTTTAGTCACTCCAATTGACAAATAATTTTGGGGGATAGCTTATAGTATACACGTGCCAAATTAACTCTTATAAACTGAAAACTATACTGAGGTAACTTCAGTTTTTTCTCCTCTTCTTTGGATGTAGAGTGTAGAGCATTAAATTTACAGCTATAAGTGATTGAGAAACAAAATAAAACTTCAAACATGTAAAGCACTTGATAGACATGAAGGATCACATGGTATTGCCCATGACATGGCTGAATTGTCAATTTTTCATGAAACTAGAGATATCTGTGCATTTCAATACTTCATGCTTGTAGTTCACAGCTGGCTTATTTATTGTTTTCCAAACATGTTTGAGACATCTCGTGCGTTCTACATCTACATAGTGATTTGCAAATCGATAACTTGGCTATGATAAAGCCATTTAGATAAGTGCAATCAATTTTAAATTATTGAGCTTTAAAATAACATTTGCTATTGGGGAGTAAGAAAAAATGTTACATAGTATAAAAAGAAGGATAAAAAGACTAAATAAGAAAAAAGATACAGATGATATCAAATTTTGGAAAATTAAATGAAAATAAATATACAAAAAAAGGCAAGGGTGTATATGCATTTTAGAAGGAAAGAAAGAGATGGGAACTAAGGTGATCTTAGTAGTTAAGTCTCTTGTTATTGCACATCATCTATGGCAGGCATGGTACACCTCATGTGTGATCAGGGCCTTGGCAAGCAAACATTTTAATTGCATAAGCAAGTTGTGTATGTTTGTTTCAAAAATTTTAAATCCTTGCCAAATATTATGTGTTCTGTTCTTGGTTTGAAATTTATAAGAAAGAACAAGTCTTGTCAAATACCAGATGAAGTGGACCTTGACGTTGTGTAACTAAACAGAAAACACAGGACAGAGGAACTTGAGTAGATGAGTTCATAGTCTTTAAAACAAATTAGGAAAGGAACAAATTTGTCTTTACAATGATCGTGTTATATCTCCTATTTCTCAAAAAAGAGAGATACTTGCAAGTTGAAAAGATGCCTATTGTACAAAAATATCTCTGCTAATCTATCTATGTCAATCTTCTATAGTGTGAGATTTATAGCCCTGTCAAGCCTGAAGTGATGTTTTGGAAAGCTTCTTCACTGCATGGAATTGTTAGACCACCCATGGGATGATGGTATCCAAACTCTTCCTCAGCTTGACTCAACAAGTCTTGGAAAGTAGGTTGGGGCAAGTATGATATGGGGATCACAAACCGCTTCATTCTCTCTCCAACGTAGACTGCAACATAGCCCTTTGGCACCTCTACAACTTTTAAAGATGCTTGGTTCGCAACAAATGATACCCTTCTAATGCCTGGTAAGCGGAAACCCATTTTAGTATTGTATATGCTGCTGAGAACTGTGAACAAAATGATCTGAAAAATACTTGAAAGTGGAGGTTTTGATGTTTCAATGCTTCAGGATGTGAATGATTTGTGTTAGTCTAAATGCTTCCAACTATGAATATATATATACGTAAGAAACCATAGGCTACTTAAATTATTGGTGGGGGGTTGTGTGATACAAGTCACGGAACCAACTGAGAGACAAGGGCATATGGTGTTGTCTTAGAGGACTTTCGCAACAGTCAATGTGACATGTTATAATAATTTTGATAATAATATCCCAGCTGCTTGGTTGATTGCAAACAGGTATGACCAAATGAAATAAAATTGACGTATCTAAGAGAATGAAATTATTGTAACAACCAGTCAAAATTGGTTGCCACCAAACACCAACTTGTTCAAAATTAGGCATGCTTTAATTGTTTTTTAATGTAAGTGGTATACATTTCCCTTCTATAAATATAAGGCATGGCATGAAAGAAAATACATCAAGGCATAGAAGCAAGGAAAAATTAGAGAGCTTTAAGAGTTCTTGTAGTGAGAGAAAAATAGAGTATTGGGTAAATTTTGAGTGTATTACTGGGGGTGTGTACAACATCTATAACTCCTTTGTACTAAATTAGTAGTACGGGAATAGGAGTGGGTCTCACTAGGAAATACTATATTTTGTATCTCTGGTATAAAAGAGTGCGGTGAGGATATTGTAATTATCCTTGTTATAGTGGAATATTTTTCGGAGCTTGTCCATTGGTTTTTCTTCGGTTTTGGAGTTTTCCACGTTAAAGCTTGTGTGTTGATTGTACTCTTTCCTAACTTTATTTCTCTGTTTTAAAAGAAAATTCTCTGATGGAAATGGATCTAATTTCCTAACAGTGGTATCAGAGCTTCATGGTTCGGTGAGATATGAATTCTTAGTATGCTCTATGGTTGCAGCTTTGTCTGATCTTCCACATCAGAAAAGATTTATTCCCTGTGTGGTTGAGAATTTCCTTGGTTATTGAAAGTGTGGTATTGTAAGTGCTAGTTTGGAAAGGTTCTTGCTAAGGAAAGACTTGGTATTTAAGCGTGTCCATTGTGACCCACCTCTCTTTCCTAGTAACTAATCCTATGCACGGTTGCAGTGTTGAACACACAGTAATAATGTCAAACGATTCAAGTGCAGTGAAGTTTGATGTGGAGAAATTTGATGGAAGAATTAATTTTGGCTTATGGCAATGACAAGTCAAGGATGTGTTGATACAATCAGGATTACACAAGGCATTGAAAGAAAGACCTTCTGGTATGGAAGATGAGAAATGGGAGGAATTAGATTTGAGAGCTGCAAGTACGATCCGCCTGTGTTTGGCTAAGAATGTTCTTACAAATATGCAAAATATTTCAACAGCCAAAGATCTCTGGGAGAAACTCGAAGGGTTATATCAGGCCAAGGGCATCTCAAATCGATTGTTGTTGAAGGAACAATTCCATAATTTACGCATGGAAGATGATATGAAAATTTCAGATCATTTAAGTGCCCTCAATGGTATTGTCTCTGAAATGGAGGCTATTGGGGTCAAAGTTAATGATGAAGATAAGGCGTTAAGGCTCATATGGTCTCTTTTGTCTTCCTATGAACACATCAAACCTGTTTTGATGTATGGGAAGGAAACTTTGAGTTCTGAAGAAGTTGCTGGTAAGATCATCTCTGAAGAAAGAAGAATAAAAAATGAAAATAGTTCTTCATCAAACTCAGCATTGGTGGCTAGTAATGGGCCTTACGTGAAAAAAAGAAATTTGGTATGCTGAAAATGTGGAAGGACTGGGCATATAAAGAAAAATTGTCCAAGAGGATCAACAACAGAAAGGGGCTCTGAGTCAGGTGCTAGCAATGTTTCCCTTGTTTTTAGGGAAAATGATGTTCTATAAAGATGAAATGTGTATCCTTGTGGCATGTCCGCGTTGCCATAGAAAAGGATAAGTTATTGCTAGCGGATCAACAATTGCACATAGGCATTGGTTGGCAGTATTGATGCAAGGTGTGTGGTGGAGTTTTGTCGATGGCTGAAAAACTTCCAGAGGAAGCCAACATGGAAGTTGCACCATATTTTTCAACAAGGTTTTCGACATGTGTCAGAAAAGAAATTCTTGGGATATCCCAGTTCCAAGTTGGTGTACTCTTTATGGTGGAGTATGTTTGTTTTATTTGAACAATGTTTGTCGATGAAGACAATGATTGTTGGTTTAGACAATGAAAGGAACTGATTGTCGGTATTGACAATGAAACATTGATTGTTGTTGTAGACAATGAAAGCTGAATTGGTGATGGATTCAGGTGGGGATTCTTGTATGGAGGATTTCTGCTTGAGGGGGAGCATACTAGATTTAAGTTTCTTTTGACTGGAGGGGGAGATTATAACAACTAGTCAAAATTGGTTGCCACTAAACACCAACTTGTTCAAAATTAGGCATGCTTTAATTGTCTTTTAATGTAAGTGGCATGCATTTCCCTTCTATAAATACAAGGCATGGCATGAAGGAAAATGCACCAAGGCATAGAAGCAAGGAAAAATTAGAGAGCTTTAAGAGTTCTTGTAGTGAGAGAAAAATAGAGTGTTGGGTAAATTTTGAGTGTATTACTCGGGTTTGTGTACAACATCTATAACTCCTTTGTACTAAATTAGTAGTATGGGAATAGGAGTAGGTCTCACTAGGAAACACTATATTTTGTATCTCTGGTATAAAAGAGTGCGGTGAGGATATTGTAATTATCCTTGTTATAGTGGAATATTTTTCGGAGCTTGTCCCGTGGTTTTTCTCTGGTTTTGGAGTTTTCCACATTAAATCTTGTGTGTTGATTGTACTCTTTCCTAACTTTATTTCTCTGTTTTAAAAGAAAATTCTCTGATGGAAATGGATCTAATTTCCTAACAATTATTTGGCTTGACTACAGCCACAAACTTGATATATGAAAGTTAATGTGGTTTAATATGTGAAAGACATATCTGAGAACAACACCATGTGATCCCTTGTCTCTCGGTAAATCATCACAGCCCTGTCAAAAATCATTCACTATGCAGCAGAAGCCCTTAACAACTATATATACACTTGTTGTTTGCGCTCTCAAGCAGCACAAGTCATTTGCATCCTCAAGAATAAGAATTTATATACTTCTTTGTCATACAAGTTCCTTGACATTAACCAGTTTGTGGATCAATACAAAAACAATGGGTTTCCACATGCCAGCAATTATTAGACGTTCTGCATCCTCAACAAATTCAAAGGGACATGAAGTCCCAAAAGGTTATCTTGCAGTCTATGTTGGAGATAAAATGAGGCGGTTTGTGATTCCAATATCATACTTGAACCAACCTTTATTTCAAGAATTACTAAGTCACGCAGAAGAAGAATTTGGATTTGATCATCCAACAGGTGGTCTTACAATCCCATGCAAGGAGGATGAGTTTCTAGACCTCACTTCTCGCTTGAATGGGTTGTAAAATGTGCTAATGAAGGCAGAGTTAGATTAGCGGAGACAAATTTGTACAGAAGGCTCTTGCTTTTGTTGTGAAGATTTTTCATTGTATAATGTTCAGAAATCAAAAACACTTACCAGAATGAAAATGTTATGGCATTGCCAAAACCACCTTTTGTAGTTGCCAAATCCAAGATTTGCTTGTTTTTTTCTCTTAAGAAATCAAGTTTTATCAACAAAAGTACCGGAAGTAATATGCCAGAAATCTACATAGTAGAAAGAAGAATGAAAAAAATTCTTAGAACTAGTGTGAAAAATCTAATTCTACCAAATCTCAGTGAAGTCTAATATATACAACTACAGTTCTATCCTTCTCAAATTGCAGTTGATATGTATCTTATAAAGAGCTAGTCATGGATGAAGGCACAAACAAGCTGTCAACTGCTTTAAATTTTTTAAACATAAAATACTCCAAACAGAAATATGTTCAAACCATTCTCTTGATCTTCAATGGGTTTCCGTTTGCCTGGTCTGCAAGTTGCTAGGTGGACGCTTCTCAATTTTATATTTTTTAAGGAAGACTAAAACTATATATTCGTAGCGGATTATATTTTTATCATGCATGAACTCGGTTGAAACTATTGTATAGTGTATATATCCATATTCATGATCAAAACCAAGCTATTTGACAGAAGAAGTTGGGCAACTTCGTCAGATGATAAATAATGAATCCATTTCTAAACCTTGAATCGCAGATGTTTACAATCGTGACACATGATACAAAACACCGAGGTGTAAATAGTAAACTGCTGACATGTCAACTTAATAGAGTGTGAGTCTAAAATTATATATTATAAATAGAAGTTTAACATTCACTTCAAGAAAAGTAACACAGTCTGCACGTCCTTCAACCACGAAATCCAACATTACTGCACACTTGCAACTCTTCTGGAGATGCCTTACAATTTGATTCATCAAGTTTTGGGGAAGTTTTATCTGTCGTCTGAATCACTTATCTAACAATAAATTTGACATATTTACACATAAAAGCGGAAGAAATTTTCATTCTCACTACACTGACAAAAGAATCCAGGTGTCAACCAAATCTTTCCATATAGGCAATAGAATAACTATTACCTGGTACGGGCGATAGAATCTAATATTGTTGTGAAATTTGTGGAAATATCTTTGTTGTGAGTTGTGACAATCCATGCATTTGTATCAGAATAAGACAATTATTTTGTACTTTGTTTCCTTAAGCAGGAAATAAATGATCACATGTTACAGAAAATATATACATATATATATATATATATATATATATATATATATATATATATATATATATAGTGGCTAATGCTGTTTCAGGACAAATGTGTTCCATTCCATGTTCTGCTCATGGGCATCCATTGAAATGCAGCTGGGCAACAGTAATAACCAACGATTATTATCAAGCTAGGTCAATATCTTCAAGATATTTACTGCTCAAAATCCCTTATTAAAGATAAATAAGTTGATACATATAAACTGAAACTTGGAATTGATGTTGTATTTGTATGTACTAGAATTCAATGTTCTAATATTCTCATTCAGGTAAAAAAGTATCAATTTCTTAAGGAATATACACTGAAAAAACCAAATAGGGTAATCTTCAGAATAAAAGAAAGTGCCTTCTGTACAAATTTGTCTCTGCTAAATTGCTAATCTATCCCAGCCTCCAACACCAAAATTTACAAGCCATTCAAGCGAGACGTGACATCTAGGAACTCATGCTCCCTGCATGGAATTGTGAGACCACTTGTTGGATGATCAAATCCAAATTCTTCTTCTGCGTGACTCAGCAGCTCTTGAAATAATGGTTGGTTCAAGAATGATACTGGTATGATGAACTTCTCAAAAGACCCTAACGCACATTATCAAGAGTGAAAGCTGAACAAAGGCTGAGAACTGATTTATTCAAAATGAATGTGAAAAGTGTACAGGTAGGCCCTTATATAGTGCAGGAGCCTGACAGAAAAGAATAAAAAATAGCTAACTAACTATTTTCTATTTGACTATTTTCTATTTGTGTGTCTATTACCCCCCCCCCCCCAAGCTGGCAAGGGGGAAAATATATGCACCATGCCAAGCTTGGCAACAAAAGCATGGAATAGCTTTGGAGAAGGGGCCTTGGTGAACAAATCAGCCACTTGATTGGAGGAGGAGATAGGCAGCAGCTTGAAGAGGCCCTGCTGAAGGCGTTCCCTTACAACATGACAATCTATATCCAAGTGTTTAGTGCGTTCATGGAACACTAGATTAGATGCAATGTGAATGGCACTCTTGCTATCACAAAAGAGAAGGGGTTATTTAGAGGGAGAGATGTACAGGTCACGAAGTAAGAAGGTTATCCACTGCAGCTCACAGGAGGCACTGCTGAGTGCTCTGTACTCAGATTCTGAAGAGGATTGTGAAACAGTGGATTGCTTCTTAGATTTCCAATTGACCAAGGAGCTGCCAAGGAAAAAGCAAAACCCAATAATGGATTTCCGAGTGAGAGCACAAGTTCCCCAATCAACATCACTGTAACCTTGCAACTGAAGAGAAGAAGAGGCTGGGAAAAATAACCCCTTTCCAGGAGAGGCCTTCAGGTATTTCATAATCCGAAGAGTAGCAGCATAGTGTTTGGCATGTGGTGCACTAAGAAATTGGCTCAGATGGTTCACAGCAAAGGAGATATCAGACCTGGTTGTAGTCAAATACAATAATCTGCCAATTAGTCTATGATATCCCACAATATCAGCATAGAGATCATCAGAATCTGTGTACAAAGAAAATGTGTGATCTAGTGGTGTAGAAACAGGCTTACAAACCAACAAGCCTGTGTCAGTGAGTAACTCTAAACAATATTTCCTTTGGCAAAAAGGAAATGCCTTTGGGGATCGAGCAATTTCAAGGCCAAGAAAAAATTTCAAAGGACCAAGATCCTTGATGCCAAAATGATGATGCAGATGCTGTTTGATAGAGGCAATTTCTTTTAAGTCATTGCCTATCAAGATCACATCATCTACATAAACAGTTAACGTAGTAAAGGAGGTGCCTTGGAACTTTAGAAAAAGGGATGAATCTGAAGCTACAGGTTTAAAATTGTAATTGGATAAAGTGGAACTCAGCTTCTCAAACCATTTCCTACTAGCTTGTTTCAAGCCATATAAGGACTTAACAAGTTTACAAGATTGGTTGGGTTTAGCACATACACCTGCTGGAATCTCCATATACACATCTTCATCAAGGTCTCCATGCAAAAAGGCATTATCCACATCCAATTGATGAAGATGCCAATTGTGAACAGATGCCAAGGCAAGCAAAGTCCGTATGGTAGTCATCTTTGCAACAGGTGAGAAGGTATCAAAATAATAAATACCTTCCACTTGGGTGTAGCCTTTGGCAACTAGTCTTGCCTTGTATTGAGCAACTGAGCCATCAGCATGTCTCTTGACTTTGTATACCCATTTACGACCAATAGGCTTAACACCAACTGGAGTATACACTATCTGCCAAGTACTATTCCTGTTCAGGGCTTCTATTGTAGTTTTCATAGCGGTGATCCAATATGGGTATTGTGCTACCTCACTATAGGATTCAAGCTCAGTCTCACTGATCATAGATAAAGAATAGGACCTGTGATTAGGAGTAAGGTTGCTGTAAGAATGTTTGGCAGAAATTGGGTGTGAGGTGGAAGATGTGAGAGTGGGACAATGAAAATTGTGAGATAGGCAGGTGCTCGAGAGGTTTTGGTGGATCTTCTAACATGAATGGATGAGGATGAAATGTCTGGTGCAACTTCAGACTCAGGTGCCTGAGATGTAGGTGAATCAGGATCAATGTTGGGAGAGTCTGGTGGGAAAATAGGACTGAAAACTGAATCAGGTTGGCTTGGATCAGTGCAGGTATAAATGGGCTTGTTGTTGGAGGTGCTAAATGGTAGCACAGATTCAATAAATTTCACATCTCTACTTAGGAACACCTCTCTAGTGTGAAGATCCATTAGAACATAGCCCTTTGTGCCAGGTTTGTAACCTATAAAAGCTGCCTTCCTCCCACGAGGATCAAGTTTCCCTCTATGCTCCTTGAGAGTGGAAGCATGGCAAAGACATCCAAATATCTTGAGCTCTCTCAAGTCTGGTTGGCTGCCATGAAGGATGAAATAGGGAGACTGATTGTTCAAGGCACTGCAGGGTACCCTATTCATTAAATAGGCAGCATGGCACACAACATAGATCCATAAACATTTAGGTGCATGAGATTGAAACAAGAGAGCCCTCGTGATTCCAAGAAGGGTCTGGTGACTCCTCTCGACCCTTTCATTCTACTGTGGTGTTTATACATAGGACCTCTGGTGTAGAATACCCTTGGAGGCATAAAAGGAAGGCATCATGAATTCACCTCCATTATCAGATCTCACCATTTTTACTTTCTTACAAAATTGTGTTTCTGCCATGGCAACAAAATTTTGCAGTGCACCAGTAGCTTCTTACTTAAATTTCAACAAAATAAGCCATATGTACCTACTATGATCATCAAGGACAGTAAGAAAATATTTATGCTTATGTATGCCAGGTATGGATAAAGGCCCCCAAATATCAACATGAATCAAATCAAAAGGAGCTGTGGCTCTGCTATTACTCAAAGGAAAGGATAACCTTTTTTGCTTAGCTGCAAAACATGTATCACACACTAAATCCTTATTTACAAAAATAAAAGGATGGTCCTTGATCAGGGCTTGCATCCTGGAAATGGATAAATGCCCTAACCTATAGTGCCAAAACGCAGAATCAGGTATTACAACCAAATTACCAGTTACCTTACCAATACTCTTCTCATCAACCTTGATGTTGGAAGCCTTCAATTCATATAACCCATTCTTAGCCTCAACTAAACCAATCGTCTTTATGGAAGCTGGATCCTGAATCACACACAGGTTCTGCCTAAATGTCAGAGTATACGCATGTTGAGCAACAAGCTTGTATATGGAAACAAGATTGAAGGTGAATTCTAGAAGGTATAAGACATCTTCCAGCAATAAATTTGGAAATAATTTGACTGTGCCTTTGTGTGTGGAGGTGAGCTTGTGTCCATTTGGAAAATGAATAATAAGAGAAGGTATGATCCTCATTGACTCAAACATCAATTTATGTGCACAAATATGATCTGTGGCTCCCGAATCAAGAATCCAATTCGTATGTGTATGCTGTGAACTACAATTGAAAACAAAGTGGTTACCTCCTCGGGTGTCAACAAAAGATGTCACATGATTGGCTGCAGTGGAGCCTTGCTGAGTTGCTTGTTGAAGCATAGTCATAATGCTTTTAAACTGTTCATTTGTAAATGTAACATCTCTATTGTCCTCCACTTTCTCTTCCTTAACCAATCCTTTATCATGTACTTCATTCTAAAAATTATCTATGAGAACATTGTTTGCATTGCTCGATCCCTTAAACTTGAAAGTGGATGGATATCCAAGCTTTCTATAACATACCTCAATAGTATGACCTTGTTTTCCATAGTAACTGCACTGCTTAGATCTCCAGCTTGAACTGTATCCTTTTCCTCTTCCGAAGCTTCTTCTTCCCTCAATCATGTTAATAATCACATCTGAATCATCACTATTATGTATTCCACACTATCTTTCATGTTGTAGAACAAGAGAAAACACCTTATTAACTCCTGGTAAAGGTTCCATCAACAAGATCTGTGACCTTACCATATTAAAACTGTCATTCAGTCCCATGAAAAATCGAATTGCACAGTCCTACATTCGATAGGCTCTAGCATTCTCAATAGTATCACATTTGCATTTTACAGAACATGAACAAAAAGAAAGTGGCTGATAGTTTTCCAATTCCTCCCAAAGGATCTTCTATTCTGTGTAATAATCAGTTACTGACATGGTTCCTTGTTTGAAACCATAGATTTCTTGCTGCAACTCACTTACTCGTACCGAATCTCCTTGAGAGAATCGTTCCTTCAAATCTCTCCACACATCAAATGCGTACTCAACAAACATCACGCTTTGGCCAATGGACTTACTTACGGAACTCACGAGCCACGAATGTACAAGATTGTTACATCATTCCCATGCTCCAAAGCTCGGATCAAATTGATCTGCTACAGGAATGCTTCCATCGATGAACATCCATTTGTTCTTCAAAATTAGTGCGTGTTTCATCACCCTCGCCCAGGCATGGTAGTTTCGACCTTCAAGAACAGGATTCACCAACGCGGCGGAGGTGGATTCTCCTGGATGAACATAATATGGACTGAGAGGATTCAGATGCAGATCTTGAATTGACGAAGAGGAAGAAGAATTGTGATTGCTAGAATGAACCATGGATGCAATCTTGATGGCAGAGCCCTTGTTGGGGCTCTAATACCATCAAAAGACCCTAACGCACATTATCAAGAGTGAAAACTGAACAAAGGCTGAGAGAGAAAATGAAAACTGATTTACTCAAAATGAATGTGAAAAATGTACAGGTGGGCCCTTATATAGTGCAGGAGTCTGACAAAAAAGAATAAAAAATAGCTAACTAACTATTTTTTATTTGACTATTTTCTATTTATGTGTCTATTAACCTCCTTATTTTGTTTCCAACATAGACCGCAACATAGCCTTTTGGGACTTCAACTCCCCTGGAAGCTGTAGAAAATGATGCTCATCTAATGAAACTTGCTATACGGAAAACCATTGTTTTTTTTTAATTCACAAATAAATAACAAGCTGATTGATGTCAAGGGACTTATATGAGAAAGAAATATTTGGATTCTGATTCTTCAGAATGCAAATGACTTGTGATGCTTCATAAAACCATAAAATATTGTATATATAGTTGCTAAAATTGTAACATCCCAAGTTTTGTAATATGTAGCAAAATTCATTTATGAAGGATTAATAAAGAAATTCTGAATGAAATTCCGAGTGAATGCTGTTTGCAATATGATATTCCGAGTGAATATGGTATGATACCGAGTGAAGTAAGACCCAGGAACTTATCTCCGAATGGAAATAAGATGTTTCCGAGCGAAACATCATTAAGCAAATTATTTCTAAGTTAAGAAAATAGTGTCCGAATGAGGCACTTTCGAATAAGGAAATCCGAGTGAAACAGTTCTGGATAGAGTATCTCTGAATTGTCACTTTTTAAGTAAAATGTTTCCAAGCATGACATTTCCGAGTGGAATGATACCGAGTGAGAAAAAGACTCAGTCTGGATTATCTTGCCGAGTGGAAACCTAAGTGATGATGGTCAGTCTTGAATTAATTACCGAGTGAAAGACCACACGAGAGAAGAGTCGGTTTTGAAATAATTCGCCGAGTGAAGATCGATTAGATGCTGAGTCGGTGTGAGGGTGAATTACCGAGTGAATGACCGACCGATCGATAAGTCGGCTTTAATGTAAGTTGCTGAGTGAAGGACTGAATAAGAGGAATCGGTTCTGGAATGACTTTCCTAAGTGTAAAACCGAGTGTTGGGCCAGGTTTCGCTTAAGTGAGTGGATACCTCGCTCAAGCGAGTAAGTATAAAATTCGTTACTGGATATTTCTCACCCGAGCGAGTGGCTTTTAGGAGGAAGTCTCGCTCAAGCGAAAGCATGGAAAATGGTTATCGGGCAGTTCTCGCTCGAGCGAGAGAGATCCGCCCAAGCGAGAATCAGGTCTGATGTTTTCCAGGTCAACCTGTTCTTCTACCTTCTAGTAAATTCTTTTTTGATATTTTTCTAAGTATGGGACCCTCTTTAATGTGCTGTCCCTTTTCATTAAATGCTTACTCCTTATTCAGCATATGAAGAAAAGTACAACAGATACCTTTTAGTCATTCACGTCTCTTTGCATGAATGATATAAATACCAATTTCCACTGTTAAAGGAGTTTAGAAAAACCTTTGAAAGAAAAGATATCATCTGTAATCATCCTCTTCCAAATACTGCTGAAAAAGCCATTAACGAAGACGTAATCAGTCTTCATTTCTTCTTTTATAAAAGAAAACACTGGATTAGCATAAAGCTGAGATTCCAGTTGGAATTCGCAAGCTATGAATTGGATAAAGCTTTGAGTGTTGCAAGAGCTCTTAATTCCAGGTAGAGGGAGCATTCCATTTCAAATAAATAGTTTATGAATGGATGTAGGGTGATACTATTATGTTATATATGTGTGTCGTGTGTTTTGATACCCCACTTGTGTAATGCTTTACGTTTTTTTATATATATATATATGTTCCATTCATATTTTTGATGTTGATATTGATAGTGATATGAGATTGATGATGAGTATGGGAATTTTTCATAATATCAATGTATATGCTTGAGATGCATGAGTATGAGACATGTTGTGATATTCATAAAAGACCTTGGGTGGGACTCAAGGCAACCTCTTGAGCAGGGCTCGAAAGGAACAGGAAATATTGGAGGATTTTCGTGACTTGAATTTTGGGGTTGTCATGCAAGCTCCGAATCAAATGGATGTTGGAATGTTGAAAATCTCAAATGAATTTCTGGAATCCTTGGCGGTGGCCCAGGAATCTGATGAAGAGTTGTTGAAGCTCCTTGATGTCCAAGCTGGGGGCAAGGAGATGAATCTGACTAGAGGATGTGATGGTATTTGGCGGTTTAGAAACCGTGTTGTTGTGCCTGCTATGGGCAATTTTAGGCAATATCTGAAGCACATAAAAGTTCTTTAAACATTTATCCCGGTGTTACAAAGATGTACCACGATTTGAAGAAAGAATCCTGGTGGCCGGGAATGAAGAAAGCAATAATTAAATATGTGAGGTCTTGTGTGGTATGTCAGAAATGTAAGGTCGAGCACCAGAGGCCTCCTGGATTGCTCCAACCACCTGAGATTCTGATTTGGAAGTGGGAGAGTATCACGATGGATTTTGTATCTGGGTTACCTCGAACCCGTTCTGGATGTAATGTAATCTGGGTAATTGTGGATAGATTGACCAAGAGTGCTCACTTCCTGGCTATGAACATGAAATGGTCATTGGACCGGTTGGCTAGATTATACATTACTGAAATTGTACAGTTACATGGCGTGCCTTCAAGTATTATTTCAGACCCGTGATCCCCGATTTACTTCCAGATTCTGGGGAAGTTTACAGCAGGAATTGGGTACTGAGCTGAGATTGAGTTCGACTTATCATCCTCAAACCGATGGCCAATCTAAATGTACAATCCAGACTTTAGAGGATATGCTTCGTGCTTGTGTGTTGGAGCGAGGTGGCTCATGGGAGAGGTACCTGCCATTGGTGGAGTTTACGTATAACAACAGTTACCACAACAGCATTGGTATGGCTCCATATGAGGCCTTGCATGGTAGAAGGTGTCGTATACCTCTATGTTGGAATGAAAATGGTGATGTTATCCATTTGGGACCCAAATTAATCCAAGAAATGAATGAACAGGTTGCATTGATTCGTGAGAAAATGAAGATTGCTTAGGACCGACAGAAAAGTTACTATGACAATCAGCATAGGCCACTTGAGTTTCAAGTAGGAGATTGGGTATTTTTGAAGGTGACACCTATGAGGGGTGTTAGTCGTGTATTGAACAGCCAGAAACTTAACCCTAGGTATATCGGGCTATATCAGATTTTGGAACGGATCAGTGAGGTAGCTTATAGATTGAACCTTCCTCGATTCTTAACTAACATTCACGATGTGTTTCACGTTTCACAATTGAGGGCATATATTCCTTGTGATTCGATGATTGTGCCGGAAGATTCTATTGAGCTAAAAGAGGATTTGACGGTGGAAGTAGCACCTATCTGCATCGAAGAGTACCAGACTAAGCGGTTAAGAAACAAGGAGGTATCATTAGTGAAAGTGAAGTGGCAAAATTTAAATGGAATAACCTATACATGGGAGTTGGAATCAGACATGAGGCGGTTGCATCCTGATCTTTTCCAATAAGGTACATTGATTTCGGGGACGAAATCCTTTTTTAGGGGGAGTGGATGTAACATCCCAAATAATTAAGTTGAAAATCCTAGATTGGCAGAAAATATTAACAATTGTTCTCAAATCTATTTAAGATTTTTAGGAATTATTATTATAAATACAATTATAAATAATTAAACGTTATAGAATTAAACAAATCTATTTGAATGATTAATTATAAAGTTAAATGAGGTGTAGTTGGATGAAGATAAATTTGGAAGTTACTAATAAGGATTAAAAGTAAAAGTTTTAATTAAAACATTAATGGAAAAATATAAAAGAAATAGGGAAATGACCATTTTGCCTCTGGATCTTAAAATTTAATTTCACTTCCTTCTTCCTCACTGTCCACGCGAGCTTTCTTCTTCTTCTTCTCCCTCGCCATTGCCGAATGCTTTGTGCTTCTAATGGGAGGTCTGTTTTGCGTTGAAACTTCAAAGTAACTACGTTTCTGGGATTGTGACTTTGAGGTGAGCATTATGGACCCATCAAATTGGGTTATCTTTCTCCCCCTTCTCTTTTTCTCTCTAGCCGAATGGCCATGCATGGTGGAAGGAGGTCTTGTTTTTCATTCCTCAAGTGCATGTGAGCTTGAAAACGATAATTAGAATAATGAGAGTAGTATAACGTTAATGGGGTTGGCATTTCGACCTTCCTAGGTAGCGAAACGAACGTCGGAAGGTCGAGTGGCAAAGCGGGTGTTGGATTCTAAAGTAAGACCTTGAACCAAGCACCTAGAGGACGCAACCGACATCAAGAACAAATCGTCGAAGCTTAGAATCAAGGTAAGGGGGTGTTTGGGTTGTAATTAATTAGAATAGGAGTGTACGTTGGGTTCGAATTATTCAACTAAATATTGAAATGGTGAGAAAAGTTACTAAATGATAAATGTATGTGTATGAATATACGAATGTGGACTGAAGATAATTCATGGTAGATACTAAAGTAAAGTCTTTCGAATTGTGATAAGTTGATGTATATAGTGGCACTATGATGGTGGGGCTTGACAAGTTGGTCGCCCTTTTGATGATTGTGATTTGTTATTGATGGCCACTTGATATGTGATATGAGAATGTGATATATATGCATGATTATGTAGTGTAGGACGGCCGACGGTATGTATAGCCCCTCGTTTTCTGGCTCCTATGGTTTTTATGCCCAGTTGAGCTACCCAGTGGTCAAGTAGGACCCAGTGGTTGAGGTGGAGAGTCAAGCAGGACTCGGTGGACCAAGCAGGGTTCACGGGGTGTCAAGTAGGACCCCCAGCTGAAGGCCGATCCTTTAGTATCCGAATACTAGGCATCGAATTATATGAGAGTCAGTTGTGAGATTTCAATGAGGTTATTGATGATATGTGATGATGTGAATGTCTCTATCATATTTTTTGTTGTGATCTATACCTTGAGGATGTTGTAACTTATATGCAACTAAGAAACTGTATATGTGAATAGGCGATAAAGAGAAGTAGAGTTAATTGCTTACGGTTGAATAAGTGAACTAGTATTTGGAAGAACATTTAGTTAATCATGTATGTCCTTATTTAATTACCGTTCTAAATTAATTATTATTTACCAAACACTCACCCTTGTTGTGGTTTCTTTTAATTTAGTAACCAGTGACAGGGAAGAGGTTGATGCTCCGGAGGTGCGCCAAGCGGAGAATTGATGCCAAGATGTAAAGGAAATTATGAATTAAACGATGTGTAATGTGTAATGTGTTTTATGTATGTGATGTTATAATATGTTTCTTATGAATGTTGGATTCATCTAGAATATGGCAATGTAGTTGTGTTGTGATAGGGACAATGACAACTTGAGTCATGAATGAATGTGATAGGTAATGAGTTAGAATCTGTATGTTAATTGATGGGGATATAAACTCATGATGATGAAATAGTGAAGTGTTGATGGCTGTGTTAAATTTCATGAATTGGATATATATATATATATATTGGCATGAAACTTATATATGTACGTAAATGATGAATTACATGAGCTGGTCTTGTTTATTTTTGTGAAGATTTCTCATTGCCTTGATGATTAGAATGTGAACTATGTATGAATGGTTAGTGTTTAGATGATAAGCTTGACTAGGATGTAATTGATGAATTGAAATTTGAATTGTTGTGCATAAGTAATTGGAATCAATCTCAAATTCTTGCTTGAATGTATGTTGATGGGTAAATTAGGTCAATCAAGGCATGTAAAAGGGTTGAGCATGATGGATTGTGTGGAAACTTTAAGTTTCCTCGATTGTACTGCATAATTCGCTCAAGTGAGGTGGATTCTCGCTTAAGCGAGAGTGCTCTGTACGCGTAGTATGGCCACTGGCCCACTCTCGCTCAAGCGGATTCAGTCTCACTTGAGCGAGGGGCAGAGGAATTGATCCTGTGTTAGTTTCGCTTAAGCGGGGATCATTCCCGCTCAGGCGAAGCATGCCTGTACAGGGGAGGTAGGCACTGGATGATTTTCGCTCAAGCGGGTTTGCCTTTGCTCGAGCAAGAATCAGGCCAAGGGATTCTGTGTCTATTTCACTTGGGCGAATGTGACTCGCCCAAGCGAGGGAGGGGAGTTTAGGTACTTGAGTGATTTCGCCCAAGCGAGAGTGATTCGCTTAAGCGAGTGGCGATGGTGGTGCCACTGGACTGATTTCGCTTAAGCGAGAAAATTCTCGCTCAAGCGAAATAAGGACCTGATGCACACGGACGCTCTCGCTCAAGCGCGATTGTGACTCGCCTGGGAACGAAACATGGATCTCGCTCAAGCGAGTAGGAACTCGCTCGAGCAACTTTCACCGGATTCGCCTAAGCGAGTCAGGGCTTCGCTCAAGCTAGAAGCCCCTGACCTCATTTTCTTCTTTTGCTTCATTTAACCACTTTCATTTTTATTATTTGATTTATTTATTTTATTTCTATTTATAATTTATTATCTTAGGCCCCTTAAAATGGGAACGCATGACTATTTTCATTTTGATGGGTATAAATTTCCCTTTTGTGAAAAAGTTTCTCTATATTTTAATTAATCAGCACAACATTATGGGCTTATTCTAGTGTAATCGCTGAGTTAGTGTTTAATAATTAGGAGAGACGTTATACTAAGAATATAAAGTCTTGTTGTTTAATTCTAGACTGAGACTCTTTTCAGGAAAACTCAGATCCAAATGGTCTGGACCTTTTGTTGTGAATGAGGTTTTCCCTCATGGTGCAATTGAGTTGAAGGAACCAGCCACTGGAAGAACTTTTAAAATGAATGGCCAAAGACTCAAGCTCTACTTTGGAGGAGAGTTTTGATAGGTAGAAATCCTCTATGTTTTTACAGGCATCTTCTTAGGTGTCAAAGGTCAAGCTAGTGACCTTAAAGAAGCGCTTGAGGGAGGCAACCCTATATTATAATTGTCGTAGTTTGTGTTTAGTGTTTTAAAACAATAAAAGAAAACCACAAAGGTGTGAATAAAGTGTGATTAAAATTGTAAACATTTTGAATAAGGTTTGAGTGTATAAACTTTGAATTCTAGTGTACATACACACTTCACCAAAATAATAAAATTGTGGCCCAGGAGGTATGCGTACATACGTTCCAAACTGGGCGTTGTTACGCATAGTTAAATCAGCATTAGACCTCCTCTGGCGCTCAAGCGAGAACCTTCACATTTGAGTAAGCTCGGGGAGTCACAAGCGTGACTCTTTTGTTATGCCTTCGCACTTGAGCGCGACGTCTGGCCGTTTGAGTGAGCTCCTTTATAGCTTAGGTGAATTCAGTCCGCTTGAGCGAGTCATCTCTGGGTACCCTGGGCCAAATTAGTGCTTGAGTATGTGCCTTCACGCTCTAAGCGTGACCCCCTGTGCATGTATGAGCTTAAGATGGAGGATTTGGCGCTTGAGCGTATTGAGTGCGCGCTTGAGCGTGACCCTCCTTTGAACCTAATGCGCTTGAGCTTAAACCATCATGCTTTAAGGATGATTTTTGTTGTGGGCTCGTGACATCTTAGTATGATTGTACGCTTGGACGAGAAGTTTGGCGCTTGAGCGTGACACCTTGGTAATGCTTGTGCGCTTAAGCTAGACTTTATACGCCTGAGCGTGTGACCTTTAGGAAAGTTATTCACGCTTAAGTGAGTAATTGTACGCTTGTAGCGTGAGCGTGTTTCTTTGGGGAATGCTTGGAGCGCTTGAGCAAGACCTCTGTCCGCTTGAGCGAGCTCCCTAGTAGCTTGGACATGACTTTCATTGAATGCCTGGTGCTCAAGCGAGGATTAGTCACGCTTAAGCATGATCGTGGAAGTATCTCTATTGTTGTGCCCATGCGCTTGAGTGAGGAACTCCACGCTCTAAGCGTAACTCCTAGACCAACCTGGCGCTCTAAGCGTGACCCTTTCAAGCTGGAGCATGACCCTCCTGTGTATATTACTCGCTTAAGCGAATAATGGTATGCTTACAGCGTGATTCACACCTGTTGCCACCTATGTGCTTTAACTTGGGAGTATGTACGCCCAAGATACCTACGCGTACCTCACGCATTTGGTTCAACAGTATAAAAACCTTCTCAGCGTACAAACCCTAACTCTTTACATTGGAAACTTGGGTTTTGAAGAGGAAAAGGCACAATCTCTGGATTCCTTTGAAAGGTAACATCTTTTCACTTCTTCATTTTAGTTAATAGTTAGAATTCTTATATTTCAGTGTTTCAATTTCAAATTTCTTACATCCATCATATCTTTTCATCTCACTTTTTTATTTTGCTATGGTTATGTTGTTTATGCATTTGCACCCATTTAGGCTCTATAAATATCATCCTTGGCACCCACAATGTCCACGAGATTACAAAGACTTTTTAGAAAATCGGAAAGAGTGGCTGAAATGAAAAGTGTGAAGAAAACCCCAAAAGAGAAAGGAAAAGGGGTGCCTACTGTAAGCATTCCTGTTTCTCCACTACCTAAAAAGAGTAAAAGGTTTGAGGAGGAAAAGAACTCCAAGAGAAATGAGGATTTTGATGGGCATAGGTTTAGGGACTTCAAGGCTGTTTAAGAATATGAGAAAAATTCAAAAATAGCCGAGTAATAAGGGAAAGATCTCTGGTCCTTAATGAAGATAATTGCTCGGATATTGATGTAAAGGCTGCTATGTTTGAAAGGGGATGGCAGTATTTTAATGAGAACTTAGGCAATGGTTATCAAGAACTCACTAGGGAATTTTATGCCAATCTAAGGGCCAATTCTATTGAGGATAAGTTTCCTTTTTCTTCCTTCTTGAGAGGAGTCACCATTCCTCTATCTGGTCACATACTGAATAAGATTTTGAAAATACCTATCTTAGATGGTGAAGGATGTCACTACACTTGGAAAGTAGATATCTTTCATAGGGATGAAAATGAGAATCTTAGGAAAGAAATTTTATAGGAATGTTGTGAACAAGGAGCTGCATATATAACAAAAGTGAGTGGTGCACCAAAAAGTGTCAGGAAGAGTTGTTTGAATCATCTCCCCCTCTTATGGTGCCACTATGTCCTTTCATCCATGCAACCTGTGGCTCATGCTATTGAGGTTACCTTTAAGAGGTTGGTGTTGATTTACTGTTTAATGAGAGGCCTGTATGTTAACTTGGGTGAGTTAATATTGGAGAGGATGATGAAAGCCATTAAAAAAAATCTTCAACTGCCATATTACTCTGTTGTCACTTTGTTGGCCCAAAAGAATCAGGCTAGGTTGAATTATGAAGAATTGACAAAGGTGAAGCCTAAAAGGATTATGGACAAGTACTGGGTGATAGACCACATTGACCACTTTATGCCTCAACAGCCAAAGCGTCAGAGACAACCCAAACTAACATCTTTTGCACCACCACCCCCAACAGGTCCAGGTACTTCTTTTGACCTCTCCATGGTAATGCAAGAACTTCAGGTCATGAAGAAGATGAAACTATGAACCTATGATCTGGTCTTGAACCATGATCTGATGCTGAGGAAGATTGCCACTATATTAAATGTGGACTACACTGAAGAAATGGGAGTTCCACCTGACAGAGACTTATGGTTGGCTTCTATTGGGTTCACCATTCCCCCTGATGACACACCTTTAGGAACTAAATTTCCACCCCATCTTGAGCAAGACAATGATGAGCCTATGGATGAAGAAAATAAAGAAGAGGATGACTGATATTTTACTTTGCTTATATTTCTGTTATGTTATTTTTGGATTGTAATAACTTTATTATAGTATCTTTTCTTGAACAATGTATTCCCTTTTCAGTTGTAATGAAATTATATTTTCCCTGTTAAGTTATTGTTGTTATTCTTTTTTGATTTGTATTATCTAATTTATGCATGCCATCACTCACCAAATCCTTGCCATATAGGTAAAAAGGGAAGTAACCTATCCTCTCATCTTATTAATTTGTGAAATGTGTTAACTATGTTTGATTTAGAATCCATCTTAATTATTTAAATCTTACTGATTCTCAGGCATCTATTGGATAAATTAATTGATTCGCATTGCTTGATTCATGATCCTTGTTCATAACTATTTTAATCTTGTATTATTTGTATATTCACCATGCTAGTTAGCAATCTGAATTTATAATCTCGCATTAAGTTTGAGGACATGATTGGTTGATTATCTGTAATTTATTAGCTTTTGAGCCTTTATTAATTCTTTTCCAAGTGTGCCTACATTCTTGTTTAATGAGGTAGAATTTGCTTCAGTGCTTGCTAATGATTATATGTTTGCCAATTGGAAATGATGAAGGCCTTCTTTGTAAATTAGCCAGGGCCAAATTTAGCCATCCTAATCAATTTTAATTATCCTTTGACCTAATAATTATGTTTCAGCTTAAGACCCTTTCATTCTAATTATGTACCTAACTTTACAAGCCTATTTATCTGAGAAAAACCAAGTGAATTATCCCTGGATGTACCACTAATGAACTGCTGAGTCTTATCTTATTGCTAGGGACTAGCAAGTTCTAAGTTTGGGGATGAAGAGTGTGCCTAACAGCAATTAAAGGACACACTCTGAGCTTAATTATAGATGAGGATTTTGACATATGAAAGGAAGAATGACAAAAGTAAAAAGAAAAGTAAAAAATTAGCAAAGCAAGTATTACAAAGAAAAAGAAGAAAAATGGTATTGGAAAAAAATGAAATAAAGAAAGAAAGAGTCCAAAGGACTGAAAGAGAAGAAGGTACAAAGCACCACAAGTAATTGAATTATCCTTCATACTGAAAAAAAATATAAAAGCAAAAGAGCTGGTTAGTAGAGGCATTTAAGTTAAGATTGAGGCAAGGCATCAGTGGCACATCTTGTAACCCAGCATTGACTAGAAAAACAAAAATGGAGCTTGTAGCCTAACCCCATTACAAGCTTAAAAAGCCCTTACTCATTCAATTGTGCTAGCATATGTCATGATGTTTAGAACTGTTGCAAGCCTATGTTAATATGATAATTATGCAGGTGATAGTGCATGCAACTAACCTTATACATTGAGAGAAGAGTGAAATATTAATCCTTGTAAGGAAAGCATCACCAGCTTGTTCCCAAAGGAAGTGTGAGTAATTATATCTTCAGAATTTATGAGAAGAAAGCATGAAGGGTATTCAATAATTATGGCATGAATTAAGTTAAGGAAAGGTTGATTATCTTGAGTAAGTGCAATTGATTTAATTAATCTGAGTCCTTGCTTGAGGACAAGCAAGCTTTAAGTTTGGGGATGTGATAAGTCTTGAAAAGACTTAATAATTTTGTCTTTAATTTAACTTAATCCATCAATTATTGTTAAGTTTGGCATCACTATTTAATAAATTGTCATTATTTCTTGTTTTAATTATTTAATTCAAATATGTTTAAATTATGTAAGAAAATGGTTAAAAAGATAAGATAAGTATATAAAGAAATTTATTTATTGAAGAGATTCATTAACCTAGTGTACATAGCTAGAAGTTCAGCATACATACGCTAGGCATTTATTTTTTTGATGGTGCAGGATATCCACGATCACGCTTAAGCGTGAGGACATTTGTATAAAGCGAAGACACATGCACCTCACTCAAGTGAGAGGGCTACACGCTCAAGCGTGAGGTAACCATGCATTCATGTAAAAGGAAGAAAACGCAGCATGCAGCAAGGCACTCGATCACGCTCAAGTAGACCATAATCACGCTCAAGCGTGAATTCACTGCATTCTTCAATTCAACGTTCGTGCTTAAGCGTACTTCAATGATGCTCAAGCATGAAGTTTATAACACCCCTAGTTTTCTGTACTCGAATCCCGATGTGATCGTCATAATTAATAAAAATACGAGTAAATTTTTCACGTTTGAAAACATTTCCAAGACACCACCATGATCACACCAAGACCCAAATCACAGAAAACTAAAGAGTGAGATTATATAACCTAAAGCTGGATTGATAGATAATTTGCCCATAACGGTATACAAAAATAATAGAGTTTATAGCGGAAGAATATGTATACTGGGCACACGCCTAGTCCCATATATGACGATATGAGAAAAGGCTCAGCAAAGCATGCAATGGCACATCATGGCCTAATAAACAACCATCATCATTTTACATAATTATATAAGCATGCAATGCCTAAGATATAACTATATATATATATATATACATAAATACATTTATATATATTCGGGAATCTTCTCCCGACTATCTCAATCATCAATGAACATCATTCAATTTCAATCCCTCTAATACACATCAAACCATCTCTTACATTCTATATATATATATATATATCATTCATCAATTCAATGGAGTAACTTATACATACTCAAAATTTCTAAATCATCTATACAATCATATACAATTTATTCATTACACAAGAATCCATAAATGATGCCGGCCAAGGCACTTCCATCACCACTATTTACCTTCACGCAAGCTTTAATTGAAATCCGAACTCATCCCATGGTAACCTGCATCACAATGCTAAAAAGAAGACCACATGGGAGAGGAAGTTATACATTCAAAATGACGAATAATATATATATATTGTGATCATGTGTATATGCATACAACGTCATGTGTGCTCTGCTATCAAAATATTAAATTATCATTCATTCATTACCTCATTATCACAATAGGCATACAAGCCTCATGAATCGCAATTCATATCATAAATAAGCACAAGCACATACATAATTATATACACAATCACCAGCCACTTATCAACAAGGGCATTCATATTCATTATCATCATTAATCGTAAACAGTCACGCCCTTCATCACATTGGGCCGTAAATACAGATCGTCATATTCACATCATTTCGTTCATTCATATATTCTCTTACTTTTATGTGGTCTTCCATTATATTAACTTCTCATCTCATCAACACCAATATCATCATCTCAATCATCATCAATCATCATCATATTCTGGCATATCTCCATGCTATATGCAAATGCTCTTATGGCTAATGCATATGCACAATGGAATAATCAACAACAAATGCGGATCCGACTGTGGGAATTAACACCAAGTTGTGGGTCAAGCATAGGTGTGCTACTATGCCCCTACTGCAGTAGTAAAATGTGTACACATATCTCAAAGCATGTATGCATCTCGACAACATCTTTTACTGGTACCAAACCGCTATCGCCCATCTGTAGCACTAGTCACCCTGTGACTTGCGGATCAACAACATGGCCTCACTTGCCAAAAGTGCTACGGGCCTCTCCCGAACACACATCGAGAGAGCCGTGCCCCGTCGGACACCGAGGTAACTCGCTCACTATAGAGCCGCCCGCCCACTGGGCCTGCCACATAGGGTGCCTCGTCACCAAACTATGGACAGCTTCGTGACTCACGCACCGAGTCACAGGGGAAATCAACAATACGCTCGTGCACTGAGCCGCCCTCCCACTGGGCCTGCCTAGTGGAACCCCCTAATATTCCACATAGACAGCTATGATATGCCATGGATGCAATGCAATGCAAATCAAATGCAAGCTCACCCTGTGCATCCTAAATGCCACTCATCAATCTCCATCATCATAATCACCAACACCACCATATACACCATAGTGGATTTTATCTTTATTGGCTTTAGTCATTATTTTCAAGTCTTAATGTGGCATTTCCATCTCAACATTTTTCATATATATATTTCACATCATATACGCAAGTCAACACTTGCAATCAACCATAACGGCATTACAATAATCACATAATTACATACAAGCCCCTCAAGGCATGTCATTAATATAATTGGCACTCAATGGCCACAAACATCACTCATAGTAGTCCACACATGGTTATCAGAGGCATAGCAACAAACATAATATTAATCCATACATGTGGCAACAAAGTATTACAAATTACATATATATATCAACAATCATATTTTCCTCACACACATGCAAGTCAATTACTTGCACCCATCATAAAAGTATCATAATAATTCTCAATAATTATCAATTTGCCATTTTAATTAATTCAATACATATACATGGCAAGGCAAGCATGAGTATAGAACACATACAACAATCACCATCAAACTACTCATGCAATTTGAATATATAACTCCTCTCCTACCTCAAGGGAAGAGCCAAAACGATTCCAATGCTTCGAATGCTCCATCACATCACCCGGAATATGATCTACATACCATACATATACATACACATAATCAATAACCATCATAACTCTAAACATTTGTTAGCTTATCATAAAGCCCAACATCAAGTGCTAGACTTGGTAAACACCAAGCTATGTAATTGTATTAGGCTTCGGGAATTCCTTTCCCAAAGCCAAGATCCTCTAGATCTTAAAGGCTAACTACATCCCACATCATTTACTTCTCATCAAGATTCATAATATATCAATAGAGGGGAAGCATACATGTTTCCGTAACATAACATAGACATATACATAGCTTGCCATGGCCTTAAGTCATTCCCCAATCACCTCTAAGACAAATCACACATATACCCTTAGTGAATTCTCTTATTTTTCCATACTAAAAGGGATTTTGGGCAACAATGAGCCCATGATAATTTCAACATTGGGACATGAGGAAAGCTTACTTTTAGTCTTAAAAATAGTGGGACATGTCACATATATCACCTATTAGTCCCAATTTGATAACCATAAAAAGTTGGGTTCAAAACCCTCTTAAACTTGTATTTTTCAACACGCTGGGTTTGGTATTTTTCATCTAATGAGAGTTAGAAAACTCCAATTAAAGTGAGACCAATTCTCACACCTCCGTAACATAATTATCTACAACTTTCGTGAAGAACTCGGAGGCCAAAAATGTCATTAAGATCCCCAAACGGCCCAAAACCAACAAAGAATGCTTATCGGGCAATTCTGTCGTAGCTAATCGATTAGGCCAAGCACCTAATCGATTATACATGACTCAGAATGCTTATAATCGATTACAAATACATTTGTAATCGATTACACATGTCCCAGAATGACTCTAATCGATTAGGAACCCATTTGTAATCGATTACGCATGCCAGAATGCAGAAATTATGCAGAAAATGCATAATTTTGGGACTTCTAACCCCCCTAACTTTCTCATATCAACTCCAAATGCTACCAAATTTTAACCACAATAAATACACATCATTTGTGACGTGTGGCCACTGGCCTCACTCAAAAATTCCTTAAAATGAGGGACTTATGCACATAAATGCGTTTTACCCATTTAGAGGCACTTTTATGCAACTCAAGGGCCTATTCTCAATGGAATTGGTCCATTCCAATTCCTACAAGTCATAAACTACATATATGGGCTATTGGGACTAACCCAAGCCATCAAAATCACCTAAAACTCAATTTTACTCTATGAGTTCCTCCATCATGCATAAACCCCAAACTTATCACCAATACTATCACAATGGCTATCACATTCAATGCCAATCATCCACATAAATTCTCAATTCACAAAACATATACTTCATCCCCTCAAGAATGGTTCATTAACATGTACATGTTTCAACCTCTCATGGGTTATTCATCATCATATATACACATATATTATCATCAATAGCCAACAATTTACCATACATATCATTTCACTATAAACATGGCATATATCAAGGCCTACTTATTCATCAACTCAAGTATCTATTTCCTTAATCCATTATCAATGACTTGCAACCATTTTTAACATCATCATAAACATCAACAATCCAATTTAATTCTTCCAACCTCATTAATCAACACCAATGCTTCAAACATTCATCTCCTCATATAAAATCATTCTTAAGACATCAATAATCATCAAAATCACCTATTTAGCTAAGACCCCCAATTTATCATACTTAGGGTTTTCATCAAAACTCAATAACCATTTCTAATAACCACCAATCTCCATCATTAACAACACCCACACACATATTATCATGGGTTTTCACTAAAAATCCTTTTTCATGGCATTATTACTAATTTCCCCTAAATCCTAGGGTTAGGGTTTCATTAAAATCAAGCAATCACCACTAACAACCATCATCTTTCATTTCTAAACACCATATTTTCGTGTACCCCTTCATACCCATCCCGAAACACATATAAATCACACCCCACCTTAGGGTTTAACACAAAAATGGCTTCTAATTCATAACCCATACATATTTTACACTCTCCTAACAAATAAACTCATAACCAATGGTATAAGCTCAACAAAAATGGTGAGGAACTTACCCCAAGCCATGAAACAAGTGACCTTCCAAGAGAGGAAGGATGGGTGACAAAAATGAGAGGGAGAGAAGAGGAGATGAGCCAAGCTTTGCCTCCATGTCCATTACAAGCTTCATAAACCCAAGGAATCCTCTTGATTTTGGGTGAAAATGGCCATGGAAAAGGGGCACGGTTTGGGCAAGAAGAGAGGGGAAAGAAGATGAAGGAAGTGAAGAAGGGAGAGGGAGAAAGAAGCTGACGGGAAGTGAAGAGAAGTGGAGTAGATTTTGTTTTTAACTTAACCCTTCATAAATGCTTCTCCGCTTTATGACCAACAGGTTCTCTGTTCGGGCTCAATACAAAATCCAAAAATTATTCCGAATATAGATTCAGACTCTCCGTAATATTCTTTACTGCCCTGACCAATGGCATCTCAATCGGAGATACTTGGTCCGACACCCATATCTCAGTCGGGTCAGTTTTCAGCTTATCTGGTCTGCATAAATCACCCATAGTCCCAAAAAATCTTAATTCAATTATTTCTAATATGTTGGGACATTAAATAATACACAAATAATTTTCTAAACACTCAAGACCCATCAAATATTTATTTCTACTTAGTGGGTCCCACATTATCTGTTAAATCACCCGATTCCGGTAAATTTTAATTTACCGATAATTCATCTCTAATGTCTAATAAATTCTCCCATAATTATTCATCCATAAATAATTAATTATCTTCTTCCAATAAATTTATTTCCTTTAAAAAAATCCGGGATGTTACAATCCACCCCACCAAAAAGAAACTTCGTCCTCGAAGTTCAACGTCGGCATATATCGTAAGGCCATACTTCGGCCACACACCAATAGGGTTCAATGACACCACGAAATAATATCAGACTTCTCAAAGTCCGTCAAGACATGTTCATTATCACTTCATCATTCTTAACATAAAATTCCTACATCAAAGTGTGTGTCATATGTCATCGATCACAAATCACCCAATAGAGCTCACATGTTCATACTCAGTACGACCAGATAGGCTCAATACATTCACCATAAGCAGTTACAATCCCTACACCTGCCCGGCCTATGTGTTGCTGCATCCGACATACAGGAAGGCGTCCCAATCCCGTAGTGGTTACCACAAACACATAAAGTCGGCGCATAAGTGCATGTTGCCACGATGCCTATGGCATGTAAGGTCATATCTGGACCAGCACTTCGTATTCCCATGCTCACAGGGGTCACACTTATCCAAATAATACCAACTCACATGAGACTTAATGACAACTCGTATAAGTCTGTCACTCAACATGTTCATGTCACGTCATCATTAAATATAATTCGGCATCATTCGTGCCGTATAAATCATCAAATATCGATTACCATAACCATACATTGCTACATGGGTAATAATTTTCCAACCATCACAGGGTAATCACCCCACCATTGGACTTCATCCATTTGAAGTCATGGTCAAGCAACTTAGTAATCATCAGTTTATTTCAAACATTATCGGCTGTAATCCGATTCAAACCTGATCTATTCACCAAACTCACATCAAATATATGCTCCCAAGGTTAAAATAAGGTTCATACCCATGTAATAACTTTTCCACACTACTAATTTTCCTTCACATATCACAACCAAAGTCCATAAATTGGACATATGATTCACATCGTGTCACATCGGCATAGGGTTTCTATCACCAATTTAATCCCTTTCAAAATGAAAAGAGAGGTATCTACAGGATTAAACTCCATTTACCAGCTCATGTTCACACCTATCATCTCTATATCACATCATAATCCATAATTAATCCAATGATCATAATCCCAAGGGCACACAATTTAGCCCAAGGTCACTTCATAAAATCATATACCATAATCAATTCCAATTATACCCCAAATTCAACATTATTATTCATCAATCATCAGGGGTTACATTCATTCATTCGTATTCCATCACATATCAGCTCTAGCTTCAACAACGTATTTCAAAATTAATTTTGTTATGGCTCAGCCATTCATAAGGCTCGACCAATCAATAGACTTAGGAAGTCTAAGGGTTACCTAGCACCCATTGTGGAGTTCCCACATACCACACAACATCATTAGATATGGCTCACAAAAACAACATAGAGCCTAGACCTCCATAAGGTCCAATTAAATTAATTCTCTACAACAATTGATCATACAAGATAATACCAAGTCAATCTAGGTTATCACACCTAGTGGGTCAAAATCAAATCAATTGCTCACTCGGTTTTACAAACACCCAAAAACCGATACACAACTCCAATCTAACACGTATCCGATTTCGCATTTAATCGCCTATCACACATTCAAACTCCCAATATAGGGGAATACAACAAATCACTTGTATCATAAGACATATAGGGTTCTTGTGCCAAAGGATATAAAATCCATCCTTCACAAATTGCATAACAAATCATTTAAATTTGAAATACCCACACTAGGGAATTCTTTCAATATCACTCCTTCAATCAGCTCAAGCACATGAAGTGCTTATACTTAACAAACATACTTTGGCCATGAGCCATAAGCATGAATTACATAAGAAACTCAATCAAATTAATTCAATTTCAATATATGCATTTCATGGTCTCAACAACCATGGTCTACTACCATATCCATTCACCTTTATTACTTCCTATCCGTAATCGACATACGAAATAGGTCCATCATTAAATCAATACATAACTAACATATCATATCCATGATTACACATGGTACAAATTCATCATCATATCAATTCATATCTCATATTTTATATTCATCAACTCTAATATTTCATTTCCACGATCACATTTAATCATGGATCCATCATTAAATCAATTTGCATTTTATATATCAACATCAATGCACAATAATAATATATTCGTCATTTGAAGGTAATAGGGTAAGGAACTTGGCCGGTCTTACACAATAAATACATCAATCACATATCAAGGAAATTCATTCACTTATATTCAATCTCATAATCCATTCATGATCATCAATGAGCAACTAGGCTCCACATGTACATCATACAACCTCAATGAAAAAGGGTATACTCCCATAGTTAACAACCATATCGTATGAATCACAATCTCATAAAAATCCTCATTGAGCATCAAACCCGACTCAACATTAATGCTTTACAAGAATTCCTCAATAAGCAAGTAGGCCCTTATAATCAATTCATGATCCTTAGACAACTAATCATTTATAAGTCCATATAGGGCAATCAATACTCAAACATGTCATCATGCTCGAGATAATCATCATCCTTAAATATATACAAAACAACCATATTCCAATAACGAACATCTCGCCCCAAAGATCACCATAAGTATCTCACCATTGAGCAATCATGCTCCAATCATCCATGATATCAAATCCTCACAGAGCATCCATGCTCTGGTAGTAACCAATAACTCCAATTCAGAGCAAAATATGCTCTGATACCAGATTATAACACCCCTAGTTTTCTGTACTCGAATCCCGATGTGATCGTCATAATTAATAAAAATACGAGTAAATTTTTCACGTTTGAAAACATTTCCAAGACACCACCATGATCACACCAAGACCCAAATCACAGAAAACTAAAGAGTGAGATTATATAACCTAAAGCTGGATTGATAGATAATTTGCCCATAACGGTATACAAAAATAATAGAGTTTATAGCGGAAGAATATGTATACTGGGCACACGCCTAGTCCCATATATGACGATATGAGAAAAGGCTCGGCAAAGCATGCAATGGCACATCATGGCCTAATAAACAACCATCATCATTTTACATAATTATATAAGCATGCAATGCCTAAGATATAACTATATATATATATATATATACATAAATACATTTATATATATTCGGGAATCTTCTCCCGACTATCTCAATCATCAATGAACATCATTCAATTTCAATCCCTCTAATACACATCAAACCATCTCTTACATTCTATATATATATATATATCATTCATCAATTCAATGGAGTAACTTATACATACTCAAAATTTCTAAATCATCTATACAATCATATACAATTTATTCATTACACAAGAATCCATAAATGATGCCGGCCAAGGCACTTCCGTCACCACTATTTACCTTCACCCAAGCTTTAATTGAAATCCGAACTCATCCCATGGTAACCTGCATCAGAATGCTAAAAAGAAGACCACATGGGAGAGGAAGTTATACATTCAAAATGACGAATAATATATATATATTGTGATCATGTGTATATGCATACAACGTCATGTGTGCTCTGCTATCAAAATATTAAATTATCATTCATTCATTACCTCATTATCACAATAGGCATACAAGCCTCATGAATCGCAATTCATATCATAAATAAGCACAAGCACATACATAATCATATACACAATCACCAGCCACTTATCAACAAGGGCATTCATATTCATTATCATCATTAATCGTAAACAGTCACGCCCTTCATCACATTGGGCCGTAAATACAGATCGTCATATTCACATCATTTCGTTCATTCATATATTCTCTTACTTTTATGTGGTCTTCCATTATATTAACTTCTCATCTCATCAACACCAATATCATCATCTCAATCATCATCAATCATCATCATATTCTGGCATATCTCCATGCTATATGCAAATGCTCTTATGGCTAATGCATATGCACAATGGAATAATCAACAACAAATGCAGATCCGACTGTGGGAATTAACACCAAGTTGTGGGTCAAGCATAGGTGTGCTACTATGCCCCTACTGCAGTAGTAAAATGTGTACACATATCTCAAAGCATGTATGCATCTCGACAACATCTTTTACTGGTACCAAACCGATATCGCCCATCTGTAGCACTAGTCACCCTGTGACTTGCGGATCAACAACATGGCCTCACTTGCCAAAAGTGCTACGGGCCTCTCCCGAACACACATCGAGAGAGCCGTGCCCCGTCGGACACCGAGGTAACTCACTCACTATAGAGCCGCCCGCCCACTGGGCCTGCCACATAGGGTGCCTCGTCACCAAACTATGGACAGCTTCGTGACTCACGCACCGAGTCACAAGGGAAATCAACAATACGCTCGTGCACTGAGCCGCCCTCCCACTGGGCCTGCCTAGTGGAACCCCCTAATATTCCACATAGACAGCTATGATATGCCATGGATGCAATGCAATGCAAATCAAATGCAAGCTCACCCTGTGCATCCTAAATGCCACTCATCAATCTCCATCATCATAATCACCAACACCACCATATACACCATAGTGGATTTTATCTTTATTGGCTTTAGTCATTATTTTCAAGTCTTAATGTGGCATTTCCATCTCAACATTTTTCATATATATATTTCACATCATATACGCAAGTCAACACTTGCAATCAACCATAACGGCATTACAATAATCATATAATTACATACAAGCCCCTCAAGGCATGTCATTCATATAATTGGCACTCAATGGCCACAAACATCACTCATAGTAGTCCACACATGGTTATCAGAGGCATAGCAACAAACATAATATTAATCCATACATGTGGCAACAAAGTATTACAAATTACATATATATATCAACAATCATATTTTCCTCACACACATACTTGCACCCATCATAAAAGTATCATAATAATTCTTAATAATTATCAATTTGCCATTTTAATTAATTCAATACATATACATGGCAAGGCAAGCATGAGTATAGAACACATACAACAATCACCATCAAACTACTCATGCAATTTGAATATATAACTCCTCTCCTACCTCAAGGGAAGAGCCAAAACGATTCCAATGCTTCGAATGCTCCATCACATCACCCGGAATATGATCTACATACCATACATATACATACACATAATCAATAACCATCATAACTCTAAACATTTGTTAGCTTATCATAAAGCCCAACATCAAGTGCTAGACTTGGTAAACACCAAGCTATGTAATTGTATTAGGCTTCGGGAATTCCTTTCCCAAAGCCAAGATCCTCTAGATCTTAAAGGCTAACTACATCCCACATCATTTACTTCTCATCAAGATTCATAATATATCAATAGAGGGGAAGCATACATGTTTCCGTAACA
The DNA here is from genome assembly GCA_037962975.1 of Clitoria ternatea. Taxonomy (NCBI): domain Eukaryota; kingdom Viridiplantae; phylum Streptophyta; class Magnoliopsida; order Fabales; family Fabaceae; genus Clitoria; species Clitoria ternatea. The sequence goes on along the minus strand of CM075672.1, from coordinate 33,418,317 downwards.
TAACATAGACATATACATAGCTTGCCATGGCCTTAAGTCATTCCTCAATCACCTCTAAGACAAATCACACATATACCCTTAGTGAATTCTCTTATTTTTCCATACTAAAAGGGATTTTGGGCAACAATGAGCCCATGATAATTTCAACATTGGGACATGAGGAAAGCTTACTTTTAGTCTTAAAAATAGTGGGACATGTCACAAATATCACCTATTAGTCCCAATTTGATAACCATAAAAAGTTGGGTTCAAAACCCTCTTAAACTTGTATTTTTCAACGCGCTGGGTTTGGTATTTTTCATCTAATGAGAGTTAGAAAACTCCAATTAAAGTGAGACCAATTCTCACACCTCCGTAACATAATTATCTACAACTTTCGTGAAGAACTCGGAGGCCAAAAATGTCATTAAGATCCCCAAACGGCCCAAAAACAACAAAGAATGCTTATCGGGCAATTCTGTCGTAGCTAATCGATTAGGCCAAGCACCTAATCGATTATACATGACTCAGAATGCTTATAATCGATTACAAATACATTTGTAATCGATTACACATGTCCCAGAATGACTCTAATCGATTAGGAACCCATTTGTAATCGATTACGCATGCCAGAATGCAGAAATTATGCAGAAAATGCATAATTTTGGGACTTCTAACCCCCCTAACTTTCTCATATCAACTCCAAATGCTACCAAATTTTAACCACAATAAATACACATCATTTGTGACGTGTGGCCACTGGCCTCATTCAAAAATTCCTTAAAATGAGGGACTTATGCACATAAATGTGTTTTACCCATTTAGAGGCACTTTTATGCAACTCAAGGGCCTATTCTCAATGGAATTGGCCCATTCCAATTCCTACAAATCATAAACTACATATATGGGCTATTGGGACTAACCCAAGCCATCAAAATCACCTAAAACTCAATTTTACTCTATGAGTTCCTCCATCATGCATAAACCCCAAACTTATCACCAATACTATCACAATGGCTATCACATTCAATGCCAATCATCCACATAAATTCTCAATTCACAAAACATATACTTCATCCCCTCAAGAATGGTTCATTAACATGTACATGTTTCAACCTCTCATGGGTTATTCATCATCATATATACACATATATTATCATCAATAGCCAACAATTTACCATACATATCATTTCACTATAAACATGGCATATATCAAGGCCTACTTATTCATCAACTCAAGTATCTATTTCCTTAATCCATTATCAATGACTTGCAACCATTTTTAACATCATCATAAACATCAACAATCCAATTTAATTCTTCCAACCTCATTAATCAACACCAATGCTTCAAACATTCATCTCCTCATATAAAATCATTCTTAAGACATCAATAATCATCAAAATCACCTATTTAGCTAAGACCCCCAATTTATCATACTTAGGGTTTTCATCAAAACTCAATAACCATTTCTAATAACCACCAATCTCCATCATTAACAACACCCACATACATATTATCATGGGTTTTCACTAAAAATCCTTTTTCATGGCATTATTACTAATTTCCCCCAAATCCTAGGGTTAGGGTTTCATTAAAATCAAGCAATCACCACTAACAACCATCATCTTTCATTTCTAAACACCATATTTTCGTGTACCCCTTCATACCCATCCCGAAACACATATAAATCACACCCCACCTTAGGGTTTAACACAAAAATGGCTTCTAATTCATAACCCATACATATTTTACACTCTCCTAACAAATAAACTCATAACCAATGGTATAAGCTCAACAAAAATGGTGAGGAACTTACCCCAAGCCATGAAACAAGTGACCTTCCAAGAGAGGAAGGATGGGTGACGAAAATGAGAGGGAGAGAAGAGGAGATGAGCCAAGCTTTGCCTCCATGTCCATTACAAGCTTCATAAACCCAAGGAATCCTCTTGATTTTGGGTGAAAATGGCCATGGAAAAGGGGCACGGTTTGGGCAAGAAGAGAGGGGAAAGAAGATGAAGGAAGTGAAGAAGGGAGAGGGAGAAAGAAGCTGACGGGAAGTGAAGAGAAGTGGAGGAGATTTTGTTTTTAACTTAACCCTTCATAAATGCTTCTCCGCTTTATGACCAACAGGTTCTCTGTTCGGGCTCAATACAAAATCCAAAAATTATTCCGAATATAGATTCAGACTCTCCGTAATATTCTTTACTGCCCTGACCAATGGCATCTCAATCGGAGATACTTGGTCCGACACCCATATCTCAGTCGGGTCAGTTTTCAGCTTATCTGGTCTGCATAAATCACCCATAGTCCCAAAAAATCTTAATTCAATTATTTCTAATATGTTGGGACATTAAATAATACACAAATAATTTTCTAAACACTCAAGACCCATCAAATATTTATTTCCACTTAGTGGGTCCCACATTATCTGTTAAATCACCCGATTCCGGTAAATTTTAATTTACCGATAATTCATCTCTAATGTCTAATAAATTCTCCCATAATTATTCATCCATAAATAATTAATTATCTTCTTCCAATAAATTTATTTCCTTTAAAAAAATCCGGGATGTTACAAAGTTCATTTGCCCAGTGTTTCATTCTCCTTCAACATGAAGTGCTGTTGTAGTTCCCATTTATTATTTTATATCAGTTGCTGCTTATTTTGTATTTTAGTAACTTAAGTATTATATGTAATTAGTTTAGCTATTTTAATTATTAATTAAGTTTCCTTTGTAATTAATTAGAGTTAGTTAGTTAGTTAGTTTTAAGTTATCTATATATAGTGCTACTTACTCTGTAATAAAGAACGACGACAAGGGGAACACACAAAAGTAATAGGACGATTCATTTTCTCATTTCTAATCTCTCTCTAATTCTTTTCTCTCTTAAACTTTCTTGTCCATGTCTCTTTACATTCCTTCGACTGAATCCATTCCCATGGGTTTCTAAACCCCTAGGTTTGGGATTGCTGAAGCTTCTGATGGAATCTTGAAGCTGCATTGAGGAAATTATCTTCTGAAGCAAGAGGAGAACAAGCTGAAAAGTGGATCTACTCTGTTGAATTAACAAATTCAGATCCAATGTAGAATCTCACTAGTGAGAATCATGGTTGAGGCTTAGGTAACTTCTGGCTTCCTAACTAATTCAGGCCTAGTAAGTAGGTGAATAGTTAGGGTTCAATCCCCAATTTTGTATTAGATTTCTCTGTCACTGAACACCTAAGGGATTAGGGTTTAATGCTTAGGAATTAGTGTTAATTACCTAAGGAATTAGGGAATAACCAACTGTGAATTGTCCTCTTACATCTGAAGCTTGATTGAACCTCAATTGCATGTTTCCTAATGAAGTTGTAAGTTGAAGTAATCCTAACCTATCTTCCATTAATCACATTTCATCTCTTATATTTTTTCTGGAAATACAAAAATATAGAAAGTATAAAAACAACAAAAATAGAATGAATTCTTCACTACGTTGTTCTGGTTCAGCTTGTGCTAGTCCAAGATTGTGGTAATTACCTCAATCCCTGTGGGCTGATCAAATATATTATAAATTTAATGATTAGTGCGCTTGCCAAAAGAATATAAATCCTCTAAGAGTTACACACCAAGTTAATGGCTCAGGATTTATGCATCAATTATGTGGTATAATGTTACCTAATGAGAAGTGGTAAAACTTTGCGAGCATGATTTACATTCTAAGACTATCAGTCCATGTCACCTAGGATCCTTTTAGTTGTAATGTACTTTTTGTTTTGGTGCAACGTTGTGCTAATTCACATTTTCTTAATTCCAATAATCCTCTAATTATGATATGGTTGTTGAAATTTATGGAAACTAGAGTGCATTCAAGGGCTTATGGACTTTTCATTTTTCTTTCATTTTAGGATGGTACGTACCAAAATTGTTCCCTCTCAATACTCAACCTGCAAAGATAAAGCGAAAAGAGCCTAAACATCAGACCAGCCTCCAAAGCAGCCACCCTAAAACCACTTTAGAGATAAAGAAAAGGAAAATAGATATGAAGAAATCAAAAATTAGAATTTTATACTAGAGAGGAAAGTGGATCTCAAGGAGTGGGTACTATGATGAATTTTTGGAGGGCCTCTTGTGTCGAAATTGGTGTAAGGTCACCAACCTATTGCTAAACATGACCCAAAAGTCATAAAGAAGTTTTATGTCAATGCTTAGCCCACGGAAGGATTTGGTAACATGAAGTCGATGGTTTGAGGCCGATGGATCTCTTATGATCAAGACACCATTAGCGTATTTCTGGATCACCCATTGGAGTTACCTGCGGGGATGTATATGACTATAGGGATCAACGTCAAAGATGTTATATTTACAGTACAACAGATGTGGCCAGTGAACTAGGCCTTCACGACCGCTCCTTTCAACTTGGTCACAATGGCCACCCACTCCACGTATTATGCAAGGACATGAAGACCCTTACGCAAGTGTGGATGTCTTTTCTGCTAGCCAATTTTGTTCCTCTTGGCCATGTTTCTAATCCGAATATGCCTGGATATCATTTATTGTATTGCATTTTACAACCTAACCTAACTGTTGATGTCACCTAGATTATGTTAAATGAGATATATAAATTTTTCATCATGGAGGTGAACGTGACTCTATCTGGTCACAAGGTCAAGGACAATCTTGGCTTTCCCACCTTGATTACTGCCCTTTGTGCAACAAATAGAGTGGAGGTTCATCATTTTGTGTCGATCCACCCCACTATTGATAAAAGGTTCATTGAACAAAACTGTATAAACCCATCTGAGCACCACATGGAAGACCAACCATAGTCAACACCACCTTCATATCCTACACAACATTAGTCATCCACCTCCGGCGCCATGGAATCCCGTATTTTTGAGGAGCTGTCTCATCTCCAGATTTCCATGGAGAATATGCAGCTGCAATAGAGTTCCAACCACTGAGGTCTTCTTTATTTACATCATGGGTTATATCATGGCATTCTAAAGGGGCAGTTTAACCCTTAGATGGACTCGGCCTAGTTTGCTTCTTATTTGTCATGGCCTGGGGATAGGCCCATTTTTCCTGGAGGGGGTGGAGCAGCTAGAGCTGGCACTTATGAAGCGAGAGGACCAATGAGTAGCACCACCATCACCACCAACAGATATGCATGATGAGGAGTTTTAGACTGAGTGAGACCAAGTCATGAGAGAAGATTATGTTTGCATTACCCTACCTTCATGAACCATTTTTATCATTTATATTTTACTGTTCAGCTTTATAGTTTGTGATTTTAGTTTTGTGGTAGTAGCTCATTAGTTTACTGGTTTTAGTAGTTCAATAGTTTACTGGTTTGAAAGTTACGACTCTGCTTATCATGGTTGTTTTGGTTTTAGTTTCGTTGAACTATATGGATTTTGGCGTACTTTTACTTTATATATCATGTTTCTTTCTGCAGTATAATATCATTACTTTTCCTTTGATAAATAATGTTTCTATGTCGTGTACATATGGTTAGTTGATAAAACTTTTTAATAATACAGTAATCTTTTTTAGAAACTTAAATTTAAACCTTTTTGACAAATACTTTTTGGAAATCAACATGCTTGAACTGGGTTGTAAATGAATCAAATCAGTAAGTGTTTGAGGTTAACAACTAGATTATTTTTGAAAAAGGAAACACAGTGGTTGAATCCCTAATTCAATTAAAGCTAGGATGTTTATACATGTAGTGAATAGGACAAATAATTGAACTTTTGACTGATAGGATCAAGGAATTGGACCTATTGAACTAGGTGAGAAGAGTGAAACTTTAAACAGTGAGAGTTTAATTAATTGTTGTTCGGTCATTTTTGCTCAATTTTTTATCTGTTGGCATCACATAGAGAACATGGGAAGGATTAAGGCAACTTTGTGTAGTAGTTATAAGAACAACTTAGATCCAAAAAGCCAACCTATTCATAATATGATCACATTTTTTATAACCCATTTGAGCTGAAATTTTGTTCAAATCACCTTGACTTTAACCCTAAAAGTATGTATTAAATAATTTGTACCTTTGTTGCATGCTTAAAAGATAAAAGAGCATAGGTGCATATTTTATAAATGGGTTGAAAGTTGGCTAGTTTGGGGATTAGTTGAAATAATGTGTATTAGATGATGATCCAGTATTTTAGAAATATAATTTATCATTAAAAAGAAAAAGGAAAAGAAGCATATATACATATATAAAAAAAGAAAAGAAAATAGGCAATGTATAGATCATTAGTTAATTAAGGGATGTCAGGGTTCTTGAATGCACGCCTAAAGAAGAATGCTTGAGAATGTTGAAATGTAGTTATGTTGTTTTCTCTTTTAAACTGTACATTTTTATTCAAAGAAAAACCAATATTTTTTTGAAGCCCAACCCCATTACAACCTTTTGAAGACCTTATAATCTATGTTATCTATGTGTTTACAAATTGATTGGAAATGACAGGTAATTTTGACTTGTACATAATCAATAAAGTTGAGCGAAACACTCACCCGTGAGGGTTTGAGAGAATAATTCCTTGTTCCTTCAGTTCATTATTGATAAGTCTTGAAAAGACTTAATTATTATTCCTTTTATTGGAATTAAATCGTTGTGTAAGTGATTAGTTTAGCATTATTATTCAATTAATTGATTATAATTTATAAATTATGTAAATATTGCAAAAGTGTTTTATTTATAGAAGAAAATGGTTAAAAACATTAATAAATTAAGAGTTTATTAATTTAATAAGCAGCCAACATACAAATGCTAGGCAATTAGTGGATTTTTGGTGCAGGAACAGGGCGTACTCGAGAGAAGATGACAAATCCGAGTGAGAATTTGTAAATCCGACTAAAAGGAGTCCACAAGACCGACTGGGCGAGACTTCAAAGGGTTGACCGAAAGGAATTAACGAAAAGCTGACTGCAAAGACTTCCAAGATACCGACTCTAAAAGAGAACAAGGAACCGATTGAAAATAAAAAGAAGAACCCGAGCGTCCATTTCAGAAATGCTGATTGAAAAGACAATTCGCTCGGGCGAGGGTCAAAGTTCGCTCAAGCGTGATCTCAAAACATCATTCATTTGCCCAAGCTTCGCCATAGCGCTTAAGCGAGAAAACAACACTACAGTGCAAATCCGAACTCGCTCAAGCGAGAGTTTAAACCAGCTCAAGCGAGAACCCAGTTTGCTGAAGCATAGAGGCAGTAACTTAAACATTGTTCCTTTCCTCCAACAACACACTCGACACCGATGTAGTTTCATGCTGCTGTCTCTCCTACTGCACCTTAGTAACTTAAGTAGTGAGCTGTTATTAGCTGGCGCTATGCTGTGACTAGCTAAGGATGAGCTGGAATCTGTTAGGAGCTGATCTGTAATTAGTTAATTATTCTGTATGCTATGTAATTAGTTAGTTTAGACGTTAACTTAAGTTCTCTATGTTATCAGTTAAGTTAGTTAGTTAGGTAGAAACATATATCTAGGTTGTACATATTCTGTAAAAAAACACACGCGAACACGACATAAAAAAACAGAGGACAACATTCATTAAACACTTCGAACATCTCACTACACATTTTTCTCTCTCTAAATCCTCTCCTCCATGACGTTCCACAATCCTTCGATGGAACCGAAGTCAATGGAGTTCTAAATCCCTAAGGTTGGGATTGCGAAGGTTAGCAATGGAGTTTTGAAGCTGTGAGCAAGGAGATCGACTTCTAGATCCAGAGGCGAACAAGCTGAGGAGTGGAGTAGAATTACTGGATTGACAAATCCAGAACTGATGAAGAACTTCGCTAGTGAGGAATCATGGTTGAAGCTTAGGTAACTTCCATCTTTCTAACTAGTTCAGGCCTAATTAATGTAGGTGAATAGTTAGAGTTCAACCTCCAATTTCGCATTAGATTCTTAGGTTAATTGAGCACTTAAGGAATTAAGGTTCATTGCTTAAGGATTAGTGTTTTTCACCTAAGGAATTAGGGAATAACCATAAGCGGATTGTCCTCTAGATTGTGAAGTTCGATTATACTTCAATTGCATGTTTCTTGAGGAAATTGTGAGCCGAAGCAATCCTGACCTGCTTTCTTTTAATCACTTTTCACATTTCACCTTAACTCTGTTTCTGAAAATACAAAAACAACTAGAAAACATTAAAATCATACAAACCAAATGAACTACCTATATTTTGTGTTGGTTCAGCTTGTACTCGTCTAAGATTGTGGTAATTACCACACAATCCCTGTGAGACGATCAAATATATTACAATTTTAACGACTGGTGCGCTTGCCATAAGTATAAATCCGAGAGTCATATTTTGTTTTACTAAGATTTTCACCACCAAGTTAATGGCTCGGGATTTTAGCATCAAGTTAATGGCGCCGTTGCCGGGGATTGTTGAGTAATATCAACAATCCTTGGACCGGTACTAGACTGAACCGTTTTACTTTTGTTTGCATTTAATATGTAGTTTCACTTTTTTTTTAGTAGTAGTAGTTTGTTATTTTCGTATAGATTTAGTCATAGCTGTGAATTATTCTTTTGTATGACATTTGTTGTATGCAGTCAAGGAGTAGAGGAGAGCCTTTCTTCTTTGATCCTGACATAGACTTGTTAGAACGTAGACTAAGAAAAGAGAAAAAGCAAAAAGAAGAAAAAGAAATGGAACAGAGGAGAGTTACATTAGGTGACTACTCCAGGCGACTGAAGAAGGATCGTAATCTAGCATCCTTAGGCCACCAATTTCAGCAAATAATTTTGAACTTAAACCAGCTTTACTGCAGTTGGTAAGAAATGAACAGTTCGGAGGAAGTGAGGTTGAGGATCCAAATTTACATCTAGCAACCTTCCTCCAAATCTGTGACACAGTAAAAATGAATGGAGTCCCTGACGAGGCAATCCGACTGAGATTGTTTCCGTTTTCTGTAAGGGAACGAGCAAAAGCCTGGTTGCAGAGTCAACCGAGAGGCAGTATTTCAACTTGGGAGGACTTGCAATGAAAATTTTTGATTAAATATTTTCCTCCCTCTAAATATGCAAAGTTACGCAATGAAATCACATGTTTCCAACAAAGAGAAGGTGAGTCTTTGATGGAAGCATGGGATCGGTATAAAGAGAGTTTGAGGAGATGTCCTCATCATCAGATTTTTGATGTGCAACAGGTAACTATTTTCTATAATGGTGTCAGGCCAGCTACCAGGGTCCTGATTGATGCCTCAACTGGAGGTTCATTAACAACAAAAACTGTAGAAGAAGCCATAGAGCTGATTGACGTTATGGCTTCTAATGAATGTTTGATTAGTGAGAGGAGCCAAGTCCCTAAGAGAGGGATATTAGAATTAGAAGCACAAGATGCTTATCTGGCTCAGAGTAAACTGATGACTCAGGCTTTGGAGAAACTAAGCATACAGATTTCAGAACTCCAAAAGCCGAGTCAAGTTTCTATGATCAGTTGTGACTTTTGTGGTGGAGACCATGAGAATGGATTGTGTGATCCAAATGTACCTTCCGAGCAAGTGAATTATATGGGGCAGTAACAATATCAAATGAATTATCCTTCTAATTCCTTTAATCCTAATTACAGGAATCACCCCAATTTTTCCTGGCAGAAAGGTCCACATCTGAATCAGAACATCCCACCAAATCAACCCACAAATAGACCACAATAACCTTCTCACACCTCTGTTAAAGAAAAATCCAAACTTGAGAATGTACTTTCTCAGTTTATTCAGGCCACTCAGGCCAGTTTTAAGAATCAAGAAGCGTCCATAAGAAATCTAGAAAATCAAGTCGGACAGCTTTCTAAACAATTAGCTGAGAGGCAAGTAGGAAATTTCTCTAGAGATACCAAGGTAAATCCAAGGGAACATTGCAAGGCTATAATTACTAGGAGTGGAAAAATTATTTCTCCATCTTCGAGTCAGGAAATAAGTTCAGAAAAAGAAAAAGAAAAGGAAATAATACAAGAAACCGAGCAGGATAATAATGAAGCAGGAAATAAAAATGAAACAGAAAAAGAAAAAGAAAATAAAGTCCATCAAAAGAAAAAGAAAAAGTTTGATCTGATTCTGGAGGAAGCTTCTAAGTTGACTCCTGAAAAACTGAGGAATGCTCCATTTCCACACAGGTTTAAAAAGCAAATAGAGGAGTAGAAGTTTGCTAGGTTCTTAGAGGTTTTCAAGAAACTTCACATCAATATCCCTTTTGCCGAGGCATTGCAGGAGATGCCTTCCTATGCAAAATTTTTGAAAGAATTATTATCTAAGAAGAGGAAGCTTAAGGGGGATGAAATGATTACTCTCACTCAAGAGTGCAGTGCAATCATTCAAAAGAAACTTCCCCAAAAGCTAAAGGATCCTGGATCTTTTACAATACCGTGTGCAATTGGGGATATTCATGTAGGAAGTGCTCTTTGTGACCTAGGAGCTAGTATAAATCTGATGCCTCTATCTTTAATGAAAAAATTGGGAATTAATGACTTGCAACCGACTCGCATGTCCTTGCAGTTGGCTGACAGGTCCATTAAATATCCCCAAGGGATGCTGGAAGACTTGTTAGTTAAAGTAGATAAATTTATCTTCCCAGCAGATTTCATAGTGTTGGATATGGAAGCTGACCGAGAGATCCCTTTAATCTTAGGTAGACCCTTCCTAGCTACAGGTAGAGCATTAATTGATGTAGAAAAAGGTGAACTCATGCTGAGAGTTCAAGAGGAGCAGGTAACCTTTAATGTCTTCAATTCCATGAAACATCCGACTGAAAGGATGGATTGCTTAATGATTGAAGAAATTAAAAGCTACCAGACTCCAATGCTTTTAAAAACTGAGGAAGAGGCCTTACAAACTTTTTTAGAGGATGACTTTGACTCCGAGACTGAGGAGTTAAATGACTCTCACTCGGAAATACTGAGCCTACTGTAAGTATTAGAAGTAGGTGATTTTGAAAAAGAAAAGAAAAATAATTTGAAAATTACTGAAGCTGAGAAAGGAAAGGAATTTTCTGAAGAAAAATGTGATTTAAAACCTTTACCTTCTCATCTGAAATATGTTTTCCTGAGAGAGGACGAAACACATCCTGTCATTATTAATTCCGACTTAAACGATGAGGATGTGGATAAATTAATAGGGGTTTTAAAGGCACATGAATCTGCGATTGGCTGGAATATTTCTGACTTGAAGGGAATCAGTCCATCATTTTGTATGCATAAAATTTTGATGGAAGATGACTATTCCCCTGTAGTCCAGCCACAACGTAGATTGAACCCAATAATGAAAGAGGCAGTCAGGAAAGAGGTGGTCAAGCTTCTTGATGCAGGAATCATTTATCCTATCTCGGACAGCGCTTGGATCAGTCTAGTCCAAGTGGTGCCCAAGAAAGGAGGAATGACAACCGTTAAAAATGAAAAAGGTGAAGTCATTGCTACTAGACCGACTACAGGATAGAGAATGTGTATAGATTATAGAATGTTGAATGACTTCACTCGGAAAGACCACTTTCCCTTGCCATTCGTTGACCAAATGCTTGAGAGGCTGTCAGGTCATGAGTACTACTATTTCCTTGATGGTTACTCGGGTTATAACCAAATTGTGGTTGACCCAAAAGATCAAGAGAAGACAGCTTTCACATGTCCATACAGAATATTTGCTTACAGGCGCATGCCGTTCGGGTTGTGCAATGCTCCAGCAACCTTTCAAAGGTGTATGCTTGCCATTTTTGGGGACATGGTGGAGAAATTCATTGAAGTATTCATGGACGATTTCTCTGTTTTTGGTAATAGTTTCGATTCATGCCTCAGCAACCTATCTAAGGTGTTGGTGAGATGCCAAGAAACTAACCTCGTCCTTAACTGGGAAAAATACCATTTTATGGTTAAGGGAGGGATAGTCCTTGGCCACAAAATCTCTACTGAGGGCATTCAAGTGGACCGAGCCAAGATAGAAATTATTGAAAAACTCCCTCCTCCAATCAACGTGAAAGGAGTGAGGAGTTTTCTAGGATGTGCTGGCTTTTATAGAAGGTTCATTAGAGATTTCTCAAAAATAGCTAAGCCTTTGACTGACTTGCTTGTAAAAGATCATGTGTTTGCGTTTAACGAAAACTGTGTCAAGGCTTTTGAAAAATTGAAACAAAGTCTGATTTCAGCTCCGATCCTTGCAGCACCTGATTAGTCTTTACCGTTTGAATTAATGTGTGATGCACGTGATTTTGTAGTCGGAGCTGTGCTGGGTTAGAAAATAGGAAAATTGACTCATGTAATTTATTATGCTAATAAAGTGTTGAACGAAAATCAAATACATTACACCACTACTGAAAAAGAAATGCTTGCTGTGGTGTTTGCATTTGATAAATTTCATGCTTACTTGATTGGGGCCAAGGTCATTGTATATACAGACCACTCGACAATCAAGTATTTACTAGCTAAGAAAGAATCCAAGCCGAGACTGATCAGGTGGGTTCTGTTACTCTAAGAGTTTGACTTAGAAATACGAGATAAAAAGGGAGTAGAGAACTCAGTTACCGACCAACTGTCTCGTCTGGAAGGAGAGTCAGATTCGATTTTAATTAAAGAAGAATTTCCAGACGAGAAGTTGATGGCAATTATCACTGGGCCATGGTATGCTGATATGGCCAACTTCAAAAGTGCTTCGGTGGTACCTGATGGCTGGACATCCCAAATGAGAAAAAAATTCTTTCATGATAGTAAAAACTTCCTTTGGGATGATCCATTTCTGTTTAAAATAGGAGTAGATGGAGTGATCAGGCGATGTGTGCCTGAATCTGAGCAAGAAAGGCTCTTGTGGAATTGCCACGACTCCTATTATTAAGGTCATCATGGTGCCTCCAGTACTTCAGCAAAGGTTTTACAGAGTGGCTTTTATTGGCCAACTATCTTTCAAGATGCTAAGGAGTATGTCAAAAGGTATGATAAATGTCAAAGGAGCGGAGGTCTCTCTGCTAAAGCTGGCATGCCTTTGACAAACATCTTAATTGTGGAATTATTTGACATCTGGGGTATTGACTTTATGGGACCATTTCTAAAGTCGTTCTCCAACAAATATATACTGGTTGCTGTAGACTATGTCTCTAAATGGGTGGAGGCAATCCTGACCAGAACCAATGATGCACATATGGTGCTTAGGTTCATAAAGAAAAATATTTTCTCTAGGTTTGGAGTTCCGAGAGTACTTATTAGTGATAGGGGTTCATATTTTTGTAATAAAATAATGGAAAAAGCCCTGCATCACTATGAGGTGTTACATAAGATATCCACTCCTTACCATCCACAAACTTGTGGACAAGTCGAGCTGTCAAATAGAGAAATCAAAAGAATCTTAGAGAAAGTGGTCGGGAAATCTAGAAAAGATTGGTCGGTAAAATTAGATGATGCATTGTGGGCCTACCGAACAGCCTGCAAGACTCTGATTGGCATGTCCCCGTATCAATTAGTTTACGGTAAGGCTTGCCATCTCCCTGTGGAGTTGGAATACAAAGCGTGGTGGGCCACAAAGCTATTAAACATGGACTGTGACCAATCCCAGGAGGAAAGAGTTTTGAAACTCCATGAATTAGAGGAGTTCCGACTCAACGCTTATCAAAGTGCCTCCACTTATAAGGAGAAAACAAAGAAGTGGCACGATAAGCAAATTAATAAGAAAGAGTTTCAGAAGGATGATCAAGTGTTATTATTCAATTCCCGACTGAGACTCTTCCCTGGAAAACTTAGATCGAAGTGGTCGGGGCCTTTTACTGTAAATGAAGTTTTTCCTCATGGTGCAGTTGAGCTAAAAGACCCGACTACCGATCGGATTTTTAAGGTAAATGGCCAGCGACTCAAACTCTACTTTGGAGGAGAGTTTGATAGGCAGAAAACCTCCTTGTTACTACAGGCATCCTCTTAGATGCAATAAGGTCAAACTAGTGACCTTAAAGAAGCGCTCTAGGGAGGCAGCCCTATGTTCCGATTATTTTGTTTTGAACTTTGAGTCGGAATGAATAAAAAGAAAACTAAAAATTTAGTGAATAAAGTTTGTGAAGTTTGAAGAAGGAAGTCCGAGCTTGATTCTTCTATTTTCGCTCAGGCAAAGCACTTGTAGCTTAGGCGAGACGCTGCTGATTGTTGTTTCGCACTTAAGCAAAAATTTACTGAGTTTGAGTGAGAATAGTACACTCGGATAACTGTTACTTATTCTTAACCCTTCTTCCCGACTGAACTTCACTCGTCATTTTTCAATAAAAAGGAAGACTTTAATAAAGGATTTATGATCGTTGATTTAATAAACGGGTCAGATGGTGAAGGGCGACTTATTCCAGTCGGCCTTTTATCACTCGGATTCCTCACTCATCACAATCAGTTTTGTATCCATTAGTCTCCTATTCATTTAGTATATTTTCTTGTCAGTCTTGTATTCATTTGGTTTTTCATCCACTTGGTATAACTTGTACTCATCTATCCCACTCAACTTTCATTCATTCGGTCACTCTATTTCACTCGCTTTTCATTTACTCGGTCATTCATTCTTCCATTCGTCACTTTTTCACCAGATTTTGATTCACTCATTATTTCATGAATGCTGTGTCTTCCGTTTTTCTTTTGCGTTCACTCAGTATTTCCAGCACCCAGTTTCCTCTATCGTCGTTCTTTTATCCACTCAGTTTTTCTTCTTCTTCTTCTCATTTTTATTCACCCATTCAATGAATCATGCTTTCGGGTTCTTTCACTCGTTTTTCCATTTTTTGACCACTCGTTGTTTGTTCATTCATTTTTTTTTTCATTTCTACCCGGTATACTCCACTCGGTATTCATTTACTTGTTGTTTCATTCCACTTACTTTCTTTCTCGGTTTTCTCATGCTGTATTTTCCTTCTTCATTCACTCATTTTTCATTTGTGATTGTCACATTCGTATTTCCAGTACTCAGTTTCCTGTTAGTTAGTTTTTCATTCACCCGGTGTTCGCATCACTCGGTTTTTCATTGTTTCCATCTCATACAATTCTATCACTCTTTCATTTCTTCGACCGGTTCCTTTCTCGATGTTATTCATTCGGTAGTTTGTTATTCATTTTTCCATTTATTCTTCCACTGGCTTGTGCATTTACTCATCTCCTTCATCCAGTCAGTATAGCTTTCACTCATCCCATTGACTCGGAATCTCTTCATCGATCGGTGCATCCTTCACTCATCTCCTTCACTCGGAATATTTTTATTTGTCAATTCATATCAATTTTCATTTATTATTCCATTCACTCTTCCACTCGGTCACTCATTCTTTTTCGTTCCTCACCTGTCCATCAGTCTTTCATTACCGCACTCTATTTTTATCTATTCATTCTTTCATTTGTTGTTTCGTTCATTTGGCGTTGCCCATTTCATTTTTTCCGCTTGTCTTTTATTCATCGACCTTTCTACTTACTCACTCCTTCTTTGCACTTTTTGCTTGCTCACTCTTCCACTTATCCTTTACCACTCAGTATCTTCTTTATCACTCGGTATCCTTCTTCATTTTCACTCGGTGTTTTTCCTTTGCAGCTTTTCATTTATTGCCTCACGTTCGATCACTCAGTTTTCATTCATTCATTCGTTCACTTTAATTCACTCGTCCTTTATTTACTCATTCATTCTCCCACTCATTCTTCTATACACTCTTCCAATCATCTTATATCTCTTCATACTCTTTCATTCACTCGGACTTATTTTTCCTTATTATTTCTCCCACCCGTTTTTCTGTCCACTCGGAATCCTGTATTTATTCACGTATTGTTTTTCCATTTGTTCTTCCACTAACTCTTTCATTTACTTATTGCTTTTATTCACTCGTTTATTCTCATCATTTGTTCATTCGCCCATTCTTTCTTATCGTTTGATCATTTATTCATCTTCCACTTTCTTATGTCCACTTGGCATCTCTTCTCACTCTTACTCGATCTTCTGCCTATTCAGTATGTGAGCCCAGTATATGAGTATCTTAAATTTAAATAATAAAAAAAAATTAAATAAATAAATAATAAATAACAATAATATATATATTATAATAATAATGAAGCAATACATAAAGCTGGAACATATTTACGCGTTTCTTGGAAAGTGAAGTCAACAGTATAAAAACCTTTCAGCTTCCAAACCCTAAGTACCTATGCTGAACTTGGGCTGAAGATGAAAAGACACTTTCTGGTTTCTAAGAAAGGTTGTTTATCAGCATTCTTTTAACATTAACCATGAAAAGAAGATCACAAAGACTCCTGCAAAAATCTAGACCAAATTTTGCAGAAGAAAGTGTGAAAAGAAAGCAAATAGATAACGAAAGGGAAGTGGTAACCATAAGTATATCTGATTCTTCTGAACATGTACCCAGTCAAAGTCAAACTAAAAGGAATGTATCTCCTCTGCTTCAAAGGAATGCATCCCCTGCAGTTGAAGGAAAAGAATCGCCAGAAGTTGAAAGTGTTAAGGTTGCTGAAGACTGTGCTATAAAGTTTAAAACCAGAGACCCCGAACGTCCCAGGCAATCTGTAGGAGCCGGTTCTTCTTCTTCTGACATTTTTATGGTGTTGCAGGAATTACAAGTCATGAAGAAGATGCAACTTGGAATTTATGATTGGGTCTTGAACCACGATCTCATGCTCAGACAGATTGCCACGAAACTGAGGGTTGATCACACAGCAGAAATGGGAGCCCCACCTGATAGAGATGCGTGGTTAGCTTCCATTGGATTCACGATTCCCTCAGAGGACGTATCCCGAGCAGCTGATTCTCCACCTTCTTCCCAACAGGACAAAGACGATGAAGATCAAGATGCATAAGCAGTTGCTACATGTTTTTTTATGATGTTTTTATGTAATTAATTTGACATTATTGTAACTGTTTTCTGAACAATGAATTCACTTTTATTTTAATTGTTTAATGAAATTTCTTTCCTTGTTAAATTTGTTTGTTTTATTCGATTTTTCGTATGTATTGGTAAAATCCATGCGTCCCAATCCGACTACGTGTTTCCCATCCACAGCCACTCAGGTAAAAAAGGGAAGTATCTTTCCGACTCGTTCCTTAATTAATATTCTGACTCATTAATTGCTAAATTATGTTTATTGTTTCTTTTAATCCATCTTAATAATTTAAAAGTTACTGATTCTTAAGCTTAGTCAGATAAATTAATTGATCGGTTTTGTTTAACTCATCATATCTGCCCCTAACTATTTTTCATCATTAATTAAATTATGTACTCGGCATGCTAGTTAGCAATCTGAATGTATGATCTTACATTAAGTTTGGGGACATGACTGGCTGATTAACTGTTACATTCGTAGCTTTTAAGCCTGTTTTATTCTTTTCCGAGTGAACTTGCATGCTAGTTAGTGAGACAGAATTTGCTTCAGTACTTGCTAATTGTTTGTATGCCAACCAATCGAAAATCATGAAGGCCTTCTTTGTTAATTCAGCCAGGGCCAAAAAAATAGCCTTCCTAATATATTTAATTATCCTTTGACCCAAAAATTTGAGCCTGAGACCCTTTTATTCTGTTTATTCACCCAACGTTACAAGCCCATATATCTAGAAAAACCTGACTAAGTTACCCCTGGATGTTCCACTGGTGAGTTGCTCGGTTCTTACTTATTGCTAGGGACTAGCAAGTTCTAAGTTTGGGGATGAAGAGTGTGCCTAACAGCAATTAAGGGCACACTCCGACCTTAATTATGGGTGAGTATCTTGACAAATGAAAGGAAGAAAGGCAAAGCCGAAAGAAAAATGAACAAAGTCAGAAAGAGGAAAAGGGTGCAAAGCTCTGATTGAAAAAATATATACCGATTAAAAATATGATCAGGAAAAAGATGGAAAAGAAGAAAAGAAAAGGAAAAGTCCGAAGAACTGAAAGAAAAAGAAGGTGCAAAGCACCAAAAGTGTTAAGTTAACATTCACTCGGAAAATAATGGAGCTTTCTAAGGAAGAGGCAGTTAAGCTAAAAATTGAGTCAAGGCATCAGTGGATACATCCTGTAACCTGACATTCACTCAGAAAACAATAATTGAGCCTGTAGCCCAGCCTCATTATAAGCTTAAAAAGCCCTTACTGATCTGATTGTGTTGGCATATGGCATGACGTGTAGAACTGTTGTAAGCCTATGTTTATCTAACAAGTATGTAGGTGATGAGTGCAATTTATTCACCCTATACACCGAGAGAAGAGTTAAACACCGACCAGAGAGGAAAGCATCAGCAGCTTGTCTCCCAAATGAGGTGTAAGTTATTATACTTTTAGAAATTGCGAGAAGAAAGCATGATCGGTATTCAATAATTATAGCATGAACTAAGTTAAGGAAAGGTTGATTGTGTTAGATAACAACTTGTTAGTTAATTAATCTGAATAATTGCTTGAGGACAAGCAAAGTTTTAAGTTTGGGGATGTGATAAGTCTTGAAAAGACTTAATTATTCTGCCTTTTATTGGAATTAAATCGTTGTGTAAGTGATTAGTTTAGCATTATTCTTCAATTAATTGATAATAATTTATAAATTATGTAAATATTGCAAAAGTGTTTTATTTATAGAAGAAAATGGTTAAAAACATTAATAAATTAAGAGTTTATTAATTTAATAAGCAGCCAGCATACAAATGCTAGGCAATTAGTTGATTTTTGGTGCAGGAACAGGGCGTACTCGAGAGAAAAGGACAAATTTGAGTGAGAATTTGTAAATCCGACTGAAAGGAGTCCACAAGACCGACTGGGCGGTTGACCGAAAGGAATTAACGAAAAGCTGACTGCAAAGACTTCCAAGATACCGATTCCAAAAGAGAACAAGGAACCGATTGAAAATAAAAAGAAGAACCCGAGCGTCCATTTCAGAAATGCTGATTGAAAAGACAATTCGCTCGGGCGAGGGTCAAAGTTCGCTCAAGCGTGACCTCAAAAAATCATTCATTCGCCCAAGCTTCGCCATAGCGCTTAAGCGAGAAAACAACACTACAGTGCAAATCTGAACTTGCTCAAGCGAGAGTTTAAACCAGCTCAAGCGAGAACCTAGTTTGCTGAAGCATAGAGGCAGTAACTTAAACATTGTTCCTTTCCTCCAACAACACACTCGACACCGATGTAGTTTCATGCTGCTATCTCTCCTACTGCACCTTAGTAACTTAAGTAGTGAGCTGTTATTAGCTGGCGCTGTGCTGTGACTAGCTAAGGATGAGCTTGAATCTGTTAGGAGCTAATCTGTAATTAGTTAATTATTCTGTAAGTTATGTAATTAGTTAGTTTAGACGTTAACTTAAGTTCTCTAAGTTATCAGTTAAGTTAGTTAGTTAGGTAGAAACATATATATAGGTTGTACATATTCTGTAAAAAAACACGCGCGAACACGACATAACAGAACAGAGGACAATATTCATTAAACACTTCAAACATCTCACTACACATTTTTCTCTCTCTAAATCCTCTCCTCCATGACATTCCACAATCCTTCGATGGAACCGAAGTCAATGGAGTTCTAAATCCCTAAGGTTGGGATTGCGAAGGTTAGCAATGGAGTTTTGAAGCTGTGAGCAAGGAGATCGACTTCTAGATCCAGAGGCGAACAAGCTGAGGAGTGGAGCAGAATTGCTGGATTGACAAATCCAGAACTGATGAAGAACTTCGCTAGTGAGGAATCATGGTTGAAGCTTAGGTAACTTCCAGCTTTCTAACTAGTTCAGGCCTAATCAATTTAGGTGAATAGTTAGAGTTCAACCTCCAATTTCGCATTAGATTCTTAGGTTAATTGAGCAATTAAGGAATTAAGGTTCGTTGCTTAAGGATTAGTGTTTTTCACCTAAGGAATTAGGGAATAACCATAAGTGGATTGTCCTCTAGATTGTGAAGTTCGATTATACTTCAATTGCATGTTTCTTGAGGAAATTGTGAGCCGAAGCAATCCTGACCTGCTTTCTTTTAATCACTTTTCACATTTCACCTTAACTCTGTTTCTGAAAATACAAAAACAACTAGAAAACATTAAAATCATAAAAACTGAATGAACTACCTGTATTTCGTGTTGGTTCAGCTTGTACTCGTCTAAGATTATGGTAATTACCACACAATCCCTGTGAGACGATCAAATATATTACAATTTTAACGACTGGTGCGCTTGCCATAAGTATAAATCCGAGAGTCATATTTTGTTTTACTAAGATTTTCACCACCAAGTTAATGGCTCGGGATTTTAGCATCAATTATTGCAATTAATTGTTTTGGGCATTGCTTGCATTTGTATTCAATTTTATTTGATTAAGGAGGCATCATGTGTTTAAGCTAAACTTTAACTTGTATGAAGGTTATTTTTCTTCCTTGAACCATGTGATTGATTTTTGAACAACCTTATTTTAGCCTTGTTGATTAGGATTTATTTAATTTCTTAGGGACAAGCAAGATTCTAGGTTATGGAGAGTTGATAAATGTCCATCGTAATGAAATTTTGATGATGAATATGGATACTATTAGCATAATTACGTTTATTTAGATATTAATCATGTTGTAACTATGTACATTTTGTATTTGAATGAGTGTTCCTAGGTTTTGTTAAATCCAAAAGTAATTAATCCTATTTTTTGTGTAAATTATAGGCAATCAAGGATAGCATGAAGAAAAGGATGATAAAAAGTTGGAAAATCAAGAGGAAAACACTTTGGATAGATAAAAATACATTGAAGAAGACTCTCGCTTGAGCGAGGCCTTCTTTCACTTAAATGAGAGTTTAATAGAGAAAGAAGTCCACACTAAAGAATCCTCGCTGAAGCCAGCATATTTTGGCTCAAGCGAAAATATCCCAGAGAAGAAAAGTCCAGATAAAAGAGTCTTTCTCTTGAGCGAGACCACGAAGACGGAGACAAAATGGGATTTTGTAACATCTCGGATTCTTGCGCAAACACCTAGACCCTAATCTCGCTTGAGCATGCTTCATTGTGTATTTTTGTGGAAAATGTGAGGCTTTGGCCTTTGTTATGGCATGTTTATATTAGGTGACAATTGTAACGTTTGGGCTTCGGCCAACTCTGTGGTACAATTTTGTGTATATGGCTTCACAGGAAACGATTATAAATTATGGAAAACTATTTGATTTTGAGAACTATGACAAGGATAAAAAAATAATATTAGTGATAATAAATGATAAATAAAATTGGAGTAGCATGATTACGTCAAAAGACATGAAATTAATTTCGGAACGTCTGCGTGTCATACCGACACTTTATATTTGGGCTCAAAATTGGGCGCCAAATATTTGGTAGGCCATGGGTAACAGGGAAGGTTATAAAGTCAAACCTATTTATCAAAATCTGTTGTCTAAATAATTCTCCTTAGATCCATAAAAACTCAAGTTTGTTTTCTGTAGTTTCGTCCATTTTTGGTGTAGAAAATTCTTTGCATGCTTTGTTGTTTTCAACATAACTTTGTCTCCCAATGTTAGAAATGAACGCTTCTTGTCCCTAAATTTCTTTAATGAAATTATCTACAATTCTTGTGAAGAACTCGGGGTCTAATTCTTATCCAATCACTTCCAGTTTTTGATTCTTCACGTTGTTTCCCGAATTCATGTGGTAGTTGAACCTCCTTTCATATTTTAATCGTAACTTTCTCTACCGTTATCGAAATCGAGTGATTCCTATCCCATAACTTTCATAATAAAATCCTTAACTCTTATGAACACACCAAAATCTAATTTCACACCAATAATTCCTAGTTTGAATTCTTTCTTGTTATCCCTAAATTCACACATAGCTTGGGCAGTATTTAGTATTTTGGCTATAACTTTTGCTATGGTTATCAGAATTGGGTAATCTTTAGTTTGTTGGAAATAGAAGAAAGCATCTACAATTTTCATGTTGACCATTTTACCAAGTTCACATCAGAGCTCAATTGTAATTTCATGCCCATGAAGATACAAATTTAACAAGCTCTATATGTCACCATGTAGGTTTCTTTACTGCATGCAGCACTATAGTTTGACACCTCAACTTCCAGCCATTTCAGGAGAAAGGTTTTCAGAAGATGAAAAGTTTTAGGGAAAAAACAAGAGTTTTCAAGAGAGGTTCAAAAAGAGAGAGAGAAATTTCATAGAGAGAAATGAGAAGTTGTAGAGAGGGTTTTCGAAAAAGTGAAAAGACAAGTAAGAGCAAAAAGCATTTATAGACAATGTGGCATAATAGAGGGAAAAGCAATTTTCAGAAAACAGTTATGTTTCAAGAAATAAAAGAGTACCACGTGCTATAAAAGAAATTAAATGAATATTTAAAAGAATTTAAAGGGGGTACAGACTCTGCCTCTCAGTTTAACAGAGAATGAAATGAAGAAAAATTGTAAGTTATAAAGCATGTAGACTATAAACTT
The DNA here is from genome assembly GCA_037962975.1 of Clitoria ternatea. NCBI lineage: Eukaryota > Viridiplantae > Streptophyta > Magnoliopsida > Fabales > Fabaceae > Clitoria > Clitoria ternatea. The sequence goes on along the minus strand of CM075672.1, from coordinate 33,396,002 downwards.
ACAGAGACCTCAACCAATCAACATTACGCATGTTCAAACTATACTTGATAAACATAAACCTTGCTTCTGCTTGGGCTTAGTGAGAATATCTACCCATTGGTGGTCTGTATCCTTATGCTGCAGATCCAGAATGCCTTTCTGAACATAGTCACGTATGAAGTGATACTTCACTTCAATATGCTTTGCCTTTGAGTGTTGGATTAGATTCTTTAAAAGGTTCATAGCACTAGTGTTGTCATAGAACACTGGAATTTCTTCTTCCTTGATTGAATAATCCTCTAGCTGGTACTTCATCCATAGAAGTTGTGAACAACAGCTAGATGTAGACAGATATTATGCTTCAGCTATAGAGAGAGTGATATCCATCACTTGTGCTTTTTTTTATCTGTTTTATCACTTACAAAGTCTGTATCAAAGAAACCACAAAGAGAGAAAGAGTTTGTTCTTTTATAGAACAACCCAAGGTTAGTGGTACCCATAAGATACCTTAGAATTCTCTTCACTGTAGACAGGTGTGAATCCTTGGGGTCTGCTTGATATCTTGTGTACACACACACTTAACATTATATCTAGTCTGTTAGAAGTTAAATACAACAGTGATCTAATCATTCCTCTATATAGAGTCTGATCAACTGAAGTACCAGATTCATCTTTACTTATAGTGCAATTTGGAAGCATTGGAGTACTCATAGGTTTGGCATCATCCATTTTAAACTTTATGAGTAATTCTTTGGTGTACTTTTATTGATGAATAAAATTTTCACCAACAGTCTGTTAAATCTACAGACCAAGAAAGAATTTGAGTTTGCCCATCATGCTTATCTCAAATTCAGCCTGTATAGTTTTTGCAAAATCTTTGCATAGACTTTCTTTTGTAGCACCAAAGACAATGTCATCTACATAAATTTGTACTATAATAAAGTGTTTATCTAAATCTTTTCTAAATAAAGTTGTATCAACCTTTCCTCTAGTAAAGCCTTTTGATTTGAGAAAAGAACTGAGTCAATCATACCAAGCTCTTGGTGTTTGTTTCAGACCATATAGTGTTTTACTAAGTTTAAAGACATGATTTTCTAGTGATTTGTCTTCAAACCCAAGAGGTTATTTTACAAAAACTTCTTCTTCAACAAAACCATTTAGAAAAGCACTTTTAACATCCATTTGATATAATTTGATTCCTTCAAAAGCAGCAAAGGCAAGTAAAATCCTTATAGTTTCAAGTTTAGCTACAGGAGCAAAGGTTTCAATAAAGTCTATACCTTCTTTTTTATTGTAACCTTGTGCCACAAGCCTTGCCTTATTCCTTATGACTTTTCCATCTTCATCCAGTTTGTTTCTGAACACCCATCTTATTCTAATGATGCTCTTATTCTTTGGTCTTAGAACCAGGGTCTAGACTTTGTTTCTTTCAAACTGGTTTAATTTTTCTTGCATGGAAATGATCTAACCTGGATCCTCCAAAGCTTTCTTAATGGTCTTAGGTTTAAAGCCTGAAACCAGTGCCATTGATAATTGGTTTTGGATCCTTGATCTGGTTTGGACTCCTTCAGTTTGATCTCCAATGATAAGGTCTGAAGGATGATAAGCCTTGAATTTTCAATCTCTTGGTTTCTCCTCTTCAGATGCTGTCTATTGATCTGATTCTTGTTATTGAGGAGTAACAGAATTGAAGGTTCAAGTTGTTCTTCTGATTGCATGATACCCGCATCATCACCATCTAGATCTGCCAATTTCTTGTCAGCCTTTATTAGATCATCAAATCTTACGTGCATTGATTCCTCAATGGTTTGAGTCCTTGTATTGAAGACTTTGTAAGATTTTGATGTATTTGAATAGCCCATGAAAGTACCTTTATCACAATTTGAGTCAAACTTTCCAAGTTAATCTCTTATGTTTAGGATATAACATGTGCATCCAAATAGGTGAAAATATGAAATATTGGGTTTTCTTCCCTTCCACAATTCATAGGGAGTTTGATTTAGTATTGGTTTGATAAAGCTTTATTCTGGATATAACAAGAAGTGCTTACAGCTTTGGCCTAAAAATATTTTGGCAAATCATTTTCATAAAATATAGTTCTAGCCATCTCCAACAGACTTCTATTTTTCCTTTCCACAGCACCATTCTGTTGAAGTATTCTTAGAGAATAGAATGTGTGAGAGATGCAAGTTTTTCCACAGCACCATTCCTCTCCATTTTTCTTCTTCTTCAGAAGTCTGTGGAATCTTTTAGTCACAAGGGCCAATTCTTCATTAGTGTCCTCCTCCTCTTCATCAGTTGCAAGGTCTGAGCTAGTTGATTCTTCAACTCTTGGCTCCTTGCTTCTTCTAGGAGTCTCTTCAGACTTTAGAGCAATGTTCTTAGAGGATGAGGGCTTGGACATTTCCTTTTAGCTAAGCTTCAACTCATTAACTCTTAAAACACGAAGGAGTTCATCTAGAGTAAGAGTGTTGAGTTCTTTAGCTTCCTCTAATGTAGCACACTTCACATCAAACTTTTCTGGTAGACAACCCAGAATTTTTACGTTGATGTCTTCAGTTGAGGGGGTGGATCTCAGTGCTTTAAGCTCGTTGAAGAGAGTCTGGAACCTTCCAAACATCTAGTCTACAGACTCATGGTCTTCTATCTTGAAGTTATCGTACTTCTTAGTCACAAGAATTTTCTTGGACCTCTTAACATTAGAAGTACCTTCATAGCTGTGCTAAAGAGCATCCCAGATTTCCTTTGTTGTTTTGTAGCTGTACACCTTATTATGTTCTGATTAACTTAAAGCACATATCAAAAGGTATCTAGCTTTAGCATTTAACTCCATCTTCTTGGTGTCTGTAGTAGACCATTTATTTTCAGGGGTTATGATTATTCCCTATAGTTCATACTGAGTATACTTGATGAACATTTTCACCCTGTGTTTCTAGTAAGAATAATCTTCACCAAAGAAGACAGGTGGTCTATTTGATGATGCTCCTTCTGGAATGAGCTAATCTTGAGAAGTTGAGGCCATGGATCTTGTACCTTTTTACTCGTGAGAGTAATCAACCCAAAAGGACAAGCTCTGATACAATTAATGGTATAGAGTTAGACTTAGAAGGTGGTTGAATAAGTCTTAAACTCCTTTTTCTAAAAAATTTACAAACCACTTTAGCGAAATATACAATTTTAACAGACTGGAGATAGGAGCAAAGAAGCACACAGTGGAATTTATCCTAGTTCACTTCCAACTCAGAAGGTACGTCCAGTCGCTTCAGACCGAAGGATTTTTCACTATTGTAAAATGCCTTTACAATCTGCACTAGCTTAGTGCAATAGTATTCTTGACTCAAACCACTTCTGGCTTAAACCCAATTATTCTTGACACTAGCAACTCCTGGCTATAAACCCAAGTATTCTTCCAAAAGCCTCTTCAAGGCACAGTGTTTCCCAACACTAATAAATTCTGGCAACATACTAGAATGTACAAAGTGATAGAAGAGAAAGTGTTTAAAGTTATAATCAAATAACTTAGCGTACAAAGATATGAATGATTATAGGGTACACTGAGCTACAAACTACTATAAGTCACGGTCTGCACTAAGCAAAACTACAAAGAGGACTTATGTAGTGAATACAAAAACTTAGAAACTTTAAGAAAAAGTCTTTCACCAAGAGAGTATTCAAGTATGAGAATGAACAGCGTGACTCCGTAACTATCTTGAATTCTGAAGTTTCTTGTATTTATAGTTCTTCTAAAAAATATTTGTTAGTTAGCTTCGAAGGATGTTGGTCTCTTGAGGATTACACTGTCAGTAAGTGCAGACACATGCTTCAAAGAAGTTTCCTTATCTGGGAACCTTCGAATGTCTTTAGCAAAAGATCCTTTTTGCTTATGTACTTTAGGAAAGTGATAGGTGTTTAGTTTGCATTAGTTTTAGGGTCCTTCTATCATCATTTTTAGTTTATTTGTGTTAGTTTTTCCCTTGATCCCATTAATTTTTATCATTCCGTACATGCTACTCAGGTGTTTATGTTTTACAGGAAACATTTTGTTGTAGGTTCATAAATGATGAAACAAAAGACATTTGAAGAAGCGTTCGATGAATGGAAAGGAGTTTAAGCCACAAAAAGCTCAAGAATAAAGCCCTACCGATCTTTGGACTGCTCTATGAAGGAAGATTACATCAAAGGGAACTTTCCAGGACCTAAAAAACTTGAAAAGGAGTATTTCGGTGAAGTTAAGAAAAACCCACTGCCAATGGAAAACAACACTAGCCGTGGTTCTCTCTAGAAAATGGTTTTTTGGCTTTTAAAAAAACCCACTGCCGGTGGAAATTCCCACTGGCCGTGTTTTTCTCTGCCCCCAAAACCACTGGCCGTGTTTTTTCCTACTGGCCATGGAGTACTCTGCCTAGAGGGGAGAATTTGCATTTTTTGGACCCTGTCCCGATCCATTGGCCGTGGGTTTTTCCCACTACCAGTGGGTTTTGCACGATTAGTGGTTTCCTTGAAAAATGAAGCAGTTTCTGAAACAAAAGGATGGGAAAATGCATGGGAAAAGGAGAGAGTCATTTTTAGAGACATTTTGGGAAGAAAAATAGAGCACTTTTTAAAGAGAATTTGAAGGAAATCAAGAGTTCAACATTGGAGAACATACCAATTGTAGAATTTGGGAAGAAGAATTGGAGGACATTGTGAGAGCTTGTTCCTTTTTCTTCTTTTCTCTTTTTAAATCTCTCTTGAATTGTGCAATCTTCTGAACATGATCTTTATTTTAGGTTGTATTGATTTTGGCATGTGTAACTAAACTCCAATCTTGGGTTAGGGGTGTAACATGTTATTATATTGAATTAAACCTGAGATTTTTCTGTTCATGGAAGACGCTCATTTCTATCCAATTTCTATGAGTGCTTAATGCTTTTGAAGATCTAGAGATAGGCTCAATCGAACTTGAACACTAAGATAATTGAAAGATTAATTGGTTGTTTGAACGCATGAAACTGAACTTAGGGTTATGGGTCACGAAAGTGAACATGACACTGCGAGGTTACATGGGGTTTCATTGTTCTTAATGACTCTAAATAATAGATTGAACGTGGTTTTTTATTAATTGGGCATATTAATATTGTTCTGAGAGGAAAACGTTAATTAAATTCAGAGATCTTACCTTAGAACATGAATTCATAAATAGAAAGGCCTTAGCTGAAATCAATACATGACACGATCACATACCCGAATCCCAAGAGTTTTACCATTCATTTGATGTAATTCAAAGCAAACAAGTTTAGTACTTGGGGTTTTACCTTGGATTTTGTTTTTAAAAATTTTCTACATTAAAAGTCACTTTGAGAATTATCTGGATAATTGAACCACTGCAAAAATTAGAACTTGGGGATAATCTCTATGGGAACGATATTCTTTTTATTATGTGATACCCCATGCGCTTGTGGTTGGCTATTAAGTTTTTGGCGTCGTTGCTGGGGATTGTGTTCCCCCAATATTGGCAAAGCGGTGTTTCAATTAGACTAGATTTTCCCATTATTTTTTTTGCATAATTTTTTCTGGTTTTTGTTTAATTTTTTGTAGAATTACTCTTTGGTTTTTGTGTTTTTTTGGATGTGCAGGTCAATGTATGTGAAGGAGTTGTAACTTTGAACACATTTTTGATCTAGAAATTGAAAGGACCCTTCGTAAGATCAGAGCACTTCGAAAGCACCTTGAACAAAGCAAGCAACAAGCTTCTAGTTCAAATACTGAAGTGCTAATGGACAATCTTGATAACCGAGCCCTTTGTGATTTTGCAGCACCCAATGCAATGGGTAGGAGGCCTAGCATCATAAGGCCAACCATTGAGGTGAACAACTTTGAATTGATGCCATCTTTGCTCTCAATGGTCCAGCAAAACCACTTTGGAGGTTTACCATTCGAGGATCCAAATCTGTACCTTTAAATCTTCCTTGAGTACTGTGATTCACTCAAGGTAAATGGCATCTCAAGTGATGCAATCTGGTTACAGCTTTCCCCATTCTCTTTGAGGGATAAGGCTAGAGCTTGGTTGTATTCACTTCTAGAGGGGTCAATCACTACATGGGAGCAGTTGTCTCATGCCTTCCTCAATAAATATTACCCACAAAGCAAAACAGACCGGTTAAGGAAGCAGATCATCACTTTGAGAGTTTCTTTGAGAGTGTCCACATCATGGAGTGGAAAGATGGTTGACGGTCCACATGTTCTATAATGGTTTGACCCCAAACCAAAGGGTTACATTAGATACCGCAGCTGGCGGTGCTTTTATGACTAAGAACATGAAGGAGGGGTACAACCTTATAGAAGAGGTGGCACAAAACACAAACCAGTGGTCATCTGAATGGATTTTGCCATTAAAACCTCGAGGTAAGCATTCTTTAGATGTTATTTCCCTTCTTACTACTAAGGTAGAAGTACTATCAGTTAAATTTGATAAGTTGGGAACAGGTACTTCTAATGTGGTGTGTGAGTTATATGGTGTTGTAGGTCATACCATATCGAGTTGTCAGGTTAGAGTATCCCAAGGGCCTAAAGCCGACATGCAACAACTGGATGCCATTGGGAGCTATGGTGGAAATTTTGGGAACAACTACAGACAACAAGGCCCACTAGGATTTTAATATAGACCTCTACCATTCCAAGGAAATCAAGGCAACCAGAATAACTTCAAGTCACAATAAGGACCCTATGCTCCACAGAAATCAAAATTGGAGTCCTTGATGGAGATATTTGTGACCACCCAAATTAAGCAAAATGATGAGTTCTTCGATGTTATCAAGAAGTTAACCTCCAAGGTGGACTCTCTTGCCACTCATAACAAAATACTGGAGAATTAAATTGCTCAACAAGCCTTATGTTCAACAAGAATGCCAGGAACATTTCATGGAAAGCCCAAAGCAGGACCATCCATTCACACCATTGCTATCACTCTTAGGAGTGATACTAAGTATGATGGCCTAGTTGGCATGACAGAAGAAAAGGCTATAAAGGAAAAGCAATCGAATGAGCCTCCATCTCATCCGATGGTTGTGGAAGAGAAACCAGTTGAGAAGAAGGAGAAGGTGAAGCCTTACCAACCTCCTATTCCGTTTCCTCAGCGCTTGGCCAAGGCCAAGTTGGACAAACAATTTGGTAAGTTGCTTGAGGTTTTGAAAAAATTATATATTAATATCCCTTTCACTGATGGTTTGTAGCAAATGCCTACATATGTGAAGTTCTTGAAAGATATTCTATATAACAAAAGGAAGCTGAAGGAATATGGTACAGTAGCACTTACTAAGGAGTGTAGCGCTTTGATCCAAAAAAAGCTACCACCCATGCTTCAGGATCCAGGTAGTTTCTCTATTCCCTATATGATAGGTGACATGGCAATAGATATAGCATTGTATGATCTAGTAGCTAGTGTTAGCTTAATGCTATTGTCTATTTCTGAGAAATTAGGATTGGGTGAGCTGAAACCCACTAGGATGTCTTTGCAGCTAGCTGATAGATCTGTCAAATACTCAGTGGGTATTTTAGAGGACATCGCGATTAAAGTGGGTAAATTTTTTATTCCTGTTGATTTGTAGTGTTGGAAATGGATGAGGATTCCATGATTCTCATTATCCTAGGCAGGCCATTTTTTGCAACCGCTGGCATGGTAATAGATGTCAAAAATAGTAGATTGTCTCTGACTGTTGGAGACCAAAAGGTTGATCTTAATTTGAAAAATGTTTTAAAGAAACCTTTTAATGATGATGTTTGTTGTAGTGAGGATTGTGTTGACCAAGTAGTGAAGGAAGAAACTCTTCCTAATGACCCACTTGAATCTATTTTTATGATTGAGCCTACAGGACCATCAAATTACTTTGAAAGAGATGCTCTACTAAAACATGACACTGAAGTCATGTGTGAAAAAGTGGTGAGCCCCCGGGTTGAACTGAAGCCTTTGCTGGCTTTATTGAAGTATAAGTTCCTTGGACCAAATTCCACATATCCTATAATTGTTAATGTTGAATTAAATCCATGTGAAACCGAAAAGCTTTTAAGGCAACTTAGGTTGTATAGGAAAGTAATTGGTTATACAATGGATGATATTAAGGGGATTAGCCCCTCTTTTTGCATGCATAGGATTACTGTAGAGGATGAAAGTAGGCCCATAATAGAACCACTTAGGAGATTAAATCCAAAAATACAAGAAGTGGTTAAGAAAGAAATTTTAAAGTTGCTTGATGCTGGATTCATATACCCTATTGCTAGTAGTAAGTGGCTGAGTCTGATAAATGTGGTACCTTAAAAGGGAAGGATGACCGTAGTAGAAAATGAGAAGCATGAATTAATTCCTACTAGGATAGTTTCTGGGTGGCACATGTAAATTGACTATAGAAAGTTAAATAGTGCCACAAAGAAAGATCATTTCCCTCTTCCTTTCATTGATAAGATGCTTGAGAGGCTTGCTAAGCACTCTTATTTATGTTATTTGGATGGATACTCGGGTTTTCATCAAATCCCCATCCATCTATCTGATCAAGAGAAAACTACCTTCACTTGTTCTTATAGGACATATGCATGTAGGAGAATACCTTTTGGCCTTTGTAATGCACCTACGACTTTTCCAAGGTATATGCAGGCCATCTTTTATGATTTAATTGAAAATATGCATGGTTTGGATTTTGATAATTGTAACTAATTTGTGCCAAGTCTTGCAGTGCTATGAAGAGACCAACTTGGTCTTGAATTGGGAGAAATGTTATTTCATGGTTAGGGAAGGCACAGTTCTTGGACACTTGGTGTCTAAGAGAGGAATTGAGGTGGATAAGGCCAAGGTGGAGGTAATTGAAAAATTGCCCCCACCGACCAATGTGAAAGGCATTCAAAGCTTTCTTGGGCATGCCTGGTTTTACCGACGGTTCAGTAAAGACTTCAGCAAGATCACAAAGCCTTTGACGAACTTGTTAGGTAAAGATATTCCTTTTGTTTTTGACTCATCTTGTCTTGAGGCCTTTTACAGGATTAAGCGGGCTTTGATCTATACACCTATAATATAACCCCCCGATTAGGAACTCCTATTTGAGTTGATGTGTGATGCGAGTAATCACGCAGTGGGGGCCGTGCATGGCCAACAGAAGGATAAGAAGCTCCATATAATCCATTATGCTAGCCGTACACTTGATGTAGCTCAGGTAAACTATGCTACCACTGAAAAGGAATTATTAGCCATTGTCTTTGCTTTTGATAAGTTTAGATCATACTTGGTAGGCTCGCATGTTACTGTCTATATTAATCATTCTGCCATTAAGTATCTGTTGAATAAAAAAGAAGCAAAGCCTGGGCTAATTAGGTGGATTCTAATTTTACAAGAATTTGATTTAGAAATTAAAGATAAGAAGGGTACTGAGAATCTTGTTGCTAACCATTTATCTCGGTTGTCATCTGAAAAAGATGAGATAGGTGATGTTGTTCCCATTAATGAATCTTTTTTCGGATGAACAACTTCTTAGTCTTAGTGTCCAATAAGTGCCTTGGTATGTAGATTTTGTCAACTTTCTTGCATGTGGTATTTTGCCCCCTAACCTTGGTTTTCAACAGAAAAAAGAAGTTTTTTGTAGATGTCAGGCACTATTATTGGGATGAGCCCCTCCTTTTCAAATAATGTGCAGATGGTTTGATTAGGAGGCGTGTTCCGGAGGATGAAGTCTATGACATCCTAGACCATTGCCACTCTCTTTCTTGTGGAGGCCATATGAGCACATCCAAGACAACCTCGAAAGTATTACAAGCTAGGTTCTACTAGCCACACCTTTTTAAGAATGTGCGTAAGTATATCCTAACTTGTGATGCTTGCTAACGAGTAGGGAATATAGGTAAGAGGCATGAAATGCCACTTAATAACATTTTAGAGGTTGAGTTATTTTATATGGGGGGTTGATTTCATGGGACCCTTTCCCTCTTCTTTCAGAAATCATTTTATTTTAGTAGCAGTAGACTACGTGTTTAAATGGGTGGAAGCCATTGCTTCACCTTATTCGGATGCCAAAACTATTATGAAGCTTTTCAAAAAGATAATTTTTCTGAGGTTTGGGGTCCCTAAATGCATAATTGGTGATGGAGGTCTCATTTTATTGAAAAAACTTTTCAGACCCTCTTGAAGAAATATGGAGTGAGGCATAAGGTTGCCACACCTTATCACCCTCAAACTAGCGGTCAAGTTAAGGTATCCAATAGGGAGATCAAAAATATTCTCCAAAAGATAGTCAATACGTCCCGAAAGGATTGGTCTATTAAATTAGACGATTCCTTATGGGTGTATTGAACTGCATACAAAACTCCCATTGGAACCACACCTTTTAAGCTAGTGTATGGGAAGCCTTGCCATTTACCTGTAGAGCTTGAATATAAATCCTTTTAGGCAGTTAAAAAGCTTAATCATGAGGCTGCAAGTAAACACAGGTTATTGAAGCTTAATGAGCTTGAAGAGCTCCACTTGGATACATATAAGAATGCCAGAATATATAAGGAAAAGACAAAATAATGGCATGATCGTCATATCCTCTGGAGGTCATTCAACCCAGGTGATATGGTTTTACTCTTCAACTCTCGCTTGAAACTTTTCCCTAGCAAGTCGAGGTCTCGGTGGTCGGGACCATTTAAAGTAATTAAGGTTTTCCCCTTTGGAGCTATTGAGGTATGGAGTGAGAAGTCTGGTTTGTTTAAGGTAAACGGGCAAAGACTTAAGCATTACTTAACAGGAGAACCGATACAATAAGCAAGTGTCTTGGACTTGTTTGTTGTAACGGACCCTTAAATCCAATCGGTGCAACACGTCCGGCTAAAGACATTAAAATTAACACTTCTGGGGAGGTAACCCCATTTGTTATTCTTTAAGTATTTTGCTTTTCATTCAAATAAAGATGTGTTTGTTTCATTCAAATAAGTCCAAAATGGTATGCTGCATGTTTGCTTTTCATTGATAATTCAGGATGTATAATCCCAATGCAGTGCATGATTGTTCTTCTTTTTCTTTGTTACATATTTCTCTTTTCAAATTGTTCATTTTGGATTCATACATGTGTTTGACATTAGTAAGTTGTAAAAATAAAGGCGAGTCTCTGCATATTTGAAGGATTGCAATGTTGAAAATAGTGAGATCCACTGCTAGTGTTTTTTTCCCACTGGCAAGGGAATCCTCTGACTTAGAATAAAAGAGCATTTCTTGGGGGAAAACAGCAAGCTCCAAGCTCCAAGGATTTTTGAGAAGCCAGGCAACAAGCCCCACAGGCAGTGGATTTTCCTACTGGCCATGGGATCCCAACAGGTAAAAAATATGATTTTGGAGGGGCATAAACAAAGAACTCCATGAGCCGTGGATTTTCCCACTGGTCGTGGGTTCTCAACAGGTAAGTAGGCAAAATTTCAAAGGGCCATACCAGCAAACTCCATGGGCCGTGTATAATTCTCACGGCCGTGGATTGAATCAGGCCCCATTCGTGTGTAGTTGCATTAATACCATGACCCATCCAGCAAGGTCCACGAGCCGTGTGAAATTCCCACGCCCATGGAACGTAGCAGGTCTCTTTTTCCTTTCTTTTTATAACGCAGTACCATCCCAGTTTCTCTTGCCCTTTCTTATCTCCACTTTATCATTTGAAAATCCACCTTGTGTCTTACTAAATTCACTCTCCATTGTCATCCTTGCATCCTTTTCCATCATCTAAACTTGCTCAAAATCCTTGCACTTAATCTTTATTAACAACTAAGAAACATTATTTACCTTCTTTTCTTTTCTTTAGGGTTTATTAAAACTTTGGGGGTTTCTTTTCTTTTCTTTGTAACTTGGTGTATTTGGGACATTAATTCTTGCTTAATAATGCTTGTGTATTCTATGCAATTGAATGGGTATGATTGTACCCCCAATGAACACCAAGGTATGTTTTCTTCTTGATTCATGGCCTATTCCATCTTTGGGCGATTCGACAATCCGGGTACCATTCGGGCTACTGAATTATACTTCCTTTATGCCATGATCCATAAGATACCGATCTACACAACTAAATGGCTTTTTAGTCAATTTACTCGAGTTGGTTGGGCTACCTGTGGCAGGATAGTTATAACTGGGCATATCAACCCATTTATCGGCTATGTTGGCATTGACCTGGAACAAGATACCCTGTTATTTCAACCCAAAAGGGTGGACATGGATGAAATGATTAATATGGGTATGATAGTACTTCATAGGGGTATTTATAGTTTGATTATTCCTGGACTTTATGTACCTTACCCCTTTCCTGATCCTAGCTTTACTAGCCTAGAGAGCAAGAGTACTTTTTTGTTTACAGGTCCAGGTGATGTTGTGGAAAATCATGTGGATACTGATATGCCACCTCCCCAAGAGCATTCCGCTGGCCCATCCCAATCCACTTTTGGCTCAAATTTCTCCATGGAGCATATGTATTCTCTGATGGAGGGCATGAGCAGTCACATGGATTCCATGTCCCTACGAATGGAATCCATATCCACAGAATAAGAGAGGCAAGGAGCCCAACTCACCCATATCTCCCACAAAGTTGATGCCATGTATGATTGGCATGTCATTTCCCTCCCCGTTCTCCATAAGACGACGATCTTGTATTAGGTAAGTTTCTGTTTACCATTATCTCTTATCCTTGCACATTGAGGATAATGTCCGACCTTAGTTTGGGGTATGGGTAAATTGAAACTTAGCCTGATGATTTTTCTTATTTGTTTTTATTGTCATTGCATGATTATTTTTCCATTTATTGTTTTATTTTGGTTGTGTCTTAAGATAACATTGTTAGTTCTGATAGTGATTGCTAAAGTATAGGGTGCGTTTAATTTTGAGTAAATGGACCACATGCATATTAGGATCCTAAAACTTAAAATAATAATAATAATAAAATAAAAACAAAATTCTTGATGATGATTGCTTGCTTGTTAGGACAAAGGACTCGTGATAAATCCACGCTTTCTAGGATCTGGACTAACCACGATAGTGAGGTTTTTGAGCCTGAAAGGGTTTTGTAATGTTTAAAAGTTTAATCCTTATTTCCTTTCTTTGAGTGATTCATACGTGTTAGGCATTCTAGAACTTGGCTTTAGACTGACTCAAAATGGTTGGTGAATGTATATCATGGAATGAAAAAGACACTTTAGGCCTTATTCTCTAGCCACAGAAATTGTTATTAAATCAATCCATTAGTTGCCCTTTCTAAGCCTAATGCAATTTTTACATTTTTTTTTCAAATTGGCTATTTGCTTCCTAATTTTCATGATTCTTGTAAAAGAAGCAAGAGAATAGCAACTAAGGAAAAAGTTAATTGTTAATAGAAGGGGTATAATGCAATTATGGAGTTTTGGTTTTAAATAAGGAATGAAATGAAAAAGAGAAAGAAAAGAAAGGAAAAGAGAAAGATGATAATGAAAAAAAAGGGAGTTGATTACAAAAAACTGAATTATGCTTCTAAGAGTGTTTGAATGTAAAAGGGAATGTTTATTCTTCTTACTTTGAAACTTGTTTTTCTCAAGAATGGTTTAGCCCTTTGTGTTTTTCCTTTTTGCTTGATCTCCAAACCTACATCGAACGTTTGGCCACATTACAAACATTAAAAGACCTTTAAACTGTGACATGTATTCTTGGTAACTGTGGAGTCTATGGTCAATTACCAAGCCTATGGTAGTGTTTCAGGTGTGTTGATATAAGCGATTTTATACATAAACTTAAAACACTAAGAGGGAATGTGAGAAAAAGGGTATCCTTGGTTCAATCTTAGCAAAGTGTGGATTGTTTATTGTTGGGATTTTAACTAGACATTTTTGGGAAATCATCTTAAAGAAAAACATCATGAAAATAATTTGAATTAATTTGTGGTTCGTTAATTTTACAAAGGTTATTTATTATTAGTTTACCATCCTGTAGATATAGTGATTGGTTGAGGACAAGAAATGTTCTAGTTTGAGGTATTTTGATAGGTATCTAGTTTGCATTAGTTTTAGGGTCCTTTTGTCATCATTTTTAATTTATTCGTGTTAGTTTTTCCCCTTGATCCCATTAATTTTTTTTATTCCGTACATGCTACTCAGGTGTTTATGTTTTACAGGATATATAGATTTTGTAATGTAATTTGTGCATATAATAGACATAAGAGTACCATGCTTGTTATTTTTGTCAGCTAAAATGAACAAATTTAGAGTCAAGCATTGTACATTATCGAATGGTTAACAAGTACTACTAAAGCCCAGATTTTTGTATGATTTCAGGCACAAATGAAGAAGGAAAAGAAAAGAAGTCAAAAATAAAGAAGCTTCATTAAGAGAAGTTATTTCCAGCAATTGTTGAGAATCTCGCTCAAGCGAGATGATAATTCGCTTAAGCGAACGCATTCACTGAAGCCAAAGAAGAGATTCGCCTGAGCAAGATGAAAAAAGAAGAATTAAAAGCATCAGGTTGAAGACTCGCTTGAGCAAACCACTAATTCGCTCAAGCGGAATAGAGCCAGAAAGGAAACTGAAGCACTAAGCTTAAGCAAACCTTATTCGCTTAAGCTAAAATGTTCCAGAGAGCAAAGAACAAGCAATCGCTTGAGCGAAGCATATTTCGCTCAAGCAAAATTCGTCCAGAGCCTAAATTCAAAGGATTCGCTGCAGCGGATGAAGGAATGGCTTAAGCGAAAAGGAATAAGGGATCAGTATATGAAGATTCGCTCAAGCGAACTGATATAGCTTGAGTGAAGAAGCATGCAGATGAAGCAGGACTCAAAGCTTTCTTCATGTTGAGGTAGTCTCTTTGCTTGAGTGAGACCTAAACTCGCTTGAGCGAGTATTTCTTTATATAAGCATACAAGAGGGTCACTTTAGAGGATGGCTGGGTAGTTCTAGGAAACACTCTGTACTCTCTTTTCTTCATCTTTCAAAGTTTGTAATGGCTACAATGAGTAGCTAAACTTCTCATTGGGATTGGGTGTAACCATTCATACTTGAAGATCACGTATAATATATTCATGATCGTGTAACTTTGTTTTATGATTCTTTGTCTTCCATTTTATGTTCATTGCCTGAATCTAGTTGATCACTAGTTTCTTGATTCAAGTTTACGTTTATTGTTGGAAAATGACTTTCAAAAATGGATCTAAATGGAATACTCATTAAGAGTAGATAACCAGGGATGGTATCTAACGCAATGGACATCCAAACAATCGTTCTTAATGCTGGAATAGATTTGAAACGATCAAGGAATTGACATTATTAAATCTATTCTTATGAATTTTAAAGTCAAGGAGATGATATGAATGATCTAGATTGTGATGTAAAGAATCATAGCTCAAAACCTGCTTTCATGAATATACATCGTGCATCGAAAGGTAAGATTGGTGAATCCAAATCCCAGTTTTATCACTTGATATTTCCTTTTTGTTCATTTAAATAACTATTCACATATTTCATTTTAATCTATGAAACCATAAATCATGAAAATATTTAACCAAATCTGCCGTAATACTTTGATTTTAAATTACTAACGATCCTCTGTGGGAACGACATTTGTTCTTCGAAACATATACTACAACCGACAAAGTGGTACACTTGCCACGAGTCAATTTAAAACTGACCATCTGAGTGTTTTGTGAATATATCATACACAAACAATTAGCAGTTGCTAAACACTTAGGGTTAGGATTGCTAAAGCTTCCAATGGATTCTTGAATGTACATTGAGGAAATCATCTTCTAAAGCATAAGGAGAACAAGCTAAGAAGTGGATCTACACTGTTGGATTGACAAATCCTGACCTAACTGAAGAATCTCACCAATAAGGAATCATGGTTGAGGCTTACGTAACTTCTGGCTTCCTAACTAACTCAGGCCTAGCAATTAGGTGAATAGTTAGGGTTCAATCCCTAATTTCACATTAGATTTCTCTGTCACTGAACACCTAAGGGATTAGGGTTTAATGCTTAGGAATTAGTGTTAATCACCTAAGAAAATAAGGATTAACCATTTGTGAATTGTCTTCTTGAGTCTGAAGCTTGATTGAACCTCAATTGCATGTTCCTTGATGAAATTGTGAGCTGAAGTAATCCTAACCTATCTTCCATTAAATACATTTCACTTTTCATATTGTTTCTGAAATTACAAAAACATAGAAAGTGCAGCAGAGCATAAACAGAATGAATTCTATCTTCTTGTGTTTTGGTTCAGCTTGTACTAGTTCTAGGTTGTGGTAATTACCTCAATCCCTGTGGGACGATCAAATATATTACAAATTTAACGATTGGTACACTTTGCAAAAGAATATAATCCTCTGGGAGATCTGCGTCAAGTTAATGGAGCCATTGTCGGGGATTGTTAAGTAATATCAACAATCCTTGGACCGGTACTAGACTGAACCATTTAATTTTGTTTTTACATTTAGTAGCAGTTTAATTCTCATTTTTAGTATAGCAGTAGCCTGTGTCTAATAAGGAACAGAGGAGAGTCGTTCTTCTTTGATCCTGATATTGATTTGTTAGAGCGTAGACTTAGAAAGGATAAAAAGCAAAAAGAACAGCAAGAAATGGAACAGAGAAGATAGGTGACTACTCTAGGCCTATTGAAGAAGGATCGCAATCAAACATCCTTAGGCCTCCAATTACAGCTAATAATTTTGAACTTAAACTGGTTTTGCTGTAGTTGATTAGAAATGATCAATTCAGAGGAAGTGAGGTTGAGGATCCAAATTTGCATCTGGCAACCTTCCTCCAGATTTGTGATACAGTGAAAATAAATGGTGTCCCTGATGGGGCAATAAGATTGAGATTATTTCCTTTTTCTCTAAGGGACCATGCAAAAGCCTGGTTGCAGAGCCAACCAAGAGGTAGTATATCCACTAGGGAGGATTTACAAAGAAAATTTCTGATTAAATATTTCCCTTCTTCCAAGTATGCCAAGTTGTGCACAGAAATCACTTGTTTCCAGCAGAGAGAGGGTGAATCTCTGATGGAAGCATGGGATAGGTACAAAAAGAGTTTAAGGAAATATCCTCATCATAGGATCCCTGATGTGCAACAAGTTACCATATTTTATAATGGAGTAAGACCACCTACTAGGGTCTTGATTGATGCCTCAGCTGGAGGTTCATTGACCACTAAAAATGTAGAAGAAACTATAGAGCTAATTGATGTTATGGCTTCAAATAAATGTTTAGTTAGTGAAAAGAGCCAAATCCCTAAGAGAGGGATACTAGAATTAGAAGCACAAAATGCTTTTTTGGCTTAAAGTAAGTTGATAACTTAGGCTTTAGAGAAACTAAGTGGACAGATTTTAGAAGTCCAAAAGCGTAGTCAAGTCTGTATGATGAGTTGTGATTTTTGTGGTGGAGATCATGAAAATGGCATGTGTGATCCAAATGTGCCTGCTGAGCAAGTTAATTTCATGGGGCAACAATTTCAAAGGAATTATCCCTCTAATTCCTTAATCCAAACTATAGAAACCACCCCAATTTTTCATGGTAGAAGGGTCCACATTTAAATCAAAACATACTGATGCTAAAATGACGAGTCATTAACTTGGTGGTAAAAATCTTAGTAAAACAAAATATGACTCTCGGATTTACACTTATGGCAAGCGCACCAGTCGTTAAAATTGTAGAATATTTGATCGTCCCACAGGGATTGTGGTAAGTACCTCAATCTAGGACTAGTACAAGCTAAACCAACATGAAATACAGGTAGTTCAATCGGTTTTTATGATTTTAATGTTTTCTAGTTGTTTTCGGTATTTTCAAAAACAGAGTTAAGATGAATGTGAAAAGTGATTAAAAGAAAACAGGTTAGGATTGCTTCGGCTCACAATTTCCTCAAGAAACATGCAAATAAGTATAATCAAACTTCACAATCTAGAGGACAATCCGCTTGTGGTTATTCCCTAATTCCTTAGGTGAAAAACACTAATCCTTAAGCAATGAACCTTAATTCCTTAAGTGCGCGATTAACCTAAGAATCTAATGCGAAATTGGAGGTTGAACTCTAACTATTCACCTAAATTGATTAGGCCTGAACTAGTTAGAAAGCTGGAAGTTACCTAAGCTTCAGCCATGATTCCTCACTGGCGAAGTTCTTCATCGGTTCTGGATTTCTCAATCCAGCGATTCTGCTCCACTCCTCAGCTTGTTCGCCTCAGGATCTTAGAAGTCAATCTACTTGCTCACAGCTTCAAAACTCCATTGCTAACCTTTGCAATCCCAACCTTAGGGATTTAGAACTCCATTGACTTCGGTTCCATCGAAGGATTGTGGAACGTCATGGAGGAGAGGATTAGAGAGAGAAAAATGTGTAGTGAGATGTTCGAAGTGTGTAATGAATGTTCTCCGTTCTGTTATTTCGTATCTGTGTATGCGTGTCTCTATTTACAGAATCTGTACAACCTATATATATGTTTCTACCTAACTAACTAACTTAACTGATAACTTAGAAAACTTAAGTTAACGACTAAACTAACTAGTTACACAGTTTACAGAGTAACTAACTAATTACAGCTCAGCTCTTAACAGGATCCAGCTCAGCCTTAGCTAATTTACAACGCAGCACCAACTAATTGACAGCTCACTACTTAAGTTACTAAGGTTGCAGCAGTAGGGAAGAAGGCAATGGAAGCGGAAACAGTACTGCACCAGGTGTGTGGTTTTGGAGGGAAGAAACAGGGTTTAAGTTACTGCTTTTACGCTTCAGCTGCTGGGTTTTCACTTGAGCTGATTAACTCTCGCTTGGGCGAATTGAAAATATTTAATGCAGAATGGCTTTCTCGCTCAAGCGTGATAGAGTAGCTTAGGCGAAAGGTGATATTCTTGAGGTCGCGCTTGAGCGTAGGCTTGCTTTGCTTGAGTGAACTTTGTCCCTCGCCCGAGCGAATTAAACTATCGCTTAAGCGAATTATCTTTTCAATCAGCATTTCTGAAATGGACGCTCGGTTTCTTCCTTTTATTTTCAATCGGTTCCTTGTTCTCTTTTGGAGTCGGTATCTTGGAAATCTTTGCAGTCAGCTTTTCGTTAATTCTTTTCGGTCAACCCTTTGAAGTCTCGCCCAGTCGGTCTTGTGAACTTCCTTCAGTCGGATTTACGAATTCTCACTCGGCTCTATAAATTCTTGCTCGGCTTTTTTTTGTAATTTTCACTCGGATTTGTCTTCTTTTCTCGAGTACGCCCTGTTCCTGCACTATTAAACAGCTAATTGCCTAGCATTTATACGCTGGCTGCTTAGTGAATTTATAAATACTTTAAAATTCCTTAACTAATTAATATTTTCAATCGTTTTCTTACATAAATGAAGTACTTTTGAAATTCATAACTAAAATACGAATTGTTATCAACTTATTAAATAATACTAACAAACTAACCAATAATTACTGAATAATGTTAAATAAAAAGGTGAAATAATTAAGTCTTTTCAAGACTTATCACATCCCCAAACTTAAAACTTGCTTGTCCTCAAGCAAATATTCAGACTTATTAACTAACAGCATTTGATCAACACAATCAACTTTTCCTTAACTTAGTTCATACTATGATTATTGAATACCGATCATGCTTTCTTCTCACAATTTCTAAAAGTATAAAAACTTTCACCTCCTTTGGAAGACAAGGTGCTGATGCTTTCCTCACTAGTCGGTGTTTAACTCTTCTCTCGGTGTGTAAGATGAATAGAATGCACTCAGCACCTGCATACTTGTTAGATAAACATAAGCTTACAACAATTCTACACGTCATGCCATATGCCAACACAATCAGATCAGTAAGGGCTTTTTAAGCTTATAATGGGGCTGGGCTACAGGCTCAATTATTGTTTTTCCGAGTAATAGATAGGTTACAAGATGTATCCACTAATGCCTTGCCTCAATTCTGACTTAATTGCCTCTACTAACAACTCTCTTAACTTTTCCGACTGAATGTTACTTAATAACTCGTGCTGTTTTGCACCTTCTTTTTCTTTTAGTCCTTCGGACTTTTCCTTTTCTTTCTTTTCTTTCCATCTTTTTCTGATCGAATTTTTTTCTTGTGGTGCTTTGCACCTCTTTTTCTTTTCTGACTTTATTCATTTTTCTCTCGGCTTTGCCTTTCTTCCTTTCATTTTCCAAAATACTCACCCATAATTAAGGTCGGAGTGTGTCCTTAATTACTGTTAGGCACACTCTTCATCCCCAATCTTAAAACTTGCTAATCCCTAGCAATAAGAAAGAACCGAACAAAACATCAGCATACATCCAGGGTAAATCAGTCGGTTTTTTTCGAGATAAAAAGGCTTGTAACGTTAGGTGAATAAACAGAATAAAAGGGTCTCAGGCTCAAACATAATTATTAGGTCAAAGGATGATTAATAAAATTAGGATGGTTACTTTTTAGCCCTGGCTGAATTAACAAAGAAGGCCTTCATTATTTCTGATTGATTAGCATACAAACAATTAGCAAGTACTGAAGCAAATTCTGTCTCACTAACCAGCATGAAGATTCACTCGGAAAAGAATAAAACAGGCTCGAAAGCTAATAGTTAATCTGTAATCAGCCAGTCATGTCCCCAAACTTAATGTAAGATCATACATTCAGATTGCTAACTAGCATGCCGAGTAAACAATTTAATTAATGATGAAAAATAGTTATGGCAGATATGATGAGTTAAGCAAAAACCGATTAAGTAATATATCCTTTTAGTGGTAAGTATTTCCGCCTGTCACGCGGATGACCCGGGTTCGATCCCCGGCAACGGCGCCATTAACTTGATGCTAAAATCCCGAGTCATTAACTTGGTGGTAAAAATCTTAGTAAAACAAAATATGACTCTCGGATTTACACTTATGGCAAGCGCACCAGTCGTTAAAATTGTAGAATATTTGATCGTCCCACAGGGATTGTGGTAAGTACCTCAATCTAGGACTAGTACAAGCTGAACCAACATGAAATACAGGTAGTTCATTCAGTTTTTATGATTTTAATGTTTTCTAGTTATTTTCGGTATTTTCAAAAATAGAGTTAAGATGAATGTGAAAAGTGATTAAAAGAAAACAGGTTAGGATTGCTTCGGCTCACAATTTCCTCAAGAAACATGCAAATAAGTATAATCGAACTTCACAATCTAGAGGACAATCCGCTTGTGGTTATTCCCTAATTCCTTAGGTGAAAAACACTAATCCTTAAGCAATGAACCTTAATTCCTTAAGTGCTCGATTAACCTAAGAATCTAATACGAAATTGGAGGTTGAACTCTAACTATTCACCTAAATTGATTAGGCCTGAACTAGTTAGAAAGCTGGAAGTTACCTAAGCTTCAGCCATGATTCCTCACTGGCAAAGTTCTTCATCGGTTCTGGATTTGTCAATCCAGCGATTCTTCTCCACTCCTCAGCTTGTTCGCCTTAGGATCTTAGAAGTCGATCTACTTGCTCACAGCTTCAAAACTCTATTACTAACCTTTGCAATCCCAACCTTAGGGATTTAGAACTCCATTGACTTCGGTTCCATCGAAGGATTGTGGAACGTCATGGAGGAGAGGATTAGAGAGAGAAAAATGTGTAGTGAGATGTTCAAAGTGTGTAATGAATGTTCTCCATTCTGTTATTTCGTATCTGTGTATGCGTGTCTCTATTTACAGAATATGTACAACCTATATATATGTTTCTACCTAACTAACTAACTTAACTGATAACTTAGAAAACTTAAGTTAACGACTAAACTAACTAGTTACACAGTTTACAGAGTAACTAACTAATTATAGCTCAGCTCTTAACAGGATCCAGCTCAGCCTTAGCTAATTTACAACACAACACTAACTAATTGACAGCTCACTACTTAAGTTACTAAGGTTGCAACAGTAGGGAAGAAGGCAATGGAAGCGGAAATAATACTGCACCAGGTGTGTGTTGTTGGAGGGAAGAAACAGGGTTTAAGTTACTACTTTAACGCTTCAGCGGCTGGGCTTTCGCTTGAGCTGATTAACTCTCGCTTGGACGAATTGAAAATATGTAATGCAGAATGGCTTTCTCGCTCAAGCGTGATAAAGTAGCTTAGGCGAAAGGTGATACTCTTGAGGTCACGCTTGAGCGTAGGCTTGCTTTGCTTGAGCGAACTTTGTCCCTCGCCCGAGCGAATTAAACTATCGCTTAAGCGAATTATCTTTTCAATCAGCATTTCTAAAATGGACGCTCAGGTTCTTCCTTTTATTTTCAATCGATTCCTTGTTCTCTTTTGGAGTCGGTATCTTGGAAATCTTTGCAGTCAGCTTTTCGTTAATTCTTTTCAGTCAACCCTTTGAAGTCTCGCCCAGTCGGTCTTGTGAACTTCCTTCAGTCGGATTTACGAATTCTCACTCGGCTCTATAAATTCTTGCTCGGCTTTTTTTTGTAATTTTCACTCGGATTTGTCTTCTTTTCTCGAGTACGCCCTGTTCCCGCACTATTAAACAGCTAATTGCCTAGCATTTATACGCTGGCTGCTTAGTGAATTTATAAATACTTCAAAATTCCTTAACTAATTAATATTTTCAATCGTTTTCTTACATAAATGAAGTACTTTTGAAATTCATAACTAAAATACGAATTGTTATCAACTTATTAAATAATACTAACAAACTAACCAATAATTACTGAATAATGTTAAATAAAAAGGTGAAATAATTAAGTCTTTTCAAGACTTATCACATACCACAAACTCAGACCACAAATAGATCACAACAACCTCTTCCCCCTCCCTCTAAAGAAAAGTCTAAGCTTGAGAATGTTCTATCTCAGTTTATCCAGGCAACTTAAGCCAGCTTTAAAAATCAAGAAGCGTCCATCCAAAATCTGGAAAAACATGTTGGACAGCTATCAAAATAGTTAGCTGAGAGACAATCAGGTAATTTCCCTGGAGATACTTATATAAATCCAAGGGAACATTGTAAAGCAATAACCACTAGGAGTGGAAAAACTTTAGTTCTTCCTACTCCAAGTAATGAAAATACTACAGAAAAAAGAAAAAGAGTAGGAAAGTGAGAAGGTTAATGATAAAACTAAAAGCAAGGTGGAAACAAAAAGAGAAAGAAAATTAAGTCCATTAAAAGAAAAAGAAAAAGAATGATTTGATTTTGGAGGAAGCTATCAAGCTAACTCCTAAAAAGTTAAAGAATGCTTCATTCCTATATAGATTTAAGAAACAGATAAAGGAGTAAAATTTTGCTAAGTTCTTAGATGTGTTCAAGAAGCTTCACATAAATATTCCCTTTGCTGAGGCATTGCAAGAGATGCCTTCATATGCAAAATTTTTAAAGGAACTTATGTCTAAGAAGAGGAAGCTTAAGGGAGATAGATCCCCCTAATCTTAGAGAGACCCTTCTTAGCTACTGGGAGAGCTTTAATTGATGTAAAGAAGGGAGAACTCATGTTGAGAGTTAGGAGGAGCAAGTAACTTTTAATGTCTTTAATGCTATGAAACATCCAGCTGAAAAGATGGATTGTTTTATGCTTGAAGAAATCAAAAATTATAAGACTCTTATGCTGTTAAAGGTGAAGAAGAAGCTTTACAAGCCTTTTTAGAGGATGATTTCGACTCTGAGGCTGAGGAGTTGGATGACTCACAAACTGAGTTATTGAACCTACTTGAAGCATGTAAAGTAGGGGAAGTAGAAGTTGAAATTAAAGAAAACTCAAGTAATACTGCATTTAAGAAGGGTAAGGAGGTGTTTGAAGAAAAACATGATTTGAAACTCTTGCCTTCTCATTTGAAATATGTTTTCTTGGGAAATAATGAATCACATCCTGTAATCATTAATGCTGAATTAAAAAATGAGGATGTAGAAAAATTGATAGGGGTTTTAAGAAAACATGAATCTGCCATTGGTTGGAACATATCTGATTTAAAAGGGATTAGCCCATCATTTTGTATGCATAAAATTTTGATGGAGGATGACTATTCCCTAGTTGTTCATCCACAAAGAAGGTTAAACCCCATAATGAAAGAGGCTATGATGAAATAAGTGGTTAAACTCCTTGATGTAGGGATTATCTATCCTATCTTGGACAATGCTTGGATCAGTCCGGTCCAAGTGGTGCTTAAGAAAGGAGGGATGACCACTATTAAAAATGAAAATGATAAAGTTTCCACTAGACCAACTATAAGTTGGAGGATGTGCATAGATTATAGAAGGTTAAATGACTCCACTAGAAAATACCACTTCCCTTTACCTTTTGTAGATCAAATGCTTGAGAGGCTGTCAGGTCATGAGTATTATTGCTTCCTTGATGGATATTCATGATACAACCAAATTGTGGTTGATCCAAAAGATCAAGAAAAGACATCCTTTACCTGTCCATATGGAATCTTTGCATATAGGCGCATGCCACCAGCAACCTTTCAAAGGTGTATGCTGGCAATTTTTAGGGATATTGTAGAGAAGTTCATTGAGGTGTTCATGGATGACTTCTCTGTGTTTGGAAACAGCTTTGGTGTATGCCTCAGCAACCTATCTAAGGTACTGGTGAGATGTCAAGAGACTAATTTTATCCTCAACTGGGAAAAGTGTCATTTTATGGTTAGAGGAGGGATAGTCCTTAGCCATAAAGTCTCTACTGAAGGCATCCAAGTAGATAAAGCCAAGATTGATACCATTGAAAAGCTTCCTCCTCCAATCAATGTGAAAGGAGTGAGGAGTTTCTTATGATGTGTTGGCTTCTATAGGAGATTTATAAAAGATTTTTAAAAAATAGCCAAGCCTTTGACTGACTAACTTGTGAAAGGTCATGCTTTTGTTTTTGATGAAAACTGTGTCAAGGCTTTTGAAAATCTAAAATAGAGATTAATTACAGCTCCAATCCTTGCAGCTCCTGATTAGTCTTTACCATTTGAAATCATGTGTGATGCAAGTGATCTGGCTATAGGGGCTGTACTAGGATAAAAAAAAAAAAATTAACACGTTATTTATTATGCTAGTAAGATGATGAATGAGAATCAAATAAACTACACCACTACTGAAAAAGAAATGCTTGTTGCGGTGTATGCATTTGATAAATTCAGAGCTTACTTGATTGGTGCTAAGGTCATTGTCTATACAGACCATTCAGCAATCAAGTGCTTGCTAGCTAAAAAAGAATCAAAGCCAAGATTGATCAGATGGGTTCTGTAAATTTTTATATAAATGCCCAAATAAGAGAAATAAATGAGAATTATTTAAATATAGAAAGATTAATGCCCAAAAATATGGAAAATAATTAATTTGAGTTTATTATGGTTTTTCATAAATTTCTAAGTTGCATGAGCTAAAATTTATACCCGGTTAAAATATGAGTGTCAGACCAAGTATCTCTGATTGAGATGCCGTTGGTCAGGGCTATAGATAATGTTATTGGGAATCCAAATATGCATTCGGAATAATTTTTAGAATGAGTATTGAGCCCGAACAGAGATCCTGTTTATTGAAAAATGGAAGAGTTTAATGAAGGGTTAAAAACTTAAAACAAAACTCCCTTCTCCTCTCTCATTTGTCACGTTACCATCTTCTCCAAAGGAAAAACACACTTGTTCTTTTCTCTTTCTATTTTCCATATCTTTTCATCTTTTTCTTCTCAAAAACCTAGAGAAGGTTTTGTGCTTTTCCCTCTCTATTTTTGAAATCTCCATTGAGCTTGGAGGAGACCATTGTGGCTTGTAGCTCCTCCCATTCTTCTCTATTTTTATCATCATCTCTCTCCCCTTTGATTTCCATTTTCGTTTTTGGAGCAAAGTAAGCTTCTTACCATTTTTCTTGTGTTTGGAACCTAGGAAATAGATGGTTGTGGCTTGGGAGAGTATTAAATGCATATGGGTGTTAAAGGAAACCATCAAATAAGAAAAACCTAAGGTAGGGTAAAATAAATATGGACTCTTATGAGCATTTATTGGGGAACACAAAAATAGTGTTGGAGGATGAAGAAGATTGATGTGTAATTATGATGTTTGTTGGATTTTTAATAAAACCCTAACCTATGAAATTGGGGGGTGTATAATGTAGAAGGGGTTGGCATTTATTGATGGAGATGTGTTATTAATGATGGGGGATAGTCATTTAATGACGAGTTATAATATTTGTTGGAAGCCATAAATGAAAACTCACCCAAGGTGTTGGTGGGAAATTAATGTGTGAGTAACCTAGTTATTGGGGTTATTGTTTCTAATTATAATGAGCTTTCATTCAAGGGAAGGAATTCCTGAAGCCTAATTAGGCAAATGAAAAAACTTATAAATAGTTTCTACATGATGAGAATCATGTATATATATATATATATGTGTACATATTGATAATGATACTTGAATGGATGATTAATGTGGTCCTATAATTGATTGATGTAGGATTTGATAACACTTGTAAGGTGGGAACATCAAACCCGGAAGTCTACTTCTCTTGAGGTAGGAGAGGGATATATTTTCTAAATGTATGATGCCTTGTATGTCGATAATGTATGTATTGATGCCATGTTGCATATTTTTCCCTTGAATGGATGTAGTGCTTAATGTGTGTAAAAGGAAATAAAGATTGAATCTTGTGATGGTTGATTGTGAAATGGTACCTTGAAAAGGTTATGAGTTGTATGATGTGTGATGACATGTTATTGTTCCTATGTGTGGCTTGATGAATATTGAAATCCTTGGCTAATATAACTCTTGAATATTATGAATGGTATATATATTTTTGATTATATGGGATTAACATTACAATTGAGTATGAGTTGTACCCTAGATGAGAGGGTGAGATAATCCTTACAAGGTTAAGGCATGCATGAGCATTGTTGCATACATAGCATGGCATGCATATCATGACATTTGAAAGTGGTTGCGATTACTTGATATTTGGAATATAAAGGGCTTGCGAGTTCCTATGGTATTGAGATGATGGTTGCGATCACCTGGTGTTTGAAATGAGAGGCCCTGCAGGACCATTAAGAATGAATGCCCGTGGTTGCGATCACGAGGCGGAAGTACCCCTTGCGAGGCGAGAAACCAGTATGAATTGTTGAACGTGGTTTCAATCATGATAAAGCACCTTGCAAAGCTGCTAGAGGGAGTACCCCTTGCGAGGCGGGAAACCAATGAGAATGAATGATTATGGTGGTTGTGATCACCTGATAAAATGAAATCGGATCCGTGCATATGCATTCTTAAACACCAGCATGTGCATTAGCCATAGAAGCATGGCATTGAGTGATATCCTATTGAGGAGATTATGTGAGGTGTATATGGAGCCCTCTTTGGACACTAAATATATTTGTTTATTGGTTTGGTTTGACTTTTATGAAACTCTATGAAATGACAATGAGTGTGATGGAACCATGAATGAATGATATGATTAAATTGATCTTAGTGTTATTTGAACTTCTTTTGGGAGAAGGTGTTAACTTGCATTCATATGTATATTATCATAAATTGTTGGATTTTTCATCATTGAGAAAATATACTCACTCTCCATGTGGTCTATCTTTTTAGCTCTTGTGTTGTAAGGATTGACTTTTCAGGTTTTCAGGCTAGCGAGCCCCTTTTCTTTTATGCAAAGTATTTCTTCACCACATCTGCGTTTATAGGCATTGGCAGATCTTCTCCATCCATGTTGGTGAGGGTTAAAGCCCCTCCGGAGTAGGCTTTCTTTACGACATACGACCCTTCGTAATTGGGCGCCCACTTCCCTCGGATATCTTTCTAGATTGGCAAAATCTTCTTAAGGACCAAGTCCCCTTCCTGGAACTGTCGGGGTCGCACCTTCTTTTCGTACGCCCGCTTCATGCGTTTTTGGTATAGCTGCCCACGGCGTAGAGCGGTTAACCTCTTTTCATCAATTAAGTTCAGTTGATCGTATTTGGCTTAGACCCATTCAGCTTCTTCCAA
Organism: Clitoria ternatea; assembly: GCA_037962975.1. Taxonomy (NCBI): domain Eukaryota; kingdom Viridiplantae; phylum Streptophyta; class Magnoliopsida; order Fabales; family Fabaceae; genus Clitoria; species Clitoria ternatea. The sequence continues at coordinate 33,368,167 of CM075672.1, read as the reverse complement.
TCTGGCCTCCATGATCACCCTAAGGGATGGGATCTCTACTTCAAAAGGTAGTACTGCTTCCATTCTGTAAACCAAGGAGAATGGGGTTGCCCCTGTCGAGGTTTGCACTGAGGTTCGGTATCCGTGCAGAGCAAAGGGAAGCATTTCATTCCAATCTTTGTAGGTCACTACCATCTTTTGCACTATCTTTTTGATGTTTTTGTTAGCCGCTTCGACTACTCCATTCATTTTTGGTCGATATGGAGAGGAGTTATGGTGAGAGATTCTGAAGCTTTCACAGAGTTCTTTCATCATCTTGTTGTTTAAATTCATACATTGTCTGTAATGATCTAGCTTGGTAGGCCGTATGGGAATATCAATTCACGCTTGATGAATTTGACCACAACATTCTGTTACATTAGCGTATGAAGCCACCTCCACCCACTTGGTGAAATAATCGATGGCGACTAAAATGAAGCGATAACCGTTCGAGGCTTTTGGCTCAATAGGCCTAATAACATCCATACCCTACATTAAAAAGGGCCATGGTACTGACAACAGTTTAGGGATGAAGGTGGTGCATGAATGTGATCAGCATATATCTGACATTTACGACACCTCCGTGCATAGGCAAAACAATCTGCTTCCATGGTCATCCAATAATATCCAGCCCTTAAGATCTTTCTTGACATGGCGTACCCATTTGTGTGAGTCCCGAAAGATCCTTCATGGATATCTCTCATGATTCGATTCGCCTCAGCGACGTCTACACACCGGAGGTGGACGGAATCATAATTTCTCTTGTATATCACGTTGCTACTCAAAAGATAACCCATAGCGAGCCTTCTCAAGGTTCGTTTGTCATTATCTGTGATGCCTTCAGGATATTCTTAGAGTTGGAGGTACCTTTTGATGTCATGATACCAAGGCTTGCCATCTGGCTCTCTTTCTATGACCTGGCAATGTGCAGGCTCTTGTCGTTTTTTCACCTCAATGAGAGGCACCTCGTATTCACTACTACCTCGAACATTGCAGCTAGGGTGGCCAAGGCGTCTGCTATTTGGTTGTCGTCCCGTGGTACATGGTGGAAGGTAATTTCATCGAACTCTTTGATCATCTCTTTGATGTGAGCATGATAGGGAACTAGTTTACTATCTCTAGTTTCCCACTCGTCCTTCAATTGATGAATAACCAAATCAGAGTCTCCATAAACTTCCAGGGATTTTATTCCCGCGTCCAAAGTCGCTTGTATCCCTAAAGAGCATGCCTCATACTCTACAACATTGTTGGTACAATCAAAACATAACCGAGCGCAACTAGGAATGAACTCGTTGTCAGGTGAGATTAAGATGACCCCAATTCCATGCCCCAGTGCGTTAGAAGCTCCATCAAACCTCATGGTCCACCTATTTTCCTGACCATCTTCTTCTTTGAAAAGAGCTAAGATATCTGAGAAGTCATGCTGTATGGGTTGGTAACTACTAATAGGCTGATGTGCCAAGTAATCTGCCAGTACACTTCCTTTTATGGCCTTTTAGGTGACATATGTTATGTCATATTCTGTCAGTAGCACTTGCCAACGAGCAATTCTTCCAGTCAAAGCTGGCTTTTCAAAGATGTATTTAATGGGGTCCATTTTAGACACCAACCATGTAGTGTGACTGAGCATATATTACCGTAAGCGTCGGGCGGCCCAAGCTAATACACAGCACATTCTTTCGAGAGAAGAGTACCTCATCTCGCATTCGGTGAATCTCTTGCTCAAGTAATAGATAGCACATTCCTTCTTCCCAGTCTCGTCGTGTTGACCTAACACGCATCCCATGGATTCGTTTAGCACGGTCAAATACAGGATCAGCGGTCTCCTAGGAATGGGCGGCACCAGTATTGATGGCTCTAACAAGTATTGCTTTATCTTTTCGAATGCTATTTGGAAATCTTCATTCCATTGCCCGGGTTGGTTCTTGCGAAGTAACTTGAAAATCGGCTCACAGGTTACTGTCATTTGGGAAATGAATCGGGCGATGTAGTTCAACCTTCCTAGGAACCCTCGGACTTGCTTTTCCGTACGAGGAGGCATTTCTAGAATCGCCTTGACCTTGTCAGGATCAACCTCTACCCCTCTTTCACTCACGAAGAATCCTAACAGTTTTCCAGATCTCGCGCCAAAGGTGTACTTGGCCGGATTTAGTCTAAGCTTGAATTTCCTTAGTCGTTCGAAGAGCTTTCATAGATCAGTAATGTGCCCTTCCTCGGACCTGGATTTAGCAATTATATCATCCACATAGACTTCTATTTCTTTATGCATCATATCATGGAAGAGAGTCACCATTGCCCTTTGATAGGTGGCCCCAGCGTTCTTTAACCCGAAGGACATTACTTTGTAGCAAAAGGTGTCCCACAGAGTGATGAACGTGGTTTTCTCCATATCTTTAGGTGCCATTTTGATCTGGTTATATCCCAAAAATCCATCCAAGTCTCGGTAGTCCACACACATCCTCACTTTTCCGTCTTTCTTCGGAACAGGAACTATGTTTGCTACCCATTGAGGATATTTAACTACAGCTAGGAAACCAGCATCAAATTACTTCTTAACTTCTTCTTTAATCTTAAGGAGCATTTCCGGTCTCATTCATCGCAACTTCTGTTTGATTGGCAGACATTCGGGCTTTAAAGGCAACCTGTGTTCCACAATGCCGTTATCCAACCCCGGCAGATCTTGATATGTCCATGCAAAAATATCCTGAAACTCCTTGAGCAGCTTAATCAGTTCTTCTCGTCATTCTTTGCTTAGGAAGGTGCCGATCTTGACCTCTTTAACTTCTCCTTCGTCCCCTAGATTAATGGTTTCAACCTTTTCTTGATGGGGTTGAATTTCTTTATCCTTCTGTTCCATTAACCTTGTCAATTCGGGCGAAGGTTCAAAGTCTTCCTCACTTTCCTCATAGGCGTAATTGTTCGGATAATCAAAATCGTGAAACAAAACCAAGTCCTCGTTGCTCTCAGAGGAATCATTTTTGGATCTGTATTCGGTTGTATTATAGCGAATGAAAAAGAAAACAAGCAAGTGAAATGCTTAAGAAAAAAGAATTAAGCAAAGACAAGGTATTGGAATCAGACAGTGTTCATTAAATCAAGTAAATAAACAAGTTTTTTCACCTTTATTACAAAAAGGGTCCCAAAGCCTTAAGCATAGCAGAGGGACTGACGAGTTATAAGATAATATGATTACTTTGAAAAAACATTCATAGTCGTAGGGAACTCCAAGGTTTCCCAGTTATTCAGGTCTTGATCCGATAAACAAGCATACACAAACTCCGCATTATGGCTGGACTGATCTTCAATCATGGCCACTTGATCTGAATACATTATTCCCACGCTCCTGAAACTCTGATAGAGGTCACAAATGAGGGTCTTTATGGTGTTGACTTCCTTACAAGTGAGGCGAGCCATCCTTCTTTCTCTTCTTGCCTCCCCAACCCTCTTCTTGTCAGCGGTCATTGGCCGGTATCCCAAACCATATTTGTTCTTATTTTCTGGGAGGCACACAGGTTGGATCCTTCCTTCCAGTTCACGTCCCAGCCTTTTTCCTGGCTTGTATCCCTTCCGCAACATGGTCCTTTCCATTGTTAGAGGTACATTTGGGAAGGATGTTCTTACAATGCTTTTGGCATTGGCTATTTCCAAGGCCTGGAATGAGGTCTTGAGAGCTTCCTCGGCTGCTTCAATGTATAGGGTGGTGATAGGGTTACTGACCAAGAGGTCCTCTTCCCCAGAAACAATCACTAGTTTATTACCAATGACGAATTTCAATTTTTGATGCAGCGTGGAAGGAACCACCCTAGCCGAGTGGATCCACGACCGTCCTAGCAAACAACTGTAGGCGGGCGTGATATCCATGACGTGAAAGAGAATATGAAAGGTACATGGTCCAACCTGTATTGGCAGTTCAATCTCTCCCATGACCTCCCGACGAGTCCCGTCAAAAGCCCAAACCACCATAGAACTTGGTCTCATGTAAGCCCCATCAAATGCCAACTTTGCCAATGTGGATTTTGGCATCACATTTAGCAACGACCCATTGTCTACAAGTACTTTTGCTAGGATATGATCTTGGCATTTTACAGAGATATGAAGGGTTTTGTTGTGCCCTCTTCCTTCCATTGGCACCTCATCATCCGTAAAGGTCATATAATTATTAGCTACTATGTGGCCTACTATGCCTTCGAACTTGTCAACAGGCAAGTCATGCTTGACACGTGCTTCACTTAATACTTTCATGAATGTGTTCCGGTGTGGTTTGGAATTCATCAACAAGGACAACAAAGAGATCTTGGCCGGGGTATGGTTTAGTTGGTCCAATACCTGATAATCGCTGTGGCGGATGAACTTCAAAAATTCTTCGGCTTCTACCTCAGTTACAGCCCTTTTTATCTAGCCATTGGCTCCTTCCTTTCTGGATTTGACTTCTCCAGCTGTTTTGTCAAGTTTTGATTCCGGAGGAGCATATACCCTTCCATACCGAGTGATGCTTCCGATCCCGGCAATATTCATCACAGAGAAGGATGATGTAGAATCAACTGTCGTGGGGTTAGAGATGACCACCTCCGAGCGGTACTTCCAAGGCACAGCATGAGAATCTTTAAAGGAGAACGAAGTAGGTGCTTGTATTGTAATGACAGTTTTGGCAGGAGCTGAGGCTGCCGGTGTATTCTTGCTGTAGAATATGACCAGGGGTTTTGGGGCTCGTACCCTGGTCTGCTCTTTATCATATTTACTCTGCCTCTGCGGCGCCTACAAACCTCTACAATATGATAGTCCATAAGTTCTTGAAGTGTTTTTTGGAAGCCTTGTCGCTTCGCAGACTGGTCATTATTGTACTCCTCATCCCATGAGCCCTCTATCAACCCCCTCTTGAGCAGGTGGGAGTGAATTATTTCCAAAGGCATTTTTATGTTATCAACCTCTGAAATACATTCCTCATCTTCCTCAATAGCGTTGACCCTTGGCCTCCCGTGGTTGGGCAAAGGGTTGGTTGTCACATTTAGGCTTCCCTCACAAAAACTTATCCAGTCAGCTCAGATTAGATCCCTCACCTTAAACTTCAATGCCAAAAAATTTTCTATGGAATGCCCTGGTGCACCGGCATGGTAATCACACCGCGCATTCGGATCATATCCTCTAGGGTAGGGTGGCTAAAGTGGTTTGAGAGGACAGGGTACTACCAAAGTGTTTTCGATGAGATGGGGTAAGAGCTCGGTATATGTCATGGGGATAGGATCGAACTAAATCTGGGTGCGGTCATTGTTCTGTCTTCTTGAATTTGGATTTGGTGGTTGATTTACTTGTGGTGATTGGTATGGTGTTTGTGGTGGTTGGTATGGTGCTTGTGGTGATGTTGGTGGCCTATGACAGGTGGTCGGAAGCAGGGTGGATTTGGATTTTGAACCACTGCTATGCATGGATATGACATGTAAGGGTTGGCCGGTGGAAATATGATAGGGGTAAATGGCCTTGTGTGGTTTCTTCTTTGGTCATAAGAGACGGCATTGGTTTCACCATCTCTTTTTCTGCCTTCCCCTGTTACTAGCCTCTTTGCTGTACCTGTCGCAGACGGACCTCAGATGATTTTTCCAGTTCTTATCCCACTTTCTATTCTTTCTCTGATAGTGACGATATCAGAGAAATGGGATGAGACGCTCCCAATCATCCTATCATAGAAAGGAGATTGGAGCGTGTCGATGAACATGGATACAACTTCTTTTTCTGATAAGGGCGGGTCTACCTATGCGGCAACTTCACGCCAACGTTGCGCATATTCTTTGAATATTTCGGCCCCCTTCTTGGCCATGTTTTGCAATTGCACCCTATCTGGCGCCATGTCCAAGTTGTATTTATATTGCTTCATGAAAGCATCAGACAAGTCCTTCCAACTGTGTATACGAGACCGCTCGAGGTGGGTGTACAATGTAAGGGCAGCCCCGGCCAGGCTATCTTGAAAGTAATGGATTAGTAGTGGGTCATTGGAAGTGTGGGACGCCATCTTCCGACAATACATGGTGAGATAATTCTTTGGGCAGGTTAGCCCTCGGTATTTGTCAAATTATGGCCCCTTGAATTTAGGAGGGATGACGACATCCGGATTAAGCAAAGTTCCGCGGCATTTCCAAATCTGAAAACTTCTGATCCCTCTATTGCTCTTAACTTCCTTTCGAGGACCTCTATCCTTCCTTCTTGGATACCTGCAGCGCCATTGGGACCAGTAGCCACACGAGGATCTGCGTGCCCATAAGGTTGTTGTACATGTATAGCCACATGAGAGGGGTTTACTGGGTTCATAAAGATCTATGGTCGGGTGGTGGTTTGGGTCGCATGGGTAGGCTGTGTAGTGTGAGCTTGGATGAGTTGCGTTTGGCCTTGGGTCATACAGAACTCGCGACAGGGTGGTATGCCTGGTTGAACAAGGTGAGGATCTTGGTGGTCTAAACCTGTTTAGGGGTCGACATGGAGTGAAGGAAAATACCCTAGAGGCAAGCCATATAATGGGAAAGGGATAGCGTTGCCATCAGTATCTATGAAGGTATGTTGCTGGGTATCAATAGGGTTTGGCCTTCTTACATGAACAGTGATGGGAGGTGCTGTAGGATTAGGGGCCTGCTCCCCAGCTAGACCTGGAGAGGGCCGCGGGGTAGGCGGCTGTTGCCTAGCGTCATTAACACCATCAGACAAACCCCCTTCTATGACCCTTTTCTCCAAAAGTTTGGCCATCTCGGCCATCTGTTCTTTTAATTGATTGAGCTCAACTCTCAAACTCTCATTTTCTTGTTCTATTTCAGCCATGAGTTTTTTTCTGAGCCTGGTCTCGTAAGAATGTTTACCCGTAATGTCTAAAAGAATCATGGGGACGCATTAGCAAAACCAAAATAAATAGTTAACAGAAATGATAACAAGTAGAAAGACGTTACACGGGATGCGATTCAAGATTCGACGCGTATCCTCTGACCGTTCCTCAGAACATCGCCTTCAAAAGTATTAGGTAAAGTAGTAAAAGTGGAAATTAACATGAGACATGAGATAATCTTGGAGACAAAAAAATGCTTCATCATTTCATACTTCCATAGGATACATTGTAAGGGTTCGATTACAATACTTCAGCCGTTCCTGGCTTGGGCAATCATAGCCTTTATTTTACAAATCCTTCCATGGCAATAATTCAAAAATGATGAAATTTCTCTTGGAGTGGAAAGGGGATTAACCACCCCTTCAGCTTGTTTCAGCAATAGTGGAAGATCCTCTAGGACTCCATTGGCCAAGTAGGCCAAATTAGCGAAGCGACCCATCCATGAACGAATGACTTCGTCCTGCCGTGCCAATTCAGTTTCTAAGACTTGTGTAGCTTCTTGGCAATATTGCTCTATATCCATGGCATTCCGTTGCTCATCATTTATTTCTTATTCACACGTTCTCATTATCTCGTCAAGCTATTGCTCCAAGTTGTGTACTCGGGATTGTAACAACTCCTTCTCCACCAAAGCCTTTCTTTCATTTTCCTTGGACTGTGTCAGCACATCTTTGAGAAACTGTTTTTCAGCCAGGATAGCATCACTTTGCTTGCTTTTTATTTTCAGTTGAGAATTAGCTGCCTGGAGACACTGATCTTGTCTTACCCTGTAATCTTCTTCAATCTTCCACTTTTTTCACATCTCTTCCATGGCCCGCTTACTCTCTAAATTTTCCCTCCTTTGGAGGGTGCATTCTTGTTGATATTTTAGCAGGTCTTCTTTCAGCTTTTGATTCTTGGCCGTTAACTCCTCTATCTGAGCCTTCAAAGCGTGGGTGGCTTTGTCCTCTATGATAAGTGGAGGAGCGGGAATGCTTGTAGACTGGTATGAGGGACCTCTAAAGGGTAATTTTACAATTGAAACCCTGTTCAGGACCCATTCATGGTATTCTGCTCCCATGGCGTGGCGTCGGGCCCCTAATTCCTTCCTCATCTTATGGACCTTCTTCCATGCATTGGATATGTCTCGGACAGTAGACATATAGTTCCCCTTTGCATAGTACAAAATAAGGGGAGTGAGCATTCCTTCATCTGGTGGTCTGAGTAAAGGATAAGCCAACTGATGCTTTGCTATAACAGGGTTGTAATTGATGCATCCTTGTGTACCAATGAGAGAAACATTCGAATAACCCCCACAGCTGTATATGATCAACTTGACCCCTAGCCATTGAGGATACCATCTGACCTTCTCATCTGTGAGCCCTATAAGGTGATTGGCCCACTCACGCCAATTCTTTATAGCCAGCTGACACAGTTTTAAATCAGAAACAGGATATTCAGCCTTACAGACTTGATGGAAGGCATAAGACACGAGCCATACATACAGGACATGTAAACAATAGACAATTCTTCTCCGTCCTTGCGTATGGCAAAAATCCATTGTGCAGTACACATTGGCCAACACAGCCGTGACGGGATTCTCAAGCCTATGTTTGCGAGCCAGGAAGACGGCGATGGCATCATAATCCACGTAATTGTCTAGATTGGGGAATAGGATAACCCCGTAGATAGTAAGGGCCAAAGTGTCGATGAAGGTCTCCCAATCCTCTTTATCTGCCAAAATCTACATATGTTTCTCAAGGAACTCTCGAGTGAACCCAGGAATTTGATTTCTATTCATCTACACTTTTCTCAATGTCTCAGGATGAATTCTCAAAACACAGGCGACGGCAGCGATACTGGCATGATGATCAAGATGGCGGTAGGGAATTTGCCCCTCCAAAGGCATCCCCAGTATTTGTTCAAATTCTTCTATGGATGGGGCCAACTGGAAGTCCCTGAATGTAAAACACCTGAGGGGTGGGTCGTAGAACTGTGCCAAGGCTGTGATCGCCTCATTTTGTACTTTAACTTCTAAGAGCTTTAAAATCTTCCCATACTTTCTTGCAAAGGCCATCTTTTGAGTCAGATTTAATTTTCTCCCCATTGCTTGTAGACTACCGGTATCAACCTTCTTGGCCTTAACATGTAGTATTTTCCTTAATTCCGTCACATCTGTGCCACAACCGTCATGTCCCATGTTAATTTCTTTACTTGCTCAGAGGTGTGCGTCAAATCCCGGATAGCTTCCTACGAATATCAAGAAAAAAGGGAAGAAGAATCAGTCATGTTCAGAAACCAGCGCTTCCCCCATTAATTTAATGCAAAGTAATTTTACTCGGGGAAGCAGCGATTACCAAAACTCGTATGGGTTCAAGCCTAAAGGACCATAAGTTTTTAATTGTCATTAATGCCCCAATTGGGGGAAGCAAAATTATTTTCATTTTCTCCTTCTTTTGACGACTAAGGAAACTTATGACTCAGGACTTAGAAGTACACGATGAAGAGGGAACTATCTACCCGTTAAAAGATTACCAGTCTTTTCAAGAAAAGTGAGCCATTATTTTTGAAGTAAAGTAATCCTTTGACAGGTAAATGGTTCCTCCATTTGGATTAAAAGGGAATTGAAAATGACATAAGTCAGTTGTTCTAAAGGTCTATTCTAGGCTCTATGGCTTGTCTAAAAGTGTCTCCTCACCTTGGGTGGCTTGCACTAGACTTCTAAAAGGTTACTAGAGCCAAGATCCTACTCATGATGTGGTCGCAACAGTAGGGAATCTACTAGGTGCGTACATCATGAAAGGTCAAACTCTAGTTGAGGTTCTTACGATCACCGGATGGGAAGTACATCCCAAACGACACCGCTACCAACCCCTCCTAACTTAAGTTTTATTTGGGGCCTGGGTATAGGGCGCCACTCATAAGTGTGTGCAAAAATGTGGGTGTAGTGTGTGAAAGGGCATTCAATACCTTTTTACCTTACCTGATTATGCACAAAGAACAAACACAGGACAAAAGCACAAAGCCGCCTACCCTAGGGTTCAATAATCACAAAAAAAAACACATTATCCCCTACCCTAGGGTTCAATAATCATGCAAACGTTGACAACAAAATAAATAACGACATGCGATTGAAACAAAATAAAACAAAGGAAGAAAACAAAGCAAACATAGGCTATATAGAAAAGAAAACATGCGCTTTCAACCTAAATAGCCTGACTCTCAAGTATTTGTCCCCAGGGGAGTCACCATCTGTCGCGACCGGGATCGCGGCGGCGCAGCCGACCCTCAAAAAGGTGGTAAAAGAATGGGGAGTCGCCACCCACGTTTTTATTCATAAAAAAAACATTAGAAAAAACTTGCTTTAGTAAAGCACTGGCTAAAAAGTGAGATTTAAGTTCAGGAGTTGGTTACGAGTAGGGAAGGTATTAGCACTCTACATCGCCTGTTAAAAATAGTACCAAGATTGAAAATGCGCGATACGAATAGCCTTACAAAAGATATTTTATTTCTTCCTTTTTATTATTATTATTTTTTGAAACGGAGGGAACAAAACAGATAAACATGGGGTACTGAAGCAGGGTTAACAGGACGTCTCGTCCAAATTAACCTGGATCTACATGGGGAAGGTATAAAACAAAGGAGGAAGAGAATACCAACAAGACGTCACGTTTAAACTTGTCATCTTTCCATAAAAATACAAGGTTGAGAATGAAAAGGGGTTAACAGGACGTCCCGTCCAAATTAGCCCTGGCCTTTTAGTGGGGATGCATGTAGAAAAGGGAAAGAATGCTAACAGGACATCCCGTCCAAATTAAACATTCTCTCATCAAGATGTAGGGTTGGGGGATGAAGAGGATAAATAGGACGTCTCATCCAAATTAGCCCGATCTTTGTGAAGAATGACAGAGGTCGAGACGAAAGGGAAGAAAATCAAGAAGACGCCGCGTCTAAATTGACTTTTATGCCATGATGGGAATGATATTAATTTTTGAAGAAGAACGGGAGAAGAAAAGAAGTGGGCCCGACAGGAGTTAAGTCCTGCTCCTACGTATTCTTGAGTTTTTCAAGAAATCAGGGTTACGTAGTTCTTGAAGAGGAGTTTTAAGTGGAGCTAGAGGCTTGGTGACGAGCGAAGCTCATAGGAAAGATACATACAAGGCGGAGTTCTCCGTACATGTACGAGCTTATACAGGATTACTCCTGCACGACACTGGTAAAAAAAAATAATTTCTACGTTGATCAAAAGAGATATGAAGAACACTTATTTTCCTTTTGTTATTTTTGATTATAAAACGAAAATAAAAGAAAGTTGTAACAAAGCAAGATTATTCAAGAGAACAGACTTAACAAAATGACGAATCTAGCAAAAGAACAGGACAATAAGAAAACAAACGAAAGAAAATAACAAGGGACAGGATGTAACTGGTGTAGTGTGAGCCGGTGTGGACCTGAGCAGCAATAGCCGGAGTAATGCTGGTATCTGTTGAGAAACGGAGACAATAGGGAGCCGGTGTGGAGTTTGGCGTAGAGACGGTGTAGGGGTTCGGTGGGAGATCCGATGTGAAGTTGATGAGCACAAGCTTGGATTTATGGTTTCTGGACGATATCTGGGTGGCAGGGAGAAGTTCACTGTAAACTGGGTCGGGACCGGTGTCCTAACAATGGTTCGAGACTTTGGGAGCTATTTTCTAAGGTGCAGGGAACCAAGGATTAAACTAACTGCTTAGGATTTTTTGTACACCGGAGCAGCTAGGTTTCAGGATTTCCTGGTGTAAGCTTTCAGGGGTTCAAGAATTCAAAGTTCAGATCCAATTTCTGGGGGGTCCAGAATTCAAAAGAGTCGACCCTTGTGCCTCTTCAGCCGAGGCATTTATAGAGCTTCAGGGTGCCTGCTGAGTGCTTTGACAGCTCAAGCCTCCACTAGACCCATATGCGTAGTGGGGAGATAGCTTGGCCACTAACAATCATGGGGAGCAGCGGCTGGTGGGTAATTTTTTATTATTTTCATTTTTTATTTGTTGTCTACCATCCCCAGGATTTGAGGATCAGCTTGGATGGTGTGATTACAAGTCACGGTATGGGCAACCGGACTCGCCAATTCGATGCTGGGTCCATGAAACCTATTATATCGGATCATGAGGGACACCGGTTCACTAGACGGGTTCCTTTCAATGATCCAAGCCGATGTCACTCTTCAATACTACAGACCGGTGTTCCTCATTTGGACATCGGATGATGCACCTACCTCCACATCGGTTAGGATTCAACGTTTTCAGACGGTGTCAATTTGATGTCGAAACTGGCCGGACCGATATAGGTGTTCACAGTGACAAACTAAGAATAAAAAATGACAAACACGAAATTAAATGCAAGAAACAAGTATGTACTCAAAAGGCTAACTAGAACACTAGAATGCCAGAAAATACACGAACGTACTCAAGCAACTAAGCATTTCTTTTTTATTTTGAGCACTAAGAGGCAATGAAAATACACTTTAAGGGCCTGCAAAAACAATTAGGTGCTGCATACAATATTTTGGGGTTTTCACACTTTATTTATTCAAGTTTTACCAAATAAAAGCCTTAGAAACATCAAATACTGCTAGGTCCTTTCAAGCCCTTTTTTACATTTTAATACACTTTTCCCCTATTTTCCCCCTTTTACTGTATAAAAATTCAGCCCAATAAATGCCTCACAAAAGTCACAAAAATAACAACAGTCAACAAGTATAAGCTAGTATTTAACTTGTATCATCTTCCAACATAAAAGAGAGATGGAAGGTATGAATTATTGACATTAAATGCAATCATAGGATAAGGAAATCACTATGATTAAGGACACCTACAGTTGCTAAAAATTGAACGCAAACACTAAAAAATCACTTAGGAAAGATAACAACCTATAAATTATGAGAAATTTTTCCACCTAAAGATATGATGGTTACAAAAATACTAGCACTCTAGAATTAACACCTAGTCAAATGTGATTATGTGATTGAAATTCTAGCAATCTAGAAATAAGGAAAATCACAACAAAAGCTTTGAAAAACAAAGAATCAAGCTCCAATACACATAAGGAAGAAACTACAACTTTGGAATTTCATTAAACACATGGAGGCACATCCTAATGGGGCACTAAACAATACAAGTTCAGTTTTGAATTTTTAAATTTCGTAAACAACAATATAATTAAAAGACATAAAAACAATAATCAAACACAAAAAGTACAAAAGAGAATGAACACTACACAATTTGGCATGGATATCAAGAAAGCATGATTTTTTTTGCTGTAAATTGAACCAAACTCCTAGGTTATGTAGCACATCACACTAGGAACAACATTTATGAAGAAGTTTTCCAAATTTCAAGCCAAAATGTGTAGATCTAACTTTTTAGGTTTTTCTTTTTTTGAATTTTTTTCATGAAATTGCACATATAATATATCAAATCAAAGAGAAAGAGAAGAAGATTAAGATTCTAAAATTAGAATTGAAAAATTAAAACTCAAACAAAGTAGATCTAAAGAAAAAGAGACAAGATCAAAAGGCTCAAATCATACCAAATAATGTAGGAATTGTGTAGGATGGATCTAGATCTTGCTCCTTCTTGGATCTTCAAGTAATTCCAAGTTCATTTGTAATTACAAAAGCAATTCTCCTTCACTCTAAGTGCTGAAGAAATCATGTATAGGCATGATTTATGGTTCTTAAACTCTAAAATTGGAAAAGAAAATGTTAAAATGATGGAAACAATAGAGAAACAAGAGAGGTAGAAGATGGAAACGCCACTCTCTAGGATTCTAGAGAGATAAGTTTGAGGAAGTTCACCACCATTGGAGAGGTCCTAATTGGATAAGAACAAGATAAGAGGCTAAGCATTCTTAGGTTTCTAGAGAAAGGATGTTCACTCAATCTCACTAAAATTTCAACAATTCTGGATGCAATTTACAAAGGAGATGAGCTATATCTACTCCCTCAAAGTGTAATTTTTAGACTTAACTTGGGTGGGCTTGTTAAAGCTTTACTTAAGGCCCAAAAGTGGTCTAAAGCAAGTATATGGTTATACAAGGCCCAAATCTTTATCTAATACTACAAATGAGCTTCTAAAAATGAAAAATAACCTAAAACTTAAGCCTAATGCTAAAATAAAATTGAAATGATCAACACTTTATGGATATTCATTAGTTACTAAGATAAGATTTTAATTCTAATTAGAAAAACACAAGAAATATAGAAGAATATAAAACTTTCTTTTCCTTAAGTAAGTCACTTGTGACAAATCCCTCACTACAAGAAACTAGGTGTAAGGCATGGGACTACTTTCATGTTAATTCCTCCCATGCTAATTAGCATTCTAACTCCCATGCCTTAGTATGGTGTAAGACATGTGTCTCATGTCGTTTTCCAAGCCTAATGAGGTGTGGCACACTATAACCCATGCCCTTTTCCAAGCCTATTACATCCTACCTTTCTTTATTATTATGATAATTTATTAATTATTATATAATATTTAATATTATTATAAATTATATATTATTGCTATCATTACTTATTTTTATTTTTGTTCTATTTGGTATAGAGGATAGACTTTTGATATGGATACCATGTTCTTATTTTTTATCTCTTCCATTGGCCCAGTGGTGATTCAGTATTGTATCCTCAAGTCTTGTAGGGATATTGGGGTCTTGGTTTGATTTTGTTTAAAAATCATCGATATCTTGTGTTGTGGGGCAAACTAGAGGGTCTCATGTAAAGACACTCTAACGCTCAAGTCAGTACTAGATACTTAATATAAAAGTTCAAGTGATTAGTTAGCGAATGTACCTTATATGATACTAAATGAGTAGTATTTATAGAGGGTGGGTGAGGATTTTGCCAGACGTAATTGTGTCAGTATGTTCCTGTAAAGTGTAAGAGGAAGCTGACACAAGCACAAACATTTCTAACACTCTTGCAAGTGTTTGGTCGGTGTGCCCCCAATATGTTTTCTAGTCTATACATGATACCAGGTTGTATCAATCTCAATTTTGGGGCTTTATAGGGAAGTGTTATGTATAAAGGGTGTCAACACCGAATTGTGTTGTTGGTTCTCTGAAGGTCCATATCGGATGCCCTATATTTGGGCTGATATGGCCTTGAAGTATCTCGGCCAGTATCGAACCCATATCATTTTCCCTCTAGTGTTGAGAAGAAATTACACCAGGATTCACATAATTAACTTTGATGTGGTCATGTTTGATACTAGAGTGTTCCTTCTTTTGGAGTTGAGCTTTGTCAAGGACACATGGAAACTAGTGAAGAGGTGTAACACTCTGATTTTTATGTGGATATTGTTCAATATGTGAAACAACACACCTACACACTAACATCATTACACCCAATTATTCCTGCCCTTTCAACCCTAAGGCTCGACTATAAAAAGGGAGCCATTTGACTATATTTTCCACTACTTTCTCAAATCTTATTACGCTTTGATATTATCTAAAGGTATTCTCCTACCCCTTCTCATATTTTAAAACATTCTGCCTCTTGTAATTATTTTATAAAAATCGGGATACAAGGGACGACCACACAAGCGATGAGTAAGTAGAAATACTTTTAGGGCCACCATCATGGATGTCTATAATACTTTGGCGCTAGTCATGGGTGTTGCAATCAGACTTATGTAGGTTCATAAAAAGCCACAATTTGAAATCATTTTTAGATACCATGCCACGACCACCCCAACCAGTGGAAAGGCTAATTGGCAAGGCACTTGATTGGTATCTCCCTGAGCTATTTTCTTCCTCGAACTCATTGGATGAGTGTAAATTTATCTCACCAGCTTTAATGCCAAATTGTACCATTCTGATGACTAAGTTTTACAAGTGCATCCCCTTTGTCTAACACATAATAATTCCCATGGTGCTTGAAGTCATTCTGGAACTAGTTCCCATAACATTTGTCGTGACCTGGATCGCGACGGCTCGGCCGACCCTCTTGAAATAAAACGAGTTTCGAAATCCTTTCGAAAAGAAAACAGGGAGTCGCCACCAACGTTTTTATCCATAGGAAAAACATTAGGAAAAAACTAAATTTAGTAAAGCACTGGTTTAAAAAATGAGATTCAAGTTTCGGAGTCGGTTACGAGTAGGGAAGGTATTAGCACCCTACATCGCCTGTCAGAAACAGTACCAAGATTGAAAATGCGCAACATAAATAGCCTTACAAAAGATGTTATATTTCACCCCTTTTATTGTTGTACTTTGTGTAAAAATAGAAGGAACAAACTGAACAGACATGGAGTGTAGGTCAACAGGACGTCGCGTCCAAATTAACCTTGGCTTTGGTATAAAACAGGAAAAGGGAAGGATACTAGCAAGACATCGCGTCTAAATTAGTCATCCTTTAATCAAAATACAGGGTTAGAAACGGGAAGGGGATAAACGGGACGTCTCGTCCCAAGTATCCCGTTCCTTGTGGTGATGGCCTACCAGAAATAGGGGAAAATCAACAAGACGTCATGTCTAAATTGATTTTCACAGAATTTAATCAAGATACGGGGTCAGAAATGAGAAGGGGATAAACGGGACGTCTCGTCCCAAGTATCCCATTCCTTATGGTGATGGCCTACTGGAAATAAGGGAAAATCAACAAGACGTCACGTCTAAATTGATTTTTCATGGAAGTAGATAAAATAAAAATGGGAATAAAAATGGGAAAGGTGGGCCTGACAGGATTTAAAGTCCTGCTCCTACGTATTCTTGAGTTACCAAGACATCAGGGTTACGTAGTTCTTTAGATGTTTTTTAGAAAATGGATGAACGAAAATTTCTTCTTTTTAAGTAAAACTTAAAAGTAAAGGACAAAAAAATAGAAGACAGAAAAGAGGTGGGTAGTAGAAGCTACAAATGAGAAACAGTGAGTTCGGGAAAGAGAAGGAAAAATGAGCGAAAACCGAGTGAGAGAAGAAAAACCAAGTGGGAGAAGAAAAACCAAGTGCGAGAGGAAAAAAACCGAGTGGGAGAAGAAAAACCGAGTCGAAGAAGAAAAACCGAGTGGGAGAAGGAAAACCGAGTGAGGACGAGAGATACTGAGTGAGAGAAGGAAAACTGAGTGAGGACGAGAGATACCGAGTGATGGAAGGAAACGTATCAGAGTGTTCTCCTTTCAGAATTTCTAGTCTATGTTTCCTTGTCCCCCTTTTTGGTTTTCTGAATTTATTTTGTTTTCTGAGAAGGGGAGTGTGGGTGAGAGTGCTTGGACGGTGTAAAGGATTTAGGAGGAGTTTGGACGGTGTTGATTTAGGGGCTGGACGGTGTTGTGAGAATTTGAGAGGTGCTGCTCGGTGTTGTTTGACAGGAGAGAGACTGTGAATTTAAGGAGAATGACGGTGTGGGTAAGGGAAGGAGGGACGGTGTTGGTGAAGGGAGAGTGAGGAACGGTGTGGAGAGGAAAGGATGAGGACGGTGTGGAGGGGGAAGGACTGTAGGTGAGGAGAAAGTGAGAGGTTGTACGGTGTGTTGAAGGGAGAGTGAGGACGGTGTGGAGAGGGAAGGATGGTGTGGGTGAGGGAAGGAGGGACGGTGTTAGTGAAGGGAGAGTGAGGACGGTGTTGGTGAGTAGGGGCTGGTGTTTGAGAGGAGAGAGGACGGATAGTGTTAGGAAAAAGTGAGGGTGTTGGGTGGAGAAGGAGAAGGACGGTACTGTGAAGGGTAGAGGGCTGTATGGTTTTTGAGAGGAAAAGGACTGTGAATTAGAGGAGAAGGATGGATAGTGAAGAGAGAAGGACGGACAGTGTGTTTTTAAAGCTGTGTTTCTTTTTTCTAAAGAAAAATGCTTCAGAGTCTTCTCAAAATGAAGGTTTTCTCCCCTTCAAAATCCAAACAAAGTGCCAACCCCGAGAATCCAACCCCTTGTGCATCTTCAGATGGGGTACTTATAGGGGGTTGTCGGGTGCTTGGACAGCATAGGCTTCCACTCAGAGTGGAGGCAGCCTAGCCACTAACAGGTAGTGGGGGGACAGCGGCTGGTGGGGAATTTTTAATTTCTCCACTTCCGTCCCCTGTCTGCCACCTCCAGGATTCATGGATCCACTTGGGTGGTGGAATCCAAGTCAACATGGGCGAACAATGGAAATAGGGAGCCGGTGTTCTCTTATGACTCGGATTAGTGCCTCAGTCGGTATACACCCATAGTGGGAAATAATCCGAGTAGAAAAGGTGATGTTTATACACAAAAGACTGAGTGAAAGCTTTACTCGGTGTTGCTTTACCGCTCGGTGTTGGGTTGCTGTGAGGAGCTGGATGAGCAAAGCAATTCTGATTTGAACACTCAATCGGAACCGAGTGAAAAGTGACTCGGAACTGACTGAAGGGTGACTCAGAACTGACTAAAGGGTGGCTCAGAACCGCCTGAAGGGTGGCTCGGAACTGGCTGAAGAGTGACTCAGAATAAGTTCAAACGATTCAATCAGCACTGATTGAAGAATGACTCGGAACAAGTTCAAATGATCCAATCGGAACTGATTGAAGAATGACTCGGAACAAGTTCAAATGATCCACTCAGCACTGATTGAAGAATGAATCGGAACAAGTTCAAATGATCCAATCGGCACTGATTGAAGAGTGACTCGGAACAAGTTCAAATGATCCAATCGGCATTTCCTAAATTTTCACTCGGCTATGTCTCTGGAATTGAATCACTCGGAGAAACTTGTTCGGATTTGCTTGGGAGTCATTCAGTCGAGAACGACCCTTCCTTCACTCTATTCAGACACATTCATTCGAAAATCCGACTGGCTTCTCACTTGGAATTTCCTTCAGTCGTCAATCATTCCATTCGGTTGTACAATCGGGAGTCATCCTTGTTTCTTCAATCAAAATAGAACTTTGAGAAAATCTGACCATTCGGACGTATTTACTTACTTTTCAATCAGAAATGGTTTGACTTGGCAATCAACAGTTCGAATGTACTCACTTCGTCCTTACTTTCCAATCAGGATGATTTCACTCGTCATCCATCCTTTGGATGCATTCACTCAGAAACCGGCCTTGTTCCCTACTCAGAATTCGGAACTCAGCTTCAACAATGCTTCCCACTCGGATGTGTTCATTCAGGAGTAATTTAATAGGAATCCGGCTTTCTTTTCAATTAGAATTTGGATTGACAATCAACCCTTCGGATTCATTCGGAGTCGGCCTTATTTTCACTCGGAACAGCTTCAATCATCAATTAACTCTTCGGATTTATTCACTCAGAGTCAGTCTTTTTTCAATCAGAATTCGGAACTCAGCTTTAATCCTTTGGGTGCAATCACTTGGAAACCAACTCTCTTCTTACTCAGGACTTGGAACTTGAGAATCTGGCTACCCAGATATATTTACTCAGAGCCGACCTTCTTTTCAATCAGAATTTGGGTTTTGAGAATCTGACCGATAGAAATTCTTCCCAGGTCTGAGCCTTACTTTGTTCGAAAATACAGCTCTCTGCCTCAACTCACTCGGATGTGCTTTCCTTGGAATCTTCACTCGGGCTTAGTGTGAAACTCGAGAATATGGCCGAAAGTGATTCATTCCTGGTCAGATATTTCTTTGTTTGAAGAGGCACACTACTCAGAAATGCCTTGCCTGACAATTGTTCTTCTGAGGTTCAGAGTTTCTTCCACTCGGAATCAATTCACTCGGGAGTCTTCACTCGGAGGCAATTTTGTCCAGAAGAAGTAGTTGTTCCCCAACCTGATTCGCTTCAATCAGCAATCCTTCACTCGGATTAGTTGCAGTCGGGGAGCTTCCTCTCGGATTCACCTCCAATTGAGGGATACTCACTCATAACAGTCCCACTTCACTCGGAATGTCTTTCCTCGAGCCTTTTCTTTGAAGCCTTTCCTTCATTTTTTTTTTGGAAATTTCTTGAAGTCCACATGGAATAGCACCCGACTATGTCTCACTCGGGGACTTTTTACTTGGAAATGATCATTCCGAGTCATCTTACTCGAAAATGATCATTTCTGAGTCAAATTTTTTTTTAATTTTTTTTAGAATCCTTTTCACTTGGGCCGGACCAAAAGAGGTGTTCACAGATGCCCATCTTTACTTTTTTTTCACAAAAGAAACACAAAGCTTCTGTGTTTTTGAAGTGAAAAGGAAGTAAAGATATGAACACAGATGTAGGAGTCAGGTGGGACCTCTTGATTGGTTGGCAATCACGAGTCGTTGTGACCTTTTCCTCTTTAAAGACGAGCATTTTCCACATCCATCTCTCTTTTTTTTTGTTTTTTTTGTTTTTTTCTTTTTTTTACTGGAAAAATGGAAAGGGGCGGTGTATCAGTTTAAACAAGAAGTGGTCAACTGAGAAGTATCCTTTGGATGACATGAAGCAAAAGAATTGTCTTTCCGTTAACAGGAGGTGAGAGAATTGGGGGTTGATTCTTAATTAATCAGAGATAAAAAGACTGGGGTTGACCCTTGGTCGACAGGAAAAGATTGTGGTTGACCCTCGGTTGATAGGAAATGTAAAAGTTGGGGTTGACCCTCGGTTGACAGGAAATGTAAAAGTTAGGGTTAACCCTCGGTTGACAGGAAATGTAAAGATTGGGGTTGACCCTCGTTTGACAGGAAACGTAAAAGTTGGGGTTGACCCTCGGTTGACAGGAAACGTAAAAGTTGGGGTTGACCCTCGGTTGACAGGAAAGGTAAAGATTGAGGGAGCTAACAGGATGTCTCGTCCGAATTAACTCATTGTTGACAGGAATTGTAAAGGTTGGGGTTGACCCTCGGTTGACAGGAAATGTAAAGGTTGGGGTTGACCCTCGGTTGACAGGAAATATAAAGGTTAGGGTAGACCCTCGGTCGACAGGAAAGGTAAAGACTGGGGGAGCTAACAGGACATCTCGTCCGAATTAACTCACTGTTGCTAGGAAATGTAAAGGTTGGGGGAGCTAACAGGACGTCTCATCCGAATTAACTCATTGTTGACAGGAATTGTAAAGGTTGGGGTTGACCTCGGTTGCCAGGAAATGTAAAGGTTGGGGTTGACCCTCGATTGACAGGAGATGTAAAGGTTGGGGAGCTAACAGGATGCCTCGTCCGAATTAACTCACTGTTGACAGGAATTGTAAAGGTTGGGAGATCTGAGGATTAACAAGATGTCACATCCTGATTAACCTGGGCCCAAAGGCTCGGGGTGATGCCCCGGTTTGACATGATTGAAGGTTCTTGGGGAACTGCCCCTTGAATGAAAGAGAATGCCTGGGGGATGCCCCGGTTTGACATGACTGAAGGTTGTTGGGGAACTGCCCCTTGATTGAGAGAATAGACCTAGATGATGCCCCAGTTTGACATGATTTGGAGAAATCTTGGGGGGAACTGTCCCTTGATTAAAAGAGAATAGATCTGGGGTGATGCCCCAGTTTGACAAGATTTGAAGGAATCTTGGGGAACTGCCCCTTGATTGAAAGAGAATAAACCTGGAGTGATGCCCCAGTTTGACAAGATTTACAGGAATCTTGGGGAACTGCCCCTCGACTAAAAGAGAATAGATCCGAGGTGATGCCCCAGTTTGACACGATTTGAAGGAATCTTAGGGAACTGCCCCTTCACTGAAAGAGAATAAACCTGGAGTGATGCCCCAGTTTGACAAGATTTGAAGGAATCTTGGGGAACTGCCCCTTAACTAAAAGAGAATAAACCTGGGGTGATGCCCCAGTTTGACAAGATTTGAAAGAATCTTGGGGAACTGCCCCTTTATTGAAAGAGAATAAACTTGGGGTGATGCCCCAGATTGACAACATTTGAAGGAATCTTGAGGAACTGTCCCTTGACTGGAAGAGAATAGATCTGGGGTGATGCCCCAGTTTGACACGATTTGAAGGAATCTTAGGGAACTGCCCCTTGGCTGGAATAAAAGAAATCTGAGGAGATGCCCCAGTTTGAGTTGTTTAGGAAGTGTAATTCTACAGGGGAAGGGTTTGGTGATTCGGGGTACTGTCTCTTTGGGTGAAAGAGAACGAACCTGGGGTGATGCCCCAGTCTGAACTATCTGCCTCGGAACCTTAGGGGACTGACCCTTGAGCTAGAAGAAATGAACCTGGGGTGATGCCCTAGTTTAAATTGTTTGGGAAGTATAGTTCCACTGGGGAAGGGTTTGGTTAGCATCTGTCCGGTAATCTTCATGGTTCCACCGGGGAAAGTACTTGGCGATTCGGGGTACCGTCCTTTAATCGGAAAGAGAAATTAGGGGTCCACTAGGAATGTGCCATGGGTTTGCTTGGTCTGGTAATGATTGAGAAAAGTGTATCGGGGGTTCGTTGGGGAATGTATGGCAGGTCCGTCGGAGGAGAAAAATCTGGGGGCTATCCCAGTTTGGGACATTTTAATGAAGGTAACTCCATTGAGAAAAGTGTTTTCCTATTGGGGAATAAAGGCGTGGCTAGCCTTTGATCACTGTGGTTCTGTTGGAAAGGTGATTCCACTGAGGATAACTTAACTTTTCCAGATCTGATTAGGAAGTACTCCAGTTAGGGGAGCAGAGTCCATTTTGTGGTTCCCCTAGGGAGGCAAACTCGGTCGGGGTTCCCCTCGGGGATGAATGGTGAGTCTGCTGGGGAGAGTTTGGGGCAACTACATGTCTCGGGGTCATGGGCTCTGGCCACCTCTTAACAGAGAAGCATGAAACAAATTAAAACTTATAGGTGGACTCCCTTGGCGACTGGCTTTGAAGTAACTCATGGCCAAAATAACTGTCACTTCTGACTTCATTGAGGTTGCCTAGCGGAGTTGGTTGTGCTTATTTGAGGTAAGATCCAGCAATGGTATACACTTCGTTCCCCATAACTTTGTGTTTTTGTCATTTTTCAAATTCAAAAATTTTCTTAAGGCAAAACTTGTTTATTCATTTTAGTCATGAACACATGTAAGAAGAAGGAAACATTCTATTTATGATCATCAGGTATGTACAGGTGATGAAAACTATACAAAAGATATGATATGACAAGGTACAAAGAATTGATGGTAAGGGTGAAAGGGAAGGCCTTTTAGATCCTCCATCGATTTCCTGAGAGCGACGAGATTCCAGGTTTTTTCTCATGATTTCCTGTTTATCCTCTGATTTTGCTTTCGAGGACATGATTTGACAATGGCTTCGATGCCCCAGACTGACCTCCTCGTCTACGACTTGAAAAGTCGACGTTGTAGTGTTGAATCTACAAGCCGTGATTTTGTCTAAGCCACCCTCTCGGGTTTTCGGCTTAACCAATCGCTCTAACTTTTGCCTAGGTCACCTTTTCAGATTTTCAACCTAGCGAGCCCCCTTTTTTTTTACGCATAGTATCTTTTCACTGCATCCGTGTTTGTAGGCATCGGTAAATCTTCCCCATCCATGTTAGTGAGTATGAGAGCACCTCCGGAAAAAGCTTTCTTCATGACGTAAGGCCCTTCATAGCTAGGAGTCCATTTGCCCAGGCTGTCTTTTTGAATCGGCAAAACCTTTTTGAGCACCAAGTCTCCTTCTTGGATTTGTCGGGGTCGCACCTTCTTTTCAAATGCTCGTTTCATACGCCTTTAATACAACTGACCATGACAGAGGACAGTTAGTCTTTTGCCATCAATCAGATTTAGTTGGTCATGTCGAGCCTGGACCCATTCAGCTTCAACCAGTTTGGCTTCCATGATCACTCGGAGGGAAGGGATCTCTACTTCGAAAGGCAGGACTGCTTCCATGCCATAAACCAAAGAGAAAGGGGTTGCCCCAGTTAAGGTTCGGACTGAGGTACGATACCCGTGTAGAGTAAAGGGAAGCATTTCATTCCAGTCTTTGTAGGTTACCATCATTTTTTGCACTATCTTTTTGATATTTTTGTTAGCCGCCTTGACTGCCCCATTCATTTTTAGGCGGTATGGAGAGGAGTTATGGTGGGAGATTTTAAAGCTCTCGCAAAGCTCCTTCATCATTTTATTGTTCAGATTTGTACCATTGTCTGTGATGATTTGGCTCGGTAAGCCGTACCGGCATATCAATTCTCGTTTGATGAACTTGACGACGACATTCTTTGTCACATTGGTGTACGAAGCAGCCTCTACCCACTTTTTGAAATAATCAATGGCAACCAAAATGAAACAATGACCGTTCGAAGCCTTCGGTTCAATGGGACCAATGATATCCATGCCCCACATCGAGAAGGGCCACGATGTTGATAAAACATTCAGAGATGACGGGGGTGCGTGAATATGATCAGCATATATTTGACACTTATGACATCTCCAAGCATAGGCAAAGCATTCTGTTTCCATGGTCATCCAGTAATAACCGGCCCTCAAGATCTTTCTTGACATGGCGTGCCCATTATAGGTGGGTTCCAAAAGGTCCTTCGTGAACATCTCTCATGATTTTGTTTGCCTCAGTGGTGTCAACACAGCGAAGAAGGATATAGTCATGGTTTCTTTTGTAAAGCGTATCACCATTCAAGAAGAAACCCATGGCAAGCCGTCGTAGGGTTCTCTTATCATTCTCTGTAGCACTGTTGGGATATTCTTGACTCTGGATATACCTCTTAATGTCGTGGTACCAAGGTTTTCCATCTGATTCTTCTTCAACCACTTGGCAGTATGCGGGCTCACGACGATTCTCTATCTCGATGAGAGGCATGTCATAATCATTACTCACTTTGAACATCAAAGCAAGGGTGGCCAAAGCGTCAGCCATTTGGTTGTCTTCCCGAAGAATATGGTGAAAGGAGATCTCATCAAAGTCCTTGATCATTTCTTTGATATGGGAGTGATAGGGAACCAACTTGTTGTCCCTAGTTTCCCATTCGCCTTTCAACTGATGGATAACCAAAGCAGAGTCCCCGTAGACTTTTAACGACCTTATTTTTGCATCTAGTGCCGCTTGGATTCCTAGAGAACATGCCTCATATTCAATGACATTGTTGGTACAATCAAAACATAGCCTGGCGCAGACAGGGATGAACTCTTTTTCTGGTGAAATCAAAATGGCTCTGATTCCGTGTCCCAAAGCATTAGAAGCTCCATCAAATCTCAAAATCCACTTGTCTTTACTGCCACCTTCTTCATCAGACAATGCCAGGATATCCTCATCCGGGAAGTCGAATGGCATTGGTTGGTAGTCACTTATAGGTTGGTGGGCTAAGTAGTCAGCCAAAGCGCTCCCTTTTATGGCTTTCTGAGTGACATATGTTATGTCGTACTCAGTTAACAGCACTTGCCATCGAGCAATCCTTCCAGTCAGAGTTGGCCTTTCAAAGATGTACTTAATAGGATCTATCTTGTAAACTAGCCAGGTAGTATGACTCAACATATACTGCCTTAGGCATTTTGTGGCCCACGCTAATGCGCAACAAGTCTGTTCTAAGGCAGAGTATCACATCTCGCAATCAGTGAACTTCTTGCTTAAGTAGTAGATAACGTGTTCCTTCTTCCCAGTTTCATCATGCTGACCTAACACGCAGCCCATGGATTCGTTCAGTACCGTCAGATATAAGATCAGTGGCCTCCCAGGGGTTGGTGGTACCAATATTGGTGGTTCTCGAAGGTACTGCTTAATTTTCTCAAAAGCTGTTTGGCAGTCCTCATTCCATTATCCAGGTTGATTCTTGAGGAGTAGCTTAAAGATCGGTTCGCAGGTCGATGTCAACTGTGAGATAAACCGAGCAATGTAGTTTAACCTTCCCAAGAATCCTCTGACTTCTTTTTCTGTACAAGGAGGTGGCATTTCTAGGATTGTCTTGACCTTGTCGGGATCTACTTCGATTCCTTTCTTGCTTACAATGAAACCCAACAGCTTGCCTGACCTCACACCAAACATGCACTTGGCAGGGTTCAATCTGAGCTTAAACTTCCTCAACCGCTCAAACAGCTTCCTTAGGTCACCGACATGATCTTCCTCAGTTCTAGATTTTGCAATGATATCATCCACGTAGACTTCTATTTCCTTATGCATCATATCATGGAATAAAGTGACCATTGCTCTCTGATAGGTTGCCCCAGCGTTTTTCAAACCGAAGGACATTACTTTGTAACAGAAAGTACCCCACAGAGTGACAAACGTGGTTTTTTTCCATGTCTTCTGGCGCCATTTTAATCTGATTGTACCCGGAGAAACCATCCATGAACGCGAAGATGGAGTGCTGGGCCGTGTTATCGACCAACACATCAATCTGTGGCAGAGGAAAATCATCTTTAGGGCTAGCCCTGTTTAAATCTCGATAATCCATGCACATCCGCACTTTTCCACCTTCTTCGGGACAGGAACTATGTTAGCTACCCAATATGGATATTTAGCTACGGCTAAGAAGCCGGCATCGAATTGTTTCTTGACCTCTTCCTTGATCTTGAGAAGCATTTCTGGTTTCATTCTCCGTAGCTTTTGCTTGATTGGTGGACATTCTGGTTTCAGAGGCAACTTATGTTCCACGATGCTATTATCCAACCCTGGCATATCCTGATATGACCAAGCAAACACATCCCGAAATTCCCGGAGTAGTTTAATCAATTTATCCTGCCGGTCTTTGCTTAGGCAGGTGCCTATCTTGACCATTTTATCTTCCCCTTCATCCCCCAGGTTAATGGTTTTGATTTCCTCCTGATGAGGTCGAATCTCTTTATCCTCTTGTTCCAACAATCTTGTCAATTCAGGCGAGGGTCCAAAGTCTTCCTCACTTTCCTCATAGGCGCAATCATTTGGATAATCAGAGTCATGAAACAAAACCAAGTTCTCATCGTTCTCAGGGAGATCATTTTTGGATTTGCATTTGGGTTATATTATAACAAATGAAAAAAGAAACAAGCAAGTGAAAGGTTTAAGAGACAGAGATTGCACAAAGATGAGGTAATGAGACTGGAATGTATTCATTAGTTTTAAAACAAACAAGTTTTGCCCTTATTACAAAATGGGTCCCGAAGCCTTGGGCATAGCAAAGGGACCACCAAGTTATGAAATAACAGTGATTACTATGACAAAACGTTAACGGTTGTAGGGAATTCCATGATTTCCCAGTTGCTCAGTTCTTGATCCGGGTGGCAAGCATACACCAACTCTGCATTGCGGTTAGGCTCGCTTTCAACCATGGCAACCTGATCCGGGTATATCATTCTGGCGCTCTTGAAGCTCTGATAGAGGTCACAGACGGGGATTCTTGCAGCCTCGAATTCTTGTCCAGTAAGGCGGGCTACCCTTCTTCCCCTTCTCTCTTCTTCGACCCTTCTTCTATCTGCCGAAGTGGGCTTGTACCCCAGGCCATATCTATTCTTGTTCTCTGGGAGATGCACTGGTTGGACTTTCCCTTCCAATTTGCGCCATAATCCTTTTCCAGGCTTGTACCCATCCCGTAACATGTTTCTTGCCACTACTAGAGGTATATTGGGGAAGGATGTCTTCACAATGCTTGTCGCTTTGGCTATCTCTAAGGCCTGGAATGAAGTCTCGAGGGCTTCCTCGGCAGCTTCAATGTATCGGGTAGAGATGAGTTTGCTAACCAAAAGGTCCTCCTCTCCGGAAACAATCACCAATTTGTTATCGATGATGAATTTTAACTTCTGATGCAGTGTGGAAGGGACCACCCCAGCTGAGTGGATCCACAGCCGCCCTAGCAAACAACTGTAGGCTGGCGTGATATCCATAACCTGAAAGAGCACTTGGAAAGTACAGGGTCTAACCTGTATCGGCAATTCAATTTCCCCTATGACTTCCCAGCGAATTCCATCAAAAGCCCGCATGACCATGGAGCTAGGTCTCATGTATGTCCCATCAAAGAGTAGTTTTGCCAATGTGGATTTTGGCATCACATTCAGAGAAGATCCATTATCCACAAGTACTTTTTCCAGGATATAATCCCGACACTTCACAGAGATATGAAGGGCTTTGTTATGCCCTCTTCCTTCAGTGGGTTCTTCATTATCTGTGAAGGTTAAGTAATTGTTGGCAACAATATGCCCCACTATGCCCCCGAACTGGTCAACAGGTAAGTCATGCTTAACATGGGCCTCGCTCAAAACTTTCATTAATACGTCTCGATGTGGTTCCAAACTCATCAACAGGGACAATAAGGATATCTTAGCTGGAGTATGATTCAACTGGTCTAGCACTTGGTACTCGCTGTGGCGGATGAACTTGAGAAATTCCTGGGCTTCTTCCTCAGTCACAGCCCTTTTTGTCTTGCCAGCGGTTACTTCCTTCCCGGTCTTTACCTCTCCGGTAGTTTTATCCTGTTTGGGCTCAGGCGGCGTATATATCCTCCCACTCCGGGTTATTCTTCCTACTCAGGCGATATTTGTAATAGAGGAGGATGGTGCGGGGTCGACTACCCTCGGATTGGTGACGACCACATCTGTATCATACCTCCATGGCACGGCATTGGAACTTTTGAAAGGGAACGGAGCGGGTGTGTGTACGGTGATGAGAGTCTTAGCAGGAGCTGGAGCTGCCGATGCACTCTTATTGTATAATATGACCAGGGGCTTCGGGGTCCGTACCCCAGTTTGCCCTTGTATCGTATTTACCCTGTTCCCGTGACGTCTGTAGACCTCTACGGTATGATTGTCCATAAGCTCCTGAAGAGTTTTCTGAAAGCTTTGTTGTTTCACTGACTGGTCATCCTCATATTCTTCATCCCATGTGTCCTCTATCAACCCCATTTCAAATATATGGGAGTGTATTATCTTCAAAGGCATTCTGATATTATCAACCCTGGGAATACATTCTTCATCCCTCCCTATAGCGTTGACCCCTGGTCTCTCGTGGTTGGGCAGAGGGTTGGTTGTTATATTCGGGCTCCCTTCTCTAAAACTTATCCAATCGGCCTTGATTAGGTCTCGTACTTTGAACTTCAACGCCAAGCAATTCTCGGTGGAATGCCCCGGTGCACCGGCGTGGTAGTCACACTGTGCGTTCGGGTCATACCCCCGAGGGTAAGGTGGTTGAAGTGGTTTTAGAGGGCAAGGAACCACCAATGTGTTTTCAATGAGATAGGGGAGAAGCTCAGTGTAAGTCATAGGTATTGGGTCAAACTACGGTTGGGCGCGGTCATTATTTTGCCTTCTAGGGTTTGGATTAGGTGGGTTCATTTGTGGTGTCTGGTATGGTGTTTGTGGTGGTACAGGAGGTCGCATAATGGGTGGTCGGAAGTGTGGTGGGTTTGGATTTGGGATTGCAGCCACATATGGTTGTGGTGTGTTATGGTATGCTGATGGAAAGGTGACGGGGGTAAATGGCCTGGGCTGGTTTCTTCCTTGGTTATGGGAGACCAAGTTGGTTTCCCCTTCTTTTCTCCTACCCTCTCTAGGCGTAGGTTTTCTTGCTACCCCGGCCCCAAATGGACCCCGAATGATCTTCCCAGTCCGTAGGCCATTTTCTATCCTTTCTCCGATAGTGACAATATCGGAGAAATATGTTGAAACGCTCCCAACATTCTATCATAGAAGGGTGATTGAAGCGTATCAATAAATGTGGAAATCACCTCTTTTTCAGACAGAGGCGGGTCAACCTGTGCCACTACTTCACGCCATCACTGGGCGTACTCTTTGAACGTTTCATTTTCCTTCTTCACCATGTTCTGCAGTTGTACCCTATCTGGTGCCATGTCCAGATTGTACTTGTATTGTTGCATGAAAGCATCCGCTAGATTCTCCCAACATCAGATGCGAGAACGTTTAAGATGATTATACCATGTCAGGGCAGCTCCAGCAAGGCTGTCGTGGAAGCAATGAATTAACAGCGGGTCATTTGAAGCATATGAAGCCATCTTTCGACAATACATGGTGAGATGGTTCTTGGGACAAGTTAAACCCCGATATTTGTCAAATTCCGGTATCTTGAATTTAGGAGGTATAACAACATCCGGGATTAGAGAGTTCTGCTGCGCTGCCCAACCCAAATTTGTTGACACCTTCCATTTCCCTTAATCGTCTCTCCAAGAATTCCAACCTCCCTTCCTGGGTAACTGTAGTGGTACTCAGACCCGCTGTGGCGTGTCGACTGGTATTTCCAAATGGCAGGTGGACATATACCGGGTTGGCATTCGGTATAGAAGTGTATGGTCTGGCAGTTGCTTGGGTAGCTTGTGGTTGCGGGGCTTGTGTATGAATGGCTTGTGTATGGATCAGAATTGCTTGAGGCTCCCGGACGGGTGGGATATTTGGCTGAGCCGTATGAAGGATCACCTCTTGATAATCAGGCTCTTCTTGAAGCGGTGGGAAATAACCCTGTGGCAGTCCATATTGCGGAAAAGGTATGACATTAACTTCCACATCTATGAAGATAGGTTGCTGGGCGTCAGCAGGGTTTGGTTTCCTAACGTGAACTGTCAGGGGAAGCGCAGCAGGGTTCGCGCTTGGCCCTCCAGCAGGACCTTGAGTGTGTCGGAGGGTGGGCGGCCGTTGCCTAGCGTCTTCAATTCCAGCCGAAGAATCCCCCTCTGTGACTCTCCTTTCGAGTAGCTTGGCCATCTCGGCCATCTGTTCTTTCAGCTGACTAATCTGGGCCCTAAGGCTCTCATTCTCTTTCTCTACTTCGGCCATGAGTTTTTCTCTTAGCCGAGTCGCTAAGGATGCCTACCCGTTGTGTCTGGGAACCACAACATTTGGTTAGGAAAGCAAAAGAAAACAGATAAAGACTACGGTAAAAGAAGAAAGGAAAAACAAACAAGGTACGTAGGATGCGATTCTGAATTTGGCATGTATTCTCTGACCATTCCTCAGAATGTCGCGTTCAAAAGTACTAGGTAAAGCAGTAAGGCGGAAATTAACATGAAATAATTATGAAGGAAAATTAATTCATCATTCCATTCTTCCGTAGAGGTACAATGTTACTTGAAAGATATGATTACAACATTTTAGCCATTCCTGGCTTGGGCGATCATGGCTCTCATTTTGCAAAGTGTTTCTTGGCAATAATTCAGAAATGACGATATCTCCTTTGCTGTGGATAAAGGATTGACCATGCCTTTGACCTGCTTCAACATTGAGGGAAAATCTTCCAAGATTCCATTGGATAGATATGCCAACTTGGCGAAACGGTCCATCCATAAATGAACGACTTCATCTCGTTGAGCTAACTCAGTCCCCAAAACTTGTGTGGCCTCTTGGCAGCGTCGCTCAGCATCAAGGGCTTTCTTCTGTTTAGCATGTATTTCTTGCTCATAGGCCCTCATTATTTCATCAAGTTGTTGCTCCAATTTGTGGACTTGGGTTTGCAGCATTTCTTTTTGCACCAAGGTCTCCTTTTCTTTCTCTTTGGATTGTGCCAGCATGTTTTTCAGGACCTGTTTTTCGGCCAATATGGCGTCGCTCTGTTGGCCCTTCATTTTCAATTGTGAATTGGCTGCACGAAGGCATTGGTCTTGTTTCATCCAGTAGTCTTCGTCAATCTTCCTCTTCTTTCGCATCTTATCCATAGCATGTCTCCCTTCGGAATTCTCCTTCCTCTGAAGGGTATACTCTCGTTGACTTTTCAAAAGGTCTTCCTCTAGCTTTTGATTCTTTGCTGTCAACTCTTCTATTTGTGCCTTCAGAGCCATGGTGGCTTTGTCCTCCAAGATGAGTGGCGGAGGGAAATTATACGTAGATTGGTATGAAGGACTTCTGAAGGGCAGTTTTACAATGGAAACCCTGTTTAAGACCCATTCAAAGTATTCAACCCCTACAGCATGGCTTCGTGCTCCTAATTCTTTTCCCATTCTATGGACCTTTTTCCATGCATTGGCTATGTCCCGAACAGCGGATGTGTAATTCCCTTTCGCATAGTACAAAATGAAAAGAGTGAGCAGTTCTTCGTTCGGTGGCCCAAGTAGAGGATAAGCCAACTGACACTTTGCAATAACAGGGTTGTAATTGATGCATCCATGTGTGCCCATGAGAGGAACATTCGGGTAATTTCCATAGTTGTAAATGACCGACTCAACCACTAGCCATTGAGGGTACCACCTGACCTTTTCAGCTGTAAGGCTTACTAGGTGATTAGCCCATTCACGCCCACTTTTCACGGTCAGCTGACACAATTTCAGATCGGAAACTGGACACTCAGCTTTACATATCTGATGGAAGATGTGAGAAGTGAGCCATACGTATAAAGCAGGTAAACAGTAAATGATCCTCTTCCCTCCTTGCGTGTGGCAGAAATTCATGGCGCAATACACATTAGCCAACATGGCTGTAACGGGATTCTCGAGCCGATGCTTACGAGCTAGGAAGATAGCAACGGCATCATAATCCACATAATTGTCTAAATTAGGGAACAAGACAACCTCGTAAGTAGTGAGGGCTAAAGTATCCATGAAAGCCTCCCATTCCTCCTTATCAGCCAAGATCTGTATGTGCTTCTCAAGAAATTCTCGAGTGAACTCGGGAACTTGATTTCTATTCATTTGTACATTCCTCAATGCCTCAGGAGAGATTCTCAGAACACGGGCGATTGAAGCGGTTGTTGCGTGATGGTCAAGGTGGCGATAGGGAATTTGCCCTTCCACTTGTAACCCCAATATCTGCTCAAACTCTTCTATTGACGGAGCCAGCTGAAAATCTCTAAACGTGAAACAGCGGAGGGGTGGGTCATAAAACTATGCCAAAGCTATAATTGCTTCGGTTTGGACTTCCACCTCCAGCAGTTTTAAGATTTTCCCATATCTTCTGGAAAAGGCCATCTTTTGTGTCAGACTCAATCTCTTCCCCAATGCCTGTAGACTAACTGTATCAACCTTCTTGGCTTTAAGATGCAGTATTTTCTTCAACTCTGTCATATCTGTACCATAATTGTCATGTTTCATGTTAATTTCCATACTTGCTCAGAGATACTGCCAACTTCTGAATCGCTTCCTACAAATCACCAAGATAAAGAAAAAAAGGAATTAGTTATTATTACATTTTGAAATCCATGTTTCCCCAAGGATCTGATGTAAAGTGAAATATTTTTTGGGAAACATCGATTTCCAAAACTCATGTAAGCCCAAGCTGTCAAAAATCATAGGTTTTCTTAATCGTCATTGATGCACCGGTTGAAGGGACACAAAAAAAATCATTTTGGTTTTTTCGACGATTAGGAAAACTCACGACTAGGGACTCAGAGGTACATGATCAAAAAGAGGATTATCTATTCACCCGAAGAATACTGTGTGTTCCAAAATGAGTCATTATTTCAAAAATTAAGCAAACCTGAGGGTGGTAAATAATTCATTTTTTTTGGATAAAAGGGAAAGCAAAAATGACGTAAGGTAAAGTAAAGTTTGCCCTTTTGTAGCCTAGGTTGGGTTTTGTTGAAAGTCTTTTCTAGGCCTTATGGCTTATCTACAAGTGACTCTCCACACCGGGTGGCTTATACTAGACATCTAGAAAGTTACCAGAGCCAAGATCCTACCCATGACAGGGGCGCAAACAGTGGGGAATCCACTAGGTGCGTATATCATGAGAGGTCGAACTCTGGTTGAGGTTCTCATGAACACCGGATAGGAAGTACATCCCATACGATTCCGTTACCAACCCCTCCTAACTTAAGCTTCAATTGGGGCCCGGGTGTAGGGCGCTACTCATAGGTGTGTGCAAGTAATTATGAGTGTAGTGTGTGGAAGGGCATTCAATACCTTTTACCTTACCCCATTCTGCACAAAGAACAAACACAGAACAAATATACAAAGTCGTCTACACTAAGGTTCAATGATTGTGGAAAAGTAACATGGTCCTCTACCCTAGGGTTTAACAAACATGTAAAAACATAGACAACAAATCAAATAACAAGATACAATTAAAACAAAAACAAACACAATAATCAACAGAAAATAAACAAGGGGAAGAAATCCAAGCTAACAAAGGATATATAAAAAGGACATGCGCTTTCAATCAAACTGGCCTGACTCTCTTAAGTGTCCCCAGTGGAGTCGCCATCTGTTGCGACGGCTCGGCCGACCCTCTCAAAATAAAATGAGTTTCAAAATCCTTTCGAAAAGAAAACAGGGAGTCGCCACCAACGTTTTTATCCATAGGAAAAACATTGGGAAAAAACTAAATTCAGTAAAGCACTGGTTTAAAAAATGAGATTCAAGTTCGGGAGTCGGTTACGAGTAGGGAAGGTATTAGCACCCTACATCGCCTGTCAGAAACAGTACCAAGATTGAAAATGTGCAACATAAATAGCCTTACAAAAGATGTTATATTTCTCCCCTTTTATTGTTGTACTTTGTGTAAAAAAAGAAGGAACAAACTAAACAGACATGGAGTGTAGGTCAACAGGACGTCGCGTCCAAATTAACCTTGGCTTTGGTATAAAACAGGAAAAGGGAAGGATACTAACAAGACGTCGTGTCTAAATTAGTCATCCTTTAATCAAAATACAGGGTTAGAAACGGGAAGGGGATAAACGGGACGTCTCGTCCCAAGTATCCCGTTCCTTGTGGTGATGGCCTACTGGAAATAAGGGAAAATCAACAAGACGTCACGTCTAAATTGATTTTTCAAGGAAGTAGATAAAAATGAAGTTACAAAGGAAAAATAAAGAAAATAAAAATAGGAATAAAAATGGGAAAGGTGGGCCCGAAGGGTTTAAAGTCCTGCTCCTACATATTCTTGAGTTACCAAGAAATCAGGGTTACGTAGTTCTTTAGACGTTTTTTAGGAAATGGATGAACGAAATTTTCTTCTTTTTAAGTAAAACTTAAAAGTAAAGGACAAAAAAAAAGAAGACAGAAAAGAGGGGGTAGCAGAAGCTATAAAAGAGAAACAGTGAGTTCGGGAAAGAGAAGGAAAAATGAGCGAAAACCGAGTGAGAGAAGAAAAACCGAGTGGGAGAAGAAAAACCGAGTGGGAGAGGAAAAAAATCGAGGGGGAGAAGAAAAATTGAGTCAAAGAAGAAAAACCGAGTGGGAGAAGGAAAACTGAGTGAGGACGAGAGATACCGAGTGAGAGAAGGAAAACTGAGTGAGGACGAGAGATACCGAGTGATGGAAGGAAACATACTAGAGTATTCTCCTTTCTGAATTTCTAGTCTGTTTCCTTGTCCCCTTTTTTGGTTTTCTGAATTAATTTTGTTTTCCGAGAAGGAGAGTATGGGTGAGAGTGCTGGGACGGTGTAAAGGGTTTAGGAGGAGTTTGGACGGTGTTGATTTAGGGGCTGGACGGTGTTGTGTGGATTTGAGAGGTGCTGCTCGGTGTTGTTTGAGAAGAGAGAGACTATGAATTTGAGGAGAAGGATGGTGTGGGTGAGGGAAGGAGGGACGGTGTTGGTGAAGGGAGAGTGAGGAATGGTATGGAGAGGGAAGGATGAGGACGGTGTGGAGGGGGAAGGACTGTGGGTGAGGAGAAAGTGAGAGGCTGTATGGTGTGTTGAAGGGAGAGTGAGGACAGTGTTGGTGAGTAGGGGGCTGGTGTTTGAGAGGAGAGAGGACGGACAGTGTTAGGAAAAAGTGAGGGTGTTGGGTGGAGAAGGAGAAGGACGATACTGTGAAGGGTAGAGGGCTGTATGGTTTTTGAGAGGAAAAAGACTGTGAATTAGAGGAGAAGGATGGACAGTGAAGAGAGAAGGACGGACAGTGTGTTTTTAAAGATGTGTTTCTTTTTTCTAAAGAAAAATGCTTCAGAGTCTTCTCAAAATGAAGGTTTCCCCCATTCAAAATCCAAATAAAGTGCCAACCCCGAGAATCCAACCCCTTGTGCATCTTCAGATGGGGTACTTATAGGGGGTTGCTGAGTGCTTGGACAGCACAGGCTTCCACTCAGAGGGGAGGCAGCCTAGCCACTAACAGGTAGTGGAGGGACAGCGGCTGGTGGGGAATTTTAATTTCTCCACTTCCGTTCCCTGTCTGCCACCTCCAGGATTCATGGATCCACTTGGGTGGAGGAATCCAGATCAACATGGGCGAACAGTGGAAATAGGGAGCCGGTGTTCTCTTATGACTCGGATTAGTGCCTCAGTCGGTATACACCCATAGTGGGAAATAATCCGAGTGGAAAAGGTGCTGTTCATACATAAAAGACTGAGTGAAAGCTTTACTCGATGTTGCTTTGCCGGTCGGTGTTGGGTTGCTGTGAGGAGCTGGATGAGCAAAGCAATTTTGATTCGAACACTCAATCAGAACCGAGTGAAAAGTGACTCGGAACTGACTGAAGGGTGACTCGGATCTGACTGAAGGATGGCTCAGAATCGCCTGAAGGGTGGCTCGAAACTGGCTAAAGAGTGACTCGGAACAAGTTCAAACAATTCAATCGGCATTGATTAAAGAATGACTCAGAACAAGTTCAAATGATCCAATCGGCAATGATTGAAGAATGACTCGGAACAAGTTCAAATGATCCAATCGGCACTGATTGAAGAATGACTCTGAACAAGTTCAAATGATCTAATCGGCACTGATTAAAGAGTGACTCAGAACAAGTTCAAATGATCCAATCAGCATTTCCTAAAATTTTCACTCGGCTATGTCTCTGGAATTGAATCACTCAGAGAAACTTGTTTGGATTTGTTTGGGAGTCATTCAGTCGAGAACGACCCTTCCTTCACTCCATTCGGACACATTCATTCAGAAATCCAACTGGCTTCTCACTCGGAATTGCCTTTAGTCATCAATCATTCCATTCGGTTGTACAATCAGGAGTAGTCCTTGTTTCTTCAATCAGAATGGAACTTTAAGAAAATTCGACCATTCGGACGTATTTACTTACTTTTCAATCAGAAATGGTTTCACTCAGCAATCAACATTTCGGATGCACTCACTTCGTCCTTACTTTCCTATCAGGATGATTTCACTCGTCATCCATCCTTTGGATGCATTCACTCGAAAACCGGCCTTGTTCCCTACTCAGAATTCGGAACTCAGCTTTAA
The DNA here is from genome assembly GCA_037962975.1 of Clitoria ternatea. Taxonomy (NCBI): domain Eukaryota; kingdom Viridiplantae; phylum Streptophyta; class Magnoliopsida; order Fabales; family Fabaceae; genus Clitoria; species Clitoria ternatea. The sequence continues at coordinate 33,331,513 of CM075672.1, read as the reverse complement.
CAATGCTTCCCACTCGGATGTGTTCATTCAAGAGTAATTTAATAGGAATCCGGCTTTCTTTTCAATCAGAATTTGGATTGACAATCAACCCTTCGGATTCATTCAGAGTTGGCCTTGTTTTCTCTCGGAACAGCTTCAATCATCAATCAACTCTTCCGATTTATTCACTCGGAGTCGGTCTTTTTTCAATCAGAATTCGGAACTCAGCTTTAATCCTTCGGGTGCAATCACTCAGAAACCAACTCTCTTCTTACTCAGGACTTGGAACTTGAGAATCTGGCCACCCGGATATATTTACTCAGAGCCGACCTTCTTTTCAATCAAAATTTGGGTTTTGAGAATCTGACCGATAGAAATTCTTCCCAGGTCTGAGCCTTGCTTTGTTCGAAAATACAGCTCTCTGCCTCAACTCACTCGGATGTGCTTTCCTTGGAATCTTCACTCGGGCTTAGTGTGAAACTCGAGAATCTGGCCGAATGTGATTCATTCCTGGTCGGATCTTTCTTTGTTTGAAGAGGCACACTACTCAGAAATGCCTTGCCTGACAATTGTTCTTCTGAGGTTTAGAGTTTCTTTCACTCGGAATCAATTCACTCGGGAGTCTTCACTCGGAGGCAATTTTATCCAGAAGAAGCAGTTGTTCCCCAACCTGATTCACTTCAATCAGCAATCCTTCACTCGGATTAGTTGCAGTCGGGGAGCTTCCTCTCGGATTCACCTCCAATTGAGGGATACTCACTCATAACAGTCCCACTTCGCTCGGAATGTCCTTCCTCGAGCCTTTTCTTTGAAGCCTTTCCTTCATTTTTTTTTTGGAAATTTCTTGAAGTCCACTTGGAATAGCACCCGGCTACGTCTCACTTGGGGACTCTTTACTCGGAAATGATCATTCCGAGTCATCTTACTCGGAAATGATCATTTTCGAGTCAGATTCTTTTTTTAAAATTTTTTTTTAGAATCCTTTTCACTTGGGCCGGACCAAAAGAGGTGTTCACAACATCGTCATATGATGTCAATCCGCAAGTGTACAGACTATATCGTGTGATAAATTAAAATTGGTATCCATGAGAACTTGTTCCAAGTACCGATATATTGAAATTTCTAGTTATCTAGACAACCGCAAGGGGTTTTCAATATGCAAGATGATTTAAAGAAATTTAAATAAATAATTAGATTTTTAACTAGGGACTTTTGCAAGGATTAGAGTATCTTGGGATTCCAAAGGATTTAGATGTAGCTCATATAGAGTTCATTGATTTTCCATTTAATAAAAATCAGATTAAGTTTTTCAATGTGACTTTTCCTAAGCTAGTTGACATGTTTCTTTCACAATTATGTTAACATATTTAGCCTATGGAGAACCGTGTTCGATTCTTAAGCTAAACCCATTATCAATTTATGAAAATTCCTTTTCATTAAATTCCTCAAAAGGTTTAAATTTCTTTCGTTATCAAAAGCCTTCTAACATTAGTTGATCTCTTCAGCAATCCCGATTGTTTAAGATCACCCATCTTCATCTCTAAATCACTAGGCACAATGAGAAAAAATCAAATTTAATAGAAGATAGAAATTTATTAAATCATAAACCAATGTAAATCAATATAAGTATTATTATACCTCTTTCATCCCAAGAAAAAAAAGGTTTAGTTACCCATGATACAATAACACCCCAAACTAGGATTTAAAAAAAGATGAAAAATATACAACATTACACTTATAGATGAATAAATCAAGATCAAGTATGGAAGGTCTTCGCGTTCCTCCATGATCAATCCTTGTTCTTCCTTCAGTCTTCATTTTTCTCTCCTATAATCTATATCCTTTCAACCATCACCAAGCTATAGAAAATTCAGAATTCCTTCCAATACCTAGGGCTACAGAATTTAGATTATCTATGTAGCCTAAACCACAACTATGGCAAGTTCCATGGCCAGGATGTCGTTCTCTTTGGATGGGTAGAAAGTTTGGCACCTTCAAGGCAGTGTAAATCATGGTCTGCCAATGGTACCCACCACTGGCCATGGTTCTCTTTGGGTGTCCTTTTTTACTTATTTTGGAACCTTACCTCTTACAATGTTCTTATCAAGTTCAAATGAGTGTAAAACATGTCTTTAGATAACTTGAAATGATAAAAATCTTATGAAACAAGAGTATCCTAGCAGCAAAAGTGGATGGAAAACAAATAATATGAGGAAAAAGGGAAAATACAATGTAACATTTTCTAAAAACCTAATGAAATGATTTTAAATAAAATGTTCTAATACACTTATCATCATAATAGACCTTTTAAATACCAACATAGTGTTGCATCATATAGATTAGATAGTAAAAAAGGTGAAGGACCGGTATTTTTAGGTTCATGTTGAATCATTTGGGCTGTCTTATAAGTATGTCTTGAAAATGACAGTGTGGAAGTCCCTGACTTTGAAATCCATGTCGAAGAAGAGAATAAAGATGACTTTGTTATCATCTTGCCCTTGATAACAAACTAGATTTGCCATATGTCCCGATTTAGGTTCTTATATAAGTATGAGGTGGTTTTTACATAGCTAGGGAGTGAAGTTTCCTCTCAATGATTTTAAGATGGGAGCATTAAGGATTTTAGACATCGGGACCAGCTAGTTGCATCCCAATGGCTAGGGGTTGGTGATGTCATTTGAAGTATTGGAGGAATACTTCATGTTTACCCCAACAGTGGAAATGTTTTTCCACTAATCCTATGTCATAGAGAGAGGGAATAAGGATGGCAAGTTGAGTTATATCAACTTACACTACCTAAAACACATTATTATATTTAAGTCGTATGTTGACTCCACCAAAATGAACAACGTGAGTTTCAAATATGTCTTTATAAAGGTAGTGTTAAATAAAGGAAGACTGGTGTTCTAGTAGAATTTTGATTCCTCAAGAAAATTCTATATTTGCTAGACCCATGAACATTTTTGTTAAGTGGGAATGCTTATTCCATAGACAAGATAGGCCACTCAAAAAAGTCCATCAAGGTGATTGATGGCTTGGGCAAAGTGTCTAAGTTCAATAAGATTCAGTGTATAACTCTTTTAGGTGATATCGATCTTCACAATGAATATCTCAGTTTGAATCTTTTATCCTTAACTTTGTCCTTACTTAGGCTTTTATTTATGCTTTATGAGTTATGATATGTTTTCTCGCTTTGATTCAGCCGAGACGCAAAAAGATAACATCCTCAAAATGATGAAGGAAAGGATAAGACTACAAATTTGATAGTAGAAAAAAAGAATAAAGTTTTTCCTAAATAGATTGGTGTCGATATTGTTACTATTTCAAGTGAAAACATTAGTTAACTAGACTTGAAGGTCGTTGTCACTGGCCAGAAGAAGAAGCGTTATCACATGAAAGATCCTTAGATGTGAAAGACCAAGAAGCCTAAGCCTTAACATAAGAAAATTAATGAGGACACTATAGGAGATTCCACTAAGCCACCCTCAGGTCAAGGATCAAAGCCAACCCAAACTGATATGGAGAAGAAAGTGTCTCTGTTGGCTCATGGGGAGGCTGATACTGATGTCCTCTTCCTATCTAGTATGTCTCACTTCCTAGAGAACAACGTTGACGGGCCCCTAAAATTTAACATTTCATTTCGTCTAAAGAAAAACCTATTAGTGAAAGAGGTTTAGGATGCTTTAGTGGGTGAACTTTAGAACATTATGGAGAGTGCAAGTGTTCTCTAATCCTTGTCCTACTCCTACTCTATTTTGCTTGAGGCATAGAAGTTCCATTAAGCTATAGTAGAAGCCCAAACTGCCAAAAGAGTTATTGATAAAGAGGTCCTTGAAGCTGAGGCACAATGAAGGGAGAAGGCTAAAAATGATCTGACATCGACCAAGTTATGCTTATGATGGATAGCTAGCTTTTCCACTCGTTAGGGATAAGTTACTAATCATACTCATACTAGGTGAATAGCTTTGCAACTTGTCGGGGTCTGGCTAGTTATGCTCATATTGGATAACTAGCCTCACCACTCGTTTGGGCTAAGGTGTTAGTCACACTCAAATCGGGTGACCAGCTTCATATAATTGTACTACTTAATAGAGCATTAACTATCTCATTGGTCCTAATGGTAACTACATGTATTGATATTGCCCTACAAATAAATTATAAAATATGTAACATCCTTGGTGATTTTATATTTAAAAGAATAAGTAAATGTGTAAATAAGCTTAAATTATGATGATTTGAGAATATGAGGCAAACAGGTAATTTAAAAATAAACCAAAAAAGGGAATTTATAATTCTTCTTGACGCGTAGCGTCAAGGTGAAAGTTAAGACCTGAAACGCAGCGTTAGCGTCGCGATCTAATTTATAACATACAATGTTAGTACATAAAACAGAAATGAAAACCCTTATTTTAGACCTCTTTTCTCTTTTCCCTTTCTCTCTCAAGACTTAGGGCTTAGTTTGAGTCAATCCTTGGCTAACTCTTGGAATTAATCATATCTTTGGCTTTAAGGAAGCAAGGTACGTCCATAGGAACTACCAATTTCATGTTCTTCTCCTTCCCCTTTCTCTTTCTCTCTCTAACCGTGAAGTGCATAGTGATGGGAAGCCTTAATTTTATGTTTTGTGGCAATGTATGACTTGCATATTGCTCAAAGGATAATAGGTATAAGCAAAAGCTAATGGGTTTCATATTTCAATGATTGTAGGTTTCGAACTAAGGGTTGGAAGGTCGTTCGATACCATGGGACTTGAAAACAAGAGTCAAAAATGGAAATAGTAAGTTTTGATAACCTTGGATTTAGGATCGAAATTGTTCCAAGGTTTCAGGTTATGGTTTCGGTGATTATGATATTAATTGGGACTTCTTTGGTTTTTTAATCATAGAGTTAAATGGACTTTGGAAGGACCCGACAATTGATTTGAAGATTTGGAAAGCTTATAATCAAGGTAAGGAGGGTAAACTGGGATAAGGTTAATATAGAAATGTATGGCGCTAGTGGCGTATAGGAAAAGAGTATATTATAGCCGCTTTTAATCGCTTTAAATTAAATTAAGTAATTTATGAAAAATTAGAAATATTAAAGTGATGAAGGTAGGATAATTATTAGATTGACTAATGATTAAGTAGTATAACATTGTTATGGTGTTAAAAAGATAAAAGTATAAGTGGGTAGGTAACTGATTATGATATGGATGGCAATCTAATTGATTTGCATGCATACCTAAATGTATATAGAGGTAAGGTGAATGCGTAAGAAATAAATAATGAGAAATAGGAAAATTTGTAATTAATAATGCATAAATAATGTTAATGAGAAAATAAGATTATGTGAGTAGGTGTAAAGCTATAATTTATAGTGAATGATGTTGATAAGAAACTAATGTATATGGAATTCATAACAAAATGGCAATGATTAAATATGAATAAAATGATGGTATTGATATGTACATGTGAGATGTGATGATATAGATGGGATCATATTTCATGAAATTGTATAATAAGTGGTGTAAATACTAAGGGTAATGAACAATATGGTTGTCGTTAATAGCTGTTATAGAATTGATGGTTGTAATTATATATGTGTGTATGATTTGATCTTGACTTTGAATGTATAAGATGTTTATCGTGAAAATTGGGTAACAAATGGCGTTGATTGCATTGTGGTATCTAATGATTGAGATTTATACCCATGATTGGTTATTGGTGAGCTAATGCTCTGTGACATGTGATATTATATTTGGGTTGGGTCTGTGTGGCGGCCCTGGTAGAGATATATTTAGGGCCTAGTCTGTGTGGCCGCCCTGGTGGAGATTCATGGGTCAGGTCTGTATGGCTGCCCTGAATAATTAAAAGGTGAGGTTCTTATGTTATTTGATTAAAAATGATTGATTTTATGACTTATGTGGTTGAGGATGACCGACGGTATATGTTACCCTCACCTTTGGCTTCTGTGGTTAAGTCGTACCCAATGGTCAAGTAGGACCCAGTGGTTGAGGGGGAGCCAAGAAGGGCTCGGTAAACCAAGCAGGGTTTAGGGGTGTCAAGTAGGACCCCCAGCTAAAGGTTAATCCTTTTAGTATCTAGATACTAAGGCGTCATAATATCTATATGAGAGTCAGTTGTGATATATATGCCTTGACATGCCATGCTATTTATATCGGTGTTATGTGATGAATTGCATTATCAAGACCTATATGGTGTATGATGTTGATTTGACTTGATGATGATGAATCTGCCGGTTCCAAGGTTAATTATTATGTTGAATTTGTGTGATGGAATGGAATAATGAATAAAGTGAATAACTAAATTAGAGAAGAGATTGTTTGGCATGTATGTTTGAATTTGATTGTATCATAGTATATTATTGGTGGTTTTAATTTAGGTGATTAATATAATTGTGAAAGAATGGTGAGTAAAGTGGTGAAGAGAAAGGAGAATAATATTGATTAACACTTATAACTAGAAAGGTATCTAGATTACACTTTTCCTAATTTTATTGCTTATTTCTATATTGATTCCTAATTCTAGTCATTCACCCCCTTTTTATTATGGTTTTAGTCATTGGTAGCAGGTGGCTGATGGACACCATGGAGGCAAGCAATGAGCCCATGATAAAGTGTAAACCCAAACTGATGGATGTATACCTATCTGTATGCTTATTAATTTATGGGAATGTGGAATCCTATTAATTTATCGATGTTATGTATGTAAATTTAATTAATATTCATAGGCATGGTGGTACTTAGTGGCATGAAGCTACTGGGATACTTGATTGATTATATGTGAGTGAATGGCGTGTTGATGGTGGCGAATTTTTGTGTGATTATGATGTTTAGATTAGGCATTGTGTAGGTAATGTGGCATTGAGTCACTTATTTAGTGGAATACACCATTGATAGGCAGGTTATGTCTAAAGAGTGGATGTGGGTTACAATATGGTTTCAATAGGTTCTGATTATGTTGATGATATTTAATGTTTGTGCATGAAATGGTATGATGACGATATAATGGAATTCATGGTGTGAATTAAGAAACTTGATATATATATATATATAGGTTGAGTTTATGGTGTTGGAATATGTTATGTGATTATGGTGTGGAGCTAAATTAGATCAATATATTGACATGAGCAGGTGTTGTACTTGTATGGAAATTGTGTGATGATGTGGTGTGAGAACTGATTGAAGTGCTTGATAATTTGATGAATGTTATGCATATAGCGGGAATAGGAAAACTACATGAAATTAGGAACTAAATAGGTGATTTTGAGATCCGGTGGGTTTAACGACCCCCAGAAGGGACCAATAGGTTCCTACAACATTTAGAAACTGTGCATATAGGCCTTAGGTGTTTTGGAACCCATTAGGTAGTTTAGCGCAAAGGTTTTGCATATAATTGATTTAAATATAATTTTGTGCACAACTAGCGCATATGATGGAATTTTGGCACAAGAACTGTGCTGAGAGTTTTGGAATAGGGGTAATATAGTGCCCATGAAGTTTGGTGACGTTTGAAGTTGAATCAGACAATTTAGGACCATTAGAATTTGGCAAAATGGCCTAAAAGCCATGACAACAACATTGCTGCTACTGTCATGCTAGTGTGTAGCGCCAGCCTGACGTGTAGCGCCAGCCTGACGTGTAGCGTCAGGGTAGTGAGGTGCTCACGTGTAGCATGGGGCTAACGCGTAACGCCAGGCCCCTGTCCCTATTTTCTATGTTTTGCTTATTGTAATTTGAACCACAGGCTTTGGGGAATACCTTATATATGTTGTTTGGAAGTCATTTGACTTTGTAGGAGGTTTGGGAAACTATAAGTTAAATATTTTATGAAACTTTATTGGGAATTTAATAAAATAGATTAAAAATAATGGGAAATAAGGATAGGATGTCACAAAATATATAGAGATGTCGTCAAATCCTATTTTATTTGATTGAATATACATTGAGTTATACCAACATGTATTTTGTTAAAATTTCTTTAAAGAAAATCCAGTGGAAAACCCTTATTCTCTTTTGGATAAGGTGGTTTCTCAAGGGTAGGCTTTTCCTTTAAAGTTGATATGGGCATTTAGGTCGAGCCTGTGACGACTAGATGCACCTCATCCCCTATGTACTTAACAGATTTCCTTTTAAATTCTTCCAAGGTCTAGGGTGAACTTTTTTCCAAGGAAAGACAAACGCTGACTTCAATTGTAAAGGCTATTAAACCAACTAATAACTTCTCGAGCTAGAGTCCTAGGAAACATTTTGTCACATGACATCGCCCTCCGCTCCAAGGAATATCAACTCATTTGTGTAGGCATCCAAGTGCTTGATTGGGTCTATCTCACTAGTATATATTTTCCTATGAGCAAGGGGTGTAGAGTTTGAAAGTTCCTTAGGATGGGAATCTCCATAAGTCATTAAGTGAACAATATGTTAAACTTGTATCCCGGAGAACCACAAGAGGCTTGTAGAATTTGACACCAAAGTGATGTTGCTCGGTCTGGTATGTAGATTCTTGATAATTTCTATTGTATGTTAGAACTATGGAGTATTTCAGTGGTGTTGAGACGTCGTGGTAAGAGGGTAGGGGATGAGGCTTGGTAGGTGAAGTCTTAGGATGTACGATCATGATGTTCCCTAGGACCTAACCCCAACATTTCCTAAGCTCCTATAACTTCGATTGGAGGTATCGAATGACCATGTCACGTAGATGAACTTGGTAACCACTCCAAGCCTCCTAGAAGTTTGAACTACTAACTCTGGAGTTCCATAAAACCTAGCATGTAGCTTAACAAAATTGTTTCTAAATATGTCATATCACACACGTCACCATCCAGATTGCCTGAAGGATGATGACTTGTGTTCATGAAATGATTGTAAAAGTGGGAATAATGGGAATGTGGGAAATTGGGCGTGCAAATGTTTTGCTCGGTATAAGGGACAAACTTCTAATGTGTATGCTGGTACTTATTCTTTATCTCTTAGATTGGTCTAATGGGGATATTGTATCCTCTAGTCTAGTGGGGATCTTGGGTTCTTGGTGTGGTTTTATCCAACAATCACTATATTTCACATTGTCACACCCCGATTTCCATAGCCCGAGTCCGATGTAATTAAGATAATTAATTTAATAAAAGTGTGAATAAATTTTTCACGTTTTAAAAGAGGTTTAACAATTCAACTATTACATCAAGATTCAAACCATAGAAAATAAAGAGTGAGAGTTTTAAAGTTTTTAATAAACTATAGTGAATAGCCCTAAATTGGTATACGATATATCAGAGTTACAGCGGAAAGGTTTGTATACCGGGCATAAGCCTTACCTCATATATGAAGATATGACAGAAGACCCTAAAATTATGAAGAAAGTAAAGAAATCAAAACCTTCACCACTCGCTCAAGCGAGCCACAATTCACTTAAGCAAAAACAACACCACTCGCTTGGGCGAGAAGGGATTCGCCTAAGAGAATCTCCTAATACCATTAGACCCCTCCATTCGTTTGAGCGGGCACCAGTCGCTTAAGCGAAATTACTCCAGTACCTAAATACACCTCATTCGCTTGAGCGAGATTCCCTCGCTCGGGCGAATTTCGTCCAGAGGCCAATTGTTGATTATGTCGCTTGGGAGAGGCATCCTCACCTAAGCAAAAAATGTCCAGAACCATTTTCTCATTTTTCTTGTTTGGGTAAGGCTTCACTCGCCTGAGTGAGATTATCACAAAACAGACTCTAATCCTCGCTCAAGCGAAGCCAATCTCGCTTGAGCAAAAAATGGCTAGAAACTACCCATCAGTGGCACGCAGGCCTCGCTTGGGCGAGAATCATCTCGCCTGGGCGAGATTATCAGCTTTTACCCAAAAACTAAGTTTATCAAGTTTTCAAGGGATGACAATTTATCCTAAATGACAATTTGGTCCAAGACACCATTTAAAACACCTTTAAACAATCATTTGGGACTTGCTCCACCAAATCTGACCTATCACTTTTAATCCTAAATCATCATATAAAAAATTACTGTTTTATGCTTATTCTAACACAACCTAACATACCAATTTGAAATAAAGGCCCACTCAGCCACTACCACACATACACACAAGTTCTAATTGACCATTATGACCTATTGACACACTCTATACGGATTAATTATCGATACGTAAGAATATGGCATATCCACGTCCCAAATCCAATCATACATCATACATATATTATCATTGATTCATTTTTATCATCAATCAACTTAATTCAAAGAAACGAAATTGTTATAATTAGGTCATACAAGTCTCGTAGGCCTAATTTTCCCATGGGACCTACCAAAAGGTCACATAATTCAACGCAATAGTGTTATCGAATAAAATGAGTAAGCGTTATACAACACATATAAACATCAAAATTTACATATATTGTCGGCCATGGCCCTAGGCTTCTACTTCTATATTTACCTTTCTTCAAAATGCTCCACCTCTAAAAAGACTTAGGTTTCTAAAAGAACCTACATCAACCTTTGAAAAAAGGCAAGTAGAAGGTAAGTAACATAAACCATATGAATTAGTCCATACATTAAGATAATATGCCCATACATATTCACAACCACATACCACAAGTATACCATATGTTTCAACATATCAATAGCATCATTATTAATCATCATAACCATTTGTTCAAGTTAATTCACTATACGAATAACCCCCTTCAATTCTTCATTTTCTCATAACCAACATACTCGGTATATCACTAGCTATATGCAAATGCTCTTATGGCTAATGCATATTCTCAAATGAATCAATGAATAGTGCATATCTAATTATGGGAATACAATATCATAAAATGTGTAGGTTAAGCATAGGTGTGCTACTATGTCCCTACTACAGTAGTAAATGTGTATACTTATATTTCAACTTTTGCATGCATAATCATAATCTTTTACTGGTACCAAACTGCTATTGCCCCCTTTTAGCACTAGTCACTCCGTGGCTTGCAGATTCAACAATGTGGCCATACCTTGCCACGAGTGCTACAGGCCCCTCCCGAACATACATTGAGAGAGTCGTTTCCTCATTGGAAACCACGAGGATACTTGCTCACTGTAACATCCCATTTTCAACACAAATAAAAAATAGATATTAATATATCTTTAATGAGAAATACTTACTATTAGTTAGTTTATTATTATCATTTTTTAATGAAATTTTGGTATTTATATTTAATTATTTATTTTTTAAAAAAATAAAATAATAATAATAATAATAATAATAATATTTATGAAAATTTTAAAATGACTTAATTAGTACTCATTTATTAATGAAATTATTTTAAGAATTTTAAATATATTTATTATTCACAACTTTTATTTTATGTTTTTATATTTATGTTTTTACATATTTATGATTTAACTCTTATTAGAATTGTAAAATAACACTTTGAAGGAATTAAACTATGGTTCTTTAGAACTTTTTGATCTACATAATATTTATGATTTTTTGGAGTTTTTATGAATTTTTTGAAATATTTTAATAAAATAATATTTTAAATAATTTTAAATTCATATAAAGTTACTTAAAATTAAAACTATTTACAAGAAAGTGAATTTAAATTATAAGAAAATTTTCTAAAATCCATTTCAAGTAGAGTTATCTAAAAATTATCGGTTTGACTAAAATCTTGATGTTTACCAATCGTACAAAAATCGAAAACGTACCAATAAATTTTTATTAACAGAAAATTTTAGATTTTTAAAATTTAAACTTTATATTACTTATTATAAAATTAGTGAGGACTGATATAATATCGTTAAATTTCAAAAAGGACTGATTTTGAATATTTAAAATATACCGAGTGAAAGGTTACTATTTGACTTAATAATTCAGCCGATATTTACTATGCAAAACACTGTGTATGTAAAAAATTTTCAAAAGGTGCACAGTAACCAGGATTTAAATTTCAAAAAATGTACAGTACTTTTATATTAAAATAATAGAATGCATAGTAATTTTCCTTCCTATAAATACCGAAGGAATTCTTCTTTAGAATTCACAGTTTCAGATTAAGTTTTCTTAATATAGTAGTGCTAGTGAGATAATGGTGGAAGTAAGAGAGAGAAATAAATTTTTTTGGAAGAAGGTTCAGCTAAAATTCTAAGGTAAGAATACATCTCTTTTATATTTTTTAGGGTTATTTTTATATCGTTTTTAGAAATCTCTTATTATATTGGAAATAATATTATTTTAAGTTACTATTCTGAATAGTAAAATACTATTTTAATAGTAAAATATTATTTCAATAGTAAATTACTATTCAAATAGTAAATTACTATTTACTGTTACTATTTACCTTTACTATTCACGATTTACTTTTTACCGTCACTATTCACGTTTTACTATTTACTGTTACTATTCACGTTTACTATTTACTGTTACTATTCACTATTCACTATTCACTATTCATTATTCACTATTCAAAATTTACTATTTTTGTTTTAAGTAGAAATCTTAATTTTTATCTTATAACTATATTAAAGTGAAATTGGTATATTTTAGAACTCGAAGATGAGGTGCGCACAGACTTTCCATAACGAACCAAGATACAAGAGGTAAGGGGGAGTGAGATAGGAATATAATATGAAAAGACATAAGAATAATGGGAGGAGTCCCCTACTCCTTTAAAATTTAATAATATTATTATTTTAAATAATAACTGTTTAACTTTAAAAAATTATAATAAATTTTAAATTGAGTATCTTGTGTAACTTGATCTGAATATGCAAAGACCTGGATAACCTATGCGAACTGGACTAAACCTATGTAAGGACTTGGACTATTATGACCTGTATGGACTGAACTATACCTATATATATGGACTTATATAGACCTGTGCGAGGAATGGACTATAAGGACTCAAAATCAACTCTACTAATTTAAATAACCATTAAAATTTGAATTATATTTATGAGCGATATTTAGTTGGTTTGACTTGATTATAATTAACTATATTTGATTATGATTAATGATATTATGATTTATAATATTAGACTGTGATTAATGATTATGATTGATAATATTTGTGATTGATGATATTTGATTGTGATTGATGACTGTCGCGACGAGGTTCCCGACGCGCGACGCGGACTGGTTAAAGAGAAGTAAAAGAAAATTGAAACTGCATTGAAATGAGGTCCTTGGGAGGCCTAAAGAAAATAAAGGGTTCAAGGAGTCGCCACTAATATTTATTAAGAAAAATATTAGGAAAACCTTTAAATAGCACTTTTTTTTTAAAAAAAATGAGATTCTGTTTAGTCCGCGAGTCGAATTACAGGAGGGGGAGGTATTAGCACCCCACACTGTCCATAAAAAAAATGGTTACCCAAATTGATCATGCATAATTTCAAAAAAATGATTATCAAATATTTCATCCTTCATAAAAAACAATGATAAATAATATACATGATAATAAAAAATTATATATAAATAAGAATAAAACAAAAATAATAATAAAACATATCTCCTAAGTTTTGTTATTTTTTAGTTCTAAGAAAATAAACAAACAAATGATTAAAAGACCATAAAAATAAAAAAACAATAAGACGTCTTGTCTTAATATTTTCTAGTAAAAAAAATCCATTGATTTTATTGAGAAATATAAAGTTCAAAACAAATAAATAAATGAAAAAAGTAAAAAAAATATAAGAAAGAAAAAATAGAATGAAACACATCAAGACGAAAATAAAGAAATATATATACACTTAATTAATTAAAATTGACAAAGGAACCTTATTTAATTATTTTTTAGAAAAAATAAGATTAATAAGATGTGTCATCTAAATTAATCTCATTTTAAATTTAAGAAAAAGATAAATAAATAAATAACACATTATTTATTAGTCTTGGTTTTTGTCACTTTTTTTTATAATGATTTTTCTTAATTATCAAAAGGTTACTAAGAGAAAATAATAGGAAATCATGATCATAATAAAAATGGATAATTATGTATATATATATTTATAAACTATTTAAAAATGGTCAAACATAAATAAGTAAATAGAAAGTATAGAAAAATAAATAAATAAAAGAAGAAGTGTAGAAAGATAAATAACTAAAAAATAAAAGTGCAGAAAAATAAATAATTAAAAAAATAAAGATACAGAAAAATAAATAAATAAAAATAAAAGTATAAAGAAGAAAAAAAATAAAAATAAATAGGTAGAAAAATAAATACATAAAAATAAAGCGGCAGAAAAATAAATACATAAAAGTAAAGGGGCGGAAAAGTAAATACGTAAAAATAAAGGGGTAGAAAAGTAAATAATAAAAATAAAAGGGTAGAAAAATAAATAATAAAAATAAAGGGGCAGGAAAGTAAATACATAAAAATAAAGGGGCAAAAAAGTAAATACATGAAAATAAAGGGATAGAAAAGTAAATAATAAAAATAAAGAGACAGGAAAGTAAATACATGAAAATAAAGAGGCAGAAAAAGTAAATAATAAAAATAAAGGGACAGGAAAGTAAATACATGAAAGTAAATAAAAAAATAAAGGGGCAGAAAAGTAAATAAATAAAAATAAAAGGGCATAAAAATAAATAAATAAAAATAATCATGCAGAAAATAAATAAATAAACTAATAACTGCGGAAATGTAAAGTGCGGATAAATAAAGTGCAGAAAAGTAAATTAACAAAGATGAAAGTGCAGAAAAGTAAATAAATACGAATAAAATTACAAATAAATAAATAAATAATGATAAAATACAGAAAAATAAATAAACAAATAAATAACTGTAGAAAAGTAAAGTACAGGAAAATAAAGTGCGGAAATGTAAATAAAGAAAAATAAAAGTGCGGAAAAATAAATAAAATTAAATAAAGACAAATAAATAAAGCTAAATAAATATTCTTGTATTAATAAAAAATACCTTAGTACAACAACAATTAAAGAAGAACTAGAACAGAAGTTGGGAAATCAATTTCGTGTAGTATCCTTTGCTTTTGGCTTCGTTTGGACTCAATTTGAAGGTGTTTGGACACCGGTTACAACACTTGGATAGTATTTTGGCTCACAAAAACTCACATACTAAGATATACTAGAGTGATGCACTTATTTTCCTAATTAGGATTACACAACATAATTTTTGAAAACCAAAACTTCTAAAAAATCTCACAAAATTTTAACACTCTTTCCCCTCTTTTTTCTTCTTCCTCCCCCAAATACCTTAACATCACCTTCTATTTATAGAAGAAAATTAGCATTGGATCCTCCATAAATGACATCACTTTCCTACTTTTCTATTTTGTCCAAATTTGATGTCAATTTCTCTAATTTTTTCCAATTACCCAACCAAACTAGGTCCCACCAATAATAACCACCGAACATCCCTTTTCTTTTTTTTAAAAAAAATCTGATTTTTTTGGGTGCGTTTTTTTGGCCCAGTTTTGGCTTTTTTTTGTGTTTTTTCTCTTGGACTTTTTTTTTGTTTTTTTCTTTTGGACTTCTTTTTTTTTGGCCCATTTTTGTTTTTTTTCAGATCTAATTTTTTTTGGGGCCCTTTTTTTAAAAAATAAATAAATATTTTTTTTGAAATTTTTTTTCACATTTTTTTTCTTTTCTTTTTTTTTTGTTTTGGGCCATTTTTTTTGGACTTTTTTTTGGCCTATTTTCTTTTTTTTTAGATCTGATTTTTTTGGCCCCTTTTTTTAAAAAAATATTTTTTTAATTTTTTTTAGATTTTTTTCTTTCTTTTTTTTTGGTTTTGGGCCAATTTTTTTAGAATTTTTTTGGCTCTTTTATTATTAAAAAAATTACTTTTTTTTCTTTTAAATATATATATTTTAATATATATATTTTGTCGGACAAAAATATATAACACCCTGATTTTCTGTACTCGAATCCCGATGTAATCGTCATAATTAAATAATAAAAACATGAGTAAATTTTTTGCGTTCAAAAATAGTTTCTAAACGCCATCTCGACTACACCAAGACTCGAACCATAGAAGACCAAAGAGTGAGATTTAGTAACCTATAACTGGATCGATGAATAGTTTGCCCATAACGGTATACAAGAATAATAGAGTTTTACAGCGGAAGAATGTGTATACCGGGCACACGCCTAGTCCCATATATGAAGATATGAGGAAAGGCTCGGCAAGCATGCAATGGCATATCATAAGCCTAATATACAACCATCATCATTTTACATAATCACATAAGCATGCAATGCCTAAGATATATGTATGTACATATCTATATGGTCATGCAACATACATCTCCATCATTCATATTCAATTCAACCTCAAGACATATGTCATCAACATTTATACATTCGTCAAGCGGGTGTGAGTACATATACCCCCAAATACCAATACAATATCCACACAAGTCATTATTCATAATACATCCAAAAATACCATGAAATATCAGCACCATAATATACATTCATTCACAACTCAATAAATTACAATCGCTGCCGGCCAAGGCATTCCATTACAGCTATTTACCTTCCCAAGAGCTTTACTTCATAAGCGTTCTCATCCCATGGTTTTCCTGCATCAATACTAAAAAGTAGACCACATGGGAGAGTGAGTTATACATTTCAAATGATGATATGAATACAATTGAAATTATGTGCATATGCATATCAACATCATGTATGCTTTGCTAAATGCATCACTAATCATCATAATTTGTCAATTTAATGTCATATACATAATTCATATTATTTCATCTTTTCATAGCAAAGCAAGCATATACACATCTATCACATCACCACAATGGGCCAACATCGTCAACATAGACCATTCTGGTCTTTCATCCAAGCCACCATGGGCTAACATCATCATTATCAATCATAAACAAATACGCCCTTCATTACATTGGGCCATATCATACATATCGTCATATTCAACATCATTTCGTATATTCTTATCATTTATTACTTTTATGTGGTCTTTCGGTATATTAATTTCCCATCTCATCAACACCATACCACCATCTCAATCATCATCAATCATCATCATATTCTGGCATATCTCCATGCTATATGCAAATGCTCTTATGGCTAATGCATATGCACAATGGAATAGACAACAAATGCGGATCTGAATGTGGGAATAAACACTAAGTTGTGGGTCAAGCATAGGTGTGTTACTATGCCCCTACTGCAGTAGTAAAATGTGTACACATATCTCAAAGCATGCATGCATCTCAACAACATCTTTTACTGGTACCAAACCGCTATCACCCATCTGTAACACTAGTCACCCCGTGACTTGCGGATCAACAACATGGCCTCACTTGCCAAAAGTGCTACGGGCCCCTCCCGAACACACATCGAGAGAGCCGTGTCCCGTCGGACACCGAGGTAACTCGTTCACCATAGAGCCGCCCGCCCACTGGGCCCGCCACATAGGGTTCCTCGTCACCAATCTATGGACAGCTTCGTGACTCACACACCGAGTCACAGGGGAAAAACAACAATACGATCGTGCACTGAGCCACCCTCCCACTGGGCCCGCCTAGTGAAACCCCCTAATATTCCACATAGACAGCGATCGATATGCCATGGATGCAATGCAATGAAAATCAAATGCATTCTCACTCTGTGCATCCTATATGCCACTCATCAAACATCATTATCATTATCACCAATACCACCATACAACTTAGTGGATTTCATCATTGTTGGTTTCTTAGCCATTGCTTTCAAGTTTTAATGTGGCATTTTCATCTCAATATATTTCACAATATTTAACATCATACACGCAAGTCAATACTTGCAATCAACCACAATGGCATTTCAATATTACATAATATTCATCAATATTATCACACTTTCATTTAGTGGATTTTCATCTCATTATTCATTACCATTGTCTCATGTATACTTATATATGTATATATATTGGTGTGGCATTCACAACATTTTCATTATTATATTTCATACCACACATACAAGATCATGCTTGTATCACACACAATGGTACACAACAATTCATCAATAACAATATACACCTCTTTATGCAAGATAGTGCCCAACATCATCATCTACCATTATTTAATGTCATTTTCCTCCAATTCATCAATTTATATTGTATATTATGTCATTCAATTATCCCTTCATCAATTTCAAATTCGCCTAAGGATATCTCTCATAATCCTGTTATAGGGTTCTTAATATTATCCTTTCATCCCTCCGTCCTTAGTGGCAATTATATCACAATTAATTCGCCCCACAATTGTATTGATTAATTTCAGCCAATACCCTGCCTTATCATCATAGCATACCCTATATTATCTCTCAATTATCTTATAACACTAAGGAGGGGTCTAACATAAGCTCACCATACTTAAATTTGGGCAAATTCCATTTCTGGTGAAAACTCGCTCAAGCGAGATTCAACTCTGCTTGAGCGAGACAAGCCAGGCTCGCAGGGGCGACCCCTTTCGCGTAAACGAAATGCCCCCAGCAGCGTCCTCAAAGCTCACTCGCTCGAGCGAAACGCCTTCACACTCGGCCACTCGCTCGAGCGAGAATCATCCAGTAACCAAATCCACTTGCATTCGCTCGAGCGAGGCTCCCTTCAACTAGCCACTCGCTCGGGCGAGAATTGTCCAGTAACAAATCCCACTATCACTCGCTTGAGCGAGACACCCACTCGCTTAAGCGAAATCCGACCAGAGGCCGTCCTTCCCTTCCACATTCGCACGCTTGGGCAAGGCTTCCCAGCACTCAGTTTTTCACTCGGTGGTTCACAGCACTTGGTTTTTCACTCGGTGAAATGATTCCAGAACCGACTCATCTCTCGATCGGTCTTTCACTCGGCAAATTATTCCAAAGCCGACTCATCCCTCGTTCAGTATTTCACTCGTCAAATTATTCCAAAGCCGACTCATCTCTCAATCGGTCTTTCACTCGGCAAATTATTCCAAACCTGATTCATCTCTCGCCCGGTCTTTCACTCGGTAAAATCATTCCAAAACCGATTCATCTCTCTCCCGGTTTTTCACTCAGCAAAATCATTCCAAAACCGATTCATCTCTCGCTTGGTTTTCACTCGGCAAAATCATTCCAAAACCGATTCATCTCTCGCTCGGTTTTCACTCGACAAAATTATCCAAAACCGACTCCTCTCTTTTTTGTTCACTCAAGCGCGGCCACGCCCGCTTGAGCGAGATTCATCCAGGATCCCACCTGATCACATCACACTCAACACGCTCGAGCAGAACACTCGCTCGCCTGGGCGAAATTGGCCTAGAGGCCATAATACCGAGACAGGGGATTCTCGCCTGAGCGAGAATCCTTCTCGCTTGAGCGAGACTATCAGGGCTTATGCAGAATCAGTAATTAAACTTAACACATGTAACCTCATTCTAGGCCAACTTAATCACCTCCAATACATCATGCACATCACATGAGGCATATAAAACTCTTTCTACCCGTTCATACTCGGAAATCCTCATTGCAACTTATCAATCACTCTTACTTATTTAATTTTACGAGAGGAAGGTTTTAACTATAACCCACATCACTCCATCTTTTGTTTTTCTACACAATCTCTTCAAAATAATCTTCTACAATTTATGTAGATCATCCATTTATAGATTTTCATACTCATCTGATTTTATGTCCAACCAAGGGACCATCAAACACTTATCATCAAGATTATATATATATATATATACATACATTTTTATAACAATCAATATAAGCCAAGCCATCATTCATCACTTCATCAAATTAGTCATATAAGACATTCATGGCAAGGCATTGCATGAGTTCAACATATACATAATTAGCAATTAATTCACTCATGCGATTTGAAATGTAAACTCCTCTCCTACCTCGAGAGAAGAATCGCAATCCAAATGCTCCGATTGCCTCGGTTATTATGCATCATCGTCCGGAATACAATCCTATCAACAACACACATACACATGTAATCAATAAGCTATCACAAGGCATCACATCTCTTAACTTATGATCAAGTCCTAGACTTGTCTAAGCTCCAAATTCATATGCCTATGTTTGGCTTCGGGAATTCCTTTCCCCAAAGCAAAGATCTTCTAAGTCTCAAAGGGTTAACTATACCCAACACTCATCAAGATCATCAAGTGGGTCAAAACCCCTAAATTATTAATACTTAGGGTTTCATCTCCAAAATCACCCAACAACCATCAACAATCTCTATCAATCTTCAATCCATTTTATTTTATCATAATGACCCCATCAACCTTTGAATCTCACATAATCATAAAGCCCTAAATCAAGGGTTTCATTTCCAAACATTCAAGCCTAGGGTTTCCATTTCCATCCACATGCAAGGGTCCTAACCTCACCATCTTCAACCCAATACCCTAAAACCATAAATGAGATAAGAAGGAGGGGAGAGATCTTTACCTTAATTCCAAGCTCCACCAAAACGAAAATGACGTGAGGAAGAGGAAGATGACCAATGCAAGCTCCCAAGCTCCATAAATGCCTCACGTTTCCAAACTTAACTCTTGATTTTAGTAAGAGATAGAAGAAGAAGGAGTGTGGAACGGTTTTGGGATGAAGGGAAAATGAAGAAGAAGAGAAATGAAGGGTGAATGGAGGGAGAAAGCACCCCACGGTGATAAAGAGAAAGATAGAGAAATTTTAGTGTAAATTAGGTATTACCCAATGGGCAAAAGAGTGTATCCAGTTGCTTTTACCAATGGTTAATAATTCCTCATTGTCCAATGGATAAAAGGGCCAAAAGAGAGAGGGGAAGATGATACGGTTAAGTGGAAATGAGAAGATGAGGATTTATATTTTCTTTTAATTCCATTTGACTCGTATTTTCCCTGTTTATTAACATATGTCATGTCTAATTAATTATTTCTTTGACACTAAAAATCATTCTAACTATACCATCTTAACCACAATAATTTTCCAAACATTCTAGACCCATCAAACATCTAATTAAATCAAGTGGGTCCCACATCATCTGTTAATTCACCCGGTTCTAGTAAATCTTAATTTACCGATAATTCACCTATAATGTCTAACAACATCTCCCATAATTATCCGATCTTAAATAATCAGTTATCACCATCTAATAAATTTAATTTCCTTAAAATACGGGATGTTACAAAATAGGTGTTCATAGCTCCCTTCTTTACTTCTTTTCATGAAAGAATATGTGATCTATTCATATTATTGATGTGAAAAGAAAGTAAAGATGTGAACACCAATAAGAATTTAAGGAATATTTGATAGCTTTTGACAAGAAGTAAACAGCCAAATGATGTTGTTCTAATATTTACCCTTGAAAACGAACAGTCTAAAGAGAAGCATCTGAGGCTTGGAAGGAAAATAAACGTCATAGGGAGTTGTTCCCAACGTTTCGACTTGACGACATAACCTAAGAATTGGTACTTGAGGCTTTGACAGAATGTAAATGATATATGGGGTTTCCTTGACATTTTGAGCAGCCTAAGAATGAGTATCTAAGGCTTTAACACAAAATAGATGACCATGGGATGTCCCTAACTGATTTTGATTTAAGTAGCCTAGGGAAGGATACCTGAGGCTTTGGTATGAAATAAATGACTGGGGAATGCCCCTGACTGATTTTGATAGCCTAGGGAAGGATACCTGAGGCTTTGACATGAAATAAATGAATGAGGGGATGCCCCTGACTAATGTTGATTGAAATAGCCTAGGGAAGGATACCTGAGGCTTTGACATGAAATAAATGAATGAGGGGATGCCCCTGACTGATGTTGATTAAAATAGCCTAGGGAAGGATACTTGAGGCTTTAACATAAAATAAATGACTAGAGGGATGCCCCTGACTGATGTTGATTGAAATAGCCTAGGGAAAGGTACCTAAGGCTTTAACATGAAATAAATAACTAGGGGGATGCCCCTGACTGGTTTGACTGGACAACATAGCTTAGGAATGGGTACCTGAAGCTTTTGAAGAAAAATAAATGACTGGGGGGATGCTCCTGACATGGTTTGAGTAGCCTAGGAATGGATACCTGAGGCTTGGACATGAAGTAATATTTAAGGGAGATATCTCTGCCACTATGACTTACGGTGGAGGATAAAATTTTTGACATTTACAAGAGGAAATTAAATTACATGAAACATGAGATTTATACTCAAGAAGATTGTGTTTGAGGTCAGGACTTTTGAAGGACTGAGATTTAAAAGAAACAGACTTTTGGTCATATGACTTCATTGAAGGTTCCGAGTGAATACAAGGATTCCCTTTTTATATCTTAGTAAATCACCTTTCCTGGGGTTAGGTGATGGACTAAAACTGTTGATCTTGACTTTTCATGGGGAACATTTGTCCTTGTTGTAACCTCAATCCTGCATAGAAGAAATAGTCAATTGGAAAACAAAAGATTAATGATCTCGTATCCCTGGGTGACATCTGCGATCTCTATAGGAATCTATATGACTTATGGCAGAGTGAAATATCTTCAACTAGCAACCATTGTATACTTAAGGAGTATCAAATTTCCCAAGATCAAAGTCACTTTGATCCATTTATTATTATTTCATTTGTTTGAAAATGTTTCCCATCAATTAAATGATCCAGCAAAATGCCCATAAAGAAAGAAAATATTACAAGATTATGACAAAAACAATTGTTAACACAAAATGTTATTTGGTGGAATTCTATACACATTTTTTTTACAAGTTTCACATCATGATTCAAATTTACAAAGGACATCAGTATCTACTTTGACATGTGTATTGCTCCTAAAATTTGGATTCCTTCATCAGGTATAATACTTCTTAACAGCATCTGAATTTACTGGGAAAGGTAAGTCATCACTATCCATATTAGTCAAAATCAGGGCTCCTCCTGAAAAGGCCTTCTTGACTATGAATGGTCCCTCGTAATTGGGCCTCTATTTTCCCCGATTGTCAGCCTGATTTGGTAAACTCTTCTTCAAGACTAGTTCTCCTTCTTGAAACTGACGAGGGCGTACTTTCTTCTCAAATGCTTTCTTCATACGTCTCTGGTATATTTGCCCGTGATAAAGAGCACTTAACCTTTTTCCTTCTATCAAGTTTAACTGGTCATACCGGGATTGTATCCACTTGGCCTCCTCCAACTTGGCATCCATGATCACTTTTAAAGACGGGATTTCCACTTCGATTGGTAGTACCGCCTCCATCCCATACACCAAAGAAAATGGTGTTGCCCCTGTCGAAGTTCGAACAGAAATGCGGTATCCATGTAAAGCAAAAGGAAGTAATTCACTCCAGTCCTTGTAGGTTTCAACCATCTTCTGAATGATCTTCTTTATATTCTTGTTTGCAGCTTCAACTGCTCCGTTCATCTTTGGCCTGTATGGCAACGAATTAAAGTGCTTGATTTTGAAATCTTCATAGAGCTCCTTCACCATTTTATTGTTTAAGTTTGTACCATTATCAGTTATAATTTGACTTGGCAAACCATATCTACATATCAATTCTTTCTTGACAAATTTGACTACCACATTTTTGGTTACATTGACATAAGAAGCTGCTTCCACCCACTTTGTGAAGTAGTCAATGGCGACCAAAATAAACCGATGCCCATTTGATGCTTTTGGTTCAATGGGACCAATAACATCGATACCCCACATTGCAAAGGGTCAGGGGGCTGCTAGGACATTGAGGGATGATGGGGGTACATGGATATTATCTGTATATATTTAACATTTATGGCATTTCCTGACATAGTTGGAATAGTCTGTTTCCATAGTCATCCAGTAATATCCAGCCCTCAATATTTTCCTTGCCATTGAGTGCCTGTTTGCATGAGTTCCAAAAGATCCTTCATGAATACTCCTTATAATTTCATTAGCTTCTGTGGCATCAACACATCTGAGGAGGACTGAATAATGATTTCTTTTATACAGTACATCCCCATTCAGAAAGAACCCCATAGCCAAACGTCTTAGAGTTCTCTTATCATTTTCAGAAGCATTTAAAGGATACTCTTGATTTTGAATGTATCTCTTGATATCATAAAACCAAGGCTTTCTATCCGATTCATCTTCAACCACATGACAATAAGCAGGCCTGGAATGTCTTTCTACCTCAATAAGGGGCATATCACATTCTCTACTCACGTTGAACATGAAAGCCAACGTGGCCAAAGCATTAGCCAACTGGTTATCATCCCGAGGAATATGATAGAAAGAGACTTCATTAAACCTTTTGATTAGTTCCATGATATGAGCTTGATAAGGAACCAATTTACTATCCCTAGTATCTCATTCTTCTTTCAACTGGTGAATCACTAAAGCAGAATCTCCATATACTTGTAGAGATTTCACCTTTGCTTCAAGTGCTGCCTGAATTCCCAAAACACAAGCTTCATATTCTACAATATTGTTGGTGAAATCAAAGCAGAGTCTAGCAGTGAATGGAAAAAATTTATCATCTGGTGAGATTAGAATGGCTCCAATCCCATGCCCCAGTGCATTTGACGCCCCGTCGAACATCAAAATCCAGGTCTCCTTTGAAAACTTTTCCTCTTCTGACAACATCATGATGTCCTCATCAGGGAATTTAAATGACATAGGTTGATAATCATTCAAGGGATGGTGTGCCAAGTGATCAGCCAAAGCACTCCCTCTTACAGCCTTTTGGGTGACATGAATGATATCATACTCAGTCAAAAGAACTTGCCAACGAGCTATTCTTCCCGTCAGAGCTGGCTTTTCAAAGATGTACTTAATTGGGTCCACCTTAGATATTAACTAGGTAGTATAAGATAACATGTATTGCCTTAGGCGACGAGCAGCCCATGCTAATGCACAACAAGTTAGATCCACAGTGGAATATCGTGCTTCACACTCAGTGAACTTTTTACTAAAATAGTAAATAGCATGCTTTTTTCTCCCAGACTCATCATGTTGCCCCAGTACAGAACCCATAGATTCATCTATCACTGTCAAATACAATAGGAGTGGCCTTCCTGGTGTTGGAGGAACTAAGATCGGCGGGGATTACAAGTATTGCTTTATTTTGTCAAAGGCCTCCTGGCAGTCATCATTCCATTGTGATGGTTGATTTTTACGAAGCAACTTAAAGATTGGATTACATACAGCTGTTAGTTGAGAAATGAAACGAGCTATGTAATTCAACCTTCCAAGGAACCCTCGTACTTCTTTTTCAGTGCTAGGAGCAGGCATTTCCATGATTGTCTTTACTTTATCAGGGTCTACTTCAATCCCTCTTTCATTGACTATGAACACGAGTAACTTTCTAATTTAGCACCAAAAGTGCATTTAGCCGGATTCAATCTGAGTTTAAACTTTCTAAGACATTCAAAAAGCTTTCTCAAGTCATTGATGTGGCCTTCCACTCTTTTAGATTTAGCAATTATGTCATCCACATAAACCTCTATCTCTTTATGCATTATATCATGAAACAAAGTTACCATAGCTCTTTGATATGTTGCCCCAGTATTCTTCAAACCAAAGGACATTACTTTATAACAAAAGGTTCCCCATAAAGTGATAAATATTGTTTTCTCCATGTCCTCGGGTGCCATCTTAATCTGATTATATCCAGAAAATCCATCCATGAATGAGAAGATGGAGTGCTGAGCTGTGTTGTCAACCAAAATGTTAATATGTGGTAGTGGGAAATCATCTTTGGGGCTAGCCCTATTCAGATCTCGATAGTCTACACACATTCGTACTTTCCCATCTTTCTTTGGAACTGGGACAATGTTGGCTATCCATTGAGGATATTTTACAATATCTAGGAAACCTGCATCAAACTGTTTTGTGACTTCTTCTTTGATTTTTAAAAGTATCTCAGGTTTCATCCTTCTCAGCTTCTATTTTACAGGAGGGCATTCTGGTTTTAATGGTAACTTATGCTCAACAATACTAGCATCCAATCCTGGCATGTCTTGGTATGACCAAGCAAACACATCATTAAACTCAATTAACATCTCTATCAGAATCTTCCTTTGCTCAATGCTTAGAGAAGTACCGATCTTGAGTTCTCTTTTATTTTCTTCATTCCCCAAATTTATGACTTCAACAATTTCTAGATAGGGAGAAATTTCTTTATCTTCCTGATCTAGCAATCTTAATAATTCAGGTGATGGTTCATTATCTTCCTCATCCTCTTCATTTGAATATTCAAAATCATGATGTGAAAATGTAATTTTTTCATTTGTTGGGGGGTCAGTTTCATATCTGCAATTTATTTAATGTAAAAGGGAATAAGAAAATGGTTATTATTTTATTTGCAAGAAAATAGACAAGAATCCTTAGTGTGCATTTACTTGGATCATTATAATTGATAAAAAAACTTTTTATTGAAAAGAAATGCCATAAGGCTTTGAGCATAGTTAAAGGATCAAAGATCACAGAGTAATAAATTACATGTAACTGATCTCAGGAAACTTAATGCCTCCCAATTACACAGAATGGTGTCTGACGAACAAGGGTAAACATGACTTTCTTTTCCAGGAAAATCATTGCTGACTACTGCAACTTGATTAGGAGATGTCAAGCCCGCAGTTTTGAAACTCTTGTAGAGGTCACAAATTAGGGGTCTTGCAGTTCGGGGTTCTCGATTTTCCAAACGAGCCATCCGCTTTTCCTTCTTTTCTTCCGTAACCTTCCTTTTCTCTGCTAGAGATGGGTAGTATCCTAACCCAAATCCATCCTTGTTTTCTTTAAGGTACACAGGCTCTATTATTCCACCCAAATTCCTTCCAAGTCCCTTTCCTGGCTCATACCCAGCTTTTATCATCATTTTGGCCATCATTAAGGATGCCTTAGGTAACTGAGCTGCTGTTATCTTCTCACCTACATAGGTGGTATGGGCAATTTCTAAAGATTGGAAAGAGGTTTCCAAACTTTCTTTAGCAGCCTCTATATAGGGAGTGGACATGGGCTTACTGATTAGGAAATCCTCTTCACCAGAGACTATAACCAACTTATTATTCGTAATGAATTTTAGCTTTTGGTGAAGAGTAGATGGAACAACCCCCAGCAGTATGGATCCAAGGTCTACCCAATAGAAAATTGTATGCAGGAATGATGTCTATTACTTGAAATAGGACATTAAACTTGCATGGTCCAACCTGAATAGGAATCTCAATATCGCCTATGACCTCCCTTCTTGTACCATCAAAAGCCCTTACTACCATGGTACTAGGTTTCATATGTGTTTCGTCAAAAAGAAGTTGTGTAAGAGTTGACTTGGGCATTATGTTTAGGGAAGAGCCATTATCAATGAGCACTTTTGCCAAGATGTAATCTCGGCATTTAACAGAGATGTGCAGAGCTTTGTTGTGACCTCTTCTCTCAGGGGGTATTTCTTCATCCGTGAAAGTTAAATAATCATTAGCTGCAATGTGATTGACTATTCCCCCAAATTTCTCAGGAGAAATATCTTGAGTCACATGAGCCTTGCTTAAGACTTTTATTAACATTTCACGATGTGGTTCTTAATCAAGCAACAGGGACAGAAGAGATATCTTAGCAGAAGTACAATTTAGTTGGTCAACTATCTGGTAGTTGTTTTGCTTAATGAACTTTAAAAACTCATAAGCCTCTTCATCTGTTACCTCTTGGGGAGGGTCTTGTTCTTTGTTCTTCCCTAGGTTATTCTTCCTTGTTGTTAATTCAGGTTCTTTCCTTAATTCTTCTAGAGCAAAAATTCGACCGCTCCTAGTTATTCCACTTACCCGACAAATATTCGTAACTGAAGAAGATGGGTCACTAGTCAGGGGATGAGTGATCACCTCCGCTTTGTACTTCCACGGTACCACGTGAGTATCTTTGAAAGAAAAAGGAGTGGGTACCCGAACTGTCACTGACTGGTGATTTATGATTGGTTCGGTCGGAGGTTTCTTGGTATAATAAACCACCAAAGGAACGGGGGTAACTGGGCTTACTGAACCTGTATTATATTGTCCATGGATTATGTTGACATCATCATAAGGGCGACGATAAATTTGTACCAGATGTGTGTCAAGTAATTTTTGAAGCACTTCAATAAACTTTTCATCAACAAGCATCTGATTATGAATGTCCTCATTAGAACTCTGAGTTTCTGATATTAATCCTTTCCTTAAAAGTTCTTTATAGATCCATGGGAGAGAGTTTTGATATCTGAAACATTCCTAACACGATCACTTCCCAAATCATATGTTATTGCATTTACCCCAGCATTTCTATGATTAGGCAAAGGATTGCTAGTCACATTTAGGGTGCCTTCTTCAAAATCCAACCACTTGGCATGTATTAAATCGCGTACCTTAAACTTTAAGGCCATGCAATTTTCTGTAGAATGCCCCAGTGCCCTAGCATGATAATCACATTTCACATTGGGATCATACCCCTTAGGATATGGTGGTCCTACAGGTTTTAGGGGACATCGTACAACAAGAGAACTTTTGAGAAGTTGAGGTAAAAGTTTCGTGTAGGTCATGGGAATTGGATCGAATTGGATAGAAGAATGGTCATTGTTTGGCTTTTATGGTGAAGGATTTGGGTTGGGATTTTACGTCTATTGTTGGGGAGGAGGTGGTGGTGTATTTCTGAAATTATGGACAGGTGGGGGTCTGTATGATTGAGGATGGGGAAATGGATTTCCAAAAGCAGCAGCTATATAAGGATAAGGTCCACATGGTGGATAATGAGGCTGGAAAGGGTAAGGGGAAGGATGGAACATTTTTTGATTATGTTGACCTTGATTTCCCATTACAGCATTTGCCTCTTCACCCTTTCTTCTTCCTGCCCCTGTCATAGGTCTTCCTATTGACGGTGAACATTGGACAACTTTTCCTGTCCTCAGACCGCTTTCAATTCTTTCTCTTATTACCACCATATCAGAAAAGCTTGATGATACACTCCCAAGTATCCTTTCATAGAAAGGTGCCTGAAGAGTGTCAATGAACATCGCCACTATCTCTTTCTCTATCAGGGGTGGTTCAACTTATATAGCCATTTCCCTCTATCGTTGAACATATTCTTTAAAGGACTCAGTATTCCTTTTGGTTGGTCATGTTCTGAAGTTGCAGCCGGTCTGGTGCCATGTCCATGTTGTTTTTGTATTGCAATAGGAAGGCATCGGCTAGATCCTTCCAACAACGAATACGAGTTCGTTCAAGATGAGTGTACCAGCTCAACGCTACCCCAGCAAGGCTATCTTGAAAGAAATGGATTAGCAACTTTTCATCATAAGCATATGCAGCCATCTTTCGGCAGTACATGGTTAAATGGTTACGAGGACAAGTAGTTCCTTTGTATTTATCAAATTCTGGCAATTTGAATTTAGGAGGAATTACCATATCTGGGACCAGGCATAATTCAGAAACATTTGTTATGCCTAAGCCACTTCCCCCTCTACTGCACGCAACCTTTCTTCCAATATTTCCATTTGCCATTTTGACAAAGGCACTGCTAGCTGATCAGGATTTGGTGGAGGTACATGAGCTTTGTGTGACAAGTTTTGTGAAACACCTGCCTGTTGTGTTGGGTGACCATAAGGGAAATAGTATGGGGTTGTTTGTGGGTTTGGTTGTGTGGCATCACTTGGAATCTGATGGTTTTATGGTGGAATTGTATTAGGTGGGGTGACATTGGGTGGAGCTTGAGTGTTTTGGGGAACAGTTGTTGATTGGGTGAAATTTGGAGGATTAGATATCAGGGGATTAGGAATTTGTTGAGTAGCAGAAGGATTTTCTTGATTAGGATTAGGATGCATGGTGTAATATCCTTAAGGTATGCCATATGGAGGCCAAGCATATGCTTGCTGAACATTCCCGTCTTGGGAAACAAAAGGTGGCAATGACGTACCATAAGGTTGGTGTGAGATGAATGGAGTTTCAGTGACTGGAGCAGGATCACTTGGGAGTATAGCCAAAGGTATTGGGCTTTCTTCTTGAGCTTGAGCTTGAGGAGCAGATGTTTGATCCCTGTTTCTTACAAAGGACCCTCCTTCTGTACCTCTCTTTTCAAGGAGCTTAAGTATTTCCGCTATCTGTTCCTTGATTTGGCCAAGTTCATTCCTCATCTTTTTAACTGAGCTTTCCTGCTCTACCATGAGTCTTGCTTGCAGTCGGGTTTGATAAGGATGCTTTGAGCCCTTTCTCCCCTTGATGTGAGTAAGTACAAAAAAACCCCCTTGGTACAAAAACAAATAATGTTAAGAGACGTAAAGTAAATACGTGATGAATTTTAAACATTGGTAAGCAAAGATAAACCTTTCTTTTAAAATGTCTTTTTCTAAAGTACTAAGTTAGGAAAAAAAATGGAAATTCAACATGAGATTTATTCATTGATCAACTGGTTCTGACACATTATTTGTTACAATAAATCAAAATCAATTCTCTCTCGCTCTAGCAATCGAGACCTTCATTTCATCCAATCGCCCCTTATAATATTGGATGAATGTTGCAATTTCCTCTGGTGTAGAAAGTGGATTCATCATTGCTTCGGCCTTTTTCAACAAGTGAGGAATATCTCCAAGTGTTCTATTAGCAAGACCGGCTAGATTAGAAAAATGGTTTCTCCAAGAATAGATAAGACTTTCCAATTCAACCCTCTCTAGGGTCATTAAACGTATAATCTCTTTATATCCATCTTTATCTTCCATGGCTTGCCATTTTTCCTCATTTATTTCATGCTCACAAGCACTGACGACATCTCTGACTTGTCGTTCCAGTTCATCAATTCGTGCTTGCATAAGGTTCTTTTGAACTTGAGCTTCTTCTTTTGTCTTGGCTAAAATTTCTCGTAACCGCCCTTTGTCAGCCAATATATCATCCTTTTGTTTCTCTTTGGTCTTCAATTGGTTGTTCGCTGTTTGGAGGCATTGATCCAATTGCATCATACGTCTCTTTCAATTTTCTATTTTTTACTGACATCTTCAAAGGCATTTTCTAATTCACACCTTTTTCTCTTAAGGGAAGCATTGTCTTGTTGAATTTTGATTAAATCATCCTCCAAAGCTTGGTTTTTCTTCGTCATTTCAGCTAGCTTACTTCTCAGGTTTTCAATCTCTTGGCTTTCATCAAGAACTGGATTTTTCACATGAGCACCATGGTCTTTGAAGGGTAATTTGACAATGGCTACCCTATTTGAAATCCACCGGTGGTAACTTTCTTTTGCAGCATAACTTTGGACACCCAATTCTTTTCCTTTCCTATGGACCTCGCCCCAAGCATCAATGACAGTTCGAATAACATGAGCATTATTTCCCTCAATATAATAATAAAGAAAATGCGTTAGTGTTTCTTCTTCTGGAGGCTGTATCATAGGATAATCAAGTTGTCTTTTCGCAATGCCAGGATTGTAATTGATGCATCCTTGAGTTCCCATAAGAGGCACATTGGGAAATTTCCCATAGCAGTAAATAATGGAATCCACGTTCATCCACTGAGGGTACCACTGAATTATGCTAGCAGATAATCCTACCAGATGTCCTGCCCACTCCCTATTAGTCTTCTTGGTTAACCTAAGGAGCTTCAAATCAGAGATAGGACATTCAACCTTGCCAACTTGATTGAAGACATGAGAAGTAAGCCATAAATATAAGGTAGGTAGACAACAGATGATCTTTTTTCCATTCCAGTTGTGACAGGAATCCATTGTATAATAGATATCAGCCAAGACAGCAGTCATGGAACTTTCACCTCTAAGCTTTCTAGCTAGGAAAACATCAATTGCCTTGAAATCAACATAGTTATCAAGGCTCGGGAAAAGGATCACACCATAGATAGCCAATGCCAAAATGTCAATAAACACGTCCCATTCTTCTTTCCCTGCTTGACTAAGGAGTTGCTGCTCAAAGAAGCTTAGTGTGAATCCTGAAATCTGGTTCCTGTTTAATTGAGCCTTCTTAAGCATTTCAGGATCCATCTTGAGAATGCGAGCTACACTGAAGATTGAAGCATGGTGTTCGGTTCGATGATAAGGTTTCAGATCTTCTAATGGTAAGCCAAATATTTGTTCAGACTCCTCCAAAGTAGGAGCTAACTGGAAGTCTTTGAATGTAAAACAGCGGAGAGGAGGATCATAAAACTGAGCTAGAGCAGTAAGGGCCCCTTCTTGCACTTTGACCTCTAAGAATTTTAGGATCTTTCCATACTTTCTTGTAAAGGTCATTTTCTGAGTAATATCCATCCTTTTGCTTAAGGATAACAGATTGCTAGTATTTGATTTGATGACTTGAGGTGTAACAAATTTTTCAAACCAGTTGCCTTCACTTCCTGATCACTTGATCTCATGTTAAATTCCATTTTTTGTGATACTTACCAATGTTTAAACTTCACCTTTAACAAAAGAAATAAATGAATCAGATTAACAAAAGAAATAAATGAATCAGAATAACAAAGAAAATAGTTTGATAAATATCCTCACATAAGAGTATGATAATATTTATCATGACTTAAGTATAGAAAATATACATTTTTGATGATTTTTTTAAAAAAAAAGAAAACTTTGTGCAAATGAATAGAAAATAAAAGGAATGCTTGCCCAATTGTGCCTTAGACAAGGTAACCACCTAATTGGCTCTAAGGCTCTTTAATCGTGTTTTCTCAAAAGGTGATTGTTCTAATTGGTTCTAAGAAGGTCACCGGAGCTCTGATCTTTAGCTATGAGTCTTATGCAAAAAGTAGGGAATCCTACTTAGTGCGGACATCATAACTAAGATAACACCCCGGCTGAGATTTTCATGTGAGTCATGGTAGGACGTCTCGTCCTAAATGACACTGCTAATAATCTCCCCTAGCTTATGTCTTTTGCGGGGCCCGGGAATAGGGTCCCTTCTAATAGTGTGTGCATTATGGTGAATGTGAAGTGTGTGGGGCATTCATACCTGGATTTTTAACCATTCTTCACAGTGAACAAACATAAGGCAGAATGAATATCACATGTCTTCTACCCTAAGGTTCTAAATTAAGGCAATAAAGAAGTAAAAAAAACAGTATAAAATCTAAAATTAATGGAAGATTAGATGAACAACGAGAATAACATAACAAATAAATATGAAGGATGAAATAATTAACAATCAACAAAATACACAAGATCAATTTAACGGGCTTGACTCTCAAAATGTCCCCGGCGGAGTCGCCATCTGTCGCGACCGGGGTCCCGGTGCGTGACGCAGACTGGTTAAAGAGAAGTAAAAGAAAATTGAAACTGTATTGAAATGAGGCCCTTGGGAGGCCTAAAGAAAATAAAGGGTTCAAGGAGTCACCACTAATATTTATTAAGGAAAATATTAGGAAAACCTTTAAATAGCATTGGTTTTTTTTTAAAAAATAAGATTCTGTTTAGTCCGGGATTCGAATTACAGGAGGGGAAGGTATTAGCACCCCACACTGTCCGTAAAAAAAATGGTTACCCAAATTGATCATGCATAATTTCAAAAAAATGATTATTACATATTTCAATTCTTCATAAAAAACAATGATAAATAATATACATGATGTTGCAACCTGGATCGCGACGGCGCGGCCGACCCTCAAGATGATTTTTGTTCCGAAAAGAAAAACAGGGAGTCGCCACCAACATTTTTATCCATAGGAAAAAACATTGGAAAAAACTAAGTTCAGTAAAGCACTGGTTTAAAAATGAGATTCAAGTTCAGGAGTCGGTTACGAGTAGGGAAGGTATTAGCACCCT
Source organism: Clitoria ternatea (assembly GCA_037962975.1). Lineage (NCBI taxonomy): Eukaryota > Viridiplantae > Streptophyta > Magnoliopsida > Fabales > Fabaceae > Clitoria > Clitoria ternatea. The sequence goes on along the minus strand of CM075672.1, from coordinate 33,297,913 downwards.
ACATCGCCTGTCAAAAACAGTACCAAGATTGGAAACGCGCAACATAAATAGCCTTACAAAAGATGTTTTATTTCTTCCCTTTTATTGTTGTACTTTGTGTAAAAACAAAAGGAAATGGAAGGAACAAACTGAACAAACATAGAGTGTAGGTCAACAGGACGTCGCGTCCAAATTAACCTCGGCTTTGATTTAAAAAAACAGAGAAAGGGAGGGATGCTAACAAGACGTCGTGTCTAAATTAGTCATCCTTTAATCATATACAGGGTTAGAAACAGGAAGGGGATAAACGGGACGTCTCGTCCTGAGTATCCCGTTCCTTGTGGTGACGGCCTGCCAAAAATAGGGGAAAATCAACAAGACGTCACGTCTAAATTGATTTTCATGGAATTTAATCAAGACACGGGGTCAGAGATGGGAAGGGGATAAGCGGGACGTCTCGTCCCAAGTATCCCGTTCCTTATGGGAAAATCAACAAGACGTCACTTCTAAATTGATTTTCATAGGGATTTAATCGAGATACGGGGTCAAAGATGGGAAGGTTTCTAGTATTTATTTATTACGAACCTAGGAAGGGGTAAAAAAGAAAAGAAAAAAAATAACAAAAATTTATTTAAGTGGAAAAATGGAAAAACCGAGTAAAAATGAAAAAACCGAGTAAAAAAATAGAAAACCGAGTGAAAAATGAAAATACTGAGTGAAAAATGAAAATACCGAGTGAAAGTTGGGAGACCGAGTGATGGAGTAGGAGAGCTAGACTCCGGTGTGATGAGAGAACAGGATGCTGAACAGTGAAGTATGAAGGGATGACTCAGAATGGTCGCTGGAAGTATGGAGAGGGGCTGTACCGAGTGAAGAGAGGGACGGTGTTGGTGAGGAGAGGGAAGGGTGCTGGTGAGGAGAGGGAAGAGTGCTGGTGAGTGAAGAGAGGGACGGTGTTGGTGAGGAGAGGGAAGGGTGTTGGTGAGTGAAGAGAGGGACAGAGTTTCTTCTCCCAATGAATGCTTCCAGACTTCAAAATTCCCAACCCTTGTACATTTATAGGGGTTTCTGAGTGCTAGGCCAGCTCAGGCTTCCACTCTGAGTGGAGGCAGCCTGGTAGTGGGGGACAGCGGCTGGTGGAGATTTTTAATTTCTCCACTTCCGCCCCCTGTCTGCCACCTCCAGGATTCCTGGATCCACTTGGGTGGTGGAATCCAAGTCAGCACGGGCGAACAAGGGGAGTAGGGGTCGGTTTTCTGCTTCTGACTCGGATTTAGTGCCTCAGTCGGTATACACCCATAGTGGGAAACAATCCGAGTGGAAAAGGTGCCTTTTAAGCACAGGACCGAGTGGAAAATGTGCTCGTTGGTCGGTGTGAGGTTGCTGTGAGGAGCTGGGACGAGCAAAACAACTCTGGTTGAAACATTCAACCGGAACCGAGTGAAGAATGACTTGGAACCGACTCAGAAATGGTTGGAGGATGACTCGGGAATGGGTGAAATGTGACTCGAAAATGGGCAAAAGGCTGACTCGGAATTGGGTGAAATAGGCTGACTCAGAATTGGGTGAAAATGGCTCGGAAGTGGGTGGAAAGTGACTCGGAAATGGGTAAAAATGGGTCGAAATTGACTGAGAAGGGTGACTCGGAATTGTGTAAACAAATGGCTCGAAAATGGTGGAAATGGGTGAAAATGGCTCGGAAATTGAGTGAAAGGATTCACTCGGTGCTGACTAAGAGCGACTCACTTGGTGTGGATTGAGAAAGGACTCACTCAGTATCAGAAGTGTTTTGATCGGATTTTGTCTATGCAAGAAGCATTCACTCAGAATTTGCTTCAGTCGGAGGTGTCTTGCTCGGATCTTATCTCTGGTTTAATTTCCAATCAGAAATGGAATTTAAAAATATGACCACTTGATGCATTCACTCAGAGTTGGCTTTGTTTTCAATCAGAACTTAGAATTGGGATATTTTCACTCGGAAACGAACTTCTTTCCACTCAGAAATTAGAATTGGAATTTGACCTTGGGAGTCGGTCTAATCTTCCAATCAAAATGGAACTTGGACCTTTTCACTTGGAAACGGTCTTCTTCTCACTCAGAAATTGAATTTTGACAATTTGACAACTCGGATTTCTCTCCAATTGAGGGATACTCACTCGTATCTTGTTACTACTTCAGTATTGACTCGGAACTTCTTTAATCGGAGGTGCTCTGCTCGGATCTTGTCACTTCTTGAAGCATTGACTCGGAATTTCTGTGCCCAGGAAAAGACACTTGTCCCCAAATCAGACTTGCTGCTCTAATCGGTAATCCTTCACTCGGTATTTGTTCACAATCGGTTCTTTTTACTCAGTGGCTGCAACCGAGGATCTTCCACTCGGATACATGCCTTTGGACGACATTTATGTAAATTTAGTTCCTTCTTTCACTCACACTGGCTTGGAAACACTCCCACACTTGAAGCCTACTCGAAAATGTCCTACCTAGAGACATTCCACTCGGAATTGGACTCGGACATGGCTGACTCGGATATCTCACTTGGTAACAGCCATTTTGCACTCAGAAATAGCCATTTGTCACTCGGAAATAGCTATTTTTCACTCGGAATTTATCATTCTGAGTCACTCTGCTCGGTAGATCATTCGGAGATGAAGTCCAGTCCTCTCAGAATTCTTTCCACTTGGGTCGGACCAAAAGAGGTGTTCACAGATGTATTTCAATCAGAAGTTACGACAGCTCCAACAATCCTTCAGGGGCATTCGTTCGGAATCGGTGTTATTTCCACTTGGATGGTCAACCAATCCCTCGGAATCCTTCACTTGGACAAGTCTTGGTCGGATTCAGGGCTCAGGAGTAATTCATTTGCGCATCAGAACTTGGATATATTCACTTGGAGGTGCTCTCTTTTTTTTCTATCAGAACTTGCCACCTTTTCTCTCAGAATTTGGCACTTGAGAATATGACCACTCGGATATATTCACTCGGAGTTGGTTTTGATCAGGCATTTGTACTCGGATTTACCTCAAGGCAATATTCCACTCGGCAATGCTTCACTTGGAGTCATTCTACTCGGATTTGATCATTTTTGAGCCATTCCACTCGGATTTTTGTCCAACAGGGCTATATTTCACTCGGAAGTGCTCCAATCAGAGTCATCCGGCTCAGACTTGATTATTTTTGAGCCATTCTACTCGGATTTTTGTCCAACAAAGCTATATTTCACTCGGAAATGCTTCAATCAGAGTCATTTGGCTCGGACTTGATCATTTTTGAGCCATTGCACTCGGATTTTTGTCCAACAGGGCTATATTTCACTCGAAAATGCTTCAATCAGAGTCATCCGGCTTGGACTTGATTATTTTTGAGCCATTCTACTCAGATTTGACCATTTTGATTCAGAATTCAGTATAAAAGAAGATTTGTTCCACTTGGACCGGACCAAAAGAGGTGTTCACACATGATAATAAAAAATTATATATAAATAAGAATAAAACAAAAATAATAATAAAACATATCTCCTAAGTTTTGTTATTTTTTAGTTCTAAGAAAATAAACAAACAAATGATTAAAAGACCGTAAAAATAAAAAAAAAAACAATAAGACGTCTTGTCTTAATTATTTTTTAGTAAAAAAATCCATTGATTTATTTGAGAAATATAAAGTTCAAAACAAATAAATAAATAAAAAAGTAAAAAAAACATAAGAAAGAAAAAAATAGAATGAAACACATCAACACGAAAATAAAGAAATATATATACACTTAATTAATTAAAATTGAGAAAGGAACCTTATTAAATTATTTTTTAGAAAAAATAAGATGTCTCATCTAAATTAATCTCATTTTAAATTTAAGAAAAAGATAAATAAATAAATAACACATTATTTATTAGTCTTGGTTTTTGTCACTTTTTTTTATAATGATTTTTCTTAATTATCAAAAGGTTACTAAGAGAAAATAATAGGAAATCATGACCATAATAAAAATGGATAATTATGTATATATATATTTATAAACTATTTAAAAATGGTCAAACATAAATAAGTAAATAGAAAGTATAGAAAAATAAATAAATAAAAGAAGAAGTGTAGAAAGATAAATAACTAAAAAATAAAAGTGCAGAAAAATAAATAATTAAAAAAATAAAGATACAGAAAAATAAATAAATAAAAATAAAAGTATAAAGAAGAAAAAAAATAAAAATAAATAGGTAAAAAAATAAATACATAAAAATAAAGGGGCAGAAAAATAAATACATAAAAGTAAAGGGGTGAAAAAGTAAATGTGTAAAAATAAAGGGGCAGGAAAATAAATAATAAAAATAAAGTGGCAGAAAAGTAAATAATAAAAATAAAGGGACAAGAAAGTAAATACATGAAAATAAAGAGGCAGAAAAGTAAATAATAAAAATAAAGGGGTAGAAAAGTAAATACATAAAAATAAAGAGGCAGAAAAGTAAAGAATAAAAATAAAGGGGTAAGAAAATAAATACATGAAAATAAAGGGGTGAAAAAGTAAATAATAAAAATAAAGGGGTAGGAAAGTAAATACATGAAAATAAAGGAGCGGAAAAGTAAATAATAAAAATAAAGGGGCAGAAAAGTAAATAAATAGAAGTAAAAGGGCATAAAAATAAATAAATAAAAATAATCATGCAGAAAATAAATAAATAAACTAATAATTGCGGAAATGTAAAGTGTGGATAAATAAAGTGCAGAAAAGTAAATTAACAAAAATGAAAGTGTAGAAAAGTAAATAAATATGAATAAAAGTACAAATAAATAAATAAATAACGATAAAATACAGAAAAATAAATAAACAGATAAATAACTGCAGAAAAGTAAAGTACAGGAAAATAAAGTGCGGAAATGTAAATAAAGAAAAATAAAAGTGCGGAAAAATAAATAATAATTAAATAAAGACAAATAAATAAAGCTAAATAAATATTCTTGTATTAATAAAAAATACCTTAGTACAACAACAATTAAAGAAGAACTAGAACAGAAGTTGGAAAATCAATTTCGTGTAGTATTTCCTTTGCTTTTGGCTTCGTTTGGACTCAATTTGAAGGTGTTTGGACACAAGTTACAACACTTGGACAGTATTTTGGCTCACAAAAACTCACATACTAAGACATACTAGAGTGATGCACTCATTTTCCTAATTAGGATTACACAACAATTTTGAAAACCAAAACTTCTAAAAAATCTCACAAAATTTTAACACTCTTTCCCCTTTTTTTTCTTCTTCCTCCCCCAAACACCTTAACATCACCTTCTATTTATAGAAAAAAATTAGCATTGGATCCTCCATAAATGACATCACTTTCCTACTTTTCCATTTTATCCAAATTTGATGTCAATTTCCCTAATTTTCTCTAATTATCCAACCAAACTGGGTCCCACCAATAATAACCACCGAACATCCCTTTTTTTTTATTTAAAAAACTGATTTCTTTTGGGTCTATTTTTTTGGCCCAGTTTTGGATTTTTTGTTTTTTTTTCTCTTGGACTTTTTTTTGTTTTTTTCTTTTGGACTTCTTTTGTTTTTGGCTCATTTTTATTTTTTTTTTAGATCTGATTTTTTTGGGGCCCTTTTTTTAAAAATAAAATAAAATAAAAAATTTTTTTTTCAAAATTTTTTTTCTGATTTTTTTCTTTTCTTTTTTTTGTTTTGGGCCAATTTTTTTCAAAATTTTTTTAGATTTTTTTGGCCCATTTTCTTTTTTTAGATCTGATTTTTTTGGCCCCTTTTTTTAAAAAAATAAAAAAAATATTTTTTAAAAAAAATAAAAAAATATTTTTTAAAAAAAATAAAAAAATATTTTTTTTTAAAAAAATATTTTTTTAAAAAAATAAAAAAATATTTTTTAGATTTTCTTTCTTTCTTTTTTTTGGTTTTGGGCCACTTTTTTCAGATTTTTTTGGCCCTTTTATTATTAAAAAAAGTTACTTTTCTTCTTTTAAATATATATATATTTTAATATATATATTTTACTAGACAAAAATAGGTGTTCACAAGGACATAACAATACGTGATTGTGGTTGATGAATGATTGATGACCTTGTGATATGAAGTTTGAGCATATAGCAAGCATAACGGAAAGTTAAAACTCAATAAGAATTTTCTTACCTTACTCTTTAAATTTTATTCTAAGAGAAAGTATTTTATAATTATTTTAGTCTTTTATTTCCTTTTTAGAAATAATTTTCACTAACTTTATTTTTAATCTCTAGAATAAAATCTAGTATTAGAAAGAAGCTATTTTATGAAAATCAGAGGTTAAGATAATTAATTCTTGAATTAAAGAAAATTTGTATAGTTTTAAGTATTCTTAGTTAATGATTTTAAAATTATTTTCTTTTAGAAATTAGAAGTTTAAAGTAAATTATTTTGGTTTTCCCCAACGAAATAACTAAAGGATATTTTGTCGAGATTTCTAAAACTCAATCTAGTTAAGATTCAAATTGAGAAAAATTATGTAAATATGTGAAGTTTTTTTTAAGAGAAAGTTTTGAGATATTTAAGGCTTGGAAACTCAATTTTGGTAAGATCTGAATTCGAAGACTGTACTAAATTTATTCTGTATATTAAAAGTTTAAAGAAGAACTTATGGGAATATACAGTTTATTGAGATGATTTGTGAACCTTTATGGTATTTAATAATTGAGTTTCTAAAAGTCTTAACCAACTAAATATGCGAGTAGTTCATGCATCATGAATCATTAAAGAGAAATGAGATGTGATGTTGCCTGGGGACGGATTATAGAAACCGAGGATACATTAGAGGAGGTTCAAATGTGAACCTTGGGATGAGAGGGTGTGGAAGGGTGCTTCAGGGGACCTGGGGTCGCTCCCTAGTGTCGGGTACTTTCACAATAAAAACCTTCTCAGTCTGACTAGTCTTTAAGTGTTTCCACGCCAGTTGACCTGTTCATATGCTACAAAGGCATTTATGTTATTATCCGGAATTATGGAACAATGTAAACTCCTGGTTGGCCCAGTGCAAATTAAAACTTTAAGGGCCCACATGTATAAACTGAATGAGGCAGTATTAAAAGCATTACATGTCATACATGTGATTGTGATATTCTGTATGGATGGTTATGAATGAAAGTATGATTGCTATGTATGTGAGAACCCTATATTTATAATTAATTGTGTACAATATTTAAAATGATATTAATTTATTAGTTTGTGAAAACCCTTATGCTTATGTCTTATCTGTAAAGTATTATATTCTGTTTCTCATTCCTTCTTGTTTAAATTTCTGTGTCCAAAATATATGTTATATGATATATAGCTAGCAGTTCAAGATGAAAGGATGAAATTACAAGAAGGTAAATTGGTCTCATCCTCAATCAGATAGGAGAAGAGATGTGACAAGAGTAGGATTCAAAATCACATGGTTTGAAGATAAGAAAATGATTGGTTACAGTCGAAGTAGAGGTATTAAATCTTTAGTTTTAGTTTACCTTAATACAATATTAAGTTGGATGATTGTAATTCAAGGTAAAGGTTAAACTTTAATGAACCTTATTCTTTGGATATGATATTGTAATCTTTGATCACTTATGATTTTCTGAAAGTTCATTTTATCATTCTGAATAATTTGACACTTTTTACTTTCAAAATTCAAAGAAAATCATATGTATATACGTCCTTGTATACACGAGATAGGAAGTGATAAATATGTATATCTTTCTAAAAATTTTAAAAGCAAGAAGAATAGATATATATCTTGTGTATATAAGGAGGTGTTACACTCACCACGGAGCCGCCCACCTACTAGACCCGCCACGTAGGGTGTCTCATCACCAAACTATGGACAGCTTCGTGATTCTAATGAATCACTAGGGAACAACATAATTCACCCATGCATTAGGTCGCCCTCCCACTGGGCCCGCCTAGTGGAACCCCTAACATTCCACGTAGACAACGTATGATATACCATGGATGCAAATGCCAATCAATGTATTTCTCACACTATGCATCCTAAGAACCACTAAACTTCCATCATTACCATAATTTGCTTGGTGGATTTCAACGATTATATCAATCACCATCATCACACATCATAAAATTTCATTCATATCAGTTGTTAATGGAAATCATGGGTCACCAATTTCTTCTACACATATCATGGATGTTCATACATTAAACTCAATCTAATCACATTTATGATCATCAAGCAAACAATTATAAGCCATGAATCACTCAACATCAAGGCATCATCTCCCACATTCACCATACCACACCAATAATTCCAAACGCATTCAAATCTCACATAACATTCAATCTTTCATCTAAACCACACAAGGGACAATACCCATACATAAATATACACAAATCAATAATGGATGAAACTAGGCATTTAGAGAATGTTACTCCCTCCTACCTTAGGAGAAGTAGTTGTTGACACGGTCCGAAGGTCCTATTTTGCTGATTGAGTTGTTTCCTACATTACATATTGTTATTCAAGTGGCCTCAATACTCAAGAGGGGGGTGAATTGAGTTTTTAAAAATTTACTTGGAATGCCTTTAAACTTAGTTCTTTTATCACAACTTTAAGGTTTATGCAAGAGAAGGCAAGTTTAGTACAAGAAACAATGCAATACAAGAGGTAAATGATGCTGAAGCAATTTATCGAACACTTGGTGTGCATCACTTTAAAGCAACTAGTTCAAGCAAGCTCAAGTAGGTAAATCACAATCAATCAACAACAAACCAATCAAATGTAATGTATGAATGTAAAAGAGTAAGGGAGAAGAGATTACAAACCAATTTAACGAGTTCCACCAACCCGGTGTACGTCTCACCTTCAAGCAACCCACTTGAAGGATTTCCACTATTGAGAATTTGAGATTACAAGCTTTGAGCAATTGCAGCTTCCTAGTGTCCCACACTTAAGAACTCAATCCTCACAAGCAAAGGGTAACCCGCCATATCTCACAATCTCTCAATAACCCAAAGGTTGAACCCCAACCTTTGTGACCACTCAACCTAGAGTGAAAACCTTGGTGTTTGGTGATGATGTTTACAAGATATATACTCTCAATAGAGTGAATGGGCAATTGAAAGCTCACACAATTTCTAACTCTCAACAAGAGAGGATATACAAATTCTAGCTCAAAGATTTCAGAATATACAAGGAAATGAACTCACTAATCACAAATGCAACTAAAGATTGATTGCTTCTTGTTCCTTGTTGTTGTGCTTGAGTTTGACATGCATTTATAGAGCCTTGATGGAGCCTGGTAGAGTTCCTAGCCATTACATGTGATGGGTGTTTGAGAGATGTGGAGAAATGAGCTGGTTTCCACCTAAAAAGAACTTTCCACAAATTCTGGTACGACTATAATCGATTACACCTCAAGCTGTAATCGATTACACTTTGAAAACTTTAGTGTATTTCGTGTTGTAATCAATTAGGGTACACCATGTAATCGATTAAGTGTGACACAAAACCTTGGTAATCGATTACTCCTTGCCTTGTAATTGATTAGTGATGGCACCTGATGCATTTAATTTGGTTACGCAGCTTGGTAATCGATTGTGCCTTGTGTGTAATCGATTAGTGCACAAACAGTAGCCTTGTAATCGATTAGTTGATATGTTGTAATCGATTAGCTGTTATTCCAGAAGCCTCGTAATCGATTGTATAAGTCTTGCAATCGATTAGTATAAGTACCTGATGCATTTAATTGATTTCTTATCTTGGTAATCGATTAGGTCTCTTGGTGTAATCGATTAGTTAATAAACAGAACCATTATAATCGATTAGTCTTCACTGTGTAATCTATTATGTGACAAAACAAAAGCTATATAATCGATTAGCTATGCCTTCGTAATCGATTAGCCTACGTGTTTTTGCAGGTCTGATGCTGTTTTCTTGTTTCTTCAAGAGTTTCTTCAAGAGCTCTTTGTCATTATCAAAATCTTCAAACCTGAAAGCATATTCAAACACATTCTCCCCCTTTTTGATGATGACAAACAATGTTCATCTCTTGAGGATGTTAGTTCAAAATAAAATTATCTCTAATCATTATCTCTAATTTTATCTCTTAATCATTATCTGCAAAAACATATCTAATTTTGCAAAGGGTTATCTCTAACAAGTTATCTCTTGATTATTATCTCTTAAGAAATATCTCCCCCTATCTAAATGAATTTATGCCATAGAGATAATTGTCTAATCCACTTGTTAACCACTTGTTATTATCAATCAGTTTTTAGCACTTGTTAATTTTACCAAACAGATTAGATGAACTTCAAATATTTCTCCCCCTTTGTAATCATCAAAAACCAGTAAAGCCAGAGAGATATAACGGAACAGAAATTTTATTCATTGCAGAAAGGGAAAGTAAATAATGGAAATGGTAGAATGAAAATTCAAAAACATAATGAAAAGGAACTTAAACAAAGCACAATGAAAACGGATCTAATTATCCGGATGGAAGAAATGGAATTCAGAGATTTGATAAGACAACTCGTCATATCATTGTTGCATGATCTCGAAATGCTGCTGCTCAGTCATTTGGAACTCTTGTAGAGAGTTCTCAATCCGATCAAACCGACGGTCAAGATGCGCATATAGAGAGGCGAAGGGGTCAGCAGGGGCGGATGGTTCACCTTGAGTTGCAGGAGGAGGAGGGGCAGGTTCATTAGCAGGAGCTTTAAAAGGAATGTTGGCATTAATGCCTTCCATTTTTGAGTGCCAAGCTCTATTCACATAGATGATACCCATCTTAGTAGGCACCTTTGCACCTTTGGTAGAATGCAAGCTTTGGTAGGCACCTTCTCTGATAATTCTCCAGCCAGATCAACTCCAAAAGTCTTGAAGATTTTGGTGAGCAGGATGGCATAGGGGAGCTTTTGTTGGTCCTTTGCACGGAGCATGTATAGTTTTAGGATTTGGGCCCAATTGATTTCCTTTTGGTTGTGCATGGCCCACATCAAAAGGACATCGTCCTCTTCAACCAGAGCATAGTTCCCACCACGAGGAACCAACAGGTTCACCAAAAAGAAGTGAAGGAGACGGTTGTTCATAGTCAGGTGGCCTACTAGTTTATGGTTGCTCCTTGGGCGAGCGGCCTTCCACAGTGATTGTCGGGTAGTGATGGCATTGAAATCCCACTCATCCTTGGGATCTTCTCCAACGAACTCAGCATCATTGAGCGGAAGTTGAGTGATTTTCGCAAGTTGGGCATTTGTGATCCTAAGGGTCACATTTTTGACCTTTGCTTCTAGCAACCCATCCACAAGCCTAAGGTTGCAATAGAACACCCTTATAAGCTCAGGGTAATATAATTATTCCTTAAGGGTGAGGAAGGGGAAGAGGTTATAGTGGTGGAGGCTTTGGGTGAAGGTGAGGCTATGGTGGTCAAAAATTTCAGCATTTATGAAGTGGGGAGAGATGATGTCTTTTTCAGAATAATTCTTGATGAAGTTTTGAAGGTCTCTAGGGGATGAGAAAAATCTTGAAAAATCAAGAGGGTTGTTGGTTTGGGCCATAGAAGACCTTGCCCTCTTAACAGTTCGTGAGGAAGACATGGCAATGAGAGGTAAAATGTAGAGAGAAGGGGAAGCGAATGATAGAGGTTAGGAAAGCTCTTAGGAAACTTGGGAGAGTGGAAGAAGAAGTAGTGTGAGATGAGAGAGTGGAAGAGGGGGTATACATAGTGTGAAATTAGGGTTTAGAAAGAAGAGAAGAGAGTAAATGAGGTAGGGAGTGATTGGGCCAATGGAGTCTCTTAGAATTCTGCACTTTGACTACTCCAGTTTCGATGCTAATCGATTAGGCAGCAGAGGCTAATCGATTAGGACGCGTTTTTTGAGGAGCTGGAATGTTTTTCAAGTGGTATAATCGATTAGAGCACATAGGGTAATCGATTACGTTAAAAATAGAGTCTTTGCAATCGATTAGGAGATTAGAGTAATCGATTATCAGGAAGTTGAAACGTTGGTAATCGATTATATAGAGGTGCTAATCGATAAGGCATGGAATAAAAGCTTAGTAATCGATTATATAAGGAGGTGTAATTGATTACGCACGAAACAAAGGCTTAGTAATCGATTATGTATCACTTTGTAATTGATTACATAGTTCAGAAATGCATAGATTTTGTAGATTTCAGACAAGAATACTGTTAGTCCTCAAATTTTCAATAAAAGCTTTAATAAAAATTTCATAAAAATTATAAAAATTAGTTTAATTTGTTAGAAAATTAGGATTTAAATTCAATAAATGGATGTTGTTGGAAATAATCTGCCCTTGATCAATTTTCTCTAAGTTTTGCAATGAAAAAGTTAAGAAATCAAGAGAAAATTACACTGGAGGAGTTGACGCGTAGCCTTATCCCACGCGTAGCATCAACAGCTATTTTTGATGCTGACTCTACGCGTCATAGCCACGCGTAGCGTCAGTGCTGCGTGGTCTCACCTCCACTTTGGCCAACCACTCCACTTGGACCCAATAATGGGCACTCCACTCAACACCAATGGGCATCCAACTCAGCATGAAAGGCCAAAATTCGGTGGAAACATGTTTATGTGGCCAGGCATGATCAAATTTAATAATTTGAAGTGGCCATTATCAAGTGTTTAATGGAGGCTGAGTCAGGGGTATGACGCGTAGCGTCACACTGACACGTAGCGTCAGCACTCTTGCTCAGCCCTATAAATAGGGCCATCCAACACCATTCCAAGCATCCCATCACCATCCCATTCTCTTCTTTTCTCTCTTTGTGCTCGACTTTGAGTACTTCTTTTGTGAGTTGTAGTTCTAAATAGTTTTCTAGATACTTGAGTGTGTTTTGGTGTATTGTGATCGTTGTATCGTGAAGTTCCCATCGTTTTCGTAATGTCAAACTCTGTAAGTGTTGTTTTTACTTTCACCATGTGTAACTAATTTGTTTATGTTGGAATTGGTGAACTAATCTATTGAGTATAATATTGTGAATTCGACCTCTGCATGTTTATGATTCTAGTCCATGTTAGTATTTCAACCTTTTATTAATATGAACGTCAAACGGGAGAATGATTTTCATGTTATTGAAACTTGTTTTATTAGTATGAATGTCAAACGGGAGAATGATTATTCATGTCGTATTGAAACTTGTTTTGATGAAAGTAAAAGTTGGAATACCCTTGGTATCTCAATTCTATAGAGGTTGTTAACCATTGTTGCCATAAGGCCAGTTCTTAATGCAAGTTTTTACTGAGAAAGCTCACGAGGGATCGGACTTTACGGTGAATTCTTAGAATTTATATCACGAGGGATCAGTTATAATGATTTTAAGCTGCAATGACATGAAACTTCATGATTAAATATGCATGTCTTGAGTTCCTCATTGTTATTCTAGATTAGGGATCCAATTTCCAACATAATTTGTTTATCAGTGTTTATCTCAAGTATCTTACCTATTCTAGATTGCAACTCAACTTTTTAGATAGATTTTATTTTCTTTTTATCTTATGAACCACTCAATCATGCTATCCTGTGAATATTGTATAAATTGTATATAAATCATTCTTTTGTCTATAACTTTCTTCATATTTACCATAGTAAATAGAAAATTACTGTTGATATTGGACTTTCAATCCCAGTGGAACGATATCTAAATTTTGAAAACTACAAACGATTGGTGCGCTTGCCAATTAAGAACCCGGTGGTGGAAACGAACTGTTGAGACGCTATCGCCGGGTTAACAAGTTTTCTGGCACCGTCGCCGGGGATTGAATTGTTTCAGTAAAATAGTAAATTTTTAATTACCGTGGTAAATATTTTTTTACCTTAGTTAAAATTTTTTTATTTTTACTTATTATTACACTAACTTTCTTTGTCTAGTTTATGTATGCAAACTCGATCTACCACAGGTAAAATTTATTTTGATCCTGAGATAGAAAAGTTTGTAAAGAAAATCAAGTCTTTGAAATCTAAAACACAAACTAAATCTTCTTCTACCTCTAAAAATTTTGAAAATTCAAATATGGCTGCTGAGAGGAGAACATTGGGATAGTTTGCTGCTATTAATGGTCCACCCCGAGTTTCGGGAATGTTTTAAGGACCTGTTGTACCAGTAGAGATTAAACCTGCTACTTTAAATATTATTCAAAACAATCAATTTGCTGGTTTAAATCATGAAGAACCATATGAACATTTAACTATTTTTTATGAGTTATGCAGCACAATTAGTTTTGAACCCAATCAAGAAGAGTCTATTTACATGAGACTTTTTCCTTTTTCATTGATTGGTAAAGCAAAAGAATGGTTTAAATCTTGTCCACCGGGTAGTTTTACAAACTGGTCCGATGTTGAAAGAAAATTTTTGGAAAGATTTTATTCTCCTTCGAAATATTTTGAAGCAATGACAGCCATACACTCTTTTTCTCAAAATAATGATGAATCACTAGGAGAGACATGGGAACGATTCAAGGCACTTTTGAGAAAGTGTCCAAACCATAACCTGAATGATGCCGAAAAGGTAAGAATCGTTTACCATGGTTTATTGCCTCAGTTCAAGATGATGTTAGATGCTGGTGCAGGTGGTTCTTTAATGAACAAAACTGTGGAGGAAGCTATTGAGATATTGGAATCAATGTCCATTAGTGACCATCAAACTAAACTAGAAAGAGGTAATGTACAAGGTATACTTGAACAAGGAATAAATGATACAGTGTTAATTGAACAAAAATTATTGATACAACAAATTGAGGCAATGAGTAAACAAATTGGAAAACTTCAAGTTACCCATGTACCACCACAACTTCCTGCTCAATTAAAACAATGTGAGTATTGTATGAGCGAACAACCATGTGGTTATTGTGCTCTTGACAAGAATGAACAAGAACAAGCTAATTCCTTGATTCATCAGAGGTTACCTACAGGTAATTCTCTAAATCCTCTTGTAAATTCTTTTTCTAACAATTACCTGCAGGGAAGGCAAAACCAAAACTATGGTTGGAAGCAACATGCTAGACCCTTCAATAATCAAGGTGATTACAATACTAGATTGACAAAGGCTGAAGAAAATATTCAACAATTGATGCAATACATGGAGACAATTAAAGCTGCATGTAAAGCATCAGATCAACAGTTAAGTCAGCTAGTAAAAGAAGTAGCCGACATCAAGGAATTCAAAGCAAAAGAACAATGTAAGGCTATTTTTACAAGAAGTGGTAAAACTGTAGGTATAAACTGTGAAAAAGAAAAAGAAAAAGAAAAAGAAAAAGAAAAAGAAAAAGAAAAAGAAAGTGAAGAAAATAAAGAAAAAGATGAAATAAAAGAAAAAAATCAAAAAAACCAGTATCTTGGACAGACACCTCCTGTCCAAGATTTACCTTATCCTCATCCACCATCAAGAAAAGATAAAGAAAAGGAATACAAGAGATTCCTTGAAATCTTTAAGCAGTTACACATAAACATTCCTTTTTCTGAGGCATTAGAATAGATGCCTACATATGCTAAGTTCATGAAAGAACTGCTTACAAAGAAAAGGAAGTATGATGAAGAGATCGTAGAACTTGAAGCAAGTTGCAGCGCTATTTTGCAATACAAGATGCCAGAAAAATCCAAAGATCCTGGCAAATTCACTATTCCTGTCTCTATTGGTGGAGTAAATATCGGTAAGGCTTTATTAGATTTAGGGGCTAGCATCAATCTAATGCCCCTAAGTATGATGAAGCGTATTGGTGACCTTGATCCACAGCAGACAAGGATGACTCTGCAATTAGCTGATAAATCCATCAAAAGACCTTATGGGATTGTAGAAGATGTGCTTGTAAAGGTTGACAAATTCTACTTCCCTGTGGATTTTGTGATCTTAGACATGGAAGAAGATGCTGATGTTCCTCTAATTCTTGGAAGACCATTCATGAAAACTGCTCGAGTACTGATTGATGTGGACAATGGGAAGCTAGCAGTAAGAGTGCATGATGAGGAAGTGAATTTCGATGTCTTCAAGGCAATGAAACATCCTAGCCCGAAGCAAGACTGTTTCAAAGTGGACATCTTTGATGAAACTTATCTTTCCTTATCAAAAGGTATGACTATTTCTGACCCATTAAATAAGTTATTGACTAACTCTGTTGAATTTTTGAATGAAGAAGAGGAGAAACGGATTGAAAGGTATCTTGAAGAATTCGATCAAGGGAAAGAAATTTCCTTTGAATCAAGAAAGATTGAAGAAATTCAAGAATCACCTGTTGAAGAAATCCAGAAACCTGAACTAAAAGTGTTACCTTCCAATCTGAAATACATCTTTTTGAAAGAAGGTAATTTAAAACCAGTAATCATTAGTAATCTGTTAAGTGAAACAGAGGAAGAAAAACTGGTGGAAGTATTAAAGAGGAATCAAGAAGCAATTGGGTGGACACTTGAAGATTTGAAAGGTATAAGTCCATCATACTGCATGCACAAAATTTTGTTGGAAGATAATTTCAAACCTATTGCTCAACCTCAAAGACGCCTCAACCCAACTTTGAAAGAGGTAACCAAAAAGGAGGTTCTGAAATTGCTGAAAGCAGGTATTATTTATCCTATTTCGGATAGTGCATGGGTAAGTCCTGTTCAAGTTGTTACAAAAAAAGGTAGTATGATAGTAATTGTTAATGAAAAAAATGAACTAATTCCTACAAGAACTGTCACCAGTTGGAGAATGTGCATTGATTATAGAAAATTAAATCAAGCAACAAGAAAAGATCATTTTCCATTTCCTTTTATGGATTAAATGCTTGAAAGATTGTCTGGACAAGAATATTATCGCTTTCTTGATGGTTATTTTGGATATAATCAAATTGCTGTTGACCCTCTTGATCAGGAGAAAACTGCCTTTACATGTCCTTTTGGCATATTTGCTTACAGAAAAATGCCATTTGGATTATGTAACACACCTGCTACTTTTCAAAGATGCATGTTTACTATTTTTGCAGATTTAATTGAAAAGAGCATTGAGATTTTCATGGATGACTTCTCAGTTTTTGGGAATTCATTTGAAACATGTCTATCCAACCTGGACACCGTACTGAAGCGGTGTATTTAGACAAATTTGGTGCTTAATTGGGAGAAATGTCACTTCATGGTGAAAGAAGGAATTGTACTTGGTCATAAAATTTCTTCTAGAGGCATTGAAGTTGACCAAGCCAAAATAGAGGTAATTTCTAAACTCCCACCTCCTGTAAATGTAAAAGGTATTAGAAGCTTTTTAGGACATGCAGGATTTTATAGGAGGTTTATTCAAGATTTTTCAAAAATTGCAAAACCTTTATCAAACCTTCTAAATAAAGATGTTGAATTCAAATTTGATGAAGCATGTCTTAAAGCTTTTAATTCCTTGAAAGAAAAATTGGTTTCTGCCCCTGTAATTGTTGCTCCTAATTGGAATCTACCCTTTGAACTTATGTGCGATGCAAGTGATTATGCTGTTGGAGCAGTTTTAGGTCAAAGATACGAAAAAGTTTTTAAAGTCATACATTATGCTAGTAAAGTTTTGAATGAAAATCAAATAAATTATGCAACTACTGAAAAAGAATTACTACCCATAGTATATGCTTTAGAAAAATTTCGATCTTACTTGATTGGCTCAAAAATAATTATTTTTACTGATCATGCTGCAATCAAGTATCTTTTAACTAAATCTGATTCAAAACCTCAGTTAATCAGATGGATTTTGCTCCTTCAAGAATATGATCTTGAAATCAAAGATAAAAAGGGTAGTGAAAATATGGTAGCTGACCATCTTTCTAGATTAATGAATAATGAGATTACTGCCAAAGAAAAAGAAATTTTGGAAGAATTTCCCGATGAAAAACTTTTCAAAATAACACAACGGCCATGGTTTGCTAACATGGCCAATTTCAAAGCAGCAGGAGTTCTTCCAAATGATTTGACTTGGCAACAAAGAAAAAATTCTTTAGAGATGCAAGATATTTTGTTTGGGATGACCCTCATTTATTCAAAATTGGAGCGGATAATTTGTTACAACGTTGTGTGCCTGACTGGGAAGTAAAAGTTATGTTGTGGCATTGTCATAAATCACCATATAGAGGACACTTTAATGATGAAAGAACAGCTGCAAAAGTTCTCCAATCAGGTTTGTACTGGCCCTCTCTTTTTAAAGATGCTCACTTATTTGTTCAATCTTGTGATAACTACCAAAGAACAGGCAATGTTGGAATAAGGCAAGAAATGCCTCTCACAAATATACAAGAAGTTGAGGTATTTGATTGTTGGGGAATCGACTTCATGGGACCTTTTCCTAACTCATACTCAAATCAATACATTCTTTTGGCAGTTGATTATGTTTCAAAGTGGGTGGAAGCAATTGCTACCCCTAATGCTGACACTAAAACTGTTGTGAATTTTTTGAAGAAAAATATTTTTTGCAGATTTGGGACACCAAGAACTTTAATCAGTGATGGTGGTTCACACTTTTGTAATAAAATTCTTCAGAAAGTATTACAACATTATGGAGTAAAGCATAAGGTAGCCACATCATATCATCCACAAACCAACAGGCAAGCAGAGATTTCAAATTGTGAAGTGAAAAAAATTCTGGAGAAAACTGTGTCATCTTCTAGAAAGGATTGGTCACAAAAACTTGATGATGCACTTTGGGCATACAGAACTGCATTTAAAACACCAATTGGTCTTTCTCCTTTCCAGATGGTTTATGGAAAATCATGTCACCTTCCAGTTGAAATGGAACATAAAGCATATTGGGCTTTAAAATTCCTCAATTTTGATCAAAATGTAGCAGCAGACAAACGGAAGTTACAGCTACTCGAGTTAGAGGAAATGAGGAAAAATGCCTATGAATCATCTAGATGCTACAAAAGTAAGGTGAAAGCTTACCATGATAAAAAGTTAAAGAAAAGACACTTTACACCAGGTCAGCAAGTTTTATTGTTCAACTCAAGATTAAAATTGTTTCCTGGAAAATTGAAATCAAAATGGTCAGGCCCGTTTTTGATTAAAGAAGTCAAACCATATGGAGCAGTGCAAATTGAAGATCCAACTTCCAAAAGAAGTTGGATGGTAAATGGGCAAAGGTTGAAACTATATTTGGGTGGTGAAATTAACAAAATTACCGCCAGTTATCTTTTAACTAACCCTTGAAATACAGGAATGTCAGGCTGGAGACACTAAACCTAGCGCTCAATGGGAGGCAACCCATTTTGTTATTTGTTTATTTTAAATTATTCGAAAAAAAATAATAATAATAAAATTTATCTTTTAATAAATCAATCAAATTTTTGTTAGTAAGTTAATACACTTAGAGTTTTTACACAATGAAACTTAATTTTGTAAAATCAATTATTAGTTCTTTATAACTTAGGAATTTTGATAAATTTAATTACAATAGGTTTATTAACCATCAAGAAAATTTCGATAGCCCGGTGAGCAGAGAGATATCTTTTTATATACTTGAGGGTTTAATCGACATATTTTCAATTTGAATTGATTTTGCTTTAATCTCTGATTTGTGTTGTTGTACAGAAAATTCAGGAAAATGATCAAGGCATATTTTTGGTGAAAAAAAAACCTTGGGCCAAACAGCTTACCTTGGTAAAAATTATTTTATCCTTTGTAAGCCAATTTGAGCCTAAAATAAAATTCCTTGGTACCCTTAAACCTAAATCTGTTTTTACCATTCCCTATACTTGATTGATTAAAAGAGCAGTTGAAATAAATGAAAAATATTTTGAATGTTCTCACAAAAAAATGGGGGAGTGAAAATAAGCAACTTGATGCTTTTTAGAAAAAAATAAAGTATGGAAAAGAAAAGTCAAAAATAGTGAAAAGAATCAAGTTGGGGGTATTTATTTTTCATCAACAAAAGAAATGAGAGTTTTGGGTCAAGAGAAAGCCTAAAAAATTATAAAATGCTCTTTTATGATTTCAGGTTTTTGAATTCCAAGAAAAACCATTGATTCTTGTAAGCCAAGCCTCATTACAACCCGTGAAAAGACCTTGTGATTTCTGAACTAATTCTGTATAAATAACCATTGATTAGATGACAAACAAAGTTAAATTCGTTTGATCTTATGATTGATTGAGTGAAACAGGTTACCTATTACATAGAGATAAACACCTGTGAGGTAAGCCTGAAATTCTGCTTGATTGTTAATAAAATATTGTAAAATTTTATCATTAAACCTTTGTTATACTTGATACCAATTTTTGATTATTACAAAATTAGTTAAATTATGAAAATTACTTTTTGTTGTAAATTCTCGGACTAACTCAAATTTGATTCCAAATTTTTATTTTTCTTATTTTTCTCTCTTGCTTGAGGACGAGCAATGTCTCAAGTTAGGGGTATTTGTTAGTCCTCAAATTTTCAATAAAAGCTTTAATAAAAATTTCATAAAAATTATAAAAATTAGTTTAATTTGTTAGAAAATTAGGATTTAAATTCAATAAATGGATGTTGTTGGAAATAATCTACCCTTGATCAATTTTCTCTAAGTTTTGCAGTGAAAACGTTAAGAAATCAAGAGAAAATTACACTGGAGGAGCTGACGCGTAGCCTCATCCCACGCGTAGCATCAACAGCTATTTTTGATGCAGACGCTACGCGTCATAGCCACGCGTAGCGTCAGTGCTGCGTGGTCTCACCTCCACTTTGGCCAACCACTCCACTTGGACCCAATAATGGGCACTCCACTCAACACCAATGGGCATCCTACTCAGCATAAAAGGCCAAAATTCGGTGGAAACATGTTTATATGGCCAGGTATGATCAAATTTAATAATTTGAAGTGGCCATTATCAAGTGTTTAATGGAGGCTGAGTCAGGGGTATAACGCGTAGCGTCACACTGACACGTAGCGTCACACTGACACGTAGCGTCACACTGACACGTAGCGTCACACTGACACGTAGCGTCACACTGACACGTAGCGCCAGCACCCTTGCTCAGCCCTATAAATAGGGCCATCCAACACCATTCCAAGCATCCCATCACCATCCCATTCTCTTCTTTTCTCTCTTTGTGCTCGACTTTGAGTACTTCTTTTGTGAGTTGTAGTTCTAGAATAGTTTTCAAGATACTTGAGTGTGTTTTGGTGTATTCTGATCGTTGTATCGTGAAGTTCCCATTGTCTTCGTAATGTAAAACTCTGTAAGTGTTGTTTTTACTTTCACCATGTGTAACTAATTTGTTTATGTTGGAATTGGTGAACTAATCTATTGAGTATAATGTTGTGAATTCGACCTCTGCATGTTTATGATTCAAGTCCATGTTAGTATTTCAACCTTTTATTAATATGAACGTCAAACGGGAGAATGATTTTCATGTGTATTGAAACTTGTTTTATTAGTATGAATGTCAAATGGGAGAATGATTATTCATGCCGTATTGAAACTTGTTTTGACGAAAGTAAAAGTTGGAATACCCTTGGTATCTCAATTCTATAGGGGTTGTTAACCATTGTTTCCATAAGGCCAGTTCTTAATGCAAGTTTTTACTGAGAAAGCTCACGAGGGATCAGACTTTACGGTGAATTCTTAGAATTTATATCACGAGGGATCGGTTATAATGATTTTAAGCTGCAATGACATGAAACCTGATGATTAAATATGCATGTCTTGAGTTCCTCATTGTTATTCTAGATTAGGGATCCAATTTCCAACATAATTTGTTTATCAGTGTTTATCTCAAGTATCTTACCTATTCTAGATTGCAACTCAACTTTTTAGATAGATTTTATTTTCTTTTTATCTTATGAACCACTCAATCATGCTATCCTGTGAATATTGTATAAATTGTATATAAATCATTCTTTTGTCTATAACTTTCTTCACATTTACCATAGTAAATAGAAAATTACTGTTGATATTGGACTTTCAATCCCAGTGGAACGATATCTAAATTTTGAAAACTACAAACGATTGGTGCGCTTGCCAATTAACAACCCGGTGGTGGAAACGAACTGTTGAGACGCTATCGCCGGGTTAACAAATACCGGAGATTTAATGAAAACATACCATAGTTAATTACAAACTCATTAATCATGCTGTAAAACAAGAAATTATCAAAATTACTCATTATTCAAACACAACTGGTCATATCTAGGATTCCTAATTCCCTTCTAATGTGTATGAATGGTTCTTTTGCAAGTGGTTTTGTAAAAATATCTGCCAATTGCTTTGAAGTATTAACATATTCAAGAACACAATCTCCTTTTAAAACATGGTCTCTTATAAAATGATGTCTTATCTGCCAATTTAGGACATGCTTGATATCTAGCACACATGCATACTACAAACATAATATCAGGCCTACTAGCTATCAAGTAGAGTAAGGAGCCAATCATACCTCAGTATTTGGTTATTTCAACGTCCTTGCCCTTCTCATCTTTGTCTAAATAGCAAGATGTACTCATGGGTGTAGCCATTTCGTTTGCCTTGTCTATTCCAAACCTTTTGAGTAGCTCTTTGCAATATTTTGTTTGACTAATAAAAGTTCCTTCATTTGCTTGTTTGATTTGTAATCCAAGGAAGAAGGTGAGCTCTCCCATCATGGACATTTTGAATTCATCTTGCATAATCTTAGCAAACTCTTGACAAAGAATTTCGTTAGTAGCACCGAATATTATGTCATCAACATAAACTTGTACCAAAAGAATGTCATTGTTTTTGTGTTTTATAAATAGTGTAGTATCAACCTTTCCTCTTTCAAAATTATTTTCTAAAAGAAATTTATTAAGCCTTTCTTACCAAGCTCTTGGAGCTTGTTTCAAACCGTATAAAGCTTTTCTCAATTTGAAAACATGGTTTGGTAATTTATGATTTTCAAAACCAGGAGGTTGATTTACATAAACTTCTTGAATATAACTGTTTAGAAAAGTGCTTTTGACATCCATTTGATAAAGCTTAAAGTCCATACAACAAGCAAAAGCTAGTAATAATCTTATGGCTTCTAACCTAGCTACGGGAGCATATGTTTCTTCATAATCTATTCCTTCTTCTTGATTATACCCCTTAGCAACTAATCTAGCTTTATTTCTAATGATTATACCATTTTTATCTAATTTGTTCCTAAAAACCCATTTAGTACCTATTATTTGATGATCATTGGGTCTTGGCACCAATTCCCAAACTTGATTTTTTTCAAATTGATTTAGTTCTTCTTGCATAGCCAACATCCAATGCTCATCAATAATAGCCTCATCAATGGTTTTAGGTTCAATTTAAGAGACAAAAGCTAAATGACTGCAAGTATTAAAAGAGCGACGGGTACTTACACCTTTTGTGATATCACCTATGATGTTGTCCAAAGGATGGTCTTTTGAGATTATCCATTCCTTTTGTTGAGTTCCCACTTCTTGTGTTGTGTCCTTGTCTTTGATATCTTCTTCTTTATCATCCAATGTTAATTCTTGGAAGGTACCTATAATGGCATCAACATCTTCCTTCCTTGGGGAGTTATGGTCATTTTCATCAAATTTTACATGAATTGATTCCTCAATAGTGTTAGTTTGTTTGTTAAAGACTCGATATAATTTACTAAATGATGAATATCCTAGAAAGATTGCCTCATCAGATTTTGTATCAAACTTTCTTAGATTATCCTTTCCATTTTTGAGCACAAAACATTTGCATCCAAAAATATGAAAATAAGAAATGTTGGGTTTTCTTCCCTTGTAAAGTTCATAGGGGGTTTTCTTTAGAACAGACCTTATTAAACATCTATTCATAACATGACACGCAGTATTTACCACATCGGCCCAAAAATGTTTCGTAATGTTATTTTCATTTAACATGGTTATTGCAAGCTCCACTAAAGATCTATTTTTCCTTTCAACCACTCCATTTTGTTGTGGAGTTCTAGGAGCTGAAAAATTGTGATTGATACCATGTTTTTCGTAAAACTTTTCAAAGGATTAGTTTTTAAATTCTCCCCCATGATCGATTCTTATGGATGCAATTTTTGAATTTTGTTCATTTTGGATAATCTTGGCTAGTTTCTTGAATGCATGATATGCTTCATTTTTATGAGCAAGAAACAAGGTCCATGTATATCTTGAATAGTCATCTACAATTACTAGACCATAGTAATTACCACCAAAGCTTTTCATTTTAGAGGGTCCAAATAAGTCCATGTGCAAAAGTTGTAAAGGCCTTTGAGTAGAAACAATGTTTTTAGCTTGAAAAGATGCCTTTACTTATTTTCCCTTTTGACATGCATTACAAAATTTATTTTCAAATTTGAGCTTTGGTAAACCAATCACTAGTTCTTTAGAAACAAGTTTGTTTAAATGGTCTATGTGTATATGAGCTATCCTTCTATGCCATAGCCATGATTCATCCTCTCTAGTCAAGAAGCATTGCACATCATTTAAGGACAAACTATCAATATCAATCATGTAAATGTTATCAATTCTTTGACCAACAAACTTAACCTCTTTGTTTAGCTTATTCTCAATTATGCAACAATTGGATTCAAATAAAACTCTATATCCTTTATCACATAATTGGCGTATGCTAAGAAAGTTGTGTTTGAGTCCTTCAACATATAATACATCACTAATAGAGGTAGAAGAGTTTTTACCAATATTTCTGATACCAAGTATTTTTCCTTTGGTGTTATCTCCATAAGTGACACTTCTTTTCTTTTTAGGAGTGAATGATGTGAACTTGCTCATGTCTCCCGTCATGTGTTTTGAGTACCCACTATCCAAATACCAAAGGGTGTTGCTTGCCTTGAAGCATACCTACAAAACAAAATTAGTTTAGAGAACTTGATACCCATTTTATGTTAGGTCCTTTTTGGTTAGCTTGTGGTAATGTCCCTTTTGGAACCCATACCTTCCTTATCACTTTTGGTCCAAGTTTTCTAACATAGCAATTTAGAGCATTATGTACTTTGACACCACAATGATTACATTTAGAAAATGGTGATGATGATTTTCTAGGTGGTACAAAGAAGTTTTTGTAATGCTTTTCTTTCTTGATAGTGTTATATCCTAATCCTGTTTTGTCAAACATGCATCTTTGACTTCCAAGTAATACAATCAGATTATCTCTACCATTAGTAAACCTTTCTAAAGTTTTGTTTAAGTCTAGGACTTTCTTTTCTAGGTCAACACATCTCTTGAAGTATTCACATGATCTTGAGCAAGTTTATTTTTTAACAATTTTCTTTTTCAAAGACTCATTTTCTTTTACTTGCTCAAGTAGATGTGTCTCTAGAGTTTCTATTATTTTTCTAGACAATTCATATTTACTAGAAAGCTTAACAAATTTGTCATACAATTTATCAAAAGCATCAAACAATTCTTCTTTATCTAAGTCATGGAGACTTACCTCATCTTCCTCTTCAAAGTGGTTGGCCATTAAGCAAAGATTTACTTCTTCATTGTCTGAATCATCGGAGCTACTTACATCGTTTTCATCCCAAGCGATGTAAGCTCTTCTTCTTCCTCCTCTCTCTTTGCTTTTCTTCTTGAGGTTTGGGCAATCAACTTTGAAGTGCCCTTCCTTGCCACATTCAAAACAATTGGGTGAGGAAGAATTTTCTTTATTGATAGGTTTCTTACCTTGAGTTTTGGAGTTCCTTTGGAAGCGTTTGCTTCTTATGAATTTCCCGAAGCGTTTCACAAAGAGTCCAAACTCTTCTTCTTCATCGAGTTCACTTCCGGATTCTTCTTCATTTGTGGAGGTGGCCTTGAGAGCTAGACCTTTCCTCTTGGAAGATTTTTCTTCCTATTCTTCCATCTTTAATTCTTTCAGCTCTTGTTCTTGTTCCTGCAACTTACCAAATAGTATGGCGAGAGACATTTCATTAATGCTAGGCAATTGTTTGATGGCGGTGACTAGCGGTTGCCATTCCCTGTTAAGACTTTTCAACACTTTATGACTGAGCTCCTTGTTAGTGTAAGTCTTTCCAAGGGTAATAAGTTGATTAATAATGAGAGTGAACCTTTTTTGCATATCAACAATTGATTCACCAGAATTTAATCTAAAGCACTCATATTGACTAGTTAATGTACTGATCTTAGAGTCTTTAACATCATTAGTATTGATAAGTGTTTTAAAACACTATTTTTCACTGGTTGATTTGTTTAAAATTAAGTGTTTATTGTATCATTTTTCCTTAAATTTCATAGTTTTTGATTTCTGTCATTGTTTCTATTTAAAGGTTATGTTTTTTCTGAATTAATTTAAAATGGAATGTTTAAAAAGTATTTTTTAGAATTGGAATAATGCTCTTTAAAATTATCAAAAGAACTTAAATCATAAATTCCATTTCTATAAAAATTAATTTTTGAGTATTCCATTTAAATTAAGTACAGTGATTATTTCTCTTAAATCCAAAATAAAATTTTATTCTAAAATTGCAAGATGTTTCAACGTTAATTTACTATGCTGAAAGGTGGTTTTGCGTAGCTTTGTTTACAAATATTTCTTGAATAAAAGAAGTCAAATTGTTTCCTACTCATACAAGGTTTCAACGTTAAATGCAGGCTGAATGTTCACAAGCTTTAACGTGACAGCAAAATGAAATGGAAAGCAAAATAAATGGGACAGCCAATAGCATTCACGTGAAAAGCCTTTTCCAACAAGGTCCCATGTGCCCATTATTTTAATCCATGCATTTCTCCCTCCAGGAACTATTCTCACGGTTTAATATTTTATTCAACCAAAGTTTTCCAAGAAAAGGCAAAGCATTGGTCCACCAAATTTCATGAATAAAATAAACAAAAATTATTTCTACTTTCTACTTGCTTTCACGTAAATGCAGATGGAGAATGAAGCAAAAAGTTAAATTTTCTAAAAGCAAAGAGGATCCACCAACATGAAATGACTTAATAAATTAATCAAGCCATTACTCCATGCTTCTAAAAAGCTGCAGACACAAAGAGAATTTGGACAGCATTTCAACGTGAAAGGCTTCTATGTGCAAGCAAGAAGACAAAATTTCTACATCATTCCATGTAAATGCATCATGTAATGGAAAGCATGAAAGGAAAGGGAATAATCAAATAAGCAAGCTGCCAACGTGAAAGCTTGACTGTTGGCAAAGAAATTGGACACTAAACAGCAAGAAATTAACGTGAGTGGGATAGCACTTCAAGAGCAAAAATTCACGTTCCCATAAAGGAGTACTTTGCCAACAAAAAAGAGAAAACAAAGTGGAAGAATGAGATGGCTGGTCCCTAGGAGAAATCAATAAAAACACCACATGAAGCATATAAAAGGGGACGTTCAGCAGGCAGAGAGGGGAGTCAGAAAATACGTACAGTAGAGACGTTGGAGTAGAGAGTTCAGTGTCAGAAAATATAGAAGAGCAAAGGGAGTCAGTTTCGTGCAGAGAGAAAAATTTATTTTCTTTATTCTTTTCTTGTTATTATTTGGTAAAAAAGAATTGAGAGAGAGTAGTGAAATTGAGTGTTTAAATTTGTGTACTGTAGAGGATATTGCAAATACAACAAGGAGTGACAGTGGTGAATTTATTGGGCTTTTTGGAGAAACCCGTAAGTCTTTATTTTTACCATGTGTTGTATGTTTTATTTTTCTTCCATCATGTGTATGAATTTAAATTATATCATGAGTAACTAAATTTTTATCTTGGGATGAAGGGGGTGTGACAATATTTTATGTTAATGTTATTTTGACTTTGAATTAAATAAATTTCTGTTTTTCCATTTAGTTCAAATTATGCTCAATGCTCTTAGTGATTCCTAACAAGAACCTAAGTGGTAAAACTGTATACTTGTGGGTATATTAGAAAGTTTAAGTAATTAATAGAATAGAGAGATTTATTGTTACTAGAAAGCTTTTGAACTAAACCTAAGGTTTTGAAATACTTTTTGTGATCTCGGTAAAACCGAGAAAGTAATCAAAAACTTTTTGAGGAATAAAAAGGGATTTTCATAAAAAAGTAAAGGGCCTATCTTAGGGATTGAACATGGTTCTCCGTATGTTAGGTACATTAATAGGATTCCGAGAGGAACATATTAATTAGCTTAAGGAAAATCTGCCTTGGAAAACTTAATTTGATTCTTATTTATGAAAAGTTAAAATTATTAGCATAAAATAAAGTCTTGATCCCCCGGAATCCCAAGATACTCTTAATTCTGATTTTTAAGTGTCTATAAAATTTCTGTATTTATTTTTATTATGTGTAAACTTTCTTTTGAGTTTTATTTTATAAAAACATAAAAAATCAAACTGTGTGGATAATTAAATTTCAATATGCTATTACTTTGAAAACAGTCCCTGTGGATACGATAATCTTTTATATCATGCGACATAACTCGTGCGCTTGCGGGCCCTGTCAAGTACCTTCATGGGTTACTTGTGAAGTATCCTACATCTCCTTGGAGGACTTACATGTGATTATTTGAAAAAATTCATCTGGTCCTAATGCAAGAGTAATGAGATTTTTAGCCCTGTAATTATACTGTACCTTTTTCTCTTCGTCACTCGTCCAATCGTCCATTGGTTTTTCAACATTTTTTCCATTAACGGTGTGCATGGGAATAAAGGGACCATTTTCAATGGCATTCCAAACTTTTAGATCAATAGATTGAATAAAAATTTTCATTCTCTCTTTCCAAAAGGTATACCCCTCACCATTGAAAGCAGGAGGTCTATTTGTTGCACTACCCTCGGGGAAAAGATTTATAGAAGTTGAGGCCATTTTTCTCTTGAAGTTGTTAAGCTCGATCTACAAGAGTCAAGCTCTGATACCACTTGTTATACAAGTGGCCTCAATACTCAAGAGGGGGGTGAATTGAGTTTTTAAAAATTTACTTGGAATGCCTTTGAACTTAGTTCTTTTATCACAACTTTAAGGTTTAAGCAAGAGAAGGCAAGTTTAGTACAAGAAACAATGCAATACAAGAGGTAAATGATACTGAAGCAATTTATCAAACACTTGGTGTGCAACACTTTAAAGCAACTAGTTCAAGCAAGCTCAAGTAGGTAAATCATAATCAATCAACAACAAACCAATCAAATGCAATGTATGAATGTAAAAGAGTAAGGGAGAAGAGATTGCAAACCAATTTAACGAGTTCCACCAACCCGGTGTACGTTTCGCCTTCAAGTAACCCACTTGAAGGATTTCCACTATTGAGAATTTGAGATTACAAGCTTTGAGCAATTGCAGCTTCCTAGTGTCCCACACTTAAGAACTCAATCCTCACAAGCAAAGGGTAACCCACCCAATCTCACAATCTCTCAATAACCCAAAGGTTGAACCGCAACCTTTGTGACCACTCAACCTAGAGTGAAAACCTTGGTGTTTGGTGATGATGTTTACAAGATATATACTCTTAATAGAGTGAATGGGCAATTGAAAGCTCACACAATTTCTAACTCTCTACAAGAGAGGATATACAAATTCTAGCTCAAAGATTTCAGAATATACAAGGAAATGAACTAACTAATCACAAATGCAACTAAAGATTGATTGCTTCTTGTTCCTTGTTTTTGTGCTTGAGTTTGACATGCATTTATAGAGCCTTGATGGAGCTTGGTGGAGTTCCTAACCATTGCATGTGATGGGTGTAACATCCCGAATTTTATAAAAATGAGTAATTAATGAGAATGGCAAACGGTTGATTATTGAGGATGATGTGTGAGAATATGTGGAATCATTATGGCAAAGTATGAATATATATAAGATGAAGATGAGTTTGAATTTAACATGAATAATATGTTGGAATGAGAATTTTATAAGTAGGAATGCTTGAACAGGCTGTATATGCCTTTCATGATGTGTATAAGCTGTGGGATAAATCCAAATTTGGTTTATAATGAGGAATTCCGAGTGAGAATATTTAGAACAAGTTATATATGCCTTATATGATGTACATGATAGCTTGGATATGATTAAATTGGCTTATGATGAAGTTTTGTATAATGGCCTGTGTGGATTTTCGTTTTTGACTCTGTACTGGTATTCTCGCTCAGGCGGGATGGGACCTCGCTCAGGCGAGAGTCTCCTGCACCAATATTATGGTCTCTGGGCAAATCTCGCCCAGGCGTGTGAAGGATCAGCTCGAGCGGGTAAAGTGTGTTGTGATCAGGGGAGCTACTGGACGAATCTCACTCAAGCGGGCATGGCCGCACTTGAGTGAGCTAGTGAGGAAATGGTCACTAGACATTTTCCGCCCAAGCGTGTGTGAGTGGCTTGAGCGAAATTGTGAGGGCTGATGCTGGAGGGTGCTCACGCAAGTGTGCGACTGGTATGGTTATGTTTTGACTGAGTGTATGGAGAGCAAGTGGGACTCTGGATGAAATTCCACTTGAGTGAGGACTTAGAAAATAATACATGATTTGTGGTGAATTTCCGAGTGAATTTCCGAGTGACATATGTCCTAGTCTTTCCCTTCCGAGTGAATAAGGTATAAATCCGAGCGGTTAAGATGTGAGTAATTCTGAGTGGAACTTAATTTGGTAAGTCTCTCCGAGTAAGTAGAGGTCAGAATAATTTCCGACTGGAACCAGATTATAGGGGACCCCTTCTAAGGGAAGGGAGGTTTATGAAGTCTTCGAGTGGAGTCCTGAATAGGGAACCTCCGAGTTCAGCATAACCTATTCCGAGTGAGTGACCTATTGGGCGAAAGGTCGGTCTTTGGAATATTTACCGAGTGGAATCTCATGTGAGTGAGGGCTCAGATTTGGAATGAGTTTGCCGAGCGGTAGTTGTGTAAGAGAGGACTCGATCTGGGCTGTTTTACCAGGTGGAGGACCGATTGAGTGATGGTCGGTCTTGAAATTAATTACCGAGTGAAGGACCATAAGAGAGAAGAGTCAGTTTTGAAATAATTCACTCAGTGAGAACTGATTATAAGTTGAGTCGGTGTTGAGATAAATGGCTGAGTGGTAGCCAATCAGGTGTTGAGTCAATTTTGGGAATGAAATGCTGAGTGATGATGTTATATACATTCCGAGTGAATGAGGTTCGGACTCCGAGTGAATGTTATGTATAAATTCCGAGTGAATAAGATTTCATGTATTTTGAGTGGCTAAGTGTTAAGTAATTCCGAGTGGAACTTGATTAAGGAGTTTATTCCTGAGGAATGAATGGTTAAGGTATTCTCCGAGTGAGAAGAGGTATGAATACCGAGTGGAAGACCCAATGAGTGATGAGTCAGTTTTAGAATGATTGCCGAGTGAGAGACTATGTGAGTATGAGTCGGCCCTGAATAACTTGGTTGAATGGAAAGTGGATCGGTCTAGATTGTTATGTCAAGAGGGAGGCCGAGTGTAAGATAACTCGGACCGGATGAACTTTGCCGAGTGAAAACCGAATGAATATTGGGTCGGTTTTGGGGGAATTCTGTCAATAGAAACCCGAGTGCTGGGAAGGATGACTTCTTGTCGGATTCGCCTAAGCGAATGGATACCTCGCTCAAGCGAGCGAGTGTGGAAATAGATACTGGACAATTCTCGCCCGAGCGAGTGGCTAGTTGAAGGGGAACCTCGCTCGAGCGAATGCATTTGGGAATGCTTACTGGAACGTTTCCGCCCGAGCGAACTGAGACGCTCAAGCGAGATGGGCTGTCTCGCTCAAGCGAATGTGGGTTTCGCTTGAGCGAGTGACACCCTGATAGTATTTTCCACTCTTTTCTCTTGGTTTGAGTATGTTGGCCCTTCTTTTCTTGGTTCCGATGGCTTGGACTCTTTTCCTCTTACTTTGTTAGATACCCGAGGGGATGTAAAAGGATATTAATGTAAATATAACATGGCATGATGGATTATTGGGCTGCCATCTTAATTATAAAGTAACAGTGAGATTTTAATGGGGAAGCATTTATTAAAATAAAGACTCTCACTTTCTTTCCACTTTCACGTCACTTCTTCCTCTCCTCTCTTCACTTTTCTTCTTTGTCTTCTTCCCTTTTCCATCTCCTCTTTTCTTCTCTCCAAAAACCAAAGCCGTGTGGAGCTTTCTTACCCTCTCCCATTTTTGTTTTCATGGAGGCTCAAAGGAGAAGCTCATGGTTGGATCTTCTTCCACTCTTCTCCTCTATTTTCATGCGAATCTCTCTTTTCCTTGGGAGCTCATGGCTAACCCTTGGTGAGGTAAGTTCCTCACTATTCTTTATGAGTTTATGCCCTAGATTTTAGGTTCTTGGTTTTGGGGGAGTATTATGGCATATGGGTTGTTGGGAGAGCATTAATGTGGAAAACCTAAGGTGGGGTGGCTTAAATGTAAGCCTTTATGAGTATCTAATAAGGCACTTAAGATTAATGTTGGAAGGTGATGAGAAATAAATGGGTATTAATGAGTGTTGTTGGGGTTTAGTGAAACCCTAACTCTAATAAATTGGGGAAAGTGTGAAATATGAATAGAATGTGGGTTTAATGACATTGGAGAATGATATTAATGATGAGAGATGGACATTGGTGGTGATTCATGAACATGGGCAAATGTTGTTTGAGTTTTGATGAAAAACCCTAAGTGGAGTGATTTGGGGGTCTTGATTAAATAAGTGATTTTGGTGATTTTTGATGTCTTAGAAGGAATTATAAGAAGTGAATGAACCCTTAGAATTATCGGGATTGATTAATGAGGTTAATAATGATTTGAACTATGTTCATGAGGTGGTGTAAGATAATAAATGCCAGAAGGATTTGTTAATTGATGATGGTCTTGATTGGGGCCAAAAGGCTTGTAATGAATTTAGATGAAATTTTATAATGAGGATATTTGAAGAGTTGAGGTGAATTGAAAATACATCATGTAATGGATGAGATAATGATGATATGAGATTTAGTTGGCCTTTTAAGATCTAGAGGATCTTGGCTTTGGGAAAGGAATTCCCGAAGCCTAATACAATTGCATAAGTTGGTGTTCATCAAGTCTAGGACTTGATGTTGGGCTTTATGATAAGCTAGCAAATGTTTAAGAATTATGAGGAACGCCTTGAGATGGCTTATTAATTATGTGTATGCATATGCATGTGGTATGTAAATTGTATTCCGGGTGATGAAATGGAGCATTTAGAGCATTGGAATCGTTTCGGCTCTTCCCTCAAGGTAGGAGAGGAGTTAACATTCAAATTGCATGAGTAAATTTAATAGTGATTGTTGTATGTGATGGATACTCATGCTTGCCTTGCCATGTATATGTATTGAATTAATTGAAATGGCAATTTGATAATTATTGAGAATTATTATGATACTCTTGTGATGGGTGCAAGTAATTGACTTGCATGTGTGTGAGGCAATTATGATTGTTATATATGTATATGTAATTCGTAACACCTTGTTGCCACATGTGTGGATTAATATTATGATAATTGCTATGCCCTTTGATATCCGTGTGTAGATTGTTATGAATGATGAGATGAAAATCCACTAAATGAAGTGTGATAATATTGATGAATAATATATGATGTTGAAATGCCATAGTGGCTGTTTACAAGTATTGACTTGCGTGTATGATGTGAAATATATGTGAAAATATGTTGAGATGGAAATGCCACATTAAAACTTGAAAATAATAATTATGAAACCAACAAGGTTGAAATCCACTAAGGTGTATGGTGGTGTTGGTGATTATGATGATGATGATCGATAAGTGGCATTTAGGATGCACAGAGTGAGTATGCATTTGATTTGCATTGCATTGCATCCATGGCATATCATAGCTGCCGGTGTTGGAATATTAGGGGATTCCCCCGGTTGGCCCAGTGGGAGGGCGGCTCAGTGCACGAGCAATATGTTGTTTCCCCTGTGACTCGGTGTGTGAGTTACGAAGCTGCCCATGCTGAGCTACGGAGAGCTGCATGTGGTTGACCTTTGTGGGGGGTGTCTTGAGGAGCAGGTATCCCCGGTGGTCCTTCGGATCATAGCTGCCATGTTGAGAATCATGGTTGGCTCGCAACACCATATGTTGAATATGTTGTATACCGCGGTCATGGTGAAAATGACCAGGTGTTGTATGATGGGCGATGTGGTTTGGTACCAGTAAAAATATGGTGAATATGCATGCATTATGATATATGTGTACACATTTTACTACTGCAGTAAGGGCATGGTATGTGATCATGCTTGAACCCACAACTTGGTGTTTATTCCCACAGTCGGATCCGCATTTGTTGTCTATTCCATTGTGCATATGCATTAGCCATAAGAGCATTTGCATATAGCATGGTGATATGCCAGAATATGATGATGATTGATGATGAATGAGATGGTGGTATGGTGTTGATGAGATGAGAAATTAATATACCGGAAGACCACATAAAAGTAAGAAAAGACATGAATTAATGAAATAATGATGATAATTTGTGAATGCCCTTGTTGATAAGTGGCAGAGTGATGGTGTATGTGATTGTGTATATGTTGTGCTTGTTTATGATATGAATTGCGGTTCATGAGGCTTGTATGCCTATTATAATAATGAAATGATGAATGAATGATAATCTAATGATTTTATAGCAAAGCACACATGATGTTTGTATGCATATACACATGATCACAATATATATATATTATTCATCATTTTGAATGTATAACTCACTCTCCCATGTTGTCTCTTTTTTAGCCTTGTGATGCAGGTTGCCATGGGATGAGTTTGGATTTCTAGTCAAAGCTTTGGTGAAGGTAAATAGTGGTAATGGAAGTGCCTTGACCGGCATCCTTTATGGTTCTTGTATAATGAATGAATTCTGAGAATGTAGGCGATTTTAATGAATTTGAACATGTATAGAATGATCCTTCGGAATTGTGGATCGTGGATATAAATGTAGAATGTAAGAGATGATTTACAGTGTATTGGGAGGATTAAAATTAATTGATGTATATTGATGATAGCAAAGGCTGGGAGAAGACTCCCGTGTGTACATGTATATATATATAGTTATACCTTTGTCTTTGCATGCTTATGGAATTAATTGTAGAATGATGATGGTTGTCTAATAGGCTTATAATATGCCATTGCGTGCTAGCCTAGCCTTTTCTCATATCGTCATATATGAGACTAGGCGTGTGCCCGGTATACACATTCTTCCGCTGTATACTCTATTATTTTGTATACCTTTATGGGCAAACCATTTATCGATCCAGTTATAGGTTACTAAATCTCACTCTTTGGTTTTCTGTGATTTGGGTCTTGATGTGGTCATGATGGTGTATTGGAAATGTTTTCAAACGTGAAAAATTTATTCGCAATTTTATTAATTATAACGATCACATTGGGATTCGAGTACAGAAAATCCGAGATGTTATAATGGGTGTTTGAGAGATGTGGAGAAATGAGCTGGTTTCCACCTAAAAAGCACTTTCCATAAATTCTGGCATGACTGTAATCGATTACGCCTCGAGCTGTAATCGATTACACTTTAAAAACTTCAGTGTATTTCATGCTGTAATCGATTAGGGTACACCATGTAATCGATTAGGTGTGACACAGAACCTTGGTAATCAATTACTCCTTGCCTTGTAATCGATTAGTGATGGCACCTGATGTATTTAATTTGGTTACGCAGCTTGGTAATCGATTGTGCCTTATGTGTAATCGATTAGTGCACAAACAGTAGCCTTGTAATCGATTAGTTGATATGTTGTAATCGATTAGGTGTTATTCCAGAAGCCTCGTAATCGATTGTATAAGTCTTGCAATCGATTAGTATAAGTACCTGATGCATTTAATTGATTTCTTATCTTGGTAATTGATTAGGTCTCTTGGTGTAATCAATTAGTTAATAAACAGAACCATTGTAATCGATTAGTCTTCACTGTGTAATCGATTATGTGACAAAACAGAAGCTATATAATCGATTAGCTATGCCTTCGTAATTGATTAGCCTACGTGTTTTTGCAGGTCTGATGCTGTTTTCTTGTTTCTTCAAGAGTTTCTTCAAGAGCTCTTTGTCATTATCAAAATCTTCAAACCTGAAAGCATATTCAAACACACATATCATGCCATATACAATTACTTTCTATCTCAGGCGCCAAGATTTAAGTACTTTTAGTTTAATTACATAATGTCCATGCCACTTACACTATAATATTACTTTTATTTCACTATCCCACCATAGACACCATGGTCTAGGTGCTCATATTCATCATTATGCATTCTAGACTCAAGATCACCAACAGGTTTATACATGTATAACCATTTCCCATCATCATTCTCACTTTTCATCATTAATATCACCCAAATCACCATGGGTGGACCTCTATTTACTCATTTCTTATTTTTCTTGATTCTAGAGGCTAGGGTTTCATCAAAACCCAATAACCATCATCAATGTTTATCATTTTCCACCCCATGCATACTCATTTTCATGTACCACCACTCATTTTCATGTACCACCATGCACACACTCAATACCATACCAAAATCTCTCACCCCACCTTAGGGCTTATTTAGAATGGCTTCTAAACCATACCCCTTTCATGTAATGTTCCCAAAATTCCTAACCTGGGGCTTTAAGCTCATAAAAATGGAGGAAAGAGCTTACTTCAAGAAAATGAAGAGGACCCCATTGAGGAGTGAGGGAGAGTGACAAAAATAAGAGAGGGAAAGAGATGAGAGCTCCACACCACAACCTTCTCCTTGCTTGAAGAGGAAAACGAAAATAGGGAGGAGAAGAAGGCACACCCACTTTGGGTTTTGAGAGGAAGAGAAGAGAAAGAAGAAGAAGAAATTAAAAAGAGAGTGTTTTGAGAGGGAAAGGGTAACAGGAAATAAGAGAAGAGGAAGGGGTTTTTGTTTTAAATTTTGGCCCTTCATTTCAACTCTTCCATTTTATTACAAATAGGATCCTCATTTGGGCCCAATACTTTATCCAAAAATTATTCCGATCATATATTTGGATTCCCGACATCATCCTCTATCACCCTGACCAACAGTGTCTCAATTGGAGATACTTGGTCTGACACCATATTTTAATCGGGCATTTATTTCAACTTTAAAAGCCATAATTAATTATTGATAGTCATAAAAATTGTTAATTTAATTATTTTAATATCCCAAGGAATTAATTAATTGAAGCATAATTATTCTCCTCATTTTAATATTTTTATCAATTTCCTGGATGTTACACACGTTGTGGGAGGGGGAAGTGAAATAGGGTGCCACCTATGTAACACCCTCAGTTAACTAGGATAATCTCTTCCACTAGATTATCCTACTTAACTAAGAGTGTTACATTGGTGATATCAGAGCATGGTCGATCTAAGAGGCTTGGGGTATGGTCCACTATACCCCACTGTACTCTAAAGGTCGTTTGTTTGATAGTCAATATGACTTGTGTGATAGAAACCACTTGATTAATCTCAAGTAGTTAAAGCATCAAACAGGGATACCAAGGGTCGATGACTAATGTTACCTTGATGCCTATAGTGAGCGCGGTGAATTTCATGGACGAAATTCCTACAAGGTGGGGAGAGTGTAACAACCTTTAGTTTTAGGACAGGATCCCAGACTCTCTCAGAACTCCAAGAGCAATCTGTTAAGCTTTCTGAAGAAAGCTTGAGGTTTCGGCCTGTTCTCTAAATTGTCCTAGTATAAGAAGATAGTGAAAAGAGAATCTAGTTGAGAAATTTAGTATAAGATATAGGGATATCGAGGGAGTATAAATAATGAGAAACCCAGCTTAGAGCGATGCAGAAGATTAAAAGACGAATTAGAATATGTACTAGTAACTGGAGAGGAGCTGAGATGAAAGGATAATAATAATGGATAGGTTTATTATTATTTAATCTTATTTGATTCGGTATTAGTAGTTAGTAATTTTCTCTTTATTAGTAACAATAATTAATTATGGATAATAACAATCTTTAGGATATAATAA
The DNA here is from genome assembly GCA_037962975.1 of Clitoria ternatea. Taxonomy (NCBI): domain Eukaryota; kingdom Viridiplantae; phylum Streptophyta; class Magnoliopsida; order Fabales; family Fabaceae; genus Clitoria; species Clitoria ternatea. Next base: position 33,260,163 of record CM075672.1, on the reverse strand, counting down.
TTGGTTTAATATTTAATAACTAATATTAATATTTAAATATTTAATTTATATATATAAGTATGGATTAAAATACTAGTTAAAATAATAATTAATTTTATAAATTAATTATTTTATAAATAAAATTCAAATATATATTAATAATATATTATAATTATTTATTTGATTATTAGGTTATTTGATAATTATTATTTATTAATTGTTAATCATGTATTTATTATTTGATAATTATTTATTAACTATTTATTTGATAATTATATTTAATGAAAAAAGATTGTTGGGTTCACTAGATTTAAACCATAGGACCAAGTAAAAGATTCAATTCTGACGATTCAGCTTGAGGCTAGTGATCCTATAGGGAAACTAATCCTGTTAGGATCTTATTGTAGTGAATCAAGGATGACAGGCTCGGTTCGGTAGGCTCGGTCAGTACCTCAACACTTTCTTCGATTGATTGTGTGAATACTTCAGGATATCCGGTCGTAGCATGGTCAGTCCCTGTGAATCATTTTGATATTTTAGGAACTTTTTCTAAAGGGGCCAAATCCTAATTCGGGCCTTATCGCCCTCGTTTCTCAAGAAAATAATTGATTCAATCGGAACCCCCGAATTTGACATAAACATCTTCAATGTTTGGAGCCTAAATTTCTCAAACGACACTAGAATCAAGTGATTCTGGTCCTAGTTTCTTTGTTAAGAAGAAATCTACAATCTCTATTTCTAGCCTCAGACTCTGATTCACACTTTGTCATCCCCAAAGCTGAGAACTAAGTATTTGTACTTCGAAACCCAGTTAATTAATTCCTTTAATCTGCGCATACTTCACTTGAAAAATCATAACACTCTTATACAATCTTTGATTCACGGGATTTTGGTCCCATAAATTCCGTAAAAAAATTCTCTACAATTTTCATGAAGACCTTGAAGGCTAGATCTTCCTTAATTGGTGCAATTTTGAGATTTTTTCTTGACTTGTCCCATTCCCATAATAGCCCTGTCCTATTTTAGTAAAAGTTCCATATCTCCCTCATACAATACTAGAATCACTTTGTTATTTTTTCTATGGTTTTGTATTGAAAAACCATACAACGTTTATGAAGGGCTCAAAACCCAGTTCCTAAAGCCATGGCCTCCACAAATTTATCTTTCTAGCCCTTATTAATTCAAGAGCTCCGGGAACACTTTACCTTGGTTCGGGCATAACTCGGGCTACGGACCTTGGATTTTCATGTATGATATATCAAATTGAAGAGAAAATATAGATCTATAAATTTTATGGTGGGAGTTTTTCCTAATTCCCAACCTATGAATTATTTCATATTTATTTAAAACAAGTTTTGAATAGGTAACTAGTTGCTCGTTGGGTATTCATTTCTGGCCATCGTTTTCTGGCACCACCACATTGTGACACCAGCCCCTCTGCACTTCAAAATAGCCTTCCACATGCCCCTCTATATGGCAATACATGGCTGCATTCCTTTTCCACTAAGTTCACTAAATTTTCCACCATAACCTTGTAAAATTCAATAACATTTCACTTCACTAATTTAAGTCTCATTCTTGGCAATTGCATTGTCCCTTCTTTTCCTTTCATTCCAGAAAGTCCACAACATACTACAGCCATTCCCTTCTCTCCCTCCAGCCACCGTAACATCACCATGCTTCACCATAACCACCACGTTATCACCACAAACCACCACGACACCTTTTTCTCTTCAAATCACCATTGCTTTTCCTTACTTCTCCTAGCAACCAACGGTTATCTCCTCCCTCTACAACCATCATGAGGCTCCATCTACCACCACAAACCATCATCCAAGGCTGCTGTCACCTTCTCTTCAAGACCATGGCCACCCTTTCGTAATTCGGTAAGCGATCGACAACGTTTCTTTTTTCGGTCTCAATTCCTTTTCCTACTTTATTTTTTTTGTTATTTCAATAAATTCATGGTTGTTCCTCCATGTTTATTGTTGGTCGTGGCCCTTTCTTTCATTTCTCCTCTTGCATGTTGTGTTTCTAAGGCTCCGGGAACAATTAGAAGTGATCGGTGTGACCCAATTTTGGTATAGTCATTATTTAAGAAAAATTTTATATCTTCTAGACATATGTCTAAATCCATAAAGTAAGATGTATTAGAACAATAGGAGTAACAATGATGCTAACTTAAGTAAAGTATGGTTTGTCGCTACCCAATTTTGTCTGGGTTGCCATTTCAAAAATAAAAAGGGTAACAAATTTTAGATCTTTTCTTTATAGGGCTCTTAAAAATATGTCTTGTTTAAGGGGAATAATAAATAATAGAAAAATAAAAAATAAAGAAGAAAGGGAAAAAATGAGAAAACACAAATAGAAAAATAGACTAGATTTAGTCCCGCATTGAAACTCTAAGATTAGAAATTACTAAATTCTAAAATTTGTGAGTGTTATTTAGACCCACATTGAAAACTCTTATGAGAGTTGGCTTGTCAAGTTGCTATATAAGGAGCACCTTGTAACACTTTGGAAACACACAAAAGTTATATATACTTCCTGGTACAACCGTGGATATAACTTATTTCTGAGTATACTCTGTGGTTGCGGCTTTGACCGATCTTCCACATTAGAAAGTATTTGATATTTCCACAGAAGTCTCAATTTAGAAAAACTAGAGACGCCATCAAATCTGGAGGCTAACTTTAAAATTTTTCTTTGGTTCGGAAAAAAAAGTATTTTTCTTTTTCTTTTCTTTTTTTGAGTCTATTATATTATTTGTTCTATATAGTTATCTTTTTGTTGCTTTCATTTAATGCTTTAATTAGTTAGTTTTTTTTTGTTATTCATTTTATGTATATTTAATTTTTATTTATTTATTTATTAAAAAATATTTAAATTTATTTGAATTGATTTAAAGAATGTATATATACCTTGTATATTTGTTCTCCTAGCATATATGGTATAAACAATTTTATTGATTTTGTGGGATACATTGAATCAATAAAATTGCTCTAAAAATTACATGAATTTTATTGGCGTAGTGGGATACATATACCAATAAAGTTGCTCTAAAAATTATATAAATAATTTAATTGATTCCATGGGATACATTGAATCAATAAAATTGCTCTAAAAATTACATGAACAATTTTATTGGTGTAGTGGGATACATTACATAAATAAAGTTGCTCTAAAAGTTATATAAACAATTTTATTGATGTCGTGGGATACATTGAATCAATAAAATTATTCTAAAAATCACATAAATAATTTTATTGATGTGGTGGGATACATTACATCAATAAAGTTGCTTTAAAAATTATATGAATAACTTTATTGGTGTAGTGGGATACATTAGATCAATAAAGTTGCTCTAAAAAATTATATAAATAATTTTATTGGCATAGTGGGATACACTACATCAATAAAGTTGTTATAGAAATCATATCAGTGTCGTGGGATACATGATACCGATTAAATAAAATCATAAGAGTACTTTTTAACAAAACTATGTAAGCCTGATTTCCTATTGCACCTGGGAATACGTAGGAGCAAGGCCTAATCTTGTCGGGCCCATTTTTAAAAATTCATTTTTTTGTAAATATTTTTTCTATTTCTTTATCATGAGTCACTTTTAAATTATTAAAATAATTAAGCAATTTAATTAAGGTACTCTTTCTTTGGAACAGGTGAATAGGGGTGCTAATACCTTCCTTATTCGTAACCTACTCCCGAACTTAGAGCTCTAAAGGATTTTTTACAATATTTTACCCTTTTAAAATAAAATAAAATCTCGATGGCGACTCCACACTTTTTATAATTTATTTTCAAAAATTAATTTGTGGGAATTGTTATCTGGTCGTCCACGTTGTGACAGATAGCGACTCCACTGGGGACATGTTGAGAGTTAGGTCATTCAAATTAAATTGCATAATTCATATGTTAGTTTATTTGTGACCCTTTGTGTTTATTTTTTTTGAACTTATCTTTTGTTAGTTTGGAATATTTGTTGTATATGAATGTTTGTCCTTGTATATACTTGTTTGGATGATATATTCTGTACACCCTAGGGTAGACTGAGACGACCCAGAAAAATACGGGTAAATTTTTCACGATTTAAAATCATTAATTAAACAAATAATTAAAGTAGTGGAGCTTTTAATGCAACACCCCAGATTTGTGAAAAACCTCTCTCATAAATGGAGATATGAGAGGGTGAAGTAAAAATAGTTCATGAGAAACTTTTGAATTAAAAATAGTGGAAAAATCGATCAAATTGGTGTTGTGTGATTAGATTCAAGAAAAATATACATCATTAGGTTTAATGACTTTTAAACATGACAAATGCACTATTAAGATAATAGAAGAATAAGAGTTGATGCAAAGGGAAATGAAAATGTTCAGAATAAAACAATATGGAGAATCAGGGGGCCACTCGCTCGAGCGAGTACCACACTTGCTTGAGCGAGACTCAGAGGCCACACTTAGGGGAGTCAGCGAGACGCTTGAGCGACAGTGAATATTAGCCTCAGGGGCCAATCTTGCTTGAGCGAGATTGCTCCAGTGGCATCAGGGACCTTACTGCCCAATTTTCGCTCGAGCGAGGCAAGGGTCGCCCGGGCAAAAATCATCCAGTGTCCATTTTCCCTTCCTCTCGCTCGAGCGAGTCCCAGGCCAAGACTATTTTGCTTAAGCGAAGATGGTCCAGTAGCCAAAGTCTGATTCCAGGCAAATCTCGCTTGGGCGAGAACTGCATTCACTTAAGCGAATTTTGGCCAGTGGCCAAACCACTGATATGAGAGGATCTCGCTCGAGCGAGACTACCACTCGCTTGAGCGAGTTTTGCAGAAAACATGAAAACATGTAATTTTCATGCAACTTAACATGTCAAATCCCATTTCTTGCTATTTTAACCTATACCAATGCATCTTTTACATTCCATCATATGTTTGGAAGTCCATCCAATAGTTCATACACCATAAAAACAATTCCCACTCATCTAATGCATAAAATCCAAATCATCTCTACATAAACATCAAGAAACACTACAAGTTGTGAAATACATCATTCATTCATGAAACTTAACATCAACGAGCACCATAATTCATCATATTACATCCTTTGGGTCATTAATGAAAATTGGCCATACATACCAAGGTCTAATTTTCCTACATGACCCTTAAAATTGTCAACTACCATCTAGATAACAAAATGAGCATACATTTACATTATATGCTATACAAAAATCTAGATTTTCCTGCCAAGGCGCTTCCTATACATCTATTTACCTATTCTACAAAATGTACTTCAAAATATTCACTCTCCCCATAAGTACTTTGCATCACAAGTGTAAAAATAGACAACATGGGAGAGTGAGTCATACATTCCAAAAAAATGAATATGAATACCATATGATCATATGCATATGTATCATAACATGTATACTTGCATTTACACACAACTCATTATCAACTATCATCATAGATGCAATCATCTTTATAAATCAAGCAAGCATAAATCATACACGTGATCTAGTCCTTCAAACATTTGGACTATCATACAATTCATCATCTCCCTCACATTATTATTTGGTATTCACATGTTTTATGTTATCTTACTCATATTTCTTCATTCTCACCACAACCATCATCATGTATCAACACCTTTGGCATACTTCCTTGCTTTATGCAAATGCTCTTAAGCTAATGCATATGCACAATGGAATATTTCAACAATTGCAGATCTGACTGTGGGATATAAACACTAAATTGTGCGACTCAAGTATGATCATCTAACCATACCCCTACTGCAGTAGTAAAATGTGTACACTTATCCTTAAATTGCATGCATTTCACCAATTCTTTTACTGGTACCAAACCGCATCGCCTATTTATCATTATTGAGTTTAGTTTTTGTTCTCAAGTTTTAAGTATGGCACATTAACAATTCATTCACTATTTACAATGGCACTCAACATCAATTTTAATCATCAACTTTTCATTATCGAATCATGGTGTGCTATTCATTCCCACCCAATCTCAACTAAATATTAATTGCATTCATTTCACATTTAAGGTGGATGCACAATCATCATATTCAAGGCTAACCCCTGCCAAATAGTTCACACCACCATATAGCACACCATATCTATTCTAATTGCACAAGCACGTTGCCAAACATCATCACCAATATCATATGCATACTACAATGTCCAAAATCACCAAAAGCAAGGCAAACATGTAAATTGTCACATATGACAATCAAATACTATTCAATTCATGCAATTAGAATATAAAGACTCCTATCCTACCTCAAGAGAAGAATTCTGATTGGTACGATGCACCCGTTTCATCGTTCAGAATGAGTCCTACATTAATATACATATAAAATCCTAATTAATCAACCATTCAAGGGACAAGTCCAATTCTACTTAATCATATTCATATCTACAATCCCATAACATGTATGAGACATGTTATAGACATCACTTATTTGTTAGGCTTCAGGAATTCCTTCCCATTAAGCCACATTCATTAAATTCAAGGGCTACCAACAAAAATGGCCCAACACTCATACAACTCCATTTATCAACATTCATATTCATCAATGTCATGCATTTCTTCTTAAAACATACTCTTAAGTCAACATTAATCATTTCCCCTAATTTCTCATAGTTAGGGTTTCACCAAAACCCAACCACATTCATAAATGCATCATTAATCTTTCATCTCCTTCCAACTACAAGTTCATCTAACACATTCATTTCATTTAACTTTTGCATTTATGACAACCCACTCTAGGGTTTATGCATTAAATGCTCTCCTTAAACACCCATTCACATGCATTACTCCCCCAAAGCATAATAACACATACTCATGGTGAAAAACTCAACAAAATGGTGAGTATAACTTACCTCACACCCAAAAACAAAATAGGTTCAAGAAAGGGCAAGAGACCACACGAAAATGGAGAAGAAGATGAAGAAGATTTCAACCCCAATGGCCTCCTTCCAAGCTCCTTTGAAATGAAAATAGGAGGGAAGAATGGCCACCACCTTTTCTTAGGGTTTTTGGAAGAAAAAGATAAGAGGAAATGGAGAATAGAAATAAGAGAAGGAGAAGAGGATTGTGCTTTGCCAAAGTGACCAGCAAACTCACGAAAGTGAAGAAGGAAAAATAGGCTTTTGGCTTTAACTTTAATTTACTCATTAAAGATTCATCGTTTTTATGTCCAACAGGACCCTTGTTCAGGCTTAATACATTATCTAAAAATTATTCTGAATTCATATTCGGACTCCCAATAATATTCTTAATAGCCCTGACCAATATCATCCCAATCGGAGATACTCGGTCTGACACTCATATTTTAATTGGGTCAGTTTTCAGCTTATTTGGTCCCAATAAGTTTACCAACAGTCTCCAAAAATATTAATTTAATCATTTCCTATATTTTGGGACATTAAATAATCCACATTCCATTATTTAATATTTACTCCCCCTAATTAATCCATTACTTTAAAATTCTGGGATGTTACAATCCACCCCACCAAAAAGAAAATTTTGTCCTCGAAATATAACATATCGGATTCGAACACGTCGGGGTATCGTTCTCTAACATTGTCCTCACGTTCCCACGTGAACGTCTCCATATTTCTATGCTTCCAAGCGACCTTCACCAAAGGCACCAACTTGTTCCGTAATCTCTTCATGGAATGCTCGACAATGCGAATAGAAACAGGAGGGATGGACAGATTGTCTCGTACACCAACATCGTCCATAGGAATTACATGTAGAGGATCATGGACATATTTCCTCAACTGGGATACAAGGAATACGTTGTGTAGGTTAGCAAGATGCGGAGGAAGTGAAATTCGATAAGTAACATCACTAATCTGCTCCAACACCTCATAAGGTCTAATAAATCTAGGGCTCAACTTTCCACTCTTCAACGCCCTTCCAATCCCTTTATCACGCGAGACCTTCAAAAATACATGATCACCCACTTAAAACTCAAGTGGTTTATGCCTTTTGTCATAATAACTCTTCTGTCTATCTTGAGCAATCTTCATATTCTCTTGTATTCTTTTAATTTGCTCGGTAGTCTCCTGAACAATCTCCAGCCCTAAAGCCAAGTTTTCACCGATCTCCAGCCAACATAGAGGCGTTCTACACTTTCTTCCATAAAGTGCCTCATAGGGAGCCATACCAATAGAGCTATGATAGCTATTGTTGTATGTAAACTCAATCAATGGCGAGAATCTCTCCCAACATCCATCGTGCTCAAGAACACAAGCCCTTAACAAATCTTCAAGGCTTTGTATGGTCCTTTCGGATTGTCTGTTGGTTTGAGGATGATAAGCGGAACTAAGTTTCAACTTAGAACCCAACTCATTATACAGACTTCACTAAAATCGAGAAGTAAACCAAGGATCACGGTTAGATATGATATTAGACGGCACACCATGCAGCCTAACAATCTCCTTTATGTACAGTTAGACTAATTTCTCCAATGAACTCTTCATATTCATGGGCAAGAAGTGAGCACACTTCGTCAACCAATCTACAATCACCCATATGGCATCATTTTCAGCACGAGCTCTGGGTAGTCCAGAAACAAAATCCATAGCTATGCTATCCCATTTCCAGACAGGGATCTCCAAAGGTCTCAAATAACCAGATGGTCTTTGATGCTCGACCTTAGCCTTCTGACAAACAAGGCAAGATACTACAAAGTTCGCCACATCACGCTTCATACCAGGCCACCAAAAATTCTTCTTCAAGTCTTGGTACATCTTGGTGGTACCAGTATGAATGCTCAATACACTTTTGTGAGCTTCCTCCAGTACACATTTCCTCACATATCCACTTGAGGGAACATAAATTCGACCCTTCACACGCCAAATGCCATCTTGACCTTCCACTAGGAATAAATTCCTTTCCTTCTCTTGGGTTTTCTTCATCTTAATCAGATACTTATCATTGGGTTGTTGTACTTTCACATATTCAAGAAACTCATTTGTGACCTTCAATATTTCAAGCAACATTTTCTTTGGAGTAAACGTCTCCACGCCCACATTTAAATTTCTAAATTACTCAATTAATTCCATCTCTTTCGCCATCATCATAGAAATATACAATGACTTGCGGATCAAAGCATCGGCAACCACATTTGCCTTTCCGGGATGATACCTCAACTCAAACTCATAGTCCTTTAGAAACTTCATCCATTGCCGTTGGTGCATATTAAGTTCCTTTTGGTCAAACAAGTACTTAAGGCTCTTATGGTCACTAAAGACCACAAACTTAGAACCATATAAGTAATGTCGCCATAACTTCAAAGCAAACATCACTGTAGGATAATTAACCTCATGCGGTTGTAAATGTCACGACGTATAGGCTATCACACGCTCCTTTTGCATCAACACGCATCCAAGACCAAGCTTAGACGTATCACAATGCACCACAAAATCATCTATCAAATCGGGTAGTGCTAACACTGGTGCGGTAGTAAGCCTTAACTTCAACTCTTGAAAACTTTCTTCACATTTACGAGTCCACATGAAAGGTTGATTCTTACGAGTCAACTTCGTCAATGGTAAGGCTAAGCGGGAAAATCCTTCAATAAACCTCCGGTAATAACCGGCAAGACCAAGAAAACTTCTTATCTCCATCACGGACGTTGGTTTTCCCCAAGCCATAAGAGCTTCAACTTTCGATCTATCAATGACAACTCCATCATCGGAAATCACATGACCAAGAAAAGAAATCTCACTCATCCAGAATTCACATTTAGAGAGCTTAGCATACAATTCTTTCTCTTAAAGAATAGCCAATACAAGATGAAGATGTCTTTCATGCTCTTCATGACTCTTGGAGTATACCAAAATATCATCAATAAACACCATGATGAATTGGTCAAGATACTCATGAAAGATGCGATTCATGTAATCCATGAAAATCACAGGAGCATTCATCACACCAAATGGCATCACTACGTACTTATAATGTCCATATCGCATTTGGAAGACAGTTTTTGGGATGTCTTCGATCGTCACTCGAATTTGGTGATATCCGGAATGCAAGTCTATCTTGGAAAACACAACGGCGCCCTTCAATTGATCTAAGAGGTCATCAATGTGAGGAAGAGGATATTTGTTCTTGATAGTTAGTTTATTGGGTTAGCGATAGTCAACACACAATCTCATACTTCCGTCCTTCTTTTTCACCAACAATACAGGAGCACCCCAAGGAGACACACTTGGGTGAATAAACTCTCGTTCAAGTAATTCCTCGACTTGCTTTTTCAACTCGGTCAACTCCATAGGAGATATCCTATAAGGGGCTCTAGAAATAGGTTCAGCACCGGGAATGAGGTCAATAGAAAATTCCACTTCACGTGGAGGAGGCAATCCAGGAATCTTATCTGAAAAAACTTTGGGAAACTCTGAAACAATAGGGATTTCACGAGATTGGGAAACACCATTCCCATCAACCATGCAGAACATCATAAGAAACTAAGAGATACCTTGCACATCAAAGCCTTCAGCATTCGAAGTCAGGAAGATCACCGTCTTGTTATGACAATCCACCAAAACTTTGTTGGCAGATAACCAATTCACGCCTAGAATAACGTCCAGGTCTTTCAGAGGTAAGCACGTGAGGGATACAACAAATTTTCGACCCTGAAGAGTCATCTTGACATCCTCACATTGAGTCACCGATCACAAACAAGTACCGGTCATATAGTCACCATTATAGAACCTCTCATTATACAAAAAGACACCCTCAAGTGCCTCACACAATCCTCAGAAATAAATGAGTGCATAATGTTAACCAAGTGGCCTCAATTACTCAAGAGGGGGGGTAAATTGAGTATTAAAAATTTTACTTTGAATGCTTTTGAAATTGATTCTTTAGTTACTATGTTTATTGAAGATGATAAGCTTAATGGCAAGTGATAACAAATTATGCACAAGTCAAGATAATAAGTACTTATAAGGTCTAAGTAATAATCAAATTAACCACAAAACAATTTATGAGACTTTTAGAAAGATTAATAAAAGAGTGTTACTTAAAGTCAAGTTCAACAATGTTAATCAAAATAGTTTACAACTTAGTATAACATGCACTTAGTCCAAGTTAATGAAACAATGAATCAAGCAAGCAACTTAAGTGCACAAATTAAATGAGTTTAGGAAAGAGAGATTTGCAAACCGATATATACGAGTTCCACCACGCCGGTGTACGTCTCGCCTCTAAGCAACCCAGTTAGAGGATTTCCACTATTGTAAATTAAAGATACAACTTTGAGCAATTGCGACTTCCTAGTGTCCCACACTCAAGAATCCAATCCTCACAAGTACAAGGGCACCCCACCCAATCTCTCAATCTTACAATTACAAGGTTGAAACCCCAACCCAAAGATTCTAGTATGTTTGGTGTTTGAGTATACAAGGAAACTCTCTTAATAGAGTGGATATACAAGTTAAAGCTTTCACAAAGTAATAACTCTCAAAGAGAGGATATGCAAATTAAGTACACAATATAATTTCCCCACAAATTAACTCTCAAAAATAACATCAAGAAATATGCCAATCAAGAATAAAGAGAGTAAGAAGAAGAGCAAGAGAATGGAGGGGGAAGAAAGCAAATGGTAATGCTTTAAATGCTTGGTGCAAGTTTTGCCTTCAACTTCTTCTCTATTTATAGGCTCCAATGGCATGGGTTATTGCAATATTTAATTCCTTGGGAGCTTGAAAAGTTAGGCATGCTTGTCTTAATTCAAATTGCATTGTATTTCCAATGAGACATATACATGTGGAGTGGGACATTGCCTTGGGCCTTCCAATTTGAGTGAACCGAAGAGGATTGGAGTCTGTCCATGTTTTTTTTCTTGACAGCCTTGTGAATCGATTCTTATGATATGTGAATCAATTCATGTCATTAAAATAAAGTCACTGGGCAAAACTTCAACGTGGGAATCGATTCAAGGGAAGGAAGAATCGATTCATGATGTGAAAACTCACATCCTGGGCTAATTGAACCGTGTGAATCGATTCATTATGAGGGAGGAATCGATTCAAGCCATATTTTTCAACATCCTGCACTTAAAACACGTATGAATCGATTCATTATTGGGACGAATCAATTCATGCACCTGATTGAACATTTTTCATGCTTTGTTGGACTCTTTTCAATACTTAATTGCATATGATTTGTTTCCTTTGATTCTTGGCACACTTGTTGATCATTTTTACTTGTTTTAGGCCTCTATAAATGCCTTGAATCATCTCTTTGGAATTCATCAAATTTCCATCATCAAACATAATTAATTCGCTTGATAACATCCTTCATTTGTTGTGTCATTATCAAAACCTACATCAACATAAAAATACATTCTCCCCCTTTTTGATGATGACAACAAATGTTCATCTCTTGGGATGTTAGTATCTTAATAGTTCAAATTCATAGCATAAATAACTCCCCCTAACACATGTAATTTGATACCAATTATTTAAAGCATATGTTATACATAGAATTGATACCAACTAAGAATATACCAATTGTTAAGAGATCATTATGTATCATGCAAGATAATATCTCCTCCTTAATCATACAATAGATACCACAAAATAGTTCATCCAATTTTTAGAGCATAGTGGTAAGCAAGCATAATGATTCTAGCATGATATTTTCTCCCTTTATATCTCTCCCCCTTTGTAAAGTACTTTATGCCACTTAGAGTGTATATATATAATCTCTCCCCCTTTGGCATCATCAAAAACTCAAGAAATTTAGCAAACATGAAAGCAATGAAAAGTGGGATTAAGATTAAAAACATAGAGTACTAAACAAAAGAAATACTACAAATTCTAGCTTATGGATTGAAGAATTTGAACTCTGAAAATTTTTGATTGATTTCATTGTATTGAGTGGTCATAGCATCCTTTATTTGGTTGAAGCAGGCATTCATATTATTCTCCAAGCAATCAAAACGTTCATCAAAATGATTTGTGAGCCTTGCTAGAAGTTCTTCATTACATAGAGAAACTTGCGGAATAGGTGATGGTGCTTGTTGTGCTTGTTCCTCTTGCTCAAGAGGTTCCTCATCTTCACCGGAGCTATACTTGGGAGAAAAATGCCATAGGTTATCTTGATGAACCCATCCCATTTTAGTGAGACGTTGACTACCAATTTGCCCTTTTATGCCAACTAACTCCTTTACTTCATTTGAAAAATCTACTTGAAAATGTTGAAGGAGTTTGATAATCAATACCGCATAGGGAAGGCGGGTTAGCTTTTGTGCATCAATCATATGTTGTTTTATAAGGGCTATCCAATTTATGTCCTTTTGATGTAACATTGCCCAAATAATAAGCATTTGGCTTTCACTTACTCGTGTATTGTTGCTTCCTTTGGGAAGGAGGATTTTCACCAAGCAATAGTGAAGAAGACGATGCTCAATGTCCATATGACCCACGGTACTTGAAGAAGAGGAAAGGCTAAGAAAAGTTCTAGCCTCTAAGGGATTATAATTCCATTCAGGAATCAGTTTCCTCCCATTGGAGTTTGCATTGCTAAGTGGAAGTCGACCAACAGTGTGAAGGATATGGTCATCAAGAGAGATGGTGACTCCTTTTACTTTGGCTATTAAACGGTTATTGACAATTCAAAGAGTGGAGTAAAAGGCTCTAATAAGTTCAGGATAAATGAAGGGTTCTTGAAGAGTGGTAAATTCAACAAGATTTAATAGTTTAAGATTTTCAAAGAAATCAAACTCATGCTCATTGAATAATTGAAGGTCAAGCCAATGAGGGGGTATAAGAGCTTTTTCAGAGAAATTTTCTTGGTACCTTTGAAGCTCCTTTTGAGTATCAAAAAGTCAAGAAAGATCAGAGGTTTGAGGAGCGGAGGACTCAACAATATTGGCTCTCCTTTTTCTTCTTGGATTTGAAGAGGATGCCATTGAGTTTTTAGAAGTGATGAAGGAAGAATGTTTAGAGAGGAAGCAAGAGAATTATAAGACAAGAGTGAAGAATGGGTGAAGAAAGTAAGAAGATGTGCCTGTATTTATAGCAAAAACGTATGAGAAAGGCCAAGAGAACCCGTGTGAATCGATTCTTTCCCATTTGAATCGATTCAATTTACTGGAACCATTGAATTTGCCCACTGAACCTCGTGTGAATCGATTCACTCTTAGGATGAATCGATTCAAGCTTTGTATTTTGCGCAATTTTGAAGCTTGAGTCACGTGAGAGGAAATCATGTGCTTGGGGAATCAACTTTTGTCATTTAGCCTTGTTAAATTTTCCTAATTGGCACTTGGAGTTACGAGAATGAGAAGTACAAGGAGTAGCACATGTTTGTTTTTGTTTTGAGTACAAATTTGAATTTTGAATTCAAATTTTGAATTTGAAATTTTTTGAATTCAAATTTCAAGCTTTGAAGTCTCTTATAAAATGATTTATGTTACATGGAGACTCAAGAAGACAAGAGATTTATGGAGCATTAATATAATTATTGAAAGTGTGAGTATGTATTTACAAAAAAATTGTATGTATATCATAAAGTAAAGCATTATGTTCAAAGAAATGAAAATTTTATGAAAGAAATAAGTAAAAATCTTTAAGTAAAAGATTTTCAAAAATTATGTTCAAAGTGTAAGAGAACGTGTGATAAAAGATAAGTCAATTTAATTAATTTCCAAAATTCCTAATTCCCTTCTAATATTTATAAATTGTTCTTTTGGAAGGGGTTTTGTAAAAATATCCGCCAATTGTTTTGAAGTTTCAACATATTCAAGTACACAATCTCCTTTCAAAACATGGTCTCTTATAAAGTGATGTCTTATTTCAATATGTTTAGTCCTAGAATGCATGACCGGATTTTTAGAGATATTTATTGCGCTAGTGTTGTCACATTTAATGGGTACTTTGTTTAAAACAACACCAAAATCAAGAAGTTGTTGTCTCATCCAAAGGATTTGAGCACAACAACTACTAGCTGCTACATATTCTGCCTCAGCTATCGATAAAGCAACACTTACTTGTTTCTTGCTATGCCAAGAAACAAGGGAACTACCAAGTAAATGACATGTTCCACTAGTACTTTTTCTATCAAGTTTACATCCCGTAAAGTCAGAATCAGAATATCCTAAAAGATTACATTCAACGCCTTTGGGATACCATAAACCAACATTTTGAGTACCCACAAGATATTTCAAAATTCTTTTTACGCAAGTGAGATGTGATTCTTTAGGACATGCTTGATATCTAGCACACATGCATACAACAAACATAATATCAGGCCTACTAGCTGTTAAATAGAGTAAGGAACCAATCATACCTCGGTATTTAGTTATTTCAACGTCCTTACCCTTTTCATCTTTGTCTAAGTAGCAAGATGTACTCATGGGTGTAGCTATTTGGTTTGCCTTGTCCATTTCAAACCTTTTGAGTAGTTCTTTACAATACTTTGTTTGACTAATAAACGTTCCTTCATTTGTTTGTTTTATTTGTAATCCAAGGAAGAAGGTGAGTTCTCCCATCATGGACATTTCAAACTCATCTTGCATAATCTTGGCAAACTCTTGACAAAGATTTTCATTAGTAGCACCAAATACTATATCATCAACATAAACTTGTACCAAAAGAATGTCATTATTTTTGCATTTTATAAATAGTGTAGTATTAACCTTTCCTCTTTCAAAATTATTTTCTAAAAGGAATTTACTAAGTCTTTCATACCAAGCTCTTGGAGCTTGTTTCAAACCGTATAGAGCTTTTCTCAACTTAAAGACATGATTTGGAAATTTATGATTTTCAAAACCGGGAGGTTGATCTACATAAACTTCTTCTTGTATAAAGCCGTTTAGAAAAGCGCTTTTGACATCCATTTGATAAAGTTTAAAATTCATACAACATGCAAAAGCTAACAATAATCGAATGGCTTCTAACCTAGCTACGGGAGCATACGTTTCTTCATAATCTATTCCCTCTTCTTGATTATATCCCTTTATAACTATTCTAGCTTTATTTCTTGTTATTATGCCATTTTCATCTAACTTATTTCTAAAAACCCATTTGGTGCCTATTATTAGATGGTCATTGGGTCTTGGCATAAGTTTCCACACTTCATTTCTTTCAAATTGATTCAATTCTTCTTGCATGGCCAACATCCAATGTTCATCAATAATGGCTTCATTGATATTTTTGGGTTCTATTTGTGATACAAAGGCTAAGTGATTACAAGTATTAAATGTGTGACGAGTACTTACACCTTTTGTTATTTCACCTATGACTTTGTCCAAGGGATGGTCTTTTAAGGTGATCCATTGTCGTTGTGGTTCCTCATATTGTGTTGTACCTCCTTCATTGTTGGCTTCTTCTTTATCATCCAAGTTTATTTCTTGGAAGGTACCTACAAGATCATCAACTTCCTTTCTCGGAGGATTTTGGTTAAGTTCATCAAATTTAACATGTATGGACTCTTCTATTGTACAAGTTCATTTGTTAAAGAGTCGATAAGCTTTACTTGTAGATGAATAACCTAAGAAAATTGCTTCATCAGATTTTGCATCGAATTTGCCGAGATTTTCCTTTCCATTGTTCAACACAAAACATTTGCATCCAAATATATGAAAATAGGAAATATTTGGTTTTCTTCCTTTATAAAGCTCGTAGGAGGTTTTCTTTAATATAGGCCTTATCAAACAACAATTCATCACATGGCAAGCGGTATTTACCGCATCGGCCCAAGAAATGTTTAGAAATATTGCTTTCATTCAACATAATTCTTGCAAGCTCCGCTAAAGATCGATTTTTCCTTTCAATTACTCCATTTTGTTGTGGAGTTCTTGGAGCCAAAAAATTATGTTCAATGCCAAATTTTTCACAAAACTTTTCAAAGGATTGATTTTCAAATTCTCCCCCATGATCCGTTTGAATGGATGCTATTTTCAAATTTTGTTCATTTTGGATGATCTTAGCAAGTTTCTTAAATGCATGATATGCTTCATGTTTATGAGTAAGAAATAATGTCCATGTATATCTAGAATAATCATCCACAATCACAAGACTATAATAGTTTCCACCAAAACTTTTGATTTTTGAAGGTCAAAATAAATCCATATGTAAAAGTTGTAAAGGTCTAGTTATTGAAACAATATTTTTCACTTGAAAAGAAACCTTTACTTGTTTTCCCTTTTAACAAGCGTCACAAAATTTATTTTCAAATTTCAATTTTGGTAAGCCAATTACTAAATCTTTCGAAACAAGTTTATTTAAATGGTCTATATGAATGTGAGCAATTCTTCTATGCCATAGCCATGATTCATCCTCTTTAGTTATGAAGCATTGTACATCATTTGAAGCAAGACAATCAAGATTAATCATATAAATATTATCAACTCTTTGACCAACGAATTTTATTTCCTTGTTTAGCTTATTTTCAATTATGCAACCATTTAATTCAAAAACAATTTTATAGCCCTTATCACATAATTGACTAATGATAAGCAAGTTATGTTTAAGTCCTTCAACATATAAAACATCATTTATAGAAGTGGAAGAGTTTTTACCAACATTTCCGATTCCTAGTATTCTTCCCTTCGTGTTATCACCATATGTAACAAAACCTTTACTTCGTGGAGTAAGTGAAATGAACATACTTTTATCTCCCGTCATGTGTTTTGAACACCCACTATCCAAATACCAATGGGTGCTATTTGCTTTAAAGCATACCTACAAAACATGTCAAGTTAGAGAACTTGGTACCTATTTTATGTTGGGTCCTTGTAGGTTAGTTTGAGGTAATGTTCCTTTAGGAACCCATACTTTTCTCACAACCTTTGGTCCTAGTTTTCTAACATTACAATTAGATGCATTATGTCCTTTGAAGCCACAATAGTTGCATTTCATGAAAGGTGTAGATGATTTACTAGGTGGTACAAAGAAACTTTTGTAATGTTTTTCCTTTTTGTAAGCATGTGATCCTTGATTATATCCTAATCCGGTTTTATTAAACATGCAACGTTGTTTTCCAAGAAGTGCATCTAAATTATCCTTACCATTAGTGAATCTCTCTAAGGTTTTATTTAAGTCTAGGACCTTCTTTTCTAGATCAATGCATTTCTTAGCAAATTCACAAGATTTACTCTTAGAGCATGCTTGGACATTTTCTAACTCTTCTTTTAAACATTCATTTTCTTTGCAAACTTCCATGAGATGCATTTCTAGAGTATCACTTGTTTTTCTAGACAATTTAAGCCTATTAGAGACTTTTGTAAAATTATCATACAAATCTTCAAGGGCATCAAGTAATTCTTCCTTATCTAAGTCATGAAAGTTTACCTCATCTTCTTCATCTTGGTGATTGGCCATGAGACAAAGGTTTGCTTCTTCATTCTCCGATTCATCCGAGCTACTTATCTCATTTTCATCCCATGCGATATATGCTCTTCTCTTTCCTTTTCTATCTTTGGTTTTCTTCTTTAGATTTGGATAATCTATCTTGAAGTGTCCTTCCCTTCCACATTCAAAACAAGTAGGTGAAGTAGAATTTTCTTTAGGAATGAGTTTCTTACCTTAAGATTTAAAGTTTCTTTGGAATCGTTTGCTCTTCATAAGTTTTCCAAATCATTTCACAAATAGGCTTAACTCTTCATCCTCGTCAAGATCACTCTTGGATTCATCTTCAACTATTGAGGTGGCTTTGAGAGCTAGCCCTTTCTTCTTAGAGACTTTTTCTTCTTCCTCCGCTTGTTTCAAGTCTTTCAATTCTTGTTCTTGTTCTTGTAGTTTCCCAAACAAAGTGGCAAGAGACATTTCATTTATGTTGGGAGATTGCTTAATGGTCGTAACAAGAGGTTTCCATTCCCTAGTAAGACTTTTTAGAACTTTGTGGATAAGTTCCTTGTTAGTATAAGATTTACCAAGAGTAATAAGATGATTAATAATCAAAGTAAACCTCTTTTGAAGTTCTAAAATAGTTTCATTTGGATTCATTCTAAAGCTTTCGTATTGACTAGTTAAAGTGCTAATCTTAGAATCCTTAACATCACTAGTTCCTTCATGAGTTATTTGAAGGGTATCCCACATTTCCTTAGCAGAATTACATGTAATTATTCTAAAGAACTCATCGGGACCTAAGGCTGAAGTGATAAGATTTTTTGCTTTATAATTATATTGTACTTTCTTCTCTTCCTCACTAGTCCACTCATCCATAGGTTTTTCAACTTGTTTATCATTAACAGTATGCATAGGTACAAAAGGACCATTTTCAATAGCATTCCATACTTTCAAGTCAATTGATTGCACAAAAATTTTCATTCTTGCTTTCCAAAAAGCGTAGCCCTCACCATTAAAAGCGGGAGGTCGATTTGTAGCACCACCCTCGGGAAACATGTTATATGAGGTTGAGGCCATTTGTTCTCTTGAAGCCGTTAAGCTTGATCTACCAAGAGTCAAGCTCTGATACCACTTGTTAACCAAGTGGCCTCAATTACTCAAGAGGGGGGGTGAATTGAGTATTAAAAATTTTACTTTGAATGCTTTTGAAATTGATTCTTTAGTTACTATGTTTATTGAAGATGATAAGCTTAATGGCAAGTGATAACAAATTATGCACAAGTCAAGATAATAAGTACTTAAAAGGTCTAAGTAATAATCAAATTAACCACAAAGTAATTTATGAGACTTTTAGAAAGATTAATAAAAGAGTGTTACTTAAAGTCAAGTTCAACAATGTTAATCAAAATAGTTTGTAACTTAGTATAACATGCACTTAGTCCAAGTTAATGAAACAATGAATCAAGCAAGCAACTTAAGTACACAAATTAAATGAGTTTAGGGAAGAGAGATTTACAAACTGATATATACGAGTTCCACTACGCCGGTGTACGTATCGCCTCTAAGCAACCCACTTAGAGGATTTCCACTATTATAGATTAGAGATACAACTTTGAGCAATTGCGACTTCCTAGTGTCCCACACTCAAGAATCCAATCCTCACAAGTACAAGGGCACCCCACCCAATCTCTCAATCTTACAATTACAAGGTTGAAACCCCAACCCAAAGATTCTAGTATGTTTGGTGTTTGAGTATACAAGGAAACTCTCTCAATAGAGTGGATATACAAGTTAAAGCTTTCACAAAGTAATAACTCTCAAAGAGAGGATATGCAAATTAAGTACACAATATAATTTCCCCATAAATTAACTCTCAAAAATAACTTCAAGAAATATGCTAATCAAGAATAAAGAGAGCAAGAAGAAGAGCAAGAGAATGAAGGGGGAAGAAAGCAAATGGTAATGCTTTAAATGCTTGGTGCAAGTTTTGCCTTCAACTTCTTCTTTATTTATAGGCTCCAATGGCATGGGTTATTGCAATATTTAATTCCTTGGGAGCTTGAAAAGTTAGGCATGCTTGTCTTAATTCAAATTGCATTGTATTTCCAATGAGACATATGCATGTGGAGTGGGACATTGCCTTGGGCCTTCCAATTTGAGTGAACCAAAGAGGGATTGGAGTTTGCGCATGTTTTTGTTCCTGACAGCCTTATGAATCGATTCTTATGATATGTGAATCGATTCATGTCATTAAAATAAAGTCACTGGGTAAAACTTCAACGTGGGAATCGATTCAAGATACGGAAGAATCGATTCATGATGTGAAAAATCACATCCTGGGCTAATTGAACCGTGTGAATCGATTCATTATGAGGGAGGAATCGATTCAAGCCATATTTTTCAACATCCTGCACTTAAAACACGTATGAATCGATTCATTATTGGGACTAATCGATTCATTCACCTGATTGAACATTTTTTATGCTTTGTTGGACTCTTTTCAATACTTAATTGTATATGATTTGTTTCCTTTGATTCTTGGCACACTTGTTGATCATTTTTACTTGTTTTAGGCCTCTATAAATGCCTTGAATCATCTCTTTAGAATTCATCAATTTTCCATCATCAAACATAATTAATTCGCTTGATAACATCCTTCATTTGTTGTGTCATTATCAAAACCTACATCAACATAAAAATACACGTAATACCTGAATCAAATATGACATGTACCGAAGTGCCAAAGATTTCACACTCAGCACGGATAAGATCTTCAGCTTGTACGGCTTCTTCACCGGTGACGGCGAAGACTCTACCAGCAGCTTATGGTTGATCACCACCATTACGGTTACCATTTCTTCCACCATGGCCATTGCCTCGACCATTGTCATTTCTCCCACCATTGTGGTTTCCACCACACGACCACCATTTCGGCCACCATTATGACCATTTCCGTTTCCATGACCACGGCCTCCAAAGCCACCATGGCCTCCATGGTTACCATTAGGATTCACACGTACATGAGTATTAGTATTAGCATTCCTTGCATTCAATAGGGAATTAGGGAGGATATGCCCCAGTTGATTGCATTGGTAGCACACTACTTCATCTTTTGGACAATCTCTTACTAAGTGATTAGCACCACACTTGAAGCAAGCTAGGCCATGGACATTTCCATGACCTTGGTTACCACCATCGTAACCACCCCTAAAAACAGCATGTCCTCTTGTATTGGAAGATCCACCACGAATGAACTTGTTCTTCTTGAAGTGACCTTGTTTCTTGAAACTAGAGAATTAGCCTTTCAACTTAGGCTCGTGCCTACCATGACTCAAAGAAGTCACATCATCTTCTTCATATATGCGACACTTGTTCACAAGTGTAAGGAAGCTTCGAATTTCTTGATGTCAAATAGCCCGCTTGATCTCAGGCCTCAATCCATTTTCAAACTTCACACATTTGGAAGCCTCAGTACCCTTTTGTTGATAGGGTAGATAGAATGCACAAAGTTCTTCAAACTTGGAGGCATACTCCTCCACCGTCATACCACCTTGCTTTAGCTCCATCAACTCGAGCTCCTTCTTGCTTCTGTAGCTATCCAGGAAATACTTCTTCAAGAAATCCACCTTGAAATTTTCCCAAACCAAGGGAATATCAGCAGATATCATGCGTCCCCTAGTAAGACGCCACCACACTTTAGCTTCATCGCGGATCATAAAGACCGCATACTTCACCTTTTGGGCTTCAGAACACTCAAAGCTAGTATAAATCCTTTCTAAGTCGTTGATCCACGCATAAGCATCCTATGGCTTATAACCTCCATGGAATTCTGAAGGTTTCCTCTTGAGAAATAGATCAAGACCTTGGGAGCCTTGCCCTACATTTAGTTGGCCTTGTCTTTCCAAGAGATCAACGAAACCATTCAAAGCATTTCTCCTAGCAGCAGCCTCACAATTTGGTCTACCAGCCATATTTCAAGCCTATACGTTAAAACATGGCTCACACGTGAGTATACTTGACCAAACAATAACCTTTCAACTTATGAATTCAAAGGTCTTAGAACTTATAAGCCTATCATGCATCACATCACATAATCATATCACTTTTCAATACATAATCACAACATATTCATTATTAGAGGTAAATAGTGTAAGGACTCTTGGTCAGACTCAACAACAATGCATTGACTTCAATTCAATAGCATACAGCCACAATTCAACTAAATAATTCAGAAATCAATCAATCATAGCTCATATAATTCAATCATAAGCGACAACTACATGAACAATATCAATAATGATCGTATCAAGAGCAACCAACACTCTGATACCAGGTTGAGACGACCCAGAAAAATATGGGTAAATTTTTTACGATTTAAAATCATTAATTAAACAAATAATTAAAGTAGTGGAGCTTTTAATGCAATACCCCGAATCTATGAAAAACCTCTCTCATATATGGAGATATGAGAGGGTGCAGTAAAAATAGTTCATGAGAAACTTTTGAATTAAAAACAACAGAAGAATCGATCAAATTGGTGTTGTGTGATTGGATTCAAGAAAAATATACATCATTAGGTTCAATGACTTTTAAACGTGACAAATGCACTATTAAGATGATAGAAGAACAAAAGTTGATGCAAAGGGAAATGAAAATGTTCAGAATAAAACAATATGAAGAATCAGGGGGCCACTCGCTCGAGCGAGTACCACACCCGCTTGAGCGAGATTCAGAGGCCACACTTAGGCGAGTCAGCGAAACACTTAAGCGAGAGTGAAGATTAGCCTCAGGGGCCAATCTCGCTTGAATGAGTTCCACCTCGCTTGAGCAAGATTGCTCCAGTGGCATCAGGGACCTTACTGCCCAATTTTTCCTCAAGCGAGGTGAGGCTCGCCTGGGCAAAAATCGTCCAGTATCCATTTTCCCTTCCTCTCGCTCGAGCGAGTCCCAGGCCAAGACTATTTCGCTTGAGTGAAGATGGTCCAGTAGCCCAAGTCTGATTCCAGGAAAATCTCGCTTGGGTGAGAACTGCATTCCCTTAAGCGAATTTTGGCCAGTGGCCAAACCACTGATACGAGAGGATCTCGCTCGAGCGAGACTACCACTCGCTTGAGCGAGTTTTGCAGAAAACGTGAAAACATGTAATTTTCATGCAACTTAACATGTCAAATCCCATTTCTTGCTATTTTAACCTATACCAATGCATCTTTTACATTCCATCATATGTTTGGAAGTCCATCCAATAGTTCATACACCATAAAAACAATTCCCACTCATCTAATGCATAAAATCCAAATCATATCTACATAAACATCAAGAAATACTACAAGTTATGAAATACATCATTCATTCATGAAACTTAACATCAACGAGCACCATAATTCATCATATTACATCATCATTAATGAAAATTGGCCATACACACCAAGGTCCAATTTTCCTACATGACCCTTAAAATATTCAACTACCATCTAGATAGCAAAATGAGCATACATATACACTATATGCTATACAAAAATCTAGATTTGCCGGCCAAGGCGCTTCCTATACATCTATTTACCTCTTCTACAAAATGTACTTCAAAATATTCACTCTCCCCATAAGTACTCTGCATCACAAGTCTAAAAATAGACAACATGGGAGAGTGAGTCATACATTCCAAAAGAATGAATATGAATACCATATGATTATGTGCATATGTATCATAACATGTATACTTCCATTTACACACAACTCCTTATCAACTATCATCATAGATGCAATCATCTTTGTAAATCAAGTAAGCATAAATCATACACATGATCTAGTCCTTCAAATATTTGGACTATCATACAATTCATCATCTCCCTCACATTATTATTTGTTATTCACATGTTTTATGTTGTCTTACTCATATTTCTTCTTTCTCACCACAACCATCATCATGTATCAACACCATTGGCATACTTCCTTTCTATATGCAAATGCTCTTAAGCTAATGCATAATATTTCAACAATTGCAGATCTGACTGTGGGATATAAACACTGAATTGTGGGACTCGAGTATGATCATCTAACCATACCCCTACTACAGTAGTAAAATATGTACATTTATCCTTAAATTACATGCATTTCACTAATCCTTTAAAACTTTATGCACAAGTTCTTTGTTAGTGTAAACTTTGCCAAGAGTAATGAGATGATTAATAATAAGAGTAAATCTTTTCTGCATATCTACAATGGTTTCTCCTGAGTTTATTCTAAAGCTTTCATATTGACTTGTCAAGGTACTAATCTTGGAGTCCTTCACATTGTTAGTACCTTCGTGAGTTACTTGTAGAGTATCCCACATTTCCTTAGCGGTTTGACAAGTCATTATTCTAAAGAATTCATCTTGACCTAATGCCATAGTGATTAGATTCTTTGCCTTATAGCCATATTGTACTTCCTTTTCTTCATCACTGGTCCATTCATCTATAGGCTTTTCCACATTCTTACTATCAATAGTATGCATTGGTATATAAGGACCATTTTCAATGGCATTCCATATTCTCAAATCAATGGATTGAATGAAGATTTTCATTCTTTCTTTCCAAAATGCATAGCCTTCCCCATTGAAAGCGGGAGGTCTGTTTATAGCACCACCCTCTGGAAAAAGGTTGTGAGAACTTGAGGCCATCTAGTCTCTTGAAGCTGTTAAGCTTAATTTACCAAGAGTCAAGCTCTGATACCACTTGTTGTTCAAGTGGCCTCAATACTCAAGAGGAGGGGTGAATTGAGTTTTAAAACTTTTGATTGGAATGCCTTTGAACTTGATTTTTATATCCAAGTTTGTAAGAATATACAAGTGAAATCAAGTTAAAGATAGTATGGAATGCACCACAAGGATAAATATTGCTGAAGCAATTTAACAAACACTTGGTGGGCAGTATTTCAAATATAACAAATTTGACAAGCTTAAGTATGCAATTCACAATCAATCAACACCAATTAACCAATTGAAAGTAAAAGAGTAAGGAAGAGGAGGTTACAAACCTATATAACGAGTTCCACCAACACCGGTGTACGTCTCGCCTCTAAGCAACCCACTTAGAGGATTTCCACTATTGAAGTTTAGAGATACAAGCTATGAGCAATTGCAGCTTCCTAGTGTCCCACACTCAAGAACTCAATCCTCACTAGCACAAGGGCAACCCACCCAATCTCTCAAACTCTCAATACCCAAACGTTGAACCCCAACCTTTGTGACCACTCAACCTAGAGTGAAAATCTTTTGTGTTTGTTGAAGTGTTTACAAGGAAATGACTCTCTTAATAGAGTAGATATACAATTGAAAGATCAACCAATTTCTAACTCTCAAGGTGAGAGGATATACAAATAAAATTCAAGATATACAAGAATAGGGCTTACAAAGCACAAGAGTGAGCAAAGGAATTGTAGCTTCTTGGTGTGTTTTTGTGCTTGAATTCCTCTTCAATTTATAGAACCATTTGAGAGCTTGAGGAGTGCCTTTCTTCTTCCTAGCCGTTACACATAGTGGGATTTTGAAAAATGGTGGAGACATGTGCTGGTTTTCCACTTAAAAGTGTTTTCCCACTATCGTAATCGATTACACCCTCGAGCTGTAATCGATTATCTTCAAGTCAGAGGACAACTAATCGATTACATCTAGTCCTGCAATCGATTAGCAACTATACCTAATGCATTTAATTTGGCTTCGCAGCTTCCTAATCGATTAGTTTTGTCTGGTAATCGATTAGCTTAATTCCAGTAGCCTTCTAATCGATTGTATAAATTCCGTCAATCGATTAGACATTATACCTGATGCCTTTAATGCCTTTTTTGATATTGGTAATCGATTATATCATGTGTGTAGTCGATTATCTTAACTCTAGTAGCTTTGTAATCGATTATCTTGATTGCTGTAATCGATTATCTTATGGCTTAATGCAATTGCTTCCAAAACAGAACGACCCTAATCGATTAGCGTGGTCTTCCTAATCGATTATCTTCGCTGTATTTCAGGGTCTGATTTCATGTCTTTGTTTTTGCAAGGATTTCTTCAAGAGTGTTTTTGTCATTATCAAAATTCTTGAACCTGTTTACACATTCAAACACATTCTCCCCCTTTTTGATGATGACAACTATGTTCATCTCTTGAGGGTTGTTAGTTTTAAACAAAAAGACTTATCTCTAATTTTATCTCTTGCAGAAACATATCAGCTGCATTATCTCTTAATCACAGTTTCAAATAGCAGAGTTTCTTTAACCAGTTTTTCAAATGTTCAGCATCTTTATCTCTTAGCATTAACAAATCTCCCCCTATCAAAAGGAATTTATTAACCTGTTAATCATTTGGCAATTGTTTTGTTTTAGCAGCTTATTCTATATGAACAAGATATGAACAAATAATTCTTCTCCCCCTTTGGAATCATCAAAAATACTAACACAAGTAAAGCATGTAAGGAAAGACATATTTTATTCATGATAACTGAAGGAAATTACATGAAGAAAATAAAAACGTTAATGAAATGAAGAACTGAAGCAGAAAAAAAACAGAAAGCACAGCCACAAAATCTAGTTATCAGGATTAAAAATCGAAGCTCGAAGATTTGGTGGGAGAGTTCTTCATAGCGCTGTTGCATCATCTCAAAGTGTTGCTGCTCGGTCATTGAGAACTCTTGAAGGGAGTTTTCGAGGCGATCGAAGCGGCGGTCAAGATGAGTATAGAGTGATGCAAAGGGGTCAGCAGGAGCGGATGAAGAGGCTTGAGGTGTAGGAGGAGGAGGAGGAACGGGCTCATCATCAGCAGGAGCTTCAAAGGGAATGTTGGCATCAATGCCTTCCATTCGTGAGTACCATGCTCCGTGTAGAAAAACAAGACCCATCTTAGTGAGGTGATGGGTGCCAATGCAAGCTCTTGGAGGCACTTTTTCTGATAATTCTCCAGCCAAGTCTACTCCATAATATTTAAAAATTTTGGTAAGGAGAATACCATATGGAAGTTTTTGTTGGTCTTTTGCGTGGCGCATGTAAAGCTTGACCATTTGAACCCAGTTTATTTCTTTGTGGTTCAGCATAGCCCACATCAAGAGGACATCATCCTCTTCCACCAAGGCATAGTTCCCACCACGGGGAACCAACATTTTGACCAAGAAAAAGTGTAGGAGGCGGTTGTTCATGGTCAAATGTCCTACCAGTTTGTGGTTGCTCCTGGGGCGATCAGCCTTCCACAATGATTGACGGGCAATAAGAGCATTGAAACCCCATTCATCCTCAGGGTCTCCTCCATCAAACTCAGCATCGTTTAGTGGCAGCAGAGAAATTTCAGCAAGCTGGGCATTGGTGAGCTTGATGGTCACATTTTTCACTTTTGATTCGACCATCCCATTGATAAGTCTGAGATTACAGTAGAAAACTCTGATGAATTCAGGATAATATTCGTCTTCCTTGAGGGTGAAAAAGGGAAAAAGGTTATAGTGGTGGAGACATTGAGTAAAGGTAAGGCTATGGTTTTCGAATGTCTCAGCAATGGTGTAGTGGGGTGTCATGATTTCTCTCTCAGAAAAGTTTTTGACAAAGTTTTGGGGGTCTCTAGGAGAGGAAAAGAACCTTGAGAAGTCAAGAGGGTTGCTGGCCTGAGCCATAGAGGACCTAGCTCTTTTGATGGTGCGGGAGGAAGCCATTGACAAGGAATGTAGAAAAAGATAAGGAGAGGAGAAGAGTTCTTGGGAACTTTTGAGAATGAGAAAGAGGAAGGAGGTAGTGTGAGTTGAGAGGGTAAAGAGAAAGGTATTTATAGGGAAACATTAGGTCTAGAAGAGAGTGAGGTGAGTTAAGGGAGTGAAGAATTCGAGCAGACCTCGGAAACATGCATTTTGACTCTGCAGTACCGATGCTAATCGATTACGAGACATGGGTAATCGATTAGCTCACTGTTTCTGAGGAATTTGAAGGGTTTCGAGCAGTGTGTAATCGATTATTGAAATAGAATAATCGATTAGTGAAGAAACAAAATCGTCCTAATCGATTGAAACAGTATGGTAATCGATTAGTGAGAAGATGAAACGTTTTATACCTGAAACAGAGGCTGTGTAATCGATTATGGATTAGAAAGTAGTCGATTAGATTAAAACAGAAGCATTGTAATCGATTAGATATCAAAGGGTAATCGATTATATGGATCAAAAAATTCACTTTTATGCATTTTTCTCAAAGGAAGTTTGCAGTCTTAAAGAATCATGCCACAGATAATACCAAATTCATACAAACATGCTATACAACAGTGCTTTTATCAAAATACTCATCATTCAAACACAATTGGTCATGTCAAGAATTCCTAATTCTCTTCTAATATGGATGAATTGCTCCCTAGCTAAAGGTTTGGTGAAAATATCTGCTAGTTGCCTAGAAGTTTCAACATGCTCAAGTACACAGTCTCCTTTTAATACATGGTCTCTAATGAAATGATGCCTAATCTCAATATGTTTAGTCCTAGAATGCATTACAGGATTTTTTGAGATGTTGATAGCACTAGTATTATCACACTTAAGAGGCACATGGTTCAATACAACTCCAAAGTCTAGAAGTTGTTGTCTCATCCAAAGGATTTGAGCGCAACAACTACCAGCTGCAACATATTCTGCCTCAGCTGTTGATAGCGCAACACTTACTTGTTTCTTGCTATGCCAAGAAACAAGAGAACTACCAAGCAAGTGACATGTTCCGCTAGTGCTTTTTCTGTCAAGTTTACATCCTGCAAAGTCTGAATCAGAGTAACCAATTAAAGTGCATTCAGCCCCTTTGGGGTACCATAAACCAACATTTTGAGTCCCAACTAAATATTTCATTATCCTTTTTACTGCAGTGAGATGTGATTCCTTAGGACAAGCCTGGTATCTAGCACACATACACACAGCAAACATGATATCCGGTCTACTAGCGGTTAAGTAAAGTAAGGATCCTATCATACCTCTGTATTTTGTGAGTTCAACATCCTTACCTTTCTCATCCTTGTCCAAATAGCATGAAGTGCCCATGGGTGTGGCTATATCATTTGCTTTATCCATATTGAATTTTCTGAGTAGTTCTTTGCAGTACTTGGATTGATTAATGAATGTTCCTTCATTGGTTTGCTTGATTTGAAGTCCAAGGAAGAAGGTGAGTTCACCCATCATGGACATTTCAAATTCTTCCTGTATTAGCTTGGCAAACTCCTTGCACATTGAATCGTTAGTGGCACCAAATATTATATCGTCAACATAAACTTGTACCAATAATATGTTATTTTTCTTGTGCTTTATGAATAAAGTTGTATCAACCTTCCCTCTTTCAAAATGATTTTCTAAAAGAAATTTGCTCAACCGTTCATACCAAGCTCTTGGAGCTTGTTTCAAACCATACAAGGCTTTCTTTAATTTGAAAACATGATTTGGAAATTGATGGTCTTCAAAACCTGGAGGTTGATCAACATATACTTCCTCTTGAATGTATCCATTCAAGAAGGCACTTTTAACATCCATTTGGTACAATTTGAAATTCCTACAGCATGCAAAGGCTAATAGTAGTCTAATTGCTTCTAATCTAGCTACGGGTGCATATGTCTCTTCATAATCAATGCCTTCTTCTTGATTATACCCTTTAGCTACTAGCCTAGCTTTGTTTCTAGTGATAATACCATTTTCATCCAGTTTATTCCTAAATACCCATTTGGTTCCTATTATTTGGTGATCATTGGGTTTTGGCACAAGCTCCCAAACTTCATTTCTTTCAAATTGATTTAGATCTTCTTGCATGGCCAACATCCAATGTTCATCAATAATAGCCTCATTTATGTTCTTGGGTTCTATTTGAGATACAAAGGCTAAATGGTTGCATGTATTTCTAATTGCATTACGAGTACTTACACCTTGAGTTATTTCACCTATGACTTTGTCTAGAGGATGATCCTTCAAAGTGATCCATTATTGTGGTTCCTCATGTTGTGCTGCATTTGTGTCTTTGATTTCTCCTTCCTTGTCATCTAGGGTCAATTCTTGAAGAGTACCTACAAGATCATCAACATCTTCCTTTCTCGGAGGGTTATGGGTATTTTCATCAAATTTAACATGAATGGATTCTTTTATGGTATTCGTGCGTTTGTTTAATAATCTATAAGATTTACTAGATTGAGAGTACCCTAGGAAGGTTGCCTCATCAGATTTGGCATCAAACTTTCCTAGATTATCCTTTCTATTATTAAGCACAAAACATTTGCATCCAAAAATATGAAAGTGTGAAATGTTGGGTTTTCTACCCTTGTAAAGTTCATAGGGGGTTTTCTTTAGAATAGGCCTTATTAAACATCTATTCATTACATAACAAGCGGTGTTTACCGCATCGGCCCAAAAGTGTTTTGCAATATGGTTTTCATTTAACATGGTTCTTGCAAGCTCCACCAAGGATCTATTTTTCCTTTCAACTACTCCGTTTTGTTGTGGAGTTCTAGGAGCTGAAAAATTGTGATTAATAACATGTTTTTCGTAAAACTTTTCAAACGATTGATTTTCAAATTCTCCCCCATGATCGGTTCTAATGGATGTAATTTTAGAATTTTGCTCATTTTGGATAATCTTTGCAAGTTTCTTGAATGCATGATATGCCTCATTTTTATGAGCAAGAAACAATGTCCATGTATATCTAGAATAGTCATCTACAATAACTAGACCATAGTAATTACCTCCAAAGCTTTTGATTTTGGATGGTCCAAATAAGTCCATGTGCAAAAGTTGTAAAGGCCTTTGTGTGGAAACAATATTTTTGGATTGAAAAGATGCCTTTACTTGTTTTCCCTTTTGACATGCATCACAAAATCTATTTTCAAACTTAAGCTTTGGTAATCCAATCACTAATTCTTTGGAAACAAGTTTGTTCAAATGGTCTACATGTATATGGGCTATTCTCCTATGCCATAGCCAAGTTTCATCCTCTTTTGAAATGAAGCATTGTTCATCATTTGTAGACAAACTATCCACATCAATCATGTAAATGTTATCAATTCTTTTTCCAACAAATTTGACCTCTTTGTTTAGCTTATTCTCAATTATACAACAATTGGATTCAAATAAAACTCTATATCCTTTGTCACATAATTGACTTATGCTAAGTAGATTATGTTTGAGGCCTTCAACATACAACACATCACTTATGGATGTGGAAGAATTCTTACCAATATTTCCGATGCCTAGGATCCTTCCTTTGGTGTTGTCTCCATAGGTGACACTTCCTTTTCTCTTGGGAGTGAATGATGTAAACTTGCTTATGTCTCCCATCATATGCTTTGAACACCCACTATCCAAGTACCAATGGGTGTTGCTTGCCTTGAAGCATACCTACAAAACAAGATTAGTTTAGAGAACTAGGTACCCATTTTATGTTGGGTCCTTTTAGGTTAGCTTGTGGTAATGTTCCTTTGGGAACCCACACCTTTTTCATAACCTTTGGCCCTAATTTTCTAATATTGCAATTCGAAGAGTTATAACCTTTAAAACCGCAATGATGACATTTCATAAAAGGTGAAGATGATTTGCTTGATGGTACAAAGAAATTTTTATAGTGTTTTTCCCTTTTGTGATTGCTATTTTCTTGAATATATCCTAGCCCGGTTTTATTAAACATGCATCTTTGTTGTCCAAGCAAGATATTCAAATTGTCTCGTCCATTAGTGAACTTTTCTAATGTCTTATTTAGATCTACAACCTTTGTTTCTAACATCACGCATCTTTTTGCAAAGTCACATGGTTTATCCTTAGAACATGCTTGAACCTTCTCTAATTCTTCTTTTAAGCTATCATTTTCTTTACATACCTCCATAAGATGCATTTCAAGGGTGTCACTAGTTTTCCTAGATGACTTAAGCCTATTAGACACTTTTATAAATTTATCATATAACTCCTCAAAAGCATCTAGTAGTTCATTCTTATCTAAGTCAAGAAGGTTTACCTCATTATCTTCTTCTTGGTGATTGGCCATTAAGCAAAGATTTGCTTCCTCATTTTTCAAATCGTCGGAGCTACTTACATCGTTCTCATCCCAAGCGATGTAAGTTCTTCTTCTTCCTCGTTTATCCTTGCCCTTCTTTTTAAGATTTGGGCAATCGGCCTTGAAGTGCCCTTCCTTGCCACATTCGAAACAACTAGGTGAAGAAGAAATTTCATTTGAAGTTGGCTTCTTACCTTGGGGCTTGAAGTTCTTTTAGAATCTTTTGTTCTTCATGAATCTTCCGAATCGTTTTACAAACAGCCCAAATTCCTCTTCTTCATCCATGTCACTGCATGATTCTTCTTCATGTATAGAGGTGGCTTTGAGTGTTAAGCCTTTCTTTTTGGAAGATTTTTCTTCTTCCTCTGCTAGCTTCAATGCTTTTAGTTCTTGCTCTTGCTCTTGTAATTTTCCAAAGAGTGTCGCAAGAGACATCTCATTGATGCTTGGAGATTGTTTTATGGCTGTGACAAGTGGTTGCCATTCCCTGCTAAGACTTTTTAAAACTTTATGCACAAGTTCTTTGTTAGTGTAAACTTTGCCAAGAGTAATGAGATGATTAATAATAAGAGTAAATCTTTTCTGCATATCTACAATGGTTTCTCCTGAGTTTATTCTAAAGCTTTCATATTGACTTGTCAAGGTACTAATCTTGGAGTCCTTCACATCGTTAGTACCTTCGTGAGTTACTTGTAGAGTATCCCACATTTCCTTAGCGGTTTGACAAGTCATTATTCTAAAGAATTCATCTTGACCTAATGCCATAGTGATTAGATTCTTTGCCTTATAGCCATATTGTACTTCCTTTTCTTCATCACTGGTCCATTCATCTATAGGCTTTTCCACATTCTTACTATCAATAGTATGCATTGGTATATAAGGACCATTTTCAATGGCATTCCATATTCTCAAATCAATGGATTGAATGAAGATTTTCATTCTTTCATTCCAAAATGCATAGCCTGCCACATTGAAAGCGGGAGGTCTGTTTATAGCACCACCCTCTGGAAAAAGGTTGTGAGAACTTGAGGCCATCTAGTCTCTTGAAGCTGTTAAGCTTAATTTACCAAGAGTCAAGCTCTGATACCACTTGTTGTTCAAGTGGCCTCAATACTCAAGAGGGGGGTGAATTGAGTTTTAAAACTTTTGATTGGAATGCCTTTGAACTTGATTTTTATATCCAAGTTTGTAAGAATATGCAAGTGAAATCAAGTTAAAGATAGTATGGAATGCACCACAAGGATAAATATTGCGGAAGCAATTTAACAAACACTTGGTGGGCAGTATTTCAAATATAACAAATTTGACAAGCTTAAGTATGCAATTCACAATCAATCAACACCAATTAACCAATTGAAAGTAAAAGAGTAAGGAAGAGGAGCTTGCAAACCGATATAACGAGTTCCACCAACACCGGTGTACGTCTCGCCTCTAAGTAACCCACTTAGAGGATTTCCACTATTGAAGTTTAGAGATACAAGCTATGAGCAATTGCAGCTTCCTAGTGTCCCACACTCAAGAACTTAATCCTCACTAGCACAAGGGCAACCCACCCAATCTCTCAAACTCTCAATACCCAAAGGTTGAACCCCAACCTTTGTGACCACTCAACCTAGAGTGAAAATCTTTTGTGTTTGTTGAAGTGTTTACAAGGAAATGACTCTCTTAATAGAGTAGATATACAATTGAAAGATCAACCAATTTCTAACTCTCAAGGTGAGAGGATATACAAATGAAATTCAAGATATACAAGAATAGGGCTTACAAAGCACAAGAGTGAGCAAAGGAATTGTAGCTTCTTGGTGTGTTTTTGTGCTTGAATTCCTCTTCAATTTATAGAACCATTTGAGAGCTTGAGGAGTGCCTTTCTTCTTCCCAGCCGTTGCACATAGTGGGATTCTGAAAAATGGTGGAGACATGTGCTGGTTTTCCACTTAAAAGTGTTTTCCCACTATCGTAATCGATTACACCCTCGAGCTGTAATCGATTATCTTCAAGTCAGAGGACAACTAATCGATTACATCTAGTCCTGCAATCGATTAGCAACTATACCTAATGCATTTAATTTGGCTTCGCAGCTTCCTAATCGATTAGTTTTGTCTGGTAATCGATTAGCTTAATTCCAGTAGCCTTCTAATCGATTGTATAAATTCCCTCAATCGATTAGACATTATACCTGATGCCTTTAATGCCTTTTTTGATATTGGTAATCAATTATATCATGTGTGTAGTCGATTATCTTAACTCCAGTAGCTTTGTAATCGATTATCTTGATTCCTGTAATCGATTATCTTATGGCCTAATGTAATTGCTTCCAAAACAGAACGACCCTAATCGATTAGCCTGGTCTTCCTAATCGATTATCTTCGCTGTATTTCAGGGTCTGATTTCATGTCTTTGTTTTTGCAAGGATTTCTTCAAGAGTGTTTTTGTCATTATCAAAATTCTTGAACCTGTTTACACATTCAAACACAAACAATTCATTCACCATTTACAACGATACTCAACATCAATTTCAATCATCAACTTTTCATTATCGAATCATGGTGTGCTATTCATTCCCACCCAATCTCAACCAAATATTAATTGCATTCATTTCACATTTAAGGTGGATGCACAATAATCATATTCAAGGCTAACCCTTACCAAATAGTTCACACCACCATATAGCATACCATATCTATTCTAATTGCACAAGCATGTTGCCAAACATCATCACCAATATCATATACACACTACAATTTCCAAAATCATCAAAAGTAAGGCAAACATGTAAATTGTCACATATGAAAATCAAATACTATTCAATTCATGCAATAAGAATATAAAGACACCTCTCCTACCTCAAGAGAAGAATTTTGATTGGTACGATGCACCTGCCTCGTCGTTCAGAATGTGTCCTATATTAATATACATATAAAATCCTAATTAATCAACCATTCAAGGCACAAGTCCAATTCTACTTAATCATATTCATATCTACAATCCCATAACATGTATGAGACATGTTATAGACATCACTTTCATTATTTGTTAGGCTTCTGGAATTCCTTCCCATTAAGCCACATTCATTAAATTCAAGGGCTACCGATAACAATGGCCCAACACTCATACAACTCCATTTATCAACATTCATATTTATCAATGTCATGAATTTCTTCTTAAAACATACTCTTGAGTCAACATTAATCATTTCCCCTAATTTCTCATAGTTAGGGTTTTACCAAAACCCAGTCACATTCATAAATGCATCATTAATCTTTCTTCTCCTTCCAACTACAAGTTCATCTAACACATTCATTTCACTTAACCCTTGCATTGATGACAACCCACTCTAGGGTTTATGCATTAAATGCTCTCCTTAAACACCCATTCACATGCATTGCTCCCCCAAAGCATAATAATACATACTTATGGCCAAAAACTCAACAAAATGGTGAGTATAACTTACTTCACGCCCAAAAGCAAAATAGGTTCAAGAAGGGAGAAGAGACCACACAAAAATAGAGAAGAAGAGGAAGACGATTTCAACCCCAATGGCCTCCTTCCAAGCTCCTTTGAAACGAAAATAAGAAGGAAGAATGGCCACCACCTTTTCTTAGGGTTTTTAGAAGAAAAAGATAAGAGGAAATGGAGAATGAAAATAAGAGAAGGAGAAGAGGAATGTGCTTTGCCAAAGTGACCAGCAAACTCATGAAAATGAAGAGGGAAAAATAGGCTTTTAGCTTTAACTTTAATTTACTCATTAAAGATTCATCGTTTTTATGTCCAACAGGACCCTTGCTCGGGCTTAATACATTATCTAAAAATTATTTTGAATACATATTCAGACTCCCAATAATATTCTTAACAGCCCTGACCAATATCATCCCAGTCGAAGATACTCAGTCCGACACCCATATTTTAAACGGGCCAGTTTTCAGCTTATTCGGTCCCAATAAGTTACCAACAGTCTCCAAAAATATTAATTTAATCATTTCCTATATTTTGGGACATTAAATAATCCATATTCCATTATTTAATATTTATTCCCCCTAATTAATCCATTACTTTAAAATTCTGGGATGTTACATAGACAGCTATTTGAATTATGTTTGACTCAATTGTTTGTTTTGAGGGATAAGGTATGACAGGTTTGAGATGTACTTCCTGTTGGCTTCCGTGAAAGCCCAGCTAGAGTCTGGTTTTCTTGAGCATCCCAAAATTGACATGTACTTGTTATTATGGTAATCATCTAAGAAATTCGTGAGCTTTAGTGATCTTTTAGGAATAATAGCGCCTTCCTGTGAGATGTATAGATACCCTAGAACCTCTCGGATAAAACCCAATAGGTAACCCAATTAGGACACTAAGGGACACGCCCTTCTTTTCTTTTCAGCCTTTCCTTAATTACGTAATACTATGGATCGTTGATCCTTTAGACAAACGTGCAAATTCTTTTTTTTCTCAAGTTTGTGCAAAGGATTAATGACACATTCATATGAGTTATCAATCAATCGTTCCATGATTTTGAAAAAAGTAAAATATGTGGTGGTCCATGAAATTGAAAAAGGAATAGATGGATCAAGAAATTAACAACTCACCATTTTTAATCTTCTACCATTACTGTGTTTGTTATTGTTGTGTTCAAGAATCTTAATCTTGTCATAAAAGAAAGAGAAAAACAAGAATGAAAATTAACATGGAAATAACTCAACTCAAAAATAAGTTCTAGATAAAGGAAAGAAAAGTAGACTTTACCAGTCTGAGTCATCTCGGAAGGAAGTTGAGTTCTTGCCAAAGATTAGCTTTCGAAAACATATATGGGAACCTGTTAAAGATCCTGGACGTGGATGTTCAGCATAAGGCCATCACTTCCTTTGCTTAGTATTTTGACCCTCTAATGTGATGTTTCACCTACTTCAACTTTCAGTTGGCTCCCACAATTGAAGAGTTTGAGCAAATATTGGGTCTTTCATTAGGGAATAACAAGCCTTATCAGTTCCGAGAACATATGACCCACATCAGCGAATTAGCAGAAGTCTCAAAAATGAATCCTGATGAGTTGGAAAAATCAAAGATTGAAAATTAGACAACTTAGGGTTTAAGCCAAAACTTTCTAGAAGACTACATGTAAAGGTTAGCGGCAACAGCCAAGTAGGATACTTTTATGGAAGTCCTCACTCTTACAATTTATGGAGTGGTTCTGTTTCCCAGCACGGATAGCCTGGTGGACAGGCTCACTATAAATGTATTAATGGACTTTCAAAAGTACTCAGCATCTCCAGTCATAGCTCTTTTAGTTGATGTCTACTCGACTATGCTCTTCTGCCATGAAAAGAGATGACAAAAGATCTTATGTTGTTTACCCATCTTTTACATTTGGATCACCACCCATGTGTTTAAGAGGGTTAGCAGCATCGCTTGTCCAATTGATAATTACATGGCATTTCGACCAAACATTAGAAAGCCAGAAGATTGGAAAACACTTTGTAGTAGCTTACATGACGTAAAGATAAAATGACAACCATTCTGGCAACAAAGGTCTAAGCTTATTTACTGCTGCAAGGATTACCATAATATACCACTTATCGGGTTTTGTGCTCTCATCAACTACAACCTTATTCTGGCTTTGAGACAATACTCTTACCCTTTAAGGGGTTCACCTTCTATAGAAGCCTCAAGACTTGTCATATTCTACCTTAGGGAGAAATGTTTTATTGGAGGACTTCAGAAAGCTTAAAAAACATGTAAGAATCCAATAATAGAAGGTAGATAAATAAACCTTGAACTCTACGATCCATCCATAACCTACTGTTAGTGGATGATGGAAAGGGTAAAACAAATTAAGCTACCTTTTGAACCATTGGAAGCTTATGATCCAAGAAAACTGATGCTCCCTAAGAAGGATGAATCTATAGAACTGCGGCAGCTCAAAGAAGAATTAGCTAAGATGGTGAAAAGCAAAGAAGAAGCAGAAAGAGAGGTTTTTTTTGAAGTCACCAAGACCGAGTGACTTTGAAGATAAACCTTGAAGATAAAATTAGGGAGTGTAAAAATATCAAAAAAGAACTACAAACAGAAAAAAAATTCCCACTACCAAGTTAAGGGATGCCTAGAAGAAGTTTATTCCAAACTGAAAACACAA
The DNA here is from genome assembly GCA_037962975.1 of Clitoria ternatea. NCBI lineage: Eukaryota > Viridiplantae > Streptophyta > Magnoliopsida > Fabales > Fabaceae > Clitoria > Clitoria ternatea. The sequence continues at coordinate 33,221,722 of CM075672.1, read as the reverse complement.
AAGAAATTGATGACATATTAGGGCAAAAAACAAAATTGAGGGTTCACTTGACTCAAATAACCAATGAGAAACACTATTTTGGATGAAATGAACTATTTGAAGGACTAGGTTGATAACTTACAATAAGAAATTGTGTTCCTTTAAACTAATTATGGGGATGAGCTTAACTTCCAGAAAGACAAGGTTATTCAATGTGTCCACGAATACAATGAAAGGATCAAGTTAAAAGACCAAGAGTTGTGAGTCAAGGACTCACATATTGAGTTTTGGCATGATTGATTCATGCATTTAGCTAGGGTGGTCATAAAAGCTACTAGAGAGGTTCCTAAAATGATGCGTGAAGCTCCAGTATTTGTGTATCCCTTCCTTACACCTCAAAGCATCATAATATTCAGGAACTTATGGACAAACTGAAGACAACAATTCTCAAGGCTAATAGTGATTGAGCCATATTTAGAGTTATTAGTGGTGTTAGCTGGAATGTATTTTCTGTTAATCCCTGATAAGCTCGATTTACATACTCATGAACATTGAAATAAAGAGCTTTCTTTATGAAGAGTCCATTTTTACTCCCATGTTAATTTCCATTCTCGCTCCATGCATTGCTTGTAAATTAACGTTGTGTGACAATGATTATGATTCTCGAAAGGCAATAACCTTTGTTTTATTTTGTTTAAATTATTTTGCTAATATGTTGTTTAACTCTCGAAGAAAGTAAAGGATGTTTAAACTGATTCCCCATCACCATTATAACACTCACGTAAAAGAAAAGGCAATGGTAGACTGGAAAGAGATTGAGCAGTTGAAAAAACAAAGGCTGTAAAGATCAAAGAAGCTTTGGCTGAAAGGATCCCTCCAAACACCTCAGGGGAAACTTCAATAGCCATGACACCTCTCCCAGACTCAACCCCATATATAGCTTTTACAGGCTATGCCCCACCGAAGTATGTTTAGCTCCCATATAAGCTTTCATCTGGCTACACTCCACCTCTAGTCTTTCACCAAAAACCTAGGGGCACCCGACCCACTCATCAACCTAGCTACCTTCATTCATCATACCACTTAGCCAATGCTTTACTAATGCTTTACCCTCAATGCAGACCATTGATGCCCTGATCCCTTCTTCCATCCACTAATAACCTTAAAATGACTCAACCTTAGTCAAGAAACCATAAGCCTAACCCAACAAGGGATCAACTATAGAGGCTAATCCTTTGACCATGCATGAAATCAACAAAGGCCATAAAAGGGATCCCAAGTGCTAGAAACGTTGGGTCAAATCATTTTGATTGAGTTGTGGCCACTGAAGAAAAGGTTGTGAGTGGTGATTTGGTGTACCCTTACCCTAAAATTTTAAGCTTAATAAGTAGAAACCTTTGAATTACCTGTGTCTATTTTTTAGTAATCATATGGTGCAACTCCTATAGCTGTGCCCAAGGCTTTATGAGGAATCTATTAAATGGGTCAACATTTTAATTTTAATTAATGCATATTTCCATGATCTTTTTATTCATCATCAGTGTTTAAATACCCTAAAAATCTTCCAATTGGTACTACAAAAGTGCATTTCAAAGGATTAAAGTGCATGTTGTACGCTTGTAGACACTGGAAAATACTCCTAAGATCTTTCACATGATCCGGTCCAGTCAGGGTTTTAGAAATGATATTATCAATATAAACCTCAATGACCTTTGAGTGTATTCCCTCAAAGACTTTATTCATCATACATTGATATGTTACCCCGGTGTTCTTCAATCTAAACGACATCACGATGTAACAAAAGACACCTCGATCATTGACAAACATGGTTTTTGCCTCATTATCCTTCTATATATGAATTTTATTGTATTTGGAATACGGGCCCATAAATGATAGGAATTGATATCTGAAGGCGTCATCCACCATTTGGACAATGTTGGGGAGTAGGTATGGATCCTTTGGACAACACTTATTAAGATTAGTGAAGTTTGTGCACATCCATCTCTTCCTATTGACTATTTTTACCATGACAACATTAGAAACCCAGGATGAATATTGTACTTCTCAAATGAACCTGACTTTTAGCAATTCATTTATTTGTTTATAAGCCGTTTATTATTTCTCTAGACCTAGTCTCTATTTTTTTGGGCTATAGCTTTGGACTCTAGATATACTACCAGCTTGTGACAACAGAAGTTAGGATTAATGCTAGGCATATCAGCTACCGTATAACCAAAGAAATGCTTAAGCTCTATGAATAATTTATCAACCGTTTCTCCACATTGGTTCCTAAGTTATCATTTATGTTTGTAGTCTTGGTTGAATCATCTCCCAATGTTATTCAAGTGGCCTTAATACTCAAGAGGGGGGGTGAATTGAGTTTTTAAAACTTTTAGTTGGAATACCTTTGAACTTGATTCTTATATACAAATTTACAAGATTATGTAAGTGAAATTAAGTTTAGTGAAATATGCAATGCAAAACAAAGGTAAATATAGCTGAGACAATTAAACAAACACTTGGTGTGCAGTATTCAAGATTTACCAATTTAAACAAGTTCAAGTATGCAAGCCACAATCAATCAACACAAGCCAATTAAGAGCAGTATATGAAAGTAAAAGAGTAAGGGAGAAGAGCTTGCAAACCGATTTAACGAGTTCCACCAATCCGGTGTACGTCTCGCCTCTAAGCAACCCACTTAGAGGATTTTCCACTATTGTAGACTAGAGATACAACTTTGAGCAATTGTGGTTTCCTAGTGTCCCACACTCAAGAACCCAATCCTCACAAGTATAAGGGCAACCCACCCAATCTCTCAATCTCACAATATCCCAAAGGTTGAACCCCAACCTTTGTAACCACTCAACCTAGAGTGAACTTTGGTGTTTAGATGTAGTGTTTACAAGCAAGTAACTCTCTCAATAGAGTAGATGTGCAAGTGAAAGTTCTCTCAAATCTATAACTCTCAAGAAGAGAGAATATGCAAATGAAATTTCAGAAAATACAAGAATAAGGGCTTACTAAGTACAAGAGTAAGTAAAGATTGATAGCTTCTTGTTGTATATTTTGTGCTTGAGTTCCTCTTGTATTTATAAAGTCATTTCAGAGCTTGGTGAGTGCCTTGGTCTTCCTAGCCGTTGCATGTAGTGGGTGTCTGAAGGAATGGTGGAGAAATGTGCTGGTTTCCCACTAATATGTGTTTTCCCACTATCGTAATCGATTATGCCTTAAGCTGTAATCGATTATACTTTGAATTTTTCATCTCTGTTCGCTATGTAATCGATTAGTTCCCATTGCCTAATCGATTAGATTCAAGTCAGAAGCTTGGTAATCGATTGAACTTTGCCTTGTAATCGATTAGCAATGATACCTGATGCATTTAATTTAGCTTCGTAGCTTCGTAATCGATTATATAGTCTTAGTAATCAATTAGATTAATTCCAGTAGCCTTCTAATCGATTGGCTGAATTCTCTTAATCGATTAGCTTTTATACCTGATACCTTTAATGCCATTTTTGGTTTTGGTAATCGATTAAACTATATATGTAATCGATTATTGTAGTTCCAGTAGCTCTGTAATCGATTGTCTGAAATGTTGTAATCGATTAGCCTATTGTCCTGATGCAGTTGTTCCAAAACAGAAGCTGCCTAATCGATTAGCTGAGACTCCCTAATCGATTAGCTGCGCAGTTTTTCTGGGTCTGATTCCATATCTTTGTTTTTGCAAGGAATTCTTCAAGAGTGCTTTGTCATTATCAAAATCCTTGAACCTGTAATCATATTCAAAACACATTCTCCCCCTTTTTGATGATGACAACAATGTTCATCTCTTGAGGATTGTTAGTTTAAACAAAAAAATTTTATCTCTAATTTTATTTATGCAAAAACATTTGAATTCTGCATAATATCTTATCTCTTAATTAGATTTTGAGAGTCTACCTTATCCTTTAAATGAGTCATCTAATTAGATTACAAGTTATCTCTTATCCCTTACAACATTATCTCTTTAAACAACTAAATCTCCCTCTATCTTTAAGAATATATGCCTTTAGAGATAATACCAGATAATTAAGCATTTGTTTTAGCAGTCAAAACAGATGACAGATGAACAAACTATTGCTTCTCCCCTATATAATCATCAAAAACAATAAAGCAATTAAAGTCATATGAAGAAAGACAAATTTTATTCAGAATAACTGAAGGGAAAGTACATTAAGGAAATGATTAAAACTGATGCATAAAAATAGAAAGCACAATGATCAAAGCATAAAAACGGATCTAGTTATCTGGGTTGAAAAATCTAAGCTCAGAGATTTGATGTGACAGCTCCTCATAACGCTGTTGCATCATCTCAAAATGCTGCTGCTCAGTCATGGAAAACTCTTGAAGAGAGTTTTCAATACGGTCGAAGCGGCGGTCAAGGTGGGCGTAGAGAGATGCAAATGGGTCAGCAGGGGTAGATGATGAAGCTTGAGGTGCAGGAGGAGGAGGGGCTGGCTCATTAGCAAGAGCTTCATAGGGAATGTTGGTATGATAGCCTTCCATCCTTGAATACTATGCTCCGTTCAGAAAAACAAGACCCATCTTGGTGAGGTGATGAGTGCCAATGCAGGCTTGTGGAGGCACCTTCTCCGATAGTTCTCCAGCCAAGTCTACTCCACAGTGTTTGAATATTTTGGTGAGTAGAATGGCGTATGGAAGCTTTTGTTGGTCTTTTGCATGGCGCATGTGGAACTTGACCAGTTGAACCCAGTTTATCTCTTTGTGATTCAGCATAGCCCACATCAAGAGGACATCATCCTCTTCCACCAGAGCATAGTTCCCACCACGGGGAACCAACATCTTGACCAAGAAAAAGTGTAGGAGGCGGTTATTCATGGTCAAATGTCCCACCAGCTTGTGGTTGCTCCTTGGGCGATCAGCCTTCCACAAGGATTGACGGGCAGTGAGAGCATTGAAGCCCCATTCATCTTCAGGGTCTCCTCTGTCAAATTCTGCATCGTTAAGTGGCAGCAGAGAGATTTCTGCAAACTGGGCGTTGGTGAGCTTGATGGTCACATTTTTGACCTTTGATTCTATCACCCCATTAACAAGTTTGAGGTTGCATTAGAAAACTCAGATGAGTTCAGGATAGTATAGCTCTTCCTTAAGGGTGAGGAAGGGAAAAAGGTTGTAGTGGTAGAGGCATTGGGTAAAGGTGAGGCTATGGTTCTCAAATGTTTCAGCAATGGTGTAGTGGGGGTCATGATGTCTTTCTCAGAGAAATTGTTAATGAAGTGTTGAAGGTCTCTAGGAGAAGAGAAGAACCTAGAGAAGTCTAGGGGGTTGTTGGCTTGGGCCATGGAGGACCTAGCTCTCTTGACTGTGTGGGAGGAAGACATGGTGAGGGAGAAGGAATATAGAAAAAAGATGAAGAGAAGGAGAGAGTTCTTGAGAGCTTTGAGAGATTTGAAGAGGAAGGAGGTAGTGTGAGATGAGAGGGTGAAGAGAGGTGTATTTATAGAGAAAAAATAGGTTTAGAAAGGAGTAAGGTGAGTTAAATGAGGGGGAAGTCGAGCAGACCTCGGGAACCCACGTTTGACTGTTGCAGTTCCGATGCTAATCGATTACTAGGATTAGGTAATCGATTAGCTTACTATTTCTGGGGAATTTGAATCGTTTCGCATAGTGTGTAATCGATTATGGAAGTTGAGTAATCCATTAGTGAAGAAAAGAGACGTCCTAATCGATTAAGAGAGTCTGGTAATCGATTAGTGGAATGATGAAACGTTTTGGACCTGAAACAGAGGCTTTGTAATCGATTATTGATCAAGAGGTAATCGATTATGCATAAAATAGAAGCTTTCTAATCGATTAGATGTCAATGAGTAATCGATTATCAACGAAACAGAGGCTTATTAATCAATTAAGAAGCTTTATATAATCGATTATATGGTTCAAAAATTCACAATTTATGCAGTTTTCACACAGGAAGGTTGCAATTTCAATGAATCATACCACAGATAATAACCAACTCATATAAACATGCTATACAACAATGTTTTTATCAAAATACTTCATCATTCAAACATAATTGATCATATCAAGAATTCCTAATTCTCTTCTAATGTGGATGAATTGTTCTTTCTCTAATGGTTTGGTGAAGATATCTGCTAATTGCTTAGATGTTTCAACATGTTCAAGCACACAATCACCCTTTAAAACATGGTCTCTTATAAAATGATGTCTTATTTCAATATGTTTAGTCCTAGAATGCATGACAGGATTCTTTGAAATATTGATAGCACTAGTATTATCGCATTTAAGAGGCACATGATCTAACGTAACTCCAAAGTCTAGAAGTTATTGTCTCATCCAAAGGATTTGAGCACAACAACTGCCAGCTGCAACATATTCTGCCTCAGCTGTGGATAGTACAACACTTACTTGTTTCTTTCTATGCCAAGAAACAAGAGAACTACCAAGCAAGTGACATGTTCCACTAGTGCTTTTTCTGTCAAGTTTACATCCTGCAAAGTCTGAATCAGAGTATCCAATCAAAGTGCATTCAACCCCTTTGGGGTACCATAGACCAACATTTTGAGTACCCATAAGATATTTCAAAATCCTTTTCACAACAGTGAGATGTGATTCTTTAGGACATGCTTGATATCTAGCATACATGCACACAACAAACATAATATCAAGCTTACTAGCTGTTAGGTAAAGTAAGGAGCCAATCATACCTCGGTATTTAGTTATTTCAACATCCTTACCCTTCTCATCTTTGTCTAAGTAGAAAGATGTACTCATGGGTGTAGTTATCTCGTTTGCTTTGTCCATTTCAAACCTTTTGAGTAGTTCTTTACAATATTTTGTTTGACTAATGAACGTTCCCTCATTGGTTTGTTTGATTTGTAATCCAAGGAAGAAGGTGAGTTCTCCCATCATGGACATTTCAAATTCATCTTGCATGATCTTGGCAAACTCTTGACAAAGAATTTCATTAGTAGCACCAAATATTATGTCATCAACATAAACTTGTACCAAAATAATGTCATTATTTTTATGTTTTATAAAAAGTGTAGTATCAACCTTACCTCTTTCAAAATTATTTTCTAAAAGAAATTTGCTAAGTCTTTCATACCAAGCTCTTGGAGCTTGTTTCAAACCATATAAAGCTTTTCTCAATTTAAAAACATGGTTTGGAAATTTGTGATTTTCAAAACCGGGAGGTTGATCTACATAGACTTCTTCTTGAATATAGCCATTTAGAAAAGCACTTTTGACATCCATTTGATAAAGCTTAAAATCCATACAACAAGTAAAAGCTAACAATAATCTTATGGCTTCTAATCTAGCTACGGGAGCATACGTTTCTTCATAGTCTATCCCTTCTTCTTAATTATATCCTTTAGCAACTAATCTAGCTTTGTTTCTTGTTATTATGCCATTCTCATCTAGCTTATTTCTAAAAACCCATTTTGTTCCTATTATTTGGTGATCATTGGGTCTTGGCACTAATTCCCAAACTTTATTTCTTTCAAATTGATTTAACTCTTCTTGTATGGCCAACATCCAATGTTCATCAATAATAGCTTCATCAATGTTTTTGGGTTCTATTTGTGATACAAATGATAGGTGATTACAAGTATTTCTAATAGCATTTTGAGTACTTACACCTTGAGTCATCTCTCCTATGACTTTATCTAATGGGTGATCCTTCAATGTGATCCATTGAAGTGGTTCCTCATTTTGTGTTGTTTCTTCTTTCTTGTTGATTTCCTCCTCTTCATTCAAGCGCATTTCTTGAAGTTCACCTGCAAGATCATCAACATCAATGTTTCCAATTCCTAGAATCCTTCCTTTGGTGTTGTCTCCATAGGTGACACTTCCTTTTCTTTAGGGAGTGAATGGTGTAAACTTGCTTATGTCTCCCGTCATATGCTTTGAACACCCACTATCCAAATACCAATGGGTGTTGCTTGCCTTGAGGCATACCTACAAAACAAAGTTAGTTTAGAGAACTAGGTACCCATTTTATGTTGGGTCCTTTAAGGTTAGCTTGTGGTAATGTCCCTTTGGGAACCCACACCTTTCTTATAACCTTTGGCCCTAATTTTCTAACATTGCAATTTAAAGAGTTATGACCTTTGAATCCACAATGGTTACATTTCATAAAGGGCGAAGATGATCTCATAGGAGGTACAAAGAAGTTTTTGTAATGCTTTTCCTTTTTAACAGAATTGTACCCTAAACCAGTTTTGTCAAACATGCATCTTTGATTTCCAAGCAGTACATTCAGATTATCTCTACTATTTGTAAACCTCTCTAAGGTTTTGTTTAGATCTAGGACTTTATTTTCTAGATCAACACATTTCTTAGCAAAATCACAAGGTTTACTTTTGGAGCATGTTTGATCATTTTTCAATTCTTCCTTTAAGCATTCATTCTCTTTGCAAACCTCCATAAGGTGCATCTCTAGAGTGTCACTAGTTTTTCTAGACACCTTAAGTCTATTGGAGACTTTTGTAAACTTATCATACAATTCCTCTAGAGCATCAAGTAATTCATCCTTATCTAAGTCATGGAAGTTTACCTCATCATCTTCTTCTTGGTGGTTGGCCATGAGGCAAAGGTTTGCTTCTTCATTTTCCGAGTCATCCGAGCTGCTTATCTCGTTTTCATCCCATGCTATATATGCTCTCCTTCTTCCTCTTTTCTCTTTGCCCTTCTTCTTAAGATTTGGGTAATCCGCTTTGAAGTGCCCTTCCTTGCCACATTCAAAACAATTGGGTGAGGAAGAATTTTCTTTAGTGATAGGTTTCTTACTTGGGTTTTTTAAGCTTCTTTGGAAGCGTTTACCTTTCATGAATTTCCCGAAACGTTTCACAAATAGTCCAAACTCTTCTTCTTCATCAATTTCACTTCCGGATTCTTCTTCATTCATGGAAGTGGCCTTGAGAGCGAGACCCTTTTTCTTGGAAGATTTTTCTTCCTCTTCTGCCATCTTTAATTCTTTTAGCTCTTGTTCCTGTTCCTGCAACTTACCAAATAGTATGGCAAGAGACATTTCGTTTATGCTAGGAGATTGTTTGATGGCGGTAACTAGCGGTTGCCATTCTCTGTTAAGACTTTTCAACACTTTATGAATGAGCTCTTTGTTAGTGTAAGTCTTTCCAAGTGTAATAAGTTGATTAATGATGAGAGTGAACCTTTTTTGCATATCAACAATTGATTCATGAGAGTTTAATCTAAAGCACTCATATTGACTAGTTAGTGTACTAATCTTAGAGTCTTTAACATAATTTGTACCTTCATGGGTTACATGAAGAGTATCCCATATTTCCTTGGCGGATTTACAAGTGATTACTCAAAAAAATTCATCTGGTCCTAGTGCAAGAGTAATTAGATTTTTAGCCTTGTAATTATATTGTACTTTCTTCTCTTCCTCACTAGTCCAATTATCCGTAGGTTTTTCAACTAGTTTATCATCAACAGTATGCATAGGTATAAACGGACCATTTTCAATGGCATTCCAAACTCTTAAGTCAACTGATTGAATGAAGATTTTCATTTTCTCTTTCCAAAAGGTATAACCTTCCCCATTGAAAGCGGGAGGTCTATTTGTGGCACCACCCTCAGGAAAAAGGTTTAGAGAACTTGAGGCCATCTTTATCTCTTGAAGCTGTTAAGCTTGATCTACCAAGAGTCAAGCTCTGATACCACTTGTTATTCAAGTGGCCTTAATACTCAAGAGGGGGGGTGAATTGAGTTTTTAAAACTTTTAGTTGGAATACCTTTGAACTTGATTCTTATATACAAATTTACAAGATTATGCAAGTGAAATTAAGTTTTGTGAAATATGCAATGCAAAACAAAGGTAAATATAGCTGAGACAATTAAACAAACACTTGGTGTGCAGTATTCAAGATTTACCAATTTAAACAAGTTCAAGTATGCAAGCCACAATCAATCAACATAAGCCAATTAAGAGTAGTATATGAAAGTAAAAGAGTAAGGGAGAAGAGCTTGCAAACTGATTTAACGAGTTCCACCAATCCAGTGTACGTCTCGCCTCTAAGTAACCCACTTAGAGGATTTTCCACTATTGTAGACTAGATATACAACTTTGAGCAATTGCAGCTTCCTAGTGTCTCACACTCAAGAACCCAATCCTTACAAGTATAAGGACAACCCACCCAATCTCTCAATCTCACAATATCCCAAAGGTTGAACCCCAACCTTTGTAACCACTCAACCTAGAGTGAACTTTGGTGTTTAGATGTAGTGTTTACAAGCAAGTAACTCTCTCAATAGAGTAGATGTACAAGTGAAAGTTCTCTCAAATCTATAACTCTCAAGAAGAGAGAATATGCAAATGAAATCTCAGAAAATACAAGAATAAGGGCTTACTAAGTACAAGAGTAAGTAAAGATTGATAGCTTCTTGTTGTATATTTTGTGCTTGAGTTCCTCTTACATTTATAGAGTCATTTTAGAGCTTGGTGAGTGCCTTGGTCTTCCTAGCCATTGCATGTAGTGGGTGTCTGAAGGAATGGTGGAGAAATGTGCTGGTTTCCCACTATCGTAATCGATTATACTTTGAATTTTTCATCTCTGTTTGCTATGTAATCGATTAGTTCCCATTGCCTAATCGATTAGATTCAAGTCAGAAGCTTTGTAATCGATTGAACTTTGCCTTGTAATCAATTAGCAATGATACCTGATGCATTTAATTTAGCTTCGCAGCTTTGTAATCGATTATATAGTCTTAGTAATCGATTAGATTAATTCCAGTAGCCTTCTAATCGATTGGCTGAATTCTCTTAATCGATTAGCTTTTATACCTGATACCTTTAATGTCTTTTTTGGTTTTGGTAATCGATTAAACTATATATGTAATCGATTATTGTAGTTCTAGTAGCTCTGTAATCGATTGTCTGAAATGTTGTAATCGATTAGCTTATTGTCCTGATGTAGTTGTTCCAAAACAGAAGCTGCCTAATCGATTAGCTGAGACTCCCTAATCGATTAGCTACGTAGTTTTTCTGGGTCTGATTCCATATCTTTGTTTTTGCAAGGAATTCTTCAAGAGTGCTTTGTCATTATCAAAATCCTTGAACCTGTAATCACATTCAAAACACACCCAAGACAATGGCTTTAGTTTTACCTTCCAGGGTCTGCCTAACCAGGTTCAGGGGGTTAGACACTAGTTCTTCTTTAGGATCCAAATCTATGAGATTAACCGACCCTGGAACTAATCCTGCATCATTCAGCTTTCTCTTTTAAATATCATCCCCAATTTTTACCATTTAAAGGCTCAGATTGTAACAATACCGAGCCATCTACTAGTCTTCTCTAATTAAAGAAACTTGATTGTCTTTATCAATGAATTTAATCAGCAAATGGGGGAAGGGGTAGAAACTATTGCTTCTAACATCATTGAATGGTGACTTAACATCAATGACTAATACCCTTATGTGCACCATCCTTGACCCTGGCTCTCATTCTGAAGTTAATGGGTATCAAGATACCTTTTTGTGGGTTATTTTGCTCTATTAAATATGGTTAGGTCTAGGTATAGGGCTAGAGATCCATATCGGTCAAACCCATTCTTTTAAAACAATCATAGAAAATCATATCGTAGAAGCTGCCTTGATCTACGAGTAGCCTTCGTATGGTTTTATTTAGTATTACTCCCTCAATGACTACTGCATCATCACCATCAAGAATCATTAGGACAAAATCATCATCAGTAAAGGTAATAGAGGGTGTTTAAACCCCACCTATAACGACTTATTGTCAGGCTTTATTTGTAAAGACATGATCATTGTTAACCCGGCGATAGCGTCTCAACAGTTCGTTTCCACCACTGGGTTGTTAATTAGCAAGCGCACCAATCGTTTGTAGTTTTCAAAATTTAGATATCATTCCACTGGGATTGAAAGTCCAATAGCAACAGTAATTTTCTATTTACTATGGTAAATGGGAAGGAAGTTTATAAACAAAAGAATCATTTATATACAATTTATACAATATTCACAAGATAGCATGATTGAGTGGTTCATAAGATAAAAAGAAAATAAAATCTATCTAAAAAGTTGAGTTGCAATCTAGAATAGGTAAGATACTTGAGATAAACACAGATAAACAAATTATGTTGGAAATTGGATCCCTAATCTAGAATAACAATGAGGAACTCAAGACATGCATATTTAATCATCAAGTTTCATGTCATTGCAGCTTAAAATCATTATAACTGATCCCTCGTGATATAAATTCTAAGAATTCACCGTAAAGTCCGATCCCTCGTGAGCTTTCTCAGTAAAAACTTGCATTAAGACCTGGCCTTATGGCAATTATGGTTAACAACCCCTATAGAATTGAGATACCAAGGGTATTCCAACTTTTACTTTCGTCAAAACAAGTTTCAATACGGCATGAATAATCATTCTCCCGTTTGACATTCATACTAATAAAACAAGTTTCAATACACATGAAAATCATTCTCCTGTTTGACGTTCAAATTAATAAAAGGTTGAAATACTAACATGGACTTGAATCATAAACATGCAGAGGTCGAATTCACAATATTATACTCAATAGATTAGTTCACCAATTCCAACATAAACAAATTAGTTACACATGGTGAAAGTAAAAACAACACTTACAGAGTTTGACATTATGAAGACGATGGGAACTTCACGATACAACGATCACAATACACCGAAACACATTCAAGTATCTAGAAAACTATTCTAGAACTACAACTCACAAAAGAAGTACTCAAAGTCGAGCACAAAGAGAGAAAGAAGAGAATGGGATACTATGGGATGATTTAGAATGGTGTTGGATGGCCCTATTTATAGGGCTGAGCAAGGGTGCTGACGCTACGTGTCAGTGTGACGCTACGCGTCAGACCCCTGACTCAGCCTCCATTAAACACTTGATAATGGCCACTTCAAATTATTAAATTTGATCATGCCTGGCCACATGAACATGTTTCCACCGAGTTTTGGCCTTTCATGCTGAGTGGGATGCCCATTGGTGCTGAGTGGAGTGCCCATTATTGGGTCCAAGTGGAGTGGTTGGCCAAAGTGGAGGTGGAGACCACGCAGCACTGACGCTACGCGAGGCTATGACGCGTAGCGTCAGTATCAAAAATAGTAGTTGATGCTACGCGTGGGATGAGGCTACGCGTCAGCTCCTCCAGTGTAATTTTCTCTTGATTTCTTAACTTTTTCACTGCAAAACTTAGAGAAAATTGATCAAGGGCAGATTATTTCCAACAACATCCATTTATTGAATTTAAATCCTAATTTTCTAACAAAGTAAACTAATTTTTGTAATTTTTATGAAATTTTTATTAAAACTTTTATTGAAAATTTGAGGACTAACAAAGACCCCCAACTTGAGACATTGCTCGTCCTCGAGCAAAAGAGAAAAATAAGAAAAATAAAAATTTGGAATCAGATTTTTGAGTTAGTCCGAGAATTTACAACAAAAAGTAATTTTCACAATTTAACTAATTTTGTAATAATCAAAAATTGGTATCAAGTATAACAAAGGTTTAATGATAAAATTTTTACAATATTTTATTAACAATCAAGCAGAATTTCAGGCTTACCTCACAGGTGTTTATCTCTATGTAATAGGTAACCTGTTTCACTCAATCAATCATAAGATCAAACGAATTTAACTTTGTTTGTCATCTAATCAATGGTTATTTATACTGAATTAGTTCAGAAATCACAAGGTCTTTTCACGGGCTGTAATGAGAATTGGCTTACAAGAATCAATGGTTTTTCTTGGAATTCAAAAACCTGAAATCATAAAAGAGCATTTTAAAAAAAAAATTTTAGGCTTTCTCTTGACCCAAACTCTCATTTCTTTTGTTGATGAAAAATAAATACCCCCAACTTGATTCTTTTCACTATTTTTGACTTTTCTTTTCCATACTTTATTTTTTTCTGAAAAGAATCAAGTTGCTTATTTTCACTCCCCATTTTTTTGTGAGAACATTCAAAATATTTTTCATTTATTTCAACTGCTCTTTTAATCAATCAAGTATAGGGAATGGTAAAAAAAACAAATTTGGTTTTAAGGGTACCAAGAAATTTTATTTTAGGCTCAAATTGGCTTGCAAAGGATAAAATAATTTTTACCAAGGTAAGCTGTTTGGCCCAAGGTTTTTTTTCACCAAAAATGTGCCTTGATCATTTTCCTGAATTTTCTGTACAACAACACAAATCAGAGATTAAAGCAAAATCAATTCGAATTGAAAATATGTCGATTAAACCCTCAAGTATATAAAAAGATATCTCTCTGCTCACCAGGCTATCGAAATTTGCTTGATGGTTAATAAACCTATTGTAATTAAATTTATCAAAATTCCTAAGTTATAAAGAACTAATAATTGATTTTACAAAATTAAGTTTCATTGTGTAAAAACTCTAAGTGTATTAACTTACTAACAAAAATTTGATTGATTTATTAAAAGAAAATTTTATTATTATTATTATTTTTAAATAAACAAAAAACAAAATGGGTTGCCTCCCATTGAGCGCTAGATTTAGTGTCTCCAGCCTGACATTCCTGCATTTCAAGGGTCAGTTAAAAGATAACTGGTGGTAATTTTGTTAATTTCACCACCCAAATATAGTTTCAACCTTTGCCCATTTACCATCCAACTTCTTTTGGAAGTTGGATCTTTAATTTCCACTGCTCCATATGGTTTGACTTCTTTAATTAAAAACGGGCCTGGCCATTTTGATTTCAATTTTCCAGGAAACAATTTTAATCTTGAGTTGAACAATAAAACTTGCTGACCTGGTGTGAAATGTCTTTTCTTTAACTTTTTATCATGGTAAGCTTTCACCTTACTTTTGTAGCATCTAGATGATTCATAGGCATTGTTCCTCATTTCCTCTAACTCGAGTAGTTGTAACTTTCGTTTGTCTGCTGCTACATTTTGATCAAAATTGAGGAATTTTAAAGCCCAATATGCTTTATGTTCCATTTCAACTGGAAGGTGACATGATTTTCCATAAACCATCTGGAAAAGAGAAAGACCAATTGGTGTTTTAAATGCAGTTCTGTATGCCCAGAGTGCATCATCAAGTTTTTGTGACTAATCCTTTCTAGAAGATGACACAGTTTTCTCCAGAATTCTTTTCACTTCACGATTTGAAATCTCTGCTTGCCCGTTGGTTTGTGGATGATATGCGGTGGCTACCTTATGCTTTACTCCATAATGTTGTAATACTTTCTGAAGAATTTTATTACAAAAGTGTGAACCACCATCACTGATTAAAGTTCTTGGTGTCCCAAATCTACAAAAAATATTTTTCTTCAAAAAATTCACAACAGTTTTAGTGTCAGCATTAGGGGTAGCAATTGCTTCCACCCACTTTGAAACATAATCAACTGCCAAAAGAATGTATTGATTTGAGTATGAGTTAGGAAAAGGTCCCATGAAGTCGATTCCCCAACAATCAAATACCTCAACCTCTTGTATATTTGTGAGAGGCATTTCTTGCCTTCTTCCAACATTACCTGTTCTTTGGCAGTTATCATAAGATTGAACAAATAAGTGAGCATCTTTAAAAAGAGAGGGCCAGTATAAACCTGATTGGAGAACTTTTGCAGCTGTTCTTTCATCATTAAAGTGTCCTCCATATGGTGATTTATGACAATGCCACAATACATCTTTTACTTCCCAGTCAGGCACACAACGTCGTAACAAATTATCCACTCCAATTTTGAATAAATGAGGGTCATCCCAAACAAAATATCTTGCATCTCTAAAGAATTTTTTTCTTTATTGCCAAGTCAAATCATTTGGAAGAACTCCTGCTGCTTTGAAATTGGCCATGTCAGCAAACCATGGCCGTTGTGTTATTTTGAAAAGTTTTTCATCGGGAAATTCTTCCAAAATTTCTTTTTCTTTGGCAGTAATCTCATTATTCATTAATCTAGAAAGATGGTCAGCTAATATTTTCACTACCCTTTTTATCTTTGATTTCAAGATCATATTCTTGAAGGAGCAAAATCCATCTGATTAACCGCGGTTTTGAATCAGATTTAGTTAAAAGATACTTAATTGCAGCATGATCAGTAAAAACAATTATTTTTGAGCCAATCAAGTAAGATTGAAATTTTTCTAAAGCATATACTATGGCTAGTAATTCTTTTTCAGTAGTTGCATAATTTATTTGATTTTCATTCAAAACTTTACTAGCATAATGTATGACTTTAAAAACTTTTTTGTATCTTTGACCTAAAACTGCTCCAACAGCATAATCACTTGCATCGCACATAAGTTCAAAGGGTAAATTCCAATTAGGAGCAACAATTACAGGGCAGAAACCAATTTTTCTTTCAAGGAATTAAAAGCTTTAAGACATGATTCATCAAATTTGAATTCAACATCTTTATTTAGAAGGTTTGATAAAGGTTTTGCAATTTTTGAAAAATCTTGAATAAACCTCCTATAAAATCCAGCGTGTCCTAAAAAGCTTCTAATACCTTTTACATTTACAGGAGGTGGGAGTTTAGAAATTACCTCTATTTTGGCTTGGTCAACTTCAATGCCTCTAGAAGAAATTTTATGACCAAGTACAATTCCTTCTTTCACCATGAAGTGACATTTCTCCCAATTAAGCACCAAATTTGTCTCAATACACCGCTTCAGTACGGTGTCCAGGTTGGATAGACATGTTTCAAATGAATTCCCAAAAACTGAGAAGTCATCCATGAAAATATCAATGCTCTTTTCAATTAAATCTGCAAAAATAGCAAACATGCATCTTTGAAAAGTAGCAGGTGCGTTACATAATCCAAATGGCATTTTTCTGTAAGCAAATATGCCAAAAGGACATGTAAAAGCAGTTTTCTCTTGATCAAGAGAGTCAACAGCAATTTGATTATATCCAGAATAACCATCAAGAAAGCAATAATATTCTTGTCCAGACAATCTTTCAAGCATTTGATCCATAAAAGGCAATGGAAAATGATCTTTTCTTGTTGCTTGATTTAATTTTCTATAATTAATGCACATTCTCCAACTGGTGACAGTTCTTGTAGGAATTAGTTCATTTTTTTCATTAACAATTACTGATATACCACCTTTTTTTGGAACAACTTGAACAGGACTTACCCATGCACTATCAGAAATAGGATAAATAATACCTGCTTTCAGCAATTTCAGAACCTCATTTTTGGTTACCTCTTTCAAAGTTGGGTTGAGGCGTCTTTGAGGTTGAGCAATAGGTTTGAAATTATCTTCCAACAAGATTTTGTGCATGCAATATGATGGGCTTATACCTTTCAAATCTTCAAGTGTCCACCCAATTGCTTCTTGATTCCTCTTCAATACTTCCACCAGTTTTTCTTCCTCTGTTTCACTTAACAGATTACTAATGATTACTGGTTTTAAATTACCTTCTTTCAAAAAGATGTATTTCAGATTAGAAGGTAAAACTTTTAGTTCAGGTTTCTGGATTTCTTCAACAGGTGATTCTTGAATTTCTTCAATCTTTCTTGATTCAAAGGAAATTTCTTTCCCTTGATCGAATTCTTCAAGATACCTTTCAATCTGTTTCTCCTCTTCTTTATTCAAAAATTCAATAGAGTTAGTCAATAACTTATTTAATGGGTCAGAAATAGTCATACCTTTTGATAAGGAAAGATAAGTTTCATCAAAGATGTCCACTTTGAAACAGTCTTGCTTCAAGCTAGGATGTTTCATTGCCTTGAAGACATCGAAATTCACTTCCTCGTCATGCACTCTTACTGCTAGCTTCTCATTGTCCAGATCAATCAGTACTCGAGCAGTTTTTATGAATGGTCTTCCAAGAATTAGAGGAACATCAACATCTTCTTCCATGTCTAAGATCACAAAATCCACAGGAAAGTAGAATTTGTCAACCATTACAAGCACATCTTCTACAATCCAATAAGGTCTTTTGATGGATTTATCAGCTAATTGTAGAGTCATCCTTGTCTGCTGTGGATCAAGGTCACCAATACGCTTCATCATACTTAGGGGCATTAGATTGATGCTAGCCCCTAAATCTAATAAAGCCTTACCGATATTTACTCCACCAATAGAGACAGGAATAGTGAATTTGCCAGGATCTTTGGATTTTTCTGGCATCTTGTATTGCAAAATAGCGCTGCAACTTGCTTCAAGTTCTATGATCTCTTCATCATACTTCCTTTTCTTTGTAAGCAGTTCTTTCATAAACTTAGCATATGTAGGCATTTGTTCTAATGCCTTAGAAAAAGGAATGTTTATGTGTAACTGCTTAAAGATTTCAAGGAATCTCTTGTATTCCTTTTCTTTATCTTTTCTTGATGGTGGATGAGGATAAGGTAAATCCTGGACAGGAGGTGTCTGTCCAAGATATTGATTTTTTTGATTTTTTTTCTTTTATTTCATCTTTTTCTTTATTTTCTTCACTTTCTTTTTCTTTTTCTTTTTCTTTTTCTTTTTCTTTTTCTTTTTCACTGTTTATACCTATAGTTTTACCACTTCTTGTAAAAATAGCCTTACATTGTTCTTTTGCTTTGAATTCCTTGATGTCGGCTACCTCTTTTACTAGCTGACTTAACTGTTGATCTGATGCTTTACGTGCAGCTTTAATTGTCTCCATGTATTGCATCAATTGTTGAATATTTTCTTCAGCCTTTGTCAATCTAGTATTGTAATCACCTTGATTATTGAAGGGTCTAGCATGTTGCTTCCAACCATAGTTTTGGTTTTGCCTTCCCTGCAGGTAATTGTTAGAAAAAGAATTTACAAGAGGATTTAGAGAATTACCTGTAGGTAACCTCTGATGAATCAAGGAATTAGCTTGTTCTTGTTCATTCTGGTCAAGAGCACAGTAACCACATGGTTGTTCGCTCATACAATACTCACATTGTTTTAATTGAGCAGGAAGTTGTGGTGGTACATGGGTAACTTGAAGTTTTCCAAGTTGTTTACTCATTGCCTCAATTTGTTGTATCAACAATTTTTGTTGAATTAACACTGTATCATTTACTCCTTGTACATTACCTCTTTCTGGTTTAGCTTGATGGTCACTAATGGACATTTATTCCAATATCTCAATAGCTTCCTCCACAGTCTTGTTCATTAAAGAACCACCTGCACAAGCATCTAACATCATCTTGAACTGAGGTAATAAACCATGGTAAACGATTCTTACCTTTTCGGCATCATTCAGGTTGTGGTTTGGACACTTTCTCAAAAGTGCCTTGAATCGTTCCCATGTCTCTCCTAGTGATTCATCATTATTTTAAGAAAAAGAGTGTATGGCTGTCATTGCTTCAAAATATTTCGAAGGAGAATAAAATCTTTCCAAACATTTTCTTTCAACGTCGGACCAGTTTGCAAAACTACCTGGTGGACAAGATTTAAACCATTCTTTTGCTTTACCAATCAATGAAAAAGGAAAAAGTCTCATGTAAACAGACTCTTCTTGATTGGGTTCAAAACCAATTGTGCTGCATAACTCATAAAAAATAGTTAAATGTTCATATGGTTCTTCATGATTTAAACCAGCAAATTTATTGTTTTGAATAATATTTAAAGTAGCAGGTTTAATTTCCACTGGTACAACAGGTCCTTGAAACATTCCCGAAACTCGGGGTGGACCATTAATAGCAGCAAACTGTCCCAATGTTCTCCTTTCAGCAGCCATATTTGAATTTTCAAAATTAGAAGTAGAAGAAGATTTAGTTTGTGTTTTAGATTTCAAAGACTTGATTTTCTTTACAAACTTTTCTATCTCAGGATCAAAATAAATTTTACCTGCGGTAGATCGAGTTTGCATACACAAACTAGACAAAGAAAGTTAGTGTAACAATAAGTAAAAATAAATGAAAATTTTTTTTAACTAAGGTAAAAAAATATTAACCATGGTAATTAAAAATTTACTATTTTACTGAAACAATTTAATCCCCGGCGACGGCGCCAGAAAACTTGTTAACCCGGCGATAGCGTCTCAACAGTTCGTTTCCACCACCGAGTTGTTAATTGGCAAGCGCACCAATCGTTTGTAGTTTTCAAAATTTAGATATCGTTCCACTAGGATTGAAAGTCCAATAACAACAGTAATTTTCTATTTACTATGGTAAATGTGAAGGAAGTTTATAAACAAAAGAATGATTTATATACAATTTATACAATATTCACAAGATAGCATGATTGAGTGGTTCATAAGATAAAAAGAAAATAAAATCTATCTAAAAAGTTAAGTTGCAATCTAGAATAGGTAAGATACTTGAGATAAACACAGATAAACAAATTATGTTAGAAATTGGATCCCTAATCTAGAATAACAATGAGGAACTCAAGACATGCATATTTAATCATCAAGTTTCATGTCATTGCAGCTTAAAATCATTATAACCGATCCCTCGTGATATAAATTCTAAGAATTCACCGTAAAGTCTGA
This sequence comes from Clitoria ternatea, assembly GCA_037962975.1. Taxonomy (NCBI): domain Eukaryota; kingdom Viridiplantae; phylum Streptophyta; class Magnoliopsida; order Fabales; family Fabaceae; genus Clitoria; species Clitoria ternatea. The sequence continues at coordinate 33,201,300 of CM075672.1, read as the reverse complement.
TCCCTCGTGAGCTTTCTCAGTAAAAACTTGCATTAAGACCTGTCCTTATGGCAACAATGGTTAACAACCCCTATAGAATTGAGATACCGAGGGTATTCCAACTTTTACTTTCGTCAAAACAAGTTTCAATACGGCATGAATAATCATTCTCCCGTTTGACATTCATACTAATAAAACAAGTTTCAATACACATGAAAATCATTCTCCCGTTTGACGTTCATATTAATAAAAGGTTGAAATACTAACATGGACTTGAATCATAAACATGCAGAGGTCGAATTCATAACATTATACTCAATAGATTAGTTCACCAATTCCAACATAAACAAATTAGTTACACATGGTGAAAGTAAAAATAACACTTACAGAGTTTGACATTACGAAGATGATGGGAACTTCACGATACAACGATCACAATACACCGAAACACACTCAAGTATCTAGAAAACTATTCTAGAACTACAACTCACAAAAGAAGTACTCAAAGTCGAGCACAAAGAGAGAAAAGAAGAGAATGGGATGCTATGGGATGATTTAGAATGGTGTTGGATGGCCCTATTTATAGGGCTGAGCAAGGGTGCTGACGCTACGCGTCAGTGTGACGCTACGCGTCAGACCCTTAACTCAGCCTCCATTAAACACTTGATAATGGCCACTTCAAATTATTAAATTTGATCATGCCTGGCCATATGAACATGTTTCCACCGAGTTTTGGCCTTTCATGCTGAGTGAGATGCCCATTGGTGCTGAGTGGAGTGCCCATTATTGGGTCCAAGTGGAGTGGTTGGCCAAAGTGGAGGTGGAGACCACGCAGCACTGATGCTACGCGAGGCTATGACGCGTAGCGTCAGCATCAAAAATAGCTGTTGATGCTACGCGTGGGATGAGGCTACGCGTCAGCTCCTCCAGTGTAATTTTCTCTTGATTTCTTAATTTTTTCACTGCAAAACTTAGAGAAAATTGATCAAGGACAGATTATTTCCAACAACATCCATTTATTGAATTTAAATCCTAATTTTCTAACAAATTAAACTAATTTTTGTAATTTTTATGAAATTTTTATTAAAGCTTTTATTGAAAATTTGAGGACTAACAATCATGTAGAGATGATTCTTTCGTACAGAGTTTGACACTTCACCCCTAGCAAATTCTCTAGCTATCATGTCTATAACCTCTTTCCTCCCCTTAGACGGGGGCATTTCAAATTCTTCTTCATCATCAACAATACTGTCTATCACTGTTTTTCCCTTATCTATTATAGATGCCCTTTTTATACTTCTTCCCTCATCAACATCTAGGGAATGGTCTCAATGTCGGGGTTTCTCTCATTCTAGCTCATCATTACTTTTTGGTCTGAGCAGGTACTGCTTCAACTTTCCTTCCCTAATCAACACCTCGATAATGTCTTTCAGTTATCGACACTCATCAGTGTTGTGGCTAATTTGCTCATGGAATTCATAGTATTTGCTCATGTTTCTTAGGCGCTTCATAGGTGCTGGCTTTCTAACCTCGTACATGATTAATCTAGGCATTTTGATCTCCCAAAGGATTTGACTAGGTCGGGTCGTTAAAGGGGTGTAATGTGTAAAGTTAACTATCTTTTTGCCTTTACTCCAGGGAGTTGCATCCCAGTTGTAATCTCTGCCCTGATTATCATTTTTTACCGTTGTACGATCCTGGACTGGGATCTTTGGATCTAACGGTGTAGCCTTATTTTATGTTGTAATGAAGTGTATTTCTCAACTGACATACTTAACCGGCCTTTCTTCTGAATACTTCGGATGTTTGGGCTGCCCTTTTTAGCAAAGATATGGTAAAGGGTGATTGCAGTTGTGAGGCTTCAATGACTATATGCAGTTTGATTTATTCAGTCAATCCAGAGACTTACACAGCCTCTTTGTAAAACCTTTTCAAAAATTCTCTTAGACTTTCATCTTTATCTTGTTTGATCTAGGCCAAGGTATGGGAAGTTCTTGGGACATCTCGAGATATGATGAAATGATCCAAGAAAGCTTGGGTTGACTCTTCCCAAGAATCTATAGATCTCGGTACAGTACTTTAAACCAACCTAATGCTTCTATTGCCCAGGTTGTTGGGAACATTTTACACATAACGTATTCTTCAGCTCCTAGGAATAAGGACTTATTCACATAAGCATTTAAATGCCTTCCAGGGTCTGTCTCCCCAATATATTTTTTAATGGATAACAATTAGGGTGTTTGAAGGTACCTTGGTATGGAGACATTCTTTAATCTCTTGGAGAATAGTATATTAAAATGGTATTTATTAGAGCCTCCTACAGCTGGCAAGACTCTTTTTTTACTTCCAATTTGCTCCCTCCTTAAGGTAAATTCCTAATTGTCATCATACATTTGGATCTGTGAATAATTTGGAGATGTTGAAATCTCTAATGGTTGCCTCCCTGGGTGTGGTAAGGACTTTCTCCTTCATCTCATTTACCTTTGTCTGTCTAAGCTCCCAGCATTCAGCTCGCAGCTCGTAGCCGTTGTACTTCCCTGGGGTGGGTTGGACCCCAGTGCTTCCATGATCCTAGTCTTGTATTCTAACACACGTGACTCTACATGGGTTACGTCCTGGACATGTCCCTCCAGTGTGGTATGTCATCTAGATGGATCCATTCTTAACTTTTATTTCAAGGCTTGACTTCTTGTTTATGTTTTACGGAATATGGGACTTAATTTATGTGTCCCACTGGACATGCTAATAGATTATCCGATATATAGGGGGTAACTTGGGTACTCTCTATACTGGTATGGAATCACTCTCTCTCTGATATTACACCAATCTAGTGGAGAATCTAGAATTGTAGAACACTAGTACAATGGGAGCACAATGCCTTCAACTTCAGTGTCCAAGATCCTCTTGGTACTTTCTTTGAAACAAGTGGTGGTGGCACTTGCAAAGATTTTTTGAAGTTTAAGTCAATGTGGATTCAATGATATCGGAGCATTAAGAGTAATAAATGACTTACTTATAATTCATCACAAATGATGGTATTTATAGCCTTTGTGGAGGTCCAACTTGTGATTTGACATATGACAGGTGACCAGGTTGCTTTTTAGTCAAGTTGAAACCTATGTTCAGAGGGTCTGACTTATTTTCAGGCTTTTGACCATTGTCCATACAGTAAGCATACCGGGCATATTGGTAGCCAGTTTATGCTATCATGTTGGATTCACGCCTTTTGCTTTTTCATGTCATCCTTTGGTTTAGGGGTTAGTATGGATACCGGATCAGATTATACTGATTTTGTTTCTCATACTAGCAAATATATACTTTGGTGTTGTTTATAGTTTTTTTGCTTCATCCTCTACCTATCATCTATATGAAATGTTTGAAATGACTATAATTATGTTTTATTTGGTTTTCTTTTTCTCTTTTTTCTCCCTTTTATCTATTGAAGTGTAAAAATCTTCAATGAATGGCTTTCTTGGTCCTTTCTAATTACTTAATTTTCATTTTTATTTATTGATTTTGTTTGGGCTAATCTTTATTGGAAGTTTATTATTATTATTATTATTATTATTATTATTATTATTATTATTATTATTATTATTATTATTATTATGCACTGAAATACAATGCCAGATTTATTGCTAGCTATATAGTGTTCTTGATTACTTTTTTTAATACAAGGCCAAAATAAAAGGGTCAATGCATCGTTGGAAGATACGAGAATGGGATATATATATATTGTAACACCCTAATTTAATAAATAATTAAGAACCAATACGGGGAAAATTTTTTTCCAAAATTAAGTAACCAAAGACTATAAGGCAACCGGATAACACAAAGGGCGGAGTGCAAGGAAGAACAAGGGAAACGAGAGATCATCCACACGCATAAGGCAAATAACAGAAGGCTAAGACTGGAACCGGTTCGTTAGTTTAATGTAACACGCCAGCGTCTGGGCGGATTACACAACACCGAGGTCTGATACCGCCTAGGCGGAGTATGGTAATGCAGCAGCGGATGGAGGGAATTTCACAAGGAAAGCTTTCCCTCGAGTAGCACTGGTCACTCAATAGGAGGAAATAGATAAGGGGAAGATGTTAATACATTCACACGCGTAGCACTCGGTAGAAGGGCTGAGTTCGAATCATCCTACCTGGCTAGGCGGGGTATGATTGTCCTGGGCGGACTCCAGGGCGAAGGTGACCCGCTCAACCGTTGTCTCACACCTCCTAAACGATGTGTGACAATGCAACATCAGATGTGAAACTCTTCAAGTAAACCTTATATTAGCGTCTATTCGTTCCTACGGACTGACCCTTTCTCAGAGAACGCTGGACGTTCAGCTTCGGAGGACAGGCAAGGGAAGAAGAAGGGAGATGTACATATGCAGGAGTAGTTTGTGGAGGAAGGAGGGGCCTGAACTTATTCCGCCCAACTCAGCTAATTATGACAACGCCTGGGCGGACTCAACCACAACGCCCAAATCAGGGTCAACACCGGTGTCTGGATTGCATTAGCATCACGACGGAGAGGAAAGGTAATTGAACGGTGTCCCATTCTAACAACTACTCGCTCCAGCGTGAGTCCTCACGCTTGGGCGAATTGCCCCCATACTTTGGGCGGGGTATGACTCCGCCCAAACGTATCCGATATAAGTCTTCCTAGAGACAATTCACAATTCACTCAGACTTGGCTATAGCCTGCTAAATCATGCTGTCCCTGCGTATCCATTAAAGCACAAGTATGAAACAAGGTAGCACATAGCATGTCACACACGAAACCATACATCCATATATATATAAGAGCGTATGTCAACATTTTCAACACAAAATCGGATTTTTCCTTGTCCATAAGGTTCTATTTATCCCCAAAACACTAACATCCGGCATGAACCAGTCAGGGCTTAATCTAACATCGCATTAATTAAGCCTTCCAAATGCATCAACACTTCGCTCAGCATTCCAGCTCTGCTTCTGATCCTCATCTCGAGAGACATTCACTGAAAAATGGCCACTGCAGGGGTGAGCATCTTAAATTTTAAATGATAGATACCGACTCAGGTTATCTCCCAATCATACAACAATACCTATACGTACAACACGACTAAAACCAAGGCAACATCCATCAATCAAGACGTATATAAATGACTCTTACCGTTCGATATTCACTGATCATCACTCGGCTGCACTCATAACGTTTTTGACGACACGAATACGCTTGCATGCATATATATATATAGACGTATATTCGTGGAACAGTTTTCATTCAGTATCCATGGCACGTACACACGAAATGGATCACTTGGCATACACATTCAGTATCCACATACACAATATCAAATGCATAATTAAATTTCAGTCAATAACACATGCACAGAGCATCCACTCAGTCCTACGCATTTACCCATTCACTTCCCACTCGGCATACTTAACCAATTTCAACAACATTAACAGTAGTAGTAATATTAACAATGATAAGCACAGAAGGTTTCACTCGGTTCCGCATCGTGTGTATCGGTCAGACATTGCAACGTAGGCATCTCAGCCTTTTTATACATAGCTCTCAGCTATCAGATCAGCTCCCAGCTGCTTGGCCGTTTTACAGGTACCCAACCGTTTGTCCACAGGTGACACCAACGCTCTCAGCGCCAACGGCGGTGTTCACAGACAGCCCGAGTCCCACTCAAGGGCTACCCCGAGTCCCACTCAAGGATTTTACAGCGTCCCACGCTGGATGACCGAAGGTAGTGTCTCACACTACGTGCTCCCAGCACAACGCATCCCATGCGCCACACGCGGATTCAACACACAACATTTATTTCACGCATGCATTCTCGCATTCAAGCACACACACACTATGCAATCAGTAATACACATTATCAAGGTTCAGCACATAGCTTTCATACAATCCATTACCATTCCATTGTAGCGTATGAGCCTCATACAATCGGTATCAATCCATATTCAAGCATCCATAACATTTCTTTTAATCAAGACATGCAATCGGTTTACAGCATCATTCAACACATGCATCATTCTAAAAATCACAAGTTCAGTCAGGCATTTCAAGTCATCACAACCTATCATGCAATCGGTGTAAGACAGTGTCAGAGTCCATTTAAAGAAGGCATTTCCTACACGCAAACAATTTATTATAGCATTCATATCAACTTATGCATTTCTATAACCTGGGTAGCTTCAGTCAGACATTCATATCAACACAACTCAACATGCAAACTGAGATCCTATAACACATACATCTGTGAGAAAGGTGCTAACATGCAACACTCGTCTTTCACTCATCATGCAACTGGATTGTACACATTCGCATGCAACACAATACACAATCAGAGCACGGGTACAGCAAGCATTATCATCCGGAACCTGTTCATAACCCATGCATTTAAAATAGAAGATACTCCCCCTACCACTCACAAAACTCCAAGGGACTTTTCTGCTTGAGTGATGGTTCTCCTCTCTGCTGCTTCACTCAGTGATCGTCCTCTCTCGTGTGGGGAGTTCCACTCCACTGTAGCACCGTCACCTTGGTTCTCGAAGCAGGAGATGGACTGGAGGGCAGAGAAGGCAAGAGAGAAAACAAGAGGAATGAAGAAGGGAGTTCGCGGAATTCTCTGTGTGAAGAGCATGGCCTCGCCTGTATAAGTACCTGCGTGGAGATTAGGATGGTGGGATGGGAAAACGCGATAGTCCTGCCCATGCTACCTTGTCTCCACGTTTATCATTCTATTATTTCTAATTAATTAAATGAGGGGAAGTGTTAACTTGTTAACTTGTTATTTAACTCGGTTGCTTTAATTAAAATGGGGATGTTACAGTTCTCCCTGTTAACCCGTCGGTGAAACCGGGTTTTGTCAATTGGCAAGCGCACCAATCGTTTGTAGTTTTCGAAATTTAGATATCGTTCCACTGGGATTGAAAGTCCAATAACAACAGTAATTTTCTACTTACTATGGTAAATGTGAAAGAAATTATAAACAAAAGAATGATTTATATACAGTTTATACAATATTCACAAGATAGTATGATTGAGTGATTCATAGGATAAAAGAAAATAAAAATCTATCTAAAAAAAGTTGAGTTGCAATTTAGAATAGGTAAGATACTTGAGATAAACACAGATAAACAAATTATGTTGGAAATTGGATCCCTAATCTAGAATAACAATGAGGAACTCAAGACATGCATATTTAATCATCAAGTTTCATGTCATTGCAGCTTAAAATCATTATAACTGATCCCTCGTGATATAAATTCTAAGAATTCACCGTAAAGTCCGATCCCTCGTGAGCTTTCTCAGTAAAAACTTGCATTAAGACCTGGCCTTATGGCAACAATGGTTAACAACCCCTATAGAATTGAGATACCAAGGGTATTCCAACTTTTTACTTTCGTCAAAACAAGTTTCAATACGGCATAAATAATCATTCTCCCGTTTGACATTTATACTAATAAAACCAGTTTCGATACACATGAAAATCATTCTCCCGTTTGACGTTCATATTAATAAAAGGTTGAAATACTAACATGGACTTGAATCATAAATATGCAGAGGTCGAATTCACAACATTATACTCAATAGATTAGTTCACCAATTCCAACATAAACAAATTAGTTACACATGGTAAAAGTAAGAACAACACTTACAGAGTTTGACATTACGAAGACGATGGAAACTTCACGATACAACGATCACAATACACCGAAACACACTCAAGTATCTAGAAAACTATTCTAGAACTACAACTCACAAAAGAAGTACTCAAAGTCGAGCACAAGAGAGAAGAGAAGAGAAGTGTATGGAATGGGATGTCTTGAATGGTGTTGGATGGCCCTATTTATAGGGCTGAGCAAGGGTGCGGTGACGCTACGTGTCAGACCCCTGACTCAGCTTCCATTAAACAGCTGATAATGGCCACTTCAAATAATTAATAATCAATCATGCTTGGCCACTTGGACGTGTCTCCACTGTATTTTGGCCATTTGTGATGAGTGGGGTGGCCCTTATGCTGAGTGGAGTGCCCATTATTGGGTCAAAGTGGAGTGGTTGGCCAAAGTGGGAGTGGAGACTGCGCAGCACTGACGCTACGCGTAGGTATGATGCGTAGCGTCAGCATCAAAAATAACACTTGATGCTACGCGTGGGATGAGGCTACGCGTCAGCTCCTCCAGTATAATTTTCTCTTGATTTCTTAACTTTTTCACTGCAAAACTAGAGAAAATTGATCAAGGGCAGATTATTTCCAACAACATCCATTTATTGAATTTAAATCCTAATTTTCTAACAAATTAAACTAATTTTTATAATTTTTATGAAATTTTTATTTAAGCTTTTATTGAAAATTTGAGGACTAACAAATACCCCCAACTTGAGACATTGCTCGTCCTCGAGCAAGAGAGAAAAATAAGAAAAATAAAAATTTGAAATCAAATTTTTAAGTTAGTCCGAAAATTTACCACAAAAAATAATTACACAATTTTAACTATTTTGTAATAATCAAAAACTGATATCAAATATAACAAAGGTTTAATGATAAAATTATTTACAATATTCTATTAACAATCAAGCAGAATTTCAGGCTTACCTCACAAGTGTTTATCTCTATGCAATTGGTAACCTGTTTCACTCAATCAATCATAAAATCAAACGAATTTAACTTTGTTTGTCATCTAATCAATGGTTATTTATTACAGAGTTAATTCGAAAATCACAAGGTCTTTTCACGGGTTGTAATGAGGCTTGGTTTTCAAGAAGTAATGGTTTTTCTTGGAATTCAAAAACCTGAAATCATAAAAGAGCATTTTCATAATTTTTAGGCTTTTCTCTTGATCCAAACTCTCATTTATTTTTATTGATGAAAAATAAATACCCCCAACTTGATTCTTTTCACTATTTTTGACTTTTCTTTTCCATATTCTATTTTTTTGAAAAGAATCAAGTTGCTCATTTTCACTCCCCATTTTTGTAAGAACACTCAAAATATTTTTCATTTATTTCAACTGCTCTTTTAATCAATCAAGTATAGGGAATGGTCAAAATAAATTTAGGTTTTAAGGGTTCCAAAGAATTTTATTTTAGGCTCAAATTGGCTTGCAAGGGATAAAAGATTTTTTTACCAAGGTAAGCTGTTTGGCCCAAGGTTTTGTTTCACCAATAAATGTGCCTTGATCATTTTCCCGAATTCTCTGTACAACAACACAAATCACAGATTAAAGCAAAATCAATTCGAATTGAAAATATGTCGATTAAACCCTCAAGTGTTTAAAAAGATCTCTCAACTCACCGGTTTATTGAAATTTGCTTGATGGTTAATAAACTTATTGTAATTAAATTTATCAAAATTCCTAAGTTATAAAGAACCAAATAATTAATTTTACAAAATTGGTTTTATTATGTAAAAACTCTAAGTGCATAAACTAACTTACTAACAAAAAGTTGATTGATTTTTTTATATATATAAAATATGCAAAAACAAATAATTACGAAAGCACACACCACACAAATAATAAAATACCATAATATAAAATGTAAATGTGAATGTAAATGTAAATATCAACTAAAAGCAAATATACTCAAAATAAGATAAAGATGGCATCCTCAGTCCTCCATCTGATCATTATCCTCCTCCTCATCATCAGAGTCAGCCTGTGCGCCAGATGACCTACCAGTCTCAGGGTAGGTAGGCAAATCTCCGGGCCAAGCTACATGTGCTGCAAACTCGGCCGGGGTAACATAAGGTGCTCCCTCTCCCTGTAACCTGTACTGATAAAATTCATCGTGAAGATGAATATAAGCTCTATGAGTGGCAGCCATCATCTGCATCATATGCTGATGCTCAAGTGATATCTGGGCAAAGCCCTGTGTGACAGCATCAGCAGATGGAGGCTGCACTGGTGGTCTCCTCCTCCTAGGTCGGGGCTGAGCCTCCTGCTCTAGTGGTGGAAGCTCGCACTGCTGCACAAAATACTCTCTGTTTACTAGAACTTTAGGGACTCTCCCTGAAGAACTAGTAAACTCCGGTGAAGGCACAATGACTCCCTGCCTCCTCAGTAAGGCAGATATGATGAGAGGAAAGGGTATGGGGCGATTCACTTTATACCCAAGGGCATAATAGTGAATCTGCTCGGATATAAGCTCAGCAATATCGATGGTGTGGCCCTGGAGGATGGAATAAAGAAGGCAACAACGCTCAACTGGAAGAGAAGAAAGGTGGGTGACAGGAGTGATATTATGGAGCATAAGATGGGACCACGCCTGGGCTATGGGGGTCAATTGGGTCTTTAGGAGGTTAGATGGACTCCTTCCAACCCTACTCAGGTTGAAAAAGATTCCATCCTTGCTCAAGAAATGAGCAACCTCCTCGAGGGAGTATCCTAACTCTCCCTCAGCAGCAATCTTGTTTCTGTTTTCCTTCCAGAAACAAGTGTCATCCTCGGGAGTAGGCTCCCAAGGATTACCCAATAGGGTACTGATGGTGTCCCGGTCATAAGAGATATGTCGGCCCCTTACTCAGCTCGTCCGCTGCTGCCCTATATTCGGTGTGTCCTGGCGGGTCCTGAAAGCATTAGCATAAAACTCCATTACTAAGATGGGGTCCCCCTCAGTAGGTAGAGAGAATAGAGGTCCCCATCTCCTCTGCTGCACTCTATCCTGTAGCTCAGGATAGTCTCCTGCACTCAAATCAAGGACCCTCTCCCAGATCAGTCTCTGGCCCTTGATCTGATGAAATCTTGCCCACTTCGCATCAGTGTGAAATCTGGTGGGATCCCTCGGTCCTAACACCTCCTGTCCCTGAGGATCAGGATCCTCAGAAGTGGTGTCAGTATCTGTGGTCTTCCTCTGTCTTTTAGAGGGACCAGCTATGGGAATAGATTTCCTAGGTGCCATCTGCAAAAAGTAAAAATTTTAAATTTAAACACACATTAAATAAATCAAACATAAATTATACACAAGCAGACAATTATTTGTAAAATTTGTAAAATATTTTTGGATTTTTAAATATTTAACACAACATGCATAAAATATATACAAGAGATATTTTTATGTATTTTTAATGCAAGAAAGTATAACAAATACAAACTAAGAAAATTTATTAATTTCAAAAGAAAACAGCAAACAACAAACAAATAGCAAGAATTAAAAACAGAGGCTGACGCTACGCGTGGTGTGACGCTACGCATCAGCCTGTTCTGCCCACGCTACTCGTCTGTGGGACGCTACGCGTGGGCTAACAGTTCATCCTCACGCTACGCGTCAGTGTGACGCTACGCGTGGGATACGCAGTTTTGAAAAATTAACAGGGGTTGCATAGCAGCAACCCCTTTTCAAACCACATTATATCCATTCATTTTCTAATTCCTAACAGCAATCAATCCCAATGGTCTTCTAATCCTAATCCTAACCACATTTATTTCTAAAAATCGAAAATTAAAATAAAACTAAAAAGAACGGATTAGAACACTTACTTGTAGTTCCTTGAGCAATTAGGATTGAAGAGGGCTTGGAAGAGAGAAAGGAGGGTTTCGAAAATTAGGTTTCTGAAAACTAAATGAGGCAGAGAGGAGATTTTAGGTTTTAAACCCTAAGATGGGCCTCTCTGGTTCAGTTTTAAAAACTGAACGTGGGCTTTGACGCTACGCGTGGATGGGACGCTACGCATCAGAACCAAAACTCAGAGTCCACGCTACGCGTCACAGGGGAGCTACGCGTGGGCTTCTGTTTTTAATTTTTCAAAATTTTGATTTTCAAAAACCTTTTCTTTTCAATTTTAAACTCCTTTTCTTTTCAAAATAAAATTCTATCTAATTATTTTTGAAATATGTCTATTTTATATATATATATATATATATATATTAAAAACATTAAAAATAACGAGAAAAGAATGGGTTGCCTCCCATTGAGCGCTAGATTTAATGTCTCCAGCCAGACATTACCTCTGATTAATCAGGTGGTCTCCCAATATTTGTTGAGGAATCACCTGTCTTTTTCTTCCTTCTTCTTCTTTTCCGATGCTTAATTGCCTGTTTTTCATCTTTCAAAGCATCGGTTAATTTAAAACAATTTAATTGATTGGGAAGAGGTATACCTGGTTTGGTTGAAAGGTAAACTTTTGCCTCATTACTTATCCTGAGGTGTTCATGAGCACTGAAGCTTACCTCTTCTTCATACACTTTGACTGCAACCGTACTTAGATCAACATCTACTCTGATCCTTGCAGTCTTCATGAAAGGTCTTCCTAGGATCAGGGGGATCTCAGTATCCTCCTTCATATCTAGCACCACGAAGTCAACCTTGAAGTGGTACTTGTCAACCTTTACCAATACATCTTCCACAATCCCAAAAGGCTTTTTGACAGAGCGATCTGCAAACTGTAATTCTGTCTTTGCTTCTTTTAGCTCATATTCACCAATGCGTTTTATTAAATCTAGGGGCATCAAGTTAATGTTAGCCCCTAAATCTAATAACGCATTCCTGATGTTGATATTTCCGATTGTTACAGGAATGGTGAAACTCCCCGGATCTTTACATTTTTTCGGGGTTATACAGTTTGTTTCTTGCTCTGTATCTCTTAGCACATTTTTTTCTTTTTCATTTTTTTCTATTTTTTCACTTTCTTTTTCTTCTTCTTTCTTTTTCTCACTCTTTTCTTTACAATCAATTTTTACAATATTAATAGAAACAGCATTACATTGTTCCCTTGGGTTTTGAGTGTTTGCAGAAAACCCAGAACTCTTTAATTCGGCTATTTCTTTTGTGAGCTGACCCATTTGTATGTCTGATGCTTTTCGGGTAGCTTCGTTTGTCTCCACAAACTGCAATAACTGTTGGATAGATTCCTCTATTCTTGTCAATCTTGCATTGTCAGTTTGTTGTTGCTTGAATTGATTGTTAGGGGGTCTGTTGGAAGGTCCAGTGTCCTGTCTCCAGCCAATATTCTGATTTTGCCAACCCTGCAGGTAATTGTTAGGGAAAGAATTTCCATGATTGAAAGGATAATTACCTAAGGGTGCTCTTTGATGGTTCATGAAATTGGCTTGCTCTTGCTCATTTCCACAGTAACCACATGGTTGTTCTCCCATGCAGTGCGTACATGCTTTAAGTTGAGCAGGGGGTGGTGATGCTACTTGAGCAATTTGAAGTTTTTCCAATTGCTTGCTCATAACTTCAATTTGTTGGGTCAGTAATTTTTGCTGAGCCAACACTGCATCATTTACTCCCAATTCGAGCATTCCTGGCTTCCTTTGCATATTACCTCTTTCATGCTTTGCTTGTCGGTCACTAATAGCCATTGATTCCAATATTTCTATGGCTTCTTCCACAGTCTTGTTCATTAAAGAACCACCTGCACAAGCATCTAACATTATCTTGAACTGAGGCAATAAACCATGGTAAACGATTCTTACCTTCTCGGCATCATTCAGGTTGTGGTTTGGGCACTTTCTCAAGAGTGCCTTGAATCGTTCCCATGTTTCTCCTAATGATTCATCATTATTTTGAGAAAAAGAATGTATGGCTGTCATTGCTTCAAAATATTTTGAAGGAGAATAAAATCTTTCCAAAAATTTTCTTTCAACATCGGACCAATTTGCAAAACTACCCGGTAGACAAGATTTAAACCATTCTTTTGCTTTCCCAATCAATGAAAAAGGGAAGAGTCTCATGTAGACAGACTCTTCTTGATTGGGTTCAAAACCAATTGTGCTGCATAACTCATAAAAAACAGTTAAATGTTCATATGGTTCTTCATGATTTAAACCAGCAAATTGGTTGTTTTGAATTATGTTTAAAGTGGCAGGTTTAATTTCCACTGGTAAAACTGGTCCTTGAAACATTCCCAAAACTCGGGGTGGACCATTTATAGCAGCAAACTGTCCCAATGTTCTCCTTTCAGCAGCCATATTTGAATTTTCAAAAATTTTCGAAGTAGAAGAATAATTAGTTTGTGTTTTAGATTTCAAAGACTTGATTTTCTTTACAAACCTTTCTATCTCAGGATCAAAATAAATTTTACCTGCGGTAGATCGAGTTTGCATACACAAACTAGACAAAGAAAGTTAGTGTAACAATGATAAGAAATAAATAAAAAAATTATCTAAGGTAAAAAAAATATTTACCACGGTAATTAAAATTTTACTATTTTACTGAAACAATTCAATCCCCGGCGACGGCGCCAGAAAACTTGTTAACCCGCCGGTGAAACCGGGTTTTGTCAATTGGCAAGCGCACCAATCGTTTGTAGTTTTTGAAATTTAGATATCGTTCCACTGGGATTGAAAGTCCAATAACAACAGTAATTTTCTACTTACTATGGTAAATGTGAAAGAAATTATAAACAAAAGAATGATTTATATACAGTTTATACAATATTCACAAGATAGTATGATTGAGTGATTCATAGGATAAAAGAAAATAAAAATCTATCTAAAAAAAGTTGAGTTGCAATTTAGAATAGGTAAGATACTTGAGATAAACACAGATAAACAAATTATGTTGGAAATTGGATCCCTAATCTAGAATAACAATGAGGAACTCAAGACATGCATATTTAATCATCAAGTTTCATGTCATTGCAGCTTAAAATCATTATAACCGATCCCTCGTGATATAAATTCTAAGAATTCACCGTAAAGTCCGATCCCTCGTGAGCTTTCTCAGTAAAAACTTGCATTAAGACCTGGCCTTATGGCAACAATGGTTAACAACCCCTATAGAATTGAGATACCAAGGGTATTCCAACTTTTTACTTTCGTCAAAACAAGTTTCAATACGGCATAAATAATCATTCTCCCGTTTGACATTTATACTAATAAAACCAGTTTCGATACACATGAAAATCATTCTCCCGTTTGACGTTCATATTAATAAAAGGTTGAAATACTAACATGGACTTGAATCATAAATATGCAGAGGTCGAATTCACAACATTATACTCAATAGATTAGTTCACCAATTCCAACATAAACAAATTAGTTACACATGGTAAAAGTAAGAACAACACTTACAGAGTTTGACATTACGAAGACGATGGAAACTTCACGATACAATGATCACAATACACCGAAACACACTCAAGTATCTAGAAAACTATTCTAGAACTACAACTCACAAAAGAAGTACTCAAAGTCGAGCACAAGAGAGAAGAGAAGAGAAGTGTATGGAATAGGATGTCTTGAATGGTGTTGGATGGCCCTATTTATAGGGCTGAACAAGGGTGCGGACGCTACGCGTCAGTGTGACGCTACGCGTCAGACCCCTGACTCAGCTTCCATTAAACAGCTGATAATGGCCACTTCAAATAATTAACAATCAATCATGCTTGGCCACTTGGACGTGTCTCCACTGTATTTTGGCCATTTGTGATGAGTGGGGTGGCCCTTATGCTGAGTGGAGTGCCCATTATTGGGTCAAAGTGGAGTGGTTGGCCAAAGTGGGAGTGGAGACTGCGCAGCACTGACGCTACGCGTGGGTATGATGCGTAGCGTCAGCATCAAAAATAACACTTGATGCTACGCGTGGGATGAGGCTACGCGTCAGCTCCTCCAGTATAATTTTCTCTTGATTTCTTAACTTTTTCACTGCAAAACTAGAGAAAATTGATCAAGGGCAGATTATTTCCAACAACATCCATTTATTGAATTTAAATCCTAATTTTCTAACAAATTAAACTAATTTTTATAATTTTTATGAAATTTTTATTTAAGCTTTTATTGAAAATTTAAGGACTAACACTCCCCCACTTGAAAAGAATTTCGTCCCCGAAATTCAGTTGGTAATTCATGTGAAGCTTTAGTCGGTAACTCACCTAAATGAACAACTCGGGGTACTGCTGTTTTATGGCATCTTCGCGTTCCCACGTGCAGGAGGTGGTCTTGCCTTGCTGCCACTCCACCTTCACTAGTCTCACGTTTTTGTTTCTCAAGCGTTTTACCGATCGGTCCACGATTCCAATCGGTGTTGTCACAGTGGTCAGGTCTTCTTTGATTTCCACTTCATCGTCAGGCATCGTGTGGCTGGGGTCATGTAAATACTTCCTTAGTTGAGATACATGAAATACGTCGTGCAATCGGGACAAGTGGGTTGGTAATGCGATGCGGTATGCCACGGGGCCGACTCGTTCTAACACCTCATAAGGTCCAATGTATCGAGGGCTTAGCTTTCCACTTTTTAAGGCTCGTCCGACTCCTTTACTCAGAGAAGTTCTCAAAAACACTCGGTCTCCGACTGAAAATTCCAATGGTTTGGTGCGCTTGTCATGGTAGCTCTTTTGCCTGTCTTGTGATGCTTTCATCCTTTCCTATATCACTCGGATCTGCTCTGTGGTTTGCTTCACGATGTCTGGTCCCAATAGTAGACTTTCACCCATTTCCGACCAGCAGAGTGGGGTTCGGCATCTGTGTCCATACAATGCCTCGTAGGGTGCCATGCCAATGCTGTGATGATGGCTGTTGTTGTACGTAAACTCGATCAAGGGAAGGTACTGCTCCCAGTCCCCACTGTGCTCTAACACACACGCTCTTAATAAGTCTTCTAGACTCTGAATTGTCCGCTCGGATTGTCCATCCGATTGGGGGTGGTAGGCAGAACTAAGCCAAAGCTTCGTCCCCAATTCTTGATGCATGCTGGTCCAAAACTGGGACGTAAACCTAGGGTCCCTATCTGATACGATGAAAGTAGGTATGCCATGCAGTCGGATAATTTCTTGAATGTAAATCTGAGCCAACTTATGCAATGGGTACTTCATATTTACAGGTAAGAAGTGTGCACTCTTCGTCAGTCGGTCAACAATGACCCAAATTGCATCATGGCCCGCTCGGTTTTTGGGTAGTCCCATGATGAAATCCATCGCAATCGAGTCCCATTTCCACACGGGGATCTCTAGGGGTTGCATTGCACCGTATGGTTTTTGGTGCTCTACTTTCGATTTCTGACAAGTGATACACCGGGCCACGTATTCCGCCACATCCTTCTTTAGTCCGGGCCACCAGAACTGTCTCCTCAAGTCGTGGTACATTTTCGTGGTTCCTGGGTGAATGCTGAGTAGGCTTTTGTGGGCTTCGTCAAGCACCATTCTTCTCAATCTTCCTCCACTCGGTATGTATATTCTGTCTCTCACCCGGAAGATCCCATCTGACCCCTCGGCCAAGGATAAATCCTTTCCTTTGGCCTGAATTTCCTTCATTTCAGCTAGGTAAGAGTCCGCCTGTTGCTGCTCGTACACGGATTTTAAGAATTCATTGGCGATCCTCAATGTACCGATTCTTGATTGTGAGTTTGTTTAGCTGTCGGTAATCTATACAAAGTCTCATGCTGCCATCCTTCTTCTTAACAAGTAGTACAGGTGCGCCCCATGGTGACACGCTCGGTCTAATGAACTGCTTTTCGAGTAACTCATCCACTTGTTTCTTCAACTCGGCCAATTCAGTTGAGGACATTCTATAGGGTGCGCTGGAGACCGGCTCGGCTCCAGGGATCAAGTCTATAGAGAATTCGACTTCTCTATTGGGAGGCACACTCGGAACGTCTTTAGGGAACACTTCTGTGAATTCACAGACAATCGGAATTTCGTTCACCCGGGTCTCACTTTCATCCTTGGTTAGACAAAGCATCATAAATAGTTGGGTTATACCGGGCGCCGTGTCATTCTCAGTGGGCTGTCTCAGAAAAACTATCTCTCGGTTCCTACAATCTACTAACACCTTATTGGCTGAAAGCCAATCTATTCCGAGCACGATGTCAAGACCCTTTAAGGGCATGCAAATCAGATCGAAGGTGAAACTCCGATCATACAACTCAAATGCTACATTTTTGCATATTGACGATGTGAACACATTAGCGCCAGTAGGGCTGGCCACTTCCAAAGTCCGATTCATAGACACAGTCGGTAACTTCAACCGCTTCACACACTCATCAGCTATAAAAGAATGGGTAGCTCCCGAATCGAAAACAACATTAAGCGTATTCATTCCAAGTGAGCACTTACATTGTACTAGGTCGCTTGCTGGTGCAACATCCTCTGCGTTGATGGTGTAGATCCTTCCTGTCGCTGTTGGGCCGGTATTCCTCCCTCGCATCCCGTCTCCTCTGGCTCCGTTGCCTCTGCCACCAGGACGTTGGTCATCATTCACTCGGTTCCTTTCTTGAAATCTCCCTTGACGCACATTAACGTTTGCTTGGTGTAGTTGGGGGCAGTCGGGGCGAATGTGTCCTCTCTTGTTGCAGTGAAAGCACACTACATCACCATCATCCTTGCAGTCTCTGGCAAAGTGATTTCCTCCACACTTGAAACACCTTCCGTCTCCTACCACTGGTCGTCTTTCACGTTGATTCCGACCCTCATATCTGGAAAAAGGCTTGTTCCTATCGACATTGCTTGGCTTTTTGAAACGAGGTCGTTGGGGCCTCAGGGAATAGTGGTTTCTGTTGCTCTGGTTCGAATGGGCCTTGTCATCCTCCTCAAATATTCTACATTTGTTCACTAATGCAGGGAAACTCCGTATCTCGTGGTATCTGCAGGCCCTCTTAATATCCGATCTCAATCCGTTCTCAAACTTAAGGCACTTAGAGTTCTCCGTCCCTGGCTGCTGGAAGGGTGGATAGAATAGGCACAATTCCTCGAATCTGGTCGCGTATTCTTCCACAGTCATGGAGCCCTGTTTTAACTCCATAAACTCCAGCTCTTTCCGACTCCTCACTGTGTCGGGAAAGTATTTCTCTAAGAAGCAGGCCTTGAAATCGTTCCACGTCAGTTGATTATCATCTTCGGGGAATCGGCTTCTGGCTATTTTCCACCAGTTCTCTGCTTCGTCTCGCAGCATGTACACTGCACATTCTACCTTCTGGGCCTCGGTACAGCGAAGACCCCCAAAAATCCTTTCTAATTCCTGAGTCCACTTAAACGCCGCCTCAGGGTTCCGTCCTCCTAGGAATTCACTCGGCTTCCTCTTTAAGAAGCAGTCCATTACTTGGCCCTCCTCAGCTCGAGGCTGGCCCTGCCTTTCAAACACGTCTGCAAAGCGTTGGAATGCCGTAGCTATAGTCTCCATGCTTTGGCGATGTGCCATCCCTTATCCTGAAATCAACATTCAAGGATAAGTATTCCTAGTTACTTAATCCCAATCGGAACTTAGTTTAACATTTAGTATCTTAGCCCATTATGTGTCCTCGTATGACACACAATTAGTCGGGTCAGGAGGAACAACTCCCCCCACCCATGAGTCAGTAACAGAGTATCAGTCAAGTTAAATTCACACCACAACAATCATGATCATACACACAACCACTTACACTTGGTAGGCTTACCTTGGCCTTGGACCTTTCGGTCCGCTCTGATACCAAAATGTAACACCCTAATTTAATAAATAATTAAGAACCAATACGGGGAAAATTTTTTTCCAAAATTAAGTAACCAAAGACTATAAGGCAACCGGATAACACAAAGGGCGGAGTGCAAGGAAGAACAAGGGAAACAAGAGATCATCCACACGCATAAGGCAAATAACAGAAGGCTAAGACTGGAACCGGTTCGTTAGTTTAATGTAACACGCCAGCGTCTGGGCGGATTACACAACACCGAGGTCTGATACCGCCTAGGCGGAGTATGGTAATGCAGCAGCGGATGGAGGGAATTTCACAAGGAAAGCTTTCCCTCGAGTAGCACTAGTCACTCAATAGGAGGAAATAGATAAGGGGAAGATGTTAATACATTCACACGCGTAGCACTCGGTAGAAGGGCTGAGTTCGAATCATCCTACCTGGCTAGGCGGGGTATGATTGTCCTGGGCGGACTCCAGGGCGAAGGTGACCCGCTCAACCGTTGTCTCACACCGCCTAAACGATGTGTGACAATGCAACATCAGACGTGAAACTCTTCAAGTAAACCTTATATTAGCGTCTATTCGTTCCTACGGACTGACCCTTTCTCAGAGAACGCTGGGCGTTCAGCTTCGGAGGACAGGCAAGGGAAGAAGAAGGGAGATGTACATATGCAGGAGTAGTTTGTGGAGGAATGAGGGGCCTGAACTTATTCCGCCCAACTCAGCTAATTATGACAACGCCTGGGCGGACTCAACCACAACGCCCAAATCAGGGTCAACACCGGTGTCTGGATTGCATTAGCATCACGACGGAGAGGAAAGGTAATTGAACGGTGTCCCATTCTAACAACTACTCGCTCCAGCGTGAGTCCTCACGCTTGGGCGAATTGCCCCCATACTTCGGGCGGGGTACGACTCTGCCCAAACGTATCCGATATAAGTCTTCCTAGAGACAATTCACAATTCACTCAGACTTGGCTATAGCCTGCTAAATCATGCTGTCCCTGCGTATCCATTAAAGCACAAGTATGAAACAAGGTAGCACATAGCATGTCACACATGAAACCATACATCCATATATATATAAGAGCGTATGTCAACATTTTCAACACAAAATCGGATTTCTCCTTGTCCATAAGGTTCTATTTATCCCCAAAACACTAACATCCGGCATGAACCAGTCAGGGCTTAATCTAACATCGCATTAATTAAGCCTTCCAAATGCATCAACACTTCGCTCAGCGTTCCAGCTCTGCTTCTGATCCTCATCTCGAGAGACATTCACTGAAAAATGGCCACTGCAGGGGTGAGCATCTTAAATTTTAAATGATAGATACCGACTCAGGTTATCTCCCAATCATACAACAATACCTATACGTACAACACGACTAAAACCAAGGCAACATCCATCAATCAAGACGTATATAAATGACTCTTACCGTTCGATATTCACTGATCATCACTCGGCTGCACTCATAACGTTTTTGATGACACGAATACGCTTGCATGCATATATATATATAGACGTATATTCGCGAAACAGTTTTCATTCAGTATCCATGGCACGTACACACGAAATGGATCACTTGGCATACACATTCAGTATCCACATACACAATATCAAATGCATAATTAAATTTCAGTCAATAACACATGCACAGAGCATCCACTCAGTCCTACGCATTTACCCATTCACTTTCCACTCGGCATACTTAACCAATTTCAACAACATTAACAGTAGTAGTAATATTAACAATGATAAGCACAGAAGGTTTCACTCGGTTCCGCATCGTGTGTATCGGTCAGACGTTGCAACGTAGGCATCTCAGCCTTTTTATACATAGCTCTCAGCTATCAGATCAGCTCCCAGCTGCTTGGCCGTTTTACAGGTACCCAACCGTTTGTCCACAGGTGACACCAACGCTCTCAGCGCCAACGGCGGTGTTCACAGACAGCCCGAGTCCCACTCAAGGGCTACCCCGAGTCCCACTCAAGGATTTTACAGCGTCCCACGCTGGATGACCGAAGGTAGTGTCTCACACTACGTGCTCCCAGCACAACGCATCCCATGCGCCACACGCGGATTCAACACACAACATTTATTTCACGCATGCATTCTCGCATTCAAGCACACACACACTATGCAATCAGTAATACACATTATCAAGGTTCAGCACATAGCTTTCATACAATCCATTACCATTCCATTGTAGCGTATGAGCCTCATACAATCGGTATCAATCCATATTCAAGCATCCATAACATTTCTTTTAATCAAGACATGCAATCGGTTTACAGCATCATTCAACACATGCATCATTCTAAAAATCACAAGTTCAGTCAGGCATTTCAAGTCATCACAACCTATCATGCAATCGGTGTAAGACAGTGTCAGAGTCCATTTAAAGAAGGCATTTCCTACACGCAAACAATTTATTATAGCATTCATATCAACTTATGCATTTCTATAACCTGGGTAGCTTCAGTCAGACATTCATATCAACACAACTCAACATGCAAACTGAGATCCTACAACACATACATCTGTGAGAAAGGTGCTAACATGCAACACTCGTCTTTCACTCATCATGCAACTGGATTGTACACATTCGCATGCAACACAATACACAATCAGAGCACGGGTACAGCAAGCATTATCATCCGGAACCTGTTCATAACCCATGCATTTAAAATAGAAGATACTCCCCCTACCACTCACAAAACTCCAAGGGACTTTTCTGCTTGAGTGATGGTTCTCCTCTCTGCTGCTTCACTCGGCGATCGTCCTCTCTCGTGTGGGGAGTTCCACTCCACTGTAGCACCGTCGCCTTGGTTCTCGAAGCAGGAGATGGACTGGAGGGCGGAGAAGGCAAGAGAGAAAACAAGAGGAATGAAGAAGGGAGTTCGCGGAATTCTCTGTGTGAAGAGCATGGCCTCGCCTGTATAAGTACCCGCGTGGAGATTAGGATGGTGGGATGGGAAAACGCGATAGTCCTGCCCATGCTACCTTGTCTCCACGTTTATCATTCTATTATTTCTAATTAATTAAATGAGGGGAAGTGTTAACTTGTTGACTTGTTATTTAACTCGGTTGCTTTAATTAAAATGGGGATGTTACATATATGACTTGTATTGGTTAGTCCCTCAAATGTTTAAAATCATGTTATTAGGTCACTAACAATATGAACTGTCAAAACACATGTGTTTTAAGGTCCATGTTTGCATCAAAATGACATGATAATTAAATAACATGACACATAGGTAAAATGTGATGGACTTAATCCAAGAATCTAATAACTCTATAGAGTACACTAATGAGACATCATAGGTTAATTTTTAAAAATATAACAAACCTAATTACTCAAGGATAACAAAGTTAGAGACTAACTGATGTATTTACTCAATAAAGTTAGCTTCTAGACCTAGGCTAATTCTATATTTATCTAGACTTTAGTTTCCTTTCAACTTTGCTGAGGAAAATAAAGAGACCTAATCGACTAGTTCAATTGGAAAATCGATGAACTAGTCAGGTAATCGGTTTGGGTGACCTAAGAAACTCGTAAAGCAAAAACCTAGTCAGGTAACCAATCATGAACTAGTTAAAACTGAACAAAAATCAGTTCCATTAAGTTGAATTAAACTATAATCTTATAATAACATAATATTATTATTTATATAAAATAATATTTTCCATTGTAATATAATATTTTGAAATATTTATAAAAAAGAATAATATAAATAATATCCATTGGAATGAAAATAGGTAGGGGCCAAATATGTCAACAGATGAAATAGTTTAAGAACCAAAATCATCAATTAAAAGTTGAGAACCAAAATCAAGCATAGACAAAGTTGATATACCAAAAGTGTAATTAATTCTAAATTTATTGACTAGTTTTTTTTTATCAAATTTTATTAACTAGTTCCACATTTACATTTTTTAACAATTTCTCAAATGAAAATTAACAAAGATTAGGAAATTAGATCCATTTCTTCATGTGAATTTTCCTTAAAATATAGAGAAGTGAAACATGAAAAAAATTAATCACCGCACAATATATTACACAAAAAACTTCAAAACCGGGTATAATATGTGGAAAAATAGTTACCAAATAATGTATTATGTCAAAAATTTCAAAATAAAAAAAAAACTATAGTTGTTATCTAAAGACAATCAGAGAATAATATTATGTGGATTTTTTTATATCATATAAAATCTTTTTTTAAAACACCCAAATACATCTCACAATATTCTATAACAAAAGAATAAAAAAGAAACTTAAAATATTTTTAAATTTTTTATTGTCTAAAACTGTAATACACCCATTAATTACTGTAGATATTTTCACTTTCTTGTAACTCTTAACAGAAATCACCGTAGTACACGTATTTCAATTAACTCTTAAGAGAAATCACCATAGTACACGTATGATTTCATCATTTTAGAGAATCTATTTCGTGGACAAATATTGACATTTTCATCTAAAAGTTTTCATATTCTTCATTTTTATTTTCGTTGATTTTTCTCTTCAAGTGGATTGATATTTAATTATTCAAGTACAACGCAATCAACGAGTGACATGCTGCAACTAAATAATGAATTATGCAGAGACACTAGATTAATTAATAGTAATTTTATTATACTACTAATTAAAGGGCATAAAGGTCACAATCGCAGCCAACCCAGGTGGTTGGAATGGAATTATTGACGGAAAGAAAGATCTAATGAAGCTTTCAAAGAGAACAAGCGCAAGTGTAGCCCACATCCCACCATAAGTGCCAACATTTTGATGAACACCTTCTCTATATATATTTTTTAGTAGCTGAATCACCAATTAAGGGTGACTCTACACCTGTTTCTTTATATTTTTACGTTCCTTTCAACTGAGAAAATGTATTCTATTTTTATTTTTCAGTTTTAATTATAAAATTATGATGATATTTTCTGTTTTTAAAATTTTATAAAGGTAAAATTAAAAAACAATTTTTTCTGTTTTTTATTTTCATTTTTTGTTTTTAATTTTTTCAGTACAAAGTTTTTAAAATAGAAAATATAATGACAATTTTATAATTAAAACTATAAACAAAAACTAAAAAAGGATATTTTTTCACAATTTAAACGAGATCTTAATTTCCCCCTAATTTTAACTACACATGTATCCTCACTTAAAATAATAATATTTAACAAGAAATATACACGTTATTAGGACATAATTAATCAACTAGATCCACTCCTCTAGTGGATTGTTTTTCCAAGAACAAGATTTAAACTCAAAACTTTATTATGAGAAATCATTTACTACTTAAACCTACTAACCGCCCACTGTTGTGCTGGTGAGAATTTGATGAGATGATTTAATATACATATATCACTGAAAGAGACAAAATAATCGAAATCATTCATATGCAACTGAAATTTAATAACCATACAAATTGATTTTATGAAAAATTGGGACTTAATTTTATTTCTTTCCCGTCTTCCAGCTCCTTTCGTGATCAACTCAAGTTGTGTCCCTAGCATGTAATCATAGGTTCCAATAATTGGCTCACAATGAATTAGAAAATATGGGAAACAAACGTGGCATGTTTAGGAATACCTTTTACACTTAATTACTCATAGCACTCATCTCTTAAATACTAAAAAAATAAATTGAACACCACTAGCACACGCCTGTCAAATGGTCCTTATGCATCAACCACCCTAAACTTGGGGCATGTAGCATTGTAGCTATAAGTATGTTTAAGATGCGTAAGATATAGCTAGAGCTAGGCAGAATTAGTTCAAACACATTAAATATGAATCATAAGATAAAATTAAGCTGATTTATCCACATAAATGAAATCTCTTACAAATGTTATATTTTATTTATCTTTTCTTCTGACATATTTGTCCACTGAAGATGTTCCTGCGCACGGTGTGTGCCTTGGCAAGGGAACATTTTTGATAATTTAACGGAAAACGCTGCTACATTCACACCTGTACTTGTCTACCCCTTCAATCATTGAGGAATAATCTAAAATTCCTTAGATCATTATGTAATCAAGGAGCACCAAAACTTTGATCAATTGCTTAATGCGTTCATGATGGATAATTACGACACATTTATTATTATGGATTTGGTTAAATCTATATACGTGTGTGCACTGCACTGTGGGGTTTGTTGCATATGGCTGCTCTGATTCAAATAATTAAATTATACGCATATTAGATTACGTTAAATCTCCGGGATCTAATTCGCATATTGTTTTAAAATTTTAATATATATCACTAACAAGACAGATATGACAATTCATAATTTTTGGCTACTCCTACTCCAATAGACCCCACAACGAAAAAGAAAAAAGAGTGAAAGAAATGGGACGATTTGGATCTTCTAAAATTTCAAAAGAGAAATCGATCAATTTATATATAGAAACGGAATACAAGAATGGGTGTGTTCTATTATTGTGGGAAATTATGAAAGTGAAGTGAGACTTTTGTTTTTATAAAATTTGTAGCCAAAGACAACAAAATTGTCAAATCTATGTAATTCTAATTCTCTGTTAGAAAATTACATCAATTTCTTCTCAGGATTTTCTTTTAAAATATAAGAAAATAAAGTATGCAAATAACAAACACAATAAAAGAATATAATGTGAAAAACTTTAAAATCAAAAAAAAAATTATGATTGTTGTTAAATTAACATTATATAAAACATTTTACATCATATAAAACATCCCCAAAACCTCTATACACCCACATTCTCCCAAGTTTATATCTCACAGCGCTCTAATAAAAACATAAAAACAGAGAAGCCTAAAATGTTTTTAGATATTTTCCATCAATGTCCAAGACTTCAGTATACCTACGAATTATTATAGGTACTTGGTGCATTTAAACCAAAGGCCTTAGACCTATAAAAAACATAAGCTCCTTACCTTCCTTACAAGTCTAAGCTATATGTGACTTATTTTAATCAACTCCAACAATCTCCACCTTAACTAAAGTGAGTACATCATTCGCTTCAACTATCCACACTAACAATCATTTTCTCTCATTGTCTATATTAACGGTCATTCCCTTTCATTAAGTATTCCTAATTTAGGCCATTAACATCAGAATATCCTATATAGTCTGTGAATTATAGAACAATTTCACAATCTCGGAATTAGGTCCCTAACTATCGTTCAACTAATAAACCTCTACATACGATGAACGTACCTTACGACAATCCCGTCATACAGTTCAAGTCTCTAACCACTGAAACACTAGTTTCCTTAGCTTCTTAAATTAGTAAAAATTATAATTCATCGTTTTAGCAACTTGACATGCATTAGACATCAATTTCAAGGGTTAATTTAAGACTCCGACTTAGTTTTGAAAGGAACCGACTTACCGGAACGCGGTTGCACTTTCTGATACCCCTCAAATAGGTTTTCGATACTCCAAAAGTCGATCAGTAGCTTCCAAAACAACTTACGTAATGCTGCTTGACAACAATTACGAAAAATTTAGCAATTGCACAAGGTGGGTATAACCAAGAAGCTAAAATTTAGGATGATTGAAGACCCACTACCTTCAAACTCCTCAAATAAAAAATTTAAGCTCCTAGGGTGGGTATCAACGGCTGCCATAGTCCATGCTAATGGAGAGGAAAGGAAAAATTAATTTTAATCTCATGCATGAAGAGACCGTGAGGGGAAAAGAATATGAGCTATGTTTAGGTTTTACCTTGGGAGGAACTTTGAAGTGGAAGATCCAAGATGAGGATGGCACATGGTGATGGTAGTAGAATGAAGGAGAAATGGTGATGGTAAGGCATGCACAATAAGGTAACGGGGAATCAAGGAAGAAGAGAAAAATTTACTTTCTACTTACAAGGAAAAACATGTGCACAGAGGAAGAGAGAGTTAGGGGAAAAATGAATTTGGTTTTAAGAAAATAGAATTATTAGGAATTTAGAATTTAAATGTAGAAATTTAAATAATAGTTATTTGTTTTAATAGCCAACCATGAATAAAATGGTGGATACAAAACTTAATCTATGTTCGATTGGTAGGATTTAAATTTCAGCTCAAATTTTAAAATTTAGGATCTAACAACCTTCTCTTCTCCTAACTAACAAAAAGAAAGAAAAGAAAAAGAATTTATTCCCCCTCTCCCATACATACTATTCCTGTGTGCCTTTCCACCTCACGAACTCCATCATTTTCATTTCTCCTTAATTGAACCAAAAGCAAAGTTTTTCTCCTTATATTCCCTGTGTTTGAATATGTTAACAGGTCCAAAAGGTGTGCAAGGATTTTGATAATGACAAGTACTCTTGAAGAAACAATGCAAAAACAAAGACATGAAATCAGAATTGAAGTAACAGCGAAGCTAATCGATTAGGCCATAGATGCTAATCGATTAGGAGCTTTCTGTCTTGGAAGAAATTGCATCAGGTATGAAAGCTAATCGATTAAGGAGCTGACCAATCGATTAGGAAGCCACTGGAATTTAAGGTAATCGATTATACACCAGATACTAATCGATTACAACAATCAAAAATGGAACTAAGTGCATCAGGTACGATGGCTAATCGATTATGGAAGCTATGCAATCGATTAGGAAGCCACTGGAATTTAAGGTAATCGATTGCAAGACATGCTAATCGATTAGGATGCTGCAAAAACAAATTAAATGCATCAGGTACAGATGCTAATCGATTAGAGGAAGTGAAATAATCGATTAGTGACTCTCTGACTTGAAGCTAATCGATTACAACGCGAGGGTGTAATCGATTACGCTAGTGGAAAAACAGATTTAAGTGGGAAACCAGGTCATGTCTCCACCATTCTTCAAATTTCCACTAACTGCAACGGCTATGAAGGACTAGGGCACTCCTCAACAGCTATCTTGGGTCTATAAATTGAAGAGGAAGACAAGCACAAAAATACAACCAAGAAGCAACAATTCATAGCTCTATTTTGTGCTTTGTAAGCCTATTTCTTGCATATTGTACTTTCACTTGTATATCCTCTCACTTGAGAGATTAGAATTTGGGAGAGCTTTTCATTTGTATATTTGCTCTATTGAGAGAGTGTATTGATTGTAAACAAACACCAAACACACAAGTTATTCACTCTAGGTTGAGTGGTTGTTCAGTCTAGGTTGAGTGGTTACAAAGGTTGTGGACTCAACCTTTGGGATATTGTGAGATTGAGAGATTGGGTGGGTTGCCCTTATACTTGTGAGGATTGGGTTCTTGAGTGTGGGACACTAGGAAGCCGCAATTGCTCAAAGTTGTATCTCTAGTCTACAATAGTGGAAAATCCTCTAAGTGGGTTGCTTAGAGGCGAGACGTACACCGGATTGGGTGGAACTCGTTACATCGGTTTGCAAGCTTCTCTTCCTTACTCTTTTACTTTCATACATTTCATATTTGTTGATTGGTATTGTTTGGTTGAGAAGAACATATTTGAACTTGCTTAATTTGCTATACCTTAGACATTGCACACCAAGTGTTTGCTAAATTGCCTCAGCAATATTTACCTCTTGTAGTGCATTGCATATCATTGTTACTTGCTTTCACTTGCATAATCTCATAAACTTGGTTATAGAAATCATTTTTAAAGGTATTCCAAGCAAAAGTTTTTATAATTCAATTCACCCCCCCTCTTGAGTATTGAGGCCACTTGAACAACAAGTGGTATCAGAGCTTGACTCTTGGTAGATCAAGCTTAACAGCTTCAAGAGATTAAATGGCCTCAAGTTCTCAAAATGTTTTTCCCGAGGGTGGTGCGATAAATAGACCTCCCGCTTTCAATGGGGAAGGGTATGCGTTTTGGAAAGAAAGAATGAAAATCTTCATTCAATCAATTGACTTGAGAATATGGAATACCATTGAAAATGGTCCCTATATACCGATGCATACTATAGATAGCAAGAATGTTGAAAAACCTATAGATGAATGGACAAGCGAGGAAGAAAAGAAAGTCCAATATGGCTACAAGGCCAAAAATCTTATTACTATGTCTTTAGGTCAAGATGAATTTTTTAGGATAATGACATGCCAAACTGCTAAGGAAATGTGGGATACTCTTCAAGTAACCCATGAAGGCACTAATGATGTAAAGGACTCAAAGATTAGTACTCTTACTAGTCAATATGAATGCTTTAGATTAAACTCTCATGAATCGATTGTTGATATGCAAAAAAGATTTACTCTCATCATTAATCAACTCATTACACTTGGAAAGACTTACACTAACAAAGAACTCATTCATAAAGTGTTGAAAAGTCTTAACAGAGAATGGCAACCGCTAGTTACCGCCATCAAACAATCTCCTAGCATAAACGAAATGTCTCTCGCCACTTTATTTGGTAAGTTGCAGGAACAAGAACAAGAGCTAAAAGAATTAAAGATGGCGGAAGAGGAAGAAAAATCTTCCAAGAAAAAGGGTCTTGCTCTCAAGGCTACTTCCACAAATGAAGAAGAAGAATCCGGAAGTGAACTTGATGAAGAAGAAGAATTTGGACTATTTGTGAAACGCTTCGGGAAATTCATGAAAGGCAAACGCTTCCAAAGAAGCTTCAAAAGCTCAGGTAAGAAACCTATCACTAAAGAAAACTCTCCCTCACCCAACTATTTTGAATGTGGCAAGGAAGGGCACTTCAAAGCCGATTGTCCAAACCTCAAAAAGAAGGGCAAGGACAAACAAAGAAGAAGAAGAGCCTATATTGCTTGGGATGAGAATGATGTGAGCAGCTCCGATGACTCGGAAGATGAGCAAGCCAATCTTTGCTTAATGGCAAATCATCAAGAAGAAGATAACGAGGTAAATCTTCTTGACTTAGATAAAAATGAGCTGTTAGAAGCATTTGAAGAATTGTATGATAAATTCACAAAAATCTCTAGTAAACTCAAAGCATCTAGGAAAACTAGTGACACTCTAGAAATGCACCTTATGGAAGTTTGCAAAGAGAATGAATGTTTAAAAGAAGAATTGAAAAATGCTCAAATATGTTCCATTAGTAGACCTTGTAATTTTGCTAAGAAATGTGTTGATCTAGAAAATAAAGTCCTAGATCTAAACAAAACCTTAGAGAAATTCACTAATGGAAGAGATAATTTGAATATCCTTCTTGGGCAACAAAAATGCATGTTTAGTAAAACCGGCTTAGGATATGATCAAGAACATAGTAATCATAAAATGGAGAAGCACTATAAAAACTTCTTTGCATCACCAAGCAAATCCTCCTCACCTTTTATGAAATGCAATCATTGTGGTACCAAAGGACATAGTGCTTATAAGTGTAGTGTTAGGAAACTAGGACCAAAGGTCTTAAGAAAGGTGTGGGTTCCCAAAGGAACATCTCCACAAGCTAACCTTAAAGGACCCAACATAAAATGGGTACCTAGTTCTCTAAAATGATTTTGTTTTGTAGGTATGCTTCAAGGCAAGCAACACCCATTGGTACTTGGATAGTGGGTGTTCCAAACATATGACGGGAGACAAAAATAAGTTCATATCACTTACTCCACGAAGCAAAGGATTTGTCACTTATGGAGATAACACAAAGGGAAGAATACTTGGAATCGGAAATGTCGGTAAAAACTCTTCCACCTCCATAAATGATGTTTTATATGTTGAAGGACTAAAACATAACTTGCTTAGCATTAGTCAATTATGTGACAAGGGCTATAAAATTGTTTTTGAATCAAATGGTTGCATAATTGAAAATAAACTAAACAAGGAGATAAAATTTGTTGGTCAAAGAGTAGATAACATTTACATGATTAATCTAGATTGTCTTGCTTCAAATGATGTACAATGCTTTATAACTAAAGAGGATGAATCATGGCTTTGGCATAGAAGAATCGCTCACATTCATGTAGACCATTTAAATAAACTTGTTTCAAAAGATTTAGTTATTGGTTTACCAAAACTGAAATTTGAAAATAAATTCTGTGACGCTTGTCAAAAAGGAAAACAAGTAAAGGCTTCTTTTCAAGCAAAAAATATTGTTTCAACAACAAGACCTTTGCAGCTTTTACATATGGATTTGTTTGGACCTTCGAAAATCAAAAGTTTTGGTGGAAACTATTATGGTCTAGTGATTGTGGATGATTACTCTAGATATACATGGACATTGTTTCTTACTCATAAACATGAAGCATATCAAGCATTTAAGAAACTTGCCAAGGTTATCCAAAATGAACAAAACTTAAAAATAGCATCCATACGAACGGATCATGGGGGAGAATTTGAAAACCAATCTTTTGAAAAATTTTGTGAAAAGTTTGGCATTGAACATAATTTTTCGGCTCCAAGAACTCCACAACAAAATGGAGTAGTTGAAAGGAAAAATCGATCTTTAGCGGAGCTTGCAAGAACTATGTTGAATGAAGCAAATATTTCAAAACAGTTTTGGGCCGATGCCGTGAACACCGCGTGTCATGTTATGAATCGTTGTTTGATAAGGCCTATATTAAAGAAAACCCCCTATGAACTTTACAAAGGACGAAAACCAAATATTTCCTACTTTCACATTTTTGGATGCAAATGCTTTGTCTTGAACAATGGAAAGGAAAATCTTGGCAAATTTGATGCAAAATCTGATGAAGCAATTTTTCTAGGTTATTCATCTACTAGTAAAGCATATAGACTCTTTAACAAACGGACTTACACAATTGAAGAGTCCATACATGTTAAATTTGATGAACTTAACCAAAATCCTCCGAGAAAGGAAGTTGATGATCTTGTAGGTACCTTCCAAGAAATGAACTTGCAAGACAAAGAAGAAGAAGTCAACAATGATGGAGGTGCAACACAAATAGAGAGACAACAAGATTGGGTAACATTGAAGGATCATCCCTTGGACAAGATTATTGGAGAAATAACCAAAGGGGTAAGTACTCGAAACGCCATTAGAAATGCATGCAATCACTTGGCTTTTGTATCCCAAATAGAACCCTAAATTTTGACGAAGCCATTATTGATGAACATTGGATGTTGGCCATGCAAGAAGAGTTAAACCAATTTGAAAGAAATGAAGTTTGGGAACTTGTGCCAAGACCCAATAATCATCTAATAATAGGCACCAAATGGGTTTTTAGAAATAAGCTAGATGAAAATGGTATAATAACTAGAAACAAAGCTAGACTAGTTGCAAAGGGATACAACCAAGAAGAAGGAATAGACTATGAAGAAACATATGCTCCCGTAGCTAGATTAGAAGCCATTAGATTATTGCTAGCTTTTGCATGTTGTATGGATTTCAAATTATATCAAATGGATGTCAAAAGTGCGTTCTTAAACGGCTACATTCAAGAAGAAGTTTATGTAGATCAACCTCCCGGTTTTGAAAATCATATATTTCCAAACCATGTCTTCAAATTGAGAAAAGCCTTATATGGTTTGAAGCAAGCTCCAAGAGCTTGGTATGAAAGATTAAGCAAATTCCTTTTAGAACACAACTTTGAAAGAGGAAAGGTTGATACTACATTGTTTATAAAACGCAAACACAATGACATCCTCTTGGTACAGATTTATGTAGATGACATAATATTTGGTGCTACTAATGAAAATCTTTGTCAAGAATTTGCCAAGATTATGCAGAATGAGTTTGAAATGTCCTTGATGGGAGAACTCACCTTCTTCCTTGGACTACAAATAAAACAAGCCATTGATGGAACGTTTATTAGCCAAACCAAATACTGTAAGGAACTACTTAAAAGGTTTGGAATGGACAAGGCAAACGAGATAGCTACACCCATGAGCACATCCTGCTATCTAGACAAAGATGAAAAGGGTAAGGACATTGAAATCACCAAATATCGAGGTATGATTGGATCCTTACTGTATTTAACTGCGAGTAGACCTGATATTATGTTTGCGGTATGCATGTGTGCTAGATATCAAGCATGTCCTAAAAAATCACATTTGACTGCCGTAAAAAGAATTTTGAAATATCTTGTGGGTACTCCAAATGTTGGTTTATGGTATCCCAAAGGCGTTGAATGTAATCTTTTAGGATACTCTGATTCCGACTTTGCGGGGTGTAAGCTTGATAGAAAAAGCACTAGTGGTACATGCCATTTGCTTGGTAGTTCCCTTGTTTCTTGGCATAGCAAGAAACAAGCAAGTGTTGCATTGTCAACAGCTGAGGCAGAATATGTAGCAGCTGGTAGTTGTTGTGCTCAAATTCTTTGGATGAGACAACAACTTCTTGATTTTGGTATTTCCTTGAATAAAGTCCCCATTAAATGTGATAATACAAGTGCCATTAACATCTCCAAGAATCCAGTAATGCACTCTAGAACCAAACACATTGAGATTAGGCATCACTTTATTAGAGATCATGTGTTAAAAGGGGATTGTGTACTTGAACATGTAGAAACCTCTAGGCAACTAGCGGATATTTTCACAAAACCCTTGGCTAGAGAGCAATTCATTCACATAAGAAGAGAGCTAGGCATTCTTGACATGTCCAGTTGTGTTTGAATCTTTTGATAAGAACCTTGTTGAATGGCATAATGCATAGTATATATCACATTTCATGTTTAGAACCTTGCTGTTTAATATGTTTGAAGTTTTTGACTCCATAATCGATTACATTGTTAATCCCAATCGATTACTAAGCTTCTGTTTCTAAGCTAATCGATTATATCTCACCCATAATCGACTACAATCATTCTGTTTCAAAGATAATCGATTATACATGATCCATAATCGATTACGAAGCTTCTGTTTCAAGTTCAAAACATTTCCTCTTCTTCATAATCGATTACCACCTTGCCCCAATCGATTAGGACGTTTCTGTTTCTAAACTAATCGATTACCCTAAGCCTATAATCGATTACCATCTGTATGGAACGTTTGGAATTCCCCAGAAACAGTGATCTAATCGATTACCCCTGCCACGTAATCGATTAGTCTGCGTTCTGCAGAGTCAAATGCAACTCCCTAGGCTCACTCGAAACTCTCCCTCTCTTAACTCACTTCACTCCTTCCTAAACTCTCTTTCCTCCTTCCTAAACCTAATTTTCAACTATAAATACCCCCTTATTCACCTTCTCATCTCACACCACCTCCTTTCCCCAAACCTCTCTAAAAACTCTCTAGCACTCATCTCCTCCTTTAGCATTTTTCACCATGTCTACCTCAAGGAATGTCAAAAGGGCTAGGTCCTCTGCTGCTCAAGCTCATAATCCCCTTGACTTCTCAAGGTTTTTCTCTTCTCCTAGAGATCTTCAGAATTTTATGAAGAATTTTTCTGAAAAGGAGATTATGACCCCTCATTATACCATTGCTGACACCTTTGACAACCCAAGCCTTACCTTCACCCAAAGCCTCCACCACTACAACCTTTTCCCCTTCCTATCCCTCAAAGAAGAAGAATACTATCCTGAGCTTATAAGAGTCTTCTACTGCAACCTCCGCCTTGTTAATGGAATGGTTGAATCCAAGGTGAAAAACACCACCATCAAACTCTCCAATGCCCAGTTTGTAGAGATTTCCAAACTGCCCCTCAATAATGCTGACTTTGATGGAGGCGAACCCGAGGATGAATGGGGCTTCAATGCTCTTACTGTTCGCCAATCTTTATGGAAAGCTGACCGTCCTAGGAGCAACCACAAATTAGTTGGCCACTTGACCATGAACAACCGCCTGCTCCACTTCTTCTTGATCAAGATGATTGTTCCCCGTGGTGGGAACTATGCTCTAGTTGAAGAGGATGATGTCCTCTTAATGTGGGCCATGCTGAACCACAAAGAGATCAACTGGGTTCAGTTGATCAAGTTCCACATGCGCCATGCCAAGGACCAGCAAAAGCTCCCTTATGGTATCCTCCTCACCAAAATTTTCAAATTCTGTGGAGTAGAGTTAGCAGGGGAACTCTCTGAGAAAGTGCCCCCTAGAGCTTGCATTGGCACCCATCACCTCACCAAAATGGGTCTTGTTTTCTCAAATGGAGCATGGTACTCACGAATGGAGGGCGTTTATGCTAACATTCCCTTCCAAGCTCCTGCTGAAGAAGCACCTGCTCCTCCTCCTTCTCCACCTCAACCACAAGCTGCAGCCTCTTCATCTGCCCCACAAGCTGACCCTTTTGCATCTCTCTACGCCCATCTTGATCGCCGCTTCGATCGACTTGAAAACTCCCTCCAAGAGTTTTCCATGACCGAGCAGCAACATTTTGAGATGATGCAGCAGCGTTATGAGGAGCTGGCTCACCAAATTGCAGAAATCCGCTTCTTCAACTCGGATAATTAGATTTTCTGTTTAGTTATGTTCCTTGTTTTGTTTTCTGCATTTTGAATAATTTTACTTCCTGTATTTCCCATTTTTATTAATTCAATAAAAGTATCTTATTTCAGTATATATTGTTCCTCTTCAATGCTCTAATTATTTTTGATGATTACAAAGGGGGAGAAGAATATATGTTCATATGTTGGATAATGCTCTGATGGATAATATTGATAACATGCTCTGAATATAATTTTGAATATGTTCTGGTGCTCTGGTACTAAGAATATGGATAATAGATGCTCTGTTAACATATTTGAAAAATGTTATCTGTTTGTTAAATTCCTTTTGATAGGGGGAGAATTATAGATAAGAGATAATAAATAATAGATAAAATGAGATAAGACATTGGCTGCTGAATTGATTTTTGAAATTGGTCATCTACTATTTGAAAAAGAGATAATGTAGCAGAGTTATTTTTGCAAAAGATAAGTCTATATTATTTAAACTAACAACCCTCAAGAGATGAACATAGTTGTCATCATCAAAAAGGGGGAGAATGTGTTTGAATATGTTAACAGGTCCAAAAGGTGTGCAAGGATTTTGATAATGACAAGTACTCTTGAAGAAACAATGCAAAAACAAAGACATGAAATCAGAATTGAAGTAACAGCGAAGCTAATCGATTAGGCCATAGATGCTAATCGATTAGGAGCTTTCTGTCTTGGAAGAAATTGCATCAGGTATGAAAGCTAATCGATTAAGGAGCTGACCAATCGATTAGGAAGCCACTGGAATTTAAGGTAATCGATTATACACCAGATACTAATCGATTACAACAATCAAAAATGGAACTAAGTGCATCAGGTACGATGGCTAATCGATTATGGAAGCTATGCAATCGATTAGGAAGCCACTGGAATTTAAGGTAATCGATTGCAAGACATGCTAATCGATTAGGATGCTGCGAAAACAAATTAAATGCATCAGGTACAGATGCTAATCGATTAGAGGAAGTGAAATAATCGATTAGTGACTCTCTG
Source organism: Clitoria ternatea (assembly GCA_037962975.1). Lineage (NCBI taxonomy): Eukaryota > Viridiplantae > Streptophyta > Magnoliopsida > Fabales > Fabaceae > Clitoria > Clitoria ternatea. The sequence continues at coordinate 33,164,734 of CM075672.1, read as the reverse complement.
ACTTGAAGCTAATCGATTACAACGCGAGGGTGTAATCGATTACGCTAGTGGAAAAACAGATTTAAGTGGGAAACCAGGTTATGTCTCCACCATTCTTCAAATTTCCACTAACTGCAACGGCTATGAAGGACTAGGGCACTCCTCAACAGCTATCTTGGGTCTATAAATTGAAGAGGAAGACAAGCACAAAAATACAACCAAGAAGCAACAATTCATAGCTCTATTTTGTGCTTTGTAAGCCTATTTCTTGCATATTGTACTTTCACTTGTATATCCTCTCATCTTGAGAGATTAGAATTTGGGAGAGCTTTTCATTTGTATATTTGCTCTATTGAGAGAGTGTATTGATTGTAAACAAACACCAAACACACAAGTTATTCACTCTAGGTTGAGTGGTTGTTCACTCTAGGTTGAGTGGTTACAAAGGTTGTGGACTCAACCTTTGGGATATTGTGAGATTGAGAGATTGGGTGGGTTGCCCTTATACTTGTGAGGATTGGGTTCTTGAGTGTGGGACACTAGGAAGCCGCAATTGCTCAAAGTTGTATCTCTAGTCTACAATAGTGGAAAATCCTCTAAGTGGGTTGCTTAGAGGCGAGACGTACACCGGATTGGGTGGAACTCGTTACATCGGTTTGCAAGCTTCTCTTCCTTACTCTTTTACTTTCATACATTTCATATTTGTTGATTGGTATTGTTTGGTTGAGAAGAACATATTTGAACTTGCTTAATTTGCTATACCTTAGACATTGCACACCAAGTGTTTGCTAAATTGCCTCAGCAATATTTACCTCTTGTAGTGCATTGCATATCATTGTTACTTGCTTTCACTTGCATAATATCATAAACTTGGTTATAGAAATCATTTTTAAAGGTATTCCAAGCAAAAGTTTTTATAACTCAATTCACCCCCCCTCTTGAGTATTGAGGCCACTTGAACAACATTCCCCACGAGCAAGGAAGCTTAGAGGCAAGCTTCAATAGGTGTTTAGCTTCGATTCTTTGAATTCATCCCATTTCCGTCGAATTTATGTTCATAGGTGACACTCTAAACCTACAGGTAACACAAAAGATTTGAACCGCCTCTAGAAACCTAATTCGACAAGCATTTGGAAAGTGGAACTTTCAAACCCTTATGCCTTTCATAAATTGACATTATTAATAATATTTTGGGTTTCTGGGTAGTTGATATTAAGTTGAATAGGATGAATTTAAGGAGTGGTTGATTAATCAGCGAAGACCTGTTGTAGGTTGAATTTTGAAACAGAATCGAAACGTGTAAATACTGCGGAATTCTTAATTTCAAGTAGGTGAGGGGTGACATATCTTAAACGCATAAATTATGAATGGATATTTAATTATGATTATCATTGTCATTGGTAAATAATGATAAATGTGATTATGGTTGAAAACATTGATAAAGATAATGAATTATATGTTTTTGATGATGATAGTTAATGATGGTGTGAAAATGAATGTTAGATGAAGTATGGTGGATGCCAAAATGATGATAATAATGTTATGTTGTGACATAAATGATGGTAGCTATAATGATGTTGATATTGTGATAAATATGTGGATACTTATAATAATGATGTTGTGATGTAGAAGTGAATAACAAAGGAAAGTGAATAACAAAGGAATGTGAATTGTCGTGAATGATGAATATGTATTTGATGTGAATGATAGTGATATTATGCAAGGTAATGGTAACCATGTTAGGAATCATATATGTTATAAAACCCTTGATGATGGTAATCAAGTGGTAACCCCTGGTGATTATAATCTAGAAGTATTATTAATGGGATTGATGTTTGTACATAGCATTTGCATAAAACTGTACGTAGGATATAGTGGTCCTATGAGGAGACCCAAACGAGAGAACGACTAGATGGTAAGGCATAATGGTAGTAAAAATGTGAATATCTATCAAATTATTTTATATTGTAGTATATCTCATCATTAGAGTCAGATTTATATGCATATGCATTAGTATGGCAGCATTGAGCTAGGTGAGCTGCGATGCTGTGAATAATAAATGTTGTTGTGAGTAATGAGAATATATTTGGAATGTATTAAAATGGCAATGTATGATACTTATATGATATGATGGTGTGAAATGTATTAAATGGCAATTATGATATCTATATGACGTGAATTGACTTGACTAATGTTTGGTTGTGCAATATGGTCAATATTTGTCATTTAACACATAGTTTCTCACCCTTACTACGTTTTATTACAGTGAACTTTGTAGATGGTGAAACATGGTGAAATGCAAATGATATTGATGGTGCTAGATGCACTTGACGTCATGTATGTAAATTGAATAGTTTTGGTTAGATCGGTAGCTATAAGCCTTGGCTGACTCATTTTGTATGGAGTATGATTATGTATGTAAATATTAGATACCACATTGGAGGTTTAGGCTATATTTTGTAGTACATATGCATGGTGATATGCTTTTGATGATTATTGTCCATCATGTGTGTACGGTAGATTACCACTAAGAATGATGTGGCCATAGGTTGATTCCATAAGCCTGATGATATATGATTTTATTAAAATAGACAAGAACTGTTTGGTACAATTGAACTTATAATCATCACATGTCCAGGAAATGTTTTATGCATCGAATTAATGAGGTAAGATGTTGATATGCAAGACAATGCCTAGGATGGCAAGTCTAGTATGCTAAAATATATGTATTATGTATATTTACATGAATTGAGGTATGTGATTTGGAAATGTACTAAAGGAGATTGTGTACTGTAATATCTTATTTTCAACACAAATAGAAAATAGATATTAATATATCTTTCATGAGAAATATTTACTATAAGTTAGTTTATTATTATCATTTTTTTATGAAATTTTGGTATTTATATTTAATTATTTATTTTTTAAAATATAATAATAATAATAATATTTACGAATAAGAATTTTAAAATGAATTAATTAGTATGCATTGATTAATAAAATTATATTAAGAATTTTAAATATATTTATTATTCACAACTTTTATTTTATGTTTTTATATTTATGCTTTTACATATTTGTAATTTAACTCTTATTAGAATTTTAAAATAAAATTTTGAAGGAATTAGACTATGGTTCTTTAGAACTTTTTGATCTACATAATATTTATGATATTCTGGAATTTTTTGAAAATTTTGAAATATTTTAATAAAATAATATATTTTAAAAATAATTTTAAATTCATATAAAGTTACTTAAAATTAAAAATATTTACAAGAAAGTGAATTTAAATTATAATAAAATTTTCTAAAATCCATTTCAAGTAAACTTATATAAAAATTATCGGTTTGAATAAAATCTTGATTTTTACCAATCGTAAAAAAATCGAAAACATATGAATAAATTTTTATTAACAGAAAATTTTAGATTTTTAAAATTTAAACTTTATATTACTTATTATAAAATTAGTGAGAACTGATATAATATCACTAAATTTCAAAAAAGACTGATTTTGAATATTTAAAATATATCGAGTGAAAAGTTACTATTTAGCATAATAATTCAGGCGACATTTACTATGCAAAACATTGTGCATATACGAAATTTTCAAAAGATGCACAATAACCAGGATTGAATTTTCAAAAAATATACAGTACTTTTATATTAAAATAATGGAATGCATAGTAATTTTCCTTCCTATAAATACCGAAGGTATTCTTCTTTAGAATTCACAATTTCAGATTAAGTTTTCTTAATATAGTAGTGCTAGTGAGATAGTGGTGGAAGTAAGAGAGAGAAATAAATTTTTTTAGAAGAAGGTTTTGCTAAAATCCTAAGGTAAGAATACCTCTCTTTTATATTTTTTTAGGGTTATTTTCATATCGTTTTTAGAAATCTATTATTATACTGGAAATAATATTATTTTAAGTTACTATTCTAAATAGTAAAATACTATTTCAATAGTAAAATACTATTTCAATAGTAAATTACTATTCAAATAGTAAATTACTATTTACTACTACTATTTACCTTTACTATTCACGTGTTACTATTTACTGTTACTATTCATGATTACTATTTATCATTACTATTCACATTTTACTATTTATTATTACTATTCATGATTTACTATTCACTATTCATTATTCAAAATTTACCATTTTTGCTTTAAGTAGTAATCTTAATTTTCATCTTGTAACTATATTAAAATAAAATTGGTATGTTTTAGAACTCGGAGACGAGGCGCGTACGGATTTTCAATAACGAATCAGTATACAAGAGTTAAGGGGGAGTAAGATAGGAATATAATATGAAAAGACATAAGAATAATGGGAGGAGTCCCCTACTCCTTTTAAATTTAATAATAATATTATTATTTTAAAATAATAACTATTTAACTTAAAATTTATATAAATTTTAAATTGTGTATCTTGTGTAACTTGATCTAAAATACCTATGCAAAGAGCTGGATAACCTATGCGAACTGGACTAAACTTATGCAAGGACTTAGACTATTATGACCTGTATGGACTGAACTATACTTATGCAAAGACTAGATTATATATATGGACTTATATAGACCTGTGCGAGGAATGAACTATAAGGACTCAAAATCAACTCTACTAATTTAAATAACCATTAAAATTTGAATTATATTTATGAGTAATATTTAGTTGATTTGATTTGATTATAATTAACTATATTTGATTTTGATTAATGATATTGTGATTTATAATATTAGACTGTGATTGATAATATGTAATTATGATTGATAATATTTGTGATTGATGACATTACAATACTTGATTGTGGTTGATGAATGATTGATGACCTTGTGATATGAAGTTTGAGCATATAGCAAGCATGACGGAAAGTTAAAACTCAATAAGAATTTTCTTACCTTACTTTTTTAAATTTTTATTTTAAGAGAAAGTATTTTATCATTTTTTTAGTCTTTTATTTCTTCTTAGAAATAATTTTCATTAACTTTATTTTTAATCTCTAGAATAAAATCTAATATTAGAAAGAAACTATTTTATGAAAATCAGAAGTTGAGATAATTAATACTTGAAGGGTTAAAATAGTTCCGAATGAGATATGTCCGAGAGGACAACTTCCGAGGGAAGAATCGTCAAGTTAATGCTGAGTGAAACCTATCCTAGAAAACCTCTTCCGAGTAGATAAGGTTTAAATATTTCCGAGTAAGACTTGACCTAGGAAACTCTTCCGAGTGAAGAAATGTTAGAGTATTTTCTGAGTGAAACTAGACCAAGGGGATCATTTCCGAGGGAAGTATGGTCAAGGTTTTTTCCGAGTGAGATATAACCGACAGAACCGCTTCCGAGGGAAGAAAGGTTAAAATATTTCCGAGTGAAACATAATCGAAGGGAAATACTTCCGAGTGAAGGAAGGTTGAATATTTCCGAGTGAGACATAACCAAGAGGACCACTTCCGAGGGAAGGAATGGCAAGATGATACCGAGTAAGATATAGCCGAGGAAACCTCTTCCGAGTGAGGAAAGGTTAAAATATTTCCGAGTGATACATGACCGAGTGGACTACTTCCGAGGGAAGGAAGATCATGATGTTTCCAAGTGAGACACGACCGAGGGAACTACTTCCGAGTGATGGAAGGTGTAAAGGTTCCGAGTGAGGAATGACCAAGTGAATCAATCCGGATGAAGGTTAAAACGATTCCGAGTGAACCCTGTCCGAGATGAGACCTTCCAGGTGAAGAGTAAGGATCCGACTATGCGTGAGAAATTTCGAGTGAGCCATGGCCTGATGGGACCATCCCCGGGTGAAAAGAGGTTCTGATCCTGAATGAAGGAATACACCGAGTGAAGGGACTCGCTCTAGCGAGTAGGCGCTCGCTCAAGCGAATTTTACTGGTTCCGCTTAACTGAATCAGGATCTCGTCAAGCGAGTGACACCCTGACCCCATTTTCTGTTTCCCGACTCCGTTTTCTTTCCCGACTCCGGATTTGAACGCGAAAAATTTTCCCTCAGCTTCGGGTTTGTCTTTATTAAGTCAGGATGTTTCAGTTGTAATGTCTATAGTAAATTTATTATTCCTTTTTCATTTTAATTTTTATGGTAATTTAATTTTAATTTTGAAGTAGCCTAAAAATTAAATATCGTTGCAATATCACTAGTGTAAAAAATGGCTACAATGACGGGATATGATCACGGTCCAGGGGAAAACCATGTTTTAAAAATACGCAGTGACATTTTTATAAATATGAGTAAGTTTTTTAATCACGGTTCTGACGTAACCGTGGTCGTAGGAACAAGGTTTTTTTATTTTAATTTTTATATTTTTAAAAAATGTACCTAAAATCACGGTTGAGAGGAAATCGTGATTGTAGGGTATATATAATCACGGCTTCCCATAAAGCCGTGATTATATCTACAACCAGGTTTTTTATTTTAATTTTTATATTTTTTAAAATGTACCTACAATCACGGTTAAGAGGAAACCGTGATTGTAGGACATCTATAATCACGGCTTTATGGGAAGCCGTGATTATATCTACAACCATATTTTTTTTATTTTAATTTTTATATTTTAAAAAAATGCACCTACATTCACAGTTGAGAGGAAAGTCGTGATTATAGATACCCTACAATCACGGGTGTTTGGTAACCGTGGTCATAGGTGTTTTCAAAAAATAAATTTTGAACGTTGCGCGCTCCTTCTCTTTCTCTGTTAGCTTTCTCCCATCTTTCTCTCTAAGATTTCTCCTTTCTGTTTTCCTATTTCCATTAACGTTTTCATTTGTTTGTGTTCTAGATCTAACGTTCTCTGTGTATATTTTGCAGATTTTCTTTTGCTATTCTCGTTGCGCGCCATTGACGACCACCACGCGACCCTTCTCTTATTTTCTCGTTCAACCATGTAAGTCTTTTCTTTTGTACATCTCTTCTTTTCTATTTCTTTCGATTATAATGAAGGTTTTACAGGTTTCTATTAGTTATTCTGTTTGTTTTTGTTCTTTATGTTTTGCTTCTGTTTGTTCCTATAATGGAGATTTTCTGTTTTAAAGGTCAACGTTGGGGTTATTTTGAGGAGGATGTTGGTGGCAACTGCGGAGATGTACGTAAAACTTTTAATAACTTTCTCTGATCGAAAGGAACGGTGGTGGTGATGGTGAGTTGTTTTTGGATTGTGGCGTTGAAGATTATAGAAGGTTGGCTTTTAATCACGGTTGTGGTTGGCAACCGTGATTAAATAGGGTCTTATTTAATCACGGTTTCAAACAACCGTGATTAAATGTGATCTGTAACCACAATTGTGAACCGTGATTAAAAGCTCATTTTAACCGTGATTAAATCCCTTTTTTGCACTAGTGTATTTACAGTGAATAATCATGTTACATATTTTACTTCATTGTAAGGGTAATTGATGATGAATTATAGCTTTCCTTTTTTATTCCTTTTATATTTATATATTAATTTCTTGAAATATTTCAGTTAATAAAGAATTTTTTCTGTTCTACATTTATTATAATATTTTAAAAAATATAAAACTTTTAAAATTATTTTAGTATCTATAGTAAATCATTGAAGATATTCAAATTGATCGATATAATTAATGATAATATTTTTTTTCTTCTCTTTTTATAATAATTTAATCCAAAATAGTATCATAATTTTTGCAATTTAATTTCCAAATCAAAGACAATGTGTTAAGGTTTACCATATATGATTTGATTTCTTATAAATATACATAGATGATGTATCTATAAAAAATGTTTTTTTATATCACAATGAGAGCAATAAATTTAAACTGTTAGATTTTATAATGGATAATCGATATAAGAATATATTAGTCTTATGACTTCTTAAGTGATTATATGATTTTAAAAATGGTCATCTACGTATAATTGTACAGTTCAAATTTGTTATTCTCATCTTCACATAAAAGAACTTTTTTCATTAGATAAACATTCTTTACATATATAATAGATAAATAAAAATAGATATATATTTAGCTACATTTTTAATACTAAATGACAATGAAAGTTACAGTAGAAAAGGATTAGATTTTACCTTACACAAGTTAGATAACCTTGTAGTTAGAGACTAAAACTTTTGATGCATATAGTTTTAAAAATTAATTAATTATGGACTTTGTATTGATTGTGGGCGAACAAAATACAACTCAGAAGACAATATTAATAAGAGTATGAGACTTTATTTCATTAAAATATATCAGGTTAAGTATTTTATTAATTTTTATCTTTTCATGGTTTGAGTTATTTTTTATTGGTTTTAATCATTATGTTATTGAATATGATAAAATTAATTTCTAAAAATGTTAGAAGAAAAAAAAGTCCATTTTAAGAAATTAAAAAAAGGAATAGGTTGGAGAGACAAAATAAGAAACATATGACATATTAACATTTCCATTTATTTAGTCAACAGTATTACATTTAAAGCCTAATTTTAACTTATTAGGACCAATTTCAACATATTCAATAAGATAAAGATCAAAATCAATAAAAAAATAACTAAAATACCGAAACAAAAAATTAATAAAAGCATAAATACAAAAAATATATTTGACCCAAATATATAATTCAATGTTCTATGGCTATAAATTGAGGTTGGGTAGTTATGTTAATCACAAAATCTCAAGGAAAGTTTTGAGATAAGTTGGAGAAGTGTAGCAATGGCAAGTTATGAGAAGAAAGTAGTTGGAGTTATGATTATGGTATTGACTGTCTTAGGCTTAGCACAAGGTGATGTTACTCCTTCATCTCCTCTGGGGGGGTCCCCACCATTGAGTTGTGGTATGTCAATTAAAATGTAACTTAGTGATTGAGCCTCATCAGTATGCAAAATGTATTGTAGAAGGTGTCGCAGCTTGCCATAATATACCTATGCCTATTGCCTATGCTTGTCTTCAGGATTGTGGATTAGTCGGCATCGATGGTATGTATCCTTCAACTTATATTTTCCTCATTTTCTTCATTTTTTGAAACACGATAGAACAAATAGTTTAAAATTTTATAGTACTTATTTTACTATTGATTTAATTAATTGATGATTTATTTTGTTTCAGATGGTAATCTTGCAATCAAGGTGGATAATTGCTTTCAAACATGTAAGAGGAAATAATCAATATATATGTTAATGTTCAAGCAAAATGTTGTAAGGAGAGACATGTTGTTGATACATATACAATCTTAATAAATGAGTAATGTAATATACCAATCATTATGATATTAAACCTTAGTCTAATCAAGTTCCTTTATTTCCTATGATATATATAGTTGTGAAAATGTTTGCTCACGGATCGAATAAAAGATAATACTAATTAGGCTTCGTTTGGTTATGGAAGTCTTGCAAACTCCGTTTGCAAGAAAGAAAAAAACTATCATACAGTTAGATGAAGTTTTAACTATTTTGAACGATGTGAAGAATTAATATTAACATTTAAATTTCTTGTTTTTAACTATTTAGGTTTTAGGTTTTTTTTTTAAATTTCTCATACTTGAAATCAACTCGCTTCTTTAGTTAAGCCTCCAATCTACTTTCTGACAAACACCAAAGTCCTAACACCATATACCGATACTTTAAATACATTTTGAAGCTTGTAAACGCTAATACCATAAAATTTTTAGACATGGTTTTGAGTTACCAAAACTTACTGGAATCAAACAATGCACCGATTCTTACTCCGGTTACTTTCCGGACAGGGATATAGCTTAGGAAAAATTCCTAAAGATGTGAATTAATTATTTTTAATGACCCATACATCATTCTTGCCATATTTTGAAACTTAACTCGACAACCCATCATAGTTTTGAGGTAGGACGACTTACCAAAATGCGGCTTCACACTTTGATAACCCTCCAATATGCTTTTGACTCTCTGAACGACAATCGTTGGCCTCCAAAATCACTTCACTACTGCTTCTTAACAACATTTACATGGAAATTTAGCAATTACATAAGTGGGGAACAACCAAGATGCTAAATTTTAAGGGATTTAAGGAATGAATGTCTTACAACTTCTTAAAACAAAAACCAAGACTCTTAGGGCTTATGTTAATGGCTTCCATGTCCCTCTTAAGATTAATTCAAATTTGTTTAGTTAAATAAATGGGACTGTTATTATTCTTATCTTTTAATTTGTTACGTTAGCAGTAGGTAACTTATTTTTTGGTATTTAGTTTTTCTTTGTAAGGCTATATATAGCCAAGCTATTTCCAATTCAATGCAAATAAGTTTTTCCTTTCCAAATTAATTTCAATAAAGTACAATCTTTAACATTAACATTTGGTATCAAAGCCTCCTTGTGGGGCTCATTAGAAGTAGTAGTCTTCTAAGAAGATATTGATTAAAGCATGGCAGCCGAGAGATCTTTTGTTCAACTAGCAGTGCCAAAATTTGATGGTCATTATGATCATTGGGCAATGCTAATAGAGAGTTTCCTCTGCTCAAAGGAATATTGTGGCATGATAGAAAATGGAATTCATTCAATAGCAGAGAGTGTGACACTTATTGATACACAGAGGAAAACTCATGAAGATCTGAAAATTGAAAGATTTGAAAGCAAAGAACTATCTATTTCAAGCCTTAGATTGTTCAATTCTGGAGACAATAATCAACAAAGACACATCAAAGAATATTTGGGACTCTATGAAACAAATATGAAGGCATAACACGTGCCAAACGAGCTTATTTACAAGCATTACAGAAGGAGTTTGAAGTTCTCCACATGAAGGAAGAAGAATCTGTTAATGAGTACTTTGCTCGTACTCTTGTTATTGTCAACAAAATAAAAGTTAATGGTGAAGATAAATGATAGATGTCTAATTTATATATATTTTGCATGGTTAATGAAGCATAAATTGGATATAATGTGCAATGTTTGTCAATTTTGTAAGCTAAATAGAACATAAATTGTAATATGAACATTGTACAAGTTGGTTGGTTAATTTTGTTGCAATCTCAGGAAAATTGAAGAAGAAAGCAAGAAAAATCCTTTCAAAGAAGAAAGAAGAAGAGAAAAGAGAGAAGAAAATTCACCAAGTGTTGAGCAAGGAAGTGACTTTCGCTCAAGCGGAGGTTATCTCGCTTAGGCGAGCATGGAAAAACAAGGAATTAAAGTATCAGGTGAAGATTCGCTTGAGCGAGGCGTTATTCACCTAAGCGAAATCGAGCCAGTAAAGAATGATGAAGCCTTCGCCCGAGCAAATCCATTGCGCTTAAGCGATAATTGTATAGAATGGAATTACACATGAATCGCTCAAGCGTTTGGGATAAAACATTGAGCGAAATTGCTCCAGAATGCAAAAATGAAGAATTCACTCAGGCGAAAGAATTGAAACACCAGGCGAAATTCTCCAGTATGTCACAATGTAAAGGTCGCTTGAGCTACATTATTTCGCTCAAGCGAAATTAGTCCAGAGCCTAAATTTAAAGGGTTCGCTGAAGTGGATAAAGAAACAGCTCAAGCGAAAAGAAATAAAGTATCAGATATGAAGATTCGCTTAAGCGAACGTGAATCGCCTGAGCGAGTAAACATGCAGGTGAAGCAGGACCAAAAGCTTTCTTCACGTTGAAGTTTTCTAGTCGCTTGAGCGAAACTTAAACTTGCTTGAGCGAGTATTCCTTTATATAAGCATTCAAGAGGGATATTTCAGCGGCTTGGTAGTTAGAAAAACACTTTGTACTCTTTTTCCTTCATCTTTTCTAAGTTGTAATGACCACCATGAGTGGCTAAACCTCTCCATAGGATTGGATGTAGCCTTTCTTACTTGAAGATCATAAATGATATATTCATGAATCAGGTAAATTTGTTCTATGATTCTTGGTATTTCGTTTCATGTTTATTGCGTGGATTTGTTTGATCAACAATTTCTCGATTTAAGTTACCGTTTGTTGTTGGAAAATAACTTTCGAAAATAGATCTAAATGAAATGCTCATTGTGAGTAAATAACCAGGGATGGTATTTAACGCATTGAACGTCCAAACAATCAGTCGTAATGCTGGAATGGAATTGAAATGATCAAGGGATTGACGTTATCAAATCTGTTCTTATGAATTTCGTAGTCAAGGAATTGATACGAATGACATTGATTGTGACGTAAAGTATTATAGTTCAAACCCCGTTTTCATGAATATACGTTGTGCATCGGAAGGTAAGATCGGTGAATCCTAATCCCAGTTTTTACAACTTGACAAACTCCTTTCATTTCATTGCATACTCGTTCATATATTGCAGTTTATATTTTGAACTCAAAAACCATGAAAACAATCGTTTTAATCTGCCGTAATATTTTAAGTTTCAATTACTGATGATCCTTAGTGGGAACGATATCTTTTATAACTACAACTACCGTGTTTAAAACTTGGCACGTTCCTTTGAGTGTATTATACAAACATGATTCCTTTAAAATACACAAACAAGTTTTTGGCGCCGTCCGCCGGGGATCGAAGTAATTGAATTAAGTTATTACGGTGTGTGAATACTGTACGTATTGCATTTTTGTGTTGTTTTGTATCATTTTCTTGGTTAACCTCTATTTTGCTAGCTTTTCTTATGATATTAAGAAGTCAGGGATTCAAAGAACAGGTTGAAATAGATCCTGAAATTGAGAAGACTTTGAAGAAAATCAAAGCCAAAGCTAAAGCACAACAAGAGGAGGACCAATCTTCTTCTTCTTCCTCTCCAATCTCAACACCAACAACCACTCTGAAATCTGAAGTAAATATGGAAGGACGTCAACCACCAAGGCGCACCTTGGGAAACTATGCTAACCAAGAAGGACCCAGATATTTTTCAAGCATAGCAATCCCACAAACCAGAGCTTTGGAAATGAAACCAGCATTTCTTAGCTTGATTAGTGCTCACCAATTTACTGGGATGTCACATGAAGACCCATATACTCACTTAGCTACATTTTATGAATTGGTAGGTACTATGGGCTTTGAGCAAGGAGATCTTGAATCAGCATATCTCCGCTTGTTCCCATTTTCTCTAGCAGGAAAGGCCAAAGAATGGTTACAATCGCATCCAAACCAAAGCTTGAATAATTGGTCTAATGTAGAGGATAAATTCCTATTTCGTTTCTTTCCACCATCAAGGTTCATAAAAGCAAAGTCTGACATTTCAACTTTCCGTCAAGGAATGGAAGAACCTTTTTGTGAAGCATGGGACAGATTCAAGTCCTTATTGCGCAAATGTCCAAATCATGGATTTGAAGATATAGCACAGCTGAACATTTTCTACAATGGGCTAAGGCCTGACACAAAGATGATTTTAGACGCTGCTGCTGGCGGAACAATGATGACAGTAGATGCTGACCAAGCTACCAGAATCATAGAAGCTTTGTCATCCACAGACTATCAAGCACAGCATGATAGACAACAAGTACAAAAGAAAGGAATCCTTGACCTGAATACTTCTGATGCTATTTTAGCTCAAAACAAAATTCTGACCAAACAGATTGAAGCCTTAACTCAACAGATGGCCAAACTTCCTCAACAATTGTACTTAGTTCAATCTGCACAACCTCAGCAACAAATGAATACAAGATGTGATTTTTGTGGAGGTGACCATCCAAATGGACATTGTGGGTCACAGGAAGAAGCTGTCCATTATATGAACAATCAAGGTAGACAAAATAATTTTAATTCCAATTTTACTAATCAACCATTTCAGGGATGGAAGAACAATGCAAATCAAGGCCAAGGTTGGAGGCAAGAGGCTAGCACATTCAACAGACCACAGGCCAATCAACAAGGACCGTCTCTGATGGAAAAGACAACAAGATTGGAAGATACATTGGACAAGTTCATGCAGGCTTCTCTAACAAATCAGAAGAACACAGAAGCTTCCATTAGGAATCTAGAGACTCAGGTTGGACAGCTCGCCTGTCAAATGGAAGAATAAAAAAGACCTCAATATGGAGCCAACACTGAAGTGAATCCTAAGGAGCAATGTCAGGCAGTGATGACCAGAAGTGGAAAAACCACAGGTGTAGAGTTGGGTGAAAAAGAAAAGGAAGAAGAAAGATTTTTGAAAGAAAAAGAAAAAGAAAAAAATAGAGAAAAAGATGAGAATGAAAAGAGTGAGACTGTAAATAAAGAAAAAGAAAAGGAGAAAGATAAAAAGAGTGATGTAGAGAAAGGAAAGGTGAAGGTGGATGAAGGTATACCACAGCTGAAAAGCATGCCTTATCCCAAAAATCCTTCAAAGCGGAATAAAGAGAGGCAGTTTGCTAGGTTTATGGACATATTCAAAAGATTATAGATCAATCTGCCGTTCATGGAGGCCATGGAGCAGATGCCTACTTATGCAAAATTTATGAAGGATTTACTGACCAAGAAAAGAAGATTTTCTGAGGAGACAGTAGAATTAGAGGCCGGGTGTAGTGCTATAATTCAAAAAGCATTACCGCAGAAGACCAAAGATCCGGGAAGCTTTACAATTCCTGTCACCATTGGTAGTCTGCCAGTAGGAAAAGCATTACTCGACCTAGGAGCAAGCATTAATCTGATGCCATTATCTATGTTGAAGAGAATTGGTGATCTGGAAATTCGACCAACTAGAATGACTCTCCAATTAGCTGATAGATCAATGAAATTCCCATATGGAGTTGCAGAAGATGTTCTAGTGAAAGTAGACAAATTCGTGTTTCCAATAGATTTTGTGATCATGGATATGGAAGAAGATTCCGAAGTACCGTTGATCTTGGGACGACCATTTATGAAAACTGTAAAAGTTATCATAGATATCGATGACGGGAAATTAAAAGTAAGAGTCCAAGATGAGGAAGTCAATTTTGATGTTTTTGAAGCCATGAAATATCCTGTAGACAAGCAGAGTTGCTTCAAAATTGATGCGGAAGAGGAGACAATTTCAAAACAGCTTTACAAGATGAATAATTCAAGTCCTCTTGAAAAGGCCCTAGTGAATGCTGTTGAGAATTTTAATAATATGGAGATGAATGAAGTGCAAGAGGTTTTGCAAAGTCTTGAAGCCGGTAAGGTGATAACAAGCGAGAAAAGCAAAGTGGAAGAACTGGATGAAAAACAAAGTCCTGAGGTTCATAAGTTAGAATTGAAAGAATTACCTCCAAATCTGAAATATGTCTTTTTAGATGACCAAGGTAATAAACCAGTAATAATCAGCAGTACTTTGTTGAAAGATGAAGAAGAAAAGCTGATTTAAATTCTGAAAAAGAATGAGCAAGCTATTGGTTGGAAACTAAGTGATTTGAAAGGCGTCAGTCCATCGTATTGTATGCATCATATTTTTATGGAGCAGGAATATAAACCAGTGGCTCAACCTCAAAGACGGTTAAATCTAATCATGAAAGAGGTCGTGAAGAAAGAGGTGCTGAAGTTGCTTGAAGCCGGAATGATCTACCCTATTTCAGATAGTACATGGGTGAGCCCAGTTCAAGTGGTACCAAAGAAGGGTGGCATGACGGTGGTGAGGAATGAAAATAATGAGTTAATTCCAACCAGAACAGTAACGGGATGGAGAATGTGCATAGACTATCGAAAGCTCAACCAAGCAACAAGGAAAGATCATTTTCCATTGCCATTCATAGACCAAATGCTGGAAAGATTGGCGGGACAAGCTTATTATTATTTTCTGGATGGATACTCAGGCTATAATCAAATAGCAGTGGCTCCAGAAGACTAGGAGAAAACAACATTTACTTGCCCTTTTGGTGTTTTTGCATATCGAAAGATGCCTTTTGGACTATGTAATGCTCCAGCCATTTTTCAACGGTGCATGCTGGCAATTTTTCAGACCTTGTGGAAAAATGCATAGAAGTCTTCATGGATGACTTCTCCGTCTTTGGTAAATCATTTCATTCTTGTTTAGAAAACCTTGATACCGTGTTGAAAAGGTGTGTGGAAACCAATTTAATGCTCAATTGGGAAAAATGTCACTTTATGGTAACTGAAGGCATAGTGTTGGGTTACACCATTTCAAACAAAGGCATTGAGGTGGACAGGGCAAAAGTTGAAGTTATTGAAAAATTACCCCCACCAATAAATGTCAAAGGTGTCAGGAGTTTTCTAGGTCATGCAGGATTTTACCGAAGATTTATAAAAGATTTTTCAAAAATTGCTAAACCTTTGAGTAATCTGCTGCAAAAAGATAATTCTTTTCAATTTGATAAATCATGTCTGCTTGCTTTTCAAATGTTGAAGGAAAAACTAACTACTGCACCTGTCATAGTTGTACCCGATTGGAATCTTGATTTTGAAATCATGTGTGATGCAAGTGATTATGCAATAGGTGCAGTGTTAGGACAAAGAAAATCCAGAATTTTTCATCCAATACATTACGCTAGTAAAGTTTTGAATGAAGCTCAAATTAATTATGCCACAACTGAAAAAGAATTACTAGCTGTTGTGTATGGGCTTGAAAAATTCAGATCGTACTTAATTGGTGCACGAGTTATAGTTTTTACAGATCATGCAGCAATCAAGTACTTGATGAATAAATCTGATTCCAAGCCAAGATTAATTAGGTGGATTTTGCTGCTACAAGAGTTTGACTTAACCATTCTTGACAAAAAAGGCAGTGAAAATCACATTGCAGATTATTTGTCTAGACTAATTAATGATGAAGTTACAAAGATACAGCCTGAAGTTCCAGAAGAATTTCAAGATGAAAGGCTGTTGTTGATTCAGGAGAGGCCATGGTTTGCCGACATGGCTAATTTCAAGGCTGCCGGAGTGATTCCTGAAGATTTTACATGGCAGCAAAAGAAGAAACTTCTGAAGGATGCACAACAATTTATTTGGGATGATCCTTACTTATTTAAGCTTGGATCAGATAATATTTTGAGAAGATGTGTATCTGAACAAGAAGCCAAGAGTATTCTGTGGCACTGCCATAGTTCAGCATATGGAGGACATTTCAATGGGGAAAGGACCGCTGCCAAGATCCTACAATCAGGTTTTTTCTGGCCCTCTTTATTTAAAGATGCTAACTCTTTTGTGCAGAGCTGTGATACATGTCAGAGAAGTGGAAGTATTTCAAGGAGGAATGAAATGCCACTAACAACCATCTTAGAAGTAGAGGTTTTTGATTGTTGGGGCATAGATTTTGTTGGACCATTACCATCATTACTTTCCAATGAATACATCCTGGTAGCTATTGATTATGTTTCGAAATGGGTCGAAGCAATGTCTTATGCAAAGGCAGATGCCAAAACTGTAATCAAATTTTTGAAGAAAAATATTTTCAGCAGATTTGGTACTCCCCGAGTTCTGATAAGTGATGGAGGATCTCACTTTTGTAACACACAACTTCAAAATTGTTTAGAACATTATGGTGTCAGGCATAAGGTGACTTCTCCCTACCATCCACAAGCCAATGGCCAAGTAGAAGTATCTAACAGGGAAATCAAAAGAATTCTGGAAAAGACAGTTTCCCAAAGCAAAAAAGATTGGTCTTTAAAGTTGAATGACGCTTTGTGGGCATACAGAACAGCTTTTAAAGCTCCAACAGGGTTCTCACCCTACCAATTAGCCTACAGAAAGAGCTGTCATTTACCTGTGGAGCTAGAACATAAGGCCTATTGGGCAATGAAGTTGCTCAATTTTGATCCTGAAGTATCAACAAAGGAAAGAAAGATTCAGTTGGAAAAACTGGGAGAATGGAGGCGAGAGGCTTATGAATCATCAAGAATTTATAAAGACAGAATGAAAGCCTACCATGATAAAAAGATTTTAGCAAAAGGCTTCTACCCAGGACAATCAGTTCTTTTATTCAATTCAAGGCTAAAACTTTTTCCAGGAAAGCTGAAATCAAAATGGTCTGGACCTTTCCTTGTTAAAGAAGTCAAATCATATGGTACTGTTGAGTTGCAAGATCCTAAATCTGATAGAACCTGGACAGTTAATGGACAAAGACTCAAACCATATATGGGTGGCGGAGTGGAAAAGCTAGATATACTGATCCACTTTATTGAAGAATAAAAATCAATCAAGCGTCGAGCTAACGACGTTAAACAAGCGCTAACTGGGAGGCAACCCAGTGTGTTTGATTTGTTGTTGTTTTGTTTTGTTATAACTTATAGTTGTGTAGTTGTGTGAATACTTTTGTATGATGTGCTTTATAAGTGAGTGAGAAGATCAAAGAAACCAAAGGATGGAATGATGAGATGAGTTTCAAAGAAAATGCCAGTGGAAGATTAAAATCTTTAAGTATGGAGCAATTTGCCCAAGCGAATACTACTTCGCTTAAGCGAATAAGCCAAATACCCACATTCGCTCAAAGTCGCTTAAACGAAAAACTTCAATTTTGATACTGGACAGAATTCGCTTAAGCGACTCACTTTTGGCTTAAGCGAATGTCACTTTCGCTTGAAAAATATAACTTTTCGCTCAGGCCAAGAACAAAGAAATAGCCACTGGACAATATTCGCTCAAGCGAATTAAAACCCACTCAAGCGAATTTTGCAGAATTTTCATAACTTTGAAAAATTTTCATTTTCTGCAATATTCGCTCAGGCGAATTATAACCCGCTCAAGCGAGTTATCTTCTATTAAACACTGGAACAAAATCGCCCAAGCGAGTACCTATCGCTGAAGCGAGTTTTGTCCAGAAAGAAAACATTGCAAACTCGCTCAATCGCCACTTATTTCGCCCTAGCGAATTTTATCCAGTGTCTAAAAGATATAGATTCGCCTAAGCGAAACTTATTTAATTCAAGCGAGAGGATTTTTGGGAGCATCAGGTGTCTTTTTACTTAGATTTCGCTACAGTGAACCAGAATTGCTTGAGCGAAATTAGAGATTGAAACTTAAAATTCGCTGCAGCGAATGGTTCTAGCTTGAGCGAATTTAAGCGGTTGCAGTTTTTAAAAGAGGAATTAATCATTTTTCTTCAGTTACAATATTTCCTCTCTTTTAAAATCTCTCCGCTCACGAACTCCTCTCATCTCCGTCTTCGATTTCGAAGAGTTCCCACCGGTTTCTCCCTCATTACTTTTCATCAAGTTCTCATTTTTCATTCATTTCCATAGTTCTCAAGTAAGTTTTCTCAACTCTCATTCATTCCTTCATCTTCTCCAACTTTCTCATGTTATGTATGCTCTTAAATCTTGAATGTTGCTTAGGATAAGGATCGTATCTTAGTTAGGGTTTGATTTTCACCTCTGTAATGTTGTTTTGCATAATAGTATCAAAATGTAAATCATGCCCTAGGATAAAGTAGTGAGACCATTGGCAAGAAGCATGCTCTGTTTTTGATTATGGTGTGGCTGCTGGGATATAATGCATGCAACTACATGAAGTTTCTAATTAGGTTCTGTGTTGGCAAAAACAAATGACCATGTTCTGTTTTTGATTAATGGCATCAATAGAACAGTGTTTTTTGTAATTATTAAAACCTTTCGTCATGCTCTGTTTTTGGTTATGCTATATTCCATTGTTAGGAATAGTTACAACTATTTTTAAAAACTTTGCTTATCCATAATACACATGTCTGGTTTTGCATACTAATAAAATGGTGTGTTTCAATGTAATTTTAGGCAATGGCAAGAACCAAAAACGCACAGGAAATTCAAAGAGGGCAAGAACGGGCCGCTGCGCACAGGGACAAAGGTAAACGAAAATGCACATCCGACTCTTCTCCTCCCTTGAATCAAAAGTTCAGGACTAAAGAAACTCAAAAGCGGTTCTAAGATATTCACCACTGGACCATACTTCCAGAACGCTGAGTTGACTTGAGAGAAGGTGAATGTGATGAGTTTATGAATAAGCTCAGGGAACGGAAGTGGTTGCGAGTTGGAAACCCTCGGACTAAATATGATCCAGAACTAGTGAAAGAATTTTATGCTAACGCTTGGTGGACTGAAGGTGCCATGGACCGATGAGCTTGGGTTAGGGGTCACTGGATTTCCTATGATAGGGACACTATCAACGCGCACTTGGGAGATGTACTGCATTTGGAGGAAGGTGAACTGTGCACATATGGAAGATTGAAGAAGGAGCGTCATGTGTATTCCACGCAAGAGTTGGAATCAGCTCTCTGCCTCCCTAACCACCATTTTCAAAGGGGAGCCAACCGACATCCTACCCGACTCTTGAGGAAGGATATGAAGATGTTGACAAGAGTGTGGACTGCGTTTCTCTTAGCAAACGTGGTTCCAAATACCCATGTCTCCGACCTTCCATTACTTAAATAATAACTTCTCTGTATCTTGAATTCACGCATCACTGTAGACATTGCTCAGATTATATCAGATGAGATCTTCCGTTTTGCACAGCAAAACCCAAAGACTACGATCGCAGATGCAAAACCAAAAGGTACTTTGGGTTTTCCCGCTTTTATTACAGGTCTTTGTGCATCTCAGAGAGTCCATGTCGATCCGACCATCCCGATTCGACCTTCTATCGACAGAAAGTTTATTGATCAGAACTGTCGAATTGAGACACAATCCTCAGCAGGACCTTCATCATCCACAAAGCACGTTATATCACAGCAACAACCATCCTCACCTCTAGTTCCACCACCTCTCCAGCCACCGCCACCACCTACATGTGATCCTATCCTCCTCGCTCATCTTCTTCACATTGAGAGACAGCAGGCTGCTCTTCATAGAGGTATGTTGTACCATTACCGAGCCAGCTACTGGAGTCATCCTGTAGGCCCTTTTATGCATCCTGACCAGTTCGTGGAACATGTTGCTTGGCCTGGGGACAGTCCCATTCTGCCAGAGGAGGAGAGGCCAGCAGCTGACGCTGAGCCAGAGGCACCACCACCAGCATCCACATCATCAGGACCAGCAGTTGTACCTTTCACAGCACCAGAGTCACAGGCAGCTGATACACAGACTCAGCAGCAGGAGGAGGCTGAGGACTGGGAGTTTGAAGAGCAACTGGATCGAGTGGTCACTGATATTGTGATGTCGCATGACTAAGCATGCTGCTGTGGTTCCTTTTTATTTTGTCAAGTTTATTTAAGCTTATGTTACTTTAAATTCAGTACTTATTGTTCAGTACTTCCGTTTTATGTTAATTTCACATGATTTATAGTTACATTTTCATGTTTATGCCTAAATGACTTTTGTTGCATACGTTAGTTGTAATGTTTAGGCGTGGAAATTTTGTTTCAATGATATGGAAAAGTGAAGAAAGATGTGAATTAATCTTAGGCTTGCATAAAAGGAAGGATAACTAGTTTTGGAAAATCTGATAATTCTTATGAATGTTGAATGAATCTTTCTAATTCTTGAGTTAGGAATTAGTTCACAATGCTTGAACTCTTTTCTGTGGAAATAAAGAAATCAAGACAATTAAACCAGTGAGATAGTGCAACCTGAAACACCGAGAGTTCATTGATCTTTGTGTAATCTTTTATTGCATGAATTTCCGGCAAGGATTAATGCTTAGTCAAACATGGACAGGATAGAGGCAAACTTTGTGTAGAATAGGTTTAAACAAGAGCCAAAAAGCCAACCTTCAATGGTAATCAATCCAGTTTTTGTGTTTAACCCTAATTGAGCCAAAAAGTTTCTTTTCTTAACCTTAGAATATGCTTGTGAAAGGAAATTCAACCCTAATGCATGCTAAGGACAAGAACAATTTTTCAAGAAGGGTATGTGAAGAGTTTGGCTGTAACTGTCAAAAGGAAAGGAAAAATTGAAAAAATAAAATAAGATCCTCCTAGAAATGTCAAAGAACAAACAAAAGTCAGGAGGAATATAAAGAAAAATTTAATGGCTTAAATGAAGAAAAATGACATAACAAAAAGCCAAGGCCAAGAAATTTAAGTGTCCTTAGTATGTCTTTGCATTCCAAAGAAAAACCAATAAATTTCTTGTAAGCCTGGCTAAGTTACAACCTATTAAAGACCTCTTGATCCATGTTTGTTTGAGTGGTTATCTTATGCAGTGAAATGAAATGCAATGATTGAATAACACTTGACCAATGATAAAGAGAGCAAACAGTCACCTGGAAGGTATAAACAAAGAGGATTTCTTGTTTTTACAGCAGAGTGGTTACTTGCAATTGTGTATCATATTTTCAAACTTAGAGTTTGGTTAGATGAATTGAAGCATGATTAAGGATTTATCATTTGTAAATAGTGAGAAGTTGTCCTTCATTTTATTTGCAGCTGTGATTAATGAGGATCTTTGTTTCACTAAACTTTCTCTTGACCATTTGCTTGAGGATAAGCAAAGTTCTAGGGTGGGGAGAGTTGATAGATGTCCAATTTATATATATTTTGCATGGTTAATGAAGCATAAATTGGATATAATGTGCAATGTTTGTCAATTTTGTAAGCTAAATAGAACATAAATTATAATATGAACATTGTACAAGTTGGTTGGTTAATTTTGTTGTAATCTCAGGAAAATTGAAGAAGAAAGCAAGAAAGGTCCTTTCAAAGAAGAAAGAAGAAGAGAAAATAGAGAAGAAAATTCACCAAGTGTTGAGCAAGGAAGTGACTTTCGCTCAAGCGGAGGTTATCTCGCTTAGGCGAGCATGGAAAAACAAGGAATTAAAGTATCAGGTGAAGATTCGCTTGAGCGAGGCGTTATTCGCCCAAGCAAAATCGAGCCAGTAAAGAATGATGAAGCTTTCGCCCGAGCGAATCCATTGCGCTTAAGCGATAATTGTACAAAATGGAATTACACATGAATCGCTCAAGCGTTTGGGATAAAACATTGAGCGAAATTGCTCCAGAATGCAAAAATAAAGAATTCGCTCAGGCGAAAGAATTGAAACACCAGGCGAAATTCTTCCAGTATGTCACAATGTAAAGGTTGCTTGAGCGACATTATTTCGCTCAAGTGAAATTAGTCCAGAGCCTAAATTTAAAGGGTTCGCTGAAGTGGATAAAGAAACAGCTCAAGTGAAAAGAAATAAAGTATCAGATATGAAGATTCGCTTAAGCGAATGTGAATCGCCTGAGCGAGTAAACATGCAGGTGAAGCAGGACCAAAAACTTTCTTCACGTTGAAGTTTTCTAGTCGCTTGAGCGAAACTTAAACTCGCTTGAGTGAGTATTCCTTTATATAAGCATTCAAGAGGGATATTTCAGCGGCTTGGTAGTTAGAAAAACACTTTGTACTCTTTTTCCTTCATCTTTTCTAAGTTGTAATGACCACCATGAGTGGCTAAACCTCTCCTTGGGATTGGATGTAGCCTTTCTTACTTGAAGATCATAAATGATATATTCATGAATCGGGTAAATTTGTTCTATGATTCTTGGTATTTCGTTTCATGTTTATTGCGTAGATTTGTTTGATCAACAATTTCTCGATTGAAGTTACCTTTTGTTGTTGGAAAATAACTTTCAAAAACAGATCTAAATGAAATGCTCATTGTGAGTAAATAACCAGGGATGGTATTTAACGCATTGAACGTCCAAACAATCGGTCGTAATGCTGGAATGGAATTGAAACGATCAAGGGATTGACGTTATCAAATCTATTCTTATGAATTTCATAGTCAAGGAATTGATACGAATGACATTGATTGTGACGTAAAGTATTATAGTTCAAACCCCGTTTTCATGAATATACGTTGTGCATCGAAAGGTAAGATCGGTGAATCCTAATCCCAGTTTTTACAACTTGACAAACTCCTTTCATTTCATTGCATACTCGTTCATATATTGCAGTTTATATTTTGAACTCAAAAACCATGAAAATAATCGTTTTAATCTGCCGTAATATTTTAAGTTTCAATTGCTGATGATCCTTAGTGGGAACGATATCTTTTATAACTACAACTACCGTGTTTAAAACTTGGCACGTTCCTTTGAGTGTATTATACAAACTTGATTCCTTTAAAATACACAAACAATGAAGGAGACACTACTCTTGTGGAAACGATTTTGAGGTCAATGACTCCCAAATTTAATTATGTTGTGTGCTCCATAGAGGAATCCAAGGATACAAGTACATTATCAATTGATGAGTTACAGAGCAGTCTACTTATGCATGAACAATGCATGAGTTACAACATTGTCAAAGAGCATGCTTTGAAGGTGACTCATGGAGACCAATTTGCAGGACAGAGATGAGGACACGGGAGTTTTAGAGGTAGAGGTCGTGGAAGAGGTAGACAAAGCTTTGACAAAGAAATGGTAGAATGTTATTCTTGCCAGAGGCTTGGCCATTTTCAGTGGGAATGTCCAACTAAGCAAAAAGGAGAGGCTAACTATAGGGAGAGTCAAGAACATATGTTGTTAATGACATATGTTAAAGAAAAGAAGATTCATCAAACAAATATGTGGTTTCTTGATTTAGGGTGCAATAATCATATGTGTGGCAAAAAGGAGTATTTAAGTTCACAGATTCAGTAAAGTTGGGAAACAACCTCTAATTTAGTAGCCAATGCAAAGGGAAATATTAGATTGGAGATAGATGGATTTATCAACATCATTACATGAGTGTTTTATATACCAGAATTAAAGAACAATCAGCTTAGTCTTGGAAAATTGTAAGAAAAAGGGTTGACTATTATGTTTCAGCATAAGCAATATAAAGTATATCATCCTAAGAAAGGCTTGGTTATGAAAGCAAATATGTCTACCAATCGGATGTTTATTTTACATGCTATATCTCTTTGCATAACATCCACTTCTTTCAACGCAACCACTGAAGATGTATCGTAACTTTGGCATTTTTAGTTTGGGCACTTGAGTTTTAAAGGCTTGCAAACATTACAACTGAAACAAATGGTGGATGGCTTACCATTTTTGAAGTCTCCCTCAAAGCTATGTAAGGATTGTCTTGTGGGGAAGTAACAAAGAGATCCATTTCTAATGAAAAGCACCTGGGGAGCTTCACAAATCTTTCAACTTGTTCAGCTTGACATCTATGGGCCAATTAAGCTTGCCTCTAATAGCAAAAAAAAGGTTTATGCTTAGTTTTATAGATGATTATAATAGAAAACATGGGTTTATTTTTTGATAGAGAAATCTGAAGCCATTGCTATTTTTAAAAGATTCAAGATGCATGTTGAGAAAGAAACAAATTTGTCACTTAAAGGCCTACGGACAGATCATAAGGGAGAGTTTACATTTCAAGAATTCAATAGTTTTTATGATGAACATGGAATAAGGAGACAATTGACAGTTGCATATTTGTCTCAACAAAATAGAGTAGCTGAATGAAAGAATCAAACCATAATGAATTTGGTTCGTAGTATGTTGTCTGAAAAGAATATGCCCAAAACTTTTTGGCTAGAAGTAGTGAGTTAGGCAGTCCAAGTTTTGAATCGCACGCCAACATTAGCGGTGAAAAATAAGACACTTGAAGAAGCCTGGAGTGGAATCAAGCATTGAGTTCATTACTTCAAAATTTTTGGCTGCATTGCTTTTGTTCATGTGCCGACAATACAAGAAATAAGCTTGATGGTGTAACACCCCCTTATATACACGAGATATATATTAAAAACTTTTAGAAAGATATACATATTTATCACTCTTTATCTTCCGTATACAAGGACGTATATACATCTGATTTCCTTTGAATATTGAAAGTAAAAAAAAAACATTGTCCTTCAATATTTGTCCATAATGATAAAACAATTTATAGAAATCATAAGTGATAAATCATTACAATATTATATCCGAATGAGAAAGTTTATCAAAGTTTAACCTTTACCTTGTTACAATTATCTAACTTGATATTGTAATAAAGCAAGGCAAAACTAAATTATACCTCTACTACAAATGTGACCAATCATTTCCTAGTCCTTGAACCATCGAGTTTTGGAATCCTACTCTTGTCATATCTCTTCACCTATCTGATTGAGGATGAGACCACTTTACCCTCTTGTAATTACATATCCTTCCATCTTGAACTACTAGCTATATATCACATAACATATATTTTGGATACAAAATTCAAACAAGAAGGAGTGAGAAACAAAATATAATACTTTACAGATAAGACATAAGCATAAAGGTTTTCACAAACTAATAAATTAATATCATTCAAAATCTTGTACACAATTAATTATAAATATAGGGTTCTCACACACATAACAATCATACTTTCATTCATAATCATCCATACAGAATATCATAATCACATGTATGACATGTAATGCTTTTAATACTATCTCATTCAGTTTATGCATGCGTGCCCTTAAAGTTTTAATTTGCACTGGGCCAACCAGGAGTTTACACTGTTCCATAATTCGGGATAATAATAACATAAATGCCTTCATGGCATATGAACAACTCAACTGGCGTGGAAACACTTAGAGACTAGTCAAACTGAGAAAGTTTTTATTGTGAAAGTATCCGACACTAGGGAGCGACCCCAGGTCACCTGAAGCACCTTTTCACACCTTCTCATCCCAAGGCTCGCAATTAAGCCTCCTCTAATGTATCCTCAGTTTCTATAATTCGTCCCCAGACAATATCACATCTCATTTCTCTTTAATGATTCATGATGCATGAACTACTCGCATATTTAGTTGGTTAAGACTTTTAGAAACTCAATTATTAAATACCATAAAGGTTCACAAAATCATCTCAATAAACTGTACATTTCCATAAGTTCTTCTTTGAACTTCTGTTATACAGAAACAAATTTAGTACAGTCTTCAAATTTAGATTTCACCAAAATTGAGTTTCCAAGCCTTAAATATCTCAAAACCTTTTCTTAAAAAACTTCACATATTTACATAATCTTTCCAAATATGACTCTTAACTAGATTAAGTTTAGAAATCTCGACTATAACAAAATATCCTTTAGTTATTTCATTAGGGAAAACCAATTTAAATTTCTGATTTCTTAAAAAAAATATATTTATATATTTTTAAACCATTAACTAAGAATACTTAAAACTATAAAAATTTTCTTTAATTCAAGAATTAATTATCTCAACATCTGATTTTCATAAAATAGTTTCTCTCTAATACTAAATTTTATTCTAGAGATTAAAAATAAAGTTAATAAAAATTATTTCTAAGAAGAAATAAAAGACTAAAATAATGATAAAATACTTTCTCTTAGAATAAAAATTTAAAGAGTAAGGTAAGAAAATTCTTACTGAGTTTTAACTTTCCGTCATGCTTGCTATATGCTCAAACTCTATATCACAAGGTCATCAATCATTCATCAATCACAATCAAATATCATCAAATCACAAATATTATTAATCACAGTCTAGTATTATAAATCACAATTTTATTAATCAAAATCAAATATTATTAATTATAATCAAATCAAATCAACTAAATATCATTCATAAATATAATTCAAATTTTAATAGTTATTTATATTAATAAGATTAATTTTAAGTCTTTATAGTCCATTTTTCGCATAGGTCTATGTAAGTTCATATAGTCCAATCCTCGTATAGGTATAGCTCAGAATACAGGTCATAATAGTCCAAGTCCTTGCATAGGTTCAGTCCAGTTTGTATAGGTTATCCAGGTATTTGCATAGGTATTCAGATCAAGTTACACAAGATACTCAATTTAAAATTTATTATAAATTTTTAAGTTAAATAGTTATTATTTTAAAATAATATTATTATTAAATTTTGAAGGAGTAGGGGACTCCTCCCATTATTCTTATGTCTTTTCATATTATATTCCTATCCCACTCCCCCTTACATCTTGTATCTTGGTTCGTTATGGAAAGTCCGTGCGTGCCTCGTCTCCGAGTTCTAAAATATATCAGTTTCACTTTAATATAGTTATAAGATGAAAATTAAGATTTCTACTTAAAACAGAAATGAAAAATTTTGAATAGTGAATAGTAAATCATGAATAATAAATAGTGAATAGTAAATCGTGAATAGTAATAGTAAATAGTAAAACGTGAATAGTAACGGTAAATAGTAAAATATGAATAGTAACGCTAAATAGTAAAACGTGAATAGTAAAGGTAAATAGTAAAACATGAATAGTAAAGGTAAATAATAAAATGTAAATAGTAAAGGTAAATAGTAATAGTAAATAGTAATTTACTATTTAAATAGTAATTTATTATTCATAATAGTGATTTACTATTGACATAGTAATTTACTATTCAGAATATTAACTTAAAATGATATTATATCCAATATAATAATAGATTTCTAAAACAATATGAAAATAAACCTAAAAAGTATAAAAGAGAGTTATTCTTACCTTGTGATTTTGACAGAACCTCCTTTCAAAAATTTTATTTCTCTCTCTTACTCCCACCACTATCTCTCTAGCACTACTATATTAAGAAAATTTAATTTGAAATTGTGATTTTTCCTTCAGAAATCCTTCGGTATTTATAACAGAAAAATTACTATGCATTTGAATATTTTATTATAAAAGTACTGTGCAATTTTTAAAATTTTTGTTTCTGGTTATTGTGCAAGTTTGAATTTTTATTCATGCACAGTGTTTTGCATAGTAAATGTCGGCTGAATTATTAAGCCAAATAGTAACCATTCACTCGGTATATTTTAAATATTCAAAATCAACCCTTTTCGAAATTTAGCGATATTATATCAGTTCTCACTAATTTTATGATAAGTAATATAAAGTTTAAATTTTAAAAATCTAAAATTTTCTGTTAATAAAAATTTATTGGTACGTTTTCAATTTTTTTACGATTCGTAAAAATCAAGATTTTACTCAAACCGATAATCTTTAGATAAATTTACTTGAAATGGATTTTAGAAAATGTTCTTATAATTTAACTTCACTTTCTTGAAAATATTTTTAATTTTAAGTAACTTTATATGAATTCAAAATTATTTAAAATATATTATTTTATTAAAATATTTCAAAAGTTTTTATAAAATTCCCAAAATTTATAAATATTATGTAGATCAAAAAGTTCTAAAGAATCATAGTCTAATTCCTTCAAAATTTTATTTTAAAATTCTAATAAGAGTTAAATCATAAATATGTAAAAACATAAACATAAAATAAAGGTTGCGAATAATAAAGATATTCAAAATTCTTAATATAATTTCATTAATCAATGAATACTAATTAAGTCATTTTAAAATTCTCATTCATAAATATTTTCATTTTATTATTATTATTATTATTTTATTTTATTTAATAAACAAATAATTAAATATAAATACCAAAATTTCATAAAAAATGATAATAATAAACTAACTTATAATAAGTATTTCTCATGAAAGATATATTAATATCTATTTTCTCTTTGTGTTGAAAATGACATGTTACAGATGGGAAGAGTTTAAGGTGTGTTTTACTTGGAGTTAGTGAGGAGTCAAAGGCTTACAAGCTATATGATCCAATTTTACAAAGGATTTTAATTAGTAGGGATGTTAAATTTGAAGAGAATAAAGAGTAGAAGTGGGATAAGCAGTATGATGCAACCATTCTATCTAAGATAGAATAGGAAGAAAATGAGAAGGAAGCCATTGAAGTACCATTCAAAGAAGAAGATACTGCTAATATGGAATCAGAAGAGGTTTCCACTACAAATAAACAAACATCTCCATGTTCAAATGAAGGGAGAAATAAGAGGCCACCTCTATGGATGGAAGATTACGTGACAGGAGAAGGTTTTTCCGATGATAATGCATAGTTCGCTATGTATACAATAACTACTGACCCTATTCAATATAAAGAAGCTGTGAAGAGCGAAAAATGGAGGAGGGCTATGGATGCGGAGATAGAAGCGATTGAAAATAATGACATATGGGAGTTAGTTAATTTACCTGGAGGAGGAAAAACGGTTGGAGTAAAATGGATCTACAAGACCAAACTCAATGAAAAGGGAGAGGTAGACAAGTTTAAGGCAAGGCTGGTAGTAAAAGGGTATGCTCAAAAATATGGGATAAATTATACAAAAGTGTGTGCTCTTGTGGCTCGTATAGAGATTGTTCGTTTGGTAATTGAATTTACAGCTCAAAGAGGATGGCCTATCCATCAACTAGATGTAAAGTCAATATTTCTACATGGGGAACTAATTGAAGATGTTTTTGTAGAACAACCTTATGGTTATATTCAAAAGGGAAATGAGCATAGAGTCTACAAGTTAAAGAAAGGACTTGACGGGCTCAAAGAAGTCCCACGTGCATGGTACACTAGTATAGAAGTGTATTTTATAAAGGAAGAATTTCAGAAATGTGATTATGAGCATACCTCTTCATCAAAGAAAATAAGGAAGGCCATATTTTAATTGTAAGTTTGTATGTTGATGATATCTTGTTTACTAGAAATGATGAATTGGTGTTTGTAGAATTTAAAAACTTAATGAAACATAAGTTTGATATGACAGATGATGAGAAGATGAAGTTTATCCTTGGCCTTGAAGTTAGAAATCAGATGAGATTTTTATTAGTCAAAAGAAGTATGCCCAGAAAGTGTTGCTACGATTTAGAATGGATGAAAGTAATTCTGTCCAAACTCCAATTGTTCCTGGTTTCAAGCTTTTGACAGATGAAGGAGGAACCAAGGTTGACAAAAATTATTTCAAACAAATTATGGGATGTCTCATGCATCTTATGGCCACTCGCCTAGACATGGTATTTGTAGTAAGTCTACTAAGCAGGTATGTAGAGAATCTCGCTAAGCTTCACTTACAACTAGCATAAAGAGTGTTGAGGTATTTAAAAGGAACATTAGAGTATGGAATTTATTATAAAAAAAGAGGAATTAATGGACTTATTGCCTACACAGATAATGATTATACCAGTGACTTGGCTGATATAAAAAGTACATCAAGATATGTTTTTTTTCCTAAGTTCAGGAGTTGTGTCATGGTTATCTAAAAAGCACCCTGTAGTAAGTTTTTCCACCACTGAGGTAGAATTTATTACTGTAACATCCTGTGCTTGTCAAGCTGTTTGGTTGAAAAGAGTGTTACGAACACTGGATCAGACTTAAGATGAGACAATTACTATACAATGTGATAATAGTTCTACAATTAAACTCTCAAAAAATCTAGTAATGCATGGTCACTATAAGCATATAGATGTTCATTTTCACTTTCTATGAGAACTCAGTTAGGGCTGGTACAATAAAATTAGTTCATTGTAGTACTTTGGAACAATTAGCTGATGTGATGATAAAGCCTCTCAAGTTGAATGATTTCTTAAAGCTACGAGGCTTGCTGGGAGTTTGCAATGAAACTGAAATAAACTAAGTACTTTAGTATTCAGTTTAAGGGAGGAATTGTTAGGATTAATTCAAATTTGTTTAGTTAAATAAATCCCTATTTTTATGGGACTGTTATTATGATTATCTTTTAATTTGTTATGTTAGCTGTAGGTAGTTTATTTTTTGGTATTCAATTTTTCTTTGTAAGGCTATATATAGCCAAGCTATTTCCAATTCAATGCAGATAAGTTTTTCCCTTCCAAATTAATTTTATTCAAGTACATTCCTTAACATTAACAATCCCTAAAACTAGAAGGAGACGAAGATTGAAATTCAGATTAGACACGTGCACTAAGGGACTCCATGAAAGAAAGAAGAGGGAGTGGAATTAAACTTTAGCCATGTGTAACATCCTAAATTTCATATAAATGATTAAATATGGGGAATAAATATTAAATAATTACACGTGGGTTAATAATGTTCCAAAATGTTAAAAATAATTAACTTAGAATTTATGGAGGTTATTCGTAATTTATTGAGGCCTTAAGAGCTAAAATTATACCCGGTTAAAATATAGGTGTCAGACCAAGTATCTCTGATTAAGGTACTATTGGTCAAGGCTGTTAAGAATATTATTGGGAACCCGAATCTATATTCTGAATAATTTTTGGATCAAGTATTGAGCCCGAACAGAGATCCTGTATGTTATAAAACGATAGAGTTTAATGAAAGGATTAAAATTAAACAAAAACTCATCTCTTCTCCTCCTATTTTCACGTTGCCATTCTTCTCAAAAACAAGACACTTTCTCTTTTCTTCACTCTCATTTCTCTTCTTCATGATCTTCCTTCTCTAAAAACCCTAAGGGGTGGAGCTCATCCTTCCCTATTTTTGTTTCTACCTTGAGCAAAGGAAGATCTTGAAGCTTGAAGCCCTCTTCTCCTTCTTCTCCCTTAATTTCGTCACCCTCTTCCACTCTCTTGGAAACTCACTTTTCTCTTGACTTGAGGTAAGTTCCTCATCATTTTTCAAGAGTGTATACCCTAGGTTTTGGGTTATTGTTGTTGGGTGAGTGATTAATTGCATTTGGGTGGCTTGGGAGATCCATTAATGAAAGGAATCCTAAGGTGGGGTGCCATAAATGTGGTGTTAATGAGGGTTGTTATGGGCACACGAAATTAATGCTTGAGAGGGTGGAAAATGATGATTATTTATGATGGTTGTTGGGTTTTTAGTGAAACCCTAACTATAGAAAATTGGGGAAAATGATAAATGTTGATTGGAGAATATACTTTGAGAGAAAATATGTGGTATTTGAATGATGTGTATGAGTAAATGTGTTAGAAGAATAGTTATTGATGATGGTGGATAACATTGATGATATTGATGAGGGTGGATGGCCATTAATGGTGATTGATGGCTATTAGTGTATGAACCCTTTGATGGGTAGAGTTATAAATGCATAATAATAAAACTTGAATAGCTAACCCATGGTGGTTATGGTGAAATTAATGAAATGAAATAGAAAATGGTTTAATGGTAATAATGTTATATGCACCAAGTATTAGATTATAGAATACGTAAGTCTTGGTGATTTTGAGTTGAAAATAATTATGTGGTGCCTTATGAAATGTAAGACCCATTCTGAACGATAAGGTGGGAATGTCGTATCGCTTGGAATTCTTCTCTTGAGGTAGGAGAGGAGTTTTATATTCTAAATGCATGAATTGAGTAGTGGTTGATTGTCATATGTGACAATATGCATGTTTGCCTTGCTTATGTTGTAATGACAATATGAGATGTTGAACGCGATGATGATAATTGTGTTTGGCAATATGTATTGTACATTTGGAATATTTATGGTATGCTATATGGTAATGTTATTTGTAACATCCCGATTTAAAAATTAACTACCGAATGAGATTAGTGAATGAGTTAAGATTAATTGTAGATTAGAGAGCTAATGGTTAATTAATTAATGTTAGTGGCCAACGGTAAAGACGCATGTGCCCCTAGAGTATATAAGAGTTTCGGCTCTTCTCTTCTCCACTCACTTCCTCAGTCGCGTCATTCCACTTGCCAAAGGTCGAGAGAACTGAGAGCTTCTCTTCAAAGGAAAACAGAGACACTGTCCGATCCTCTTCTCCTGCCCACTTCCCTCTTCGTTCTCTTCGTCTTCCTCTTCATCTTCTTTTCCACTCAGAACTGTGTAGACCCGAGTGGAACGGTGTGGCTGTGAGGGAACAACGTAGTGGCAGAAGAAACAGCATGGTGCTGTGTCCTGGAGGTTGGATCCTCCTCTGTTCTTCTTCTCCTTCTCTTCTTCTTCCATCTGATAGGGCTGCATGAGTCCCAGTGTGGATGTTAGCAGCGTGGGGCGTCTCCGTTTGTGGGAAATGACCCACTGAGTTGAGAGCTAAGGGCCTTTCTTCGAAGGAAGCAGAGACGCTATTCTGTTCTCTTCTCCTGTACTCCTTCCTTTCCTCGTTGAGCCAAAAAGGGTAAGAGTGTGCATTCCCCTCTGCATGCAACCAGTCTTCTTCCCTACTGTTTCTTGTCTCCTTCCTCGTCGTCTTCTCCTTTACCCAACTCAGTGACGTTGGGATATCTTGGGGCTGGAACCCTTCATTGTTGGCAAGATCAGATTATTCGTGGGTGTGGAAACGGCTTCGGGTTCTCCATGCTAAGTGCTGAGTCCAGCGTCTGAACCCAGAGGTCGTGTGAGTTGGAGGGAGCGGTCGAAGGATGATTGGTCGGCATTGTTAGCTCGAGGAGCTCCTGGAATCTTCATTCCAGGTAGGGGGTATCTTATATCTTAAATGCATGGGTTATGGATGGGTTCCCGGTGTTGATGATCGTTGTTCCTGTGTTCTGATTGGTGTGTTATGCTTGCATGAAGATTGTGTGATACCCGGATGTATGATGAGTAAGAGTTGAGTGATGCATGTCTAGTTTCGTCCATGAATTACATGTTAATAGCTTTGAGAAGTGTTGAATGGTTGCATGAAAGGAATGTGCTAAAGTACTGTTGATGATTACCGAATGACTTGTGTGTCATGCATGCTACTATGATTTTAAATGCTAACTGCATGTGAGAAAAGGTTGATTTATTAAGTTCTAATACTGTCTAATATCGATTGCATGAGATGCTCGTGTTGTTGGATTAATTTATTGAGTTCTAATACTGTCTAACACCGATTGCATGGGATGCATGTGTTATTGTATTAATCTATTGAGTTATGATACCGATTGCATGAGATGCATGTGTGTTGGATTAATTTATTGAGTTCTGAGAATGTCTAATACCGATTGCATGTGATGCATGTATTGTTGAGTGAAAGGTTGTGTATATGCACTATGTGTTGTGTGATGAATCCGCGTGTGGCATATGGGATGTGTTAATGCTGAGAGCATGTAGTGTGGGACACTACCATCGGTTATTAAAGCGTGAGACGCTGTGAAATCCTTTTGAGTGAGACTCAAGGTAGCCTTTAAGTGAGACTCAGGCTGCCCGTGAACACCGTCGTTGGCGCTGAGAGCGTTGGTGTCACCTATGAGGGCAGACGGTTTGGTACCAGTAAAACGGCCAAGCAGCTGGGAGCTGAATAGAAGGCTGGGAGCCTACGTTGCAACGATAAAAATTGATTACACATAAATGCGGAACCGAGTGATTGAATTCTGTGTACATATACAGTTGATGTTGATTGAGACCTGATTGCATACATATGTGTTAAGGTTATTGAGAATGATATGTGCGTATAGCCGAGTGATAACTGAGTAGATTTTGATCGGAAATGTTTTATGTGTATTTCGATTAAGTGGCACTGCATATATTATTGGTTATTATTATGTATATGTATAATGTTGCATGATTAAAGAATAATCCGAGTCAGTATCTATCATTTAATATTTAAGATGCTCACCCCCCAACACCATTTTTCAGTATATGCAGGTAGGACTCGGAATGGTGTAAAGGCCTCAAGTCCGAGTGATGTGCACTCCGACTGTTGAGTGTTTATATTGTATTTATTACGTTTAGTCAGTTGTAGCCTTGGCCGGCTCATAATAACAGTGTTGTATAACGAATATAAATTTATATATAAGGAATCTGAGTTATTAGGATCCGTGTGCATGTTAAGCATATATATGGTTTACGATTGATAATCTGTGCTTGAATCGGATAATAAGTGTTGTTGAATGTATAAGGTTAAGATGATATGTACCCGAGTGTAAATTTACATATATATATATATGTGTGGTTATATTGGTAGCATACACCGTGTTGATTGAGAAGTGTTGTTGAATTAATTGAGAGGTGTTTCTGGATGAAATAGTGTGAAGTTGGTGGTTCCGAGTGAGACTATAGTGTTTGGGCCTCCTTTTCCGAGTGGAGAAACTTAAAGGGATTCTGAGTGAAACCCCTTTAGATGAACCTACACTGTGTGGGAGTCGATGGGAGAATTTCCCGGGTATGTTAGGCATAAGTAATACCGAGTGAAAAATATGAGTATAACCCCGAGTGGGGAAAGATCTAGGTATGCCCGAGTGGAGATGCTGAGTGAACCTCTTCCGAGGGAAGAGTTGTTATGACGGTTTAATTGAGATAAATTCTAAGTGTATGATCTATACATAATCCGAGTGAACGAGGATCCATATCCCGAGTGGTTAAGATTTGAATAAGTCCGAGTGGGACTTAACTTCCTGATTTTCCCTGAGTGAATATGATGATGTATACCGAGTAAATCTGGCTGGAATATTCCAAGTGACGTATGACTGTGGAGACCCCTTCTGAATGAAGGAAGGTCTATGTGTTTCCCGAGTGAGAGAAATGATGATACTCTGAGTGGATTGTATATGTGACCCTTGTGGATAAAAATAAATGACTAAGTATAATACGTTGGGGGTCAATCCCGAGTGGATGGAACCCCAGATTCCGAGTGATGGGAATTACCGAGTGTGTTACTCGCCTCAGCGACTACGTGTTCGCTCCAGCGAGTGTGAGTGCATGGAAGGCTTTCGAGTTGGATTCGCTTAAGTGAATGGGTGTTCGCCCAGGCGTGTTGGGCAGTCTCGCTCAGGCGTATTGGATCTCGCTCGAGCGAGTGTGCGCTGTGTTGTGGGCTCGCTTAGGTGTTTTATGTCTTCCGCTGGCTGCCTTGTGATATCTCGCTCAAGCGACCCTGGGTCTCACTTGAGCGTGGGTGTACTGTTTGGGACGGCTTAAGCTGTTGTGCTTCCGCTAATTGCCGAATGAGTGCTTCGTTTTTCCCTTGCCTTCCATTCCACATTTTACCCAGTCGTTTTATGGTCTAATTGTAAGGATGTATTTTGGAAAAAATTTCCCTGCCTCTGGTTTATTTTTGGAAACATTTTCCTTGTCCCAGATTTATTTATTTTTTATTTAATCTAGGATGTTTCATTATTTGCTTGGCAAGTGTTATGCCTTGATATGATATGGTTGTGTTATATTCACCATGAATATGGAATAATCATTATTGATGATGAATGAGAATGAATATGGATGATTAACATACCTTTATGTTGATGAAAGATTGATGATTATAATTGATGATGTTGATGCCATTGTGATTAATGAAAGTATTGAGAGGTGATTGATAAGTGCTTATTTTATGATTAAATTCATGACTCAATTGGACTTATTTTCTGAATAACTTAACTAAATTGATAAATAATTGAGCATGATTTTGATTATAAATAATGTATTGTGTAAAGAAGCTTGAATTGTGAAAATTAGTGAAAAAGTTGTCAAAAGCCTTGAAGAAACCAAGAAGCACCAGAGCATCAAGCAAGGACGCTTGAGCGTGGCACACTACATGCTTGAGCGTGGAAGAAACAGAAGGCCTACGCTGCCATTGTACTCAAGCGAAATGAAGAACACAACAACAGCTTTACACGCTTGAGCGTCAGCCCGAGCTCGCTTAAGCGTGACCATGAGCATGACTGGCGCTTAAGCGTGGTTATATGGAGCTCAAGCATGACTCTACATATGAATTGAAAGAAGGCTCAGCATCAGGTCCCTCCTCTCGCTTGAGCGTAAGCATGAGACTCAAGCACAACCTCGACCTCACTTAAGCGTGATTTAAGCGTGGATCAAGCGTGGAAACTAGCATACTGAATTGGAAGGCCACGCTTAAGCGTGGTTAAGTTAGCTTGAGCGTGAGACTATCACTGAACATCAGAACCTTTCATGCTTGAGCGTGACTAGTAAGCTTAAGCGTGACTCATGCAGTATGGGATTTTTAATTTAATATTCACCAATGGTGCGGTGCCAACTCATCCACTTTCTTGTGTTTCTGCATGTCTCCGAATATTCCTTCATGGGGTCTATGCAAGTGGCAAGGGAAGCTGAACCATAACCCCTATAAAACTAGCAGAAAATAAGACACCAGGCATCAGATTCATCCCCTGTATTTCATTCACAATTCAACCTTTTCCATTATTTTCTGTATTCATATTTTGAAGGTGAAAATGCAAAGCATGAGTAGCTAAACTCCCTTATGGGATTGGCTGTAATCCATTCAACACTGAAGTAATGCTGTTGTAAGTTTTTATTTAGTAATGAGATTTGATAAGTTTCTGTATTTCCTTCTGCGTTTAATGCCTGAAAGTACTTGATCACTATTTTCTTGTTTTAAGTTTTCTCAAGTATGCTGGGAAGTGACTTTTGAAAGCAGATCTGAAAGAAATACTTATTGTGAGTAGGTAGCCAGGGATGGCGTCTAACGCAATAAACGTCAAAACAATCGATTGATAATGCTGGGATGATTTCAAAATGACTGAGGGATCAGCAGTTTGAAATCATTCTTATGAATTTTGTAGTCGAGGGATCGATACAAATGACTGTGATTATGACGTAGAAATTATCTTTTTGATTTACTTATATAAAAACTTATGCAGCTTACAGAAGGTGAAGATGTGATGAAGCCAATCCCTGTTTTACTAAACTGATTCTTTCTCAAAATTATTCACTGTTATCTTTTGCAAAATTTCACTCTCTGTTATTTATTACTTTTTCAATCAGCAACATTTATAACAATCCAAAACAAAACTTTCTGTCAACTCAGTTCAAAGCTAAGGTTTTTATGCTAACACCTCCTCAGTGGAACGACAACTATACTATATTACAACCTCTGTGTTTAAACTTGGCACATCCATTCCCTTGAGTTCATATTATACAAACTTGATTATCTTTCATTGAACTCTTCATTCATCTTTATATAAAAATAACTGTATCAAGTTTTGGCGCCGCAGCCGGGGAGGTGATTCAAGTTTGAATATTTTAGCATTGAATCGACAAGACAGTGTAAATAAATTTGTTTTCAATTTGTTTTTAATTTTTGTAGCAACTTTGCTATTTTGAGTACTTGATTTATGATCTTGAGAGGACAGGTTACAAAAGAACAATTTGCATTCGATCCAGAGATAGACAGGTTCCTCAAGAAAATAAAGAAAGCCAAGCAGAACTTCCAAGCAGGACAAACCTCCTCTCATACAATGGATGTCAACAGCAACAACCAAAACCCACCAAGGAGAACACTTGGAGATTACACTCTGCAAGAAGGACCTAGACACTACTCAAGCATTACTATACCAAATACAATCAGGGCTATAGAAATGAAACCTGCCTTCCTTAGTTTAATTAGTTCCCATCAATTCCATGGAATGTCCAGTGAAGATCCATACACCCACTTAGCCACATTCTATGAATTAATAGGAACAATGGGCTTTGAACAGGAAGTAATTGAAGCAGCGTATCTAAGATTGTTCCCTTTTTCTCTTGTAGGTAAAGCTAAAGAATGGCTCCAGTCGCACCTAAATCAAAGCCTGAACAGTTGGGACACAGTGGAAGAACAGATTCTTCCCACCATCTAGATTTATCAAGGCTAAGTCAGATATTACAACATTTAAACAAAGCCATGATGAACCCTTTTGCAAGGCATAGGAACATTTCAAATCTCTCATAAGAAGATGCCCAAACCATGGCTTAGAAGATATTGCCCAATTGAATATCTTCTACAGTGGACTTAAAGCAGATACCAAAATGATACTGGATGCAGCAGCTGGAGGAACCATGATGACAGTGGATGCAGAGCAAGCTACAAGGATTATTGAAGCATTATCATCCACAGATTACCAAGCTCAACATGACAGAACACAAGTCCAAAAGAAAGGAATGTTGGAACTCAATACAACACATACCATTTTGGCTCAAAACAAAATTTTGACACAACAAATTGAAGCTCTGACACAGCAAATGGAAAAACTCCCTCAACAACTACACGCCGTACAATCCTCTACGGGAAACCAACAAGCACAAATGAGATGTGATTTTTGTGGAGGAGAACATCAGAATGGACATTGCCAAGGAGAGCAAGGAGACCAATCCATCCTATATATGAATAACCAAGGTAAGCAGGGTAACTTCAATAACAATGCTTACTCAAACAATTTTTCATAGGGATGGAGAAATAATCAAAATGGTGGATGGAAGCAAGAAGGAAGCACGTCCAACAGACAACAACCTTATCAGCAAGGCCCTTCCTTGACAGAAAGGACTTCAAAACTAGAGGATACTCTAGAAAAATTCATGCAGGTCTCAATCACCATTCAGAAAAACACCGATGCTTCAATAAGAAACCTGGAGACTCAAGTGGGGCAATTGGCTCGTCAAATTGCAGAGCATCATAACTCTCAATTTGGAGCCAATACATACCCAAATCCGAAGGAGCAATGCAAAGCAATCACAACAAGAAGTGGGAAGGTCATTGGACAACAAAAAGAGGGTGACAAGGTGGAAGAAAAAGTGGAAGAAAATTTTGAAAAAGAAACAAAGGAGGAAGTTAGTGAAGAGAAAAATAAAAAAAATTGAAGATGTACATATGAAGGAGGAGGAAGTTGAAAAAAAAAAAGAAAGAAATAAAAGAAGGGAAGAAAAAGGTGGACGACCCAGCACCACAGCTGAAAAGCTTGTCGTATCCAAAGAACCCTTCAAAAATAGACAAGGAGAGGCAATTTGCAAGATTTATGGATATCTTCAAAAGGTTGTAAATAAACATACCTTTTGTGGAAGCCATGGAGCAAATGCCAACTTATGCAAAGTTCATGAAGGAGCTGTTAACAAAAATGAAAAGATTTTCTGAAGAAGCAGTGGAACTCGCCGCAGGATGCAGTGCCATCATTCAAAAAGCACTGCCACAAAAAACAAAAGACCCCAGAAGTTTCACAATCCCAGTGACTATTGGTACTTTACCAGTAGGAAAAGCACTCTTAGACTTGGGAGCAAGCATTAACCTAATGCCGCTCTCAATGGTGAAAAGAATTGGAGATCTTAAAGTGAAGCCAACACGGATGACCCTCCAACTTGCAGATCGATCTATAAAGTTTCCATATGGCATAGCTGAGGATGTGCTGGTACGAGTTGACAAGTTCGTATTTCCTATAGATTTTGTCATAATGGATATTGAAGAAGATGCAGAAGTGCCTCTCATTCTGGGAAGATCCTTCATGAAAACTGCAAAAGTAATTATTGATGTGGACGATGGAAAGCTAAAGGTAAGAGTGCAAGATGAGGAAGTAAACTTCAATGTGTTTGATGCAATGAAGTATCCAAAGGAAAAGCAACAGTGCTTCAAAATTGACATTGAAGAGGAAGCCATCAGAGAATAAACCAGTGAATGGCTCAACAAAGATCCACTAGGTGAGCTAAAC
This sequence comes from Clitoria ternatea, assembly GCA_037962975.1. Taxonomy (NCBI): domain Eukaryota; kingdom Viridiplantae; phylum Streptophyta; class Magnoliopsida; order Fabales; family Fabaceae; genus Clitoria; species Clitoria ternatea. The sequence continues at coordinate 33,123,990 of CM075672.1, read as the reverse complement.
ATTGAAGCAAATAGAACATTGGACGGGGGAAACTCGAAGGAGGACAAGCATGACATTCAAAAAGAAATTCATTATGAAAAGTTGTCAGAGAAGACAAAAGAAGTTGTCCTACCAAAAGTAGAGTTAAAAGCCTTACCTTTATATTTGAAATATGTTTTTCTTGATGATGATAACCAAAAACCTGTTATTATTAATAAGGAATTGACAGGTACAGAAGAAAGGCAATTGATTCAAGTCTTGAAAGAGCACTCAACAGCAATTGGATAGAGACTGGAAGATTTGAAAGGAATAAGCCCAGCCTATTGTACGCATCACATTTACATGGAACAAGAATTTAAAGCAATTGCTCAGCCACAAAGATGCTTGAATCCAACCATGAAGGAAGTAGTGAAAAGGGAGGTAATTAAATTACTAGAAGCTGGTATAATTTATCCAATTTCTGATAGCTCTTGGGTAAGTCCTGTGCAGGTTGTTCCAAAGAAAGGAGGAATCACTGTCATACAAAATGAAAAAAATGAATTGATCCCTACAAGAACGATCACAGGATGGAGGATATGCATCGACTACAGAAAACTGAACACTGCAACCTGGAAAGATCATTTTCCTCTACCCTTCATGGATCAAATACTGGAAAGACTTGCAGGACAAGCCTACTACTGCTTTCTGGATGGTTACTCAGGCTACAACCAGATAGCAGTTGCACCAGAAGATCAAGAAAAAATAGCATTCACATGTCCTTTTGGGGTGTTTGCATACAGAAAAATGCCCTTTGGGTTATGTAATGCTCCTGCAACATTTCAAAGATGTATGCTAGCTATCTTCTTTGATTTGGTGGAAAAATGCAATGAGCTCTTCATGGACGATTTCTCTGTTTTTGGTCCATCATTCGATCAATGTTTGAAAATTTGACCATAGTACTGAAAAGATGTGTGGACACTAATTTAGTTTTAAATTGGGAAAAGTGCCACTTCATGGTCACCGAAGGCATTGTGTTAGGACATCAAATCTCCAAACGAGGCATTGAAGTGGACAAAGCAAAAGTAGAAGTAATTGAGAAGTTACCACCACCAGGGAATGTGAAAGGAGTAAGAAGCTTCTTGGGCCATGCAGGATTCTATAGAAGATTCATCAAGGACTTCTCAAAAATTGCAAAGCCTTTGAGTAATCTCTTAAACAAAGACACTTCTTTTATTTTTGACGATTCTTGTTTACATGCATTTGAAACCTTAAAACATAGACTAACATGTGCACCTGTAATAGTTGCCCCTGATTGGGAATTAGACTTTGAAATGATGTGTGATGCCAGTGATTATGCTATTGGAGCCGTATTAGGACAAAGGAAGGCAAAAGTTTTTCATGTCATACACTATGCTAGCAAAGTTTTGAACCCTGCACAAACAAATTACGCAACAACAGAAAAAGAACTCTTAGCAATAGTGTATGTCCTGGAAAAATTTAGACCTTATCTGATTGGTTCCAAAATCACTATTTTTACTGACCATGCTGCCATTAAATATCTGCTGAATAAACCTGATTCTAAGCCCAGGCTAATTAGATGGATCTTTCTGATGCAAGAATTCAACCTAGTAGTCAAAGACAAAAAGGGCAGCAAAAATTTTATTACAGATCACTTGTCCCGTCTTGTCAATCAGGAAGTCACACTACTGCAACCTGAGGTGAAGGAAGAATTTCCTGATGAAAAGCTACTAATGATGAAAGAAAGGCCATGGTTTGCAGACATGGCAAACTTTAAGGCTGCTGGAGTATTACCTGATGATCTTTCATGGCAATAGAAGAAAAAATTTTTGAAAGATGCAAAACAATTCATATGGGACGATCCTTACCTGTTTAAACTTGGATCAGACCATATTTTGAGGAGATGTGTGTCCCAAGAAGAAGCTAACAGCATCTTATGGCACTGCCACAGCTCACCCTATGGAGGACACTTTAATGGGGAAAGGACAGTAGCTAAAATCCTCCAATCAGGTTTTTATTGGCCTTCATTGTTTAAAGATGCTAATGTTTTTGTGCAGCACTGTGATGCATGTAGAAGACAGGTAGCATATCAAGAAGACACGAGATGCCATTAACCACCATCCTGGAAATAGAAGTCTTCGATTGCTGGGGCATAGATTTTATTAGGCCACTACCAATGTCATTTTTAAATGAATACATTATTGTGGGGGTAGACTATGTCTCAAAGTGGGTAGAAGCCATGGCATGTACTAAAGCTGATGCCAAGACTGTCATCAAATTTCTTAAGAAACACATTTTCAGCAGGTTTGGCACTCTAAAAGTGTTGATAAGTGACGGAGGCTCTCATTTCTGCAACACCCAACTCCAACGATGCCTAGAACATTATGGAGTCAAGCACAAAGTAACCTCCCCTTACCATCCGCAAGCCAATGGCCAAGTAAAAGTATCCAATAGAGAAATTAAGAGGATACTGGAGAAGACAATTAGTCAAAGTAGAAAGGATTGGTCGTTGAAACTGGACGACGCTCTATGGGCTTATAGAACAGCTTACAAGGCACCAAGTAGATTTTCACCATATCAGTTGGTATATGGAAAAAACTGCCATCTTCCAGTCGAACTTGAACATAAAGCATTTTGGGCAATGAAAGCACTCAATTATGACCCAAGGGCATCAGCTGAAGAGAGGAAAATCCAGATGCACAAGTTAGAAGAATGGAGGAATCAGGCTTATGACTCATCAAGGATTTATAAAGATAAAATGAAGGCTTACCATGATAGGCACATCATGAAGAAAAGTTTTCAGCAGGGACAATCTGTTCTTCTTTTCAATTCAAGGATGAAACTATTTCAAGGAAAACTCAAATCTAAATGGGCAGGACCCTTTATTGTAAAGGAGGTGAAATCTTATGGGGCTGTTGAATTACAGGACCCTAAGTCTGAAAGAACTTGGGTTGTAAATGGACAAAGACTAAAGCCCTATCTAGGAGGAGAGGTGGAGAAGGTCGCCACCAATATTCTACTGAAGGATCCATGATCAAACTCAGGCGTCAAGCTAAAGACGATAAACAAGCGCTCATTGGGAGGCAACCCAATCTTTTATGCTTTCTTTTCATGAGAACTTTACTTTAAATATTATTAAAGTTCTGTTTATTTTGCAGGTCACTCATCAAGAGAAATCCAAATAAAAAAAAATCAAGTTTCAAACAAAGACAAACATAAGTGGAGCTTAAGATTGATTAACCATGGTCAAGCTGAATCTGTTCAAAGAAGCCAAAGTAAAAAGGTATGCTTAAACAGATTAGGAGAGCATCAGGAAAACATCTCGCCCAAGCATGAAGACTCTTGCTTAAGTGAGACAAAGTAAGTCATCCCACGCTCAAGCGCTGGATGTACTCGCTCAAGCGAGCCAAGGTGAGCTATACACTATCCATATCAGGCTTAAGCGAAGGACTCAAGCTCTAAGCGTGGCACCAATACAAAGGAAATTTTCAACAAAATAATCCCGATCACGCTTAAGCGTGATCTGTTGTGCTTAAGCAAGAATAATTAAAAGACTGCCACACTTAAAGCAAGAATACTTCACGCTTAAGCGAGAAGCATCAGGTACCAATTGTGAATATCACGCTCAAGCGTAACAGACACACGCTTAGGCGAGCAACAACTGATTGGATTTTCATTTAAATTCGCTTGGGCGAATGGTAATACGCTTAAGCAAGGAAGTACATACTACATCAGGATATGCACGCTTAAGCGGGACAAATTTAAACGCTCAAATGTACCATCATTGGTCGATCACGCTTAAGCGTGATATGCCTACGCTCGAGCGAGAAATTCAAAATGGCCCCTTATGCTAATAAATAGAATATTTTGTAACTGACCATTAACTCTTCCACTTAAATAACTATCCATTACCTCTCCTGGCTCTACAAGTTTTGTAACCGACCATCCCCTCTCATCATTTGTTCCTTACCTTCTCATTTCACAAGGTACATTTTACTGTATTTTCATTGAAACTAAGTATATTTTCTCTTTTTTGCATCACTCTTTGCTTCTCTCAGGTGACCACTAGACTCTCTCTCTCTTTTTAATTGCATCATATGAGAAATGAGACTCCTTTTCAGAATGCATGCATTGAACTCTATAACCATTTTCTTTTCAGTCCTACTGTATGCCTATATGATCTGAAGTTGATTATTTTCTGGGATGTTTAGAAAAGAGATCGGTACTATTATGCTTCAAATTCTTTGCAATGCATGTTAAGTGTTCGTAAAAAGTCCTGGAAAGCATTTGGTTTGCATGATACATAGCACGCATACTTAGTACGAAATGGCTCTCCTTAATGCTTAGCCTTAGGACTAAAAATGCTCTGTTATCTTGTTGAGAGGATTATGTACTTGTAATGTCACACTACATTCTTTTCCTTGATATGTGATTACAGATGGCACGAACTAAGCAGACTGCACCTAATCCCCCTCCAACCACTTCAACAGCAAGAAGTTCCAGAAGAAATAAAGGAAAGAGGGAACGCATTGATGACCAAGACAATGCCCCTAAATTCAGGAACAAGGAAAAGAATAAGCGTTATGAGGACATCTCCAACTGGACCTTTATACCAGAACGAAAGGTGGATTTAGCCTTGGGAGATTGTGATGACTTTCTGCAAGTTATACGGAGGAGAAATTGGTTGAAGATATGCTACCCAAGAGACAAGTATGACCCAGAAATTATCAGAGAGTTCTATGCTAATGCTTGGACAAGGGATGGAGCAGGAGATAGAAAAACTTATGTGAGGGGAATTTGACTCTCCTATAATAGGGATGAAATCAATTTTTACTTAGGAAGCATTATGAACCTAGGAGAGGGAGAGATATGTGAATATGCTGCATGCTTGCAAGAAACCAACTCATTGCCATGAGTGATCTTGAAGCAGCCATATGTATTCCAGGGCATCACTTTCAGAGGGGGCAAGGAGAGAACCCACTGCGGGTTCTAAGAAAAGACATGACCTCCATCTCTCAAGTATAGACGTCCTTTTTCCTTGCTAACATAACACCTAATGCCCATGTGTCTGATCTAATTTTCAGCAGGTGTTATTTATTATACTGCATTTTACAAGATGACATTTCCATTGATCTGGCCCAAATACTCTCTGATGAAATTCACAAATTTGTGGTTGCTGACCAAAAATATTCTCAGGCAGGCCAGAAGGTAAAAGGAAGTCTGGGCTTCCCTACTTTTATTACTGACTTTTGTGCAGCACATGGGATTGAGGTTCAAGACCTCAAACCTATTAGGCCATCTATAGATAAACGCTTCATCGAGCGATTTTGCAGCACACATAAAGCCTAGCAACAGCCACAGCCAGCACCACCACAGGCAGGACCAGAACCTACTCCTCTGCCTCTCAGCACAGAAACCGCCATGATTTTACACGGCATTCACCTCTTGAAAATCCAACCCAGCCACCTTCTGGCATAGCAAAATGCTAATCATAGAGGTTTGATGCATATTTATAATGGCCTATATCACAGTATCCCTGCAGGATAACCCAATCCTTGGATGCACCCTGCCCAATTTGAAGCCCTTATTGCTTGGCCTGGGGACAGGCCTCCTTTTGTGGGAAGGGGTGAGACTGCATAAGAGAGGCCAGGACCTTCCTCACAGCAACCTCTAGAAAGAAACCTGGGAGCAGAAGAAGATTCCTCTGAGGATGAGTGATGAATTTTAATGCTTCAGTTTTTAATTGGTTTAATTTGCTACTTTAAGTTTTATTTCTAACTAACATTATATAGTTTTTCTTTGAACTCTTTTAGTTGATATTACTGCAGTGTGCTTTGGAATTGTTTGTGATTTTTTTTTGTGTTTATTTTAATGCTTGCAACTGTAACATTTTTGAAAAACCCAACCAAGATTTAACTTTTTGAAAAAGAAAAGTTTCTAAGCAGCAAAATAATTTTAGACAGTAACACTGATTTTTAAAAAAAGGGCAAAATGGCTGAATTAAGAACCAGGGAAATGAAATGAATGTACTCTTAATTGTTTACATGCTTGAACCCTTTTCTGTTAGAATATGGAAGTAACCCTATACCCTGGTGAGAAGTGAGAAACTTAAACACTGAGAGTCTCATGAGAATTTATCAAATAGCATTGCCTGATTTTCTGATTAACAATTTTTAAAAAGGATTAAGCAAGGAAATGATAAAGGCAAATTTTGAAAATAAATAAAACCAGAGCCAAAAAGCTACCTTTAAATATATCCTAATTTTTTTAGCCATTTTGAGCCAAAAACTTTATTCGAACACCCTAAACCAAGCATGAGAAAATCTTACCTTATCAGCATGCTTCAAAATTTTGTGAAAAGAGCATAAAACAATTTTTTTCAAAAGGTGATAAAAGAAACTGAGGCTGAAAAAGAAATAAAAGTTCTCCAAAACAAAAATAGAGAACTAGAAAAAGAACAAAGAATTCAGTTGCATAAAAGAAGAAGCCTCATAAAAGTTTGAAAAAACTCAGAACATATGCTCTTCTTCTTCTTCATGCATGCACTTTGAACTCAAGAAAAACCAAGAATTCTTGATAGCCCAACCTCATTACAACCTTGAAAAGACATTTTGATCCTTACTTATCTTATGAATTGATTTTTATTAGAAATGACCGGCAATGTTAATTAGGCAGTTCTCATGATGAATGTGCAACACACCTACCTGGTGAGAAATAATGAGAGTTCTTTATTCTTACAGCAATTGGTTACTTGCTTTATGAACAAATTAATGGTGCATTACATTTTAAAGAATTGGTATTAAGGAGATCATTTGCCTAAACATAAACTCAGATTATTGTCTTTTAAAATTTTGTCTGCAACAGAAGCTGATCTTATTGAATGCTTGATTCCCTTTCCAAACTTCTTTTTACTTGAGGACAAGCAAAAATCTAGGTTGGGGAGAGTTTGCTAAGTGCTTATTTTATGATTAAATTCATGACTCAATTGGACTCATTTTCTGAATAACTTAACTAAATTGATAAATAATTGAGCATGATTTTGATTATAAATAATGTATTGTGTAAAGAAGCTTGAATTGTCAAAATCAGTGAAAAAGTTGTCAAAAGCCTTGAAGAAACCAAGAAGCACCAGAGCATCAAGCAAGGACGCTTGAGCATGTCACACTGCATGCTTGAGCGTGGAAGAAACAGAAGGCCTACGCTGCCATTGCACTCAAGCGAAATGAAGAACACAACAACAGCTTTTCATGCTTGAGCGTCAGCCCGAGCTCGCTTAAGCGTGACCATGAGCATGACTGGCGCTTAAGCGTGGTTATATAGAGCTCAAGCGTGACTCTGCACATGAATTGAAAGAAGGCTCAGCATCAGGTCCCTCCTCCCGCTTGAGCGTAAGCATGAGACGCTCAAGCGCAACCTCGACCTCGCTTAAGCGTGATTTAAGCACGGATCAAGCATGGAAACTAGCATACTGAATTGGAAGGCCACGCTTAAGCGTGGTTAAGTTAGCTTGAGCGTGAGACTATCACTGAACATCAGAACCTTTCACGCTTGAGCGTGACCAGTAAGCTTAAGCGTGACTCATGCAGTATGGGATTTTTAATTTAATATTCACCAATGGTGCGGTGCCAACTCATCCACTTTCTTGTGTTTCTGCATGTCTCTGAATATTCCTTCATGGGGTCTATGCAAGTGGCAAGGGAAGCTGAACCATAACCCCTATAAATCTAGCAGAAAACAAGACATCAGGCATCAGATTCATCCCCTGTATTTCCTTCACAATCCAACCTTTTCCATTATTTTCTGTATTCATATTTTGAAGGTGAAAATGCAAAGCATGAGTAGCTAAACTCCCTTATGGGATTGGCTGTAATCCATTCAACACTGAAGTAATGTTGTTGTAAGTTTTTATTTAGTAATGAGATTTGATAAGTTTCTGTATTTCCTTCTGCGTTTAATGCCTGAAAGTACTTGATCACTATTTTCTTGTTTTAAGTTTTCTCAAGTATGCTGGGAAGTGACTTTTGAAAGCAGATCTGAAAGAAATACTTATTGTGAGTAGGTAGCCAGGGATGGCGTCTAACGCAATAAACGTCAAAACAATCGATTGATAATGCTGGGATGATTTCAAAGTGACTGAGGGATCAGCGGTTTGAAATCATTCTTATGAATTTTGTAGTCGAGGGATTGATACAAATGACTGTGATTGTGACGTAGAAATTATCTTTTCGATTTACTTATATAAAAACTTATGCAGCTTACAGAAGGTGAAGATGTGATGAAGCCAATCCCTGTTTTACTAAACTGATTCTTTCTTAAAATTATTCACTGTTATCTTTTGTAAAATTTCACTCTCTGTTATTTATTACTTTTTCAATCAGCAACATTTATAACAATCCAAAACAAAACTTTCTGTCAACTCAGTTCAAAGCTAAGGTTTTTATGCTAACACCTCCTCAGTGGAACGACAACTATACTATATTACAACCTCTGTGTTTAAACTTGGCACATCCATTCCCTTGAGTTCATATTATACAAACTTGATTCTCTTTCATTGAACTCTTCATTCATCTTTATATAAAAATAACTGTATCAGTGATAATGAAAAATTGTTGAAAATACCACATTAAAAATTATAACAATAGTAATAACCAAAGATACTCAAATCCACTAAGAATTATGTATTGGTATTGGTGATGGTGATGATTGATTAGTAACATGATAAGATGTATAGTTGTGAGGATGCATATGATTTGCATTTGCATTGCATCCATGACATATTGTATATCTACCGGTGTTGGAATGTTAAGGGTTCCCCCGGTTGGCCCATTGAGAGGGCAGCTCTATGCACGAGCGTTATTGTTATTTCCCTAGTGACTCAGTTTGTAAGTCACGAAGCTGCCCATGTATAGCTACGGGGAGCTGCATGTGGTTGACCCTGTGGGGGGTGGCTCTTTGAGGAGCAAGTGTCCCCGGTGGTCCTTTGGATCATAGCTGCCATTGTATGAATCATGGTTGGCCCGCAACACCTTTATGTTGATTATGGTGTTTACCGTGGTCATGGTGAAAATAGCCAGGTGTGGCAAGATGGGCGATGCGGTTTGGTACCAGTAAAATATGGTGATATGCATGCAAATTTATGATAAGTGTACATATTTTACTACTACAGTAGGGGTATGGTTATGAATCCATGCTTGAACCCACAAATTGGTGTTTATTTTCCCACAGTCGAATCCACAATTGATATTAACTCTGTTGTGTATGTGCATTAGCCTAAGAGCATTTTCATATAGCAAAAAGATATGCCAAAGGTGATGAGATATGATGATGGTTATGATTGGGTGAAAGAATACCTAAAGACAACATATGAAATATGAATACTAAGAAATAATTTTATGTATGGTGATGATATGTGTGATAGCCTAATATGATGAAGGGAAAGAATGTATGTATGCTTATATACTTTGCTATGAATCATAGAAATGATTAAGATAGATGTATGTTGATGAGTTGATGAAATTATGATGATGAATGATATGTTGATTGCAAAGTATACATGCCGTTGATTGCATATGTACATAATCATAATGTATTCATATTCGTCCTTTGGAATGTATAACTCACTCTCCAATGTTGTCTATTTTTAGCCTTGTGATGCAGGACATCCATGGGGTGAGGTTATATCACTTTTTGGAAGCATATGTTTTGTTGATGAAGGTAAATTAGTTGTATAGGAAGTGCCTTTACCGGCAAGCATTGACTTTGTATAGCATATGATGTTAATATATGCTTATTATGTATTTGGATTGATGAATGTCTATTTTGGAGGTCATATGTGAAAATGGGACCGTTATGTGTATGGCTAATTTTTTATTATAACCTTAACAATGTATGATGACAATTATGATACTTGATCATTACCTAAAATAATGAATGGATGATTTTATTCATGAATTACAATCTCTTATGAGGCATGTGTGAAGTTATGTTTTGATGTTCATGCATAATTGAGGGATTGATAGGGTCAAATAGAGTTTTATGAGAATTAGATGACATGTGATAGTTCCAATAGCCTCCATGTATGGTTTATGACTTGTAGAAAGTGGAATGGGTCAATTCCATTGAGAATTGACACTTGAGTTGTACAAAAATGCCTTAAAATGGACTAAATGCATTTATGCGCATAGGTCTCTCGTTTTTGGGAATTTTTTAGTGTGGCTAGTGGCTATGTGTCATAAATGATGTATTTTAGTTGGTGTTAAAATTTGGTGGTCATTGGATTTCATATGAAAAAGTTAGGGTGGTTAGAAGTTGAAAATTATGCCTTTTTCTGCATAATTACTGATGGGAATCAATTCACACAATCTGGGAATCGATTCTCGAGCTACTTTTTTCACTGTTTTGAATTCTAGAATCATGGGAATTGATTCACACAAGGTGGGAATCGATTCCTGAGTTGCTGTTTTCACTATTTTGAATTCCAGAATCGTGGGAATCGATTCACACGAGGTAGGAATTGATTCATGAGCTGCTATTCTCATTGTTTTGGATTCCAAACACATGGGAATCGATTCATCAAGTATTTGAATCGATTCATAGCCCTGTTTTCCTAAATATTCATAAGTTTTGATGTACGTTTGGTATTATTGAGTCATGGCATGATTATACAAACAACATGCATACATATTTATCACATTTTTTGGAATCAATGAAGGTATTCTTGAGTTTCTTTTCATACCCTTCTATAACTTGTGAAATAACTCATACTTCCACTATTCCTTGTTGATGATCATATGATTGCTTGTCCAAGGAGTACTCTTGATTACCTTCTCATATCTTTATATATGGGATAGGTCTTTAAAATGATCCGGGGTTACTTATCAAACTTTTAATCATGGTGTCCTTATTCCAACATTTATTTAAATTGTGAAAATTTACTCTACTTTTTATTATCAATTTACCCTCATTTTCATGTCCAATGAATGATATCTTTATTAATATTAATGATGTAAGGCCACACCCTTACACCATGCATGTATTTTGAAGGCTTTGAAGAGATTTGCTTGAAAGTTAGTGGAAGAGAATAATGTGGAGAGGGCACAATGATGGAATTCAATAGGAGGAGAAGAAGAGTGTTCTTCCCAAGTGAAGTGTTTGCACAAGAGATGAGGGGGTTAAGGGAAATTGGAATTAAAGTCTAATAAGAGTAGAATTAGGAGATAGTATTAGAATAAAACCCTTAGTAATTAAAATTAATTAGGAATGTTATAAAGGTTAGTGTATTATTTAATTTAGTCTAGGTAATTAATTTAATTCAACTAAAATTATATCCTTTAATTTAATTAATAGGGATCTCCATATTATTTTTAAGGATTTTACCTCAATTTAATTTATCATCCTCATTTGTTAGTTTTTCAAAATTTAGAATTTTAGGATGTTACATGAGTATTGAGTTAGGAGTGACTTGTTGAAAAAAATACTTGGGTTTAAGTTAGAAGTGACCGAAGTCAAAAATACTTATTGACAAAATGCTTCAAGTTTGAAAGTATAGCTTCATCGTTTGAAAGTGAACTAATATAAATCTACTTTTGCGTAATCTCTCTATTCCTCATCTCCATAGTTTGAATCGTTGGTAATTAAAGTCTGCTGTCATTTTTGTTTGAAAAGGTATTATTCTACGAAAAAAGAATTAGAGTTATTCAACTCTCCTTCTAAGTTTGAACCTTCAATAGTTGATGGTGAAACATCCTTTTAGGTTTTTATTCTTCTTTATTGATGATAATTTGATTTAAAATGATATGAAACCCTAAAAAATATTATAATTTAAAGTTTTTATTGTTCTTTATTAATGATAATTTGATTTAAAATGATATAAAAACTAAAATTTATTACAATATTTATACAATAAGGCCTTATTTATATCGAATCTAAATAAAGTGTTAAAAATAATACTACAAAAACTCAAAAAATTATTTTAATATCAAATTCATCAATATAACTAATGATGAAAATTTTTTTCTACTTTATTATTCTCTATCTATTAATGATAATTTGATTTTGCATGAAAATATTGTTTTTTTATATAAAATCACCACAATATTCATATAAAAAATTAGAGTAAATATTTTAGTTCATTATTGTTTTTATTCTTAGGAATTGAAGATTATGTAAGGAGGTTTTATAATTTGCTCAAACACCTGAATTAGACTCTTAACCTTTAAAATAGTTGTATGTTCCTTGTTTGAATGACTTAAATTTACTTTCCGGGTTTAGAATTTGTTTGACTATTTTGCTTTGGTTTTTCTTTTCCTCTTTCACTAGTGCATATTAGGGCTATAATCACGGTTAAAATTGGCCTTTAACCACGGTTCTACAACCGTGCTTGTTCCCAACATGGTTATAGAAGGGGACTTTTGACCACGGTTTTGAACCATGGTGATAAACTGCATATAACCATGATTGTAAACAACAGTGATTAAAAGGGGGGCTTTTTAACCACGGTAAGAAATAGACGTGATTAAAAGTGGGGGTTTTAACCACGGTTGATCCACAACCATGCTTAAAAGGGTGATTTAACCACGGCTAGAATGAACCGTGATCAAAAGGTGGGGGGGGGGTTTAACCATGGTTGATCCACAACCATGATTAAAAGGGTGATTTAACCACAGTTAGAATGAACCGTGATCAAAAGATAGGGGGTTTTAACCACGGTTATGGTCATAACCATGGTTAAAAGTTAATTTTTTAATACAGGATTTGTTTTTATTCATCACCCAAACCTGCAATCAGAGATATTATACCAGACAGCCCAATATACACAATAATAGATGAAAAATAATAAATTTCAATAAAACCATATAAACAACAATCATTTGGTATAAAAAATGCATAATATGGTATCTATAGCTACACTAATAGATATAAATCCTATAAAGTAACAATAATAAACAACAACGACACTGGAGTCCTTCCTTGACTTGAAGAAGGCTGGTGGCCCAATGTTTTCTGACTTTGTTCATGTATTTTTCAAGGAAATTTGAGGAGTCTTGAAAATGATGCAAAGAAGAGACAATCATTAATAGTAGTGGTGAACAACAAATTATAATAGTAGTATGTAAAAACCAATTAAAATAATGTAGGCATTGAAAACATACAGTTGTCCATCCGTCTACTATACCAGATTGGACAATGGTAAACATCATCTTCATATGAAATACCCATACTCAAAGGTGACATCCTGCCGATAAGACTACAAGGTAGCATACATTGAATTCACAATTGGTTATTGTTTTTGTTATTAATTGAGGTAACTTTAAAAGTAATGCTTATTAATTAATCTGTGCTTACTTTTGGGAAGACCCAATGTAGTTTTTCTTGGTCACTTTGTCGTGTAGTCGATGGTACCCAATTGAAGCCCTGTAAGAGAATAGAACACCAGTTTAGTTAATAGAATGACTTAATCAAATATATAAAGTTGCCTTGCTAAGTTTTTAAAATCAACTTATGCTTTGAGTATTTTCATGTAGTCCACACCAAGACCCCCATGCAAGGAACAGAAGCATGCGGCAATGTCGTCCTTTGGGCAAATGACCAACAGTTACCAGTGAAGGCTGCAATGAACATTGATTAGTAACAACACAATCCATGATTAAATTAACAACAGTAACTAATTATTGACTAGACTCTTACTCTCTATGATATGGTGCTAGGTACACAGTCTTGTTTGAGGCATGTATCCAATTTTGGATGTATGCCTAAATCTCCTCCTTGCTGTTCCCGTGAAGTTATATTAGAGAGGGCTCCAGGAAACCATAAGTGTCATGGACACCCTTCTCTATGCAAAGTCTATGTAAAAACCTAATAAAAGTTACAGACGTTTAGTTAGTGAAAAATAACATTTTACTTGACACAATCATTGAACGAAAAACATTATACTTACAGCTCCTAACACTGAAGCATAGAAATGTTCAACATCGTCCTCCCCATCAGGATCTCACACAAGTCAGGCAGTACAATGTACATTGGCAACGGACTTGGGCGGCCAAAAATGGATTCCTCCCATGGGACCAGGATAGTATCCTCGTGTAGCGACGCTGATATTGCCCATAGTCGTTCGATCGGATCAAGGGGGCTGTGGCTCCTTTGATAGGCCAACACCCTGCTAAAATAGTTAAAAAATTAGAAGCAATTTAAGATTATTGAAACCATAAGTTAATATACAATTGATGCTAGTTTAAGGAGCATACCTGGGGACCAGAATCTAACAAAAGTCTGGTCGGCCACATAAGGAAGTGTTCTACAGCCTGACCGACGAGTCGTACCTCAGAAGTTAGAATGGGCACAGCTGCATCCGCCTCGAGGACCTGTACAACCGAGACCCTTGACACACCATCAGGCATTGGCTGATGGTGAACCGAACAGCCTAGGTTATACACTGAACCAACGGCAACTGGCTTCTCAACTTCATCAACAAAGAGGTCATACTGACGGCAGTCTCCAAGATGTATGTCATCATCATCACCGTCAGGTGCAACACATGACCCCTTTGTACTGACTCACCTAACTTGTATATTTTCATAACATTTTGAAGTTAATCAAGAAATAATGATAGCAAATTACAGGTAATTCAATTAAATCATGGGCAATCCAACCTGTGGGGAGACCACCAATGGTGTAGGCTGATGTTGTTGACTGAATGAGGCCATCATCTCACTCTAAAAGCATTTCATCTCCTCTTGTAGCAGCCTCTGTATCTTCTCCCTGGTCTCTACCTTCGTTGCAGCTACCTTCACCTCAAAGCTCTTCTCTAAATCAGAGATGGATTACGAGGATGTGACAGGACACCCGAAATAGGTTCGGATGCCTACAAAGGAAGAATGATTACAAAAAAAAATGTTACTATATGTTACTTAACCAGCTGGGTGTATAAACATACCATGTTCGTGACCAGCTGTACGAACTCGTCCAGGGTGCTCTGGTTGGCCGATAGCGGTGGTCAGGATATCATCCCTACCATGAGACACGAAAGACCCTTGGGTCGACTGCTCCACCAAGGAATCCTACAATCGAAGCCCAGTGATCAATGCATCGACTGTAGGAATATCCTATGCATAGAAGTTAGTTTGGTCTTGAATGATCTCCATTTTTTAGCGATCTTAGACATGATCTTCCTACGTAGTGTATCGATTGCAGGAATATCACATGCGTCCTACAAGCATCAAATACACATGGTTAATTGTATTATACAGAACATATGGAAATACAAGTAAATTAACAAATGTGCAGTTAAAGTACTTACAAGAATATCGGCCTAAATTGTATTCTTCATGACCTCCTCAACACTATCCCAATCAGGGATAATGATGGACACCTTCGACCGTGCCAATACGCCCAAGTAACTCTGAAACTTGGCGGCGTTAGGTCCCAAAATCCTCCTTGTGCAGATATCAATATGAACATGACTCCTCACACCCTGAAGGCACCGAAGAGCAACACTGGTCATCTGGGTAACACCTCTTCTCTTAGCTAAGGAATTTGTGCCCTGGGAGTCAGATCTCGCATGTGGATCCTAGTCAGCCATAAGTATCTCTTCAAAAAACTGAAAATATAATTAGTGAGTATAATAAACACATTTAGCAAACAAGTTTAGTAATGAATACATGTTTGGTTATTATTAATAAAAAATAAATATAATCAATGATATATAACTATAGCCATACGCTATGTTTCCCACAGACCTTCCTGGTGGTCATTATGAGTCGCAACTATATAATCTACGAGATCTTCCACAACGCCAGTTGGTGTCCGTGTTGTTAGACAAGGTATATCAAGGACATCAAGACTTGGATCCCTAATGTTGTGTCTACCTTGGACAACAACTGACCATCATTTATCTGATGGGTCAACAATGTAAAAAACTTATTTTACTTAAGCTGCCATGATGAAAGGCTCCTCCTTATGACCTACCTTGTTTAGGTCCACTAACGTAAAATCAAAATCATCTATTTTGACACCATTCTTACTATCAACCCATTTGCATTTAAACACAGGAACTGTGAAACGACCATAATTGACTTCCCATATATATTCAATGACTCCAAAATAACATAACTCAGCCATGACAGGGCTTCTGTCCTTCAAGGTGGAAAAATGCATTGATTCGGCCACAACCATAACTCCACTGTTATGCACCGTACTCTTGTCATCCTGGGCCCTTGTATAGAATGAATAATTATTTACGTCATAGCCACAATAAGTGATTACATCAAAGTTGGGTCCTAGTGCTAGTCGATGCAATGTCTCAGAAGCAGATGTATCTTTGAGGAGGGTCATTTTGAACCACTACATGAACGTTTTATTATGTTTGTTCAATACCCACTTTTCAACCATTCTAGGGTTGTTTCTTTTGACTATGTCTTTGTGTGTAGTTAAATACGGGAGGACAACATCTGTGTTGTTCAAAATATAAAAGTGTGTTTGGAGGACTTCATCACGTGACATGCTTTTAATTCTTTTCCCGATGGTACCTTTCCTATCCAATCGCCCTTCATGACGAGTCTTCGGAATCCCAATACTCTCAGGCTGTGACATATAATCAGTGTAGAACTCAATTGCTTCCTCTACAATGTACCTTTCTACGATCGATGCTTTGGGATGACGTTGGTTCTTTATATAGCCTTTTAATATTTTCATGTATCGCTCAATAGGATACATCCACCTCAAGAACACTAGCCCACATAAACAGACCTCCCTCACCAAATGGATGATTAAATGTACCATTATATCAAAGAATGAAGGTGGAAAATACATTTCCAACTGACATAGTATAAGAAACCCTTCCTGTTCCAACGCTTCTAACTCCTCGTGGGTGATTACTTTGTAACATATGGCATTGAAAAACAAATACACCCTTGTTATCACATGTCTGACATTTTGAGGGAGAATGTCATGAATGGCAATAGGTAGAAATTGTTGCATCAGCATATGACAATCATGCGACTTCAAACCAACTAACTTCAGATCCTTCAAGGAAACATAAGTGTTGATGTTGGAACCGTACCCAAATGGAACTTTAACACCATGCAGTGATTCACACAAACTTTGCTTCTCTTTTCTGGACAAGGTATGACATGCTGGAGGCAAATATGTTCATTTTCCCTTTGCTTATGGGTGTAAATCCTCATGTATACCCAACAACTCTAAGCCTAGACGCCAATTCAGGCCATCCTTCATTTTTCCATGTATGTTTAACAAGGTTCCAACCAAACTATCGCATATATTTTTCTCAACATGTATCACATCAATACAGTGTCTCACATCAAGCTCTTTTCAATATCGCAGATCAAAAATTGTTGACCTTTTCTTCCAGCTATTTTTTGTAGTGGACTACTTCTCAAACTTACCAAGAACCACATTGACGTCTTTGACCTTTTCATATACATGACAACCAAACAGTGGTGGGGGAGGCCCTTCAAACTCTTGTATACCATTGAATGACTTCTTTAACCTATGAAGTGGATGATTAGATGGAAGAAACCTACGATGTCGAAGATAAACATTTTTCCTTCCATGACGCAATCGATTAGAACTAGTTCCGTCCTCACATACAGGACATGCTTTATGACCTTTGACGCTGTAGCCTGAGAGGTTACCGTAAGCAGGAAAATTAATAATTGTGTAGAACAACATGGCTCCCAATTTGAATGAATGTCCTGCAAACCCATCAAACACATCAACCCCCTCTTTCCATAACATTTTTAGGTCTTCAACTAACGGAGTTAAGTATACATCAATGTCGTTCCCTGGTTGTCATGGACCAGAAATCATCATTGGTAACATGACATATTTTCGCTTCATGCATAACTATGGTGGTAAGTTGTAAACAAACAACAAAACAGGCCATGAACTATAGTTTGTGCTTAGGTTCCCATATGGGTTCATACTATCTGTGGCTAGTGCAAGCCTAACATTTCTTGGGTCATGGGTAAAATCCGGAAACATCGTATCCACTTTCTTCCACTGCAATCCATCTGCCAGATGCCTAAGTTATCCATCAACAACCTTTCATCAGCATGCCATCGCATAAGCTTCGCGTCATCTACATTAGCAAATAGACGCTTTAGTCTCGGCACTATAGGGAGATACCACAACACCTTTATAGGAGACCCTTTAGTGCAGACTTAATCAAAATCAAGTTGTTTCTTCTTATATCATGACACCCCACACCTAGGACATCGATGCAACATTTCATACTAACCACGGTATAATACACAATCATTTGGGCATGCATGTATTTTGGTATACTCCAAACCCATAGGACACAATACCTTCTTAGCCTCATAGTTATAATTTGGCAAGGTGTTACCAACTGGGAGCATTTCTTTCAACAACTTAAGCAAGTTAGTGAAACTTTTATTTGTCTATCCATTTATCGTTTTCAAATTAAGTAATCATAAAATTGTTGACAAACTTGTGAAATTGGTGCAATTCGGATACAACGGCTTCTCAGAATCCACACACAAAGTCACATATATGTGAGCTTTCTTAAAACTTTCTACCCCCATGTCACGTATCATATCCTCAAGTCGGTCATCCATGTCGTCATCAACTTCATGCACAAAGCTTTGGTTTTTTTTTTGAAAACTGGTACTTGGCACCTTAACATGTTCACCATGCCATATCCATTGTGTATAAGTCTGAAGAAAACCATCACACAATAGATGTTCTAGCACCTCTTCCAATTCTAATTTACGCATGTTGAAGAATTTAACACAAGGGCAAAAATACTTTCCATTCACCTCCTCAGCATTTTGTATCGCAAATTGTATGAATGTTTCAACTCCACCCTCATAATGTGGACTTATACGTGATGCAGTTATCTAACTTCGATCAATACTCACTGTTTAGAATACTAGTAAATTTAACGGTGCATTGAATCTCCCTTTCTTTACAAAGGTGGTGGTCCTACCCTTTCAGGATGGACATTTTTCTATACTTCATAACTATATACAACTTAGGAGTTATTTTAAAATTTGATAAAATTTTAGCAGCATTTCACAATGGTCTCTAAGTACACGAAATGAAAGTGGTGACATCAAATTCAACCACAATCAAATATGTACCCAGAGAACAATACAAAATTTAACTAACAAAAACTTGATCAAATTTTAAAATTACTCCTAACTTGTACATAGCAATGATGCATTAAAAATTGTTTATCCCAAACTGTCCAAACAGACAATTCAAGATTCAACACAAATGATGAAATCAATTAATTTAATTACCATTTGTGTCGAATCTCAAACGGGAATACTATGGTTCACTCATATAAAATTTAAAAAAATCACAAACTCATTTAAAAAAGACTAAATAAACTTATCAAAAACTAAAAATATAACGAATAAAAATTAACCTATAATATCACATTTTAAATTACTAAAATTAATAAATATATAATACAACATAATAGCATTCTTATTTAAAATTTTTCTAATCTATAACTAATACTAATTACCAACATACAACTAACCAAATACTAAGCCTAACATGCATCAACCAAACTATACTAACCAACATTGCATAACCATAAAAGGAAGGAAAACAAAAAATAACTATAATGCAACAGAGTTAAGGACCAAAATAATTAATAACATTTAAAATCGACGATCAAATTGACAAACTCCTAATATTAACATTGAAACCACAGATACTTATGACTCTTAAGTTAAATTTACTTTTTCATAATTAGAAGAACTAAAATAACCATTGATTATAATTTAGGGACTAATTACATGGTTACCTAAATAAATGTTAGCCCAGGTGGCCTCTAGGAAACTCAAGAGGGGGGGGTGAATTGAGTAGTTAGGAACTTTTTCACTAATAAATTTCTCCCTTAAAAACTCAATATGCAATGATATATGATTTGAATAATAATGCTTAAAACATAAAGAGTTTAAGGGTTAGAGAAATGCAAACAGAGATTTATACTGGTTCGGCCAACCACTGCCTACGTCCAGTCTTCTCAAGACACCCTTGAGGAAATTCACTATAATCAAATCCCTTGATTACACCACAATGGGGACTCACACCTCCATCACAAATGCATTGGATACTACACCACACCCAAGCACATCACCCTTGGATACTACACCATACCCAAGAACATCACCGTTGGATGCTACACCACATCCAAGAAGAACACCCTCAGAGATACACCACTCTGAGTATCAATCTAACTTTAGAGATAAAGAACTCTATAGAAAAACTCTCTTCAAGAGTATGATGAACAAATTGAGGAACAAGAAGAGTAATAACTCTATTAAGAGAATATGGCCATTATTGCTCTTAAGAAAAGATTGGAAGTATTTGGTGTTCGTGTTATTGGTGTGCTTTTGCAAATGAAATACCCTCCTATTTATAGGAGAAGAAATGCCTTCAAGAGGTGTGAAATTATTGATTAAAATAATTGGAAAGGTACCTCTTGGATAAAATAATATTTTATGAAAAGTTATAATGTTTCAACATGATTTTTTGCTTTCTGATCACGTTGTAATCGATTACATAAAATAGGTAATCGATTACAGCCTTTTAAAATCAGTTTTAAAACATAACGTTCATATTGTAATCGATTACTTAAACATGGTAATCGATTATATTGCTGAGGTAATTGATTACACTAATGAGGTAATCAATTACACGATGTAATTGATTACACTAATGAGGTAATCAATTACATTCCATCAGAATGTATTCTTATTTTAAAACCTTTTTATATTAATGGCCGTACTTTCTTTTTTTAGAGTCTTACTTTAATTATGTCTTGGTCTTGGATCTTCATTCTTGATCTCTGGCATTGGCCTTGTCATTATCAAAATCCTTCATGGTCTTCATTCTCCCCCTTTTTGATGATGACAATATTTCATTGATTTCATGACTCTTTTTGTGCTTGACATGGTATACTAAATCTTCAAGTCTTGCGTCCATGTTGTTAATCATGTCTTGCATATATGTTGTTGATATCAAAACCTTAGTTCTTCATTCTCCCCCTTTTTGATATTGACAACAATTCCTGAGAAGAAAAATAAATAGCATGCAAGATACAAGATTTTCTCCCCCTTAATTTTGGTTTAGTTGACAAGGTTTGATTGATTTTTCTCTTATTTTGCTTCTCATATATTAACCAGGTTTGATTGATTTTTCTCTTATTTTGCTTCTCATATATTACTCCCCCTTTGTCAATGGCAAAAAGAATATAAGAGCATAAAGTTTTAGCAGAGAGTGATGCACCTTGTTGTTTGATGTCACTCGTTATTTTGATATTGCTCTTTGTTACTTGTTGATTGATAGATGCTTCAAGAAATGTGTTGACTTTTCTTGTGGGTAAGAGTTAATCCTTAAGTGCCTTCCATCAATGATAATTCCTGCACTATTATAAATATTTGATCTTGGTACCCAAATTTTCTTGGGTCCTTGTGGGTTAGACGTGGATAATATATTCTTAGGAACCCAAATCATTTTTGTCTCAGTATAGCCTTTGTTCCTTATATGACATGTTGATGCACTGTGACCTTTTCTCACATAATGAGAGAATTTAACAAATGGGCTAGTTGAGGTCTTTTCTGAAATAAAGAGATTTTTCTGCAACTTTTGCTTTTTGGAAGGATCAGATCCTAGTTCTGCTTTTAAATGACATTTTTGTTTTCCAAGAAGAATATCTAGGTTATCTCTTCCTATAGTAAATTTAACTAATGCATTTTTCAAATCATCAATCTCTTGAATATGCTTTTGACATGTTGAACATGTATGTTTAATGATAGTTTCATTTTTAAGCTTAGTTTCTAAGTCTTCCTTTTCTTCTTTAACTTGTCCTAGTTCATGATTGACCTTTGATAGACTTTCTTCTAAGATTAGGTTAGAATATTTCATATTTAAGAATTTCTTAGCTAGTTTTTGATATTCATTATGAAGATCTTCAAAAGCTTCTTGCAATTCATCAAATGTAGGATTTGAGTCATTTACCTCTTCGGTGTTAGTCATTAGGCACAGATTTGCGTCTTCATGGTCTGATTCCTTGGACAAGCTTAAACCATTTTCATCCCAGGTAATATAAGCTATTCTTTTATTTTTGGGATGCTTTTTCTCTTGCTTGTCAGACTTCTTATTTAGTTTTGGACACTCCATTTTCATATGTCCATATTTTCCGCATTCAAAGCATTTTGGACCTTGGTTAGATTCATCATTTTTGAAGGAATTCTTAAAGTTCGGCTTCCTTTGCCCTTCCTCTTTCTTTAGAAACCTGTTAAATTGTTTAACAAATAATTTAAGGTCATTATAATCATTTATACCTTCTTCATCATCTTCTTCATCATCTTCTTCATTACTTTCTTTAATGGTTGATGATGATGCTTTTAGAGCAATACTTTTCTTCTTTTTGTTACTTTCCTCATGTTGATTCAATCTTTCAAGCTCGAGTTCATGCTCTTGTAATTTTCCAAAGAGTGTTGCAAGGGACATGCTTGACAAATCTTTTGATTCTGATATAGCAGTTACTTTTGGTTGCCATTCCCTGTTCAAGCATCTTAATACTTTATCAATCAAATCTTCATTTGAAAAGGTTTTTCCTAAGCATGCAAGATGATTGATTATATGAGTGAATCTCTTTTGCATGTCTTGTATGCTTTCATAGTTGTTCATTCTAAATAATTCATATTCCCTAGTTAGGGTATTTATTCTTGATCTCTTAACTTCGCTTGTTCCTTCGTGAGTTACTTCTAAGGTATCCCATATCTCTTTTGTTGTCTTCCAATTAGATATTCTAAAGTATTCATCCATTCCTAAGGCTGAGGTTATTATATTTTTGGCCTTGAGGTTATATTGGACTTTTGTTTTATCCTCACCAGTCCATTCACTTCTTGGTTTAATCATGGTCACTTCTTCAAATACTTTGGTTGGTATGAATGGACCATTTTCAATGGAGTCCCATATGTCTATATCAATAGCTTCTATGAATATTTGCATACGGGTTTTCCAATATTGATATCCTACTCCGTTAAATACAGGAGGTCTATGTATGAAGTTTCCCTCAGGAAAGATAGGATTGAAAGAGGCCATGGATCTTCTTGAGGTTGTTAAACCTTTTCCAAGATACGAGCTTTGATACCACTTGTTAGCCCAGGTGGCCTCTAGGAAACTCAAGAGGGGGGGTGAATTGAGTAGTTAGGAACTTTTTCACTAATAAATTTCTCCTTTAAAAACTCAATATGCAATGATATGTGATTTGAATAATAATGCTTAAAACATAAAGAGTTTAAGGGTTAGAGAAATGCAAACAGAGATTTATACTGGTTCGGCCAACCACTGCCTACGTCCAGTCTTCTCAAGACACCCTTGAGGAAATTCACTATAATCAAATCCCTTGATTACACCATAATGGGGACTCATACCTCGATCACAAATGCATTGGATGCTACACCACACCCAAGCACATCACCTTGGATACTACACCATACCCAAGAACATCACCCTTGGATGCTACACCACATCCAAGAAGAACACCCTCAGAGATACACCACTCTGAGTATCAATCTAACTTTAGAGATAAAGAACTCTATAGAAAAACTCTCTTCAAGAGTATGATGAACAAATTGAGGAACAAGAAGAGTAATAACTCTATTAAGAGAATATGGCCATTATTGCTCTTAAGAAAAGATTGGAAGTATTTGGTGTTCGTGTTATTGGTGTGCTTTTGCAAATGAAATACCCTCCTATTTATAGGAGAAGAAATGCCTTCAAGAGGTGTGAAATTATTGATTAAAATAATTGGAAAGGTACCTCTTGGATAAAATAATATTTTATGAAAAGTTATAATGTTTCAACATGATTTTTTGCTTTCTGATCACGTTGTAATCGATTACATAAAATAGGTAATCGATTACAGCCTTTTAAAATCAGTTTTAAAACATAACGTTCATATTGTAATCGATTACTTAAACATGGTAATTGATTACATTGCTGAGGTAATTGATTACACTAATGAGGTAATCAATTACACGATGTAATTGATTACACTAATGAGGTAATCAATTACATTCCATCAGAATGTATTCTTATTTTAAAACCTTTTTATATTAATGGCCGTACTTTCTTTTTATAGAGTCTTACTTTAATTATGCCTTGGTCTTGGATCTTCATTCTTGATCTCTGGCATTGGCCTTGTCATTATCAAAATCCTTCATGGTCTTCATTCTCCCCCTTTTTGATGATGACAATATTTCATTGATTTCATGACTCTTTTTGTGCTTGACATGGTATACTAAATCTTCAAGTCTTGCGTCCATGTTGTTAATCATGTCTTGCATATATGTTGTTGATATCAAAACCTTAGTTCTTCATTCTCCCCCTTTTTGATATTGACAACAATTCCTGAGAAGAAAAATAAATAGCATGCAAGATACAAGATTTTCTCCCCCTTAATTTTGGTTTAGTTGACAAGGTTTGATTGATTTTTCTCTTATTTTGCTTCTCATATATTAACCAGGTTTGATTGATTTTTCTCTTATTTTGCTTCTCATATATTACTCCCCCTTTGTCAATGGCAAAAAGAATATAAGAGCATAAAGTTTTAGCAGAGAGTGATGCACCTTGTTGTTTGATGTCACTCGTTATTTTGATATTACTCTTTGTTACTTGTTGATTGATAGATGCTTCAAGAAATGTGTTGACTTTTCTTGTGGGTAAGAGTTAATCCTTAAGTGCCTCCCATCAATGATAATTCCTGCACTATTATAAATATTTGATCTTGGTACCCAAATTTTCTTGGGTCCTTGTGGGTTAGACGTGGATAATATATTCTTAGGAACCCAAATCATTTTTGTCTCAGTATAGCCTTTGTTCCTTATATGACATGTTGATGCACTGTGACCTTTTCTCACATAATGAGAGAATTTAACAAATGGGCTAGTTGAGGTCTTTTCTGAAATAAAGAGATTTTTCTGCAACTTTTGCTTTTTGGAAGGATCAGATCCTAGTTCTGCTTTTAAATGACATTTTTGTTTTCCAAGAAGAATATCTAGGTTATCTCTTCCTATAGTAAATTTAACTAATGCATTTTTCAAATCATCAATCTCTTGAATATGCTTTTGACATGTTGAACATGTATGTTTAATGATAGTTTCATTTTTAAGCTTAGTTTCTAAGTCTTCCTTTTCTTCTTTAACTTGTCCTAGTTCATGATTGACCTTTGATAGACTTTCTTCTAAGATTAGGTTAGAATATTTCATATTTAAGAATTTCTTAGCTAGTTTTTGATATTCATTATGAAGATCTTCAAAAGCTTCTTGCAATTCATCAAATGTAGGATTTGAGTCATTTACCTCTTCGGTGTTAGTCATTAGGCACAGATTTGCGTCTTCATGGTCTGATTCCTTGGACAAGCTTAAACCATTTTCATCCCAGGTAATATAAGCTATTCTTTTATTTTTGGGATGCTTTTTCTCTTGCTTGTCAGACTTTTTATTTAGTTTCGGACACTCCATTTTCATATGTCCATATTTTCCGCATTCAAAGCATTTTGGACCTTGGTTAGATTCATCATTTTTGAAGGAATTCTTAAAGTTCGGCTTCCTTTGCCCTTCCTCTTTCTTTAGAAACCTGTTAAATTGTTTAACAAATAATTTAAGGTCATTATAATCATTTATACCTTCTTCATCATCTTCTTCATCATCTTCTTCATTACTTTCTTTAATGGTTGATGATGATGCTTTTAGAGCAATACTTTTCTTCTTTTTGTTGCTTTCCTCATGTTGATTCAATCTTTCAAGCTCGAGTTCATGCTCTTGTAATTTTCCAAAGAGTGTTGCAAGGGACATGCTTGACAAATCTTTTGATTCTGATATAGCAGTTACTTTTGGTTGCCATTCCCTGTTCAAGCATCTTAATACTTTATTAATCAAATCTTCATTTGAAAAGGTTTTTCCTAAGCATGCAAGATGATTGATTATATGAGTGAATCTCTTTTGCATGTCTTGTATGCTTTCATAGTTGTTCATTCTAAATAATTCATATTCCCTAGTTAGGGTATTTATTCTTGATCTCTTAACTTCGCTTGTTCCTTCGTGAGTTACTTCTAAGGTATCCCACATCTCTTTTGCTGTCTTGCAATTAGATATTCTAAAGTATTCGTCCATTCCTAAGGCTGAGGTTATTATATTTTTGGCCTTGAGGTTATATTGGACTTTTGTTTTATCCGCACCAGTCCATTCACTTCTTGGTTTAATCATGGTCACTTCTTCAACTACTTTGGTTGGTATGAATGGACCATTTTCAATGGAGTCCCATATGTCTATATCAATAGCTTCTATGAATATTTGCATACGGGTTTTCCAATATTGATATCCTACTCCGTTAAATACAGGAGGTCTATGTATGAAGTTTCCCTTAGGAAAGATAGGATTGAAAGAGGCCATGGATCTTCTTGAGGTTGTTAAACCTTTTCCAAGATACGAGCTTTGATACCACTTGTTAGCCCAGGTGGCCTCTAGGAAACTCAAGAGGGGGGGTGAATTGAGTAGTTAGGAACTTTTTCACTAATAAATTTCTCCTTTAAAAACTCAATAAGCAATGATATGTGATTTGAATAATAATGCTTAAAACATAAAGAGTTTAAGGGTTAGAGAAATGCAAACAGAGATTTATACTGGTTCGGCCAACCACTACCTACGTCCAGTCTTCTCAAGACACCCTTGAGGAAATTCAATATAATCAAATCCCTTGATTACACCACAATGGGGACTCACACCTCGATCACAAATGCATTGGATGCTACACCACACCCAAGCACATCACCCTTGGATACTACACCATACCCAAGAACATCACCCTTGGATGCTACACCACATCCAAGAAGAACACCCTCAGAGATACACCACTCTGAGTATCAATCTAACTTTAGAGATAAAGAACTCTATAGAAAAACTCTCTTCAAGAGTATGATGAACAAATTGAGGAACAAGAAGAGTAATAACTCTATTAAGAGAATATGGCCATTATTGCTCTTAAGAAAAGATTGGAAGTATTTGGTGTTCGTGTTATTGGTGTGCTTTTGCAAATGAAATACCCTCCTATTTATAGGAGAAGAAATGCCTTCAAGAGGTGTGAAATTATTGATTAAAATAATTGGAAAGGTACCTCTTGGATAAAATAATATTTTATGAAAAGTTATAATGTTTCAACATGATTTTTTGCTTTCTGATCACGTTGTAATCGATTACATAAAATAGGTAATTGATTACAGCCTTTTAAAATCAGTTTTAAAACATAACGTTCATATTGTAATCGATTACTTAAACATGGTAATCGATTACATTGCTGAGGTAATTGATTACACTAATGAGGTAATCAATTACACGATGTAATTGATTACACTAATGAGGTAATCAATTACATTCCATCAGAATGTATTCTTATTTTAAAACCTTTTTATATTAATGGCCGTACTTTCTTTTTATAGAGTCTTACTTTAATTATGCCTTGGTCTTGGATCTTCATTCTTGATCTCTGGCATTGGCCTTGTCATTATCAAAATCCTTCATGGTCTTCATTCTCCCCCTTTTTGATGATGACAATATTTCATTGATTTCATGACTCTTTTTGTGCTTGACATGGTATACTAAATCTTCAAGTCTTGCGTCCATGTTGTTAATCATGTCTTGCATATATGTTGTTGATATCAAAACCTTAGTTCTTCATTCTCCCCCTTTTTGATATTGACAACAATTCCTGAGAAGAAAAATAAACAGCATGCAAGATACAAGATTTTCTCCCCCTTAATTTTGGTTTAGTTGACCAGGTTTAATTGATTTTTCTCTTATTTTGCTTCTCATATATTAACCAGGTTTGATTGATTTTTCTCTTATTTTGCTTCTCATATATTACTCCCCCTTTGTCAATGGCAAAAAGAATATAAGAGCATAAAGTTTTAGCAGAGAGTGATGCACCTTGTTGTTTGATGTCACTCGTTATTTTGATATTGCTCTTTGTTACTTGTTGATTGATAGATGCTTCAAGAAATGTGTTGACTTTTCTTGTGGGTAAGAGTTAATCCTTAAGTGCCTCCCATAAATGATAATTCCTGCACTATTATAAATATTTGATCTTGGTACCCAAATTTTCTTGGGTCCTTGTGGGTTAGACGTGGATAATATATTCTTAGGAACCCAAATCATTTTTGTCTCAGTATAGCCTTTGTTCCTTATATGACATGTTGATGCACTGTGACCTTTTCTCACATAATGAGAGAATTTAACAAATGGGCTAGTTGAGGTCTTTTGTGAAATAAAGAGATTTTTCTGCAACTTTTGCTTTTTGGAAGGATCAGATCCTAGTTCTGCTTTTAAATGACATTTTTGTTTTCCAAGAAGAATATCTAGGTTATCTCTTCCTATAGTAAATTTAACTAATGCATTTTTCAAATCATCAATCTCTTGAATATGCTTTTGACATGTTGAACATGTATGTTTAATGATAGTTTCATTTTTAAGCTTAGTTTCTAAGTCTTCCTTTTCTTCTTTAACTTGTCCTAGTTCATGATTGACCTTTGATAGACTTTCTTCTAAGATTAGGTTAGAATTTTTCATATTTAAGAATTTCTTAGCTAGTTTTTGATATTCATTATGAAGATCTTCAAAAGCTTCTTGCAATTCATCAAATGTAGGATTTGAGTCATTACCTCTTCGGTGTTAGTCATTAGGCACAGATTTGCGTCTTCATGGTCTGATTCCTTGGACAAGCTTAAACCATTTTCTTCCCAGGTAATATAAGCTATTCTTTTATTTTTGGGATGCTTTTTCTCTTGCTTGTCAGACTTCTTATTTAGTTTCGGACACTCCATTTTCATATGTCCATATTCTCCGCATTCAAAGCATTTTGGACCTTGGTTAGATTCATCATTTTTGAAGGAATTCTTGAATTCGGCTTCCTTTGCCCTTCCTCTTTCTTTAGAAACCTGTTAAATTGTTTAACAAATAATTTAAGGTCATTATAATCATTTATACCTTCTTCATCATCTTCTTCATCATCTTCTTCATTACTTTCTTTAATGGTTGATGATGATGCTTTTAGAGCAATACTTTTCTTCTTTTTGTTGCTTTCCTCATGTTGATTCAATCTTTCAAGCTCGAGTTCATGCTCTTGTAATTTTCCAAAGAGTGTTGCAAGGGACATGCTTGACAAATCTTTTGATTCTGATATAGCAGTTACTTTTGGTTGCCATTCCCTGTTCAAGCATCTTAATACTTTATTAATCAAATCTTCATTTGAAAAGGTTTTTCCTAAGCATGCAAGATGATTGATTATATGAGTGAATCTCTTTTGCATGTCTTGTATGCTTTCATAGTTGTTCATTCTAAATAATTCATATTCCCTAGTTAGGGTATTTATTCTTGATCTCTTAACTTCGCTTGTTCCTTCGTGAGTTACTTCTAAGGTATCCCACATCTCTTTTGCTGTCTTGCAATTAGATATTCTAAAGTATTCGTCCATTCCTAAGGCTAAGGTTATTATATTTTTGGCCTTGAGGTTATATTGGACTTTTGTTTTATCCGCACCAGTCCATTCACTTCTTGGTTTAATCATGGTCACTTCTCCAACTACTTTGGTTGGTATGAATGGACCATTTTCAATGGAGTCCCATATGTCTATATCAATAGCTTCTATGAATATTTGCATACGGGTTTTCCAATATTGATATCCTACTCCGTTAAATACAGAAGGTCTATGTATGAAGTTTCCCTCAGGAAAGATAGGATTGAAAGAGGCCATGGATCTTCTTGAGGTTGTTAAACCTTTTCCAAGATACGAGCTTTGATACCACTTGTTAGCCCAGGTGGCCTCTAGGAAACTCAAGAGGGGGGTGAATTGAGTAGTTAGGAACTTTTTCACTAATAAATTTCTCCTCTAAAAACTCAATATGCAATGATATGTGATTTGAATAATAATGCTTAAAACATAAAGAGTTTAAGGGTTAGAGAAATGCAAACAGAGATTTATACTGGTTCGGCCAACCACTGCCTACGTCTAGTCTTCTCAAGACACCCTTGAGGAAATTCACTATAATCAAATCCCTTGATTACACCACAATGGGGACTCACACCTCGATCACAAATGCATTGGATGCTACACCACACCCAAGCACATCACCCTTGGATACTACACCATACCCAAGAACATCACCCTTGGATGCTACACCACATCCAAGAAGAACACCCTCAGAGATACACCACTCTGAGTATCAATCTAACTTTAGAGATAAAGAACTCTATAGAAAAACTCTCTTCAAGAGTATGATGAACAAATTGAGGAACAAGAAGAGTAATAACTCTATTAAGAGAATATGGCCATTATTGCTCTTAAGAAAAGATTGGAAGTATTTGGTGTTCGTGTTATTGGTGTGCTTTTGCAAATGAAATACCCTCCTATTTATAGGAGAAGAAATGCCTTCAAGAGGTGTGAAATTATTGATTAAAATAATTGGAAAGGTACCTCTTGGATAAAATAATATTTTATGAAAAGTTATAATGTTTCAACATGATTTTTTGCTTTCTGATCACGTTGTAATCGATTACATAAAATAGGTAATTGATTACAGCCTTTTAAAATCAGTTTTAAAACATAACGTTCATATTGTAATCGATTACTTAAACATGGTAATCGATTACATTGCTGAGGTAATTGATTACACTAATGAGGTAATCAATTACATTCCATCAGAATGTATTCTTATTTTAAAACCTTTTTATATTAATGGCCGTACTTTCTTTTTATAGAGTCTTACTTTAATTATGCCTTGGTCTTGGATCTTCATTCTTGATCTCTGGCATTGGCCTTGTCATTATCAAAATCCTTCATGGTCTTCATTCTCCCCCTTTTTGATGATGACAATATTTCATTGATTTCATGACTCTTTTTGTGCTTGACATGGTATACTAAATCTTCAAGTCTTGCGTCCATGTTGTTAATCATGTCTTGCATATATGTTGTTGATATCAAAACCTTAGTTCTTCATTCTCCCCCTTTTTGATATTGACAACAATTCCTGAGAAGAAAAATAAACAGCATGCAAGATACAAGATTTTCTCCCCCTTAATTTTGGTTTAGTTGACAAGGTTTAATTGATTTTTCTCTTATTTTGCTTCTCATATATTAACCAGGTTTGATTGATTTTTCTCTTATTTTGCTTCTCATATATTACTCCCCCTTTGTCAATGGCAAAAAGAATATAAGAGCATAAAGTTTTAGCAGAGAGTGATGCACCTTGTTGTTTGATGTCACTCGTTATTTTGATATTGCTCTTTGTTACTTGTTGATTGATAGATGCTTCAAGAAATGTGTTGACTTTTCTTGTGGGTAAGAGTTAATCCTTAAGTGCCTCCCATAAATGATAATTCCTGCACTATTATAAATATTTGATCTTGGTACCCAAATTTTCTTGGGTCCTTGTGGGTTAGACGTGGATAATATATTCTTAGGAACCCAAATCATTTTTGTCTCAGTATAGCCTTTGTTCCTTATATGACATGTTGATGCACTGTGACCTTTTCTCACATAATGAGAGAATTTAACAAATGGGCTAGTTGAGGTCTTTTGTGAAATAAAGAGATTTTTCTGCAACTTTTGCTTTTTGGAAGGATCAGATCCTAGTTCTGCTTTTAAATGACATTTTTGTTTTCCAAGAAGAATATCTAGGTTATCTCTTCCTATAGTAAATTTAACTAATGCATTTTTCAAATCATCAATCTCTTGAATATGCTTTTGACATGTTGAACATGTATGTTTAATGATAGTTTCATTTTTAAGCTTAGTTTCTAAGTCTTCCTTTTCTTCTTTAACTTGTCCTAGTTCATGATTGTCCTTTGATAGACTTTCTTCTAAGATTAGGTTAGAATTTTTCATATTTAAGAATTTCTTAGCTAGTTTTTGATATTCATTATGAAGATCTTCAAAAGCTTCTTGCAATTCATCAAATGTAGGATTTGAGTCATTTACCTCTTCGGTGTTAGTCATTAGGCACAGATTTGCGTCTTCATGGTCTGATTCCTTGGACAAGCTTAAACCATTTTCTTCCCAGGTAATATAAGCTATTCTTTTATTTTTGGGATGCTTTTTCTCTTGCTTGTCAGACTTCTTATTTAGTTTCGGACACTCCATTTTCATATGTCCATATTTTCCGCATTCAAAGCATTTTGGACCTTGGTTAGATTCATCATTTTTGAAGGAATTCTTGAATTCGGCTTCCTTTGCCCTTCCTCTTTCTTTAGAAACCTGTTAAATTGTTTAACAAATAATTTAAGGTCATTATAATCATTTATACCTTCTTCATCATCTTCTTCATCATCTTCTTCATTACTTTCTTTAATGGTTGATGATGATGCTTTTAGAGCAATACTTTTCTTCTTTTTGTTGCTTTCCTCATGTTGATTCAATCTTTCAAGCTCGAGTTCATGCTCTTGTAATTTTCCAAAGAGTGTTGCAAGGGACATGCTTGACAAATCTTTTGATTCTGATATAGCAGTTACTTTTGGTTGCCATTCCCTGTTCAAGCATCTTAATACTTTATTAATCAAATCTTCATTTGAAAAGGTTTTTCCTAAGCATGCAAGATGATTAATTATATGAGTGAATCTCTTTTGCATGTCTTGTATGCTTTCATAGTTGTTCATTCTAAATAATTCATATTCCCTAGTTAGGGTATTTATTCTTGATCTCTTAACTTCGCTTGTTCCTTCGTGAGTTACTTCTAAGGTATCCCACATCTCTTTTGCTGTCTTGCAATTAGATATTCTAAAGTATTCGTCCATTCCTAAGGCTGAGGTTATTATATTTTTGGCCTTGAGGTTATATTGGACTTTTGTTTTATCCACACCAGTCCATTCACTTCTTGGTTTAATCATGGTCACTTCTCCAACTACTTTGGTTGGTATGAATGGACCATTTTCAATGGAGTCCCATATGTCTATATCAATAGCTTCTATGAATATTTGCATACGGGTTTTCCAATATTGATATCCTACTCCGTTAAATACAGAAGGTCTATGTATGAAGTTTCCCTCAGGAAAGATAGGATTGAAAGAGGCCATGGATCTTCTTGAGGTTGTTAAACCTTTTCCAAGATACGAGCTTTGATACCACTTGTTAGCCCAGGTGGCCTCTAGGAAACTCAAGAGGGGGGGTGAATTGAGTAGTTAGGAACTTTTTCACTAATAAATTTCTCCTCTAAAAACTCAATATGCAATGATATGTGATTTGAATAATAATGCTTAAAACATAAAGAGTTTAAGGGTTAGGGAAATGCAAACAGAGATTTATACTGGTTCGGCCAACCACTGCCTACGTCCAGTCTTCTCAAGACACCCTTGAGGAAATTCAATATAATCAAATCCCTTGATTACACCACAATGGGGACTCACACCTCGATCACAAATGCATTGGATGCTACACCACACCCAAGCACATCACCCTTGGATACTACACCATACCCAAGAACATCACCCTTGGATGCTACACCACATCCAAGAAGAACACCCTCAGAGATACACCACTCTGAGTATCAATCTAACTTTAGAGATAAAGAACTCTATAGAAAAACTCTCTTCAAGAGTATGATGAACAAATTGAGGAACAAGAAGAGTAATAACTCTATTAAGAGAATATGGCCATTATTGCTCTTAAGAAAAGATTGGAAGTATTTGGTGTTCGTGTTATTGGTGTGCTTTTGCAAATGAAATACCCTCCTATTTATAGGAGAAGAAATGCCTTCAAGAGGTGTGAAATTATTGATTAAAATAATTGGAAAGGTACCTCTTGGATAAAATAATATTTTATGAAAAGTTATAATGTTTCAACATGATTTTTTGCTTTCTGATCACGTTGTAATCGATTACATAAAATAGGTAACCGATTACAGCCTTTTAAAATCAGTTTTAAAACATAACGTTCATATTGTAATCGATTACTTAAACATGGTAATCGATTACATTGCTGAGGTAATTGATTACACTAATGAGGTAATCAATTACACGATGTAATTGATTACACTAATGAGGTAATCAATTACATTCCATCAGAATGTATTCTTATTTTAAAACCTTTTTATATTAATGGCCGTAATTTCTTTTTATAGAGTCTTACTTTAATTATTCCTTGGTCTTGGATCTTCATTCTTGATCTCTGGCATTGGCCTTGTCATTATCAAAATCCTTCATGGTCTTCATTCTCCCCCTTTTTGATGATGACAATATTTTATTGATTTCATGACTCTTTTTGTGCTTGACATGGTATACTAAATCTTCAAGTCTTGCGTCCATGTTGTTAATCATGTCTTGCATATATGTTGTTGATATCAAAACCTTAGTTCTTCATTCTCCCCCTTTTTGATATTGACAACAATTCCTGAGAAGAAAAATAAACAGCATGCAAGATACAAGATTTTCTCCCCCTTAATTTTGGTTTAGTTGACAAGGTTTGATTGATTTTTCTCTTATTTTGCTTCTCATATATTAACCAGGTTTGATTGATTTTTCTCTTATTTTGCTTCTCATATATTACTCCCCCTTTGTCAATGGCAAAAAGAATATAAGAGCATAAAGTTTTAGCAGAGAGTGATGCACCTTGTTGTTTGATGTCACTCGTTATTTTGATATTGCTCTTTGTTACTTGTTGATTGATAGATGCTTCAAGAAATGTGTTGACTTTTCTTGTGGGTAAGAGTTAATCCTTAAGTGCCTCCCATCAATGATAATTCCTGCACTATTATAAATATTTGATCTTGGTACCCAAATTTTCTTGGGTCCTTGTGGGTTAGACGTGGATAATATATTCTTAGGAACCCAAATCATTTTTGTCTCAGTATAGCCTTTGTTCCTTATATGACATGTTGATGCACTGTGACCTTTTCTCACATAATGAGAGAATTTAACAAATGGGCTAGTTGAGGTCTTTTGTGAAATAAAGATATTTTTCTGCAACTTTTGCTTTTTGGAAGGATCAGATCCTAGTTCTTCTTTTAAATGACATTTTTGTTTTCCAAGAAGAATATCTAGGTTATCTCTTCCTATAGTAAATTTAACTAATGCATTTTTCAAATCATCAATCTCTTGAATATGCTTTTGACATGTTAAACATGTATGTTTAATGATAGTTTCATTTTTAAGCTTAGTTTCTAAGTCTTCCTTTTCTTCTTTAACTTGTCCTAGTTCATGATTGACCTTTGATAGACTTTCTTCTAAGATTAGGTTAGAATTTTTCATATTTAAGAATTTCTTAGCTAGTTTTTGATATTCATTATGAAGATCTTCAAAAGCTTCTTACAATTCATCAAATGTAGGATTTGAGTCATTTACCTCTTCGGTGTTAGTCATTAGGCACAGATTTGCGTCTTCATGGTCTGATTCCTTGGACGAGCTTAAACCATTTTCATCCCAGGTAATATAAGCTATTCTTTTATTTTTGGGATGCTTTTTCTCTTGCTTGTCAGACTTCTTATTTAGTTTCGGACACTCCATTTTCATATGTCCATATTTTCCGCATTCAAAGCATTTTGGACCTTGGTTAGATTCATCATTTTTGAAGGAATTCTTGAAGTTCGGCTTCCTTTTCCCTTCCTCTTTCTTTAGAAACCTGTTAAATTGTTTAACAAATAATTTAAGGTCATTATAATCATTTATACCTTCTTCATCATCTTCTTCATCATCTTCTTCATCATCTTCTTCATTACTTTCTTTAATGGTTGATGATGATGCTTTTAGAGCAATACTTTTCTTCTTTTTGTTGCTTTCCTCATGTTGATTCAATCTTTCAAGCTCGAGTTCATGCTCTTGTAATTTTCCAAAGAGTGTTGCAAGGGACATGCTTGACAAATCTTTTGATTCTGATATAGCAGTTACTTTTGGTTGCCATTCCCTGTTCAAGCATCTTAATACTTTATCAATCAAATCTTCATTTGAAAAGGTTTTTCCTGAGCATGCAAGATGATTGATTATATGAGTGAATCTCTTTTGCATGTCTTGTATGCTTTCATAGTTGTTCATTCTAAATAATTCATATTCCCTAGTTAGGGTATTTATTCTTGATCTCTTAACTTCGCTTGTTCCTTCGTGAGTTACTTCTAAGGTATCCCACATCTCTTTTGCTGTCTTGCAATTAGATATTCTAAAGTATTCGTCCATTCCTAAGGCTGAGGTTATTATATTTTTGGCCTTGAGGTTATATTGGACTTTTGTTTTATCCGCACCAGTCCATTCACTTCTTGGTTTAATCATGGTCACTTCTCCAACTACTTTGGTTGGTATGAATGGACCATTTTCAATGGAGTCCCATATGTCTATATCAATAGCTTCTATGAATATTTGCATACGGGTTTTCCAATATTGATATCCTACTCCGTTAAATACAGGAGGTCTATGTATGGAGTTTCCCTCCGGAAAGATAGGATTGAAAGAGGCCATGGATCTTCTTGAGGTTGTTAAACCTTTTCCAAGATACGAGCTTTGATACCACTTGTTAGCCCAGGTGGCCTCTAGGAAACTCAAGAGGGGGGTGAATTAAGTAGTTAGGAACTTTTTCACTAATAAATTTCTCCTTTAAAAACTCAATATGCAATGATATGTGATTTGAATAATAATGCTTAAAACATAAAGAGTTTAAGGGTTAGAGAAATGCAAACAGAGATTTATACTGGTTCGGCCAACCACTGCCTACGTCCAGTCTTCTCAAGCACCCTTGAGAAAATTCACTAGAATCAAATCCCTTGATTACACCACAATGGGGACTCACACCTCGATCACAAATGCATTGGATGCTACACCACACCCAAGCACATCACCCTTGGATACTACACCATACCCAAGAACATCACCCTTGGATGCTACACCACATCCAAGAAGAACACCCTCAGAGATACACCACTCTGAGTATCAATCTAACTTTAGAGATAAAGAACTCTATAGAAAAACTCTCTTCAAGAGTATGATGAACAAATTGAGGAACAAGAAGAGTAATAACTCTATTAAGAGAATATGGCCATTATTGCTCTTAAGAAAAGATTGGAAGTATTTGGTGTTCGTGTTATTGGTGTGCTTTTGCAAATGAAATACCCTCCTATTTATAGGAGAAGAAATGCCTTCAAGAGGTGTGAAATTATTGATTAAAATAATTGGAAAGGTACCTCTTGGATAAAATAATATTTTATGAAAAGTTATAATGTTTCAACATGATTTTTTGCTTTCTGATCACGTTGTAATCGATTACATAAAATAGGTAATCGATTACAGCCTTTTAAAATCAGTTTTAAAACATAACGTTCATATTGTAATCGATTACTTAAACATGGTAATCGATTACATTGCTGAGGTAATTGATTACACTAATGAGGTAATCAATTACATGATGTAATTGATTACACTAATGAGGTAATCAATTACATTCCATCAGAATGTATTCTTATTTTAAAACTTTTTTATATTAATGGTCGTACTTTCTTTTTATAGAGTCTTACTTTAATTATGCCTTGGTCTTGGATCTTCATTCTTGATCTCTGGCATTGGCCTTGTCATTATCAAAATCCTTCATGGTCTTCAATAAACTCTTCTACCACTTTAATCATAAACTTAGGCTCTGTCACAACACTATTCCAACTTCCAACCATAAACTAAACATGCACGAAAGTCCTCTATTCTACTTATTTTCTATATTGTTATTATCATTTTATACAAAGAACTAAATGCAACTATGTTATACTAAATTTAAGTTTTCAAATTTTAAGAAATTAAACTCTCAAGGACTAATTTTAAGGCTAGAAAAAAGGAAAACATGGGGGGAGTTGTGTACCTCTTCAAAAGCTTTTGGAGGCCGGTCTCGGGAATAGCAATGCTAAAGCTAAGAAACCAGTTTTGGAGGAGGTAGCGTCTTCGGGATGGTTTGGAAAGAACGCGTACGATACGGTTAGCGAGCAGATTTATAATGGAGGAAATTGAGGAAATGGAGGAAATAGAGGAAGAATGTTGATGGTACAACGAGGAGACTATTACGAGATGGAGGAAATGGAGAAAGAACACTACAACGAGGAGATGGAGTAAAAAGGGAAACTTAAATGAGAAAGAGGGAAACTCAAATGAGAAAGAATAAAATGGAGAAATGAGAGATGAAGGGAGGTTTAGCGAAACAGAGATGCAGAGAGGGAGGGAATAAGAGCAAATAAGAGGGAAAGTCGAAACTTAAGTTAATAAAGCGTCACGTATACAACCATGGTTAATCTACAACCGTGGTCATAGGCCCCCATTAATCACAGTTCACATAAACACCGTGGTGATAAACTTAACTTTTGATCATGGTTCACGCGCAACCGTCATCATAGAGCTTTACGCAGGTCATATTACCACGGTTACTAGCTAACCATGGTTGTAGATCTTTCAAAAATTATTATATAAAAATTTTCTGGTGCCTATGACCACGGTTCTCTTTAACCGTGATTAAAACATTAACTTATAATTTCAAAAATGCCACTGCCCTCTTTTTGGCCATGGTTATCATATAACCGTGACTATATCATGTGCTCGTAGCTACATTTTGCACTAGTGTTACCTTTTATTATTATTGTTCATTCTTGTATTTGGGTAAGGTATTGTGGTTGTACCTCATTTAATTTCATCATCATTTTTTACCATAAAAAAACAAAATTTAGCTGGACCCTACACTTGTAACATTATATTTTACTATCCAAAAACAAAAAGACAATGTGTGAAGGTTTATAATATGTTAAATTAATTGAGCAAAGTATGATACAAATTAATGAGAATATTGGTACAGAGTGATAAAGATCAAATATGATTTTTATAAAATAAATAAATTTTGTAAGGAGATAATGAGTTTTTTAAGTTAATTATATAATAAAAACTAAGAAACATATAGAGGCACAATCTTTCGCGGAATGCTCTTTCTCCCAACAATTCAACACATGACCTCATTTTATTTTTATGTTCTACAAAATTAAGGAAACTCATCATAAAATAACAATAATTTTTACCTTTAATATGTAATATAAAATTAAAAAAAAGAATAAGAAAATTATATCGAAAAGGAAGAACTCACTAATGAGAAAGCAAACATAAAATCATTTATTAAATGATAGTGCAAATAAGGTTGGTAAGTTTTTCTCTCTTCGACATAAGTCTTTTATCCATCAACATATTTATGATACTAAATCATTCACATGTAATTAACATAATTTCATATCATATCATATCATATCATATCATATATTATTAAAAGAATTTCGTTATTTGTACATAATTATAGTAATATGAAACGAAATGAAATTGTATGATAAATTGACATGTGACAAAATCAACATTTTAAAGGCTTTCCAAATAAATATAGATAAATAAATACAGATATAGTTAATAATGTTACATTTTAATGACTAATTTTAACATATTCAACAACCTTAATTTACTTCTATGTTTAGAATTTGTTTGATGTATTTAATTTTTTCTGTTATTGTTGTTAATTCTACTATTTAGGTTGAGGTACCGCTTTGTACCTCATTTAATTTCATCGTATGTTTTACTATAAAAGACAAAATTTACCTGGACCCTGCACTGGCAACTAAAAATGAATTATAGTTTATGCCTAGAAATTAACATTTAGAATTTTGTATGCCTAAAAATTAAGGTTAGGTGCTTATGTTAATTACATAATCTCAAGGAAAGTTTAGAGATAAGTTGGAGAAGAGTAGCAATGACAAGTTATGAGAAGAATGTAGTTCGAGTTGTGATTATGGTATTGACTATGTTAGGCTTAGCACAAGGTGATGTTACTTCTTCATCTCCTCTTGGGGGTAGACACCACTGTGTTATGGTATGCCAAATAAAATATCACCTAGTGATTGAGCCTCATCAGTATAAACAATGTATTGTAGAAGGTGTCGTGACTTGCCATAATATGCCTATGCCCATTGCCTATGCTTGTCTTTAGGATTGTGGACTAGTCAGCATTATTGGTATGTATCCTTTAACTTATAATTTGCTTGTTTTTGGTATCAGTATAAATCATCTGCACTATTAGTTATTACACCT
Organism: Clitoria ternatea; assembly: GCA_037962975.1. Lineage (NCBI taxonomy): Eukaryota > Viridiplantae > Streptophyta > Magnoliopsida > Fabales > Fabaceae > Clitoria > Clitoria ternatea. The sequence goes on along the minus strand of CM075672.1, from coordinate 33,083,896 downwards.
GTTATCTCAATAAGCCCTGTAAAAAATGATTTATTAAAATAACCATGTCAAGTAATGTTTGTATACATCGAAATATAATGGAGTATTTTTCTTAGTACAATAGGTTTAACCTTACAATATAGTGTAAATTTTGAACTATCTTTACTTTTTTAATTTTTTAAGATGTAATCTAAGACACACGATAAAACAAATAGTTTAAAATTTTGTAGTACTTATTTTACTATTGATTTAATTAATTGATGATTTATTTTGATTCAGATGGTAATCTTGCAATCAAGGTGGATAATTGCTTTCAAACATGCAAAAGGAAATAATCAATATATATGTTAATGTTCAAGCAAAATGTTGTAAAGAGAGACATGTTGTTGATACATATATAATCATAATAAATGAGTAATGCAATATACCAATTATTATAATAATAAATCTTAGTCTAATCAAGTTCCTTTATTTCCTATAATATATATAGTTGTGAAAATGTCTGTTTGCAGATCGAGTAAAGGATGATACTAATTAGGCTTCGTTTGGTTATCAATGAAAGTCTTCTAAACTTCATTTGCAAAAAGGAAAAAAACCATCATACGGTCAGATGAAGTTTTAACTATTCTGAACGATATGAAAGATCAAACAATGTACTGATTCTTAGGGTTTAAGGTTTTTTTTTAATTTCTCGTACTTGAAATTAACTTGCTTCTTTAGTTAAGCCTCTGATCTACTTTTTGACAAACGCCAAAGTCCTAACACCATATATCGATACTTTAAATACATTCTGAAGTTTGTAAACGCTAATACCATAATTTATAAAAATTTTTGGCATGGTTTTGAGTTACCAAAACTTACTGAAATCAAACAATGTACTAATTCTTACTCCGATTACTTTCTGGACAGGGATATAACTTTGGCAAAACTCCTAAAAACATGATATTTTTAACAACACATACATCATTCTTGCCATATTTCAAAACTTAATTCAACAACCTATCATAGTTTCAAGGTAGAACGACTTACCGAAATGCGGCTTCACACTTTGATAACCCTCCGTATGCTTTTGACGCTCTGAACGTAAATCATTGGCCTCCGAAATCACTTCAATACTGCTGCCTAACAATATTTACATGGAAATTTAGCAATTGCATAAGTGGGGAACAACCAAGATGCTAAATTTTGAAGGGACTTAAGGAACCTATGTCTTACAACTTCTTAAAACAAAAACCAAGACTCTTAGGGCTTATGTTAATGGCTGCCATGTCCCTGTTAGGATTAATTCAAATTTGTTTAGTTAAATAAAACCCTTTTTTATGGGACTATTTTAATTCTCATCTTTTAATTTGTTACGTTAGCAGTAGGTAGCTTAGTTTTTGGTATTCAGTTTTTCTTTGTAAGGCTATATATCCAAGCTATTCCCAATTCAATGCAGATAAGTTTTTCCATTCCAAATAAATTTCAATTAAGTACATTCCTTAACGTCAACATGTGGTGTCAAAGCCTCCTTGTGAGGCTAATTAGAAGTATTAATCTTCTAAGAAGATGTTGATCAAAGCATGATAACTGAGAGCTCTTTTGTTTAACCAGCAGTGCCAAAATTTGATGGTCATTATGATCATTGGACAGGGCTAATGGAGAATTTTCTTCGCTCAAACGAATATTGGGGCGTGATAGAAAATAGAATTCATACAGTAGCAGATGGTGTGGCACTTACTGATATGTAGAGAAAAACTCGTGAATATCAGAAATTGAAAGATTTAAAAGCAAAACACTATCTGTTTCAAGCCTTAGATCGTTTAATTTTAGAGACAATAATAAACAAAGACATAACAAAGAATATTTAGGACTCTATGAAACATAAATATCAAGGCATAACATGTGTCAAACGAGCTTATTTGCAAGCATTACGGAAGAAGTTTGAAGTTCTCCACATGAAGGAAGGAGAATCTATTAATGAGTACTTTGCTCGTACTCTTGTTATTGTTAAAAAAAATGGAAGTTAATGGTGAAGATAAAGGAGACTCTACTGTGCTACAAAAGATGCTGAGGTCAACGACTCCCAAGTTTAATTATATTGTGTGCTCTATAGAGGAATCCAAGGATACAAGTACATTATGAGTTGCAGAGTAATCTACTTGTTCATGAACAACGCATGAGTTACAATGTTAAGGAAGAACATGCTTTAAAGGTGACTAATGGAGACCAGTTTACATGACGGGAAGTAGGACGTGGGAGTTTCAGAGGCAAAGGTCATGAAAGAGGTAGACAAAGCTTGACAAAGTAATATTTGGATGTTATTCTTGCCATAGGCATGGCCATTTACAGTGGGAATGTCCAACTAAGCAAAAAGGAGAGGCTAATTATGTGGAGAGTCAAGAACATATGTTGTTAATGACATATGTTAAAGAAAAAGAAATTCATCAAACAGATATGTGGTTTCTTGACTCAGGGTGCAATAATTATATGTATGGTAAAAAGGAGTATTTCTCTGACTTTGATGACAAGTTTACAGATTCAGTAAAGTTGGGAAACATCTCTAATTTAGTAGTCAATGGGCAGGAGATAGATAGATTTATCAGCATCATTATATGAGTGTTTCATATGCTAGAATTAAAGAACAATTTGCTTAGTCTAGGAAAATTGTAAGAAAAAGGGTTGACTATTATGTTTCAACACAAGCAATGTAAAGTATATAATCCAGAGAAAGGCTTGGTTATGAAAGCAAATATGTATGTCAATCGGATGTTTATTTTACATTCTATATCTCTTTGCATAGCATCTACTTGTTTCAATGCAGTCTTAGAAGATGTATCACAACTTTAGTATTCTCAGTTTGGGCACTTGAGTTTTAAAGGCTTGCAAACATTGTAACTGAAACAAATGGCTTATCGTTTCTAAAGTCTCCCTTAAAGCTATGTAAGGATTGTCTTATAAGGAAGCAAGAAAGAGATCTATTTATGATGAAAACCACCTGGAGAGCTTCACAAATCTTGCAACTTGTTCAGTCTGACATCTATGGGATAATTAAACCCACCTCTAATAACAAAAAAAGGTATGTGCTTAGTTTTATAGATGATTATAACAGAAAACATGGGTTTATTTTTTGGTATCTGAAGCCGTTGCTGTTTTTAAAAGATTCAACATTCATGTTGAAAAAGAAACAAATTTGTCACTTAAAGGCCTACGTACAGATTGTAGGGGAGAGTTTACATCTCAAAAATTCAATAGTTTCTATGATGATCATGGAATAAAGAGACAATTGAAAGCTACATATTTGCCTAAACAAAATGAAGTAGCTGAACGAGAAAATCAAACCATAATGAATTTGGTTCGTAGTATGTTGTCTGAAAAGAATGTGCCAATATTTTTTGGCTTGAAGCAGTGAATTGGGCCATCCATGTTTTGAATCGCAACCCAACATTAGAGGTGAAACATAGGACACTTGAAGAAGCCTATAGTGGAATTAAGTCTTCAAATCATTACTTTAGAATTTTCAGTTGTATTTCTTTTATTCATATAATTGACAATACGAGAACTAAGCTTGATGGGAAGAGTTTAAGGGGTGTTTTACTTGGAGTTAGTAAGGAGTGAAATGCTTACAAGCTATTATAATTAGCAGGGATGTCAAATTTGAAGAGAATGAAGAGTAGAAGTGGGATAAGCAGTATGATGCAGCCATTGTGAGTGAGCTAGAATAGGAAGAAAATGAGAAGGAAGCAATTAAAGTTCCATTCGGAGAAGAAGATACTACTGATATACAATCAGAAGAGGTTTCCACTACAAATGAAGAAACATCTCCATGTTCAAATAAAGGGAGGAATAAGAGGCCAACTATATGGATGGAAGATTACATGACAGGAGAAGGTTTTTCTGATGATAATGCCTGTTTCGCTATGTATGAAACAACTGTTGACCTTATTCAATATGAAGTGAAGAGTGAAAAATGGAAAAGGGTTATGGATGCGGAGATAGAAGCAATTGAAAATAATAATACATGGGAGTTAGTTAATTTGCGTGAAAGAGGAAAAATGGTTAGAGTAAAATGGATCTACAAGACCAAACTTAATGAAAAGGGAGAGGTGGATAAGTTTAAAACAAGGCTGGTATAGTAAAGGGGTATGCTCAACAATATGGGATAGATTATATAAAAGTGTTTGCTCCTATGGCTCCTATGAAGATTGTTTGTTTGGTAATTATATTTGTAGCTCAAAAGGCGTGGCCCATCCATCAACTACACGTAAAGTCAGCATTTCTACATAGGGAACTAATTGAATATGTTTTTGTAGAACAACCTTGTGGTTATATTCAAAAGGGAAATGAGCATAAAGTCTACAAGTTATAGAAAGCACTTTACATGGTACACTCGTATAGAAGCGTATTTTTTAAAGGAAGGATTTCAGAAAAGTGATTATGAGCATACTCCTGTCATCAAAACAAATAAGGAAGCCATATTTTAATTGTAAGTTTGTATGTTGTTGATCTCTTGTTTACTAAAAATGATGAATTGATGTTTGTAGAATTTAAAACTCAATGAAACTTGAGTTTGATATGACAGATCTTGGGAAGATGAAGTTTATCCTTAGCCTTGAAGTTATGTAGAAATCAGATGGCATTTTTATTAGTCAACAGAAGTATGCCTAGAAAGTGTTACTATGATTTAGAATGGATCAAACTAATTCTGTCCAAACTCTAATTGTTCCTGGTTTCAAGCTTTTGAAGGATGAAGGAGGAACCAAGGTTGACAAAAAATTTTCAAACAAATTATGGGATGTTTTATGTATCTTACGACCACTCACCCGGACATGGTATTTGTAGTAAGTCTACTAAGTAGGTATGTAGAAAATCCCACTGAGCTTCACTTACAGCTAGCAAAAAAAGTGTTGAGGTATTTAAAAGAAACATTGGAGTATAGAATTTACTATAAGAAAAGAGGAACAAATGGACTTATTGCCTACACAAATAATGATTATGCCAGTGACTTGGATGATAGAAAAGGCATATCAGGATATTTTTTTCTTCTACGTTCAGGAGTTGTGTCATCACTAGTGGAAAAAATGGATATAACAACGGGATATTATTCACGGGTAGAAGAGGATCAGTGATAAAAACATGCGCGGTGGCATTTTTGAAATTATAAGGTGAACGTTTTAATTAGAGAAAACTATATATCCACGGTTAACATCATAACCGTGAACGTACCCATAATATATATTCACGGTTGAGGAGTCAACCGTGGATATATAGTACCTGAAATATATATCAACGGTTGTGATCACAACCGTGAATATATATTGATGGGTACGTTCACGATTATGATGTGAACCATGGATATATATAGATGTCAATATTCACGGTTGTATTTCCAACCGTGGATATATAGTTCAGGTTTTAGGGTTTAATCACTGGGTACTCTATGTCCATGGTTGTTTCTATAACTGTGAATATAGATTTAATATTTATCCACGGTTACGATACCAACCGTGGATATATAGTTAATATTTATCCACGGTTGTTTGTTAAACCGTTAATATATGTTTAAATTATTCACGGTTGTGAGGGGGAACCGTGAATATATATCCTTTCTGAAACTTCAAAAGCCGCGCCTTTCACTCTTTTTTCAGTTTCTCCTTACTTTCGCTGGTTATCATCTTCTTCCTCGTCCTGCTCTTTGTTGGTCGTAGGCTTCTGGGTTCACTTTCTTCTTCTTTCGCGTGCCCTTCTTCTTCTTCGTTCAGCATTGTCAGGTAAGTGCTTCGTTGCCCTTCTTCTTTCGTTCACTTTTTAACCTCTGCTTCGTTGTTATGCTGTATAATCGTAATGGGTTTGCTTCGTTCTCTCTGTTTGTGTGTTTATTGTTGAAGCTGAACTCTGTCTTTGCTATTTTGACATTGCCTGTGACATTTTCATTGTTGTGGAGACGAGAAATGGCTGACGAGAATTGATATCTTTTTCATTGTTGCTATTTTGACATTGTTGCTATTTTTACATTGCCTCTGAACTTTGTCTCTGTCTCTGCTGAAATGGGTGACGAGAATTTTATTGTTTGTGCACCAAAAAAATGAAAGAATTGATATCCTTCAGAACAAAATATGTATTCAAATCAATTACCAAAAAAAAAGTACTGAAATAAAAACAGTAGCTGTAATGATCATACTGTTTTTGAGGTTGCAATATCTACAAAATTAGAATCATTTTAAGAAAAAAATATTTTAAAGGGAAATTACTTAGATATACATCATAGCTGGTGTTTTAAGAAATTAAATTGAGGAAACATGGAATTTGTTATAAGAGTTTTCTATCACATATAGCATATACCCATACATACATAAAAAAATTATAGAAAGTTTGTATTAGGAGAAGTATGTACTTATCCTACTTACGGTAGGTAGGAATTGGTCTTCCGTGTTACAATAATTTAGCGTAATAACACCATCATTGCATAAATCCCACAAAAAATAAAATCTTACATCAATGTGTTTACTCCTTCCATGTAGAACTAGATTTTTAGACAATGTAATGGTAGAAGCATTATCACAAAATATAATAGTTACTCCTTCATGGAAGTAGTTTAGATGCTCTAAAATTCTTCTTAACTAAAAGTGACCCAAAAAAAAGTGACCCAAAAATAAAATGAATCAATATGGATTTTTGACCAACCCAACCCGGGCCACCATGTTTAAAAAATAAAAATCCAATACCAAACAAAACTTGAAAAATGTCATAATCCAACACCATATCCATAATTCATAAAATAAAAGTTCAACCCTCATGTCTCAAATTCCATAATCCATCATCTAACACCATAGTTCTACTTGAAAATACCACAATTATATAATGTTATTTCTGTTGCTATTTTTTCTCTCATATAATGTTATTTGTTTACGTTTGTATGTATATGGTTGTCAATGTTGCGAACTCGTAGGCTCATACTAGCTAACTGGTATGAGGATGTGCATGAGTGAACCGTAGTTCCCCGTTTGAGATTCGACACAAATGGTCATTAAATTAATTAATGTCATCGTTTGTGTTGAATCTTGAATTTTCCGTTTGGACAGTTTGGGATGAACAATTATTTTTTATACGCCACTGTTAGTATGTACAAGTTAGGAGTTATTTTAAAATTTGAATGAACTTTCGGTAACTTGTATTTTGTGTTGTTCTCTGGGTGCATATTTGGTTGTGGTTGAATTTGATTTGACCACTCTCATTTTGTGTACTTAGAGACCAATGCGAAATGCTGCCGAAATTTCATCAAATTTTAAAATAAGTCCTAACCTGTATATATGAATGACGTATAAAAACAATTGTCATGCTGAATGGGTATTACGACCACCACCTTTGTATAAAAAGTGAGGTTGATCATAGCACCTTGTAAACAGTTGGTATGGATCGGAGTTGGATAACTGCATCACGCCTAAGTCTGGAGTACGAGGGGGGAGTTGAATCATTTATAGAATTCGTAGCGAGGAATGCAGTGGGGGTGAATGGAAAGTATTTTTGCCCTTGTGTTAAATGCTTCAACCTGCGTCGGGTAGACTTGGAAGAGGTGCGAGAACATCTACTGTGTGACGGTTTTCTACGTAGTTATACGCGTTGGATATGGCATGGTGAAGATGTGGTGGTGCCAAGTAACAGCTCTCAGACTAAAAATTGAAGCTCGATGCATGACAACGATGTCGACATGGATGACCGACTCGAGGATATGATCCGTGATGTAGGGGTAGAAGGTTTTAAGAAAGCTCATGTATATACAACTCTGTGTGAGGACTCTGAGCAGCCGTTGTATCCAAACTGCCTCAATTTCACGAGGTTATCAGCAGTTTTACAATTGTTTAATTTGAAGGCCATAAACGGGTGGACGGATAAAAGTTTCACTGACTTACTGAAGTTGTTGAAAGAAATGCTCCCAGCTGGAAACACCTTGCCGAAAAGTAACTACGAGGCCAAAAAGGTGTTGTGTCCTATGGGTTTGGAGTATGAGAAAATACATGCATGCCCAAATAATTGTGTATTATTCCGGGGTGAGTTAGAAATGCTGCATCGATGTCCTAGATGTGGGGTGTCACGGTATAAGAAGAAAGAGGCGGATTCTGATGAGGTATGCACTAAAGGGTCTCCTGCAAAGGTGTTGTGGTATCTACCTATAGTTCCAAGACTAAAGCGTCTGTTTGCCAATGCAGATGATGCAAAACTTATGAGATGGCATGCTGATGAGAGGGTTCTTGATGGACTACTTAGGCATCCGGCCGATGGGTCGCAATGGAAGAAAATGGATAGGATTTTTCCAGAATTTGCCAATGAACCAAGAAATGTTAGGCTTGCACTAGCCACAGAGGGCATGAACCCGTTTGGGAACCTGAGCACAAACCATAGTTCGTGGCCTGTTTTGTTGTTTGTTTACAACTTGCCGCCATGGTTGTGCATGAAGCAAAAATATGTGATGTTATCAATGATGATTTCTGGTCCACGACAACCGGGGAACGACATTGATGTATATTTAACTCCATTGGTTGAAGACCTCAAAAGGTTGTGGGAAGACGGGGTTGAAGTGTTGGATGGGTTTACCGGGCAATCATTCAAATTGCGTGCCATGTTATTTTACACAATCAATGACTTTCCAGAGTATGGTAACTTATCTGGGTACAGTGTGAAGGGTCATAAAGCTTGTCCAGTATGTGAGGAGGGGACTAGTTCTGTGCGGTTGCATCATGGCAGGAAAAATGTTTATCTTCGACATCGAAGGTTTCTTAAAGCGAATCATCCGTTTCGAAGGTTAAAGAAGTCGTTTAACGGTGCCCAAGATTTTGAAATGGCTCTTCCACCACTATCTGGTCGCCAGGCATATGAAAAGGTAAAGGACGTCAACGTGCAATTTGGTAAGTGTGAAAAACAGCACCCGACACAAAACAACTGGAAGAAAAGGTCAGTGTTTTTTGACCTGCCATATTGGAGGGAGCTTGATGTAAGACACTGCATTGATGTAATGCATGTGGAGAAGAATGTGTGCGACAGTTTAGTTGGTACACTCTTAAACATACCCGAGAAGACTAAGGATGGCCTAAACTCGCGTATGGACTTAGAGTTGATGGGTATACGTCAGGATTTGCATCCACAATCAAAGGGCAAAAGAACATATTTGCCTCCAGCATGTCATACGTTATCCAGAAAAGAAAAGCAAAGTCTGTGTGAATCATTACGAAGTGTGAAAGTTCCGTCTGGTTATGGCTCCAACATCAAGTCTTGTGTTTCCATGAAAGATTTGAAGTTAGTTGGGTTGAAGTCTCATGATTGTCACATGTTGATGCAGCAGTTTCTGCCTATCGCCATTCGTGACATTCTTCCTAAAAATGTGAGAAATGTCATAACAAGGATGTGTATGTTTTTCAATTCCATATGTTGCAAGGTAATCGTGCCCGGCGAATTGGATGTGTTGGAACAGGAAGCATCACTTATATTATGTCAGCTTGAAATGTATTTCCCGCCCTCTTTTTTTGACATAATGGTCCACTTAATCATCCATTTGGTGAGAGAAGTCCGTTGGTGTTGTCCAGTGTTCTTACGGTGGATGTATCCCGTTGAGCGATATATGAAGATATTGAAAGGGTATATGAAGAACCAACGTCGTCCCGAAGCTTCAATTGTGGAAAGATATATTGCAGAGGAAGCAATTGAGTTTTGCACTGAATACATGTCACATGCTGCAAGCATTGGTATTCCAACGACTCGTCATGAAGGGAGATTGGATGGGAAAGGAACGATTGGAAAAAAAGTGAAGAGCATGCCACGTGCTGATGTCCTTTAGGCACACTTGTATATTTTAAACAACACGGACGACGTGCAACCGTATCTAGCCACACACAAGGAGCTAGTCAAGAAAACCAACCCTAAAATGACTGAAAAGTGGTTGTTGAATGAACACAACAAGAGTTTCATGCAGTGGTTCCAAAAGACCGTCCTGAAAGATGCATCTGCATCCTCGACATTACATCGACTAGCACAGGGCCCAAACTTTGATGTCCTCACCTTTTGTGGGTATGACATAAACAACTATTCATTTTATACAAGGACACAGGATGAAAAGAGTACAAATCAAAACAGTGGAGTGATGGTTGTGGCTCAGTCAATGCATTTCTCAACTGCAAAGGACAACAACCCTGTCATGGCCGAGTCATGCTACTTTGGTGTGATTGAAGATATATGGGAAGTTGATTACGGTCCCTTCACCCTTCCTGTGTTTAAATGCAAATGGGTTGACAATAAGAACGGTGTCACAACTGATGATTTAGGAGTTACGTTGGTGGACCTCAACAAGATAGGGCATAAGGACGAACCATTCATAATGGCAATGCAGGTGAAGCAAGTTTTTTATGTGGCTGACCCAGCTGACAAACGGTGGTCAATTGTTATCCAAGGTAGACACATTGGAGACCCCAATGTTGATATTGTGGACATTCCATCAACTACAACGCGTATTCCAACATCTATCATGGAACATGACATAGATGATGTTGTTGCCAGTCGTCATGACCACCATGAGGGCTTGTGGGAAAATATTTCATCTTAATAGGGTATTAATCTTGTTGGTGATTCATTGAATTACATGTTATATTAGTTATTCGTTGTTTTAAATGTTATATTAAATATTTGACAGTTTTTTTCCTTGTTTGGACAGATACTCATGGCTGACCAGGATGGACGATCCAAGTCCGACTCACAGGCCAGTGGTTCCTCTGCTCGGAAGAGTAGAGGTGTTACCTGGATGCCAGACGTCGCACGTAGGCGTCACCGGGGAGAGAGGGTAATTGTTGAGATGGATGTCAACACCGGTAGATTCAGTGGACCGCATGCCACGAAGTTGAGCAGTTATCTGGGGTTGTGGTACGGTCGAAGATGTCCATCATTATCCCCGACTGGGATAGTGTCGAGGAGGTGGTGAAGAACCAGCTATGGAGTGATGTTCTGGTAACTTAGATATTATTTAAGTTTTATTTTAGTGTATTATTTCATGTAACTCTTAATAAGTACTCCTTTATGGACTAACTCCTTTCATGTAGGATTCTTTTGACATACCATCTTCCGACATAGCGAGGAGGAAGGTCCTCGGTATCATGGCTGAGCGATGGAGGTCGTTCAAATCCATACTCACCACGAGGTATATTGAACTTTAAATTCTTAATCAACGCTTCACCAAATTGTACCAATCCTTAGTTTTAATGTACCTTTCATTGTAGGTATGTATTCGGGGACGACCAAGGAAAGTTCCCTGGAGAGAAATATCCCTTCATCGATCAGGAGACCTGGGATGCTTTTGTTGCATCTAGACATTCTGCCGAGTTTCAGGTACATTGGTTTTTAGATGATTAAATTATGTATAATTTATACGGCTAACAGTGAATATTTTTTTTCTTGTTGTAGGAGACCAGAAAGAAAGCCAAGGAGACTAGGAAGCTAAATGACTGCCCACACACACTGTCACGTGGGGGTTACCGTAGGTTGGAGGAGCGGCTAGCACAGGAGAGGCTGAGTCAGTGTCAGACTGACACTGGTATTGTGGATCCCCCTTCCCCACCTGCACGCCACGACAAATGGAAGCGGGCTAGGATCAAGAAGAGTGGGGAATACACTTCCTCACAGGCTCAGGAGGTTGCCTCATGGATAGTAAGTATTCCCCTTTATATCAGTGTCTATTTTTCAGTTTACGTGAAGGAAGTGAATACTAACTTGTTTGGTTTCAGGATTCCTTGGTTGAGCAATCAACCCAAGGGTCTTTCGTAGCCCATGGACGGGAGGATATTTTGACTACCGCCATTGGCAGGCCAGAGCACCCAGGAAGAGTGCGTGCTATTGGTCAAGGTGTAGGTAAGTGCTAACTAACTCTATGCCTTCATTTTGTTATCTGTTAAACAATTATGGGCTAATCATTCACATTTCACAGGCCTCCGCGCCTATTACAGTGCTCCCGACCCTGCCCCATCCCTTGAGCAAATGGTGGAGCAAAAGGTGGCTGTTGTGAAGGCTGAGTACCAGGAGGAGATATCTAGGCTCCACCAGGAGATGGCCCGATTCAGGGAGGAGATAAAGGCCTCACTCAGCCACCACCAGGAGACTACTGCACCAGCCAGCGACCCACAGGTTAGATTCTTTATTTAATTTCCTCAATTTTATTGTTTGTAATCACTTTATTTCATTGTTGAATAACTTCTGCTTGATGTGTAAATATGTAGGTACGGAAGGTTAGCACTAAGGGGTCGTGCGCTGCGCTGACCCTGACGATGACAGGGTTGAGCCACCAGACACCCGTCAATGTGACCTGTTCATTGACGGGTCAGAGGAGCCAGTTGCCACTGGTATGGTGTACAACTTAGGCCCTGTGGTTCACCATCAGACATTACCTGATGGTATGTCCAGGGTCTCGGTTGTGCTCGTCCTCGAGGAGGATGCTGCTGTGCCAGTGGCAACTCAGGAGGTGAAGACCGTCGGTCAGGCGGTGGGCCACTTTCTGATGTGGCCCAACAGACTTCTGGTGATTGCCCCTCGACAGGTAAAACCCTAAACACTAACTAGCTTTATTTCCTTGTCAATTATAGTACAAAATGTGATGGTTGTCAATTGTTCAACAGGAACAGACATTGAAGAAGCCAGACCCGGCCAAGGATCCCATCCGGATGCTATGGTGCATCGGGTATGAGCAAGCAGACGACACTGTTCAGGTCCCATGGCAGCCACTAGTGTTCGGCCGTCCCAGTGATTTTCCAGTTTACGTTATAAATTCTGACATTTGTGACATTATTACGGGGACGTCGATGCTGAACGGCTCCATCTTTCAGTTGTGGGAGCTGTAAGTATATCCTTATTTTGTCCAATTTTTTCATTATATAAGTTATTTGTCGCTAACCATGTCTTAACTTGTTTAGGTTTCTGGCAAAACTCTGTGTGGACTTGGGTTTCCAAGGAACTTACGGTTTCTTAGAGCCCTCTCTCATACAGAGGCAAGGAAACACCTCGCAGAACACCTAGACATACATCCAGAATTGGATGTTTGAGTCTGGGAAGTCTATATACATGGGCCCCTATCATAAAGGGTAATACTCTATTCCATAATTATTGTCATGATATTTTGCATTTTGAAGTCTCACTTATCACTCGTAACTGCAGGGCTCACTGGACGCTTCTGGTGATCTGTCCGAAGGACTATCTTGCTCTGTACTTTGATAGTTTGCATCGGACAGCTCCACAAGACCTGAAAGATATAGTAGACCGGTAAGTTCATCCCTAAAAAATAACCATAAATTCGATTACATCATTTTTAGAACTATACAATTCTAACTTATCTTGTGTTTTGTTTGACGCAGGGCGGTGGTTGGATACAATCTACTGATTGGAAACAAGACCAAAGGAAAAACAGTTGTATGGGTGTACCCAAAAGTAAGTCAATCGTATTCATTCAAATCTTCAGTACATATTTTTTAAGTTCCGAATTCACTTATTCTATACTATATGTCCATTGTAGTCTTACAGGCAGAAGGGTACCTTTGAGTGTGGCTATTTCGTCATGCACATTATGCTGACCATTGTCCAACATCATTTAGTAGATGGATGGACAGAGGTAAGTCTCATCATTTGGACTACTTTTCTCCAATTTCATCAATTTCATGTAATAAATAAAGCTTTTGTTCTAATTGTTTTGTGCATTGTTTGTAGTACTTTAATGACCGGTCATTTTTCCCAAAGGAACTTGTGGATGATGTTAGAAGGCAATGGGCCTCACACTTCATTGAACTTAGGCAAAGCTAGATATAGGATCTTTATTCTTTTATATATGTATCTAGTAGGATTTAGGGTTTACTTTTATTAGATTACATTCAACTTAATTGTATATACTTTCATTTTTTAGGTTGTTATGAATTGATATAGAAAATAAATTGTTATATATATACATACCATTCTTTCGACATAGTGTTGCTGTGGCATACTGTATACTGTACTGGTTTGTTTGAATGCAGGGTTGGGAAACAATAAAACAGAATCCATATTAAAAAAAAAACCTCAGTATTTATTCACGGTTATGGCAACAACCGTGAATATAGACTATATTTATCCACGGTTACTACCATAACCGTGGATATAGATACATTTTATCCATGGTTGTCCATCACAACCGTGAATATAAGTAGTTTGTAACTGAAACCAATCCATACTTATATTCACGGTTGTGATGGACAACCGTGGATAAAATGTATCTATATCCACGGTTGTCCATCATAACCGTGAATATAAGTGGATGTAACTGACATCTTTCAGTTCTTATATTCACGGTTATGCTCAATAACCGTGAATATAAATAGTAAGTTATATTCACAGTTGTTCTTAACCGTGGTTAGATGTGATTTATTACCACGGTTGTTAACCGTGGTTAAAGACCATCATCTACTACCATGGCTGCAACAACCACGGTTCTTTAACCGTGAATAAAGGCCTTTTTTAACCGTGATTATATCCTTTTTTTCCACTAGTGCATGGTCATCTAAAAAGCAACATGTAGTAAGTTTGTCCACCACTGAGGCAGAATTTATTGCTGCAACATCATGTGCTTGTCAAGCTGTTCGGTTGAAAAGAGTGTTACGAACATTGGATCAGACTCAAGATGAGATAATTGCTATACGATTTGATAATAGTTCTATAATTAAACTATCAAAAAATCCAGTATTGCATGGTCGCAGTAAGCATATAAATGTTCATTTTCACTTTCTACGAGAACTCACTCAGGGCTGGAATAATAAAATTAGTTCATTGCTGCACTTTAGAACAATTAGATGATATGATGACAAAGCCTCTCAAGTTGAATGATTTCTTAAAGCTACGAGGCTTGTTGGGAGTTTGCATTAAGACTGAAATAAACTAAGTACTTTTAGTATTGAGTTTTAGAAAGGAATTGTTAGGATTAATTCAAATTTGTTTAGTTAAATAAATTCCTACTTTTATTGGACTGTTATTATTCTTATCTTTTAATTTGTTACGTTAGCAATAGGTAGCTTATTTTTTGGTATTCAGTTTTCTTTGTAAGGCTATATATAGCTAAGCAATTTCCAATTCAATGCACATAAGTTTTTCCCTTCCAAATTAATTTCAATTAAGTACATTCCTTAACATTAACAATCCCTAAAACTAGAATAAGAGGAATATCAAAATTTGAATTAGACACATGCACCAAGGGAATCCATAAAATAAGGAAGAGGGAGTGGAATTTAACATTAGTCATTCATGTACCTTGAAGGCTTTGAAGAGATTTGCTAGAAAGTTAGTGGAAGAGAATGGTGTGGAGAGGGCATAATTAAGCAATTGAATAGGAGGAGAAGAAAAGTGTTTTGCCCAAATGAAGTGTTTGCACAAGAGAGAAGGGGGGTTAAGGGAAATTGGAATTAAAGTCTAATAAGAGTAGAATTAGGAGATAGTGTTAGAATAAAACCCTTAGTAATTAACATTAATTAGGAATGTTATAAAAGTTATTGTATGATTTAATTTAATTAATAGGGATCTCCATATTGTTTTTAAGGTTCTTAACTCAATTTAATTTATCATCCTCATTTATTAATTTTTCAAAATTTAGAATTTTAGGATGTTCCATGAGTATTGAGTCACGAGTGACTTGTTGAAAAAAATACTTGGGTTTAAGCGAGAAGTGACCGGAGTCAAAAATACTTGTTGACAAAATCCTTCAAGTTTAAAAGTATAGCTTCATCGTTTGAAAATGAACTAATATAAATCTACTTTTGCGTAATCTCTCTATCCCTCATCTCTTTAGTCTGAATCGTTGTTAATTAAAGTCTGCTGTCATTTTTGTTTGAAAAGGTTTTATTCCGTGTAAATATAATTACAGAGTTATTCAACTCTCCTTCTAAGTCTGAACCTTCAATAGTTGATGGTGAAACATCCTTTTAGGTTTTTATTCTTCTTTATTGATGATAATTTGATTTAAAATGATATGAAACCCTAAAAAATATTGTGATTTTAAAGTTTTTATTGTTCTTCATTAATGATAATTTGATTTAAAATGATATAAAAACTAAAAATTATTACAATGTTTATACAATAAGGCCTTATTTATATCGAATCTAAATAAAGTGTTAAAAATAAGACTACAAAAACTTAAAAACTTATTGTAATATCAAATTCATTAATATAACTGATGATGAAATTTTTTTCTACTTTATTATTGCCTATCTATTTATGATAATTGTATTTTGCAAGAAAAATATGGTTTTTTTATATAAAATCATTACAATATTCATATAAAAAAAATAGAGTAAGTATTTTAGTTCATGATTGTTTTTATTCTTAGGAATTGAAGATTATGTAAGAAGGTTTTATAATTTGCTTAAACAGCTGAGTTAGTTGTATGTTCCTTTTTTAAATGACTTAATTTACATTCTGGGTTTAGAATTTGTTTGACTACTTTGCTTTGGTTTTTCTTTTCCTCTTTCCTATTATTATTATTCTTCATTCTTGTATTTGGGTGAGGTACTGTGGTTGTACCTCATTTAATTTCATCATGATTTTTTACTATAAAAAAACAAAATTTAGCTGGACCCTGCACTTGTAACATTATATTTTACTATAAAAAAAACAAAAAGACAATGTGTGAGGGTTTACAATATGTTAAATTAATTGAGCAAAGTATGATAGAGATTAATAAGAATATTGGCAGAGAGTGATAAAGATCAAATATGTTTTTATAAAATAAATAAATTTTGTAAGGAAATAATGAGTTTGTTAAGTTAATTATATAATAAAAACTAAGAAACATATAAAGGTATAGTCATTCTCGGAATGCTCTTTCTCCCAACGATTCAACACATGACCTCATTTTATTTTTACATTCTACAAAATCAAGGAAACTCATCATAAAGAAACGACAATTTTTACCTTTAATATATGTAATATGAAATTAAAAAAAGAATAAGAAAATTATATTAAAAAGGAAGAACTCACTAATGAGAAAGCAAACATAAAATCATTCATTAAATGATAGTGCAAATAAAGTTGGTACATTTTTCTCCCTTCGACATAATTCTTTTATCCATCAACATAATTATGATATTAAATCATTCACATGTAATTAACATAATTTCATATCATATCATATATTATTAAAAGAATTTAATTAGTTGTACACAATTATAGTAAAGTGAAATGAAATGAAATTGTATGATAAATTGACATGTGACAAAATCAATTTTTTAAAGGCTTTCCAAAAATATATATATATATATATATATATTAGATAGATAAATAAATATAGATATAGTTAATAATGTTAAATTTTAATGACCAATTTTAACATATTCAACAATCTTAATTTACTTCTATGTTTAGAATTTGTTTGATGTATTTAGTTTTTTCCGTTATTGTTGTTTATTCTAGTATTTAAGTTGAGGTACAGCTTTGTACCTCATTTAATTTCATCTTATTTTTTACTATAAAAGACAAAATTTAGCTGGACCCTGCACTGGTAACTAAAAATGAATTATAGTTTATGCCTATAAATTGACGTTTAAAATTTTGTATGCCTACAAGTTGAGGTTGGGTGCTTATGTTAATTATATAATCTCAAGGAAAGTTTAGAGATAAGTTTGAGAAGAGTAGCAATGGCAAGTTATGCGAAGAAAGTAGTTGGAGTTGTGATTATGGTATTGCTGTGTTAGGCTTAGCAGAAGGTGATGTTACTTCTTCATCTCCTTTGGGGGGTAGACACCACTGTGTTGTGGTATGCCAAATAAAATATCACCTAGTGATTGAGCCTCATCAGTATGCACAATGTATTGTAGAAGGTGTCGCAGCTTGCCATAATATGCCTATGCCCATTGCCTATGCTTGTCTTCAGGATTGTGGATTAGTCGGCATTGTTGGTATGTATCCTTCAACTTATAACTTACTTGTTTTTTGGTATCAGTATAAATCATTTGCACTATTAGTTATTACACCTGTTATCTCAATTAGCCCCTGTAACAAAATGATTTATTAAAATAACCATGTCAAATAGTGTTTGTATAAATTGAAATATAATGGAGTATTTTTCTTAGTACAATAGGTTTCACCCTACAATATAGTGTAAATTTTGAACTATCATTACTTTTTTAATTTTTTTAAGATGTAATCTAAGACACACGATAGAACAAATAGTTTAAAATTTTGTAGTACTTATTTTACTATTGATTTAATTAATTGATGATTTATTTTGATTCAGATGGTAATCTTGCAATCAAGGTGGATAATTGCTTTCAAACATGCAAGAGGAAATAATCAATATATATGTTAATGTTCAAGCAAAATGTTGTAAGGAGAGACATGATATTGATACATATATAATCTTAATAAATGAGTAATGTAATATCCCAATTATTATGATAATAAATCTTAGTCTAATCAAGTTCCTTTATTTTCTATGATGTATATAGTTATGAAAATGTTTGCTCGTAGATCGAGTAAAGGATGATACTAATTAGGCATTGTTTGGTTATCAATGGAAGTCTTGCAAACTTCATTTGCGAGAAGGAAAAAAACCATCATACGATCAGATGAAGTTTTAAAGAAGATCAATATTAACATTTAAATTTCTTGTTTTTAACTATTTAGGGTTTAGGGTTTTTTTTTAAAATTTCTTGTACTTGAAAGAAACTCACTTCTTTAGTTAAGCCACCGATCTACTTTCTGACAAACACCAAAGTCCTAACACCATATACCAATACTTTAAATACATTCTGAAGCTTGTAAACGCTAATACCATAATTTATAAAATTTTTAGACATGGTTTCGAGTTACCAAAACTTATTGGAATCAAACAATGCACTGATTCTTACTCCTATTACTTTCTGGACAGGGTTATAGATTTGGCAAAACTCCTAAAAACATGAATTAATTATTTTTAACGACCCATACATTATTCTTGCCAAATTTCAAAACTTGATTTAGTAACCCATCATAGTTTCGAGGTAGGAAGACTTACCAAAATACGGCTTCACAGTTTGATAACCCTCTGGTATGCTTTTGACGCTCTGAACATCAATCGTTGGCCTCTAAAATCACTCTTCTACTGTTGCCTAACAACATTTACTTGGAAATTTAGCAATTGCATAAGTGGGGAACAACCAAGATGCTAGATTTTGAAGGGATTTAAGGAACCTATGTCTTACAACTTCTTAAAATGAAAACCAAGACTCCTAGGGCTTATGTTAATGGCTACCATGTCCCAGTTAGGATTAATTCAAATTTGTTTAGTTAAATAAAACCCTATTTTTATGGCAACTAAGATCTCTTTTATTGCACCAACAGTGCCAAAATTTGATGGTCATTATGATCATTCACTAGTGGAAAAAATGGATATAATCACGGTTAAAAATGGCCTTTATTCACGGTTAAAGAACCGTGGTTGTTGCAGCCGTGGTAGTAGATGAGGGTCTTTAACCACGGTTAACAACCGTGGTAATAAATCAGATCTAACCACGGTTGTCGAGCATAACCGTGAATATAACAGACAATGTATATTCACGGTTATAGTAAAACCCGTGGATAAAGAACCTCTATATTCATGGTTGTTTAGCATAACCGTGAATATAAGTAATATAAAACACTTACAGAGTATGTATAATGATGGTTATAGTAGTAACCGTGGATAAATAGTGTCTATAATCACGGTTGTTACCATAACCGTGAATAAACACTGAGGTGTTTTTTTTATATGGTTTCTATTTTATTGTTTCCCAAACCTGCATTCAGACAACCAGCACAATATACAGTATCCCAGCATATCCAGCAACAAACAATATATAAAAAGAATGGTATATATATAACAATTAATTTGATATGCATTCATAACAACCTAAAAAATGAAACTATATACAATTCAGATGAATGTAACCTAATAAAATGTAAACCCTAAATCCTACACTAGATACATATTTAAGAGAATAAGGATCCTATATCTAGCTAAGTTCTTTTCCTGATTTCAATGAAGTATGAGGCCCATTGCCTTCTAACATTATCTATAAGTGTCTTAGAGAAGTATGACCGGTCCTGGAAGTACTGTAAACAATGCACAAAACAATTAGAACAAAAGCTATATTTATTACATGAAATTGATGAAATTGTTAGAAAAGTAGTCCAAATGATGAGACTTACATCTGTCCATCCCTTTACTAAATGTTGTTGGACAATGGTCAGCATACTGTGCATGACGAAATAGCCACACTCGAAGGAACCCTCCTTCCTGTAAGACTACAATGGACATAAAATATAGAATAAGTGAATTCGTAACTTAAAAAATATATATTGAAGATTTGAATGAATACGATAGACTTACCTTTGGGTGCACCCACACAACTTTTCTTCCGCTGGACTTAACTCCAATCAGTCGATTGTATCCAACCACCGCCCTACATCAAATAAAACATAAGATAAGTTAGAATCGTATAGGTCCAAAAATGATGTAATCGAATTTGTACTTATTGTTTAGGGATTAATTTACCCGTCTACTATAGTTTTCAGGTCTTGTGGAACTGCCCGATGCGTAGTATCAAAGTACAGAGCAAGATAAGCCCGGGGACAGATCACCACAAGCGTCCAGTGAGCGCTGCAGTTACTAGTGATAAGTGAGACTTCAAAATACAAAAATTAAGGACAATAATTATGGAATAGAATATTACCCTTTATGATAGGGGCCCATGTATACAGTCTTCCCAGACTCAAACATCCAATTCTGGATGTATGCATGGGTGTCCTGCGTGGTGTTTGCTTACTTCTGTATGAGAGAGGGCTCTAAGAAACCATAAGTTCCTTGGAAACCCAAGTCCACACAAAGTTTTTTCAGAAACCTAAACAAGTTGAGACATGGTTAGCGACAAATAACTTGTATAATGAAAAAATTGGACAAAAAGAGATATACTTATAGCTCCTACAGCTAAATGATGGAGATGTTCAGCATCGACGTCCCCGAAATAATCTCACACATGTTAGAATGTGTAATGTAAAATGGTACTGCACTTGGACAGCCGAACACCAGTGGCTCCCATGGGATCTGAACAGTCTCATCTCTTTGCTCATACCCGATGCGCCATAGCATCTGGATGGGATTGTCGGCTGGGTCTGGCCTCTTCAATGCCTGTTCTTGTTGAATAATTGACAACCATCACAGTTTGTACCATAATTGACAATATAACAAAATTAGTTAGTGTAAGGTTTTTACCTGTCCAGGGGCAACCTGCAGAAGTCTGTTGGGCCACATCAGAAAATGGCCCACCGCCTGACCGACAGTCTTCACCTCTGGAGTTGCCACTGGCACAGCAGCATCCTCCTCGAGGACGAGCACAACAGAGACCCTGGACATACTATCAGGTAATGACTGATGGTGAACCACAGGGCCTAAGTTGTAGACCATGCCAGTGGCAACTGGCTCCTCCGACCCGTCAACGAACAGGTCACATTGACGGGTGTCTGGTGGCTCGACCCCATCATCGTCAGGGTCAGCCGCAGCGCACGACCCCTTAGTGCTAACCTTCTGTACCTACATATTTACACATCAAGCAGAAGTTATTTAACAATGAAATAAAGTGATTACAAACAATAAAATTGAGGAAATTAAATAAAGAATCTAACCTGTGGGTCGCTAGCTGGTGCAGTAGTCTCCTGGTGGTGGCTGAGTGAGGCCTTCATCTCCTCCCTGAATCGGGCCATCTCCTGGTGGAGCCTAGATATCTCCTCCTGATACTCAGCCTTCACAACAGCCACCTTCTGCTCCACCATTTTCTCAAGGGAGAGGGTAGGGTCGGGAGCACCGTAATAGCTGCGGAGGCCTGTGAAATGTGAATGATTAGCCGATAATTGTTTAACAGATAACAAAATGAAAGGATACAGTTATTTCTAACTTACCTACACCTCGACCGATAGCAGGCACTCTTCCTGGGTGCTCTGGCCTGCCGATGGTGGTAGTCAAAATATCCTGCCTACCATGGGCTACGAAAGACCCTTGGGTTGATTGCTCAACCAAGGAATCTTGAAACCAAACAAGTTAGTATTCACTTCCTCTACGTAATACCAAAAAAAAACACTGATACAAGGGGAATACTTACTATCCGTGAGGCGACCTCCTGAGCTTGTGAGGAAGTGTATTCCCCACTCTTCTTGATCCTGGCCCGCTTCCATTTATCGTGGCGTGTAGGTGGGGAAGGGGGATCCACAATACCAGTGTCAGGCTGACTAGTCTGACACTGACTCAGCCTCTCCTGTACTAGCCGCTCCTCCAACCTACAGTAACCCCCACGTGACAGTGTGTGGGGGCAGTCATTCAGCTTTCTAGTCTCCCGGGCTTTCTTTCTGACCTCCTACAACAAGAAAGAAAAATATTCAGAGTTAGCCGTTTAAATTATACATAATTTAATCATTTAAAAACCAATATACCTGAAACTGGACAGAATGCCTATTTGCAACGAAAGCATCCCAAGTCGCCTGATCAATGAATGGATATTTCTCTCCAGGGAACTTTCCTTGGTCGTCCCCGAATACATACCTACAATACAGGTACATTTAAACTAAGGATTGGTACAATTTGGTAAAGCATTGATTAAGAATTTAAAGTCCAAATATACCTCATGGTGAGTATGGATTTGAACGACCTCCATCGCTCAGCCATAATACCGAGGACCTTCCTCCTCGCTATGTGAGAAGATGGTATATCAAAAGAATCCTACATGAAAGGAGTTAGTCCATAAAGGAGTCCTTATTATGAATTATATGAAATAATACACTAAAATAAAACTTAAATAATATCAAAGTTACCAGAACATCACTCCATAGCTGGTTCTTCACCACCTCTTCGACATTATCCCAGTCGGGGATAATGATGGACACCTTTGATCGAGCCAGGACTCCCAAATAACTGCTAAACTTTATGGCATTTGGTCCTCCAAATCTACCAGTGTTGACATCCATGTCAACAGGTAACCTCTCTCCCCGGTGTCGCCTAAGTGCAACGTCTGCCATCCGGGTAACACCTCTACTCTTCCGAGTAGAGGAATCAGTAGCCTGTGAGTCAGACCTAGATCGTCCATCCTGATCAGCCATGAGTATCTGTCCAAATAAGGAAAGACAACTGTTAAATATTTAATATAACATTTAATACAACGAATAATTAATATAACATGCATGTAATTCAATGATTCATTAACATGATTAATACCCTATAAAGATGAAATATTTTCCCACAAGCCTTCATGGTGGTCATGACGACTGGCAACTATATCATCTATGTCATGTTCCACGATAGATGTTGGAATACGTGTTGTGGTCAATGGAATTTCCACAATATTAAGATTGGGGTCTCCAATGTGTCTACCTTGGATAACAATTGACCAGCGTTTGTCAGCTGGGTCAGCAACATAAAAAACTTGCTTCACCTGTGTTGCCATTATGAATGGTTCGTCCTTATGCCCTATCTTGTTGAGGTCCACCAATGTAACTCCTAAATCATCAGTTTTGACACCGTTCTTATTGTCAACCCATTTGCATTTAAACACATGAACGGTGAAGGGACCGTAATCGACTTCCCATATATCCTCAATCACACCAAAGTAGCATGACTCGGCCAATACAGGGTTGTTGTCCTTTGAAGTTAAGAAATGCATAGACTGAGCCAGAACCATCACTCCACTATTTTGATTTGTACTCTTTTCATCCTGTGTCCTTGTATAAAACGAATAGTTGTTTATGTCATACCCACAAAAGGTGAGGACATCAAAGTTCAGGCCCTATGCCAGTCGATGTAATGTCGAGGAAGCAGATGCATCTTTCAGAATGGTCATTTGGAACCACTGCATGAAACTCTTGTTGTGTTCATTCAACAACCACTTTTCAGTCATTTTAGGGTTGGTTTTCTTGACTAGCTCCTTGTGAGTGGCTAGATACAGTTGCACGTCGTCCGTGTTGTTTAAAATATACAAGTGTGCCTGAAGGACATCATCACGTGGCATGCTCTTGATTTTTTTCCAATCGTTCCTTTCCCATCCAATCTCCCTTCATGATGAGTCGTTGGAATACCAATGCTTGTAGCATGTGACATGTATTCAGTGCAAGACTCAATTGCTTCCTCTGCAATATATCTTTCCATAATTGAAGCTTCGGGACGACGTTGGTTCTTCATATACCCTTTCAATATCTTTATATATCGCTCAACGGGATACATCCACCGTAAGAACACTGGACCACACAAACGGACCTCTCTCACCAAATGGATGATTAGGTGGACCATTATGTCAAAAAAAAGGGCGGGAAATACATTTCAAGTTGACATAATATAAGTGATGCTTCCTGTTCCAACACATCCAATTCACCGGGCACGATTACCTTGCAACATATGGCATTGAAAAACATACACAACCTTGTTATGATATTTCTCACATTTTTAGGAAGAATGTCACGAATGGCGATAGGCAAAAACTGTTGCATCAACATGTGACAATCGTGAGACTTCAACCCAACTAACTTCAAATCTTTCATGGAAACACAAGAGTTGATGTTGGAGCCATAACCAGACGGAACTTTTACACTTCGTAACGATTCACACAGACTTTGCTTTTCTTTTCTGGACAACGTATGACATACTGGGGGCAAATATGTTCTTTTGCCCTTTGATTGTGGATGCAAATCCTGACGTATACCCATCAACTCCAAGTCCATAGCGAGTTTAGGCCATCCTTAGTCTTCCCGGGTATGTTTAAGAGTGTACCAACCAAACTGTCGCACACGTTTTTCTCCACATGCATTACATCAATGCAGTGTCTTACATCAAGCTCCCTCCAATATGGCAGGTCAAAAAACACTGACTTTTTCTTCCAGTTGTTTTGTGTCGGGTGCTGTTTTTCACACTTACCAAACTGCACGTTGACGTCTTTCACCTTTTCATATGTCTGGCGACCAGATAGTGGTGGAGGAGCCATTTCAAAGTCTTGGGCACCGTTAAACGACTTCTTCAACCTTCGAAACGGATGATTCGTTTTAAGAAACCTTCGATGTCAAAGATAAACACTTTTCCTACCATGGTGCAACCGCACAGAACTAGTCCCCTCCTCACATACTGGACAAGCTTTATGACCCTTCACGCTGTACCCGGATAAGTTACCATACGCTGGAAAGTCATTGATCGTGCAAAAGAGCATGGCACGCAATTTGAATGACTGCCCGGTAAACCCGTCAAACATATCAACCCCGTCTTCCCACAACCTTTTGAGGTCTTCAACCAATGGAGTTAAATATACATCAATGTCGTTGCCCGGTTGTCATGGACCAGAAATCATCATCGATAACATGACATATTTCCGCTTCATGCACAACCATGGCGGCAGGTTGTAAACAAACAACAAAACAGGCCATGAACTATGGTTTGTGCTCAGGTTCCCAAACGGGTTCATGTCGTCTGTGACTAGTGCAAGCCTAACATTTCTTGGTTCATGGGCAAATTCCAGAAAAATCGTATCCATTTTCTTCCATTGCGATCCATCGGTCGGATGCCTAAGTAGTCCATCAACAACCCTTTCATCAGCATGCCATCTCATAAGTTTTGCATCATCTGCATTGGCAAATAAACGCTTTAGTCTTGGAACTATAGGCAGATACCACAACACCTTTGTAGGAGACCCTTTAGTGCATACCTCATCAGAATCCGCCTCTTTCTTCTTATACCGTGACACCCTACACCTAGGACATCGATGCAGCATTTCTAACTCACCCCGAAATAATACACAATCATTTAGGCATGCATGTATTTACTCATACTCTAAACCCATAGGACACAACACCTTTTTGGCCTTATAGTTACGATTCGGCAAGGTGTTTCCAGCTGGGAGCATTTCTTTCAACAACTTCAGTAAGTCAGTGAAACTTTTATCCGTCCACCCGTTTATGGTCTTCAAATTAAACAATCGCAAAACTGTTGATAACCTCATGAAATTGACGCAGTTTGGATACAACGGCTGCTCAGAGTCCTCACACAGAGTCGTATATACATGAGCTTTCTTAAAACCTTCTACCCCCACATCACAGATTATATCCTCGAGTCGGTCATCCATGTCGACATCGGTGTCATGCATCGAGCTTCGATTTTCAGTTTGAGAGCTGTTACTTGGCACCACCACATCTTCACCATGCCATATCCAACGCGTATTATTACACAGAAAACTGTCACACAGTAGATGCTCTCGCACCTCTTCCAAGTCTACCCGACGCAGGTTCAAGCATTTCACACAAGGGTAAAAATACTTTCCATTCACCTCCACTGCATTCCTCGCTACGAATTCTATAAATGATTCAACTCCCCCTCGTACTCTAGACTTAGGCGTGATGCAGTTATCCAACTCCGATCCATGCCAACTGTTTACAAGGTGTTATGATCAACCTCACTTTTTCCACAAGGTGGTGGTCCTATACCCATTCAGGATGACAATTGTTTTTATACGTCATTCTAATATACAGGTTAGGAGTTATTTTAAAATTTGATGAAATTTCAGTAGCATTTCGCATTGGTCTCTAAGTACACAAAATGAGAGTGGTCAAATCAAATTCAACCACAACCAAATATGCACCCAGTGAACAACACAAAATGCAAGTTACCAAAAGTTTATCAAATTTTAAAATAACTCCTAACTTGTACATACTAAAAATGACGTATAAAAAATAATTGTTCATCCCAAACTATCCAAACGGACAATTCAAGATTCAACACAAACGATAAAATTAATTAATTTAATGACCATTTGTGTTGAATCTCAAACGGGGAACTACGGTTCATTCATGCACAGCAACTTTCATACAAATTAACTAGTATATGAGCCTCCGAGTTTGCAAGATTAACAACCACACACATACAACATCAATAGAAATAACATATAAGAGCAACCAACAACAATAGAAATAAAATGGATAAAAATTTAGTTAACTTTTTTCCTAAATTAGTATGATGTTTTTAATTTGTGTTATTTTGAAGTAGAAGTATGGTGTTGGAGTATGAATTATGGATTATGGATTATGATGTTGGTTTATAAGACTTTTAAACTTTACACTTTTATTTAGTAATTAGTATGAGGTTTTTAAATTCTATTATTTTCAAGTAGAACTATGGTGTTGGATGATGGATTATGGATTATGGATTATGTATGGTGTTGGATGTTGGATTATGGATTATGGATTATGGATTATGGATTATGTATTATGTATTATGGATTATTGTAGACACCATTCCCTTCTTTTATTATTCATGCTTTTTAGAAAGATAAAATAAAAAATTAAGAGCCCAGACCCCATTCAATTATGGATTATGTATTATGGATTATGTTAACCCGATCCGCTTAAGGGAAATTTTCTAAAAAGAGTTAAAACTTCATTCAATATAATTATAATTTTTATTAATAAATTCACATTAAGTATCCTATTAGTAATGTAGATAATTTTTGGCCGTTCTGTGAATATGAGCCTTGCCTTCAAACAGAGTCATGGTATACTCACCAAAAAGAAACAGCCATGGATATAAATTAATTAGCAGATTGCAAGTTTTATTATACAGTATATGTTAAATCAAATGCACAAGATACATATACACAAGATACATAACAATCAATTAGTTTCAGATGACATTTTATGAACTACCATCTATAATAACTAAAAACAAAATGCTAATATATACATAGAACAAACAAAACAGAACAGGCACATTGTATACAAAACCCGTAAAACAGAAATAGAAACCCTTTTCAACACAAAACAAAACCCATATAACGCATCAACATAACCTAAAATAGATTTAACTCAAACAAGGACCAACACAAACAGTGACGAGTAAAATAGGGACGACTTACAGGACAATGCAATGAGCAACGAGCACAATGGGATAAGGAACGAGCAAGAAGAAGGCCACAACAGCGACGAGCACACTGGGATAAATGGAGAACATGAGAAACAGCTCGAGTGAAGAAGGAGAAAGTGGAAAACCAAAAAACAGGGACGACTTAACAGCTCGAGTGAAGAAGGAAGTGAACGGAGAAGCCTACGACCAGCAAAGAGGAGGATGAGGAAGGAAGAAGACGACAACCAGTGCGAAAGAAGAAAAGAATGTGAAAAAAGGCTGAAAGGTGCAGCTTTTGAAGTTTCAAATAGGATGTATATTCACGGTTCCCCTTGAAACCGTGAATATATTACATATATATTCACGGTTGAACAAAGAACTGTGGATAAATGTTAACTATTTATCCACGGTTATGATCGCAACCGTGGATAAATATTAAATCTATAATCACAGTTATATATACAACCGTGGACATATAGTACCCAGTAATTAAACCCTAAAACCTGAAGTATATATCCACGGTTGGAAATACAACCGTCATTATAGACATCAATATATATCCACGGTTAACATCATAACCCTGATCATACCCATGAATATATATCCACGGTTGTGCACACAACCGTGGATATATATTTCAGGTACTATATATCCACGGTTGACTTCTCAACCGTGAATATATATTGATGTGTACGATGACGGTTATGATGTTAACCGTGGATATATAGTTTTCTCTGATTATATCATTCATCTTATAATTTCAAAAATGCCACCGCACATTTTTTATCACTGATCCACTACAACCCGTGAATATATCCCGTTGTTATATCCAATTTTTGCACTAGTGATTGGGAAATGCTAACGGAGAATTTCCTTCGCTCAAACGAATATTGCGGCATGATAGAAAATAGAATTCATACAGTAGTAGGGGTGTGACACTTACTGGTATGCAGAGGAAAACTCATGAAGATCAGAAATTGAAAGATTTAAAAGCAAAGAACTATCTATATCAAGCCTTAGATCGTTTAATTTTGGAGACAATAGTAAACAAAGACACATCAAAGAATACTTAGGACTCTATGAAACAGAAATATAACGGCACAACACGTGTCAAACGAGCTTATTTGCAAGCATTACGGAAGAAGTTTGAAGTTCTCCACATGAAGAAATGAGAATCTATTAATGAGTACTTTTCTTGTACTCTTGTTATTGTTAACAAAATGAAAGTTAATGGTGGAGAAAAAGGAGACACTGCTGTGCTGGAAAAATTTTTGAGGTCAATGAGTCCAAACTTCAATTATGATATGTGCTCCATAGAGGAATCCAAGGATACAAGTACATTATAAGTTGTAGAGTAATCTACTTGTGCATGAACAACGCATGAGTTATAACGTTGACGAAGAACATGCTTTAAAGGTGACTAATGGAGACCAGTTTCTAGGATGGGAATGGGGACGTGAGAGTTTTAGAGGTAGAGGTCATGAAAGAGGTAAACAAAGCTTCGACAAAGTAATGTTTGAATGTTATTCTTGCCATAGGCTTGGCCATTTGTAGTGGGAATTTCCAACTAAGCAAAAAAGAGAGGCTAACTATGTGGAGAGTCAAGAACATATGTTGTTAATGACATATGTTAAAGAAAAGGAAATTCATCAAACAAATATGTGGTTTCTTGACTCAGGGTACAACAATCATATCTGTGGCAAAAGGGAGTATTTCTCAGACTTTGATGACAAGTTTACAGATTCAGTAAAGTTGGGAAACATCTCTAATTTAGTAGTCAATGGGAAAGGAAATATTAGACGGGAGATAGATATTTTTATCAGCATCATTACAGGAGTGTTTTATATGCTAGAATTAAAGAACAATTTTCTTAGTCTTGGAATATTGCAAGAAAAAGGGTTGACTATTATGTTTCAGCACAAGCAATGTAAAGTATATCATCCTGAGAAAGGCTTAGTTATGAAAGCAAATATGTGTGCTAATCGGATGTTTATTTTACATGCTATATCTCTTTGCATAGCATCGACTTGTTTCAATGCAGTCACAGAAGATGTATCACAACTTTGGCATTCTTGGTTTGGGCACTTGAGTTTTAAAGGCTTGCAAACATTGCAACTGAAACAAATGATGGATGGCTTACCGTTTCTGAAGTCTCGCTCAAAGCTATGTAAAGATTGTCTTGTGGGGAAGCAACAAAGAGATTTATTTCCAATGAAAAACACCTGGAAAGCTTCATAAATCTTGCAACTTGTTCAGTCTGACATCTGTAGGCCAATTAAGCCTGCCTCTAATAGAAAAAAAAGGTATATGCTTAGTTTTATAGATGATTATAACAAAAAATATGGGTTTATCTTTTAATAGAGAAATCTGAACCCATTGCTGTTTCTAAAAGATTTAAGATGCATGTTGACAAAGAAACAAATTTATCACTTAAAAGCCTACATACAAATCGTAGGGTAGAGTTTACATCTCAAGAATTCAATAGTTTTTATGATGAACATGGAATGAGGAGGCAATTGATAGCTGCATACTCGCCTCAACCGAACGAAGTAGTTGAACGAAAGAATCAAACCATAATGAATTTGGTTCATAGTATGTTGTTTGAAAAGAATATGCCCAAAACTTTTTAGCTAGAAGCAGTGAATTAGGCCGCCCATGTTTTGAATCGTAGGCCAACATTAGCGGTGAAAAATAAGACACCTGAAGAAGCCTAGAGGGGAATCAAGTCTTTAGTTCATTACTTCAGAATTTTCAACTGTATTTCTTTTGTTCATGTACCTGACAATACGAGAACTAAGCTTGATGGGAAGAGTTTAAGGTGTGTTTTACTTGGAGTTAGTTAGGAGTCAAAGGCTTACAGGTTATGTGATCCAACTTTACAAAGGACTATAATTAGTAGGGATGTCAAATTTGAAGAGAATAAATAGTGGAAGTGGGATAAGCAGTATGATGCAACCATTGTGTGTAAGCTAGAATGGGAATAAAATAAGAAGGAAGCAATTGAGGTACCATTCAGAGAAGAAGATACTGTTGATATAGAATTAGAAGAAATTTTCACTACAAATGAAGAAACATCTCCATGTTTAAATAAAGGGAGGAATAAGATGCCAACTATATGGATGGAAGATTATGTGACAGGAGAAGGTTTTTCTGTTGATAATGCCTATTTTGCTATCTATCTAACAACTACTAACCCTATTCAATATAAAGAAGCTGTGAATAGTGAAAATGGAGGAAGGCTATAGATGCGGAGATAGAAGCGATTAAAAATAATGACGGATGGGATTTAGTTAATTTACCTGAAGAAGGAAAAACTATTAGAGTAAAATGGATCTACAAGACAAAACTCAATGTAAAGGGAGAGGTAGACAAGTTTAAGGCAAGGCTAGTTGTAAAAGGGTATGCTCAATAATATGGGATAGATTATACAAAATTGTTTGCTCCTGTGGCTTGTATAGAGATTGTTTATTTGGTAATTGCATTTGCAGCTTAAAGAGGGTGGCCCACATATTAACTACATGTAAAGTCAGCATTTCTACATATGGAACTAATTGAAGATGTTTTTATAGAACAACCTTGTGCTTATATTCAAAAGGGAAATGAGCATAATGTCTACAAGTTAAAGAAAGCACTTTACGGGCTCAAACAAGCCCCACGTGCAAGGTACACTTGTATACAAACGTATTTTATAAAGGAAAGATTTTAGAAATATGATTATAAGCATACTATCTCCATTAAAGAAAATAAGGAAGGCCATATTTTAATTGTAAGTTTGTATGTTGATGATCTCTTGTTTACAAGAAATGGTCAATTGATGTTTGCAGAATTTAAAAACTCAATGAAACATGACTTTATATGACAGATCATGGGAAGATGAAGTTTATCCTTGGCTTGATTATGAAAGAAAATATGTCTGCTAATCGGATGTTTATTTTACATACGATATCTCTTCGTATAACATCCATATATTTCAACGTATACACAAAAGATGTATCGCAACTTTAGCATTGTCAGTTTGGTCTCTTGAGTTTTAAAGGCTTACAAACATTGTAACTAAAACAAATGGTGGATGGCTTACCGTTTCTGAAGTCTCCCTGAAAGCTATGTAAGGATTGTCTTGTGGGGAAGCAACAAAGAGATCCATTTCTGATGAAAAGCACTTGGAAAGCTTCATAAACCGTACAACTTATTCAGTATGACATCTGTGGGCCAATTAAGCTTACCTCTAACAGCAAAAAAAGGTATATGCTTAGTTTTGTAGATGATTATAACAGAAAAACATGGGTTTATTTTTTGATAGAGAAATCTGAAGCGTTTGCTGTTTTCAAAAGACTCAAGATGCATGTTGAGAAAGAAACAAATTTGTTACTTAAAGGCCTATGTACAGATTGTGGGAGAGGGTTTACATCTCAAGAATTCCATAGTTTTTATGATGAATATGGAATAAGGAGACAATTGAAAGTTGCATATTCGCCTCAACAGAATAGAGTAGTTGAACAAAACAATCAAACCATAATGAATATGGTTCATAGTATGTTGTTTGAAAAGAATATGCCCATAACATTTTGGCTAGAAGCAGTGAATTAGGAAGTCCATGTTTTAAATCACAGTCTAACATTGGCGGTGAAAAATAAGACACCTGAAGAAGCCTGGAATGGAATCAAGCCTTCAATTCATTACTTTAGAATTTTCGGTTGCATTTCTTTTGTTCCTGTGCCTAACAATACGAGAACTCAACATGATGGGAAGAGTTTAAGGTGTGTTTTACTTGGAGTTAGTAAGGAGTCAAAGGCTTACAGGCTATATGATCCATTTAGAGAATGTGTGTTTTGATTGAAACACCATTTAGAGAAGAAGATACTACTAATATAGAATCAGAGGAGATTTCTACTCTAAATAAAGAAACATCTCCATGATCAAATAAAGAGAGGAGTAAGAGGCCACCTCTATGGATGGAAAATTACGTGACCAGAGAAGTTTTTCTAATGATAATGCCTATTTTGCTATGTATGCAACAATTCATGACACTATTCATTGTGAAGAAGATGTAAAGAGTGAAAAATGGAGAAGGGATATGGATGCGGAGATAGAAGTGATTGAAAATAATAACACATACCTGAAAGAGGAAAAACGGTTATAGTAAACTGGATCTACAAGACCAAACTTAATGAAAAGGGAGAGGTAGATAAGTTTAAAACAACGCTGGTATAGTAAAGGGGTATGCTCAACAATATGGGATAGATTATACAAAAGTGTTTGCTCTTGTGGCTCGTATGGAGACTGTTCATTTGGTAATTGCATTTGCAGCTCAAAAAGGATGGCCCATCCATCAACTAGACATAAAGTCAGCATTTCTACATGGGGACTAATTAAAGATGTTTTTGTAGAACAGCCTTGTGGTTATATTCGAAAGGGAAATAAACATAAAGTCTACAAGTTATAGAAAACACTTTACGGACTCAAACAAGCCCCACATGCATGGTACACTCGTATAAAAACATATTTTTGAAAGGAAGGATTTCATAAAAGTGATTTTAAGCATACTCTTTTTGTGAGAGCAAATAAGGAAGGCCATATTTTATTTGTAAGTTTGTATGTTGTTGATCTTTTATTTATTAAAAATGATTAATTGATGTTTGCAAAATTTAAAAACTCATTGAAACATGAGTTTGATATGACAAATCTTGGGAAGATGAAGTTTTTCCTTGGCCTTGAAGTTATGCAGAAATTAGATGGGATTTTTATTAGTCAAAAGAAGTATGCCCAAGAAATGTTGTTGCGATTTAGAATGGATCAAAGTAATTCTGTCTAAACTCCAATTGTTCCTAGTTTCAAGCTTTTGAAGGATAAAGAGGGAACCAAGCTTGACAAAAATTATTTCAAAAAAATTATGGGATTTCTTATGTATCTTACGACCACTCGCCCAGACATGGTATTTGTAGTAAGTCTACGGAGTAGGTATGTAGAAAATCCTATTGAGCTTCACTTAAAACTAGCAAAAAGAGTGTTGAGGTATTTAAAAGGAACATTGGAGTATGGATTTTACTATAAGGAAAAGAGGAACTGATGGACTTATTGCCTACAACAGATAGTGATTATGCCAGTGACTTGGATGATAGAAAAGGCACATCAGGATATGTTTTTCTTCTAAGTTTAGGAGTTGTGTCACGGTCATCTAAAAAGATACCTGTAGCAAGTTTATCCACCAATGAGGCAGAATTTATTGCTGTAACATCCTATGCTTGTCAAGTTATCTAGTTGAAAAAAGTGTTACGAGCACTAGATCTGACTCAAGATAAGACAATTACTATATGATGTGATAATAGTTCTACAATTAAACTCTCAAAATTTTCAGTATTGCATGGTCGCAGTAAGTATATAGATGTTCATTTTCACTTTCTACGAGAACTCACTCGGGGCAAGTAGAACAAAATTAGTTCATTGTAGCACTTTGGAACATTTAGCTAATGTGATGACAAAGCCTCTCAAGTTGAATGATTTCTTGAAGCTACGAGGCTTATTGGAAGTTTGCATTGAGATCGAAATAAACTAAATACTTTTAGTATTCAGTTTAAGGGAGGAATTGTTAAGATTAATTCAAATTTGTTTAGTTAAATAAATCCCTGTTTTTATGGGACTGTTATTATTCTTATCTTTTAATTTGTTACGTTAGGAGTAGGTAGCTTAATTTTTGGTACTCAGTTTTTCCTTTTTAAGGCTATATATAGCCAAGCTATTTCAAGTTTAATGCAATGTAGATAAGTTTTCCCTTCTAAAATATCAATTAAGTACATTTCTTAACGTTAATAGTTCTGAAAACTAGAAAGATAGGAAGATTGAAATTCGAATTAGACATATGCACCAAGGGAATCCAAGAAATAAAGAAGAGAGAGTGGAATTAAACATCACCGATGCATGCACCTGGAAGGGTTTGAAGAGATTTGCTAGAAAGTTGGTGGAAGAGAATAGTGTGGAGAGGGTACGGTGATGGAATTAATAGGAGGAGGAGAAGAAGAGTGTTATGCCCAAGTGAGGTGTTTGCATGAGAGAGAGAGGGGGAGAAGGGGGACGGGGTTAAGGGAAATTGGAATTAAAGTCTAATAGGAGTAGAATTAGGAGATAATACTAGAATAAAACCCTTAATAATTAAAATTAATTATGAATGTTATAAAAGTTAGTGCATGATTTAATTTAGTCTAGTTAATTAATTCAATTCAACTAAAATTATATTCTTTAATTTAATTAATAGAGAACTTTATATTGTTTTTAGGGCTGGTACAATCAAATTAGTTCATTGCAGCACTTTGGAACAATTAGCTGATGTGATGGTAAAGCCTCTCAAGTTGAATGATTTCTTAAAGCTACGAGGCTTGCTAGGAGTTTGCATTGTGACTGAAATAAACTAAGTACTTTTAGTATTCAGTTTAAGGAAGGAATTGTTTGGATTAATTCAAATTTATTTAGTTAAATAAATCCTTATTTTTATGGGACTGTTATTATTCTTATCTTTTAATTTGTTACGTTAGCAGTAGGTAGCTTATTTTTTGTCTTCAGTTTTTCTTTGTAAGGCTATACATAGCAAAGCTATTTCCAATTCAATGCAGAAAAGTTTTCCTTCCAAATTTATTTCAATTAAGTACATTCCTTAACATTAACAATCCCCAAAACTAGAAGGAAAGAAAGATTGAAATTCGGATTAGACACATACACCAAGGAAATCCATGAAATAAAGAAGAGGGAATGGAATTAAACATTAGCCATGCATGTACCTTGAAGGCTTTGAAGAGATTTGCTGGAAAGTTGGTGGAAGAGAATGGTGTAGAGAGGGCACAGTGATGGAATTGACTAGGAGGAGAAGAAAAGTGTTCTACCCAAGTGAAGTCTTTGCATGAGAGAGAACGGGGGTTTAAGGGAAAATGGAATTAAAGTCTAATAAGAGTAGAATTAGGAGATAATATTAGAATAAAACCCTTAGTAATTAAAATTAATTAGGAATGTTATAAAAGTTAGTGTATGATTTAATTTAGTCTAGGTAATTAATTCAATTAAACTAAAATTATATTCTTTAATTTAATTAATAGGGATCTCCATATTATTTTTAAGGATTTTACCTCAACTTAATTTATCATCCTCATTTATTAGTTTTTTAAAATTTAGAATTTTAGGATGTTACATGAGTTTTGAGTCAAAAGTGGCTTATTAAAAAAAAATACTTGGGTTTAAGCCAGAAGTGACCGGAGTCAAAAATACTTATTGACAAAATGCTTCAAG
Source organism: Clitoria ternatea (assembly GCA_037962975.1). NCBI lineage: Eukaryota > Viridiplantae > Streptophyta > Magnoliopsida > Fabales > Fabaceae > Clitoria > Clitoria ternatea. The sequence goes on along the minus strand of CM075672.1, from coordinate 33,047,760 downwards.
TTTGAAAGTATAGCTTCATCATTTGAAAGTGAACTAATATAAATCTACTTTTATGTAATCTCTCCATGCCTTATCTCTTTAGTCTGAATTGTTGTTAATTAAAGTCTGCTGTCACTTTTGTTTGAAAATGTTTTATTCCGCAAAAAAAGAATTACAGAGTTATTCAACACTTTTCTAAGTCTGAACCTTCAATCATTGATGGTGAAACATCTTTTTAGTTTTTTATTCTTCATTATTGATGATAATTTGATTTAAGATGATATGAAACCCTAAAAAATATTATAATTTTAAAGTTTTTATTGTTCTTCATTAATGATAATTTGATTTAAAATGATATAAAAACTAAAAATTATTACAATATTTATACAATAAGGCCTTATTCATCTCAAATATAAATAAGGTGTTAAAATTAATACTACAAAAATTTAAAAAACACTAGTGCAAAAATTGGATATAACAACGGGATATATTCACGGGTTGAAGAGGATCAGTGATAAAAACATGCGCGGTGGCATTTTTGAAATTATAAGGTGAACGTTATAATCAGAGAAAACTATATATCCACGGTTAACATCATAACTGTGATTGTACCCATCAATATATATTCACGGTTGAGAAGTCAACCGTGGATATATAGTACCTGAAATATATATCCACGGTTGTGTGCACAACTGTGACTATATATTCATGGGTATGATCACGGTTATGATGTTAACCATGGATATATATTGATGTCTATAATCACGGTTGTATTTCCAACCGTGGATATATAGTTTAGGTCTTAGGTTTAATCACTGGGTACTGTATGTCCACGGTTGTTTCTATAACTATGATTATAGATTTAATATTTATCTATGGTTAGGGTCGTAACCGTGGTGATATAGTTAACATTTATCCACAGTTGTTTGTTTATCCGTGAATATATGTGTAATATATTCACGGTTTCAAGGGGAACCGTGAATATACATCCTTTCTAAAACTTCAAAAGCCGCACCTCTCAGGCTTTTTTCACTTTCTCTTCTTCTTTCGCGCTGGTTGTCGTCTTCTTCCTTGTTCTCCTTTTTGGCTTGAGTTTGTTCTTTGCGTGTCGTGGGCTTCTACGTTCACTTGCTTCTTCCTTCTTCCTTTTGTGCTGTTGTCATCTTCACACCATTTTCTTGTAAGTGCCTCATTACCTTTCTTCTTCGTTCACTGCTGGTCTACTTCGTTGTTATGGTCTATCATTGTTTATGGAATATATTGTGTGTGTTTTCACTTGCGTATAGTCAAACCTAAATGAATGTGTTGTCTCTGTGTGTGTGGGTATTATTTCATTGTTCAAGGTGAACGAAGCTTGTCTCTGTCTCTGTGTTATTATTAAGTTTGGTTAAGCTTGTCTCTGTCTCTATCTCTGTCATTATTTGACATTGCCTGTGTGTTGTTAACTTTGGTTAATTCTGCCTCTGTGTTGTTAACCATATTTGTAATCAGCGGCTGAAAATTTGTTTCTAAAAGAAATAATGTTGTTGTTAATAATGTTGTTGTTAATAACTATTTGTTTCTAAAAGAAATAATGCTGTTGTTAATAAATTTGTTTCTAAAAGAAGTTTTACTATCCAATGACAAATCCCTTATAAGATGGAATGTTTATTTCACACATTCTAAGCTTGGACTGAACAATATAATCACTAGTTATACATGCTAGAGAGCTTATGAAGGAAATTTTTATTTTATTGTGATTTATGCATTAGTTGACCTTAAGTAGTAAGTGTTCACTCCTTTGGTGGGAATAATAAAAAACAATATTGGAAGGAGAATAGTGTGTAAGTGTATAAGGATGAAAGATGAATTAATTAAAGGGCATGAATCTTCTGGGAAGATGTAGCTCCAATGGTGACATACCACGATGGAATCTTTGTTCTGAATTTCTATTCATGATAGGATATTATGCCTAAGAGAGATAAGTACAGAATATTGAGTAGGTTGAACGTTAAATACACTCACTTGCATTAGGATCAAATAAAATTAGGATCAAATGCACTAAATCATTTTCTTTAAAGCCCAAATGCACTTAAGTGAACAAGTGAGTTTCATCGAGTGTTTCTTTAAAAGTCTTATAAACCAACATCATAATCCATAATCAATAATACATACTCCAACACCATACTTGTACTTCAAAATAACACAAATTAGAAACATCATACTAATTTAGGTAAAAAGTTAAGTAAATTATTATCCATTTTATTTCTGTTGTTGTTGGTTGCTCTTATATAATGTTATTTCTATTATTGTTGTATGTGTGTGGTTGTTAATCTTGCAAACTCGTAGGCTCATAGTATGAAAGTTGTTGTGCATGAGCGAACCGTAGTTCCCCGTTTGAGATTCGACACAAATGGTCATTAAATTAATTAATGTCATCGTTTGTGTTGAATCTTGAATTGTCCATTTGGACAGTTTGGGATGAACAATTATTTTTTTATACGTCATTGTTAGTATGTACAAGTTAGGAGTTATTTTAAAATTTGATAAACTTTCGGTAACTTGCATTTTGTGTTGTTCTCTGGGTGCATATTTGGTTATGGTTGAATTTGATTTGACCACTCTCATTTTGTGTACTTAGAGACCAATGCGAAATGCTGCGGAAATTTCATCAAATTTTAAAATAACTCCTAACCTGTATATATGAATGACGTATAAAAACAATTGTCATCCTGAATGGGTATAGGACCATCACCTTTGAAGAAAAAGTGAGGTTGATCATAGCACCTTGTAGACAGTTGGCATGGATTGGAGTTGGATAACTGCATCACGCCTAAGTCTAGAGTACGAGGGGGAGTTGAATCATTTATAGAATTCGTAGCTAGGAATGCAGTGGAGGTGAATGGAAAGTATTTTTGCCCTTGTGTTAAATGCTTGAACCTGCGTCGGGTAGACTTGGAAGAGGTGCGAGAACATCTACTGTGTGACGGTTTTCTACGTAGTTATACGCGTTGGATATGGCATGATGAAGATGTGGTGGTGCCAAGTAACAGCTCTCAAACTGAAAATCGAAGCTCGATGCATGACACCGATGTCGACATAGATGACCGACTCGAGGATATGATCCGTGATGTGGGGGTAGAAGGTTTTAAGAAAGCTCATGTATATACGACTCTGTGCGAGGACTCTGAGCAGCCGTTGTATCCAAATTACGTCAATTTCATAAGGTTATCAGCAGTTTTACGATTGTTTAATTTGAAGGCCATAAACGGGTGGACGGATAAAAGTTTCACTGACTTACTGAAGTTATTGAAAGAAATGCTCCCAGCTGGAAACACCTTGCTGAACCGTAACTATGAGGCCAAAAAGGTATTGTGTCCTATGGGTTTAGAGTATGAGAAAATACATGCATGCCCAAATGATTGTGTATTATTCCGGGGTGAGTTAGAAATGCTGCATCGATGTCCTAGGTGTGGGGTGTCACGGTATAAGAAGAAAGAGGCGGATTCTGATGAGGTATGCACTAAAGGGTCTCCTGCAAAGGTGTTGTGGTATCTGCCTATAGTTCCAAGACTAAAGCGTCTGTTTTCCAATGCAAATGATGAAAAACTTATGAGATGGCATGCTGATGAAAGGGTTGTTGATGGACTACTTAGGCATTCGGCCGATGGATCGCAATGGAAGAAAATGGATACGATTTTTCCAGAATTTGCCCATGAACCAAGAAATATTAGGCTTGCACTAGCCACAGATGGCATGAACCCGTTTGGGAACCTGAGCTCAAACCATAGTTCGTGGCCTGTTTTGTTGTTTGTTTACAACTTGCAGCCATGGTTGTGCATGAAGCGGAAATATGTCATGTTATCGATGATGATTTCTGGTCCACGACAACCGGGCAACGACATTGATGTATATTTAACTCCATTGGTTGAAGACCTGAAAAGGTTATGGGAAGACGGGGTTGATGTGTTTGACGGGTTTACCGGGCAGTCATTCAAATTGCGTGCCATGCTCTTTTGCACGATCAATAACTTTCCAGCGTATGGTAACTTATCCGGGTACAGCGTGAAGGGTCATAAAGCTTGTCCAGTATGTGAGGAGGGGAGTAGTTCTGTGCGGTTGCACCATGGCAGGAAACGTGTTTATCTTCGACATCGAAGGTTTCTTAAAGCGAATTATCCGTTTCGAAGGTTGAAGAAGTCGTTTAACGGTGCCCAAGACTTTGAAATGGCTCCTCCACCACTATCTGGTCGCCAGACATATGAAAAGGTGAAAGACGTCAACGTGCAGTTTGGAAAGTGTGAAAAACAGCACCCGACACAAAACAACTAGAAGAAAAAGTCAGTGTTTTTTGACCTGCCATATTGGAGGGAGCTTGATGTAAAACACTGCATTGATGTAATGCATGTGGAGAAAAACGTGTGCGATAGTTTGGTTGGTACACTCTTAAACATACCCGGGAAGACTAAGGATGGCCTAAACTCGCGTATGGACTTGGAGTTGATGGGTATACGTCAGGATTTGCATCCACAATCAAAGGGCAAAAGATACTCATGGCTGATCAGGATGGACGTTCTAGGTCTGACTCACAGGCTACTGATTCCTCTACTCGGAAGAGTAGAGGTGTTACCCAGATGGCAGACGTTGCACTTAGGCGACACCAGGGACAGAGGTTACCTGTTGACATGGATGTCAACACTGGTAGATTTAAAGGACCAAATGCCACGAAGTTTAGCAGTTATTTGGGAGTCCTGGCTCGATCAAAGGTGTCCATCATTATCCCCGACTGGGATAATGTCGAGGAGGTGGTGAAGAACCAGCTATGGAGTGATGTTCTGGTAACTTTGATATTATTAATTCATGTAATTCATAATAAGGACTCCTTTATGGACTAACTCCTTTCATGTAGGACTCTTTTAACATACCATCTTCTGACATAGCGAGGAGGAAAGTCCTCGGTATTATGGCTGAGCGATGGAGGTCGTTCAAATCCATACTCACCACGAGGTATTTGGACTTTAAATTCTTAATCAACGCTTTACCAAATTGTACCAATTAATCCTTAGTTTAAATGTAGCTGAATTATAGGTATGTATTCGGGGACGACCAAGGAAAGTTCCCTGGAGAGAAATATCCATTCATAGATCAGGCGACTTGGGATGCTTTCATTGCAAATAGGCATTCTGTCCAGTGTTAGGTACATTGGTTTTTAAATGATTAAATTATGTATAATTTAAACGGCTAACTCTGAATATTTTTCTTTCTTATTGTAGGAGGTCAGAAAGAAAGCCCGGGAGACTAGGAAGCTGAATGACTGCCCCCACACACTATCACGTGGGGGTTACCGTAGGTTGGAGGAGCGGCTGGTACAGGAGAGGCTGAGTCAGTGTCAGACTAGTCAGCCTCACACTTATATTGTGGATCCCCCTTCCCCACCTACACACCACGACAAATGGAAGCGGGCCAGGATCAAGAAGAGTAGGGAATACACTTCCTCACAAGCTAAGGAGGTCGCCTCATGGATAGTAAGTATTCCCCTTGTATCAGTGTCTTTTTTTGGTGTTACGTGGAGGAAGTGAATACTAACTTGTTTGGTTTCAGGATTCCTTGGTTGAGCAATCAACCCAAGGGTCTTTCGTAGCCCATGGTAGGCAGGATATTTTGACTACCGCCATCGGCAGGCCAGAGCACCCAGGAAGAGTGCGTACTGTTGGTCGAGGTGTAGGTAAGTTGGAAATTTGTATATCCTTTCATTTTGTTATTTGTTAAACAATTATCGGCTAATCATTCACATTTCACAGGCCTCCGCAGCTATTACGGTGCTCTCGACCCTGCCCCCTCCCTTGAGAAAATGGTGGAGCAGAAGGTGGATGTTGTGAAGGCTAAGTATCAGGAAGAGATATCTAGGCTCCACCAGGAGATGGCCCGATTCAGGGAGGAGATGAAGGCCTCACTCAGCCACCACCAAGAGACTACTGCACCAGCTAGCGACCCACAGGTTAGATTCCTTATTCAATTTCCTCGGTTTTATTGTTTGTAATGACTTTATTTCATTGTTGAATAACTTCTGCTTGATGTGTAAATATGTAGGTACAGAGGGTTAGCACTAAGGGGTCGTGCCCTGCGGCTGACCTTGACGATGATGGGGTCGAGCCACCAGACACCCGACAATATGACCTGTTTGTTGACGGGTCGGAAGAGCCAGTTGCCACTGGCATGGTCTACAACTTAGGCCCTGTGGTTCACCATCAGTCATTACCTGATGGTATGTCTAGGGTCTCTGTTGTGCTCGTCCTCGAGGAGGATGATGCTGTGCTAGTGGCAACTCCAAAGGTGAAGACCGTCGGTCAGGCGGTGGGCCACTTTCTGATGTGGCCCAACAGACTTCTGCAGGTTGCCCCTAGACAGGTAAAAACCTTACACTAACTAATTTTGTTATATTGTCAATTATGGTACAAAATGTGATGGTTGTCAAATATTCAACAGGAACAGGCATTGAAGAGGCCAGAGTCCGACAATCCCATCCGGATGCTATGGCGTATCGGGTATGAGCAAGGAGATAAGACTGTTCAGATCCCATGGGAGCCACTGGTGTTCGGCCGTCCAAGTGCACTACCACTTTACATTACATATTCTCACATGTGTGAGATTATTACGGGGACGTCGATGCTGAACATCTCCATCATTCAGTTGTGGGAGCTGTAAGTATATCTTTTTTTGTCCAATTTTTTCATTATACAAGTTATTTGTCGCTAACCATGTCTCAACTTGTTTAGGTTTCTGACAAAACTTTGTGTGGAGTTGGGTTTCCAAGGAACTTATGGTTTCTTAGAGCCCTCTCTTATACAGAAGCTCTCAAACACCAAGTAGGACACCCAGGCATACATCCAGAATTAGATGTTTAAGTCTGGGAAGACTGTATACATGGGCCCCTATCATAAAGGGTAATATTCTATTCCACAATTATTGTCATTAATTTTTGTATTTTGAAGTCTCACTTATCACTGGTAACTGCAGAGCTCACTGGACACTTGTGGTGATCTGACCCTGTGCTTATCTTGCTCTGTACTTTGATACTACGCATCGGGCAGTTCCACAAGACCTTAAAACTATAGTAGACGGGTAAGTTAAGCCATAAACAATAAGTACAAATTCGATTACATCATTTTTGGACCTATACGATTCTAACTTATCTTGTGTTTTATTTGATGTAGGGCGGTGATTGGATACAATCGACTGGTTGGAGTTAAGTCCAACAGAAGAAAAGTTGTGTGGGTGCACCCAAAGGTAAGTCTATCGTATTCATTCAAATCTTCAATATATATTTTTTTAAGTTACGAATTCACTTATTCTATATTTTATGTCCATTGTAGTCTTACAGGCAGGAGGGTTCCTTTGAGTGTGGCTATTTCGTCATGCACACTATGCTGACCATTGTCCAACAACATTTAGTAGAGGGATGGACAGATATAAGTCTCATCATTTGGACTACTTTTCTAACAATTTCATCAATTTCATGTAATAAATATAGCTTTTGTTCTAATTGTTTTGTGCATTGTTTGCAGTACTTCCAGGAGCGGTCATACTTCTCTAAGACACTTGTAGATAATGTTAGAAGGCAATGGGCCTCATACTTCATTGAAATCAGCAAAAGAACTTCGCTAGATATAGGAACTTTATTCTCTTAAATATGTATCTAGTGTAGGATTTAGGTTTACATTTTATTAGGTTACATTCATCTGGATTGTATATAGTTTTATTTTTTACGTTGTTATGAATTCATATCAAATTAATTGTTATCTATATACCCTTCTTTTTATATATTGTTTGTTGCTGGATATGCTAGGATACTGTATATTGTGCTGGTTGTCTGAATGCAGGTTTGGGAAACAATAAAACAGAAACCATATAAAAAAAACCTCAGTGTTTATTCACGGTTATGGTAACAACCATGAATATAGACACTATTTATCCACGGTTATTACTATAACCGTGAATATAGACACTATTTATCCACGGTTACTACTATAACCGTCATTATACATACTCTGTAAGTGAATTTTTTATATTACTTATATTCACGGTTATGCTAAACAACCGTGAATATAGAGGTCCTTTATCCACGGTTCTTACTATGACCGTGAATATACATGGTCTGTAAGTTAATTTTTTTTCTACTTGTATTCACGGTTATGCTAAACAACTGTGAATATAGCTGTTCTTTATCCACGGGTTTTACTATAACCGTGAATATACATTGTCTGTTATATTCACGGTTATGCTCGACAACCGTGGTTAGATCTGATTTATGACCATGGTTGTTAACCATGGTTAAAGACCCTCATCTACTACCACGGCTGCAACAACCACGGTTCTTTAACCGTGAATAAAGGCCATTTTTAACCATGATTATATCCATTTTTTCCACTAGTGAAAATTATTGTAATATCAAATTCATCATTATAAATGATGATGAAGAATTTTTTTCTACTTTATTATTCTCTATATATTTATGATAATTTGATTTTGCATGAAAAATATAATTTGATTTAGTTCATCATTGTTTTTATTCTTAGGAATTGAAAATTTTGTAAGGAAGTTTTATAATTTGCTCAAACAACTGAGTTAGACTCTTAACCCTTAAAATAGTTGTATGTTCCTTGTTTGAATGACTTAATTTACTTTTTGGGTTTAGAATTTGTTTGACTACTTTGCTTTGGTTTTTCTTTTCCTTTTTCCTTTTATTGTTATTGTTCATTCTTGTATTTGGGTGAGGTGCTGTTGTTGTACCTCATTTAATTTCATCTTGGTTTTTTACTATTAAAAAACAAAAAGACAATGTGTGAAGGTTTACAATATGTTAAATTAATTGAGCAAAGTATGATACAAATTAATGAGAATACTAGTAGAGAGTGATAGAGATCAAATATATTTTTATAAAATAAATAAATTTTGTAAGGAAATAATGAGTTTGTTAAGTTAATTATATAATAAAAACTAAGAAACATATAGAGGCGCAGTCTTTCTCGGAATGCTCTTTCTCCCAACGATTCAACACATGACCTCATTTTATTTTTACGTTCTACAAAATCAAGGAAACTCATCATAAAGTAAGAACAATTTTTACCTTTAATATGTAATATGAAATTAAAAAAAGAATAAGAAAATTATATTGAAAAGGAAGAACTCACTAATAAGAAAGCAAACATAAACTCATTTATTAAATAATAGTGCATATAAGCTTGGTGAGTTTTTCTCACTTCGACATAAGTCTTTTATCCATCAACATAATTATGATACTAAATCATTCACATGTAATTAACATAATTTCATATCATATCTATATTATTAACAGAATTTAATTATTTGTACATAATTATAGTAAAGTGAAATGAAATGAAATTGTATGATAAATTGACATGACAAAATTAACTTATTAAAGGCTTTCCAAATATATATATATATATATATTAGATAGATAAATAAATATAGATATAGTTAATAATGTTACATTTTAATGACCAATTTCAACATATTCAATAATCTTAATTTACTTCTATGTTTAGAATTTGTTTGATGTATTTAGTTTTTTCTGTTATTGTTGTTCATTCAGATTTAGTGACTAAACCACAAAATAGCATACAAGTTGAGGTTGGTGCTTATGTTAATTACATAATCTTAAGGAAAGTTTAGAGATAAGTTAGAGAAGAGTAGCAATGGCAAGTTATGAGAAGAAAGTTGTTGGAGTTGTGATTATGGTATTGACTATGTTAGGCTTAGCCGAAGGTGATGTTACTTCTTCATCTCCTTTGGGGGGTAGACACCACTGTGTTGTGGTATGCCAAATAAAATGTCACCTAGTGATTGAGCCTCACCAGTATGCACAATGTATTGTAGAAGGTGTCACGGCTTGCCATAATATGCCTATGCCCATTGCCTATGCTTGTCTTCAGGATTGTGGATTAGTCGGCATTGTTGGTATGTATCCTTCAACTTACAATTTGCTTGTTTTTAGTATCAATATAAATCATCTGCACTATTAGTTATTACACCTGTTATCTTAATAAGCCCCTATAAAAAAACATGATTTATTCAAATGACCATGTCAAATAATGGTTGTATAAATCGAAATATAATGGAGTATTTTTCTTAGTACGATAGTTTTCACCCTACGATATAGTGTAAATTTTGAACTATTTTTACTTTTTTAATTTTTTATGATGTAATCTAAGACACACGATAGAACAAATAGTTTAAAATTTTATAGTACTTGTTTTACTATTGATTTAATTAATTGATGATTTATTTTGTTTCAGATGGTAATCTTGCAATCAAGGTGGATAATTGCTTTCAAACATGCAAGAGGAAATAATCAATATATATGTTAATGTTCAAGCAAAATGTTGTAAGGAGAGACATGTTGTTGATAAATATATAATCTTAATAAATGAGTAATGTAATATACCAATTATTATGATAATAAATCTTAGTCTAATCAAATTCCTTTATTTCCTATGATATATATAGTGGTGAAAATGTCTACTCACAGATCAAGTAAAGGATGATACTAATTAGGCTTTGTTTGGTTATTAATGGAAGTCTTCCAAACTCCGTTTGCAAGAACAAAAAAACCATCATACGGTCACACAAAGTTTTAACTGTTTTGAACGAAATGTAAAAGATGAAGTTTGTATGTTGATGATTTCTTGTTTACTAGAAATTATGAATTGATGTTTACATAATTTAAAAACTCAATGAAACATGAGTTTGATATGATAGATCTTGGGAATATAATGTTTTTACTTGGCCTTGAAGTTATGCAAAAATCAGATGGGATTTTTATTAGTGAAAAGAAGTATGCCCAAGAAATTGTTGCTAATATTTGATAAGGTATTTTCATATAAAGGAATGAAGAGTTCAAGGAAAGAGAATCAAGTTTGTATAATGTGAACACAATGGAATGGATGTGCCAAGTTTAAACACAGAGGTTGTAATATAGTATAGTTGTCGTTCCACTGAGGAGGTGCTAGCATGAAAGTCTTAGCTTTGAATTGAGTTGACAGAAGATTTTGTTTTGATTTGTTAAAAATTGATGCTGATTGAAAAAGTGAATAAATAACACAGAGTAAATTACAAAAGATAACAGTGAATAGTTTTGAGAAAAATCAGTTTTGTAAAACAGGGATTGGTTTCATCACATCTCACCTTCTGTAAGTTGCATAAGTTCTTATGTAAGTAACTTGAAAAGATAATTTCTACGTCACAATCAAAGTCATTTGCATCGATCCCTCGACTACAAAATTCATAAGAATGATTTCAAACCGCTGATCCCTCAGTCACTTTGAAATCATCCCAGCATTATCGATCGATTGTTTTGATGTTTATTGCGTTAAATGCCATCCCTGGCTACCTACTCACAACAAGTATTTCATTCAGATCTGCTTTCAAAAGTCACTTCCCAGTATACTTGAGAAAGCTTAAAACAAGAAAATAGTGATCAAGTACTTTCAGGCATTAAATGTAGAAGGAAATACAGAAACTTATCAAATCTCATTACACACATAAAAACTTACAGCAGCGTTACTTCAGGATTGAATAGATTACAACCAATCCCATAAGGGAGTTTAGCTACTCATGCTTTGCATTTTCACCTTCAGAATATGAATACAAAAAATAATGGAAAAGTTTGGATTGTGCAGGAAATAAAGGGATGAATGGGGTTTTTTTCCGCTTCTTCTCTACTTGATTTATAGATTTGATGCTTCCTTCTTCTTTCCCACTTGCGTATAGCCCATAAGGAATCATTCAGAAACATGCAACATGCAGAAACATTCCTAAGTGGTTGAGTTGGTAATGCACCATTGGTGAATAAAATATTGGAAATCCCATGCTGCATGAGTCACGCTTGAGCTTGATGGCCACGCTCAAGCGTGGAGGGTCTGATGCTCTCTTTTATCTCACGCTTAAGCCAAGTTCTTCCACGCTCGAGCGTGCTAGCCTGCCCAACTCATGCTTGCTCCACGCTTGATCCACGCTCAGGCCCGCTCGGGCTCACGCTTGAGCGCCTCCTTGTCTCGCTCAAGCGTGAGGAAGTTCCTGATCGTCTTTGCTCAAGCTGAATCTGCTGCACTTAAGCGAACCCCTTTCTTTTCAACATTTATCTTTCCCACTCAAGCCACGCTTAAGTGGGCTCGTGTTCACGCTCAAGCGTGAAATCTTCCTTGCAGTTGCGTTTAAACCATGTTCAGAGTGTGCTTCTTTAATCATTCAACAGAGCTGCGCTTAAGCGCGCTCGATCTCACGCTCAAGCGTAAGGTGCCTTCGCCCAAGTGTTCCATCTTTTGCTTAAGCGTACAGGTTCTGATGCTGAGTCTTTTTGGTTTCTTCTATGCTTTTGGCACCTTTCTTCAATATTTTGACAAATCAAGCTTGTGTTAAGCAATATGTTATTTTAACAATAAATCATGCTTAATTGATTACTAATCTAATTAAATTCTTTTCAAAAATAAGTTAAATTGAAGTATTAAATTAATGTAAAATAATACTTATCAAACTTTCCTCAACCTAGATTTTTGCTTGTCCTTAAGTAAAAAGAGTTTGGAAAGGAAATCAATCATTTCAATAAGATCAGATTCAGTTGCAGGTAAAATTTTAAAGGACTATAATCTTAATTTTTACTTAGGCAAATAACTTCCTTAATACCAATTCCTTGAAATGTAATGCACCATTAATTTGTTCACAAAGCAGGTAACCAATTGCTGTAAGAATATGGAACTCTCATGATTTCTCACCAGGTGTGTGTGTTGCACATTCATCATGAGAACTACCTAATTAACGTTGCCGGTCATTTCCAATCAAAATCAATTCATAAGATAAGTAAGGATAAAAAAGGTCTTTTCAGGGTTGTAATGAGGCTGGGTTATCAAGAATTCTTGGTTTTTCTTGGGTTCAAAGTGCATGCATGAATAAGAGGAGCATATGTTCTGAGATTCTTCTAACTTTTATAAGGCTTCTTCTTTTGTGCTTCAGAGTCCTTTGTTTGTTTTTTGTTTTTTTTTCTAGTTCTTTATTTTTGGAGAACTTTATTATCTTTTTCAGCCTCAGTTTCTTTTATCACCCTTTGGGAAAAGTATTTTATGCTCTTATCAAAAATTTAAGCATGCTGATAAGGTAAGATTTTATTTCTCATGCTTGGGTTAGGGTGTTCAAATAAACTTTTTTGGCTCAAAAATAGCAACAAAAATTAAGATATATTTAAATGGTAGCTTTTTGGCTCTGGGTTTATTTTATTTCAAAAAAATTGCCTTTATCATTTCCTTGCTTAATCTCTTATAAAATGTTAATCAGAAAATCAGGCAATGCTATTTGATAAATTATCATGAGACTCTCAGTGTTTAAGTTTCTCACTTCTCACTAGGATATAAGGCTTACTTCCTTGTTCTAACAGAAAAGAGTTCAAGCATATAAACAATCAAAAGTGCATTTATTCCAATTTCTTGGTTCTTAATTCAGTCATTTTACTTTTGTGAAAATCAGTGTTGCTGCCTAAAAATATTTTGCTGCTTAGAATCTTTTCTTGTTCAAAAATTTAACTCTTGGTTGGGTTTTTCAAGGATGTTGTTTTCAAACATGTAACTTCATATTAAAACAAACAGAACCCAAAATCACAAACAATTCCAAAGCATGCTGCAGTAGAAAAAAAATTTCAAAGTAAAACTAATGTCAATCAGAAAACAAAATTAAAGTAGCAGATTGATGCAATTAAAAACTAAAGCATTTAGATTCATCACTCATCCTCAAAGGAATCATCTTCTGCTTCCTGGTCTCTTTTGGGCATAAATCAAATCAGATACATGGGCATTTGGGGCCACATTTGCAAGCAAGAAGGAAGTCCAAACTTGGGAAAGGTTAGTCATATCCCTTCTCAGGATACGCAGTGGCTGCTCCCCTTGGCCAGTTTGGAAGTGATGACCAGGGATGCAAATGGCTGCCTCTATATCTTGGGTTGGGATTTCCTGATTCCTCAATCTCATTTCTCCATACTGACAGGTTGCTTCTTCCCTTAATTCCATGAGATTACCTAAGTAAGTGTTGATAGCATCTCTTCTATAGGAAAGCACATGTCCTCTGACATAGGTCCTCCAATCTCCTGCACCATCCTTTGACCAGGCATTGGCATAAAATTCCCGGATAATCTCAGGGTCATATTTGTCTCTGGGATAGCAGATGTTTAGCCAATTCCATCTTCTTATGACCTGCAAAAAGGAATCGCATTCTCCAAGGGCCAAGTCAACCTTTCTTTCTGGTATGAATGTCCAGTTAGAAATATCTTTGTAGCGCCTACTTTTATCTTTGTTTTTGAACCTTGGGGCGTTGTCTTGGTCATCTGTCCTTGGTCGTTTTCCTTTATTCTTCCTTGAAGACCTTGGTGAGGAAAGGGAACTTGGTGCAACTTGCTTGGTTCTGGCCATCTGCATAAAAGGCATAGCTTTATATGATGCTATTATAATAATTAGAATGGCAGAGAAAAGCCATAAATGTAGTGTCCTGTGTCAAAAATCATGGCCCAAATAAATACGATTACGTATTATATATGATGAGGATCATGACCAATATGTAAAACAAGTGCTGCACAGGACTTTTTACGAACAGTTAACATGCATCACAAAGAAGTTGAAACATAGTAACAACGATCCCCTTTTTCTAAACAACCCAAAAAATAATCAAGCATAGATCATGGTACTCAGTAGGAATGAAAAGAAAATAGTTAAAGACTTCAACGCATGCATTCCTGAAAAGGGGTACCATTTCTCTCTAATAAAGTAACAACATGCTGCAATTTAAAAGAGGAAAGTCTAGTGGTCACTTGGGAGAATCAGAGAGTGATGCAGAGGAGAGAAGATATAATTAGTTTCAATGAAAATGTAGTAAAGTGTACCTTATGAGATGAGAGGGGAAGGAACAAATAGTGAGAGGAGATGGTCAGTTACAAAATTTGGAGAGTCAGGAGTGGTAATGGGCGGTTACTTGAGTAGAAGTTACAAAAACGCTCCATTTATTAGCATCAGGGGCAATTTTAAATTTCTCGCTCGGACGTGGGTATATCACGCCTAAGCATGATCGACCAGTGATGGGTACACTTAAATATGCTTCCTCGCTTAAGCGCATTGTCATTCGCCCAAGCGAATTTAAATCAGAATCAAATCAATTGTTACTCGCCTAAGCGTGTATCTGTCACGCTTGAGCGTGATATACAAATTTGGTACCTGATGCTTTAATCAACTTCTCACTTAAGCGTGAAGTTTTCTTGCTTTAAGTGTGGCAGTCTTTGTTTGTTTTTTTAAAAATCCTTTCGCTTAAGCGCAACAGATCACGCTTAAGCGTGATTGGGTTTATTTTATTGAAGATTTCTTTGTATTGGTGCCACGCTCAAAGCTTGATTCCTTCGCTTAAGCTTGATATGGACAGTATATGGCTCACCTTGGCTCGCTTGAGCGAGTGTATCCAGCGATTGAACGTGAAATATACGGGACCATGGCTTACTTTATCTCGCTTAAGCGAGAATCTTCACGCTTGGGCAAGATGATTTCCTGATGCTTTTTCTCTCCTAACTGTCCTTCCTTCGCTTAAGCGTACCTTTTCACGCTTGCTCCTTTGAACAGATCAGGCTTGAGCATGGTTAATCAAGCTCGCTTCATGTTTGCCATTGTTTGAAACTTGATTTTACATTTGGATGAGTGATCTACAAAATAAACAAAAACTTAAATAATATTTAAAGTAATATCAACATGAAAAGAAAACATAAAAGATTGGGTTGCCTCCCAATGAGTGCTTGTTTATCGTCTTTAGCTTGACGCTTGAGTTTGATCATGGATCCTTTAGTTGAATAACAGTGGCGACCTTCTCCACCTCTCCTCCTAAATAAAGCTTCAGTCTTTGGCCATTTACAACCCAGGTTCTTTCAGACTTAGGGTCCTGTAATTCAACAACCCCATAAGATTTCACCTCCTTCACAATGAATGGTCCTGGCCATTTAGATTTGAGTTTTCCTGGGAACAGTTTCATCCTTGAATTGAAAAGGAGAACAATTTGTCCTTGGTGAAAACTTTTCTTCATGATGTTATTATCATGGTAAGCTTTCATTTCTCTTTATAAATCCTTGATGAGTTATAAGCATGATTCCTCCATTCTTCTAACTTGTGTATCTGAATTTTCCTTTCTTCAGTTGATGCCCTTGGGTCATAGTTGAGGGCTTTCATTGCCCAAAATGCTTTATGTTCAAGTTCCAATGGAAGATGGCAATTTTTTCCATATACCAACTGATAAGGTGAAAATCCAGTTGGTGCCTTGTAAGCTGTTCTGTAGGCCCATAAAGCGTCATCCAGCTTCAACGACCAATCCTTTCTATTTTGACTAATTGTCTTCTCCAGTATCCTCTTAATTTCTCTGTTGGATACTTCTACTTGGCCATTGGCTTGAGGATGGTAAGGGGAGGTTACTTTGTGCTTGACTCCATAATGTTCTAGGCATCGTTGGAGTTGAGTGTTGCAGAAATGAGAGCCTTCGTCACTTATCAGCACTCTTGGAGTGCCAAACCTGCTGAAGATGTGTTTTTTAAGAAATTTGATAACGGTCTTGGCATCAGCTTTAGTACATGCCATGGCTTCTACCCACTTTGAGACATAGTCTACTGCCACAATAATGTATTCATTTGAAAATAACATTGGTAGTGGCCCAACAAAATCTATGCCCCAGCAATCGAAGACTTCTATTTCCAGGATGGTGGTTAATGGCATTTCGTGTTTTCTTGATATGCTACCTGTCTTCTGACATGCATCACAATGCTGCACAAAAACGTTAGCATCTTTAAACAATGAAGGCCAATAAAAACCTGATTGGAGGATTTTAGCTGCTGTCCTTTCCCCATTAAAGTGGCCTCCATATGGTGAGTTGTGGCAGTGCCATAAGATGCTGTTAGCTTCTTCTTGGGACACACATCTCCTCAAAATATGGTCTAATCCAAGTTTAAATAGGTAAGGATCATCCCATAAGAATTGTTTTGCATCCTTCAAAAACTTTTTCTTCTGTTTCCATGAAAGATTATCAGGCAACACTCCAGCAGCCTTAAAGTTTGCCATGTCTGCAAACCATGGCCTTTCTTTTATCATTAACAGCTTTTCATTAGGAAATTCTTCCTTCACCTCTGGTTGGAGCAGTGTGACTTCCTGATTAACAAGACGGGACAAGTGATCTACAATAAAATTTTCACTGCCCTTTTTGTCTTTGACTACTAGGTTGAATTCTTGCATCAGCAAGATCCATCTAATTAGCCTGGGTTTAGAATCAGGTTTATTCAGCAGATATTTAATAGCAGCATGGTCAGTAAAAATAGTGATTTTGGAACCAATCAGATAAGGTCTAAATTTTTCTAGGCCATACACTATTGCTAAGAGTTCTTTTTCTGTTGTTGCATAATTTGTTTGTGCAGGGTTTAAAACTTTGTTAGCATAGTGTATAACATGAAAAAATTTTCCTTCCTTTGTCCTAATACGGCCCCAATAGCATAATCACTAGCATCACACATCATTTCAAAGTCTAATTCCCAATCAGGGGCAACTATTACAGGTGCACATGTTAGTCTATGTTTTAAAGTTTCAAATGCATGTAAACAGGAATCATCAAAAACAAAAGGAGTATCTTTGTTTAAGAGATTACTCAAAGGCTTTGTAATTTTTGAGAAGTCCTTGATGAATCTTCTATAGAATCCTGCATGGCCCAAGAAGCTTCTTACTCCTTTCACGTTCCCTGGTGGTGGTAGTTTCTCAATTACTTCCACTTTTGCTTTGTCCACTTCAATGCCTCGTTTGGAGATTTGATGTCCTAGCACAACGCCTTCGGTGACCATGAAGTGGCACTTTTCCCAATTTAAAACTAAATTAGTTTCCACACATCTTTTCAGTACTATGCTCAAAATTTTCCAACATTGATCGAATGATGGACCAAAAACAGAGAAATCGCCCATGAAGACTTCAATGCATTTTTCCACCAAATCAGAGAAGATGGCTAGCATACATCTTTGAAATGTTGTAGGAGTATTACATAACCCAAAGGGCATTTTTCTGTATGCAAACACCCCAAAAGGATATGTGAATGCTGTTTTTTCTTGATCTTCTGGTGCCATGGCTATCTGGTTGTAACCTGAGTAAACATCCAGAAAGCAATAATATTCTTGTCCTGCTAGTCTTTCCAGCATTTGATCCATAAAAGGCAGAGGAAAATGATCTTTCCTGGTGGTAGTGTTCAGTTTTCTGTAGTCGATGCACATCCTCCATCTTGTGACTGTTCTTGTAGGGATCAATTCATTTTTATCATTTTGTATGACGGTGATTCCTCCTTTCTTTGGAACAACCTGCATAGGACTTACCCAAGAGCTATCAGAAATTGGATAATTATACCAGCTTCTAGTAATTTAATTACCTCCCCTTTCACTACTTCCTTCATGGTTGGATTCAAGCGTCTCTATGGCTGAGCAATTGGTTTAAATTCTTGTTCCATGTAAATGTGATGCATACAGTAGGCTGGGCTTATTCCTTTCAAATCTTCCAGTCTCCATCCAATCGCTGTTGAGTGCTCTTTCAAGACTTGAATCATTTGCCTTTCCTCTGTACCTGTCAATTACCTATTAATAATAACAGGTTTTTGGTTATCATCATCAAGAAAAACATATTTCAAATGTGAAGGTAAGGCTTTTAACTCCACTTTTGGTAGGATAACTTCTTTTTCCTTCTCTGACAACTTCTCATAATGAATTTCTTTTTGAGTGGGATGCTTGTCCTTCTTCGTGACTTCCCCATCTTCGTCCCTTGTTCCCATTGCTTCAGCGTTTAGCTCACCCAGTAGATCTTTGTTGAGCCATTCACTGGATTGTTCTCTGATGGCCTTTTCTTTAATGTCAATTTTGAAGCACTGTTGCTTTTCCTTTAGATACTTCATTGCATCAAACACATTGAAGTTTACTTCCTTATCTTGCACTCTTACTTTTAGCTTTCCATCGTCCACGTCAATAATCACTTTTGTGGTTTTCATGAAGGGCCTTCCCAGAATGAGAGGCACTTCTGCATCTTTTTCAATATCCATTATGACAAAATCTACAGGGAATACGAACTTTTCAACTCGTACCAGCACATCCTCAGCTATGCCATATGGAAACTTCATGGATCGATCAGCAAGTTGGAGACTCAAGATCTCCAATTCTTTTCACCATTGAGAGGGGCATTAGGTTAATGCTTGCTCCCAAGTCTAAGAGTGCTTTTCCTACTGGTAAAGTACCAATAGTCACTGGGATTGTGAAACTCCCGGGGTCTTTTGTTTTTTGTGGCAGTGCTTTTTGAATGATGGCACTGCATCCTGCGGCGAGTTCCACTGTTTCTTCAGAAAATTTTTTCTTTTTTGTTAACAGTTTCTTCATGAACTTGGATTAAGTTGGCATTTGCTCCATGGCTTCCACAAAAGGTATGTTTATTTGCAACCTTTTGAAGATATCCATAAATCTTACAAATTGCCTCTCCTTGTGTATTTTTGAAGGGTTCTTTAGATACGGCAAACTTTTCAGCTGTGGTGCTGGGTCGTCTACCTTCTTCTTTCCTTCTTTTATTTTTTTCTTTTTTGCTTTTTCAACTTCATCCTCCTTCATATGTACATCATCATTCTTTTTATTTTTCTTTTCACTAACTTCCCCCTTTGTTTCTTTTCACAATTTTCTTCCACTTTTTCTTCCACCTTGTCACCCTCTTCTTGTTGTCCAATGACCTTCCAACTTCTTATTGTGATTGCTTTGCATTGCTCCTTCAGATTTGGGTGGGTATTAGCTCCAAATTGAGAGTTATGATGTTCTGCGATTTGATGAGCCAATTGCCCCACTTGAGTCTCCAGGTTTCTTATTGAAGTATCAGTGTTTTTCTGATTGGTGATTAAGACCTGCATGAATTTTTCTAGAGTGTCCTCTAGTTTTGATGTTCGTTCTGTCAAAGAGGGACCGTGTTGATAAGGTTGTTGTCTGTTGGAAGTGCTAGCCTCTTGCTTCCATCCACTATTTTGATTATTTTTCCATCCCTGTGAAAAGTTGTTAGGATAACCATTATTATTGAAATTACCCTACTTACCTTGACTATTCATATAGAGGATGGATTGGTCTCCTTGTTCTCCTTGACAGTGTCCATTCTGATGTTCTCCCCCATAAAAATCACATCTTATTTGTTGGTTACCTATGGAGGATTGTACAGCATGTAGTTGTTGAGGGAGTTTTGCCATTTGCTGTGTCAAAGCTTCAATTTGCTGTGTCAAAATTTTATTTTGAGCCAAAATGGCATCTGTTGTATTGAGTTCCAACATTCCCTTCTTTTGGACTTGTGTTCTGTCATGCTGAGCTTGGTAATCCATGGATGATAATGCTTTAATGATTCTTGTAGCTTGCTCTGCATCCACTGTCATCATAGTGCCTCCAGCTGCTGCATCTAGTATCATTTTGGTGTCTGCTTTAAGTCCGCTGTAGAAGATATTCAATTGGGTAATATCTTCTAAGCCATGGTTTGGGCATCTTCTTAGGAGAGATTTGAAACGTTCCCATGCTTCGTAAAAGGGTTCATCATGGCTTTGTTTAAATGTTGTAATATCTGATTTAGCCTTGATAAATCTAGATGGTGGGAAAAATCTGTGTAGGAACTTTTCTTCCACTGTATCCCAATTGTTGAGGCTTTGATTTGAGTGCGACTGGAGCCATTCTTTAGCTTTACCTGCAAGATAAAAAGGAAACAATCTTAGATATGCTGCTTCAATTACTTCTTGTTCAAAGCCCATTGTTCCTACTAATTCATAGAATGTGGCCAAGTGAGTGTATGAATCTTCACTGGACATTCCATGGAATTGGTGGGAACTAATTAAACTAACGAAGGCAGGTTTCATTTCTATAGCCCTGATTGTATTTGGTATAGCAATACTTGAGTAGTGTCTAGGTCCTTGTTGCAGAGTGTAATCTCCAAGTGTTCTTCTTGGTGGGTTTTGATTGTTGCTGTTGACATCTATTGTTTCAGAGGAAGTTTGTCCTGCGTGGATGTTCTGCTTGGCTTTCTTGATTTTCTTGAGGAACTTGTCTATCTCTGGATCAAATGCAAGTTGTTCTTTTGTACCCTGTCCTCTCAAGATCATAAATCAAGTACTTAAAATAGCTAAGTTACCACAGAAAAGAAATTGAAAACAATTTTATGTACACTGTCTTGTCAATTCAATGCTAAAATGTTCAAACATAAATCACCTCCCCGGCTGCGGCACCAAAACTTGATAAGGTATTTTCATATAAAGGAATGAAGAGTTCAAGGAAAGAGAATCAAGTTTGTATAATGTGAACTCAATGGAATGGATGTGCCAAGTTTAAACACAGAGGTTGTAATATAGTATAGTTATCGTTCCACTGAGGAGGTGTTAGCATGAAAGTCTTAGTTTTGAATTGAGTTGACAGAAGATTTTGTTTTGATTTGTTAAAAATTGATGCTGATTGAAAAAGTGAATAAATAACACAGAGTAAATTGCAAAAGATAACAGTGAATGGTTTTGAGAAAAATCAGTTTCGTAAAACAGCGATTGATTTCATCACATCTCACCTTCTGTAAGTTGCATAAGTTCTTATGTAAGTAACTTGAAAAGATAATTTCTACGTCACAATCAAAGTCATTTGCATCGATCCCTCGACTACAAAATTCATAAGAATGATTTCAAACCGCTGATCCCTTAGTCACTTTGAAATCATCCCAGTATTATCGATCGATTGTTTTGACGTTTATTGCGTTAGATGCCATCCCTGGCTACCTACTCACAACAAGTATTTCATTCAGATCTGCTTTCAAAAGTCACTTCCCAGCATACTTGAGAAAGCTTAAAACAAGAAAATAGTGATCAAGTACTTTCAGGCATTAAATGCAGAAGGAAATACAGAAACTTATCAAATCTCATTACACACATAAAAACTTATAGCAGCATTACTTCAGGATTGAATAGATTACAACCAATCCCATAAGGGAGTTTAGCTACTCATGCTTTGCATTTTCACCTTCAAAATATGAATACAGAAAATAATGGAAAAGTTTGGATTGTGCAGGAGATACAGGGGATGAATGGGGTTTTTTTTGCTTCTTCTCTACTTGATTTATAGATTTGATGCTTCCTTCTTCTTTCCCACTTGCGTAGAGCCCATAAGGAATCATTCAGAAACATGCAACATGTAGAAACATTCCTAAGTGGTTGAGTTGGCAATGCACCATTGGTGAATAAAATATTGGAAATCCCATGCTGCATGAGTCACGCTTGAGCTTGATGGTCACGCTCAAGCGTAGAGGGTCTGATGCTCTCTTTTATCTCACGCTTAAGCCAAGTTCTTCCACGCTCGAGCGTGCTAGCCTGCCCAACTCATGCTTGTTCCATGCTTGATCCACGCTCAGGCGCGCTCGGGCTCACGTTTGAGCGTCTCCTTGTCTCGCTCAAGCGTGAGGAAGTTCCTGATCCTCTTTGCTCAAGCTGAATCTGCTGCGCTTAAGCGAACCCTTTTCTTTTCAACATTTATCTTTCCCACTCAAGCCACGCTTAAGTGGGTTCGTGTTCACGCTCAAGCGTGAAATCTTCCTTGTAGTTGTGTTTAAACCATGTTCAGAGTGTGCTTCTTTAATCATTCAACAGAGCTGCGCTTAAGCGCGCTTGATCTCACGCTCAAGCGTGAGGTGCCTTCGCCCAAGTGTTCCATCTTTTGCTTAAGCGTACAGGTTCTGATGCTGAGACTTTTTGGTTTCTTCCATGCTTTTGGTACCTTTCTTCAATATTTTGACAAATCAAGCTTGTGTTAAGCAATATGTTATTTTAACAAAAAATCATGCTTAATTGATTACTAATCTAATTAAATTCTTTTCAAAAATGAGTTAAATTGAAGTATTAAATTAATGTAAAATAATACTTATCAAACTCTCCCCAACCTAGATTTTTGCTTGTCCTCAAGTAAAAAGGGTTTGGAAAGGAAATTAATCATTTCAATAAGATCAGATTCAGTTGCAGGCAAAATTTTAAAGGACTATAATCTTAATTTTTACTTAGGCAAATAACTTCCTTAATACCAATTCCTTGAAATGTAATGCATCATTAATTTGTTCACAAAGCAGGTAACCAATTGCTGTAAGAATATGGAACTCTCATGATTTCTCACCAGGTGTGTGTGTTGCACATTCATCATGAGAACTGCCTAATTAACATTGCCGGTCATTTCCAATCAAAATCAATTCATAAGATAAGTAAGGATCAAAAAGGTCTTTTCCGGGTTGTAATGAGGGTGGGTTATCAAGAATTCTTGGTTTTTCTTGGGTTCAAAGTGCATGCATGAATAAGAGGAGCATATGTTCTGAGATTCTTCTAACTTTTATAAGGCTTCTTCTTTTGTGCTTCAGAATCCTTTGTTTGTTTTTTGTTTTTTGTTTTTTTTCTAGTTCTCTATTTTTGGAGAACTTTATTATCTTTTTCAGCCTCAGTTTCTTTTATCACCCTTTGGGAAAAGTATTTTATGCTCTTATCAAAAATTTAAGCATGCTGATAAGGTAAGATTTTATTTCTCATGCTTGGGTTAGGGTGTTTGAGTAAACTTTTTTGGCTCAAAAATGGCTACAAAAATTAAGATAAAGTTAAAGGGTAGCTTCTTGGCTCTGGGTTTATTTTATTTCAAAAAAAATTGCCTTCATCATTTCCTTGCTTAATCTCTTATAAAATGTTAATCAGAAAATGAGGCAATGTTATTTGATAAATTCTCATGAGACTCTCAGTGTTTAAGTTTCTCACTTCTCACTAGGATATAAGGCTTACTTCCTTGTCCTAACAAAAAAGGGTTCAAGCATGTAAACAATCAAAACTGCATTCATTCCAATTTCTTGGTTCTTAATTCAGTCATTTTGCTTTTGTGAAAATCAGTGTTGCTGCCTAAAAATATTTTGCTGCTTAGAATCTTTTCTTGTTCAAAAATTTAACTCTTGGTTGGGTTTTTCAAGGATGTTGTTTTCAAACATGTAACTTCATATTAAAACAAACATAACCCAAAATCACAAATAATTCCAAAGCATGCTGTAGTAGAAAAAAAATTTTCAAAGTAAAACTAATGTCAATCAGAAAAGAAAATTAAAGTAGCAGATTGATGCAATTAAAAACTAAAGCATTTAGATTCATCACTCATCCTCAAAGGAATCATCTTCTGCTTCCTGGTCTCTTTCTGGAGGTCCTTGTGAAGAAGGTCCTGGCCTTTCTTGTGCAGTCTCACCCCCTTCCACAAAAGGAGGTCTGTCCCCAGGCCAAACAATGAGGGCTTCAAATTGGGTAGGGTCCATCCATGGATTGGGTTGTCCTGCAGGGATGCTGTGATATAAGCCATTATGAATATGCAACAAACCTCTATGATCAGCATTTTGCTGTGCCAGAAGGTGGTTGATTTGGATCTTCAAGAGGTGGATGCCCTGTAGAATCATGGTTGTTTCTATGTTGAGAGAAGGAGGGGCTGGTTCTTATCCTGCTGGTGGTGGTGCTTACTGAGGCTGTTGTTGGGGATCTTGATTAGGCCTGTTGGTGCAGTATCTTTCTATGAAGCGCCTATCAATAGATGGTCTGATAGGCTTTGAGTTTTGGACCTGAATTCCATGAACTGCACACAGGTCAGTAATAAAAGTAGGAAATCCTAAACTTCCCTTAACCTTTTGGCCTTCTTGAGAGATTTTCTGCTCTATTGTAGCAAATTTATGGATTTTGTCTGAGATAATCTGCGCCAAATCAATGGTGATGTCCTCCTCTAAAATACAGTATAGTAGATAACACCTGGCATAAATCAAATCAGATACATGGCCATTTGGGGCCATATTTACAAGCAAGAAGGAAGTCCAAACTTGGGAAAGGGTAGTCATATCCCTTCTCAGGATACGCAGTGGCTGCTCCCCTTGGCCAGTTTGGAAATGATGACCAGGGATGCAAATGGCTGCCTCTATATCATTCAACAGAGCTGCGCTTAAGCGCGCTCGATCTCATGCTCAAGCGTGAGGTGCCTTCGCCCAAGTGTTCCATCTTTTGCTTTAGCGTATAGGTTCTGATGCTGAGTCTTTTTGGTTTCTTCCATGCTTTTGGTACCTTTCTTCAATATTTTGACAAATTAAGCTTGTGTTAAGTAATATGTTATTTTAACAAAAAATCATGCTTAATTGATTACTAATCTAATTAAATTCTTTTCAAAAATGAGTTAAATTGAAGTATTAAATTAATGTAAAATAATACTTATCAATATTTAGAATGGATCAAAGTAATCCTGTCCATCTTCATATTCTTCCTGGTTTCAAGCTTTTGAAGGATGAAGGAGGAACCAAGGTTGACAAAAATTATTTCAAACAAATTATGGGATGTCTTATGTATCTTACGACCACTCGCCTAGACATGGTATTTATAGTAAGTCTACTGAGTAGGTATGTAAAAAATCCTACTGAGCTTCACTTACAGCTAGCAAAAAAAGTGTTGAGGTATTTAAAAGGAACATTAGAGTATGGATATTACTATAAAAAAGAGGAACTGATGGACTTATTGCCTACACAGATAGTGATTATGCTAGTGACTTGGATGATAGAAAAAGCACATCTAGATATGTTTTTCTTCTAAGTCTACGAGTTGTGTCATGGTCATCTAAAAAGTAACCTGTAGTAAGTTTGTCCATCACTGAGGCAGAATTTATTGTTGCAACATCTTGTGCTTGTCAAGTTGTTTGGTTGAAAAGAGTGTTAAGAGCACTAGATCAGACTCAAGATAAGACAATTACTATACAATGTGATAATAGTTCTACAATTAAACTCTTAAAAAATCCAGTATCGTGTGGTCATAATAAGTATATAGATGTTCGTTTGTACTTTCTACGAGAACTCACTCAGGGCTGGTACAATAAAATTAGTTCATTGCAGCACTTTGGAAGAATTAGCTGATGTGATGAGGAAGCCTCTCAAGTTGAATGATTTCTTGAAGCTACGAGGCTTACTGGGAGTTTGCATTGAGATTGAAATAAACTGAATACTAAAAGTTTAAGGGAGGAATTGTTAGGATTAATTCGTATTTGTTTAGTTAAATAAATCCATGTTTTTATGGGACTATTATTATTCTTATCTTTTAATTTGTTACGTTAGGATTAGGTACCTTATTTTTTGGTATTCAGTTTTTTCTTTGTAAGGTTATATATAGCCAAGCTATTTTTAGTTCAATGCAATGCAGATAAGTTTTTCCCTTACAAAATATCAATTAAGTACATTTCTTAATGTTAACAGTCCCCAAAACTAGAAGGAGAGGAAGATTGAAATTTGGATTAAATACATGCACCAAGAGAATCCATGAAATAAAGAACAGGGAGTGGAATTAAACATCACCGATGCATGTACCTTGAAGGGTTTAAGAGATTTGCTAGAAAGTTGGTGGAAGAGAATGGCGTGGAAGATGGAATTAATAGGAGGAGGAGAAGAAGAGTGTTCTTCCCAAGTAAAGTGTTTGCACGAGACAAAGAGGGTTAAGGGAAATTGGAATTAAAGTCTAATAAGATTAGAATTAGGAGATAGTATTAGAATAAAACCCTTATTAATTAAAATAAATTAGGTATGTTATAAAGTTAGTGTATGATTTAATTTAGTCTAGGTTATTAATTCAATTCAACTAAAAGTATATTCTTTAATTTAATTAACAGGGATCTCCATATTGTTTTTAAGGTTTTTACCTCAATTTAATTTATCATCCTCATTTATTAATTTTTCAAAATTTAGAATTTTAGGATGTTACATGAGTATTGAGTCAGGAGTGGCTTGTTAAAAAAAAATACTTGGGTTTAAGCTAGAAGTGACCGACGCCAAAAATACTTGTTGACAAAATCCTTCTAGTTTGAAATTATAGCTTCATCGTTTGAAAGTGAACTAATATAAATCTACTTTTGCGTAATCTCTCCATCCCTTATCTCTTTAGTCTGAATCATTGTTAATTAAAATCTACTATCATTTTTGTTTGAAAAGGTTTTATTCCATGTAAAAAGAATTACAAAGTTTTTCAACTCTCTTTCTAAGTCTGAACCTTCAATAGTTGATGGTGAAATATCCTTTTAGGTTTTTATTCTTCTTTATTGATGATAATTTGATTTAAAATGATATGAAACCCTAAAAGATATTATAATTTTAAAGTTTTTATTGTTCTTCATTAATGATAATTTGATTTAAAATGATATAAAAACTAAAAATTATTACAATTTTTATACAATAAGGCCTTATTCATCTCGAATCTGAACAAAGTGTTAAAAATAATACTACGAAATTTCAAAAAATTATTGTAATATCAAATTCATCATTATAATTAATGATGAAGAATTTTTTCTACTTTATTATTTTCTATCTATTTATGATAATTTGATTTTGCATGAAAAATATAGTTTTTTATATAAAATCACCATAATATTCATATAAAAAATTAGAGTAAATATTTTAGTTCATCATTGTTTTTATTGTTAGTTATTGAAGATCATGTAAGGAGGTTTTATAATATGCTCAAACAGCTGAGTTAGAATCTTAACCGTTAAAATAGTTGTATGTTCCTTGTTTGAATGACTTAATTTACATTATGGGTTTAGAATTTGTTTAACTACTTTGCTTTGGTTTTTTTATTCCTTTTTTCCTTTTTCCTTTTATTATTATTGTTTATTCTTGTATTTGGGTGAGGTACTGTGGTTGTACCTCATTTAATTTCATCATGATTTTTTACTATAAAAAAAACAAAATTTAGCTAGACCCTACACTTGTAACATTATATTTTACTATAAAAAAACAAAAAGACAACGTGTGAAGGTTTACATTATGTTAAATTAATTAAGCAAAGTATGATAGAGATTAATGAGAATATTGGCAGAGAGTGATAGAGATCAAATATGTTTTTATAAAATAAATAAATTTTGTAAGGAAATAATGAGTTTGTTAAGGTAATTATATAATAAAAACTAAGAAACATATAGAGGCACAGTCATTCTCGGAATGCTCTTTCTCCTAACGATTCAACACATGACCTCATTTTATTTTTACGTTCTACAAAATGAAGGAAACTCATTATAAAGTAAGAACAATTTTTACTTTTAATATATAATATGAAATTAAAAAAAAAGAATAAGAAAATTATATTGAAAAGGATGAACTCACTAATAAGAAAGCAAACACAATCATTCATTAAATGATAGTGCAAATAAGGTTAGAATGTTTTTCTCTCCTCGACATAAGTCTTTTATCCATCAAGATATTTATGATACTAAATCATTCACATGTAATTAACATAATTTCATATCATATCAAATATTATTAAAAGAATTTAATTATTTGTACATAATTATAGTAAAGTGAAACGAAATGAAATTGTATGATAAATTGACACGTGACAAAATCAACTTTTTAAAGGCTTTCCCAATACACACACACACATATATATATATATATATATTAATAAATATATATGTATATATTAGATAGATAAATAAATATAGATATAGTCAATAATGTTACATTTTAATGACCAATTTTAACATATTCAACAATCTTAATTTACTTCTATGTTTAGAATTTGTTTAATGTATTTATTTTTTTCTGTTATTGTTGTTCATTCTAGTATTTGGTTTGAGGTACCGCTTTGTACCTCATTTAGGTTTATCTTATTTTTTACTATAAAAAGACAACATTTAGCTAGACCCTACACTGGTAACTAAAAATGAATTATAGTTTATGCTTATAAATTGACGTTTAGAATTTTGTATACCTACAAATTGAGGTTGGGTGCTTATGTGAATTACATAATCTCAAGGAAAGTTTAGAGATAAGTTGGAGAAGAGTAGCAATGGTAAGTTATGAGAAGAAATTAGTTGGAATTGTGATTATGGTATTGATTGTATTAGGCTTAGTAGAAGGTAATGTTACTTCTTCATCTCCTTTGGGGGGTAGACACCACTGTGTTGTGGTATGCCAAATAAAATGTCACCTAGATTGAGCCTCATCAGTATGCACAATGTATTGTAGAAGGTGTCGCGGCTTGCCATAATATGCCTATGCCCATTACCTATGCTTGTCTTCAGGATTTTGGATTAGTCGACATTCTTGGTATATATCCTTCAACTTATAATTTGCTTGTTTTTTGGTATCAGTATAAATCATCTGCACTATTGTTATTACACTAGTTATCAAAACACGATTTATTCAAATAACCATGTCAAATAATGTTTGTATAAATCAAAATATATCGGAGTATTTTTCTTAGTACAATAGGTTTCACCCTACAATATAGTGTAAATTTTGAACTATCTTTACTTTTTTAATTTTTTAAGATGTAATCTAAGACACAGGATAGAACAAATAGTTTAAAATTTTGTAGTACTTATTTTACTATTGATTTAATTAATTGATGATTTATTTTGTTTCAAATGGTAATCTTGCAATCAAGATGGATAATTGCTTTCAAACATGCAAGAGGAAATAACCAATATATATGTTAATGTTCAAGCAAAATGTTGTAAGGAGGACAGGTTATTGATACATATATAATCTTAATAAATGAGTAATGTAATATACCAATTATTATGATAATAAATCTCAGTCTAATCAAGTTCCTTTATTTCCTATGATATATATAGTTATGAAAATATCTGCTCGTAGATCGAGTAAAGGATGAAACTGTAACATCCCCGTTTTAAAATTTAATGCTGAATAAAGAATGAACCATTAAGACTTGATTTCAACTAGAAATAACTGTTAAGTGCATTTAACTAAGTGAGTTTAAGCCATTAAAATATTAAAATGGTGGCGGACAGGGGATGAGGTGGAGTGCGCGTGACTGACGGGCACGCACTCTCCCATCCCACTCTTGCTTTTGCTGTGCGCATGCACATATGTATATATATATAAGCGTGAGCCTTGGTGAAAAACACTCTCGCTATTTCTTTAGACTCTTTCTCCGTCACTTCATCCTCTGTTTTCTCTCTTCGTCTTCATTCTTCTTCTTCCATCTCACTCTTCGCTCCTGGAGATCTTGATTCCAGTGCTGAAGAACAGACTACGCTCCATCCCAGAATCAGGCGCAGAATACGACAAAGCCAAAGAAGACCGGACGAACCAGGAGAAGGACATCGGACCCAACGGCAAGAACGGAAAAGGTTTCTGAGGAGTCTTCTAAAGGTAGGGGGCGCTTGCATGTCAAATGCATGGTCTAAGAACGGTACCGGATGAA
This sequence comes from Clitoria ternatea, assembly GCA_037962975.1. NCBI lineage: Eukaryota > Viridiplantae > Streptophyta > Magnoliopsida > Fabales > Fabaceae > Clitoria > Clitoria ternatea. Next base: position 33,017,475 of record CM075672.1, on the reverse strand, counting down.
CGTACTGCCAAGTGTGTGTGCATGTTTTTATAATTCATTAGAACTGATGCTGTGCATGTATGCATGTGTTCACAACTACTAAAACTGATGCATGATTTGAGATTTTGATAGTGATTTTCGTGACGATGGCGTAGTTTGCTCGTGGATGATAATGATGGATCTATTTTGTTGTCTCTGTGAAAAATGTGTATGTGCATGTTCTTAATTGAATTGCTCAATGTTGTTAGTCTGATGATTGACTGTATCATGCGCTGGTGCGATTGACTGAATGATGATGAATAATGGGAGATACCCGTTCTTACTTGACGACTACGGTAATGTGTTCATGGCGCGATGATGTGTAATGATAAATGTGTTAGTTGCATGAGTAAGAGTGGGGTGACCCATGGAAGGTCAAGAACCCCAAGGGAAATGATTTCCAGTTACCAACCCTGGCTAGATCCCAATAGGGCTCGTGGTAGCCGTTGGAGCTAGAGAAATGAGTCTCGAGACGCCGTGGGGGGCCGGTGCCACCTGGTAAGAGCTGAGGGATGAGGGGCCAAAAGAAAAAGGGGGCTGTAACTGAGAGTCTTTTCCCGAGTCGGATCCGCGTGCATGCATGTAGGAGTAAGGTTAATTGTGATGATGTATAAATCTATATATGTGCATGTGTATGATTTTGAATGCATGAATATGTATTTAGATGTGGAATAAACTCTGTGAATTATGTGTATCATGAATGTTGTTTGAATTGTATGAATTTGGTTACTTGAGAAAAATTGAAGGAAAGCAGGAGCGTGTACTGACGCTGATACCGAGTCTGTGAGTATCATTTTACATGTAAAAGCTCACCCCTGCAGTGGCCATTTTCAGTGAATGTCTCTCGTGAGGAGGATCAAAGGCAGAGCTGGAATGCTGGGCGGAGTGCTGATGCATTTCGAAGGTTTAATTAAGGCGTTGTTAGATGAAGCCCGGACTAGCTCATACCGGATGTTAACGTCTTTGTGAATGAATAGAACTTTATGAACAAGAAGAAGTCTGATTTTGTATTGTAATTATTGACGTGCACTTTTATGTATATATATGGATGTATGGTTTTGGTGTGTGTAATGCCATGTGTTGCTTTGTTTCCTAATTATGCTTTAATAGATACGCAGGAACAGCCTGATCGAGCAGGTTATAGCTAAGTCCGAAAGAACCAAGAATTGCCTTAGGAAAACTTATGTCGGATACGTTGGGCGGAGTCGTACCCCGCCCGAAGGCGTATGGCTAAGTCCGCCCAGGCGTCGTCATAATTAGTTGAGTTGGGCGGAATAGGTTCAAACTCTTCCTTTCTCCACAACCTACTAATGTATATGTACCCTGTAACTTCTCATTTTTTCCGAGTGAAAGGCGAGTGTGAGGATTTACTTAGTAAACCATTGTCCATACCCGACGGAGGAAACTACCTTGTAGTTGTGTTAAAGAGGCGTTATGTAAATTTCGTTTAGGCGGCGTTATACCTCGCCCAAGTAACTAGGACAGCCCGCCCAAGATAAATATACCCCGCCTAGCCTAGCAGGATGATTCTAACTTAGCCTTTTCATCAAATGCTACACGTGTGAATGTATTAGCATATTTTCCCTTATCTATTCCTCCTGTTGAGTAACCAGTATCACTCGAAGGGAAGCCTCATTGATTCTATCCGCTGCTGCATTCTTTACCCCGCCTGGACGGTGTCAGACTCCGTCTAAGCGAACAAACGGTGTTGTGCAATCCGCCCTAGTGTAGGTGTGTTACGATAAACCCATTGAGCCGGCCCCAGTTTTAGCTTCCCTGTAGGTTGCTTTATGCGCGTGAATGTTTTTAGTTTTCCCCATTGCCTGCTTCCTTCTACATCAAATGTTACGTGACTGTTTTTTGTGAAAAATTTTCTCATATTTTGGGATTTATTAGTTGTAGATAATTAGGGTGTTACATTTTGGTATCAGAGCGGACCGAAAAGTCCAAGGCCAAAATATGCTTACCAAGTGTAAGCGGTGGTGATTGTGTCTTTTGATTGAATGGTTGAAATTGTTCTGATGCTGGTTGACCTGATTGATGATTGTCTTGAGGACAAGGGGTTGTTTCCCCTGGTCCGATTGTGTATATGACTTAGGCGAATGACATAATGTGCTAAGTTATTAATTGTTGGACTAATAACTAGATCGGTAGTGAGTGGCTCCGTATACTTATCCTTAAATGTCAATTTCAGGATAAGGAATGGCGCATCGTCAAAGTATGGAGGCTATAGCCACAGCATTCCAACGCTTTGCTGATGTGTTTGAAAGGCAAGGCCAAACTCATCCTGAGGATGGCCATGTGCTGGACCGCTTCCTGAAGAGGAAGCCGAGTGAATTCTTAGGAGGACGGAACCCTGAGGCGGCGTTCAAGTGGACTCAGGAATTAGAGAGAATTTTTAGGGGTCTTCGCTGTACCGAAGCCCAGAAGGTGGAATGTGCAGTGTATATGCTACGAGATGAAGCGGAGAATTGGTGGAAGATAGCTAGGAGCCAATTCCCCGAAGATGACAATCAACTGACATGGGACGATTTCAAGGCCTGCTTCCTAGACAAATACTTTCCCGACACAGTGCGGAGTCGGAAGGAGCTGGAGTTTATGGAGTTAAAACAGGGCTCCATGACTGTGGAAGAATACGCGACCAGATTTGAAGAATTGTGCCTATTTTATCCGCCCTTCCAGCAGCCAGGAACGGAGCACTCCAAGTGTCTTAAGTTTGAGAACGGACTGAGATCGGATATCAAGAGGGCCTGCAGATACCATGAAATCCGGAGTTTCCCTGCCTTAGTGAACAAGTGTAGAATATTCGAAGAGGATGACAGGGCCCATTCGGGCCAGTGCAGCAGAGCCAACCAACACTTGAGGCCTCAGCAACCACGTTTCAAGAGGCCAGGGAACGTGAGGAGGAATGAACCCTTCACCAGATATCAGGACCATAATGACCGAGGGAGGCAGATGAGAGGACGACCAAGGTATGGCGGATGCTTTAAATGTGGCGGTGATCATTTTGCTAGGGAATGCAATGATACAAATGTTAAATGCTACCACTGCGGAGAGAAGGGACATGTTCGCCCGGACTGCCCCCAACTCCGCCAGGCAAACACCAATGTGCGTCAAGGAGGATATCAAGATCGGACCAGAGTGAATGATAACCCACGACCTGGTGGCAGAGGCAACGGAACCAGAGGAAATATGATGCATGCCCCGAACAATCGAGAGAGGAACACCGGCCCAACAGCGACAGGAAGGATCTACACCATCAATGCAGAGGATGTTGCACCAGCAAACGATCTAGTACAATGTAAGTGCTCACTTGGAATGAATACGCTTAATGTTGTTTTCGATTCGGGGGCAACCCATTCTTTTATAGCTGATGAGTGCGTGAAACGGTTGAAGCTACCAACTGTGTCTATGAACCGGACTCTAGAAGTGGCCAGCCCCACTGGCCCTACTGTGTTCACATCGTCCATATGTAAAAATGTAGCATTTGAGTTGTATGATCGGAGTTTCGCCTTCGATCTGATTTGCATGCCCTTAAAGGGTCTTGATATTGTGCTTGGAATAGATTGGCTTTCAGCCAATAAGGTATTAGTAGATTGTAGAAACCGAGAGATCGTTTTCCCAAAACAACCCACTGAAGATGGCACGGCACAAGGTATAACCCAACTATTTATAATGCTTTGCCTAACCAAAGATGAGAATGAGCCCCTAGTGAACGAAATTCCGGTTGTCTGCGAATTCCCAGAAGTGTTCCCAGAGGACGTCCCGAGTGTACCTCCCCATAGAGAAGTTGAATTCTCTATAGACTTGATCCCTGGAGCCGAACCGGTCTCCAGTGCACCCTACAGAATGTCCTCAACTGAATTGATAGAGTTGAAGAAACAAGTGGATGAGTTACTTGAGAAGCAGTTCATTAGACCAAGCGTGTCACCATGGGGCGCACCTGTGCTACTTGTTAAGAAGAAGGATGGCAGCTTGAGACTTTGTATAGATTATCGACAGCTCAACAAACTCACAATCAAGAATCGATACCCACTGCCTAGAATTGATGATTTAATTGACCAGCTGCGTGGAGCCTCAGTCTTCTCAAAAATCGACTTACGATCGGGATATCACCAAATCCGAGTGAAGGACTCGGACATTCCTAAAACTGCCTTTAGGACTAGGTATGGTCACTATGAGTATGTAGTGATGCCGTTCGGTGTGACGAACGCCCCTGCTGTTTTCATGAATTACATGAACAGCATATTCCATTCCTTCTTAGATCGGTTTGTTGTTGTTTTCATCGACGATATTCTAGTTTATTCTAAGACATCGGAGGAGCATGAAGGACATCTCAGGGCGGTACTCCAAGTGTTGAAGGAGAAGCAATTGTTTGCAAAGCCTTCAAAGTGCAAATTTTGGATGGATGAGATCCACTTCCTCGGGCATGTGATCTCCAAGCGAGGCGTCTCGGTGGATCCTGCGAAGGTAGCTGCTGTAATAGCGTGGGAGAGGCCCAGATCGATCTCGGAAATAAGGAGTTTTATGGGCTTGGCAGGTTATTATAGAAGGTTCATCGAAGGTTTTTCTAAGTTGGCATTACCTCTGACTAAATTGACTCGAAAGAACGTTCCTTTTGTGTGGAGTCCGGAGTGTGAGAGCAGCTTCCAAGAGCTGAAGAATAAGTTGACAACTGCTCCGGTGTTAGCATTACCGGAGTTACGAGAAAGCTTCGTGGTCTATTGTGACGCGTCCGGACTCGGATTAGGATGTGTACTCATGCAGAAAGATCGGGTGATAGCATATGCCTCTCGACAATTGAGACCCCACGAACAACATTATCCGACCCATGACTTGGAGTTGGCAGCAGTAGTTTTTGCATTGAAAATCTGGAGGCATTACTTGTACGGATCCAAATTTGAAGTGTACAGCGATCATAAGAGCCTCAAATACCTATTCGACCAAAAGGAGCTGAACATGAGGCAGAGAAGGTGGATTGAGTTTTTGAAGGACTATGATTTCGAGTTGAAATACCACCCAGGTAAGGCAAATGTCGTAGCAGACGCTTTGAGTCGAAAATCCCTCCACATAGCAGCCATGATGGCAAAAGAAGTTGAGTTGTTGGAGCGGTTCCGAGACATGAACTTGCATGTTGGCACCCCTTCCTCTCAGAAGATGACAATCGGTACGTTGAGGATTGCCAACGAATTCTTAAAATCCGTGTACGAACAGCAACAGGCGGACTCTTACCTAGCTGAAATGAAGGAAATTCAGGCTAAAGGAAAGGATTTATCCTTGGCAGAAGGATCAGATGGGATCTTCCGGGTGAGGAACAGAATATACATACCAAGTGAAGGAGGATTGAGAAGAATGGTGCTTGATGAAGCCCACAAAAGCCTACTCAGTATTCACCCAGGAACCACGAAGATGTACCACGACTTGAGGAGACAGTTTTGGTGGCCCGGACTAAAGAAGGATGTGGCGGAGTACGTGGCCCGGTGTATCACTTGTCAGAAATCGAAGATAGAGCACCAAAAACCATACGGTGCAATGCAGCCTCTGGAAATCCCCGTGTGGAAATGGGACTCAATTGCGATGGATTTTATCATGGGATTACCCAGGAACCGAGCGGGCCATGATGCCATTTGGGTCATTGTTGATAGATTGACGAAGAGTGCACACTTCTTACCTGTAAATATGAAGTACCCATTGCATAAATTGGCTCGAATCTACATTCAAGAAGTTATTCGACTGCATGGCATACCTACTTCCATCGTCTCAGATAGGGACCCTAGATTTACGTCCAGATTTTGGACCAGCTTGCATCGAGAACTGGGGACGAAGCTTTGGCTTAGTTCTGCCTACCACCCCCAATCGGATGGACAATCCGAGCGAACGATTCAGAGTCTAGAAGACTTATTGAGAGCGTGTGTGTTAGAGTACGGTGGGGACTGGGAGCAGTACCTTCCCTTGATCGAGTTTACGTACAACAACAGCCATCATCACAGCATTGGCATGGCACCTTACGAGGCATTATACGGGCGTAGATGCCGAACCCCGCTCTGTTGGTCGGAAACGGGTGAAAGTCTACTATTGGGACCAGACATCGTGAAGCAAACCACAGAACAGATCCGAGTAATAAGGGAGAAGATGAAAGCATCACAAGACAGGCAGAAGAGCTACCATGACAAACGCATCAAGCCATTGGAATTTCAAGTCGGAGATCGAGTGTTTCTGAGAACCTCTCCGAGTAAAGGAGTTGGACGAGCCTTAAAAAGTGGGAAGTTAAGCCCTCGCTACATCGGACCTTATGAGGTAGTAGAACGGATTGGCCCCGTGGCATACCGCCTCGCGTTACCAATTCACTTGTCCCGATTACACAACGTTTTTCATGTGTCTCAACTAAGGAAGTATTTGCATGACCCCAGCCACACGATGCCTGACGACGAGGTAGAGATCAAGGAAGATCTAACCGCTGTGACTACACCGGTTGGAATCGTGGATCAATCGGTAAAACGCTTAAGAAACAAGAACGTAAGGCTGGTTAAGGTGGAGTGGCAGCAAGGCAAAATCACCTCCTATACGTGGGAGCGTGAAGACGCCATGCGACAGCAGTACCCCGAACTGTTTACCTACGTAAGTACCAACTGAATTTCGGGGACGAAATTCCTTTTCAGTGGGGGAGAACTGTAACATCCCCGTTTTAAAATTTAATGCTGAATAAAGAATGAACCATTAAGACTTGATTTCAACTAGAAATAACTGTTAAGTGCATTTAACTAAGTGAGTTTAAGCCATTAAAATATTAAAATGGTGGCGGACAGGGGATGAGGTGGAGTGCGCGTGACTGACGGGCACGCACTCTCCCATCCCACTCTTGCTTTTGCTGTGCGCATGCACATATGTATATATATATAAGCGTGAGCCTTGGTGAAAAACACTCTCGCTATTTCTTTAGACTCTTTCTCCGTCACTTCATCCTCTGTTTTCTCTCTTCGTCTTCATTCTTCTTCTTCCATCTCACTCTTCGCTCCTGGAGATCTTGATTCCAGTGCTGAAGAACAGACTACGCTCCATCCCAGAATCAGGCGCAGAATACGACAAAGCCAAAGAAGACCGGACGAACCAGGAGAAGGACATCGGACCCAACGGCAAGAACGGAAAAGGTTTCTGAGGAGTCTTCTAAAGGTAGGGGGCGCTTGCATGTCAAATGCATGGTCTAAGAACGGTACCGGATGAACGTACTGCCAAGTGTGTGTGCATGTTTTTATAATTCATTAGAACTGATGCTGTGCATGTATGCATGTGTTCACAACTACTAAAACTGATGCATGATTTGAGATTTTGATAGTGATTTTCGTGACGATGGCGTAGTTTGCTCGTGGATGATAATGATGGATCTATTTTGTTGTCTCTGTGAAAAATGTGTATGTGCATGTTCTTAATTGAATTGCTCAATGTTGTTAGTCTGATGATTGACTGTATCATGCGCTGGTGCGATTGACTGAATGATGATGAATAATGGGAGATACCCGTTCTTACTTGACGACTACGGTAATGTGTTCATGGCGCGATGATGTGTAATGATAAATGTGTTAGTTGCATGAGTAAGAGTGGGGTGACCCATGGAAGGTCAAGAACCCCAAGGGAAATGATTTCCAGTTACCAACCCTGGCTAGATCCCAATAGGGCTCGTGGTAGCCGTTGGAGCTAGAGAAATGAGTCTCGAGACGCCGTGGGGGGCCGGTGCCACCTGGTAAGAGCTGAGGGACGAGGGGCCAAAAGAAAAAGGGGGCTGTAACTGAGAGTCTTTTCCCGAGTCGGATCCGCGTGCATGCATGTAGGAGTAAGGTTAATTGTGATGATGTATAAATCTATATATGTGCATGTGTATGATTTTGAATGCATGAATATGTATTTAGATGTGGAATAAACTCTGTGAATTATGTGTATCATGAATGTTGTTTGAATTGTATGAATTTGGTTACTTGAGAAAAATTGAAGGAAAGCAGGAGCGTGTACTGACGCTGATACCGAGTCTGTGAGTATCATTTTACATGTAAAAGCTCACCCCTGCAGTGGCCATTTTCAGTGAATGTCTCTCGTGAGGAGGATCAAAGGCAGAGCTGGAATGCTGGGCGGAGTGCTGATGCATTTCGAAGGTTTAATTAAGGCGTTGTTAGATGAAGCCCGGACTAGCTCATACCGGATGTTAACGTCTTTGTGAATGAATAGAACTTTATGAACAAGAAGAAGTCTGATTTTGTATTGTAATTATTGACGTGCACTTTTATGTATATATATGGATGTATGGTTTTGGTGTGTGTAATGCCATGTGTTGCTTTGTTTCCTAATTATGCTTTAATAGATACGCAGGAACAGCCTGATCGAGCAGGTTATAGCTAAGTCCGAAAGAACCAAGAATTGCCTTAGGAAAACTTATGTCGGATACGTTGGGCGGAGTCGTACCCCGCCCGAAGGCGTATGGCTAAGTCCGCCCAGGCGTCGTCATAATTAGTTGAGTTGGGCGGAATAGGTTCAAACTCTTCCTTTCTCCACAACCTACTAATGTATATGTACCCTGTAACTTCTCATTTTTTCCGAGTGAAAGGCGAGTGTGAGGATTTACTTAGTAAACCATTGTCCATACCCGACGGAGGAAACTACCTTGTAGTTGTGTTAAAGAGGCGTTATGTAAATTTCGTTTAGGCGGCGTTATACCTCGCCCAAGTAACTAGGACAGCCCGCCCAAGATAAATATACCCCGCCTAGCCTAGCAGGATGATTCTAACTTAGCCTTTTCATCAAATGCTACACGTGTGAATGTATTAGCATATTTTCCCTTATCTATTCCTCCTGTTGAGTAACCAGTATCACTCGAAGGGAAGCCTCATTGATTCTATCCGCTGCTGCATTCTTTACCCCGCCTGGACGGTGTCAGACTCCGTCTAAGCGAACAAACGGTGTTATGCAATCCGCCCTAGTGTAGGTGTGTTACGATAAACCCATTGAGCCGGCCCCAGTTTTAGCTTCCCTGTAGGTTGCTTTATGCGCGTGAATGTTTTTAGTTTTCCCCATTGCCTGCTTCCTTCTACATCAAATGTTACGTGACTGTTTTTTGTGAAAAATTTTCTCATATTTTGGGATTTATTAGTTGTAGATAATTAGGGTGTTACAGAAACTAATTAGGCTTCGGTTGGTTATCAATGGAAGTCTTCCAAATTCCATTTGTACAAAGGAAAAGAACCATTATAAGAAGGTGTTGATCAAAGCATGGCAGCTGGGAGCCCTTTTTTTGAACCAATCGTGTCGAAATTTGATGGTTATTATGATCATTGGGCAATGCTAATGGAGAATTTCCTTCACTCAAAGGAATATTGGGACGTGATAGAAAATGGAATTCATTCAGTAGCAGAGGGTGTGACACTTACTGATATGTAGAGGAAAACTCATGAAGATTAGAAATTGAAAGATTTGAAAGAAAAGAACTATCTATTTCAAGCCTTAGATCATTTAATTTTGGAGACAATAATCCATAAAGACATATCAAAGAATATTTGTGACTCTATGAAACAGAAATATCAAGGTACAACATGTGTCAAACGAGCTTATTTGTAAGCATTACCCAAGGAGTTTGAAGTTCTCCATATGAAGGAAAGAGAATCTGTTAATGAGTACTCTTGTTATTGTTAACAAAATGAAAGTTAATGGTGAAGATGAAAGAGACACTGCTGTGCTGGAAAAGATTTTGAGGTCAATGACTCCTGATCCGGTCTTGATATCGGTATCCGATCTACAAGACATATTTCAACGTCTTTGTCAATTCGCCAACGTGCAACTGGTGTCATCGGTATACATCCGGACTCTAATTCTGTATCAGGCGCTCTCCCTATACCGGTTGTCCAAGATAACACCATGACACCGGATAACACACACGTCACTACACAGAAGACAAAAGGCATCGCTACAGGGACCGATCAATAATTCCCTGCACTACGAGCCAAAATCTGCTCACGGGAATGGTCAATTTGTCCCTTAATTCCAGCCTATACTCCCTACGCTCAATATAAAATAGCCACTTGACCCAATCATGCTGGCAAGTGCACAATAAAATAATAATATATAATGTTATTGGAGGTTAGTGGTTCCCCACTAACATGTCCTCGTATTTCGAGCCAATCAGGTATATGAACTCTCTTCATCAATGAAGGGAAGGATCTTTTTGAATCTATCAACTTACAATTACTCTCTGAAGACATTCCTCACTTGGAATATCATCACTGACTTGAGCGTCGAAGAATCTTTGCAGGTGACACCACCTTTCGCCCACATCAACGCGTAAGGACGATGTGCAGGACCTCCAGGACGCCCAATCCGCTCTCATTATACAGAGACTTCGGATACGTAAACCGGATACTCATATAACCGGTCTTCAGAGACGTAATCATCTTACTATTTGTGACTGACCTGACACCGGATCTCTTGACCCTGGTTCAGGACAGATCATTGGCACGCCCAGTGGGACCTGATAAAGTTATTCTCATATCCTGTGAAAGAACAAGTGATCATTAATGGAAAGCGAAGCACATGATTTCATGGAGAATCAACCTGAAGGCAGGACCAACCCCAACGCCTTCAGGAAGCTTAACTTCGATTCTCATGGGGGCAGCTCAAAGAAGGTAGTACCAGTGTCTAGCCCCGATCCTCGTGATGAGTTGATCAGTCAACTCCAGAGAGAACTCACAGAATTGCGAAGAGGGAGAAGGCAGAGTGAGGACAAGGAGTCATCTCGCACAAGAGACACTCCCCATACAACCGATGGAGAAAAATCCACAACTCTCCAATACTCAAACATCCCTACGTTTGAGGGGAGAGAACAGACCCACAATTTTGATGATGGAGCCGCTCGGGGAAGGAGAGAGCTAATTACAGCACCCCCTGTAACTTACAAACTCAAAGTTCCTTTTTCAAGGAGACTTATGAGTGTCCATATCCCCAAACATCTGCAAACCACTCAGCCTCTTTCCATTGGAAAGTATAATGGTGAAACTGATCCTACTAAGCATCTTGATGCTTACGTATTTGAAGCCATGTACTTGGGGGCTGATGAAGATGTAATGTGTCGGATGTTCCCGCGAACATTGTCAGAAGAGGCCCTCGGCTGGTTCAAAGGTTTACCTTCTGGATCCATAGATTCCTGGGCTGAAATGGCAGCTATTTTTGAAACTCACTTTGTCATCTCTAGAGATGTTCCCAGGACATCTCATACTTTGGCCCAAATTAAGCAGGGTGAAAACGAAACCTTAAAGGATTTCCAGAAGAGGTTCTACAAGGAAGCATCCCTGGTTCCTAACCTCACAGAATCCATTAAGCTGCATATCGTTATCGAGGCACTGCAGCCAGGATCAGCCTTTGCTCTCTCACTAGCAAAAAGCCCGCCAACAACATTTGAGGAGTTCAGGAAAAAAGCCTCGAAGTATGTGGGTATAGAGATCCACCTAGAGGCTATGGCTGCGAAGAAAAAGCCACCAACACCACCTTCACGGCCGCGAAGAGATAAGGAGAAAATGAGGTCAGAACGCATGGAGAGGCCATTCAACAACCCCAAGGTTAATAACTCCTCTCCTCAACCTTGAGAAAGGCGTTTTAATTCCTTTAGCCATTATGCACCTCTATCAGCCAGGCCATCTCAAATTTTGAGAGAAGTAGGATGGCCAGCCTTCAGCATCTATGGCATCAGGAGGCCAGCCCCTGTGAAGAGACTAGGGAATCCCCGTAAGTACTGTGACTTTCATGAACAAACAGGTCATTCCACTGATGAATGCCAAGCTCTAAAGAACGCAATCGAAATGTTAATTAGAGAAGGTAAATTAAAGCAGTACCTGTTCAAAGAAAAATCCTTTGACAGGGTAGATCGGAATGAGAAAAGAGAAAGAGATCCAGACGATGGGGATGACAATAACCGTAATCTGGTTAGAAAATTCTCTGCTACGGAGAAACAGAAAGGTGCAATGACTGATGATATAGCACACAGAGATGACATGCCTCAGCAACAGCGTCAGGGTCGGCATGAAGTCATTGATATGATCGCTGGAGGGTTCGCTGGGGGAGGAGCTTCAATTACAGCCTGTAAGAATCATCATAGAATGATTCTGTCTGTACAAGGAAAAGTTAAAGACAATCGTCCTTACAGGGAAGGGGTTGAAGCTCCAATAATTTCATTCTCTGATGAGGATTTTGGTCCTACCATTCCTGGTGGAGATGATGCTGTAGTCATTGTTGCAGTCATAGCCAACAAGGACGTCCGAAGAATCCTTGTTGACCAGGGAAGTTCCTGTGATGTTATTTTTTATAATTGCTTTAAAAGAATGGGTTTTAATGACTCAGACTTACAGCCTTACACAGACTTACAGCCTTACACACAGGAACTAACAGCTTTCAATGGTGTAAAGCAACCAACAAAGGGATACCTTGACACCCTTATCTCCTTTGAAGGTGAGCCAGGAGCCAGAACCGTTAAATCCTGAATGCTGGTAATTGATATCGAGTCACCATTCAACGGCATCATAGGATGCCGCACCCTGAATGCTATGGAGGCAGTCGTGTCAACTCCACACCTCCTTATCAAGTTTATCGATAAGGACAATGCTGTTTCATCCATCCGAGGTGACCAAGAGATGGCCAGGTATTGTTATAACCTAAGCCTAAATATGACAAAGTTGGAAGCCTCCAATAAAAAGAGGAAACTCAATGATTGTGGGACAGCTGCTGGTTCTGTGAGCCTTGTCGACTTGGACCCTAGGGCGGATTTGCATATTGATCCGTCCAACCCATCAAAGCCCACACCAGATGGAAGTTCCAGGGACATCGTATTGGGAGATTCTCCAGAAAAGGTCACCCATATTAATGACAAGCTAGATACAGAAATGGAGCAGCAACTGTTGATGCTCCTACAGGAGTTCAAAGACCTCTTTGCATGGACTGCAGCCGATATGCCTGGCATAGATCCTACTTTCTGTTGTCATAAATTATCCGTCTAACTAGAGACGAGACCGGTTGCCCAAAAGATGAGGCCGGTCTACTTTACCAGCAAAACATTACAAGGTGCTGAGATCCGGTATCAAAAAATTGAAAAGGCCGCCCTCGCTGTTGTTTGGGCCTCTCGACGGCTACGTCTTTATTTTTACGCACACCCAATCTTGGTAAGAACGGATCTGTCACTCCGCTCTGTGTTAATCAAGCCTGACCTCACTGGTAGGATGATCAAATGGTCTATTAACTCTCAGAGTTTGATATATCCTATGAACCTCGAGGCGCTATTAAAGCTCAGGTCCTGGCCGATTTCATTATGGAAATGACAGGGTTAGATCCAGATACACCTTGTGTCTATTGGACCATCTATGTCGATGGTTCATCGAATCAAAAGGGCTCTGGAGCAGGTGTTGTTCTCGAAAGTGATGATGGAGTACACTTGGAGATCTCCCTTCGTTTTAATTTCAAAACTTCCAACAACCAAGCTGAATACGAAGCTTGTTTGGCCGGACTACAAGCTGCGATTGACATCGGAGCCTCTGAGGCGACGCTATGCAGTGATTCACAACTCGTGATTTCACAGATCCTGGGAGATTACCAAGCTCGTGAGCCTCAACTCCAATTATACTTAAACTGTGTCAAGGAGTTAAAAGAGAAGTTCTCCAAAATGGAATTCAAGCATGTTCCACGAGAAGAGAATACGAGAGCGGATATACTCTCCAGATTGGCAAGCACCAAAAAGCCAGGCAGCACCACAACGTTGGTCCAGAGCACACTGACGTCGCCCAGCATTCCTCTTTTCCCTTCTCTAAATGCCATAATGACCAATTCCCTTTATGGTGACACATGGATGGCCCCCTATATCCGTTATTTGGCCGATGGGCAGTTGCCTACTGATGAGAAGGAAAAGAAGAGAATAAAGAGGGAACTGTCATACTTCACTATGATAGATGGTAACGTCTACAGAAGGGCACTCTCGGTACCTTACTTAATCTGTCTGAGAGAGAATGAGGTACATGGAGTAATGGAAGAAGTGCACGAAGGACAATGTGGACACCACGCCGGAGGAAGAAGTCTAATGAGAAAATTCCTCAGAGCGGGATATTGGTGGCCCACAATGAAGCAGGACTCCATTGACTTTGTCAAGAAATGCGATGCCTGCCAAAAATTTTCTAATCTTCACCACACACCGGTAGAAGAACTCTTCACATCCGCTATTCCATGGCCGTTCTACCAATGGGGATTGGATATTTTGGGCCCTTTCCCAACTGCTCCTGGGGGCATCAAATATCTCATTGTAGGGGTCGATTATTTCACTAAGTTGATTGAAAATATTATAACACGATTTAGAGTCCCAGCTTGGATTGTCACAGACAATGGTACCCAATTCACGGACAGGAAGTTTACAGATTTACTCGAAGGGTTAGGAATAACCCAGATATTTTCCTCTGTCGAACATCCCCAAACTAACGGCCAAGCTGAAGTGGCCAACAGGGAGGTGCTGAAAGGACTGAAGAAACGTCTTGGTGAAGCCAAGGGCGGATGGACAGACCAGTTATGTCACGTCCTTTGGGCATATCGCACAACGCCTCATTCTTCCACCAATGAATCCCTATATCGCCTGACCTATGGGGTGGAGGCAATGATACCTGTGGAACTGTAAATTGCCTCTACTAGGGTCAAATACTTCTCTGAAGAAAGCAATAACATTAACTTGGCATCAGAAATGGATGTCATACAAGAACTCAGGGAAGACGCATTCATTAGAGATCAGGCCATCAAAGCCAAAGTCGCCCTTCGATACAACAAACGAGTCCAATCAAGGACTTTCAATGTCGGAGATTTGGTTTTGAGGAAAGCAAGTGTGGGAAACAAATTCACTCATCAAGGCAAACTAGCCCCAAACTGGGAAAGCCCATACAGGGTATCCGAGATTGCTGGCAAAGGCTCTTACCGCCTTGAAAACCTTGATGGCACTCCAATCCGAAACAAATGGAATACCCAGAACTTGCGCATTTATTACAGCTAGCTGCTGGAACGATACAAACTCTTCTCTCCTCTCTTGAGATTGTTCAATGGAGAAATCTTTATATCATGATCCCAGCTACGCTTTTATTGTAATTCTTATTTTTGTTCAATAAGAATTTCATACACCAACTTAACTCTTTCGAGTTTTTCTTATGTTGTGATTTTCAGTCCATCCGGCATGCACAAACATATTCAGGATGGATGATCTCAACTACCCATTCTGTAGTTGACGATGTAACTCCTCGAATGTGTGCAAATAAAGGAAGACCTGGGCACAGTAGGATTAGACCTTTATATAAGGCTGTACCGAACCACATTCGAAGGCCCAGATTGTAGGATTAAACCAAACTCTGGGTACGGTTAGTAAGTTTGGCTGAACACCGTTGAAGGCTTGGATTGTAGGATTAAACCGAACTCCAAGTACGGTTAGTAGGTATGGCCGAACACCAGAGAAGGCTTGGGCGCAATAAGCTGGTTCTCCTTCAAGACCACGCTGAACCCCGAGTAACGGGCACAGTAGGTTCAGGATTAGCCCTGATCTGAACCCCGTGTTGAAGACTCAGATTATAGGATTGCACAGAACTCCGAGTACGACTAGTAGGTTTGGCCGAACGTCGGTGAAGAACGGTGATTGAATAAAACCTAACACCAACCGAAGAATGGTTAGTAGGATTAAACCGAACGCCAAGAAAGACATGGGTTGTAGGATCAAAACCAAACCCCAGTGAAAGGCTTGGACTGTAGGATCGAACCGAACTCCAAATACAACAAGTAAGTTACACTGAACTCTAAATTTCCCAGAAGCACTTCTCCTGGAAATTATTCAATCGGTAATACTTTCTCTTGAAATACTTTATTTGAAAACATTTTAACTTCAAAGTTCGGGTCATATTTCATCGAAATCCGACTCATGATTTCCGACCCAGGAATAATTCACTCGGTTATGTCTCTACCCAAGGCGTATTCACCCGAAGCATTTCATTCAGAAATTCTCTATTCGATACCGCGCCATGCAGGAGTCGGAGATATTTCACTGGGTGATATCCTATTCACTCGGGGTTTTTTTTCTATTCAGAAATTCTCCACTCGGTGGCATGACACGCGGAATCAGAGACATTTCACTCTGTCATATCCCGCTCGAAAACGCTTCACTCAGTGAAGCCCTACTCTAAAGTATCACACTCAGGATTATTCAAAAATTGCTGAGAAGTACTTCCCCTAGGAATTCCCTACTCGAAAATACTTTTCCTTGGAATTCCTTACTCAGAAATGCTTCAAGTTCGAATCTAGACGCTGAAAATTCTTCAGTCGGTAATACTTCACTGAAATCCGACTCGTGAAGAATCAATCATCATTAATTTTGCTTGAAAATACTTCATTTTGAAGTTCCAATCAGCAATTATTCACTCGAAATATTTCTTATGTAAACTCAAAACCTTTCTCTGACCAAAGGTATTTCCACTAAAATAGCCCACTCAAAACCTTTCTCTGACCAAAGAATCACTTAGAACCTTCCACTCAAGAAAGTTCAATCAGAAACTTTTCACTCAGAAAGAGTTATTTCAAAAGCTTCCACTCGGAGCTCTAACCCAGAAGAGTTTCTGCTCGGAAATCTCACTCAGAAGAACTCCCACTCGGAGTTCTCAATCGGAATAACTTCCACTTGGAAGTATCACTCGAAATTGTCCTTGACGAAAAATAAGACTCAGTTAAAACGTATATGCTTTTACCGAGCAACTCGAGGGGTAATGGAATTTCCCGGATGACATGGCCAGAACCAGCCTCACTCAGAGTCACTCATTCAGAGTCAGTTGCTCACTCGGAACTGATCACCTAATAATTCTTGGGGACAGTATCCAATGACTAACGAGTATTCCGAAGGATGAACACTTAGTAAAACGTCCTCACGATTACTTCCCCTCAAGGCTAACACTATAAGCCGTTCTCATGATGACAACGTGTCTCACCACAACAGCAAACCTCATTATGGTACTTATAAACGAAAACCTAATCATTAAAGATTAAGGTACACCTTTTATCGGGCTCATATATGCCAACGTATGATTTAAATAAACAATTTCGTCATACTACAATATCAATACAACAAAAGATATTCTATCTTTTCTATCAAACCGAGCCTTTGGTTACTAAAGTACCTATACATGAGAACTAAACTTGTTTGCTACTATCCGATGTAGTATTTACACGTCTAAATCTGGATTGGGTCATTACACATACAATGATTCTATTGAAATTATTTTCAACGGACAAACGTATAAAGCAAGTTGTCTTTTTATTGATCAAATCCTGAATTACATGAGAGAATTGATTCAGTAATCCGGAGCTGATCCCGAAACATAGCAGATTTGAATCAATAAAAACTAAAGACAAGGAAGGCACTATTTATGTTGGCTTGTCTCTCCGCCCTTTCCTTTGCCTTTATCTCCGGCCTCGCCTCCCCCATCACCAGCTGCTCTACCTACATCAGCACTAGCACTTGTTCCTTCGCTTCTAGGCTGCTTGGTGATAGGGGTCAGGAGAGAAGGTCCCATTGACTGGCCTTTGGGGAGAGGAGCCAGCTTATACTTGGTGTTTGGCGGTTCCTCCTGACGATCATTAACCAGAGCTACGAGTTTCCCTCCATGAAACTCATAGAACGGATCAATACCGTTCAAATTAAGTTCCACTTTGGGATTCCGATATTGAATCTGACGTACTGCCAACCCAAAACATTCCTCGACTGCTTGGACACAGATATCCACAGCCTCTTCCGCTCGGGTATTCGCAGCAGTCAAATCCTCTTTCAGGACTTTGACCTCGTCATTCGAACTCGCCAACTTTAGTAACAACTCCTTCTCCTTACGAGCCCAGTCTTCAACTCCTTGGGAGTAAACGACCTTGGTTTCCTTCAGTTCCTCTCCCAACTTGGCCGAATGCTCCTTCTCCGTACAGAGGCTGGCGTGGAGGTCAGAATTAATTTTCTTCTGATCAAGTGCTTGGGCCTGCAGCTCGTTAATAAGATACTTTAGCCTAGAGATTTCTTCGTCTTTTTTATCCCCCTCCTCTTTGGACGCCTTCAACTGATTCTCCAAACACAGAATGTTCGTCCTATCCTTAGCTACGGCAACATTAAGGTCGTTAACCTTTCCCGTTAACTGGCCAAGTTTTTCGTTATCTACCGACAGCCTGCGAATCAATTTCAGAAGACCAGACAGTTCTGCCAATTGCCACTGTCCGGCGTCACAAGCTTGTGTTATTTCTTCACTTTCCAATGAAGTCTTCAGCTTGTAGGGAGAATCAGGGATGCATTGAGGCACTAGACCCTCATACACTAGGTATGGGGCAAGATTGTAGTTGCCTAGAGGGGGACAGGAAACCTTGGGCACAAAGTAGGAACTTATTGGTCTGGCGCCAAAGGTAACCACATTGCTGGGGGCAGCCGTTGTCGTCCCTTCTACCCCCTTTCCTTTAGAGGCCCCAAGATCGACTGCTCCTTTGGAAGTTTTTGGTTTTTTGGGGGAAGGCTGAGGCTTCGTTTTCTCGGAAGAGTCATGTTCTACTTTCGTCCTCTTCTTACCGGCCCTTTTTCCCTCAACATTAGAGGTCGGTATGTCAGATCTGCCCTCCAATAAAGGAATATCATCACCAGCGGACGAAGTGAGTATGATGGTCTCAACGGTAGCCTTCTTGGAATTCCGCTTTGCCTGAATATTGTTTTCAGCCGCAATGGATTTCCCTCCAGCTTTGAGGCCCTTCAACTTCTCCATCTCTGGTGACTCAGCTTCAATTTCAACTGCATGATCAGATAAAAGGACCATCAGTAACAGAAGATATCAAGACATAAAAAGAAGGAAAATAAAAAATCATAGAAAATTACGTAAGACCCTAGCAAATGCCTGTAAGAGAAAAACTTGTACGAGGCAGTGTATGATTGAAGAGCAGAAAGAACGGAGACCGATGTTGGGGTTAACTCGTACTCATCGGTGTAATAAGCCTGGGACATCAACAAAAAGTGTTCATGAGTCCAGGCCACGGGAAATTCTTGAATCCCATCTTTATTCAGCCAAAAAATTGGGTCATTGGGCTTCACACGAATCCTGGTGAAATAAAATTTGAATGAACGCCCATCTACTTTGGCGGAGTCAGTGTATGACTCGAAGTTGATGACTTTGGAGTTAGTCCGGAGGGTTATCAAACTTACTCCTCCCTTCTCCTTATCCGCACGACGGACCACTTGCGTAAAATAAAAAAGCATGGCCACCGTGGGTGTGAAATTGAAGTGATCCCCAAGCACTTTAAGAGAACGGATTAACCCCCATCCATTGGGGTGAAGCTGAGAGTGGGAGCAGTCCAAAAACCTCAGCACCCCCATCTGAAATTTTGTGAAGGGAAGGCGTACACCTAAATTCAAAAATACGAAGTCATACATGAATATTAACCTCTCATCTGGTGTATGACAAACCCGTTCAGAGAGAAGATGAGCCAACACCATAAAACGCTTCTTGAATTTCTCCTTTTTGAAAACCATGAAGCGGGGCTCCAACCTTGCTCCGTCCTCCCGAGCATGGATAGATGGTGTTGATAGAAATTCACCCGCAACCCAGCAATAAGGACGCTCCTTTTGGAGCTTAACCCAATCAATCCGGTGTGCAACTACATTACACAGCCCAGAAGCTGTCTTCAAGACATACTGCTGAGATGGTGCTCCACTACCAGAGGCACTTTCTTCAGTCATCTTCTTTACAGCTAGTTTAAACACCTTCACACTGTGATAAAAACTCATATCATCAGAGAGGTATAAATCAGCGCTCTCCTTACTCTCGCTAGAAGAGGATTCTGAAGAGGGTATTATCACCCTTCGCCTTGAATAGGGCGACGCCTCCCTCTCTGAATGAAGTAGGTTTGAATGGAAGATCACAAGGATCCTCCCACCACGACTAGAGGAAATTCGAGACAACGCTCTTCCTCCTCTTCCCCTAGGGCCAACGCGGCTCGAGCCAGCGAAACCTCTCCCAGACATTTAGAAAAACTAGAAGAAAATACGAGAAGACGAAGGAAAGGTTACCTAAGGATGAATAAGGGTGGTGAATCAAGTATCACACAAGCAAACAATGTCTTCTCAAAATTTTTGTAGATTTTCGTCAGGAAAGCAAGACTGAGTGATTTCTGAATTCACTAAGTATTCCTTTTATAAGGGGTCAACAGACTCAATTACGGGTCGAAGGTTATGTTGTTTGCCACTAAATGACGCCATTTTGGTAAATCCACGGCTGTCGTTTCAAACCTTAAGGCGCGAAATCAACGTCGATTCGTCAAAAGGGCCTCTCAAATGGGCCTCAGAATTTAAATTTCAGGCCCATGAAGCTCCCTAGTGACGGTTATAAAGACGTGCGCATTTAAGGCAATAATGGCTCGCCCACGTGATTAAAGGCACTGAATGTCCAATCATGAGAAACGTTGCAACTGTTACTTGAATACCAAGGGTTGCAAGTTTCAAAAACTTTTGGGATTCTCGCACAAAGAATCTTTGTCCATATCCGTCCTCACGAGTGCCATGACGACGGAACCTTCATTCCAAGAACAGATGTCTACGTGACAACGTGTATCATCCGACATCTACACTTCTTCTAAAATGACGTAGCTTATATGAGCCACTTTACTAGTCCCTCACACAAGCTAGGGGACAAGTAGAATGATGATCTCGTCTCGATACCGGACTTGATAACAAAATTGAAAACTCAATCCGTACCCTGACGATTGAAACGTACTTGCCCAGGACGGATGATCTCAATCACCTAGTCTGTGATTTGACAATGTAACTCCCAGCGTGGTGTACTCCCCAGCGTGGTGCACTCCCCAGTGTGGTGCACTCCCCAGGATGGATGATCTCAATCACCTATTCTGTGATTTGACGATGTAACTCCTGGCGTCGTGTACTCCCCAAGACAGACGATCTCAATCACCTATCCTGTGATTTGATGATGTAACTCCTGGCATAGACAATTCCCATCATCATCCTTATGATGGAAGCTTCTGAAGTCTCAATCTGTATCCTGATGATTGAAAAGTGTTTCCCCAGGACGGACGATCTCAATCACCTATCCTGTGGTTTGATGATGCAACTCTTATGATTTTGAAGGCTCAATCCGTACTCTTACGATTAAGATATATTTCCCCAGGACGGATGATCTCAATCACCTAATCTGTGATTTAATGATGTAACTCCGGGCGTGAACAAATTCCCATCATCATCTTTATGATGGAAGATCCAACTATCATCTTTATGTATCTTTGTAGTTCCCCAAGCCCGGAACAATACTCTCACATTGGACAACGTTTTCATCTCCAATGAGAATAATACGAACAAATACTAGTCATCCGTCTTGTGACATCGATACTGTGAACAATGGATCGACTCTTTTTCTCCCCAAAGGAATTAAGGATGACGCCCTATGACAGGTACCTATTCCTTAACATACGTGCACTTGGGGATAGTATTCATTTATATATTTTTCCGTTCTAAAATTATATGATTTTCTGAGGTGATTATTTCAATCCAACCTCAACGTTAGCCCTACAGAGCGGATTATCAATTACTGAAACGATATATACATCTAAGTCATATTATTCTTCATGAAGTATTGAAGACAAAATTCTGAAAGAGAATTTTATTCATTCGTGAAGAGTAAGATTACATGTAATACTGGAGTTGATCCCGGAACACAACTTTACATATAAAAAATAGCAAGACTACGGAGGGGGAACTTGTTCTTCAGTCTCTTTCTGTCCTTCCCCTTCTCCAGGTTCTTGTATCCCTTCCTTTGGGATTTCCTCTGGAGTCTTCTCTTCTGGAGCTTTAGCACCTCCTGTAGATGAGGCGACCTCAGGTATAGGAAAAACGAAATCTGGGCCCATACTTTGAGCCTTGGGAAGAGGGGCCAAACCATACAAGGACTCCGGAGGATCTTCATGTCGACCATCAACCACTGCAACTAACCTCCCTCCACGGAATTCATAAAACGGATCCATACCATAGAGGTTAAGCGACATAGTGTGGTTACGATAGAAAACTTGGCGTATAGCTAGGCCAAAGGATTCTTCAACTGCTTGGGTGCATATGTCAATAGCTTCTTGCGCCTCGGCTTTTGCTACAGCCAATTCTTCCTGTAACCTCGAAAGATCTCCATCCGATCCTTGAGATTCCGTGCTCCTAGCCTTCAATCCCTCGATCTCAAGGAGGAAATTCTTCTCTTTCTGGGACCACTCCTCTCCTTGTTTAAAATAATCCTCCGCAGCAGCTTTGCCTTTATCTTCAAGCTCAGCTTGTCTAGCCTGACTGCTATGGATTTCCTCTTTTGATTTATCAAGCATCTCCTCCTTTTCAGCCAGTTTATCCTCTAGATCTTTAAGCATGGTTTTGAGCTTAAGATTTTCCTTGCTCATAAGATCTCCGAACTCTTTAGACCTGGCTAGACGATCTCCCGCTAATCATAGGGCAGCTTTATCCTTCCCCGCCGAGAGGTTGAGCTGTTCTACTTTATCACTCAGCTTATCAACCTTGTCAGCATCATCAGCTAATAAACTGAGTGAGTGAAGCATCCCAGTAAGCTTCGCTAATTGCCATTTTCTCGCCTCACATGCCTCTTTGATTTCTTTAGGTTTAAGCTTTCTCAGCCCTCGGAAGAATCACAAGGATTCTTCCCCCATGATAATTAGGGTTGCGAGAAGTTAATCTCCCCCTCGTAAGATACATTCTTTTTAAGCAAAAACAGCAGAGCAAAAGAAGACGGAAATAACAGGGGGAAGAAAGTGGTTACCTTAGATGATAAGGAAGATGAAGACAGAGAAAGCTTCACAAAACAAGCAGCAAGCGTCCTTACAAAATTTTTGCAGAGTTTTTTTAAGGAATCAGAAGCACGCGGTTCCCAGAACCCACTAAGTGCTTCTTTTATAAGAATCGAAGGGGTTCAAGTTACCAACTCTTAAGGTTGTGTCGTCCACGACTAAACGCGTCGGTTTACAAGTCAAATGACACAGTCGATTTAAATTCATGGGCGCCAAAACAATATCAATTTGTCAAAGGGCCTCTCCGCTGGGCCTAGAAGTTTTAAAAATTATAGGCCCATTAAGCCCTAAACGACGATTACTGAGATTTTCGTCTCAGATGCAATAACTGCTTATACACGTGATTAAAGGCATTTAATGTCTAATCATACGATGCAATCTATGCCTTACAGACGTTACTCGAATTTTAAGGGTCCTCAGTTTTCAAAAAAACTTTTGGCATTCTCCTGCTGCGAATCTTTGTCTGAAACCGTTATAACAACATCATGACAACGGAACGTTCAACCCTAGGACGGTTCCTCATGATATAATAATGCTGAACAGCACACATGCATAAAAACGTTTCCAACATAGCTATACCAGCATCTAGACCTTTCGCAAGTTGAGTAGCTCATGTGAACAACTACACAGTCCCTCACACAAGCTAGGGGACATATGATCCGGTCTTGATATCGATATCCGATCTACAAGACATATTTCAACGTCTTTGTCAATTCGCCAATGTGCAACTGGTGTCATCGGTATACATCCGGACTCTAATTCCGTATTCCCTATACCGGTTGTCCAGGATAACACCATGACACTGGATAACACACACGTCACTATATAGAAGACAAAAGGCATCGCTACAGGGACCGATCAATAATTCCCTGCACTACGAGCCAAAATCTACTCACGGGAATGGTCAATTTGTCCCTTAATTCCAGCCTATACTCCCTACGCTCAATATAAAATAGTCACTTGACCCAATCATGCTGGCAAGTGCACAATAAAATAATAATATATAATGTTATTGGAGGTTAGTGGTTCCCCACTAACATGTCCTTGTATTTCGAGCCAATCAGGTATATGAACTCTCTTCATCAATGAAGGGAAGGATCTTTTTGAATCTATCAACTTACAATTACTCTATGAAAACATTCCTCACTTGGAATATCATCACTGACTTGAGCGTCGGAGAATCTTTGCAGGTGACACCACCTTACGCCCATATTAACGCGTAAGGACGGTGTGAAGGACCTCCAGGACGCCCAATCCGCTCTCATTATACAAAGACTTCAGATACGTAAACCGGATACTCATATAACCGGTCTTCAGAGACATAATCATCTTACTATTTGTGACTGACCCGACATCGGATCTCTTGACCCCGGTTCAGGACAGATCAACTCCCAAGTTCAATTATGTTGTATCCTAGGATACAAGTACATTATGAGTTGTAGAGCAATCTACTTGTGCATGAACAACACATGAGTTACAACCTTGACGAAGAACACACTTTTAAGGTGACTAATAGAGATTAGTTTGCAAGATGGGAACAAGGACGCGGGAGTTTCAGAAGTAAAGGTCATGAAAGAGGTAGACAAAGCTTCGACAAAGCAATGGTAGAATGTTATTCTTGCCATAGGCTTGGCCATTTTCAGTATGAATATGCAACTAAACAAAAAGGAGAGGCTAACTATATGGAGAGTTCAAGAACATATGTTGTTAATTATATATGTTGAAGAAAAGAAAATTCATCAAACAACTATGTGGTTTCTTGACTCAGGGGGCAACAATCATATGTGTGGCAAAAGGGACTATTTCTCAGACTTTGATGACAAGAATAAGGGTTGACTATTATGTTTCAATAAAAGCAATGTAAAGTATATCATCTTGAGAAAGGCTTAGTTATGAAAGCAAATATGTCTGCCAATCAGATGTTTATTTTACATGCTATATCTCTTCGCATAGCATCCACTTTTTTCAACGCGGTCATAAAATATGTATCACAACTTTAGCATTCTAGGTTTAGCCACTTAAGTTTTAAAGGCTTACAAACATTACAACTGAAACAAATGGTGAATGGCTTACCGTTTTTGAAGTCTCCCTCAAAGCTTTGTAAGGATTGTCTTATGGGGAAGCAACAAAGAGATCCATTTCTGATGAAAATCACCTGGAGAGCTTCACAAATCTTGTAACTTATTTAGTCTGACATCTGTGGGCTAATGAAGCCTACCTCTAACAACCAAAAAAGGTATATGCTTAGTTTTACAGATGATTATAGCAGAAAACCATGGGTTTTTTATTTGATAGAGAAATTTAAAGCCTTTGTTGTTTTCAAAAGATTCAAGATACGTGTTGAGAAAGAAACAAATTTGTCACTTAAAGGCCTACATACAGATTTTAAGGGAGAGTTTACGTCTTAAGAATTCAATAGTTTTTATGATGAACATAGAATAAGGAGATAATTGACAGCTGCATATTCGCCTCAACCGAATAGAGTAGCTGAACAAAAGAATCAAACCATAATGAATTTGGTTCCTAGTATGTTATCTGAAAAGAATGTACCTAAAACTTTTTGGCTAGAAGCAGTGAATTGGGAAGTCCATGATTTGAATCACAGCCCAACATTAGCGGTGAAAAATAAGACACCTGATGAAGCCTGGAGTAGAATCAAGCCTTTAGTTCATGACTTTAGAACTTTTGGTTGCATCTATTTTGTTCATGTGCCTGACAATACGAGAACTCAGCTTGATGGGAAGAGTTTAAGCTGTGTTTTACTTAGAGTTAGTGTGGAGTCAAACACTTATAGGTTATATGATCCAATTTCATGAAGGATTATAATTAGCAGGGATGTCAAATTTGAAGAGAATAAAGAGTAAGAGTGGGATAAGCAGTATGATGCAGCCATTAAGTGTGAGGTGGAATGGGAAGAAAATAAGAAGTAAGCAATTGAAGCACCAATTAGAGAAGAAGATACTGCCGATATAGAATCAGAAGAGATTTCCACTCTAAATGAAGAAACATCTCCATGTTAAAATAAAGAGAGGAGTAGGAGGTTGTAATAGCCCTAATTTCCTGTGTTAGATTTTTGAGGTTAATTGACTTGATTGCATTGTAATTTTGTATGTATGATGACTGGGCTACGGCCAACTTGTCGCGTGATGATTGATTAGGATTTTAGAAAGGTTTTATGAGCTAACGAAGGGTAGTTTTAATGAATTATGAGAGTAATGGTAATGATTTGGATAAAAATTAAAAGTGTTTTTAATAATACTCATAATGACAAGGATTAATTAATTAGAGTATTAGTGATTTAATAAAGATATTTAAGTATTTTTGTTTAAGACATTTAAATTGTGTAACTCCCCTGGTCTTTGCCAATGAATTATTTGAAGAATTTGAGTCGATTATTTTTATCCCAAGACGTCTCTCATGTCGTGTCTAATAATTTTCATGAAGGCCTCGATGCCTTTTTCAACCACCTAAGCCCAAAGGCTTTGATTCTAAGTTAACCACGTAAGCCAAAATGTGCATCTGTACGTATTTTGGACGTAATTTTCGCTCTCATTATTGGATTGGAGTTATTTTTATCCCAAAATATCTGTATCAAATTTATCTACAACTTTGATGTTGACCATGAAGACCAATTCTTGCCCCACAAATCCCAAAATTTAAAATACCACACTGATTCACGTTTTTCTAGTGGCAGCTTGCACTATATTCAGTATTTTTTGTGTTTTTCCCATGTATGACCATGAAATCGAACAATTATTTTGCCAAAAGTTTCTTAACTCAATTCCCTACAACTTTGATGATGGACACAAAGTCTAAATTTCCACCAATTTTGCCTAAAAAATTAATCTTTGCAAGAAACAATAATCCTATCACAACATTACACTACTTTTGTATTTGGGCCATAACTCCCTCATTTCTTAATGAAAACTTTTATTCCGTATACCAAATTAAAGATAACAAAAAGATCAAAAACTTTTGTGTTTGGGACTTTTTCAAATTCGGCCCACAAAGGCCCTTAAGTCGACGAGTAGGTTTCTGCACCTACACTTGACACATTAGCTTTGCATGAGAAATAAATCAATCATGTTGCACCACTACCTTGCCACTTGCCATCACCATGCAAGGTCCTTCCTTACTACTTCATCAGCTACCTTTGACATATGGCCATGCATATTTGAAGCTTGGCAACTCTTCTTCACTCTCCCTACAACTGTGGACTCCTTAGCCACTAAGGAGAATCCATGTAAAATTTTCATTCTTCTTCCAAAACACTTCCATTTCTCCTAAGACAAAGACAATACCTTCCCATCTCTTCTCTTTCACGTGAATGATCCATTTTTGAGTGCTCTAAATGTCAAAATTTTCCTTTGATCCCATGAGCTAGCCTTAACAAAACTCCTACACACTTCATCATCTCTTAACACCTTCCTAAAACAGCAACTTCTTTCACTTCTTGTCATCACCATCACGCCACTTCTTGAGTCACCAAGCCTCCATCTTCTCTTTTTTCTTAATGTTACTTCTTGCGGCAATCCTAAAGCAAGGTCTTAAAGCCCTTGGTGTTTCTTTCCACCTTGGCCGAAATCCCTAAGGTAGGGGGAGTAAGCTTTCTTTTAACCCTTGATCTTGCATGCATATGTAGTATGGATCTCTTTAGGATCCCCACCTTGGCATCACTTCCAAAACATAACTTATTGTACTCTTAATCACCACATTAAATCACAAAAAATAGCCTTGTTTTGGAAGTGACCATGGCTACACTAAGCTAAATTTTCCTCTTGGTTTTGATTGAGATTGTTGGTTGAAAATTGTTGTTTTCTAACGTCCTTGATATGCATAATTTTCGTGTGAAAGGAAAGGATTCATGGATGAGATTTATGGTGGAAATTGTTTGATTTAACTTTGCTTGTTTATTGCCAAAAGTAATTCCATGATTTCTTTCACTTAGACGCAAGACGTAGACCTTTAAAAATGAAATTTTCATGAAAAATGACCAAACTAAAATTCTGGACAGATTTGAATAATTCCAAGAAATTGCATGTAATTGGTTTCTTAAGGCTAAAAAAGTTATAAGCTTTCCTTAAAATCTTGGTAGGTAATTAATGGACATAAGTTTTCCTTAAGAAATTGTGCAATTTTATATGCTAAAATCTAGTTTTAAAGTGTATTTAAGAAGTATATTGTTGCTGTTAGAAATTTAATTCTTGTTGATTAGTGTTAATTTTGATGTTTTGCATGAAAGAGTTTACTTGTAGTAGCTCAGTGACTATAAGTGACATGCTTAGTTGGATCTTTAAATTTGGGTGAACAAGAAAATGAGTTTAGACATAAAATCTTAATTCTGGATTTTTTTTATGATTTAAAGTTTATATTTCTAGTAACCGTTTTATATGCTTGATTTGGTGAATTTGGCTTATAAACATATGAATAACTTATGAAATTTAAACAACATGATATGATCGTTGTTTGAATATGATATGGTTTCTGTTGGGTATGTTCATGGTTATGGAAATAACGAGAATAATATGTGTAAATGCGGTATTAGTTAAAGAATTAAAAAGGGACCCGAGTATAGGCGCGAACGGTAGTTAGAAACGGTTAAAAATGCATTTTCATGGGCAAACAAGGAATTTTGAACATGTATTTTATGAGATATGATGTGAATTTTGAACATGAGAAAAACACCCAAATGAGGAAAATTGGTCCGAAAATATGTTTACATGTTACTTGTCCTTAAATGCGTTTTTACGAAAGCTAAAATGACGAATTTTGGTACCGTAGTTCATTTTTGAGTAGAACTGGGTTTAGGGCAGAATCAACATTTAATTTTATTGTAATTAATTAGCATTTAAAAAGTTAAGCACTTTTGGCTTTGGAATCACTCAATTTGGAGTTTTCTAGATAAAATACGACAAAAATAAAGTTTTCGATAAAACGACAAGAAATAAGCGATTTTATGACTTTTATTGACTTGAAGGAAAATTTCCTTTCTCTGATGAGTTTAGAATAAATTTTACTAGTCATGATAAAATATTTTTGAAAGGCTTTAGTTAATCTAAAATTTTAGACCAATATCAAGTTTTGTCGTAAATCAATACGATGAGACAATATCGTTAAATGGCTCGAAATATCACAAGGAAAGACAAGTATTTTTATGCCTATTTTTCTCTAAAGAAGATTAATATTTTCAATGTAATGACTTATTTTTTGGAGTGAAAACAAAAATGAGCAAGGAATTTTAACACTAGTATTTTTATAAAATTTACTTAGAAAGAATTTACAAAATTAGAGGACTAAAAGTCTTGAAAAACTTTTCTTACAAAACTTGTGTTTTAGGCCTAGCCTGAGTGTTCCTAAAGAAAGATTTTTTAGGGGGCACCTACGCTCTGGCATGCTAGGGTACTTGTTAAAATATTTCATGATAATTAGTTTTATTGCTTTAAGGACAAGTACGTTGGATAAGCGAGGTTCCGTCTAGAACTCGAGCACCCGTATGATGAAATAAGTAGATTGCGTACTGCATATGGCATATGAGAAGGGATGTATAGTAATCCCCTAGAGCATACAGTGATGGGTACACTAGGGAACAATCAGTGTTCCGACCCTGTGTGTGGTCTTGGGAGTATACCGGAATGGGTGTCTAATGGTTTAGATTCACGCCCAAGACCGGATAACCCATGGCAAATCTAGTATATTTCGACTCAGAGCGAGTGTTGCTAGGACCGTGGAGTGCTCGTTCTGCAGAGATGTGATTGGCCATTGTGATGATAGGACTGCGGGTCCTTACCTATTTGTGAAAACTAGAACGAGGAGAGCTCCGGTCGCTCTAGTTGGACAGGGAGAATAAGGTTGGATAGTTGTGCACATGGTTATTGATATGTGAGGTTGTTGAGTGGGAGTTGGTCCTCATTGCATACTGGAATCTAATAAAGATAAATGATAATGAACCAATACATGCATGGCATTCCATAGTTGTGTAATAAATTTTATTGATATGTATTATCTTTGTGTATGTTCTAAATCGTGTGAGTGTACTGGTAAATGTATAAATTTTTGTATATGTTTAACATGTAATATCTGTGGCTACCCTTGCATGTGGATTATACGGGTTGAAAGCTTATACTCACCCTTTTTGGTATTGTGTGTATGCTTTCCTTGTTGTGATCATTAGTTGAAGGTCAAGGTGAACGCGAGTAGGACCTGGACTATCTACAATAGAGGATGTTGGAGTGAAAGCATCGACTGTGTATATTTTTTTCTTGTGTCAAGATCGTTATAGATCTTGACATTGTTATTATATGTTATTTTGTAGTAAATGTTATTGGGAGCCTACGAGCCCCGTATCTTTTGAGTACACTGTTGTGACAAATAATCGATCAATGTTATGATTTATGTTTGAACTGCATGTGATGATCACCAATAAAAAAAACTTCTATTTTTTCTTAAATAATTAGTGACTCCTTAATTAAGTAGGATGTTCCAGTGTGGGAATTAGTCCTAGTTAATCCAGGGTGTCACATTGGTGGTATCAGAGCATGGTTGATTCTTTAAGCTTAGGGTGTAGACCGCCAAGGTTCCCTCGTACTCAAAAGAGTTGTTTGTGAGACGTTAGTACTCGCGCAGTAGAAATTGATTGCTTGTTTGTGTGTGTGGAGCCTCCGAAAGTGGGAAGACTTGTGGATTTTCTATTAAAGTTACCCCTTTCCTTCAGTCATCATGGCGCACCAAAACAACGCAACGTTGAATATTCTGTTAGATAGGATGGTAGAAGCTTTGGAATGTCAGGGGGCGAATGCTCCCCAAGCCCTGTTGAGGCACAATCAAGGACTTGTCGATTTCTAAACGAACCACCCTACGTAATTCAAGGGAGGTTTTGACCCTGAGAGAGCTCACTTATGGATCAAGCAGATGGAGAAGATCTTTATAACTATGTAATGTGGGGACAATGATAGGGTAGTCTATGCCACCTTCATGCTAGTTGGAAAGGCTAAGTATTGGTGGACTCATGCGAGGGTGAGGATGACTGCTAATGGAGCTGAGATTACTTGGGAGTAGTTTAAGACCGAGTTTTTGGCCAAGTATTTCCCTGAAGATATTAGGAGGCAAAAAGAGCAAGAGTTCTTCAATCTGAGGCAAGGATTCATGTTGGTGGGAGAGTTTGCAATAAAGTTCGATGAATAGGCTAGGTGTTGCCCTTACTACACCTAGATAATGAGGCTTCTCGGTCTATTAAGTTTAAGGGAGGACTATGCTAGGACATCTATCAGGCGATCTGCTGTCAACAAATCACTCAGTTCACTACCTTGGTGGACAGGTATCGTATTTATGAGTATACGTCAGCATAGAAATTGAAAGGAACTTCCAGTTATGGACCGGAGCAACGTGCATTTGATAAGCGGCCGCAAAGAGACTTTAGGCCGGGAAGGCCCTATCCCTGACCAAATTTCAATAGGCCTAGTGGACTCATGAGAGCTCAGAGTGATCGATCCATTGTGAGATGCTATGATTATGGAGGGCCACATTTTGCTAAGGACTATCCCAAAAGAGCTTAGACTTGTTATAATTGTGGAAAGACAGGCACAAGAGCAATGTTTATCCTAGAAAGAATTTGTACAACCCAAGGAGGGAACGTAAAGGACAAATAGAACGTCCTGTAGGCCATGGAAACAGAGGACCCACTGCTAGTGTGTCAGTTAATAATCCTAGAGTAGCAAACCTAAACCATCAAGATAGTGGTAATGCTTAATAGAGACCAAGAGACGTTATGGCAGGCAGAGGTGGAGGCAATGCTAGGGTTTTTACCAGGAATGGACCATAAGTCACACAAGAAAATGATCTGGTGCAAGGTACATGCTTTATGGGTAAAGTACTTTTGAATGTTTTATATGATTCCAGAGCTACTTATCCATTCATATGTAAGAACTGTGAAACATTTGAACTTACCTTTGACTCAATTATCTAGCAAAATGATTATTGTTACTGCTACTAGTATCCCTATATGTTCTTTGCTGTATGTATGAAATACCTTGTCACCATTGATAGAAGGTCCTATCAGGTGGACCTAATTTGTTTACATTTGATTAAATCAGATGTTATCTTATGAATGGATTGGCTTGTTGCCAATCGCACCCTGGTTGACTGTCATAGTAAGTCTATATCCTATGGAGTCTTGACACCTGAGCCTTCTTAACTTGGGAAGTCTGAGTCTGTTGTTGTTATTCAGGAGGTAACTCTGTTCCAATCAGGAGCGCGAGTGTTTATGGTCCTTGCTTGCACCAAGTGTGAGAAGAAGTTAGAACCTAAATAACTTCAGGTTATTCGAGAGTTTCCCAGAGTCTTCCCAGAATGTATACCTGGGATACCACCAAAAAGAAAAATCGAATTTAGCATCGATATTCTACCCGGCACTAAGTCGATCTCTATCGTTCTGTATCGAATGTCGCTGAAGGAATTGGAGGAACTTAAGAAGCAAATCAAAGAGCTTTTGGGAAAAGGAATGATTCAACCCAATGTTTCACCATGGAGAGCTCTAGTATTGTTAGTAAAGAAGAAGGACGATAGTATGCGTCTGTGTGTGGACTACCGTCAGCTAAACAAGGTTACGATCAAGAATTGGTACCCTCTTCCATGTATTGATGATTTGATAGATCAGTTGCAAGGAGAAATCATCTTCTCCAAGATTAATTTGAAGTCAGGCTACCACCAGAATTGAGTAAAGAAGGAAGACATCCCTAAGACGACATTTCAAACTCACTATGGTCACTATGAGTATCTCGTCTTGCTTTTTGAGGTCACAAATGCACCTACTATCTTCATGGACTATATGAACTGCATCTTCCACCCATACCTCGACAAATTCGTGGTCATGTTCATTGATGATATTTTGGTGTACTCCAAGAGAGACGAGGAACATGAAGAACATCTCAGGATTGTTTTGAATATGCTACGCGCTAGGAATTTGTACGCCAAGCTAACTCATAAAGATCAACCATTCGTATGGAGCGACAAGTGCAAGAATAGTTTCCTGGAGCTTAGGAAGAATCTGACTAGCGCACCAGTTCTGATTTTTCCCGATCCTGCTAAGTTGTATGAAGTATATTGTGATACGTCTAGGCAAGGGTTAAGATGTCTGCTGATGCAAGAAAGAAAAATTTATAGTTTACGCGTCACGTCAGTTGAGGCCCCACGAAGTAAGTTACGCAATGCGTGACCTGGAACTAATCACAGTTATTTTCTCTTTGAAGATTTGGAAGCACTATCTGTATGGGACCAAGTTTTGGAGCCTTCAGCAACCACAAAGTCAAAAGTACCTCTTCAATCATAAGGAGTTGAACATGAGGCAACAATGATGGATAGAGTTTATTAAGGACTACGACTTCGAGCTTTATCCTGGAAAAGCGAACATGGTGGACCGACTCACGAGGGCTACACGCTTTATTCCGATCAACATGAAGTATTATCTGGAGAAACTCATACAAATCTACATTAGGGAAATAGTTAGATTACATGTTGTACCATCTACAATTGTATCTGATCGAGATCCTTGTTTCACCTCACGTTTCTGGGAGAGCTTGCAACAAAGCATTGGGAACCTGATTAAAGCTAAGTTCAACATATCACCCCCAGACCGACGGGCAGTCTGAGTGCACCATTAGGAATCTTGAGGATCTTCTAAGGATGGGTATATTTGAACATGAAGGGAGTTGGCAGGAATATTTACCGCTTGTGGAAGTCACCTATAAGAACAGTTATCACGCTAGCATTGCGATGGCACCGTATGAAGCTCTGTATGGAAGGAAATGTCGCACGCTCTTGTGTTGGTTTGAAACAAGGGAGAAAGTTGTGATTGGGCCAGAGGTCATTCAGAATACCACAAAGAAAATTAAGGAAATTCAAGCAGCAATGAAAGCTTCTCAAGATCAACAGAAAAGCTACTATGATAAGCGTTGAAAACCTCTCGAGTTTAAAGAAGGAGATCATGTTTTTTGCGAGTTACTCCAGTGATAGGAGTAGGGAGAGCCCTAAAGACGAAGAAGTTGAGCCCCAAGTATGCAGGACCATATCAGATTTGTGAAAGAATTGGGCTGAGTGCTTATCGCATCGCCCTACCTCCTGAATTATCCAACCTTCATAATGTTTCCCATGTCTCCCAACCCTAAAAATATGTGCCACATTCTTACCATATCCTGAAACCTCACCAACTTGACCTTAAAGAAAACCATACCTATAAGGAAGTACCAGTAAAGATTACAGACAGTTGTCTAAAGAAACTGAGAGGGAAGGATGTACCCTTTAGGTAGTCTGGAGTCAGTCTAACAAAGGAGATGCTACGTTGGAGATTGAGGAAAAGATGCAAACTATTTATCCTCAGTTGTTTGCTAGAACTAGGTGAAATTTTGGGACAAAATTTCTAAAAGGAAGAGAGAGTGTAATAGCCCTCATTTTGTGTGTTAGATTTTTGAGGTTAATTGTCTTGATTGCATGGTAATTTTGTGTGTACTGATGACTACGCTACGACCAACTTGTGGCGTGATGATTCATTAGTGTTTTAGAAAGGTTTTATGAGGTAACGAAGGGTATTTTTACTAAATTGTGTGAGTAATGGTGATGATTTGGATAAAAATAAAAAGTGTGTTTAATAATACTCATAATGGCAAGGATTAATTAATTAGAGTATTAGTGATTTAATAAAGATATTTAAGTATTTTTTTAAAACATTTAAACTGTGTAACTTCCCTGGACTTGGCCAAGGAATTATCCGAAGGACTCGAGTTGATTATTTTTATCCCAAGACGTCTCTCACATCGTGTCTAATAATTTTCATGAAGGCCTCGATGCCCGTTTTCAACCATCTAAGCCCAAAGGCTTTGATTCTAAGTTAACCATGTAAGCCAAAATGTGCATCTGTATGTATTTTGGATGTAAATTACGCTCCTGTTATTGGATTGGACTTATTCTTATCCCAAAATATCTGTATCAAATTTATCTACAACTTTGATGTTGACCATGAAGACCAATTCTTACCCCACAAACCCCAAAATTTAAAATACCACACTGATTCACGTTTTTCCAATGGCAGCTTGCACTATGTTCAGTATTTTTAATGTTTTTCTCTCGTATGACCATGAAATCGAACGATTCTTTCACAAAAAGTTTCTTAACTCAATTACCTACAACTTTGATTAGGACACAAAGTCCAAATTCCCACCAATGTTTCCTAGAAAATTAATCTTTGCAAGAAATAATAATCCCATCATAGCCTTACACTGCTTTTGTATTTGGGCCATAACTCCCTCATTTCTTAATGAAAAGTTTTGTACCATTTACCAAATTAAAGATAAAAAAATGATCTATAACTTTTGTGTTTGGGACCTTTTCAAATTCGGCCCACAAAGGCCCTTAAATCCATGAGAAATTTGTTGCACCTACACTTGACACATCAGCTTTGCATGAGTAATAAACCAATCATGTTGCACCACCACCTTGCCACTTACCATGACCATGCAAGGTCCTTCCTCACTACTCCATCAGCTGCCTTTGACACATGGCTATGCATATTTGAAGCTTGACACCTTTCCTTCACTCTCCATACAGCTATGGACTCCTTAGCCACCAAGGAGAATCCATGTAAAATTTTCATTCTTTTTCCAAAACACTTCCATTTCTCCTACTACCAAGACAACACCTTCCTCTCTCTCTTCTCTTTCACATGAATGATCCATTTTTAGGTGGTCTAAATGTCAAAATTTTCCTTTGATCCCATGAGCTAGCCTTAACAAAACTCCTACACACTTCATCATCTCTTAACACCTTCCCAAAACAACAACTTCTTTTACTTCTTCTCATCACCATCACGCCACTTCTTGAGTCACCAAGCCTTCATCTTTTCTTTTTTCTTGCTGTCACTTCTTACGGTGATCCTAAAGCAAGGTCTTGAAGCCCTTGGTGTTTCTTTCCTCCTTGGCTGAAATCCCTAAGGTAGAGGGGAGTAAGCTTTCTTTTAACCCTTAATCTTGCATGAATATGTAGTGTGGATCTTCCTAGGATCCATGTAACATCCCAAATTTTAGAGAAATAAATTTATTGGATAATGATAATTAATTATTTATGGTCTAATATACATGGGAAAATTAATTAGACGCTAATTATGATTTATCAGTAAGTTAAGATTTACCTGAATTGAATAATTTAGGGGATGGTCTGGGACCTATTAAGTCAAATTGGATATTTGATAGGTCTAAAATATTTAGTAATGGTGGTATCAGAGCATTGATTGCTCATTATGTGATATTTGTGAATTAAATGCTATTGTAGGGCAATTTCTCTTATCAAATTGAGATTGCATGGTGTGCCATCTAGCATTGTATCCGATCGTGATCCTTGGTTTACTTCCCGATTTTAGGGAAGCCTGCATCAGGAGTTAGGCTCTAAGTTGAAGCTTAGTTCTACTTATCATCCTCAAACTGATGGATAAATCTGAGAGAACTATCCAAAGCGTTGAAGATTTCTTAAGCGCTTGTGTTCTTTAGTGTGGTGGTTGTTGGGAGAGATTTCTTCATTTGATCGAGTTCATGTATAACAATAGTTACCATAGTAGTATCTGTATGGCTCCTTATGAGGCACTTTATGGTAGAAAATGTAGAACGCCTCGATGTTGGTTGGAAACTGATAAGAATTTGGCCTTAGGGCTGAAGATTATTCAGGAAACTACTGAGCGAATTAGAAAGATACAAGAGAATATGAAGATTTCTCAAGACTGACAGAAAAGTTATTATGATAAAAGGTGAAAACCACTTGAATTTCAAGTTGGTGATCATGTATTTCTTAAGGTCTCGTGGGATAAAGGAACTGGTAAAGCTTTGAAGAGCAGAAAATTAAGTCCTAAGTTCTTTGGACCGTATGAGATTCTAGAGAAAATCGGTGATGTTGCTTACCAGATTGCACTTCCTCTGTATCTTGTGAATCTGCACAATGTATTTCATGTGTCACAGTTGAGGAAGTATATCTTGGATCCCTCGCATGTGATCCCTATCGATGATGTTGATGTGTGGGATGATTTGTCTATCTCCCCTATTTTTGTTCGTATTGTTGAACATTTCGTTAAGAGATTACATAACAAGTTGGTACCTTTGGTTAAGGTGGCTTGGAAACATGGTAATGTGGAGACTCTCATGTGGGAACGTGAAGATGATATACGGGAGCGATATCACAAATGTGTTTGAATTAAGTATGTTAAATTTTGAGGATGAAATTTCTTTTTAGGTGGGGTGGATTGTAACATCCCAAATTTTAGAGAAATAAATTTATTGGATGATAATAATGAATTATTTGTGGTCCAATATACATGAGAAAATTAATTAGACACTAATTATGATTTATCGGCAAGTTAAGATTTACTGAAATTGAATAATTTAGCGGATGGTCTAAGACCCACTAAGTGAAATTGGATATTTTATGGGTCTAAAATATTTAGTAAATCAATGTGTTTACACCATTGTAAAGACGCCCTTAATCTGGTAAATAATATTAAAAGGTATCATTAATTAGATATTGAAAACTAGGGTAAATTTTTTGCGATTTTGAAAGTGAACAAAGGATAAAGAAGATCGCGAAACACAACTTTAACATGTAACCTCAGACCATTTCAAAAGCTCTATCCCATATATGAAGATATAAGAAGGTATGTATTTTTAAACAAGAGTTCTCCTTGGACACTCAATTACATGGTCATCATCTAAGGAATTACGAAACGTGTAAGTTAATTCGATATGTGTGAATGGGTATGAGAAGAAACTCAAGGATACCCTCATTGCTTGCTAAAATATGTTAAAAATGTGTGAAATCCAATTCCATAAAAGGGCCATGACTCAACAACATCAAACAAGCAACGAAACTTATGGAAGTTTAACAATTAACAAGCCATGAATCGATTCAAGCAATCTATCAATCGATTCATGCGAGTTTGAATTCCAAAATAGTAAAAATAGAGGCTAATGAATCGATTAAATCAATTTAACCAATCTATGAATCGATTCATGCGAGTTTGAATTCCAAAACAGTAAAATCAAGGGCTCATGAATTGATTCAAGGCTCGTATGAATCGATTCATACGAATTAAAAATCAAGTCCACACAAATAGTAGGCTCTAAATCGATTCAGGAAATTGTGTGAATCGATTCATGATCCTGGGAATCACCCCTATTTGAAACAGATTGCCATGAATCGATTCAAGCTCAGACATGAATCATTCATGCGAATCCAATGGCCTCTGAATAGATTCAGGGGAATCTAGAATCCTGTGAATCGATTCAAGGGACTCATGAATCGATTC
The DNA here is from genome assembly GCA_037962975.1 of Clitoria ternatea. Taxonomy (NCBI): domain Eukaryota; kingdom Viridiplantae; phylum Streptophyta; class Magnoliopsida; order Fabales; family Fabaceae; genus Clitoria; species Clitoria ternatea. The sequence continues at coordinate 32,979,239 of CM075672.1, read as the reverse complement.
AAGGGCTAGGAATCAGTAACAAACAACATTTTAAGTTGGGGAAACATTAATCTATGCCCCAATTCATCAAATCAATCATCATTAACATCATCAAATACATTCTTAATTTATACACAAACATAATGATCATGTCCTCATACTTCAAATGATTCATCCATTCATGGATTTCCAGTAATAAAAAATAACAATACCATCAAGATGGCTATCAAGCATCCATTGTCAATATGCATATAGTTCTTTACAAAAGAATTGGCCTATTGTATACACATGTATACCCAAAAGAATATAAGACCCAATACAACTAAACTTAGGTCATCAACATCATATATACAATAACACCATTGTCATTCATTACATATACAATCCAAAACTCAAATGATTGCCGGCCAAGGCATTCCATTACAACTAGTTTACCTTCTCCACCAAAACAGAAGGTTCAAAATATGATGCATTACATCCCATGCACATCCTGCATCATAATGCTAAAAAGAGACAACATGAGAGAGTGAGTTATACATTCTAAGTGACGAATATGAATACACTTGTGATTATGTGCATATACATATGACAACATGTAGGCTTTGCATCAAGAACACAAATTATCATCATAACTCCATCATTCTATCACATATACATACATCATAGTCATCAACCAAATCTTATTACAAAGCACATACTCATACATACATTATTACCCTTTATCATATAGGGCTAACACAAGCATCATCACCAATACAAAAAGTCTTTTCATCACATAGGTATTTAATTTCTTGTCTTTAGGTTTACTTTCACCCATTTCAATCATCATCTCAAACTCATCCTCTTTTTGGCATATCACCATGCTATAAGCAAATGCTCTTAAGCTAATGCATATGCACAAGGGAATCATTATCAATCGCGGATCTGACTGTGGAAATATAAAACACCAATTATGGGTATCAAGCATAGATTAATAATCATGGCCTTACTGCAATAGTAAAATGTGTACCCTTATCATAGATTGCATGCATAACATCATATTTTACTAGTACCAAACCGCATCGCCCATCATGCAACATCGCTCATTTTCACCATGACCACAGTAAACAACATATACAATATATGGTGTTGCAGGCCAACCATGAACCATACCATGGCAGCTGTGATCCAAAGGACCACCGGGGACACCTACTTCTCAAAGAGCCGCCCCCCACTAGGTCAACCATGTGCAGCTCCCCACAGCTAAGCATGGGCAGCTTTGTGACTTACACACTGAGTCACTAGGGTAAACAACATGCTCGTGCACAGAGCCGCCCTCCCATTGGGCCAACCAGAGAAACCCCTAATGTAACGCCCTTGGTTAACTAGGACAAACCCTTCTACTAGATTATCCTGGTCAACTGAGAGGTTACGAGTTTAAAAAAATATGGAAGTTTTTTTTTTACAAGAAGACTTGGTGGAGCAGATACATCATATATAATACATGGTCATAACAAGAACTATACATACTGAAAGTAAAAGGGCATACAGGCTCCCATAAATGAAAATAAATTTCAACCTATTCTATCCGTCCTCATCCCATGAAGAGTCTAGTTGGTCCCCAATGTAAAGTTTGTATGATCCTCTGTGGTGTATGGTCCAATCTGGAAGTCTGGAAAAATAGTTGTAAAGGTGAGTCTTTGCCTCCACATCAGTTGGGGAGTGTCATCATTGACACTCGCCCCATACAATTCAATCAATTACAATCAACCTTTCCGAGTCTCTTTTAGGGTCCCTAGTATGTATTCTAAGTTATCTCACCACTCCTATTTTTCTAACCATTTCAGCTCCTCATCCTCCTCTCAGGTTAATAGTATTTAGACAATCAATACACAATCACAATCTCAGTATGATAATGCAATGCATGAGTCCATTTTGATATTTAATTCTCTTTATTAGTCATCATGATACATGTAGGCCTATCTTCTCCTCAATAATCTCATATACCAATAATCATATGCACAGCCAGCCACCCTTATCTCCCCTGTCCAACTAGAGTGACCAGAGCTCTCCTCGTTCTAGTTTTCATAAATGGGTAAGGACTCATAGTCCCAATATCAAAATGGCCAATCGCACATATTACACATCGCCACAGAACGGGCACTCCACGGTCATAGAAAATCCCGCCTATTGTCAAAGTACACGAGAGTTTGCTACAGGCTGTCCGGCAATGGGCGCGAATCTGATGCCACTTGGAATTCCCGCCTCCGGTTATACTCCCTAGACTGCCCTCGGGTATCGAGGTGCGGCAGATTCTTTAGTGTACCCATCACAGTATACTCTAGGGGATTATTCTAACATCCCTCCTTAACCCCAAATATGATGAATAACTTAATAATTCATTTTTATTCAGTGGTCCTCGGTAGGGTCCCTAAATGACTCCCCTCTATCCCCAATGTCAAGTTCTTTCTCTTTACTCAATATAACAAAATTTTCTCTTTTTTCTTTATTTTAGTAAACATACTCGACACTTAGGAATGAAGTGAGGTTTTACACTTTCTCAACAATTTGGGTTACATTGGCGCTTCAACGTCCACAATTCATCTTGGATCTGAGTCTCACACACACTTTCTTATTTTAATCATTTCAGGACCCCTGCCGGTACCATTTACAAATTTCTTATTTCTAAATTTGCTTATTTAGTTATTCATGCATCACACAACACCCATCAACATACTACATTTATGAAATACTTCACTCATTCCACACATTCGTAATCATACATCAACCACCATTTAATAGTATCACATCATCCAATACAACAACTATGTAATGTGTACAAGCCACATACTCATGAGAAACCATACTTGAACATTTATCAGCATATCACATCAATAATTATACAGTGATACCATGACATACACAACAACGTGTGCCTCTAATTTTACCATTTATGGACGTGAGGTGAACGACATATTCATCGGTATTAAATTTGATGTGCTAGTGTTTATGTTGGATTACTACTAGACGTTTTAAGTTATACATCGGTCGGGTTATTTTTTGAGGTATTTAGGTTCTCTTGAATTATTTATGCTCCTATTAGTTTAATCGGATATAATTGATTTATTTCATAAGTTAATTCCCTAATATCGAATTGTAATTTCTTAGGTCATCTTCGAGTGACCTCATTGTCTATTTCATTTCACCCATTTAATTGAGCTTTATTTGTTGAATAACTTATTCTCTTGGTCACTAAACGGGTCACTAATCCTTTATGTTCCAGTGGCGTTTTAGCGATGTTTCTCTTCAATTTAAGCTTAACATTTTTGTAATTCCTTACTTCATTTCTATTATTCTTATCTATATTAACTAAATTATTTCTTTAATTGTATTCTTTCAATTAGCTAAATTTATTTCCTTTATGAGTGTCTGTTGGTCTGTTTTTGATATATTGGAATGAAGAGTTCACTGAAAGAGAATCAAGTTTGTATAATGTGAACTCAAGGTAATGCTTGTGCCAAGTTTAAACACAGAAGTTGTAATATAGTATAGTTGTCGTTCCACTGAGGAGGTGTTAGAATGAAAATCTTAGTTTTGAATTGATTTGGCAGAATGGTTTGGTTTTTGTTTTGTTGTAAATGATGTTGAATGAGAAGACAGTAAATAACAGAGAATAAAACTTGCAAAGGATAACAGTAAATTGGTGTTGGAAAAATCAGTTTTGTAAAACAGGGATTGGCTTCATCACATCTTCACCTTCTGTAAGCTGCATAAGTTTTTATATAAGTAAATCGAAAAGATAATTTCTACGTCACAATCAAAGTCATTTGTATCGATCCCTCGATTACAAAATTCATAAGAATGATTTCAAACCGCTGATCCCTCAGTCACTTTGAAATCACCCCAGCATTATCGATCGATTGTTTTGACGTTTATTGCGTTAGACGCCATCCCTGGCTACCTACTCACAATAAGTATTTCTTTCAGTTCTGCTTTCAAAAGTCACTTCCCAGCATACTTGAGAAAACTTAAAACAAGAAAATAGTGATCAAGTACTTTCAGGCATTAAACGCAGAAGGAAATACAGAAACTTATCAAATCTCATTACTACATAAAAACTTACAACAGCATTACTCCAGTGTTGAATGGATTACAGCCAATCCCATAAGGGAGTTTAGTTACTCATGCTTTGCATTTTCACCTTCAAAATATGAATACAGAAAATAATGGAAAAGGTTGGATTGTGAGGGAAATACAGGGGATGAATCTGATGATGGATATATGATGATTGTTGTTTTCAACTTGATTTATAGAGGTTCTGGTTCAGCTCCCTTTGCCACTTGCGTAGAACCCATGCAGCATCTTTCATAGACTTGTAGAAACACAAGAAAGTGGGTGAGTTGGCATCGCACCATTGGTGAATATTAAATTGAAAAATCCCATACTGCATGAGTCACGCTTGAGCTTGATGGTCACGCTCAAGCGTGAAGGGTCCTGATACTCATTAAATGTTCCACGCTTAATCCATGCTGGTTCCTCGCTCAGGCACGCTCTGCTTATGCTTTGCTATCCATCAGTCACGCTCAAGCGTGTAATGCCTACGCTCAAGCGTTCTTCATATGTAGGGTCACGCTCACGCTTACTCCTCGCTTGGACTCTCTTGAGCTCACGCTCAAGCGGCTCATTCCCACGCTTGAGCGTGAGAGGGGTCCTGATGCCTCTTTGTTTCCTTTAATTCATGCTTGCCCATGCTTAATCCACGCTTAAGCGCCTAGTGTTCACACTCAAGCGTGAGAGGTGCTTATGCTCTCCAACTTGTTCAAGCTTGCTTACCTTGCCTTGCCTTCCTGTTGAATTTCCTGCAACTTTCCAAGAGCTTTAACATAATATTTCTTTTATACACTACTTAAAAGATTCATGCTCACTTCCTTCAATAATTCATTAATTTAGCTCAAAGTCTTTACAAAATTAGTTCAAATGAGTCATGAAATCAATGCTTAATCAACCCTTATCAAACTCTCCCCAACCTAGATTTTTGCTTGTCCTCAAGTAAAAAGAAGTTTTGGAAAGGGAATCAAGCATTCAAAAATCTGTGTTTCTGCCACAGACAAAATTTTTAAAAGACAATAATTGAGTTGATGTTTAGGCAAATGATCTCCTTAATACCAATTCCTTAAATTGTAATGCACCATTACCTTGTTCATAAAGCATGTAACCAATTGCGGTAAGAATAAGAAACTCTCATTATTTCTCACCTAGGTGGGTGTGTTGCACATTCATCATGAGAACTGCCTAATTAACATTGCCGGTCATTTTTAATCAAAATCAATTCATAAGATAAGTAAGGATCAAAAGGTCTTTTCAAGGTTGTAATGAGGCTGGGCTATCAAGAATTCTTGGTTTTTCTTGAGTTCAAAGTGCATGCATGAATAAGAAGAGCATATGTTCTGAAATTTTTTCAAACTTTTATGAGGCTTCTTCTTTTATGCTACTGAATTCTTCATTTTTCTTTTTCTAGTTCTCTATTTTTGTTAAATGTTGGAGAACTTTATTTCTTTTTCAGCCTCAGTTTCTCTTATCACCCTTTTTGGAGAAGTGTTTTATGCTCTTATAAAAATTTTTAAGCATGCTGGTAAGGTAAGATTTTTTTTTCTCATGCTTGGTTTAGGGTGTTTGAATAAAATTTTTGGCTCAAAAATGGGCTACAAAAATTAGGTCATATTCTTAAGGGTAGCTTTTTGGCTCTGAGTTGTTTTATTTTCAAAATTTTGCCTTTATCATTTCCTTGCTTAATCTCTAAAAGAAATGTTAATCAGAAAATCAGGCAATGCTTATTTGACGAATTCTCATGAGACTCTCAGTGTTTAGATTTCTCACTTCTCACCAGGATATAAGGCTTACTTCCTTATTCTAACAGAAAAGGGTTCAAGCATGTAAACAATAAAAAGTACATTCATTCCAATTCCTTGGTTCTTAATTCAGCCATTTTGCCCTTTTAACAATCAGTGTTATTGTCTAAAAGTATTTTGCTGCTTAGAAACTCTTCTTGTTCAAAAAGTAAAATCTTTGGTTGGGTTTTTCGAAAATGTTCACAGTTTTAATCAAAACAAGAATAATCACAGGCAATTCTAAAGTATGCTGCACTAAAAATAAAGTAAAGCTATAAATTGTCAAATTTGAAATAAAACTTAAAGTAGCAATTTAAACTCAAGAAATGAAAGCATTAAAATTTTTCACTCTTCCTCAGATGAGTCCTCTTCTGTTCCCAAGTCTCTTTCCTGTGTTGAAGTTCCTGGCCTATCCTGTGTAGTCTCACCTCCTCCCACAAAAGGGGGTCTGTCCCCAGGCCAAGCAATTAGGGCCTCAAACTGGGCAGGTGGCATCCAAGGATTGTGTTGACCTGCAGGAATGCTGTGATAAAGGCCACTGTGAATATGCAACAAACCTCTATGAGTAGCGTTTTGTTGTGCCAGGAGGTGGCTATTTTGAATTTTCAAGAGGTGAATGCCTTGTAAAATCAAGGTGGCTTCTGTGCTGAGAGGAGGATGGGCAGGTGCTGTGTTGGATGCTTGCTGTGCTGCTTGAGAGGCAGGTGGAGGGGGTACATCAGTTGCAGGAGGTACTGGATTACTGCAGTAACGCTCAATGAAGCGTTTGTCTATAGAAGGCCTAATTGGTTTGAGGTCTTGTACCTCAACACCATGAGCTGCACAAAACTCAGTGATAAAGGCAGGAAAACCGAGACTCCCTTTTACCTTCTGACCTGCCTGGGAATACTTCTGGTCAGAAATCATAAACTTGTGAATTTCATCAGAGAGTATTTGGGCTAGATCAATGGAAATGTCCTCTCTTAGAATGCAGTATAGCAAATAACACCTACTAAAAATTAAATCAGAGACATAAGCGTTAGGTGCTATGTTAGCTAATAAAAAAAGAAGTCCAAACTTGAGAGATAGAAGTCATGTCTTTTCTTAAAATTCTCAGTGGGTTCTCTCCTTGCCCCATTTGAAAGTGGTGTCCTGGAACACATATGGCTGCTTCAAGGTCATTGGTGGCAATGAATTGGTTCCTTGCAACCATGGCAGCATATTCGCATGTTTCTCCCTCTCCTAGGGTCATAATGTTCCCCAAGTAAAAATTGATTGTGTCTCTGTCATAGGAGAGCCAGGTTCCCCTCACATAAGTTTTTCTTTCTCCTCCTCCATCTCTTGTCCAAGCATTCGCATAGAACTCTTTCACAACTTCTGGGTCATACTTCTCCCTTGGGTAACATATCTTTAACCAATTTCTCCTCCTTATGATTTGCAGGAAGGCATCATAATCTCCCAAGGCCAAATCTACTTTTCTTTCTGGTATAAATGTCCAGTTGGAGATGTCCTCATAATGCTTGCTCTTATCTTTATTCCTGAATCTTGGAGCATTGTCTTGTTCATCTGTGCATGGTCTTTTGCCTTTATTTCTTCAGGAACTCCTTGCTGGGGAAGTAGTGACAGGGGGGTTTGGTGCAATTTGCTTTGTTCTGGCCATCTGGAAGGATCCGAGAGTGATAGAGAGAAGAGAGGATATTGATTTTCAATGACATGTAAAGAAGTGTAGAGTGAGAAGAACAAATATTTGAGAAAATATGGGCGGTTACAAAACTTGGAGAGTCAGGAGAAATAATGGACAGTTATTGGGAGATTTAATGGGCAGTTTCAAAGTATTCTATTTATTAGCATCAGGGGCCATTTTTGAATTTCTCGCTTGAGCGTGGGCATGTTACGCTTAAGCGTGATCGACCAGTGATGGTATTTTTGAGCTTTTGATTTTGTTTCGCTTAGGTGTTCTTACTGCTTGCTTAAGCGTGTGGGCCTTGGTGCAGTATGTACTTCCACACTTAAGTGGATTGTTATTCGCCCAAGCGAGAAAAAAAATGAAAATCTATTTACACGCCTAAGCGTATGTTTGTCACGCTTGAGCGTGATACACAAATTTTGATACCTGATGCTTTAATCAATTCTTCACTTGAGCGAGGAGGAGTCTTGCTTTAAGCGTGGTAGCCTCTGTTGATTTTCCAGGTCCTCTTGCTTAAGCGCAAAAGATCACGCTTAAGCGTGATCGGGTTTATTTTGTTGAAAATTTCTTTTGTAGTGGTGCCACGCTCAAGGCTTGATTCTTTCGCTTAAGCTTGATGTGGATAGTGTGTGACTTACCTTGGCTCGCTTGAGCGAGTACATCTAGCGCTTGAGCGTGGTATATATGAACATGACTTACTTTGTCTCGCTTAAGCGAGATTATTCACGCTTGGGCGAGATGATTTCCTCATGCTTCTCCTAATTCAATCTCCAGCTCCAGTTTTGTTTATCTTTGTTTGAAACTTTTATTTGGACTTCTCTTGATGAGTGACCTACAAAATAAACAGAAACTTTACTAATATTTAAAAATAAAATTTTCATGGAAAGAAAGCATAAAAGATTGGGTTGCCTCCCAATGAGCGCTTGTTTATCGTCTTTAGCTTGACGCCTGATAGATTTTTCAATATGGGTCATGGAGCTGGTGGATAAGAGTATTGAGTTTTTCCACCTCCTTTCCTAAGTCAAGCCTTGACTTTTTTCCATTCAGATTTTCAAGTGCACCTTCTGAGTATTTGTTTGTTTCATTAATAACAAAGTTGGCTTCTTCTTTCTGCACTCGAATTTTTACTCTTCTGTCATCCACATCTATGATGACTTTGGTTGCTTTCAGGAATGGTCTCCCTAGTATTAGAGGGACTTCAGAATCTTCCTCCATATCTATGACAACAAAGTTCTCATGAAATTTAAATTTATCAACTTTGACCTCAATATTTTCAGCAATACCATAAGGGGTTTTTATTGATTGATCTGCCATTTTTAAAGTCATGTTTATTGGCTTTACTAAAAAATCCCCTATCCTTTTAAGTGTGGATAATGGCATCAAGTTTACACTAGCACCAAGATCTAATAAAGCTTTACTTTTTGAAAGATTTCCAATAGTGACAGGAATAGAAAAACTCCCTGGATTTCTGGTGTTATGAGGTACTCCTTCAGGGGTGATAGCATCATGTCCATCTTCTTCCTTAGTTGTTTCCTTAGTCAGTGTGGTCACAGCCTTGCAATGCTCTATTGGATTTGTTTCAGTGTTTGCTCCATACTGAGGCTTCTGTTTCTCAGCAAGTTGTCGGGTTAGTTGTCCCAATTGTGTTTCCAAGTTCCTGAGTGATGCCTCATTGTTCTTTTGACTTGCTAAAGAAGTTTGCATAAATTTTTCCAAGGTGTCCTCTAATCTAGAAGTTCTCTCCACCAAAGAAAGACCATTATTTTGATATGGTTTATTTGAAGAGCTGGGCTCTTGCTTCCATCCTTGGCCTTGGTTTTGGTTACTTCTCCATCCCTGAAATGGTTGGTTAGAAAAATTTGAATTGAAATTACCAGACCTTCCTTGGTTGTTCATGAAGTATACAGTTGCTTCTTGTGAGCCACAGTTTTCATTGAGATGATTTCCTCCATAAAAGTTACATGTTACAGGCATTTGTTGTTGCCCTGGTTGTGATGATTGTGCTGCATGTAATTGTTGTGGAAGATTGGATATCTTTTTGGTCAATGCTTCTAATTGTTGGGTCAGAATTTTGTTCTGTGCTAAAATGGAATCTGTGGTGTTTAAGTCAAGGACTCCTTTCCTTTGAACTTGCTGACGATCATGTTGAGCTTGGTAGTCTGTTGAGGATAAAGCTTCTATTATCCTTGTGGCTTGGTCAGCATCCACTGTCATCATTGTTCCTCCTGCTGCTGCATCTAAAATAATTTTAGTGTCAGCCCTTAAACCACTGTAAAAAATATTAAGCTATGCAATATCTTCAAGTCCATGGTTTGGGCATTTTCTGAGGAGTGATTTAAAGCGTTCCCATGCCTCACAAAAAGGTTCATCTTGGCCTTGTCTAAATGTTGTAATATCTGATTTGGCCTTGATGAATCTAGATGGAGGAAAGAACCTTTGTAGAAATTTTTCTTCAACTATGTTCCAGCTATTCAAACTTTGATTTGGATGAGATTGTAACCACTCCTTTGCTTTTCCTACTAAAGAGAAAGGAAATAGTCTTAAATATGCAGCATCAATAACATCTTGGTCAAATCCCATGGTTCCAACCAATTCATAGAATGTGGCCAAGTGAGTGTACGGATCTTCACTGGACATTCCATGGAATTGATGTGAACTAATCAAACTCAGAAATGCTGGTTTCATTTCTAGTGCTCTGACAGTGTTTGGAATTGCAATGCTTGAGAAATGTCTTGGCCCTTGCTGTAAAGCATAGTCTCCAAGTGTTCTCCTTGGTGGGTTTTGATTATTGCTGTTGTTATCCATTGTATCAGAGGAAGTTTGTCCTTCTTGGAAGTTCTGCTTTGTTTTCTTGATTTTCTTGAGGAACCTATCTATCTTAGGATCAAATGCAAGTTGTTCTTTTGTACCCTGTCCTCTTAAGATCATAAATCAAGTACTCAAGGTAGAAAAGTTACTAAAAAAAATAAAAACAAATTGAAAACAAAATTTTTTTACGCTGTCTTGTCAATTCAATGCTAAAATATTCAAACTTCAATCACCTCCCCGGCTGCGGCGCCAAAACTTGTTGGTTTATTTTTGATATATTGGAATGAAGAGTTCACTGAAAGAGAATCAAGTTTGTATAATGTGAACTCAAGGTAATGCTTGTGCCAAGTTTAAACACAGAAGTTGTAATATAGTATAGTTGTCGTTCCACTGAGGAGGTGTTAGAATGAAAATCTTAGTTTTGAATTGATTGGGCAGAATGGTTTGGTTTTTGTTTTGTTGTAAATGATGTTGAATGAGAAGACAGTAAATAACAGAGAATAAAACTTGCAAAGGATAACAGTAAATTGGTGTTGGAAAAATCAGTTTTGTAAAACAGGGATTGGCTTCATCACATCTTCACCTTCTGTAAGCTGCATAAGTTTTTATATAAGTAAATCGAAAAGATAATTTCTACGTCACAATCAAAGTCATTTGTATCGATCCCTCGATTACAAAATTCATAAGAATGATTTCAAACCGCTGATCCCTCAGTCACTTTGAAATCACCCCAGCATTATCGATCGATTGTTTTGACGTTTATTGCGTTAGACGCCATCCCTGGCTACCTACTCACAATAAGTATTTCTTTCAGTTCTGCTTTCAAAAGTCACTTCCCAGCATACTTGAGAAAACTTAAAACAAGAAAATAGTGTTTAAGTACTTTCAGGCATTAAACGCAGAAGGAAATACAGAAACTTATCAAATCTCATTACTACATAAAAACTTACAACAACATTACTCCAGTGTTGAATGGATTACAGCCAATCCCATAAGGGAGTTTAGTTACTCATGCTTTGCATTTTCACCTTCAAAATATGAATACAGAAAATAATGGAAAAGGTTGGATTGTGAGGGAAATACAGGGGATGAATCTGATGATGGATATATGATGATTGTTGTTTTCAACTTGATTTATAGAGGTTCTGGTTCAGCTCCCTTTGCCACTTGCGTAGAACTCATGCAGCATCTTTCAGAGACTTGTAGAAATACAAGAAAGTGGGTGAGTTGGCATCGCACCATTGGTGAATATTAAATTGAAAAATCCCATACTGCATGAGTCACGCTTGAGCTTGATGGTCACGCTCAAGCGTGAAGGGTCCTGATACTCATTAAATGTTCCACGCTTAATCCATGCTGGTTCCTCGCTCAGGCACGCTCTGCTTATGCTTTGCTATCCATCAGTCACGCTCAAGCGTGTAATGCCTACGCTCAAGCGTTCTTCATATGCAGGGTCACGCTCACGCTTACTCCTCGCTTGGGCGCTCTCGAGCTCACGCTCAAGCGGCTCATTCCCACGCTTGAGCGTGAGAGGGGTCCTGATGCCTCTTTGTTTCCTTTAATTCATGCTTGCCCATGCTTAATCCACGCTTAAGCGCCTAGTGTTCACGCTCAAGCGTAAGAGGTGCTTATGCTCTCCAACTTGTTCAAGCTTGCTTACCTTGCCTTGCCTTCCTGTTGAATTTCCTGCAACTTTCCAAGAGCTTTAACACAATATTTCTTTTATACACTACTTAAAAGATTCATGCTCACTTCCTTCAATAATTCATTAATTTAGCTCAAAGTCTTTACAAAATTAGTTCAAATGAGTCATGAAATCAATGCTTAATCAACCCTTATTAGTGTCCATTAGTTATTTTAAAATCTAAGTACTACCTTGACCTTGATATCACAAATTAAGTCCATTATTACTTAGTTACTAAAAGTTACTATTTAATTAATAGGTCCAGTTTCTTTTTACAATAAATCTAAGATTTAGTCCTAAAACCCTTTATTTAGAGACTAGATTGATTAGTTTAATTTCTTTTGCTATGTGATTGTCCATTTGCTACTCAAAGACTCAGAAACCTTTTAATTTTAAAACACCATAACTTGATCTAATTTAGTCCCCTAAAAGTCACCAAAGAATTGGTAAGTCTTATTGGTTTTTATTTTAAGTTAAAGAAACTAGTATACCCAAGAATCCATTCTCTTAGCTATTAACTAATTTGTTCTAGGTGTAAAATTTCCTTTTAATCTCTTTTTCTACTTTTAATGGCTTTCTAATTTCTAGTATAACATTATTTCCTTTTGAAATTTCAGATTTTATGCATAATTCATTTAAGTAAATAATCCTATTCTTGATTAATTTATTAGAAGCCTTTCCTATAACTTATCCGAATTAGATTTTAATTACCCAATTTATTTATTTTTTTCTATTCTTAGTCTAAGTAATCTATTAAAATATTTAACTCCAAAATTTTTCACTTTGTAATCAAATTTCTTTTACCACATCTATTTCATTTCATTAAATTTCTAAAGTTTCTATTTCTTTTTACTCTAAGTGGTCACAAATGTGGTCATTAAATTTGTTATAAAATTCTTTTATATTTCTATCATTAAAACTCCATTTTTTTTCTTCTTTTCTTAACTTATGAAACTTTATTGGACCTTAGTACCAAAATTTTGAAAAGGTCCTCCCAAGTAAAAATTCAATTTATTTAATTAAGTTACCATGTTCTCTTTTTCTTTGATTTTTAAAACACTTTTCAAATATATCATTTTGAGTAACCTTCTAAAAATTTAATTTCTTTATTTAACTCCATATATATTTTTAAAAAATAACATTACGTTTTGTAACTTAGTAAAAAAATACGTTGAATCGTCCGATCGATAATTCCTTTCGTAATGCATAATATTCTCAAAACAACTCCAGCAACGCTTACACGACCAATAAAATTTTTAATGGCGGGGCTTACCAGGGAATTAAGTTACAAATTACATATTAACATCATAATTTAAAAAATAATTAATACAACCATATCGAATAAAACTGCGCCTGCCTAAACACTAAATTTTCTAAATATCTTTTCGTTTATATGATCGTGACTAAATCTTTTCGAGTACGTGGATATCGAGTTACGCTAAATATTATTTTAAAATATCAACAAATTTAAAAACGTAAACTTTTTAGCCGTCGGTTACGAAAATTTTTACAGTTTAAGATTTAACCGTTGGATCACGACGAAATTCGAAATGGAGGTCCCCGAATTCACAGCCAACAATATGGGACAGCCAAATATGCAAATAAACGAGGAAGAGACCCCCTTTACCTCATATTATTGTCGCTGCCCAGAGAAGAAAATGGAAGATTTTGCCAAAAATTTCACCGAACACTCCTAACGTCCTCCGATCATCGTCTAAGCTTCCAGTCCTTAGAAAAATTACGCTTGCATGGTTAGAGCAAAGGGGACAGCCATGGTTTGGTCCTTAAAACAGCAAGGAATATCATCACAAAACTCAAAATGAAAACTGATTTTTGAGCCAAGAAAATCAAGAGCAAGATTCAAGGAGAAAACATCAAAAATTCTCACCTTGAGTGGCTTGGATGACTAATGGTTTTTAGAACCCTTTGCACAAGAGAATGAATTCAAACTTGTGAGGCTATGGCTTGCAAGAAAACTAGAAGAGAAGAGAGGCTTGATGATGGCTGGACTGTAATAAAAGGAAGAGGAAGAAGGAGTAAAAACAATTTTGTTGAATGGTTGGAGTGGTGAGTGGAGGAGTAACCATAACTATTGGTGGCTAGAGAGGGCTGAATTTAGGATTGTGTGGAAGAGAAATTGAAGAGAGTAGGAAGTTAGAGTTCTGCTGTAAGGAAGATGGATGGAATGAAAGAAATATTGAATGGAAAAATTAAGTGAAGTGATGGGAAGTTGAAATGTGATATTACAAGAAGTTTCATAGGTCAAGAAGGGAGATGGCGTGGTGTAATAATAGAATGGAATATCCTAAAATCTTTGGTTTTTAGCTTGGAATTCTGAACGTGAATGAGAAGGGAAGTATGACAATTTTAATGAATGGTGTGGCATAATACATGTACACTATTCATGGATGCATGTTATGGTGCATGGCATGGTGACAACTTGTCAAACAAGTTGTAAATCCTTACAAGAGAAGGAGTTAGGGAGAGGAGAACATGTGGTATTCTGGCTGAGCATGGAGTTAGGGAGAAGAAGACGAGTGTCCGTTGGTGTTGCAATCTAATTGGCTCATGTTGCATGGAGGCTGATGTGGCATAACCAGGGACGTCCTCTTGTTCATGGATTTAGGTATCTTTCTGGGCCGCATTTGGACATGTCCTAAACACAAAAGTTGTATAAATTTTTGTTGTCTTTAATTTGATATAAAGAACAAAAATATCCATTAAGAATTGAGATAGTTATGACCCAAATACAAAAGGGGTGTAGGGCTGTGAGGGATTTTTGTCCCTTGCATAGATTATTTTTCTGGGCCAAATTGGTAGGGATTTGGGCTTCGTGTTCTTCATCAAAGTTATGGATAATTTAGTTAAGAAAAATATGGTGAAGGCCTAATTCAATTTCATGGTCATATGAGAGAGATATGTGAAAAAGACTACACCTAGTACAAGCTGTTGTTGGAGAAACGTGAATTAATCTAGTATTTGAAATTCTGGCATTTATTGAGTAAGAATTGGCTGTTGAGACCTGTATGAAGTTTGTAGATCTTTTATTCTACTTTAATTTAATATATCATTTGTGATTATCCAAGTTTGGTAGCCGAAGATATACCCAATTTACGACAGGGTACTCCAGAAGCTTCCCGGATCAGCTAGGGTCTTAAAAATAAATTCACCATTAATTTTCTTTTGAGAATTTGGTTTTATGCTCTTCATAAAAATTTTATAAGTCTACAATATGGATATATATCAAAAAGAACAGAGTGATTCAAGCACCGGACGAAGAAGATATGTAAAATTTATCCAAGGCTGCCAGCATTGAAACGAAACTGCCTAGATGTCACAAAGATTTATTAAACTGTACGAATATAGAAGGATTTAGCTTTTGATGTCTTCAAGGAAAGTGTAGATAATTTTGTTACAGAGATTTTGACACCAAGTTTGCACAAATCTAAAGTCGTATGAGAAAGTTATGAATTTGTTTCTGAACTATATGCTGAGAAAAACGTCCAAACGTTGGAAGTTCGAGACGAATATGCTAAATTTTTTATTTTGAGGTTGATAGAGTGGGAATCTGAGTTTGGGCTAGAAATGGAGGTTGGAGATCTTTTTAAAACAAAGAGTTTGAGACCAAAATTTCTCAATTTCAAGGTCGTATATGAAAGTTGGGTCTAAAACATCAAAGGTATTCGGCTCGAGTTTGAAAACGATTTATGAAGAAACTGATTTATGGAAAAACGAGGGTGATAGAGTCTAAACCGGACTTCGGTCTCTTCAGCAAAAGTTCCAAAAAATTAAATGAGTCACCAGAGACTGACCGTGCTACCATCGGATACTCTGAGGTATTTGAACGGTCAAATGTATGAGACGCTAAGGGTTCTAATTGGGCCGGTTAGGCTAAACCAGACACCCTTGACTCTTTACGAAACGATCCTAATAAGACTAGTTTCCTTACTTGATCACTAGTTTTGGGTCGAACAGTCAAAGTTCGGCCTCAAGCTAGGTCCCATAGTTCAATCTGAGGAACCCGATAATATTTTATTATTAAATATAATTATCAAATAAATAAACAATTTAAAATATATAATTTCAAAATAAATTATTATAATTATTTATCTATTAAATATTGTCGACAAAAAATAATTATCGAATAATTATAAATCAATCAACATAAAATAATCGATATTAACATATTATTTTTAAATTAGACAGTAGGTCGAACATTATTTAAGGTTCTTACCATTTTCTTATCTCTGCTTCTCTCACTCATTATGTTCTCTTGGTATTCTTATACTTTATCTTAAACATCTTAACTAGTTCCGCTTTTCACTATTTCCATATCCTAAACTGCTCAGGGAATAGGCCGAAGCCTTGAGCTTCTAGAGTATTCTCAGAGTCCTGAGGGTCTGGTTTCCTATCACTAGTGCAAAAATTGGATATAACAACGAGATATAATCACGGGTTGAAGTGGATCAGTGATAAAAACATACGTGGTGGCATTTTTGAAATTATAAGGTGAACAATATAATCAGGGAAAACTATATATCCACGGTTAACATCATAACCGTGATCGTACCCATCAATATATAATCACGGTTGAGGAGTCAACTGTGGATATATAGTACCTGAAATATATATCCACGGTTGACTACACAACCGTGACTATATATTGATGGGTATGATCACGGCTCTGATGTTATCCGTGAATATATATTGATGTCTATAATCACGGTCGTATTTCCAACCATGGATATATAGTTCAGGTTTTAGGGTTTAATCACTGGGTACTGTATATCCACGGTTGTTTCTATAGCTGTAATTATAGATTTAATATTTATCCACGGTTGTGGTCTTAACCGTGGTGATAGAGTTAACATTTATCCATGGGTGTTTGTTCAACCGTGAATATATGTGTAATATATTGATGATTTCAAGAGGAGCCGTGATTATACATCCTTTTTGAAACTTTAAAAGTCGCGCCAAATACTTTTTTTCACTTTCTAATTCTCCTTTCGCGCTCATCTTTGGCGATTTTCTCTACTTATCGTCGTCCTTGGCGATTTTCTCTCATCGTTCTTGTCAGGTAAGTCGTCCCTATTTTTTTCTTTTTCATTTTCTTCTTCTTCGTCGAGCTGTTTCTCATCTTCTCCATCTCCTAGTGTGCTCGTTACTATTGTTGCCTGCTTCTTGCTTGTTGCTTGTCCTGTTATACTCGTTGCTTGTCCCAGTGTTGCTGCATTGTCCTGTAAGTCATCCCTATTTTTGCTCGTCATTGTTTCTGATGGTCCCTGTTTGAGTTAAATTTGTTTTAAGTTGTGTTGATGCGTTATATGGGTTCTATTTTATGTTGAAAGGGGTTTCTGTCTCTGTGTTATTGGTTCTGAGTATAATGTGCCTGTTCTTTTTTGTTGGTTCTATGTATATCAGCATTTTGTTTTTAGTTTTTAGTTAATTTTAGTTTTTAGTTCAAAACCATTTGCCAAGAAACTTATTAGTTTACTTACTCGTTCGTTTCACTCGCAATTGCTCTGAACAAACCCAAAAACCCTCAACCTTGTTTGTTGATGAATGATATTTAAGTATTTCTATAAACACTCATTAAACATGTAGCTAAGTTTGTTGATTCCTTTTATATTTGATTTAAGGCTTTGATTCCTATCAAACATAGTATTTCATCTATTGATATGAGGAAGAGGTTTTTGTTTGTTTGGGGCTTTAGCCTTCTTTTTCATAAAAAGGAGCTAACTTTGTTGGTTCCCTAACAATTCCATCACATCCCAATTTTACCATGAGAAGTTACCAACAAAGTCAAATTTGCTGCATAGAAAGGTAATTCATGATAAAAATGTTGTTACATATTCTTTATAGGAAGAGACCAAGTCTTATTTATTTTCTAGTTGTTATGTCTTTGTCTCAGTTTGGAGACAAAATCTGCATTGGCTTTATATTCAATGAGCTCTTCTTATTGGTTGTAGGGGCAATTTTGCTTAGTTTATTGGCCTTTTTGTAGTGGCAAACAAAAGAAAATTATGATAAAGCTCTAGTTTATGTAACTTTTAGAAGTGATCATTTTGGTGTCCAATTAGTCTAGAATTTATTAGGGTGACAGCCTGCACTCCATGTTCATCAGTTTAACCAATTATACTATTGTTAATTTGGACTATGTTATGTATTTATTGTATAAAAGTGAAGGTTGCTTAAGATGGAGACATTTTTGCTTCAATCTATTTTACCAACCAAAACATCATATTTAAAATTGTAAAAAAGGTTTCCCCTTTAGATTTTATCAAACAAATCACCCTAAAATTGTTTAAGTTTTATCAAGTTTCAATCAAATTTCTTATTTATAAAATATTCAAATTGTTTCAACTATTAATTAGTTCTTTCACCATATTCATAATCCATAATCCATAATCCAACATCCAACACCATATCCATAATTCATAATCCATAAAATAATAGTTTAATCTAATTACTAAATAAGAGTCTTATAATCCAACACCATACTCCATAATCCATAATCCATATATTCAACACCAATGTTGTACTTGATAATAACACAAATTAAAAACATCATACTGATTTAGGAGAAAAGTTAACTAAATTATTATACATTTTTAAGTATTATTTTTAATCAAAGTATACATTTCACTGTACAATATATAATGTTATTTTTGTTGCTGTTTCTTACTCTCATATAATGTTATTTCTCTTGTTGTATGTGTGTGGTTGTCAATCCTGTGAACTTGTAGGCTTATACTAGTTAACTAGTATGAGAGTTGTTGTGCATGAGTGAACCGTAGTTCCCCATTTGAGATTCGACACAAATGGTCATTAAATTAATTAATTTCGTCATTTGTGTTGAATCTTGAATTGTCTGTTTGGACAGTTTGGGATGAACAATTATTTTTTATACGTCATTAGTATGTACAAATTAGGAGTTGTTTTAAAATTTGATAAACTTTTGGTAACTTGCATTTTGTGTTGTTCTCTGGGTGCATATTTGGTTATGGTTGAATTTGATTTAACCACTCTCATTTTGTGTACTTAGAGACTAATGCGAAATGCTGCCGAAATTTCATCAAATTTTAAAATAACTCCTAACCTGTATATATGAATGACGTATGAAAACAATTGTCATCCTGAATGGGTATAGGATCACCACCTTTGTAAGAAAAGTGAGATTGATCATAACACCTTGTAAATAGTTGGTATGGATCGGAGTTGGATAACTGCATCATGCATAAGTCTAGAGTACGAGAGGGGAGTTGAATTATTTATAGAATTCGATGCGAGGAATGCTGAGGAGGTGAATGGAAGATATTTTTTCCCTTGTGTTAAATGCTTAAACCTGCGCCGGCTAGATGAAAAATCAATTTTAATACACTTCTTATAGTTTTACACTTGGGGTTTATTATATAATTACTATGTTTAATAATAGTATTTTAATTAAGTTTATGTTGTTTAGTTAAATTGAAGTATTATGTGTACATGTTTCAATTTTCGTTTTTTGTATGTATCTTGAGTATCTTGCCTTATTTTGGCCATAACTTGGGCTTTTGTGATCCAAATGGGCTAATCTTGGAGCCCATGGAAAGCTAAGACAGATGGCTACATCATGATGATCAGATTTGGTTATTTTGCATCTGGAAAAAATAAAGAAATGGAGCTTGAATCAATTAGCCCTCATGTGTCCCACCAGCATTGACATGGTTCACCAAAATACACATATCTGGAGCTGTAGATGTCCAAATGACCTCATTCTTACGCAAAATTCTAAATAAGATAGAGATCTACAACTTTTATGTTTAAGGTTTTGCAAAATTCGGCCATCTAGAAGGCCATATTTGACTCGCAAGGTGGAGAAGATAAAGAGGAGAATGAATTTCAACACCTACCATTATCTTCTTTTGAATTATTATAATTTCAAGCCAACCAATATTGAAAAAATACATTAATAATCAGAAAATGAATGTATAGTATCATCATATCTTGCCTATAAATAGATGCTTGAAGTTGTAAGGAAGATACACAAGAAATACATGCTTTAGTTTTCATTACATTTCTATATCTTTGCTTTAGTTTCTTAAGTTTTATTTCTTTCTCTTGCTTCATCTCTTTGTGCTTTATTCCATCCCTCAAGTTATGGTTTTCATTTCCCTTCCTCAATATCAAGTAAGTTAATTTTATTATTTGTTATTTACTTTTGTAATCAAAGTTATAGTTAATTTAATATTAGCTTTCATTGTTAAAACTTATCATGGAAGCTTAATCATTTAAAATCAACTCAAGGAATTTAATTTTTCTTTATATTAACTTTGGGTTCTTGCTCTTAATATTTTGATTGAAGATAATTACTTTTCTTTGTTTCTCAAATATTTATGATGATAGATTATTTAAGTATATAACCGATTGGTATATAATTAAACAATCTATAATCTAAACTGATGTTGGTTGGTCAATCAATAATCAATTTGAGAACAAAGATTAAGTCACTAAATAAGATATTTCTATTTAGTTTCTTAACTCAATCAAATTATGGTTTTAAAGTTATTTTAGTAATTAATAAGAATATATCGATTGATTATTCTTATTAGTTCATTAATTTGATTCTAGAAGATTTTCTAGAATATAATCATTTAGGGATTCCAAATGATTCAAGATTGAGAAATTAATTATATTTAATCATATTTGTGATCAATGATTAGTTAAGTAAATATTTATTAATTCCTTGGGTTGGTTCTTTCTAAATTTGATTATTCTCACTTATAAATTTACTTTTTACACTATTATATAATTACTTAATTTTCCTTTTAATCTCAATACAAATCCCCCTTTGTTATAACTAAATTAAGTGTAACTAATTGAACTAAGGTCCTCGAGAGACGACTAAGGTTGTTCACCTTATACTATATTAATTTAACTTTTTATTTGACCCGCAACGACAGCGTGTCAAATTTGGCGCCGTTGCCGAGGACCTTTGGTCCTAATTATTTGCATTCAATTATCTAATATGTTTTATATTTTCTTTGTAGGTGTATTGAAGATATTCAGGTTTGGTTGAATGTGAGCATATAAAAAAATAAAAAAATTTATTCATTTTCTAGTAATCTCATTTTCAACCATTAAAAAAAATATAAATATAAAAAAATCTTTAAATTTTTAAATATATGTTCTAAGCATTTCATAATTAAAATAATAACTTTTTCCTTTTTATTACATAGTTGTAGTATTTTGTTACAATATATGTAGATGTATTGTGCATGACTAGATCTAATCCCGAACCACTATATTCTTTTGATCCTGAAATAGATAGAACATTTCATCAATTAGTTAGATCATCTAAGAAACTATTAGATAATAATAATAATAATAATAATAATAATAATAATAATAATAATAATATTCTAGCTAATAGTATAAATAGTGGAACTAAACCTTCAACTTTTGAGTATTTGCATAACATGGCTGAAAAGACATTAAAAGAACTAGCTACACCAGATGTTACTAATCAAACATCATGCATCGTATATCCTGAGGAAGATGCCTTTTGTGCTTAAAACTGGTTTAGTTCATTTGTTACCAAAGTTTCATGGTCGTGCAGGTGAAGATCCTCATAAACATTTAAAAGCATTTCATATCCTTTGCTCTACCATGAAACCTGAAGGGGTTTCAGAAGAACATGTAAAACTTAAAGCTTTTCCTTTCTCCCTAGCAGATATTGCTGAGGATTGGTTATTTTACCTTCCTCCTGGCTCCATTACAAGTTAGGATGACCTAAAGAAAATGTTTCTTGAAAAATGTTTTCCCACTTCAAGAACTTCCTCAATTAGAAAAGAAATATGTGGCATCCGGCAACATGACCGGGAAAATCTTTATGAATACTAGGAAAGATTTAAAAGATTGTGTGCTAGTTATCCCCATCACCAAATTACGGACCAACTTCTCATACAATATTTCTATGAAGGTCTTAATCCAATGGATAGAACTTTAGTTAATGCAGCTAGTGGTGGTGCTTTGCAAAATAAAATTACAAATGCAGCAAAAACTTTAACTGAGAACATGGCTGCTAATGCTCAACAACATGCCACCAGAAATAATTCTGTACTAATTAGAGGAGTCCATGAAATTGAAACTACTAATGATAGAGATAAAAAATGGGAAAGTAAATTTGCTGAACTAGCAACACTTATGAAAAATATTATTGTGTCTCAAAAACAACCACCTACAACCCCTGCTAAGTTATGTTTTATCTGTACTTCATTAGATCATTATACCGATTGTTGTCCTTCACTACAGGAAGCTAAAATTCCTAATAAAAATCCTCAAGTATGTGCTGCCCACTTATACAATAACAGACTGCCACAACAACAACATAATAATTATGATCTTTCTTCTAACAGATATAGTCATGGTTGGAGGAATCACCCTAATTTAAGATGGGGTAATTCCTCACAACAACCTCATGCACCTTTTCAGGCAAATACTAGACCAAGCAGACCATATCAACCTCCTTATGTACAACAACAAGCTACACAAATAGCTGCACCTTCCACTGAGAAATCAAATTTAGAGGAATTGATAAAGCAAATGTCAGTAGATAATCTGAACTTGTAAAAAAGAACTGAGGCTACAATTCAGACTCTTGAAAATCAGATTGGTCAATTGGCTACATCTTTAAACCATTTGCAGTCTCAAGGTTCAGATAAGTTACTGGCTTAGACAATTGTCAATCCTAAAAATCTAAGTGCAATTACTTTAAGATCTGGTAAAGCTATCCATGGACCAGAAAAACAATAACAAACTGAAAATATTATTGTCACAGAAAAACATGCAGAATAAGTTTTAGATAGTTCAAGTAATAATAGTAATGATGTATCTCTTACAAATCCTCCTTCTGCAGCTGGTCTTGATAAACAACATATCCCTCTTCCATTTCCACAAAGACAAAAATCTATACAAAATAAGAAAATAGATGAGGAAATCTTGGAAATATTTAGAAAAGTAGAGGTAAATATACCTTTATTAGAAGCCATCAAGAAAATCCCAAGATATGCCAAATTCCTTAAAGAACTATACACTAATAAAAGAAGACTAAAAGGCAATGAAAAGATTAATATAAGTAGAAATGTGTCTGCATTAATTGAGAAACCTTTGTCACATATACCAGAAAAATGTAAAGACCCTGGGACGTTTACCATTCCATGCATAATAGGCAATAACAAATTTGAAAATGCCATGCTAGACTTAGGTGCATCTATAAATGTTATGCCTATGACTGTATTTACTTCACTTTCCCTTGGACCTTTGCAAACTACAGGTGTGGTTATACAATTAGCAAATCGAAGCTCTGCTCATCCTGCAGGAATTATTGAAGATGTCCTTGTTAAAGTTAACGATTTAATTTTTCCTGCAGATTTTTATGTTCTAGATATGGAAAGTGAGAATTCCACCAATAAAGCTCCAATAATTTTAGGTAGACCATTCTTAAAAACAGCTAGAACAAAGATAGATGTGCATGCAGGAACACTTTCTATGGAATTTGGAGATAGTGTGGTTAGATTCAACATTTTAGATGCTATGAAGCATCCTACTGAGGATCATTCTATTTTTCAAATTGACTTAATAACTGATTTAGTTGAGGATAATATTGTTAAGTTATCTGATGATGTTGATTTTCCTGTATTGTCTAATTTTTATGATTCATTTGTTTGTGATTCATGCATGGATTCTCATCAATGTAATGTGTGTACTGAAATTGAGAAATATCTGCTTAATGATAATAATGATCCATACTCCCTTAAAACAGAAAATATAGTTCCAGATGTTGTGTCAAAAGAATCAGAGTGTAATAATTTGATTAAAGTAGTTACAAATATATCTGATTATGTTGAAGTACAGGTTACTGAGACAAATTCAACCAAATTCATTCCTTCAATAATGCAGCCTCCCATGTTAGAGTTAAAACCTCTTCCTGAACATTTAAAGTATGCATATTAGAGGAAGATAAGAATCTTCCAGTGATTATTTCTAACAAATTAAATGTTGATCAAGAAACAAGGTTGTTGCAGATTATTAGGAAGCATAAGAAAACAATTGGTTGGACTTTAGTAGATATCCCAGGTATTAGCCCTTTCATGTGTATGCATAGAATTCTATTAGAGGAAGAAGTTAAACCAGTAAGGCAACCACAAAGAAGACTTAATCCTCAAATCCTTGATGTAGTTAAAAAAAAGGTAACAAAATTATTACAAGTTGGCATCATTTACCCTATATCAAATAGCACTTGGGTCAGCCCTATACAAGTGGTTGCTAAAAAATCTGGAATCACAGTGGTTAAAAATGAAAATGGTGAACTAATTCCTACCAGAATCCAAAATAGTTGGCGAGTATGCATTGATTACAGGAAACTTAACAAAGGAACTCGAAAGGATCACTTTCCTTTACCTTTCATTGATCAAATGTTGGAACGACTGGTAGGTAAGTCACATTACTGCTTTCTATATGGATTTTCAGGTTACTTCCAAATTTATATTGCACCAGAAGATCAAGAAAAAACAACATTTACATGTCTTTTTGGCACTTTTTCTTATAGGAGGATGCCTTTTGGCTTATGCAATGCCCCTGGTACGTTTCAACGATGCATGATTAGTATCTTTGCTGATTTTCTTGAAAATTACATGGAAGTATTTATGGATGATTTCACAGTATATGGTTCATTATTTGATGCTTGCTTAAATAGTCTAGATAAAGTATTACATAGATGCATTAAAACTAACCTTGTTCTTAATTATGAGAAATGCCACTTCATGGTAGAAGAAGGAATAGTCTTAGGCCATGTAATAAAAGAGGCAAAGAAGTAGATCCTGCAAAAATTAATGTAATTTCTCAATTACCTTATCCTTCTTATGTGTGAGATATTCGTTCTTTTCTTAGTCATACGGGTTTTTATAGAAGGTTTATAAAAAACTTCAGTAAGATAACCCTTCCGTTGTCTAACTTACTACAAAAAAAATATAACATTTGACTTTAATGACAAATGTAAAGAGGCTTTTGATTGCTTAAAGAAAGCTTTAACTACCACTCCTATCATCCAGGCACCAGATTGGTCACTTCCATTTGAACTTATGTGTGATGCATCAAATTATGCATTAGGAGCTGTTCTTGCTCAAAGAGTAGGTAAAGTACAACATGTTATTTACTATGCCTCATGAACTTTGGGTACTGCACAAATAAACTATACTACCACAGAAAAAGAACTACTTGCTATTGTGTTTGCACTTGATAAATTTAGATCTTATTTGCTCGGTTCAAAAGTAGTTGTATTTTCAGATCATGCAGCATTAAAGTTCCTTTTAAAGAAACCAGATGCAAAACCAAGATTGATCAGGTGGATGTTGTTGCTCCAAGAATTTGACATTGAAATTAGGGATAAAATTGGAGCAGAAAATTTGGTGGCTGATCACTTAAGTAGAATTGAAAAAGAACTTGACCCAATTTCCATTAGAGATGATTTCCCTGATGAATAACTTATGGGAATACATGATTCCACTCCATGGTTTGCTGATTTGGTAAACTACTTAGTTGCTTTTGTTACTCCCATACATGCATCTAAACAACAAATAATAAAACTAAAAAGTGATTCTAAATACTATGTTTGGGATGATCCTTACTTATGGAAACTTTGTAGTGATCAAGTCATTAGAAGGTGTGTACTTGAAAATGAATTTCATTCCATTCTTACTTTTTGTCATACATATGCATGTGGTGGACATTTTGGACCTCAACGTACAGCAAGGAAAGTATTAGAATCAGGTTTGTATTGGCCAACAATTTTTTGTGACGCATATACATTTTGTAAATCTTGCGAACGATGTCAAAGAATGGGAAACATATCTCGTAGAAATGAGATGCCTCAACAACCCATGTTATTTTGTGAAATTTTTGATGTTTGGGGCATAGATTTCATGGGACCTTTTCCTGTATCTTTTGGTTTTGTTTATATACTACTTGCGGTTGATTATGTGTCTAAATAGGTTGAAGCCAAAGCTACTCAAACTAATGATTCCAAAGTTGTTACAGATTTTGTTAGATCACATATATTTTATAGGTTTGGTGTCCCTAAGGCCATCATTAGTGATCAAGGATCACATTTTTGCAACCGTAAAATGGAGCCCCTTCTTAAAAAATATGGAGTTATGCATAAGGTTTCAACACCTTATCACCCCCAAATAAATGGGCAAGCTGAAGTGTCCAATCGGGAATTAAAAATGATCCTTCAAAAAACATTACAACCAAATACGAAAGATTGGAGCAAAAGGTTAGAAGATGCTCTTTGGGCTTATAGAACAGCTTATAAAACACCTATTGGAATGTCACCCTATAGGATTGTTTTTGGAAAATCATGCCACTTACCTGTAGAAATTGAGCACGGCTTATTGGGCAGTAAAACAATGTAACTTGGACTTAAATGAGGCCGGTAAAGAAAGGAAACTCCAACTACAGGAACTGGAAGAAATTCGTTTAGAAGCTTATGAAAGTTCTAAAACCTATAAAGAAAAAGCCAAATCCTTTCATGACAAACAGGTCTTGAGAAAAAACGTTTTCATTGGACAAAAAATTTTATTGTACAATTCACGTCTAAAGCTCATATCTGGTAAGCTTCCCTCTAAATGGGCAGGCCCATTTGAAATAACTAATATCCTTCCTTATGGTGTGATTGAAATTTCAGATAAAGCGACGAATAAGGTTTTCAAGGTAAATGGGCACCGACTTAAACCTTTCTTTCAAGGGTTCCAAGAGCACATAGATACGGAGGTGTATTTGTGTGATGCCAAATATTTTGACTAATTTTTCCTAATAACAATATTTATAAAAAAATAAAAAAATAAAAAAATAAAAAATAAAAAATAGATATCAATTAATTACATCATCATTCTTTTTGGTGCTAACACTTGTCTTAATCATTATTACTATTATTGTTTTAGCATTATTATCATTTTTCTTGCAGTAGTTAAAAGGTCATCGTCAGGCTCGTGACGTCAAACAAGCGCTTGATAGAAGGCAACCTATCACCTTTTCACCTTCTTCATCTCTACTATTCTCTATAACCTCGTTTTCTATTCTCTTTTTTCTAAACAGCTACAACTTCAAAGTAATCTGACAATGGAACAAACCCTTGCAAAACTTAAGGAAAGATTCCCTACACTTCCACGCGATGTGATTGTAAAAATTTACAAAGCTCGAGTTCAAAGGTTAAAACTACTCACATATTTTGGCATTCCAGAGGATGTTCGTTGGCTTATTGAAGCAAAGGTACGTCTCTCTGGTGAATTACATAAGTCCTATATAAAACATTTGCCAGGTATGGGACGTAGTTCTTATTCTAAAAAACGAAGAGCTAAGAGGATGGGAGTTTGCCATAAGTGTGCAAGATGGAATTGTGATACATGTAGAAACCCTAGAATGGTATCTATAAATCGGGAGGAAAAAATTAAATTTATAAAGGATGGACTGAGTAAAGAGAACTTGGATAACTTAATCCAAACTCTTGAGACACATCCATGTAGAATTGTACAAAGAGTCCTTCTGAAATTATATGATCTATTCATTCAACAAAAAGAAAACTATAGCCTTGGGAATCTGGCGTTAAACGACCCTGTTTGCCAGTTTATAAGAAAACTGGATGGGTAGCAAAAACCTTGACTCATAGAAGGCGTTTAAGCCATTACTGGATGTAAAACTAGAGGAAGATGTGAGCCACAATCACAACTACTATACATATTTACTGTTGTTTTCAATGTTTTACTTTTCTGAATTCACTTTGACTTTTAAAATTACCTATTTTTATTTTCTTCAATCATGTCTTTTCAAATTTCTTCAGTACTGTCATTTTTTATTATTATTTTATATGATAATAATTGTGTAAACTTTTTATCTTTCATCAATTATTTCATCTTATTTTTCATCTATATAAGGGCGCATAACTCTATATAGAAGACACAAAAAAAAGATGAAAAAAATCAAATCCATTTGTGTGTTTGGAGGATCCAACAATGGTAATTGTACGGAGTACCTAATAGCAGCTACTAAGTTGGGAAAACTATTGGCTGCGAAAGAAATAAAGATCTTGTATAGAGGAGGAGTACAGGGTTTGAGAGGCTCCATGGCACTATCTACACTAGTTGAAGGAAGCAACATCTCTAGTATCATCCTACATCATGTTGGTATTACACCAGCTATTGCTCTAGGAACTGAGGTAAAAGTTACAAGCATCCATCAACGAATGGCTCGTATGTTTATAGGTGCTGAAGCCTTTATCGCACTTCCTGGAAGTTTTGGTACTTTTGAGGAAATATTTTGCATTGCATCATGGTGTAGCATGAACCTTCATAAAAAGCCATTAGGATTGTTAAATATTAATGGTTTTTATGACAGTTTGTTAATGTTTTTAGATAAAGCTGTGGAACAGGGCCTTATAACTCAAGATGATCGATCATTCATTCATGCTTCTTCAAATGCAGATGAATTGATTGATATTTTGTAGAGATTTTTACCCCAACCTCAACCCCTCTTAAAGCAAGATAAGGATCACACAGACAAGCGTAAGAATCCAGAACCAGACACCACCCTTCGGTTATAACTTCTTTCTGACCTTTATCTATATTTATTTAAAAAAATAATAAAAAAATAAAAACTAAAAAAAAGGAAAAAAAATAAACTGTAGAAATCATATAAGACACTGAGGACAATGTCTTGAATAAGTGTGGGGGGTCTGAGTTATATATATATATATATATTATTATCTTTTTGTGAGGGATAGACAGAGTAAAGATTAATTTGGGAAAGTTGTATCTAAAGTCATAAAGATGTATCTTTGAGAACCAAAGTCTTGAGACGTATCCTTCACTATATAGTTTTAGTATCACTTTTGTTTAATTTTTTTTAAACTAAACAAAATAAAAATAAAATTTAATTGTGTCATGAGTACTTTTGTTGGGATGGGCTAAGTAAAGAGTCCAAACTCTTGAGCGCATCCTCGCAACACATCTCACTCGGATAACCATAATCGTTTTACCTTCTTTATCAATTTTTTTAAAAAACAAAAAAACACACACACATACACATAGCCACTGTCTTTACTTTAGTATCGGGTATCCTTTACCTTTACCTTCACCATGATCATTTCCATCCGGCATCAACCATTCTGCAACCATAAACATCATCTTCATCAGCCTCCAGCCGCCACACTTTGCCTTCATCCTTTTCTTTTAGATCGAAGCCACACCTCACCACTAGTCAATCATCAGGTTCTTTATTTTCTCTTAATGGATGATATAACAGAGTCTTTCTATAGGCATACGA
Source organism: Clitoria ternatea (assembly GCA_037962975.1). Lineage (NCBI taxonomy): Eukaryota > Viridiplantae > Streptophyta > Magnoliopsida > Fabales > Fabaceae > Clitoria > Clitoria ternatea. The sequence continues at coordinate 32,949,877 of CM075672.1, read as the reverse complement.
ATGAATTAAGATGTATGTTATTGCTCTTGATGCTACTCATGGTTGTGTTGATGATATTTTTCTTTTGGGTTCTAACACAAGTCCCATTAAACTAGGTTATATGACACAATCAAATTGTTCAGTTATACTAATCATTTTACATGCAATTGAACTGACCAATTTGTTGTAGGTATCTTCATTACAAAGCGCCCTTGAAAAAAAAAAGTACAGAGCAAGAAGCATAAGGAATAAGATCCTGACACCAATATTTGGTTATGATTTATTTTTCCTTCTTTGTTTCTTGTTCACAAAAAAAAAATCATCATTTCCAAGTTTTTCATTTTAAATTCTACATGCTTTTCACTGATTTTTTTTAATTTGTCTGAGTAATGAGTAATTACATCACCCTTGTCCAATATTTCATGACATCCCTACAACAGAATTTGCAAAAACTAACGGTACTTTTGTCAGCGGTTCCGTCAAACCGCTGACATTGCTTCAATTTTCCCATTAAAGTAAGCGGTTGTTGGAACAAACGCTGACATTGTTTTTATCAGCGGTTCATGTGTCTAACCGCTGACAATAGGTGCCTTTTTTTATTATTTCCGCGCGGGACGCTCTCGCTGAAGCTGAAAGGCACTACATTAATATATTATTTTTTTTCTTTTTTCTTATATTTGTCTTCCACTTTACAAAAGTAACGTGTGCAGTGCTTTCCTTTCCAAAACCGAAGTGCCTTTTAGTTTTCCTTCCTCTCTTTTCAGCTGAATACTGTAGCTTTCTTGTGGTCCATTGTGTTGTCATCTTTGTGGTCCATCTTGCTGTGCGTTTTGTTTCTACCAGTAGAAGGCTTCATTTTAGCATTTGTTTTTGCTGTACCTGCTGTCCTTGCAACGTGACCTGCTCTGTTTTCTTCCTCAAAGGTGAGTTTTTTATAATAGATTTTTGGGTATCTTACTCTATTTTTGGTATTTGTAGCAACAAAGTTATTTTTTATTATTAATTATTATTCCATTAATTTTGTTTGTAAGTATTAGATTCCTCTTACAAATTTTGCTTTGCACATTTTGATGGCTGAAAACACTACAAGGTTCCTTTTCATTATTAAGTGTTATTCCATAGATTTTGCTTTTAAGATTTTAAATGCTAGATTCATGTTGTAAATTTTGCAAGTAAACAACAAAAAACAAGACAAAATTTTTAGATTTAAATAATGGCTGAAATTTTATTATTAAAAGTAATTCCCCTCAATTCTATTAATTTATATTAATCAAAACATAAAAATTCTTTCTATTGTAATTTACATTAGGAAATGTGAACAAGTGCTGTACGTTTTTTTTTGGAACTAGATTGGAACTAGATTGTTAGCGTCAATAAGATAAGCAAGGAATATTGCACTTTTAATTAGGAAATGTGAACAAGTGCTGTACGTTTTTTTTGGAAGCTAGATATCATATGCATGCAAGTATTGTTATTTATGTATTGTTAATGTGATCTTTTTTCAAACATGAGACATATCTTTCCTTAAACTAATCAATGGGGAATTTGAGTCTTTTAGATAAAAAAATAAATATTTTCAATATGAATATGATTGTCCCTTTAAAATGATACATGTAGTTAAATAAAAAAATATTATAAGTTTATAAAAATTAAGCTTAGCTTTGAACTATAAGGTCAAAATTACACTCATTCTACTTTTCATATATGTAATAGCAATTAAAACTATCATGAAAGAATAATAAAATATCCGCACACATATATAAGAAACAACACTAGTAAAAAGTGTTATTATGGAAATTGAGAAAATTAATACTAACAATTACTTTTTAGGTTTAAATATATTTTTAGCTTCCTTAAATATGTTTACTTTTTTTGGTGAATAGATATACTTTTAATTTTAGTTTCTGAAATTTTAATTTTCTTTCGATCATTATAAAATCCAAATATTTTAAAAATAGCTATTTCTTATTATTAATGATTGATGAATATCATTAAGGATAAGTTAAAGACCTTTTTGGTGATAGGAGAAGTTAATAGTAGTATAACAAGCACTATTCAAATATGTTCAAGAAACTCATGAATGTAATTACCTTTGTTTCCTTCCAATAAATTTAACTCTATATTTGGTTTTTCTTGCATTTACTAAGAATGGATCGACGTTGGATGTATGCTAATCGTTTGTCTCAAGAGTATGAGGATGGAGTGAAAGAATTCATTAACTTTGCAATTGAACATGCCAAAGACCCCAACCGCATTCCTTGCCCATGCTGGTGTTGTTCGAATGTGAGGCGGGTTAATGTTAATGAATTAAAAGATCATCTTATGTGTAACGGAATTGCTACAAGTTATACATGTTGGACAAAGCATGGTGAGCTAAGAGCTGGGTGTAGTGAAAGTTTAGGAAGTACTGTGAACTTGACAGCCATGGATACTAACACAGATAACATGTACATGGGTGATAATGTTGAAGGGATTGCAAAGGTTCTTGAGGATGATCTTCGAGATTGCCCTGCAATGTTTGACAGTCTAAGAAATGATGCAAAGAAGCCATTGTATGTTGGTTGCTCGAAATTCACAAGGTTGTCAGCAGTGCTAAAGTTATATAACTTGAAAGCAGGAAATGGTTGGAGTGATAAAAGTTTTACAGCTCTACTTTCTCTTCTGAAAGAGATGCTTCCAGATGATAACGTGCTCCCAGGAAGAGCTTATGAGGCAAAACAAATGTTATGCTCTATCGGGTTGAGTTACCAGAAAATACATGCATGTCCCAATGATTGTATTTTGTTTCGAAATGAATACGCATCATACTCCAGCTGTCCTAAATGTGATTCCTTGCGATATAAGAAGGAAAATTCTTCTCCTGCTAAAGTTGTATGGTATTTTCCTATAATACCAAGATTCAGGCGCATGTTTCATGATGTAGAAGATACAAGACACTTGACATGGCATGCTGATGAAAGGATTAGGGACGGGAAACTTAGGCATCCTGCAGATTCTCCTCAATGGAGAAAAATTGATGAAGAATACCCAGAATTTGGAAATGAACCAAGAAATCTATGACTTGCATTGTCAACTGATGGAATGAATCCACATGGAGTTCAAAGCAGCACCCATAGTACATGGCCTGTGATTTTGATGATTTATAACCTACCTCCATGGTTATGTATGAAGCGAAAATATTTATTGCTCTTGATGCTAATTTCTGGACCTAAACAACCTGGAAATGATATTGATGTGTATCTAGCCCCTTTAGTTGAAGATTTAAAAATGTTATGGGACCATGGTGTTGAGGTGTATGATGAATATCGAGGTGGGAGTTTTACTCTACGAGCAATCTTGTTTGGTACAATCAACGATTTTCCTGCCTATGGCAATCTATCTGGGTATAGCATAAAAGGCCAATGTGGATGTCCTATATGTGAAGAAGATACAGATTACATCCGACTGAGTCATTGTATGAAGAATGTGTTTCTTGGACACCGTAGATTCTTGCCATTGGGACATCATTACAGGGGATGGAGAAAGGCATTTAATGGTAATATAGAAGAACGTAGGGCCCTTTCAGGCTTAACAGGTGATCAAGTATTTGACAAAGTGAAAGATTTACATACTAATTTTGGTAAACCTTTTGCCAATAACCTTCCTACTAGTGGGTGGAAGAAAAGGTCTATATTGTTTGACTTGCCTTATTGGAAATCATTATATGTGAGACACTTTCTTGATGTGATGCATATTGAAAAGAATGTTTGTGAAAGTATCATTGGTACACTTCTAAACATTCCGAGAAAGACCAAAGATGGCATCAAAGCAAGACTTGACATGGCATGTATGGGAATAAGAAAAGAATTGAGGCCACAAAAAAAGGGAAAGCGAACGTATCTACCCCCAGCAGCATATACACTATCTCGAAAGGAGAAAATAACAATTCTCAGATTTCTTAGTGCAGTCAAAGTTCCAGAAGGGTACTCTTCAAACATCAAGAGTCTTGTATCAATGAAGGATCTCAAGTTAAAAGGTCTAAAATCCCATGATTGTCATGTTCTTATGGAGAGTTTGATCCCGATAGCTATACGCTCGATTTTGCCTGAAAAGGTTCGTGGTGCAATAACAAAGTTATGTTTCTTCTTCAAGGCGATTTGTAGCAAGGTGATTGACCCTGGGAGATTACCAACTCTACAAAATAAAATTGTTACAACATTATGTAAGTTAGAAATGTATTTTCCACCATCTTTTTTTGATGTCATGATTCATCTAACTGTTCATTTAGTTAGAGAGACACAATTATGTGGCCCAGCTTACATGAGATGGATGTATCCCATTGAACGTTACATGAAGATTTTGAAAGGATATGTCAAGAATCGAAGTCGGCCAGAAGGTTGTATTGTTGAACGATATATAGTTGAGGAGGCAGTTGAGTTTTACACATCTTACTTATCTAATGTGGAGTTTATAGGAGTACCAAGATCTCATCACACAGGAAGGTTAAATGGCCATGGTTTGACTGGTGCACAAATCATAGATGTTCCTATAACAGAATGGGAACTAGCACAATTATATATTCTACATAACACTGCAGAGGTTGATCCATATGTTGAAATACACAAGGAGATTCTCAAATCTAGGTATCCAAGCAGGAATGAAAATTGGATATTAAAACAGCATAATCAAACTTTTATAGCATGGTTTAAAGATCATATTTCTGTAGAATTGGGAGAAGGAGATGCTTCAGTGTCAGAGAGAATCAGATGGATATCTAAAGGACCAAAAATACATGCTTTTTCATATAGTTCTTACATGATTAATGGATACACATTTTATACAAAGGAGCATGATGAACAAAGTACACAACAAAATAGTGGCGTGAGCCTTGTTGCTCAAGCATTGCATATCTCAAGTGCTAAAGACAAAAATCCAATATATGCAAGTATGTCATACTTTGGGGTTATTGAACACATATGGGAGTTGGATTATGTAATGTTTAAAGAGGTTGTCTTTTGTTGTAAGTGGGTTGACAACGGCCATGGTGTCCGAGCGGATGGATCGGGCTTTATACAAGTTGATCTAAATAAAGAAGGATACAAAGATGATCAGTTTATTTTGGCATCACAAGCTAAACAGGTATTCTATGTCCCAGACCCTTTAGACACAAGTTGTTCAATTGTTCTTTTATCAAGGGAAAACATGAATAATGATGTTGAGGATAATCCTTTCTTGGGAATGTCACAATCACAAGGTAGTGATCCAATGATAGAAGATAACATGTATTTAAGAAATGATCATACAGATGGAATATGGATAAATATATTGCATCATGGTACAAGGAAAAGGAAGAGACTAACCTAAATGTATATGACTTTTTCATTCATTATGTTCATGTTTACTATCTCCATTTATTATATTTATGTAAACATAACTCACTATGTGTATATATGATTTTATAGATCCATGGCTTCTGACACTGAGGATGTAAATAAAGATACTGGTAAAAATAAGAAAACAGGACGTGAATGTAGCATGATGAAGAACATTATGAAGGCTACAAAAGAAGGACAAAAACTATCGGTAACAACAAATTACTTGCTTATATTTTTTAAACTTGAAATACACTTACTTTCTTGTCTTGTTTGTAGGTTGGATGGAATCTTAAGGGCCAGCCTATAAATCCCAACAAAGCTAGTTTTGTGAATTACATTGGCCATGTTACCCAGAATAATGTACCAATCTCATATGATAAATGGGAAAATATACCTGATGAAATCAAGAGAACTATTTGGGATTCAGTAAGGGTAAGCTTATAATGTCTTGGATTTTTGAACATAGCAATCTAACCCCCTAACTTTATTTAATATCCTTTATTTCTAGCAAGCATTTGATGTGGGTGAGGATAGAAGGAAATTTGTACTTTCCAAGGTTGCTATAGCAGCTAGATCATTTAGGACAAAAGTAAGGAAACGTGCAGTTCATGCAGATAGTGAAGTTAGTTCAGAAATTCCAGAAAAATATTCTAGAATGATAGATGAGGATGTTTGGAATAATTTTATGAGTCATTGTGAAACTGGAGAATTCAAGGTAATAAAAGTTACGTTCCTCTCCATTTATAATTATCCTAGTCTTGATGATTTATTAATTTACATTGTGTTTAATAGAAACTAAGTAGGGAAAATGCTGAAAGAGGAAGGTCAATGCAATATAGATTTAGAAAAGCCGCCAAAGGATATGCTATTTTGGAACAAGAGATGGTATGTATGACTGATTAGTATTTTATACTTAAATAAGTCTTGTAACCGTAAATTATATGATAGTACATTGCAAATAATGTTTGTAGTTAGCCGAGTCGAGTTCAGATGGGACTACTTCTATACCCCGTCATTTATTATGGAAAGCTGGCCGAGTTAACAAAAGTGGTGTAATTGATAATGAGAGCGTTCTGAAAGTATGGGAAGAATGTGTAAGTGTTATAATTGACTTGATATATTTTTGTTAAGTTTTGTATTCTATTTGAATAATTTACATGTTAATTGCAGGAGAAGCTCTCACAATCTGTACCATTGAATGAATCACAATGTGAATCTCGTGATGATATTCTGGCTAAAGCCTTGAATGTACCGGAGCACCCTGGCCGTGTTAGGGGTATTGGTTTTGGTGTTTGTCAAAGAGATTTATTTGGACGTCAAAAGCAAACTCATTATAGTAACCATGAAGTGGAGCAACTGAAGATACAAATGGAGAAACTAACACAGATTGTTGCACACTTACAAAACACACAAGCACATCCTTCTATGCCAGAAATGGTAAGACCAGATCCACTTATACCACCCTTTGGGCAACCTAGTAGGATATCAAGTGGAAAAGGTAGTTGCACACCACTACCAGTTTCGGGAAAACCACCTCCATCAAGTGGTAAGGATAGTTGGGCACCAATTTCAATGTCAAACATGCCTAAGGTATATTAACAAACGTATGTATTGTTATCTAAAAAGTTTATACATGTGTGGCCTTAATGTTTATTAAGAATTATTCTTTCTTGATTTTAGGGTGAACATAAATGTTTATTACATTTATCAACTCCATGGCATCGAATGGTTGCTAAAGGTAAAGTGTATAATTTGTCGGGGGAGACTCTCCATAATAACACAATATTGAAAAATCATGCGAGGGTGTCAATTGACATAATGGAAGAAGCTGAACGTGATACTACACTTCCTGTACCTAATGAAAATAATTGTTTGATAACTCTGACTGATGCATTAGGTACTTTTGTGTCTTGGCCTATTCATCTTATACAGATACTTAATCAGGTACCTTTTAATTGTTATATTTTACTTTGATAGGATTTTTGTTTAGCATAATTTGGCTAATTCATTATGTTGACATGGAAATTTTAGACACCAGCAACATCCAAGAATCAGGGAAAAGACGTAACTCATGTAGCAAAATCAGTAACTTCCCCATTAAAACAATTGTCTCCCAGTCCATTAGTTTCTAGCAATAGTGCCAAAGGAGTTCCTTATTGCAAATTTTTAGAATTTTATGTGAAATCCCATCCAGAGGGGGTCCAATTTTCTCTTCACATGCCTGTTGAAATATTCAATGTTGAATTCAAAGACCAAATTGGAACTGAATGCATTAAGGAGATTCTTGATCATGATTTGTTAAGTGCTACTAGTATTTGTGTTTATATAAGGTATTTAATAATTGAATCACAATTACTTTACTATTGCTAAGCTATTTTTTAAAAAACTTACTTTAGTAATTAGTCTTATTCTATATTTGGATTTATTTTGATTTCAGGTTTCTTTATGATCAGTACTTGCATGGAAGTTCAACAAGAAAGTTTTCTTTTCTATCTCCACACATGTTGTCTCAATACAACAAAGACCGCCCTTTTCAATATATAGCTGATGCTCTTTGTTCATTTCGTGAGCAAGATAAATTGATTATTGCACCATACAATATGGGGTAAGGTCATCATAACTTGTTGGAAATAACCTTTCTTAATGATTTATCTTAACTAATATATACATAATGGAAAAACATACAGGGGACATTGGGTATTGATTGCCATTAATGTGTTGGATGAAACTGTGTATTATTTGGATAGTCTTCATGGTCATTTCAATGACTACCCAGAAATGAGAGACTTGTTTAATGCGTGAGTATATTATTTATCTAGTAAAAATTTTCATGAGTATATCCAATAATAGAATTTATTAACATATGTTTCTTGTTTTAATAAATTTTGTTAGAGGTATATGTATTTATCGTGCTTTTGAGGAATCAAGATACCCAAATTCAAGACCCAAATAAAATGTTGCAAGGTGGAGGTATATGTTTTCATCTTTTACCTTTTATGATTTATCAATCCAAGAAGTGCTTTTAATATTTAATTACATTTTCTATGTGTAGTGCCCTCGTCAAAAGAATAATATAGACTGTGGATATTATGTAATGAGGTTCATGAAAGAGATTATGCAAATGAGACAAATGAAGATTCCAAGGACAATATGCCTCTAACCTTGCCTAGTATTATACACTCATTATAATTTCATTTTCTTAATGTGTATGTGTATGTTAATCTCCATAATTTTTTAAATGTTTACACTTGTAGTATTTTGATGAGTATCAGTGTACCACCTATAACACTGAACAGTTGGATGAAGTAAAGGATGATTGGTCTTCATATGTTTTCAACACATTTTTGAATTAGGTCAACTTTTAAATTTAATAATTTTTTACTTCCTTTATTCATATTTCCTACTTTTACCATATATGTATTCATTTACTTATGTTTTTGTTAATTAGGAAACCAAGTAACTCATCCTTTGCAGTCAAAGCCTCTACATGAACAATGCCAGCAGTAGATAGTACCACTATGTTTTTTGGGCTGCACATGTTATATCAATCTTGTCAGAAGTAAATAGTACTCATATTTTTTGGATTGCATATGTTATATGAATGATGCAAACAATTGATATTACTCACTTATTTTTTGGATAGCACATGTCGCATGAATCATGCCAGTAGTAGATATATAGAACTCATACTTAAAGTGCTATATTTTGGTGTAGTATAATGCTAACTCTGTGCGTTACTCATTAGTATTGTTAATTAATGATGGTTGAAAATTCATTACGATACAATGTATGTCTTACTGAAATAATGTTCATTGATCAATTATCATTTGCAAGAATTAAAATTATTTAGACTAGAATATACTATAATGACATATATGTATACTTTGGCTTGATCAAATTTATTAGTGGATGTATTCATGTTGCGCTGATAATATTGTTATATTTCATTTTTGGGAAATAATTATGGAAATTAGTATATCTTTGTCTTTAATATAGGCATATGATATTGTAACCATTAGTTCATGAATTATGTTTTTGGTATCACTTAGTGCTATAATGTTCATTGGTAATTATTATATGCAGGAATTAGTATGAATTAGTATTGTAGTGTGTAATATAGGTACATAAAACTAAACCAATTTTAAAAAATTATTAGTTGGTGTTTTACTTTTCTTTAGCTATTCATATTGCTATATCAATAGTTCTGAATTTGTTTATTAAAATATTTATTTAATACAGGGGTAGGGGTTAGTAAACTAATCAAACTGAAATTTTTTTTAAAAAAAAACCAAACTATTGTCAGCGGTTCCGCACTACAACCGCTGACATTGTTTAACTATTGTCAGCGGTTATGAAGTACAACCGCTGACATTGCTTTACTATTCTCAGCGGTTCCGAAGTATAACCGCTGACATTGTTTGACTATTGTCAGCGGTTCCGTAGTATAACCGCTGACATTGCTTGACTATTGTCAGTGGTTCCGCACCATAACCGCTGACAATACATAGATAATGTTAGCGGTTTAAACGCTGACGTTGTTTTTAGTGCTATTATCAGCGCCCTTATTGTTAGCGCTTCTTCCGCTGACAATAGCAGTAGCGGAACCGCTGACAAAAGCCTTTTTTGTAGTAGTGCATGTTGTGAATAATTTCCTTGCATATTAATTTAATAAGTTGTTTGTGAAGATCAAATTGTATATGAATTATGATAGATTGACCACCCTCGGTGAGATTTTGAGCTTAATTGGATGGACCAGGTTATGTTATCTTTCTTTTGTTTTTGATTGACCCTTATTTGTTAGTATTCTAGAACTTGACTTGTTTCTTTTTGATGTATTATGTTCCATATGCATGCTTTGATGTGATTAAGGCCATTTTTGTTTTAACTAACCACTAGTTATATGCCTTACCTTGCATATTTTCCATTGTTACCCACGTTGAGCCTATATCCATTTCTTGATTCAGCCACATAATTAGCCAATAGCTAAAAAAAAACATAATCACCTTTGCTTAGGAATTGATTAGGAGTTTTGGAATCACTATGAATAAAGATTCTTGATGATTGTGGAAATGTACCCAAGATATGTATGTTGTTGTTTCATTGTTCAAAAAGAAAGTAAAAAAATAATAATAAAAAAAAAGAAAAAAAAGAAAAAGAAGAAGTGGTGAATATATGTATGAAAATAATCAGGAGGATTTATTCTCATGTTTTATCCTCCATCATGTTTCATTTTGCTAAGTATTGAGTTTCAAAATGTACTTCAACAATCACTGAATCACTTACTCCATTGCTCTTTTTTAACCCTAAGTTTAGCCATACTATTTCATTTTATCCACCCTATATCACCTTGACCCCATTATAACCTTAATAAAGTCCTTTTGATCTCTGTATGCATATGTGTTCAAATATGGAAATTAGAAATTTGTCAAGCCTATGGTAGTGCTAATTTATTTGGGTGATTTTTGAGAGTATACACAAACCCAAACAATTGAGATATAGAGAGCATGAAGAGAACATCTATCACATTTTCATCTACTCTTTGATTTGATCACTCAATTTGTGTAACTAGTATGTAATGCTTCTTATTCACACTTATCACGACTTCTTGATATAAAGGATGATGTGCATTACATATTATTTTAGACTTTAAAAAAAAAGAGTCAAAAATCATTAAAAAAAACTTTTTCTCTGTTGTTTCTCATTTTAGTTTTTGGTTTGGTTTTGCCCTGGAGTGCAAAAGCTTAAGTGTGGGGGAATTTGATAAATCAATTTTAATACACTTCTTATAGTTTTACACTTGGGGTTTATTATATAATTACTATGTTTGATAATAGTATTTTAATTAAGTTTTATGTTGTTTAGTTAAATTGAAGTATTATTTCATTTTTTGTATGTATCTTGAGTATCTTACCTTATTTTGGCCATAACTTGGGCTTTTGTGATCCAAATGGGCTAATATTGGAGCCCATGGAAAGATAAGACAGAGGGATACATCATGATGATCAGATTTGGTTATTTTGCATCTGGAAAAAATAAAGAAATGGAGCTTGAATCAATCAGCCCTCATGTGTCTCACCAGCATTGACATAGTTCACCAAAATACATATATCTGGAGCTGTAGATGTCCAAATGACCTCATTCTTGCACCAAATTCTCAATACGACAGAGATCTACAACGTTCATGTTGAAGGTTTTTCAAAATTCGGCCATCTAGAAGGTCATATGTGACTCGCAATATGGAGAAGATAAAGAGGAGAATGAATTTCAACTCCTACCATTATCTTCTTTTGAATTATTGTAATTTCAAGCCCACCAATATTGAAAAAATGCATTAATAATCAGAAAATGAATGTAGAGTATCATCATATCTTGCCTATAAATAGATGCTTGAAGTTGTAAGGAAGATACACAAGAAATACATAAGAAATACATGCTTTAGTTTTCATTACATTTCTATATCTTTGCTTTAGTTTCTTAAGTTTTAGTTCTTTCTCTTGCTTTATCTCTTTGTGCTATATTCCATCCCTCAAGTTATGGTTTTCATTTCCCTTCCTCAATATCAAGTAAGTTAATTTTGTTATTTGTTATTTGTTATTTACTTTTATAATCAAAGTTATAGTTAATTTAATATTAGCTTTCATTGTTAAAACTTATCATGGAAGCTTAATCTTTTAAAATCAACTCAAGGAATTTAATTTTTCTTTATATTAACTTTAAGTTCTTGCTCTTAATATTTTGATTGAAGATAATTACTTTTCTTTGTTTCTCAAATATTTATGATGATAGATTATTTAAGTATATAACCGATTAGTATATAATTAAACAATCTATAATCTAAACTGATGTTAGTTGGTCAATCAATAATCAATTTGAGAAAAAAGATTAAGTCACTAAATAAGAGATTTCTATTTAGTTTCTTAACTCAATCAAATTATGGTTTTAAAGTTATTTTAGTAATTAATAAGAATATATCGATTGATTATTCTTATTAGTTCATTAATTTGATTCTAGAAGATTTTCTAGAATATAATCATTTAGGGATTCCAAATGATTCAAGATTGAGAAATTAATTATATTTAATCATATTTGTGATCAATGATTAGTTAAGTAAAGATTTATTAATTCCTTAGTTTGGTTCTTTCTAAATTTGATTATTCTCACTTATAAATTTACTTTTTACACTATTATATAATTACTTAATTTTCCTTTTAATCTCAACACAAATCCCCCCTTTGTTATAACTAAATTGAGTGTAACTAATTGAACTAAGGTCCTCGAGAGACGACTACGGTTGTTCACCTTATACTATATTAATTTAACTTTTTATTTGACCCGACAACGACAGTGTCTCACTAGACTTGGAAGAGGTGTGAGAACATTTACCGTGTGATGGTTTTCTGTGTAGTTATACGCGTTGGATATGGCATGGTGAAGATGTGGTGGTGCCAAGTAACAGCTCTCAAACTGAAAATTGAAGCTCGATGCATGACACCGATGTCGACATGGATGACCGACTTGAGGATATGATCCGTGATATGGGGGTATAAGGTTTTAAGAAAGCTTATTTATATACGACTCTGTGTGAGGATTATGAGCAGCTGTTGTATCCAAACTGTGTCAATTTCACGAGGTTACCAGCAGTTTTACGATTGTTTAATTTGAAGGCCATAAACGGGTGGACGGATAAAAGTTTCACTGACTTACTAAAGTTGTTGAAAGAAATGCTCCTAGCTAGAAACACCTTGCCGAATCGTAACTATAAGGCTAAAAAGGTGTTGTGTCCTATGGGTTTAGAGTATGAGAAAATACATGCATGCCCAAAAGATTATGTATTATTCCAGGGTGTATTAGAAATTTTGCATCGATGTCCTAGGTGTGGGGTGTCACGGTATAGGAAGAAAGAGGCGGATTCTGATGAGGTCTGCACTAAAGGGTCTCCTGTGGTATCTACCTATAATTCCAAGACTAAAACGCCTGTTTGCCAATGCAGATGATGCAAAACTTATGAGATGGCATGCTGATAAAAGGGTTGTTGACGGACTACTTAGGCATCCAGCCGATGGATCGCAATGGAAGAAAATGGATATGATTTTTATGGATTTTGCCCATGAACAAAGAAATGTTAGGCTTACACTAGCCACAGACGGCATGAACCCATTTGGGAATCCTGAGCACAAACCATAGTTCATGGCCTGTTTTGTTGTTTGTTTAAAACTTGCCTCCATGGTTGTGCATGAAGCGAAAATATGTCATGTTATAAATGATGATTTCTGGTCCACGACAACTGGGGAACGACATTGATGTATATTTAACTCCATTAGTTGAAGACCTCAAAATATTGTGGGAAGACGGGGTTGATGTGTTTGACGGGTTTACCGAGCAATCATTCAAATTGCGTGCCATGCTATTTTGCACGATCAATGACTTTCCAGCGTATGGTAACTTATCCGGGTACAGTATGAAGGGACATAAAGCTTGTCTTGTATGTGAGGAGGGAACTAGTTCTGTGTGGCTGCACCATGGTAGGAAAAATGTTTATCTTTGACATCGAAGGTTTCTTAAAGCGAATCATCCGTTTCAGAGGTTAAAGAAGTCGTTCAATGGTGCCCAAGATTTTGAAATGGCTCCTCCACCACTGTCTGGTCGCGAGACATATGAAAAGGTGAAAGACGTCAATGTGGTGTTTGGTAAGTGTGAAAAACAATCCCCAACACAAAACAACTAGAAGAAGAAGTCAGTATTTTTTGACCTGCCATATTAGAGGGAGCTTGATGTAAGACACTGCATTGATGTAATGCATGTAGAGAAAAATACGTGTGACAGTTTGGTTGGTATACTCTTAAACATACCCAGGAAGACTAAGGATGGCCTAAATTCGTGTATGGACTTGGAGCTGATGGGTATACGTCAAGAGTTGCATCCACAATCAAAGGGTAAACGAACATATTTGCCTCCAGCATGTCATACATTGTCCAGAAAAGAAAAGAAAAGTCTGTGTGCATCGTTACGTAGTGTGAAAGTTCTGTCTGGTTATGGTTCAAACATCAACACATGTGTTTCCATGAAAGATTTAAAGTTAGTTAGGTTGAAGTTTCATGATTGTCATATGTTAATGTAACAGTTTCTGCCTATCACCATTCGTGACATTCTTCCTAAAAATATGAGAAATGTCATAACAAGGCTGTGTATGTTTTTCAATGTCATAACATTGTCATGTGGGGGTTACCGTAGATTGGAGGAGCAGATGGCCCAGGAGAGGCTGAGTCAGTGTCAGACTAGCCAGCTTGACACTGGTATTATGGATCCCCCTTCCCCACCTGCACGCCACGAGAAATGGAAGCGGGCCAGGATCAGGAAGAGTAGGGAATACACTTCCTCATAAGCTCAGGAGGTCGCCTCACGAACAGTAAGTATTCCCCTTATAAATGTGTTAGTTTTTTTGGTTTATGTGAAGCAAGTGAATACTAACTTGTTTGGTTTTCAGGATTCCTTGGTTGAGCAATCAACCCAAGGGTTTTTCGTAGCCCATGGTAGGCAGGATATTTTGACTACCGCCATCGGCAGGCCAGAGCACCCAGGAAGGGTGCGTGCTGTTGGTTGAGGTGTAGGTAAGTTGTAAATAATTGTATCCTTTCATTTTGTTATCTATTAAACAATAATGGGCTAATCATTCATATTTCACTGGCCTTCAGAGCTATTACGGTGCTCCCGACCCTGCCCCCTCCGTTGAGCAGTTGGTGGAGTAGAAGGTTGAGTCAAGGGTAGCTGTTGTGAAGGTTGAGTATCAAGAGGAGATTACAAAGCTACAGCAGAAGATGACCCAATTCAAGGAGGAGATGAAGGCCTCACTCAGCAACCACCAGGAGACTACTGCACCAGCTACCGACCCACAGGTTAGATTCCATATACTATTTAACTATTCATTGTTTGTAATCACTTTCTTTTATTGTTGAATAACTTCTGCTTGATGTGTAAATATGTAGGTATGGAGGGTTAGCACTAAGGGGTCGTGCGCTGCAGCTGACCCTGACGATGGACGGGGTCGAGCCTGCAGATACCCGTCAATTTGACCTGTTTATTGATGGGTCAGAGGAGCCAGTTGCCACTGGCATGGTCTACAACTTAGGCCCTATGGTTCACCATTAGTCATTACCTGATGGTATGTCCAGGGTCTCTGTTGTGCTCGTCCTCGAGGAGGATACTGTTATGCTAGTGGCAACTCTAGAGGTGAAGACCGTCGGTCAGGCGGTGGGACACTTTCTTATGTGGCCCAACAGACTCCTGTCAGTTGCTCCTATACAGCTAAAAACCTGAAACACTAATTGATTTTGTTATATTGTCAATTATGGTGCAAACTATGATGGTTGTCAATTGTTCAACAGGAACCGACATTGAAGAAGCCAGACCCCGTCGACGATCCGATCCGGATGCTATGGCAGATCAGGGCTGAGCTGGGAGAGGACACTCTTCAGGTCTTATGGCGGCCACTGGTGTTCGGCTATCCAAGTTTACTTCCGGTTTATATTACACGGAGTGACTTGTGTGAGATTATGATGGGGTCGACGATGCTGAACATCTCCATTATTCAGCTGTGGGAGCTGTAAGTATATCATTTTATGTCCAATTTTTTCATTATACAAGTTATTTATCGCTAACCATGTCTTAACTTGTTTAGGTTTCTACATAAAATCTGTGTGGACTTGGGTTTCGATGGAACTTATGGTTTCTTAGAGCCCTCTTTCATACAGAGGAAAGGAAACAACAAGGAGGACACCCAGGCATACATCCAGAATTGGATGTTTGAGTCTAGGAAGGGTGTATACCTGGCCCCATATCATAAAGGGTAAGATTCTATTCCATAATTATTGTCCATTAATTTTTGCATTTTGAAGTTTCACTTATCACTGGTAACTGCAGCGCTCATTGGACACTTTTGGTGATCTGTCCCCGGGCTTATGTTGCTCTATACTTTGATTCTGTGCACGGGACAGTTCCACAAGACCTGAAAAGTATAGTAGACGGGTAAGTTAATCCCTAAAAAATAAGTACAAATTCGATTACATCATTTTTGGTCTTATACGATTCTAACTTATCTTGTGTTTTATTTGATGTAGGGCGGTGGTTAGATACAATCGACTTCTTGGAAGTAAGTCCAATGGAAGAAAACTTGCGTCGGTGCACCCAAAAGTAAGTCAATCGTATTCATTCAAATCTTTAATATATATTTTTAAGTTGCGAATTCACTTATTCTATATTTTATGTCCATTGTAGTCTTACAGGCAGCAGGGTAGCTTCGAGTGTGGCTATTACGTCATGCACACCATGCTGACCATCGTCCAACAATATTTAGTAGATGGATGGACAAATGTAAGTCTCATCACTTAGACTAGTTTTTTACCAATTTCATCAAATTCATATAAGAAATATAGCTCTTGTTCTAATTATTTTGTGCATTGTTTACAGTATTTTCAGGACCGGTCATACTTCCCTAGGACACTTGTAGATAATGTTAGAAAGCAATGAGCCGCATACTTCATCGAAGTCAGGAAAGGACTTAGCTAGATATAGGATCTTTATTCTCTTATATATATGTATCTAGTATAGGATTTAGGGTTTATATTTTATTAGGTTACATTCATCTGAATTGTATATAGTTTCATTTTTTAGGTTGTTATGAATTGATAGCAAATTAAAGTTATATACATACCATTCTTTTTATATATTGTTGCTGGATATGCTGGGATATACTGTATACTGTACTAGTTGTCTGATTGCAGGTTTAGGAAAAAATAAAACAAAACCCATATTAAAAAAAACCTCATTATTTAATCGCGGTTATGGTAACAACCGTGATTATAGACCATCTTTATTCACGGTTACTATCATAACCGTGATTATACATAGTCTGTAAATAAAGTTTTATGACTACTTATATTCACAGTTATGCTCGACAACCATGATTATAGACTCTCTTTATTCACGGTTGCTACCATAACCGTGATTATACATAGTCTGTAAATGCAAGTTTTGTGAACCTGTGTTCACGGTTATGATTGACAACTGTGATTAAATAGGTTCTTATTTAATCACGATTTCTATTTAACCGTAATTAGATGTGATTTATAACCACAATTTTGAACCGTGGTTAAAGGACCTCATCTACTACCATGGTTGATTAACCTTGATTAAAGGCCCATTTTAAGTGTTGATGATAAACAAAGATAAGTGTTGTTGTGGGTGTATACATGTTTACCATACATATTGAATGATGAATATTGATGTTGAATGAAAAGAGATATTGTTGTTGAGTATACCCTTGAACAAATGATGATTGTTATAGTTGATGACTGTAACCCCATTGTGATTGATGTAAGTATTGACTTGTATGTGTGAGATAAAGTAGGTTGATGGAAAAATATTATGAAATGCTACACTTAGAACTTGAAAATTTGGCAATAACCAACGATAATAAAATCCACTAAGATTTATATGGTGGTGTTGGTGATGATGATGATTGATGAGTGGCATGATAGGATGCAGTGTCAGAATACATATGATTGGCATTTGTATTGCATCAATGGCATATTGCATAGCTGCTAATAATGAAATGTTAGGGGTTTCTCTGGTTAGCCCAGTGGGAGGGCGGCTATGTGCACGAGCATTATTGTTGATTCCCTAGTAACTCGGTGTGTAAGTCACGAAGCTGCCCATGCTTAGCTATGGGGAGCTGCATGTGGTTGACCCGGTGGGGGTGGCTCTTTGAAGAGCAGGTGTCCCCGGTGATCCTTTGGATCACAACTGCCATGGTATGATTCATGGTTGGCCCGCAACACCATATGTTGTTTATATTATTTACCACGGTCATGGTGAAAATGACCAGTGTAGTATGATGGGCGATGCGGTTTAATACTAGTAAAATATAATGATATGCATGCAAACGATGAGATATGTGTACATATTTTACTACTGCAGTAGGGGCATGGTTATATATATTCATGCTTGAACCGACAATTGGTGTTTTATTCCCACAAACGGATCCATAATTGTTATTGATTTTGTTGTGCATATGGATTAGCCTAAGAGCATTTGCATATAGCATGGAGATATGCCAAAAGGTGATGATTTGTGATGATGGCTGAGATGGGTAAAAGAATATCTAAAGACAACATGTAATATATAAATACAAAGAAAAGACCTTGTGTATGGTTGATAATAATGGCGTTAGCCCATTGTGATGTGTATATGCAATTACTTTGCTATGAGTTGATTGATGAATATAATATATGTATATATTGTTGGGATGAGGAAATTGTGAAGATTATCGATGATTTAAGTAAAGTATACATGATGTTGATATGCATATACATGTAATCTTAATTGTATTCATATTCATCACTTGGAATGTATAACTCACTCTCCCATGTTGTCCATTTTTAGCATTGTGATGCAGGAATATCATGAGATGAGGATGTGTTTGAAAATAAAGCTTTTGGAGAAGGTAAATAGTTGTAATGGAACGCCTTGGCCGGCAACGACTGTTAACATGATATAATGAATGAATTGTGTATGTTGATGTTGATAAATAGTGATTTATGGATATGTATATAGCAATCTTTTGTAATGCATATGGTAGATGTGTGCTTAATACATAAGCGAATGATTAGTCAAAATACTTGTGGATTTGACCTTGGTAATGTATACATATCGATGATAGTGATAATTGGATTGATACTGATTCGGTGAATGAATAAGGTCAATTACGGAATATAAGTATTGGAATTGTGTGTTGCATAATCTTATATATATATATATATATATATATATACATATATTTGAGGCATAGAGGATGCATGAATGTTGGAGGTGGATAGTTTATATCTCCTTTTGATGATTAAAACCTTATGTAGAGGCTATTTACAGTTTAGAATGCATGCATATGATTTATGTGTGAGATTGGTTGTGGCCCAATAGGCTCATGTTATGTATTTGTATGCTTTGTCGAGCCTTTTCTTATACCTTCATATATGGGACTAGGCGTGTGCCCTGTATACACATTCTTCTTCCTCTATAAACTTAATTAATTTGTATACGCATATGGGTAATTTATCTATCGATCTAGTTTCTGAATTTTTAAATCTCACTTTTTGGTTTTCTGTGGTTCAGATCTTGATGTAATATTGAGGTGTTTCGGAATTCTTTTAATCACAAAAAAAATTTCCCTCATTTTTATTAATTATTTATACCGATTATATCGGGATTCGGGTCCGGGAAATCGGGGTGTGACAATCCACACCTTGGCATCACTTCCAAAACATAACTTATTGTAATCTTAATCACCATATTAAATCACAAAAAATAGCCATTGTTTTGGAAGTGACCATGGCTACACTAAGCTAAATTTTTCTCTTGGTTTTGATTGAGATTGTTGTTTGAAAATTGTTGTTTTCTAACATCCTTGATATGCAGAATTTTTGTGTGAAAGGAAGGGATGCACGGATGAGATTTATGGTGGAAATTGTTTGATTTAACTTTGCTTGTTTGTGCCAAAAATAATGCCTTGATTCCTTTCACTTAGTTGCAAGATCTAGACCTTTAAAAATGAAATTTTGATGAAAAATGACAAAACTAAAATTCTGGACAGATTTAAATAATTCCAAGAAATTGCATGTAATTGGTTTCTTAAGGCTAAAAAGATTAAGCTTTCCTTAAAATCTTGGTAGGTAATTAATGGACATAAGTTTTCCTTAAGAAATTGTGCAGTTTCATATGCTAAAAATCCAGTTTTGAAGTGTATTTAAGAAGTATATTGTTGCTGTTAGAAATTTTAATTCTTGTTGATTAGTGTTAATTTTGATGTTTTGCATGAAAAAGTTTACTTCTAGTAGCTTAGTGACTATAAGTGACATGCTTAGTTGGATCTTTAAATTTAGGTGAACAAGAAAATAAGTTTAGACATAAAATCTTAATTCTGGATTTTTTTATTAATTAAAATTTATATTTCTAGTAACCGTTATATGCTTGATTTGGCAAATTTGGCTTATAAATATACGAATAACTTATGAAATTTAAATGGCATGATATGATCGTTGTTTAAATATAATATGGTTTCTATTAGGTATGTTCATGATTATGGAAATAATGAGAATAATATGTGTGAATGTTGTATTGGTTACAGGAATTAAAAAAGGACCCCAGTATAGGCGCGAAAGGTAGTTAGAAACGGTTAAAAATACATTTTCATGGGCAAACAAAGAAAATTGGCCAAACTATTTTAGAGATGTATTTTATGAGATATGATGTGAATTTTGAACATGAGAAAAATACCCAAATGAGGAAAATTGGTCCGGAAATAATTTTACACGTTACTTGTCCTTAAAAGCGTTTTTACGAAAGCTAAAACGACGAATTTTGGTACCGTAGTGCATTTTCGTGTAGAACTGGTTTTTGGGCAGAATCAACATTTAATTTTATTGTAATTAATTAGCATTTAAAAAGTTAAGCACTTTTGGCTTTGGAATCACTCAATTTCGAGTTTTTTAGATAAAATACGACAAAAATAAAGTTTTCGATAAAACAATGAGAAATAAGCGATTTTATGACTTTTATTGACTTATAGGAAATTAATACGTTGTAAATTAATAGGACAGGACAATATTGTTAAATGGCCCAAAATATCACAAGGAAAGCCAAGTATTTGTATGCCTATTTTACTCTAAAGAAGATTAATATTTTCAATGTAATGACTTATTTTTAGGTGTGAAAACAAAAATAAGCAAGGAATTTTAACACTAGTCTTTTATAAAATTTACTTAAAAAGAATTTACAAAAATTAGATGACTAAAAGTCTTGAAAAACTTTTTGTACAAAACTTGTGTTTTAGGCCTAGCCTGAGTGTTCCTAAAGAAAGATTTTTTAGGGGGCTCCTAGGGTCTAGCATACTAGGGTACTTGTTAAAAATTTTCATGATAATTGGTTTTAAATGCTTTAAGGACAAGTACATTGGATAAGCGAAGTTCTGTCTAGAACTTGGGCACCCTTATGATGAAATAAGTAGATTGTATACTACATATGGCGTATGAGGAAGGATGTAGAGTGATCTCCTAGACTATACAATGATGGGTACACTAGGGAACAATCAGCGTTCCGACCTTGTGGGTGGTCTTGGGAGTATACCAGAAAAGGTGTCTAATGGTTTGGATTCACGCCCGAGACTGGATAGCTCATGGCAAATTTGGTATACCTCGACTCAGAGCGAGTGTTGCCAGGACTGTGGAGTGTCTGTTCTGTAGAGATATAATTGGCCATTGTGATGATAGGACTGCGAGTCCTTACCCATTTGTGAAAACCAGAACAATGAGAGCTCTGGTTGCGCTAGTTGGGCAAGGAGAATAAGGTTGGATGGTTGTGCACATGGTTATTGATATGTGAGGTTGCTGAGTGGGAGTTAGGCCCTATTGTATTATCTTTTTGTACGTTCTAAATTGTGTGAGTGTACTGGTAAATGTTGTATAAATTTTTATATATGTTTAATTACATGTAATATCTATGGCTACCCTTGCATGTGGATTATATGGGTTGAGAGCTTATACTTACTCCTTTTGGTATTGTGTGTATGCTTTCCTTGTTGTGATCATTAGCTGAAGGTCTAGGTGAACATGAGTAGGACCTGGACTCTCTACAGTAGAGGACATTGGAGTGAGAGCGTCGATTGTGTCTGCTTGTGTTGAGATCATTATAGATCTCAACATTTTTATGTGTTATTTTATAGTAACTGTTATTGGGAGCCTGCGAGCCCCGTATCTTTTGAGTACACTGTTGTGACAAAGAATCAATCTATGCTATAATTTCTGTTTGAACTGCATGTGATGATCACCAATCAAAAAAAAGAACTATTTTTTAAAATAATTAGTGACTCCTTAATAAGTAGGATGTTCCAGTGTGGGAATTAGTCCTAGTTAATCAAGGGTGTCACAGAGGTCACCTCTATGGATGGAAGATTACATGATAGGAGAAGTTTTTCTGATGATAATGCCTATTTTGCTATGTATGCAACAACTGCTGACCCTATTCATTATGAAGAAGCTATGAAGAGTGAAAAATGGATAAGGGATACAGAGATTGAAGCGATTGAAAATAATAACATGGGAGTTAGTTAATTTACCTGAAGGAGGAAAAATGGTTGGAGTAAAATAGATCTATAAGACCAAACTTAATGAAAAGAGAGAGGTAGATAAGTTTTAAACAAGGCTGGTATAGTAAAAGGGTGTGCTCAACAATATAGGATAGATTATACAAAAGTGTTTGCTCTTGTGGCTCGTATAGAGACAATTTGTTTGGTAATTACATTTGCAGCTCAAAGAGGGTGGCCCATCCATCAACTAGATGTAAAGTCAACATTTCTACATGGGGAACTAAGTGAAGATGTTTTTGTAGAACAACCTTGTGGTTATATTCAAAAGGGAAATGAGCATAAAGTCTACAAGTTATAGAAAGCACTTTACGGGCTCAAACAAGCCCCACGTGCATGGTACACTCATATAGAAGCGTATTTTATAAAGGAAGGATTTCAAAAATATGATTATGAGCATACTCTCTTTATTAAACCAAATACGAAAGGCTATATTTTATTTGTAGGTTTGTATATTGATGATCTCTTGTTTACTAGAAATAATGAATTGATGTTTGCAGAATTTAAAAACTCAATGAAACATGAATTTGATATGACAGATCTTCGGAAGATGATGTTTTTCCTTGGTCCTGAAGTTATGAAGAAATTAGATAGGATTTTTATTAGTCAAAAGAAGTATGCCCAGGAAGTGTTGCTACGATTTAGAGTGGATCAAAGTAATTCTGTCCAAACTCTAATTGTTCCTGGTTTCAAGCTTTTGAAGGATGAATGAGGAACCAAGGTTGACAAAAATTATTTCAAACAAATTATGGGATGTCTTATGCATCTTATGGCCACTCACCCAAACTTGGTACTTGTAGTAAGTCTACTTAGGTATGTAGAAAATCCCACTGAGCTTCACTTACAGCTAGAAAAAAGAGTGTTGAGGTATTTAAAAGGAACACTGAAGCATGGAATTTACTATAAGAAAAGAGGAACTGAACGACTTATTGCCTACACAGATAGTGATTATGCTAGTGACTTGGATGATAGAAAAAGCACATCAGGATATGTTTTTCTTCTAAGTTCAGGAGTTATGTCATGGTCATCTAAAAGCAACCTATAGTAAGTTTGTCCACCACTGAGGCATAATTTATTGTTGCAACATCCTCTGCTTGTCTAGCTGTTTAGTTGAAAAGAGTGTTATGGGCACTAGATCATACTCAAGATGAGATAATTAATATACAATGTGATAATAGTTCTACAATTAAACTCTTAAAATATCCAGTATCGCATGGTCGCAGTAAGCATATAGATGTTTGCTCTTAGCACTTTGGAACAATTAGCTGATGTGATGACAAAGCCTCTCAAGTTTAATGATTTCTTGAAGCTACGAGACTTACTGGGAGTTTGCATTGAGACTAAAATAAACTAAATACTTTTAGTATTCAGTTTAAGGGGGATTGTTAGGATTAATTCAAATTTGTTTAGTTAAATAAATCCCATTTTTATGAAACTGTTATTATTCTTATCTTTTAATTTGTTACGTTAGGAGTAGGTAGCTTATTTTTTGGTATTCAGTTTTTCTTTGTAAGGCTATATATAGACAAGCTATTTCTAGTTCAATGTAATGCAGATAAGTTTGTCCTTTCTAAAATATCAATTAAGTTTATTTCTTAACATTAATAGTTCCTAAAATTAGGAGTGGAAGATTGAAATTCGGATTAGACACATGCACCAAGGGAATCCATGAAATATAGAAGAGGGAATGGAATTAAACATCACCGATGCATGTAGCTTGAAGGGTTTGAAGAGATTTGCTAGATAATTGGTGGAAGAGAATGGTGTGGAGAGGGTACGGTGATGGAATTAATAAGAAGAGGAGAAGAAGAGTGTTCTACCCAAGTAAAGTGTTTGCATAAGAGAGAGAGGGAGAAAGAGAGGGGGGTTAAGGGAAATTGGAATTAAAATCTAATAAGAGCAGAATTAGGAGATAATATTTGGATAAAACCCTTTGTAATTAAAATTAATTAATGTTATAAAAGTCAGTGTATGATTTAATTTAGTCTAGGTAATTATTTCAATTCAACTAAAATTATATTCTTTAATTTAATTAATAGGGATCTCTATATTGCTTTTAGGGTTGGTACTATAAAATTAGTTCATTGCGGCACTTTGGAACAATTAGCTAATATGATGATACAGCCTCTCAAGTTGAATCATTTCTTACAGCTACGAGGCTTGCTGGGAGTTTGCATTGAGACTGAAATAAACTAAGTACTTTTAGTATTCAATTTAAATGGGGAATTGTTAGGATTAAAATTTGTTTAGTTAAATAAATCCCTGTTTTTATGGGACTGTTATCTTATCTTTTAATTTGTTACATTAGCATTAGGTAGCTTATTTTTTGGTATTTAGTTTTTTTTTGTAAGGCTATATATAGCCAAGCTATTTCTAATTCAATGCAGATAAGTTTTTCCCTTCCAAATTAATTTCAATTAAGTACATTCCTTAACATTAATAATCCCTTAAACTAGAAGGAAAGGAAGATTGAAATTTGGATTAGACACATGCACCAAGAGAATCCATGAAATAAAGAAGAGGGAGTGGAATTAAACATTAGCCATGCATGTACCTTGAAGGCTTTGAAAAGATTTGCTGAAAAGTTGGTGAAAGAGAATGGTGTGGAGAAGGCACAGTGATGGAATCAAATGGGAGGAGAAGAAAAGTGTTCTACCAAGTAAAGTGTTTACATGAGAGAGAAGGCACTAGTGCAAAAATTGGATATAACAACGGGATATATCCACGGGTATGAGTGGATCAGTGATAAAAACATGCGCGGTGGCATTTTGAAATTATAAGGTGAATGATATAATCAGAGAAAAGTATATATCCACGGTTAGAATCATAACTACGATCGTACCCATCAATATATATTCATGGTTGAGGAGTCAACCGTGGGTATATAGTACTGAAATATATATCCACGGTTGTATTCATAACCGTGACTATATATTCATGGTATGATCAGGGTTATGATGTGAACCGTGGATATATATTGATGTCTATAATGACAGTTGTATTTCCAACCGTGGATATATAGTTCAGGTTTTAGGGTTTAATTAGTGGGTAATGTATGTCCACGGTTGTCTCTATAACTGTGATTACAGAGGTAATATTTATCCACGGTTGGGGTCGTAATCGTGGTTATATAGTTAACATTTATCCACAGTTGTTTGTTCAACCGTGAATCTATGTGTAATATATTCACGGTTTCAAGGGGAACCGTGAATATAGATCCTTTCTGAAACTTCAAAAGCCACGCTTTTCAGTCTTTTTTCACTTTCTCTTCTTCTTCGCACTGGTTGTCGTCTTCTTCCTCGTCCTCCTCTTTGCCTCAAGTTTGTTCTTTGCTCGTCGTGTTCACTTGCTTCTTCCTTCTTCCGTTCATGTCATCTTCACACCATTTTCAAGTAAGTGCTCCATTACCCTTCTTCTTCATTCACTGCTGGTGTACCTCATTGTTATGCTTTGTCATTGTTATGCTCTGTCATTGTTTGTCGAACTAAATGAATGTGTTGTCTCTGTGTGTGTGTATTATTTCATTGTTCAAGGTGAACGAAGCTTGTAGGAAATATTCTTGTTCTGTGTAGTTAGTTGTCTTATTATTGAAGTTTCATAATATAGGTTGAGCATCTTACTGAGATTAACATATTTTTTTGTCTAAAGCTATTAATTCACTTATGAGCCAATGTGTATATGTGATTTCATTGCTTTAGAAAACAAATGAGGGGTTTGTTATGCCTGTAACAAGTGCCTTGTTACACAACATATTTCATGGATTTGAAACCATGCTCTTGTTTATATATATGTAGGTGGAAAATAACATTTAAATAATATTAATGAACTTCTACATCAATAAGTGGTTCCTATTTTTCTGACCATATATTTATGGTAGCAAGATCATACATTTTTTGTCTTATTAGTCAGATTGAACAACATATGCCATGTTTCTTCCTGTTGTTTACTATGTTGTGAGGTTTTAGTTTTACTTTTGGTTAGCAGGTTGTTTTTAATAGAGTGATTTAGTGTCAGGCATGAGTGTAACTTTAATATCTGTAATTTTGAGTATTCATAAACATGCAAAATTTAAGTAATACACATAAAACAAGATACAATGTAGAGGTGGTGCAAAAGGGCTTGAAAGTGTTTGATTAGATATACCTATATCCATTAAAACCTAACGGGATGAAGAGTGTATTGGTTCTAACCTGAATAACGAAGACTTAGGTAGAAATTTATTACTGAATTTGAATATGACATGAAATGAGACAAAGAAAATGAACTTTTTCTCTAGGCTAACCCAAATTTATATTTTTTATGGACACTACTTTTGTTGCCCTTGAAGTAAAACCTTCTTGGTATCCTGACACTGGTGCTATAAATCACCTCATATATGATCTAAACAATTTAATGTCACATTCTGAGTGATAAGGTTCAAGTTAGATATTTTTAAATGGAAAATTTTCACTTCATCATTGTTAACCATTCCCTTAAAAACATTTTCCATTTATGAATTTTGTTCTGTTGAAGTTTAGTTTAAAATTTTGATATTTCATTATTAGATTTTTGAGTTGAGTTGTAATCAAAAGTTACATTTCACTTATATAATGTTATTGCTGTTGTTGTTGGTTGCTCGTATATAATGTTATTTTTGTCTATTGTATGTATGTCGTTTTCAATCTTGTAGACTCGTAGGCTCATACAAGTTAACTAGTTAACTAGTATGAAAGTTGTTGTGCATATGAGTGAACCGTAGTTCCCCGTTTGAGATTCGATACAAATGGTCATTAAATTAATTAATGTCATCGTTTGTGTTGAATCTTGAATTGTCTGTTTAGACAGTTTGGGATGAACAATTATTTTTTATACGTCATTGTCAGTATGTACAAGTTAGGAGTTATTTTAAAATTTGATAAACTTTCGGTAACTTGCATTTTGTGTTGTTCTCTGGGTGTATATTTGGTTGTGGTTGAATTTTATTTGACCACTCCCATTTTGTGTACTTAGAGACCAATGCAAAATGCTGCCGAAATTTCATCAAATTTTAAAATAACTCCTAACCTGTATATATGAATGATGTATAAAAACAATTGTCATCCTGAATGGGTATAGGACCACCACCTTTGAAGAAAAAGTGAGGTTGATTATAGCACCTTGTAAACAGTTGGCATGGATCGGAGTTGGATAACTGCATCATGCATTGGATATGGCATGGTGAAGATATGGTGGTGCCAAGTAACAGCTCTCAAACTGAAAATCGAAGCTCGATGCATGACACCGATGTCGACATGGATGACCGACTCGAGGATATGATCCGTGATGTGGGGGTAGAAGGTTTTTAGAAAGCTCATGTATATACGACTCTGTGCGAGGACTCTGAGCAGCCGTTGTATCCAAACTGCGTCAATTTCACGAGGTTATCAGCAGTTTTGCGATTGTTTAATTTGAAGGCCATAAACGGGTGGACAGATAAAAGTTTCACTGACTTACTAAGTTATTGAAAGAAATGCTCCCAGCTGGAAACACCTTGCCGAACCATAACTATGAGGCCAAAAAGGTGTTGTGTCCTATGGGTTTAGAGTATGAGAAAATACATGCATGCCCAAATGATTGTGTATTATTCCAGGGTGAGTTGGAAATGCTGCATAGATGTCCTAGGTGTGGGGTGTCACGGTATAAGAAGAAAGAGGCGGATTCTGATGAGGTATGCATTAAAGGGTCTCCTGCAAAGGTGTTGTGGTATCTGCCTATAGGTCCAAGACTAAAGCGTCTGTTTGCCAATGCAGATGATGCAAAACTTATGAGATGGCATGCTGATGAAAGGGTTGTTGATGGACTACTTAGGCATCTGGTCGATGGATCGCAATGGAAGAAAATGGATACGATTTTTCCAGAATTTGCCCATGAACCAAGAAATGTTAGGCTTGCACTAGCCACAGACGGCATGAACCCGTTTGGGAACCTGAGCACAAACCATAGTTCGTGGCCTGTTTTGTTGTTTGTTTACAACTTGCCGCCATGGTTGTGCATGAAGCGGAAATATGTCATGTTATCGATGATGATTTCTGGTCCACGACAACTGGGCAACGACATTGATGTATATTTAACTCCATTGGTTGAAGACCTCAAAAGGTTGTAGGAAGACGGGGTTGATGTGTTTGATGGGTTTACCGGGAAGTCATTCAAATTGTGTGTTATGCTCTTTTGCACGATCAATGACTTTCCAGCGTATGGTAACTTATCCGGGTATAGCGTGAAGGGTCATAAAGCTTGTCCAGTATGTGAGGAGGGGACTAGTTCTGTGCGGTTGCACCATGGTAGGAAAAGTGTTTATCTTCGACATCGAAGGTTTCTTAAGCGAATCATCCATTTCGGAGGTTGAAGAAGTCGTTTAACGATGCCCAAGACTTTGAAATGGCTCCTCCACCACTATCTGGCCGCCAGACATATGAAAAGGTGAAAGACGTCAACGTGCAGAATGATTGGACCCTCTTAGTTTTCTCAGGATGTTGGACCTTTTTCTTCAAAATTTGGACACATTAGTTCCTTTTTACACAATGTAATATGTATACAAAATCATGTTCAATTTTTTTATCAATTCAGTTAAGTTATTCAAAAAATGAGTCCAATTGAATCATGAATTTAACATAAAATAAGCACTTATCAAACTCTCCCCAACCTAGATTTTTGCTTGTCCTCAAGTAAAAGAAGTTTGGAAAGGAAATCAAGCATTCAATACAGTCAGATTCAGTTGCAGACAAAATTTTTAAAAGATAATAGTCTCAGTTTTTACTTAGGCAAATGACCTCCTTAATACTAATTCTTTGAAATGTAATGCACCATTAAATTGTTCACAAGGCAGGTAACCAATTGTTGTAAGAATAAGGAACTCTCATTATTTCTTACCAGGTGTGTGTGTCGCTTATTCATCATGAGAACTGCCTAATTAACATTGCCGGTTATTTCCAATCAAAATCAAATCATAAGATAAGTAAGGATAAAAAAGGTCTTTTCAGGGTTGTAATGAGGCTGGGCTGTCAAGAATTCTTGGTTTTTCTTGGATTCAAAGTGCATGCATGAAGAAGAGCATATGTTCTAAGATTTTCAAACTTTTATGAGGCTTCTTCCTTTATGCTATAGAATTCTTTATTTCTCTTTTTCTAGTTCTCTATTTTTGTTTAAATTTTTGGAGAACTTTACTATTTTTAGCAGTTTCTTTTTCAACCTCAGTTTCTTTTATCACCCTTTGGGAAAAATATTTTATGCTCTTATCAAAATTTAAGCATGCTGATAAGGTAAGATTTTATTTCTCATGCTTGGGTTAGGGTGTTCGAATAAAATTTTTGGCTCAAAAATGGGCTACAAAAATAGGACATATTTTTAAGGGTAGCTTTTTGGCTCTGGGATATTTTATCTTCAAAATCACCTTTATCATTTCCTTGCTTAATTTCTTATAAAAGATTTAATTAGAAAATTAGGCAATGCAATTTTAGCAAATTCTAATGAGACTCTCAGTGTTTAAGTTTCTCACTTCTTACCGGGTTATATAAGGCTTACTTCCATATTCTAACAGAAACGGGTTCAAGCATGTAAACAATCAAAAGTATATTCATTTCAATTCCCTGGTTCTTAATTCAGCCATTTTGCCTTTTGAAAATCAGTGTTACTGTCTAAAAATATTTTGTTGCTTAGAAGCTTTTCTTGTTCAAAAAGTTAAATCTTGGTTGGGTTTTTCAAAGCTGTTGTTTTCAAAAATGTACAATCATAACACAAAATCACAAAAAATTCCAAAGCATGCTGTAGTAGTATCAAACTAAAAATTCAAAGTAAAACTATATAATGTCAATCAGAAAGAAAAATTAAAGTAGCAGAATAAAACAGTTAAAAACTAAAGCATGAAAAACTAAAGTATTAAATTCTTCACTCATCCTCAGAGGAATCATCCTCTGCTTCCTGGTCCCTTTCTGAAGCTCCTTGTGAAGAAGGTCCTGGCCTTCCTTGTGAAGTCTCACCCCCTCCCACAAAAGGAGGCCTGTCCCCAGGCCAAGCAATGAGAGCTTCAAATTAGGTGGGAGCCATCCAGGGGTTGGGTTGACCTGCAAGGATGCTATGGTATAAGCCATTATGAATATGCATCAAACCTCTATGATCAGCATTTTGTTGTGCCAGAAGGTGGCTGATTTGGATCTTCAAGAGATGGATGCCTATAAAATCATGGCTGTTTCTGTACTGAGAGGAGGAGGAGTAGGTTCTGGTCCTGCTGGTGGTGGTGCTTCCTGAGGCTCTTGGTGGGCTTCTTGGGTGCTGTAATATCGCTCAATTAAGCGTTTATCAATGGATGGCCTGATAGGTTTGAGGTCTTGTACCTCAATCCCATATGCTACACAAAAGTCAATAATAAAAGCAGGGAAGCCTAAACTTCCTTTAACCTTTTGCCCTGCCTGTGAGTATTTTTGATCAGCTTTTACAAATTTATGAATTTCATCAGAGACTATTTGTGCTAGATCAACTGAGATGTCATTTTGTAAAATGCAATATAATAAATAACACCTGCTAAAAATGAGATCAGAGACATGGGCATTGGGTGCGATGTTGGCAAGCATGAAAGAAGTCTAGACTTGAGAAGTGGTAGTCATGTCTTTTCTTAGAACTCGCAGTGGGTGCTCCCCTTGCCCCATCTGGAAGTGACGACCTGGACGGCATATAGCGGCTTCAAGATCATTGATGGCAATGATTTGGTTTCTTGAAACCATGGCAATAGTCATAAATTTCTCCTTCTCCTTGTTCCATGATGCTGCCCAAGTAAAAGTTGATTTCGTCCCTTCCATAAGAGAGCCAATGGCCTCTCACATATGTTCTTTGATCTTTTGCCCCTCCTCTTGGCCATGCATTGGCGTAAAATTCTCTCACAACCTCTGGGTCATATTTTTCTCTTGGGTAACAGATTTTTAGCTAGTTCCTTCTTCTGATAACATCTAAAAAGGCATCACATTCCCCTAGTCCCAAATCCACTTTTCACTCAGGAATAAATGTCTAGTTCTGAATGTCTTTATATCTCTTTCTTCGCTCCTTGTCCCTGAATTTTTGTCCAGATGTTGGCTCTTCAATGCGTGGTCGTTTCCCTTTATTTCTTCTTGAAGACCTTGGTGGAGAAGTGGTTGGAGGGGAATTAGGTGCAACCTGCTTAGTTCTTTCCATCTGCAATCACATAAGAGGAAGAATATAGTTTGAATATTACAAGCAAATAATCCTCTTAACAACACAGCATAGCATTGTAATTTGAAGACTAAACATGTCAAAAGGAAAAGTACTTCATACCAAATATGCCTATTATTAACAGAGCAACACAGCATAGCACTTGGTACTTTTATCAGACAGTTTGCATGCATTATTTAAAACAACAAAGTTTTTACCATGCTTTCAACAATTGAACAATCTATATTTGATTTATCACTGCCAAGTACATTATACCTTTGGATCATAGAAGCATGCAAGATAAGGAACTTGTTTTCCATAGTTAAATTTCAATGAAACCATGTTTTTCGGTTCAAAACACTTCATTGTGGGATAGTCAGAGGAATAATCAAAAGATAAGAAAGATAGGGGAATGTACCTTCCGTTAGCAGAAATGGGTGATGCAAGAAGATGAAAAAGCTTTTCAAATTAACAAATGCAAAAGTGGGAACTTGTTAGGTGCTTCAATGTAAACTGAAGGGGGAGAGTGAATGGGTTGTGGGAGTTTAAACTGGGGCGGGGCGGTTACAGAAATGAAAATGAGGAGTTACAAAACGTTCCTTTATTAGCATCAGGGGCAGTTTTAAAATTCCTCACTTAAGCGTGGGTATATCACGCTTAAGCGTGATCATGGTATTGGGTACGCTTGAGCCTATTGCCTCCACGCTTAAGCATGGTTATCAACTTGATGTTATTTGTTTCCTTGCTTAAGCGAGAGCTGACCACGCTTGAGTGTGGTTACTTGTGGGGGACCCCTGATACTTTTAAATTATTCACGCTTAAGCTAGTAGTATCACGCTTGAGCGTGACTTTAAAAAGAATATGTTGTTCAAGTGGCCTCAATACTCAAGAGGGGGGGTGAATTGAGTTATAAAACTTTTGATTGGAATGCCTTTGAAATTGATTTCTATAACCAAGTTTATGAGATTATGCAAGTGAAAGCAAGTAAAAATGATATGCAATGCACTACAAGAGGTAAGTATTGCTGAGGCAATTTAGCAAACACTTGGTGTGCAATATTTGAAGTATAACAAGTTAAGCAAGTTCAAGTATGCTCTTCTCAACCAAACAATATCAATCAACAAATATGCAGTATATGAAAGTAAAAGAGTAAGGAAGAGAAGCTTGCAAACCGATATAACGAGTTCCACCCAATCCGGTGTACGTCTCGCCTCTAAGCAACCCACTTAGAGGATTTTCCACTATTGTAGACTAGAGATACAACTTTGAGCAATTGCAGCTTCCTAGTGTCCCACACTCAAGAACCCAATCCTCACAAGTACAAGGGCAACCCACCCAATCTCTCAGTCTCACAATATCCCAAAGGTTGAATCCTCAACCTTTGTAACCACTCAACCTAGAGTGAACAACCACTCAACCTAGAGTGAATAACTTGTGTTTGGTGTTTGTTTACAATCAATACACTCTCTCAATAGAGTAGATATACAAATGAAAAGCTCTCCCAAATTCTAACTCTCAAGATGAGAGGATATACAAATGTATTTCAAGATACAAGAAATAGGCTTACAAAGCACAAGATAGAGCTAAGGATTTGTTGCTTCTTGGTTGTTTGTTGGTTGCACCTTGTGCTTGTGTTCTTCTTCCATTTATAGAGCCATGATAGCAGTTGAGGTGTGCCCTAGTTCATCATAGCCGTTGCACTTAGTGGAAATTTGAAGAATGGTGGAGACATGAGCTGGTTTCCCACTTAAATTTGTTTTTCCACTAGCGTAATCGATTACACCCTCGCGTTGTAATCGATTATCTTCAAGTCAGAGACTCACTAATCGATTATTTCACTTCCTCTAATCGATTAGCATCTGTACCTGATGCATTGAATTTGATTTCGTATCTGCCTAATCGATTATAATGTCTTGCAATCGATTACCTTAAATCCAGTGACTTCCTAATCGATTATATGTCTTCCTTAATCGATTAGATTTCATATCTGATGCCTTTTGTCCCATTTCTGATTGTTGTAATCGATTAGCTTCAAGTGTATAATCGATTACCTTAATTCCAGTGAGTACCTAATCGATTGTTTAGCTTCCCTAATCGATTAGCTTTCATCCTGATGCAATTTCTTCCAAAACAGAAAGCTCCTATTCGATTAGCATAGGTGACCTAATCGATTATCTTCGCTGTTACTCAGCACCTGATTCCATGTCTTTGTTTTCACATAGGTTTCTTCATGAGTGCTTGTCATTATCAAAATCTTTGCACATCTTTGAACCTGTTAACATATTCAAACACATTCTCCCCCTTTTTGATGATGACAACTATGTTCATCTCTTGAGGGTTGTTAGTCTAAATAATATAGACTTATCTCTAATTTTATCTTTTTGCAAAACCAACTCTGCTACATTTTCTCTTTTTCAAATAGCAGATGACCAATTTAAAAAATCAGAGTAATCAGCAGCAAATGTCTTATCTCCTTTTATCTCTTATCTATTATCTCTTATCTATAACTCTCCCCCTATCAAAAGGAATTTAATAAACAGATAATATTATCCAAATTTTAAACAAGAGATAAGCAAGATGTGAACACATATCAGAGCATCTAACACATATGAACAAGATATGAACACATGATGTTCTTCTCCCCCTTTGTAATCATCAAAAATAATATGAGTAATGAAAGAGATATAATATGAACCGAAACGAGATAATTTTATTGATGTGAAAATGGGAAATACATAAAGCAAAATTATTCATAATTCAAAAGGAAATGACATAAGCACAACTAAACAAAGGCATAACTAAGGATCTAATTATCCGGGTTGAAGAAGCGAATTTCTGCAATTTGGTGAGCCAGCTCTTCATATCGCTGCTGCATCATCTCAAAATGTTGCTGCTCGGTCATTAAAAACTCTTGAAGGGAGTTTTCAAGGCGATCGAAGCGGCGGTCAAGATGGGCGTAGAGAGATGCAAAGGGGTCAGCTTGTGGTGCAGATGAAGAGGCTGATGGTGCAGCTTGTGGTTGAGGTGGAGGAGGAGGAGCAGCAGGTTCAGCAAAGGGATTGGCACCATGTTCTCGATCACTCCTGAGAATCCACATTCCAGCAATGCAGACCATGCCCATTTTGTTGAGGTGGGAAGTGCCAATGCAAGCTCTTGGGGGCACTTTCTCAGAGAGTTCCCCTGCCAAATCTACTCCACAGAATTTGAAAATTTTGGTAAGGAGGATACCATAGGGGAGCTTTTGCTGATCCTTCGCATGGCGCATATGAAACTTGATCAACTGAACCCAGTTGATCTCCTTGTGGTTCAGCATTGCCCATATTAGGAGGACATCATCCTCTTCAACCAGAGCATAGTTCCCACCACGGGGAACAATCATCTTGACCAAGAAAAAGTGGAGCAGGCGGTTGTTCATGGTCAACTGGCCTACCAGTTTGTGGTTGCTCATAGGAGGATCTGGTTTCCACAAAGAGCGGCGGGCAGTGATGGGATTAAAACCCCATTCATCCTCAGGTTCGCCTCCATCAAAGTCAGCATTGTTGAGAGGCAGTTTGGAAATTTCCGCAAATTGGGCATTTGATAGTTTGATGGTTGTGTTCTTTACCTTGGATTCAACCATCCCATTCACAAGGCGGAGGTTACAGTAGAATACCCTCATGAGTTCAGGATAGTATTCTTCTTCTTTGAGGGAGAGGAAAGGGAAAAGGTTGTAGTGGTGGAGGCTTTGGGTGAAGGTTAGGCTTGGGTTGTCAAAAGTGTCGGTAATGGTGTAGTGAGGGGTCATAATCTCCCTTTCAGAAAAGTTCTTCATAAAGTTTTGAAGTTCTCTAGGAGAAGAGAAGAACCTTGAGAAGTCAAGGGGGTTATGGGCTTGAGCAGCAGAGGACCTAGCTCTCTTGACATTTCTAGAGGTAGACATGGTTGGAAAAGGCAAAGAGGAAGATGAAGAGAGATGAGTGGTAGAGAGTTTTTGAGAGGTTTGAGAGGAAGGAGGTAGTGTGAGATGAGAAGATGAAGGAAGGGGTATTTATAGGTGAGAATTAGGTTTAGGAAGGAGGAAAGAGAGTTTAGAAGGGAGTGAAGTGAGTTAAGAGAGGGAGTGGTTCGAGTGTGCCTAGGAAATTGTAGTTTTGACTCTTCAGAACGCGTGCTAATCGATTACGAGACAGGTGGTAATCAATTAGATCATTGTTTCTGGGGAATTTCAAACGTTTCATACAGGGGTAATCGATTAGAGGCTTAGGGTAATCGATTAGTTTAGAAACAGAATCGTCCTAATCGATTGGAGCAATGTGGTAATCGATTATGAAGAAGAGGAAACGTTTTGAACCTGAAACAGAAGCTTTGTAATCGATTGTGGATCAATGATAATCGATTATCTTAGAAACAGAATGATTGTAATCGATTATAGTAAGTACTAATCGATTATAATGGAAACAGAAGCATAGTAATCGATTGTGAGTAGCCATGTAATCGATTATTGAGTCAAAAACTTCAAATTTTACATACAGCAAAGTTCCAATCATGAAATGTGATATATACCATGCATCATGCCTTTCAACATAGTTCTTATCAAAATATCCTATCATTCAAACACAACTGGACATATCAAGAATGCCTAACTCTCTTCTTTTGTGAATGAATTGTTCTCTAGCCAAGGGTTTTGTGAAAATATCAGCTAGTTGCCTAGAAGTTTCTACATGTTCAAGTACACAATCCCCTTTTAACACATGATCTCTAATAAAGTGATGCCTAATCTCAATGTGTTTGGTTCTAGAGTGCATAACTGGATTCTTAGAGATGTTAATGGCACTAGTATTATCACATTTGATGGGTACTTTGTTTAAAACAATGCCAAAATCAAGAAGTTGTTGTCTCATCCAAAGAATTTGAGCACAACAACTACCGGCGGCTACATATTCTGCCTCAGCCGTCGATAATGCAACACTTGCTTGCTTCTTGCTATGCCAAGAAACAAGGGAGCTACCAAGTAAATGACATGTGCCGCTAGTGCTCTTTCTATCAAGTTTACAGCCAGCAAAGTCAGAGTCGGAATATCCTAAAAGATTACATTCAACGCCTTTGGGATACCACAGACCAACATTTTGAGTACCCACAAGATATTTCAAAATTCTTTTTACGGCAGTTAAATGTGATTCTTTAGGACATGCTTGATATCTAGCACACATGCATACCGCAAACATAATATCGGGCCTACTAGCAGTCAAATATAGTAAGGATCCAATCATACCTTGATATTTGGTGATTTCGATGTCCTTGCCCTTTTCATCTTTGTCTAGATAGCAGGATATGCTTATGGGTGTAGCTATCTCGTTTGCCTTATCCATTCCAAACCTTTTAAGTAGTTCCTTACAGTACTTAGTTTGGCTAATGAATGTTCCCTCATTTGCTTGTTTTATTTGCAATCCGAGGAAGAAGGTGAGTTCTCCCATCAAGGACATTTCAAATTCATTCTGCATGATCTTTGCAAACTCTTGACAAAGATTCTCATTAGTAGCACCAAATATTATGTCATCAACATAAATTTGTACCAAAAGAATGTCATTATTTTTGCGTTTTATAAACAATGTAGTATCAACCTTTCCTCTTTCAAAATTGTGTTCTAAAAGGAATTTGCTTGGTCTTTCATACCAAGCTCTTGGAGCTTGTTTCAAACCATATAAAGCTTTTCTCAATTTGAAGACATGGTTTGGAAATTTGTGATTTTCAAAGCCGGGAGGTTGATCTACATAAACTTCTTCTTGAATGAAGCCGTTTAAAAAAGCACTTTTGACATCCATTTGATAAAGTTTGAAATCCATACAACATGCAAAAGCTAGCAATAACCTAATGGCTTCTAACCTAGCTACGGGAGCATACGTTTCTTCATAATCTATTCCCTCTTCTTGATTGTATCCCTTTGCAACTAGTCTAGCTTTGTTTCTTGTTATTATACCATTTTCATCTAGCTTATTTCTAAAAACCCATTTGGTGCCTATTATTAGATGGTCATTGGGTCTTGGCACAAGTTCCCAAACTTCATTTCTTTCAAATTGATTTAACTCTTCTTGCATGGCCAACATCCAATGCTCATCAATAATGGCTTCATCAATATTTTTGGGTTCAATTTGGGATACAAAAGCCAAGTGATTGCATGCATTTCTAATGGCGTTTCGAGTACTTACCCCTTTGGTTATTTCTCCAATGATTTTGTCCAAGGGATGATCCTTCAAGGTTACCCAGTCTTTTTGTCTCTCAATTTGTGTTGTACCTCCATCATTTTTGACTTCTTCTTTGTCTTCCAAGTTCATTTCTTGGAAAGTACCTACAAGATCATCAGCATCTTCCTTTCTCGGAGGGTTATGGCTATTTTCATCAAACTTAACATGAATAGACTCTTCAATAGTATTTGTTTGTTTGTTGAAAATTCTATAAGATTTACTTGATTGTGAATATCCTAGGAATATTGCCTCATCAGATTTTGCATCAAACTTTCCTAGATTATCCTTTCCATTGTTGAGCACAAAACATTTACATCCAGAAATATGAAAGTATGCAATGTTAGGTTTTCTACCCTTGTAAAGCTCATAGGGGGTTTTCTTTAGAATAGGCCTTATCAAACATCTATTCATAACATAACATGCGGTGTTTACCGTATCGGCCCAAAAATGTTTTGCAATATTGTTTTCATTTAGCATGGTTCTAGCAAGCTCCACTAAAGATCTATTTTTCCTTTCAACCACTCCATTTTGTTGTGGAGTTCTAGGAGCTGAAAAATTGTGATTTATACCATGTTTTTCGCAAAACTTTTCGAAAGATTGATTTTCAAACTCTCCCCCATGATCGGTTCTAATGGATGCAATTTTTGAGTTTTGCTCATTTTGGATAATCTTTGCAAGTTTCTTGAATGCATGATATGCTTCATTTTTATGAGCAAGAAACAATGTCCATGTATATCTTGAATAGTCATCTACTATAACTAGACCATAGTAATTACCTCCAAAGCTTTTGATTTTGGATGGTCCAAATAAATCCATGTGCAAAAGTTGTAAAGGCCTTTGAGTAGAAATAATGTTTTTGGATTGAAAAGATGCCTTTACTTGTTTTCCCTTTTGACATGCATCACAAAATCTATTTTCAAATTTAAGCTTTGGTAAACCAATTACTAAATCTTTAGAAACAAGTTTGTTTAAGTGGTCTACATGTATATGAGCTATTCTTCTATGCCATAGCCAAGTTTCATCCTCTTTAGAAATGAAGCATTGTTCATCATTTTTAGACAAACTATCCACATCAATCATGTAAATGTTATCAATTCTTTTTCCAACAAATTTGACCTCTTTATTTAGCTTATTCTCAATTATGCAACAATTGGATTCAAATAAGACTCTATATCCTTTGTCACATAATTGACTTATGCTAAGTAGATTATGCTTGAGGCCTTCAACATACAATACGTCATTTATGGATGTGGAAGAATTCTTACCAATATTTCCAATGCCTAGGATTCTTCCTTTAGTGTTGTCTCTATAGGTGACACTTCCTTTTCGTTTGGGAGTGAATGATGTAAATTTGCTTATGTCTCCCGTCATATGCTTTGAACACCCACTATCCAAGTACCAATGGGTGTTGCTTGCCTTGAAGCATACCTACAAAACAAAATCAGTTTAGAGAACTAGGTACCCATTTTATGTTGGGTCCTTTAAGGTTAGTTTGTGGTAATGTCCCTTTGGGAACCCACACCTTTCTTAAGACCTTTGGTCCTAGTTTCCTAACACTACACTTATAAGCACTATGTCCTTTGGAACCACAATGATTGTATTTCATAAAAGGTGAGGAGGATTTGCTTGGTGGTGCAAAGAAGTTTTTATAGTGCTTCTCCATTTTATGATTACTATGTTCTTGGTCATATCCTAAACCGGTTTTACTAAACATGTATTTTTGTTGCCCAAGTAGGATATTCAAATTATCTCTTCCATTAGTGAACTTCTCTAGTGTCCTATTTAGGTCTTCAACCTTGGTTTCTAACACAATGCACTTCTTTGCAAAATCACATGGTTTACTATTGGAACATGTTTGAGCGTTTTTCAATTCTTCTTTTAAGCATTCATTCTCTTTGCAAATCTCCATAAGGTGCATCTCTAGAGTGTCACTAGTTTTTCTAGATACCTTAAGTCTATTGGAGACTTTTGTAAATTTATCATACAATTCCTCTAGAGCATCAAGTAATTCATCCTTATCTAAGTCATGGAAATTTACCTCATCATCTTCATGGTGATTGGCCATGAGGCAAAGGTTTGCTTCTTCATTCTCTGAGTCATCCGAGCTGCTTACCTCATTTTCATCCCATGCTATATATGCTCTCCTTCTTCCTCTTTTCTTTTTTCCCTTCTTCTTAAGATTTGGGCAATCTGCTTTGAAGTGCCCTTCCTTGCCACATTCAAAACAATTGGGTGAGGAAGAATTTTCTTTAGTGATAGGTTTCTTACCTGGGTTTTTGAAGCTTCTTTGAATGTGTTTGCCTTTCATGAATTTCCCGAAGCGTTTCACAAATAGTCCGAATTCTTCTTCTTCATCAAGTTCACTTCCGGATTCTTCTTCTTCTTTTGTGGAAGTAGCCTTGAGAGCGAGACCCTTTTTCTTGGAAGATTTTTCTTCCTCTTCCGCCATCTTTAATTCTTTAAGCTCTTGTTCCTGTTCCTGCAACTTACCAAATAGTGTGGCAAGAGACATTTCGTTTATGCTAGGAGATTGTTTGATGGCGGTAACTAGCGGTTGCCATTCTCTGTTAAGACTTTTCAACACTTTATGAATGAGCTCTTTGTTAGTGTAAGTCTTTCCAAGTGTAATGAGTTGATTAATGATGAGAGTGAACCTTTTTTGCATATCAACAATTGATTCATGAGAGTTTAATCTAAAGCACTCATATTGACTAGTAAGAGTACTAATTTTGGAGTCCTTTACATCATTAGTACCTTCGTGAGTTACTTGTAGAGTATCCTACATTTCCTTAGCAGTTTGGCATGTCATTATTCTAAAAAATTCATCTTGACCTAAAGCCATAGTAATTAGATTTTTGGCTTTGTAGCCATATTGAACTTTCTTTTCTTCCTCACTTGTCTATTCATCTATAGGTTTCTCAACATTTTTACTATCTATAGTATGCATTGGTATATAAGGACCATTTTCAATGGCATTCCATATTCTCAAGTCAATTGATTGAATGAAGATTTTCATTCTTTCTTTCCAAAACGCATACCCTTCCCCATTGAAAGCGGGAGGTCTGTTTATCGCACCACCCTCGGGAAAAACATTTTGAGAACTTGAGGCCATTTAGTCTCTTGAAGCTGTTAAGCTTGATCTACCAAGAGTCAAGCTCTGATACCACTTGTTGTTCAAGTGGCCTCAATACTCAAGAGGGGGGGTGAATTGAGTTATAAAACTTTTGATTGGAATGCCTTTGAAATTGATTTCTATAACCAAGTTTATGAGATTATGCAAGTGAAAGCAAGTAAAAATGATATGCAATGCACTACAAGAGGTAAGTATTGCTGAGGCAATTTAGCAAACACTTGGTGTGCAATATTTGAAGTATAACAAGTTAAGCAAGTTCAAGTATGCTCTTCTCAACCAAACAATATCAATCAACAAATATGCAGTATATGAAAGTAAAAGAGTAAGGAAGAGAAGCTTGCAAACCGATATAACGAGTTCCACCCAATCCGGTGTACGTCTCGCCTCTAAGCAACCCACTTAGAGGATTTTCCACTATTGTAGACTAGAGATACAACTTTGAGCAATTGCGGCTTCCTAGTGTCCCACACTCAAGAACCCAATCCTCACAAGTACAAGGGCAACCCACCCAATCTCTTAGTCTCACAATATCCCAAAGGTTGAATCCTTAACCTTTGTAACCACTCAACCTAGAGTGAACAACCACTCAACCTAGAGTGAATAACTTGTGTTTAGTGTTTGTTTACAATCAATACACTCTCTCAATAGAGTAGATATACAAATGAAAAGCTCTCCCAAATTCTAACTCTCAAGATAAGAGGATATACAAATGTATTTCAAGATACAAGAAATAGGCTTACAAAGCACAAGATAGAGCTAAGGATTTGTTGCTTCTTGGTTGTTTGTTGGTTGCACCTTGTGCTTGTGTTCTTCTTCCATTTATAGAGCCATGATAGCAGTTGAGGTATGCCCTAGTTCATCATAGCCGTTGCACTTAGTGGAAATTTGAAGAATGGTGGAGACATGAGCTGGTTTCCCACTTAAATCTGTTTTTCCACTAGCGTAATCGATTACACCCTCGCGTTGTAATCGATTATCTTCAAGTCAGAGACTCACTAATCGATTATTTCACTTCCTCTAATCGATTAGCATCTGTACCTGATGCATTGAATTTGATTTCGTATCTGCCTAATCGATTATAATGTCTTGCAATCGATTACCTTAAATCCAGTGAGTCCTAATCGATTATATGTCTTCCTTAATCGATTAGATTTCATATCTGATGCCTTTTGTCCCATTTCTGATTGTTGTAATCGATTAGCTTCAAGTGTATAATCGATTACCTTAATTCCAGTGAGTACCTAATCGATTGTTTAGCTTCCCTAATCGATTAGCTTTCATCCTGATGCAATTTCTTCCAAA
The DNA here is from genome assembly GCA_037962975.1 of Clitoria ternatea. Classification (NCBI taxonomy): domain Eukaryota; kingdom Viridiplantae; phylum Streptophyta; class Magnoliopsida; order Fabales; family Fabaceae; genus Clitoria; species Clitoria ternatea. The sequence goes on along the minus strand of CM075672.1, from coordinate 32,907,523 downwards.
ACAGAAAGCTCCTAATCGATTAGCATAGGTGACCTAATCGATTATCTTCGCTGTTACTCAGCACCTGATTCCATGTCTTTGTTTTTGCATAGGTTTCTTCATGAGTGCTTGTCATTATCAAAATCTTTGCACATCTTTGAACCTGTTAACATATTCAAACACAGAATACCCATGCTTGAGCGTGGGTTATCACGCTTGAGCATGATTAATATTTGATGTTCCTTGATGCCTCTCGCTTGAGCGCAGGTACATCCGCTTTGAGCGTGGCCCTTGAAAATTTTGAAAAAGTCCGTCTCGCTTAAGCGTGAAGTGCCACGCTTGAGCGTGATCGGGTTTGAAAGTTTGACATTTCCACTAGTAGCTTTGCCACACATTAAGCGTCGTTCCAGTGCTTGAGCGTGAAACATGATTCTGAGTGCCTTACCTTATCTCGCTTGAGCGAGAGTATTCACGCTTGAGCGTGGTGATCCCCTGATGTTTCTCTCTCTTAACTATCTTTCCTCGCTTAAGCGTATCTTTTCACGCTTGATCCTTGAACAGGTCAAGCTTGAGCGTGGTTACTTAAGCTTAAGCTCCTTTCATGTTTGCCATTGATTGAGACTTGATTTTTACATTTGGAGTGGCTTGATGAGTGACCTATAAAATAAACGAGAACTTCAATAACATTTAAAGTAAAATCAACATGAAAAAAAAGCATAAAAGATTGGGTTGCCTCCCAATGAGCGCTTGTTTATCGTCTTTAGCTCAACGCCTGAGTTCGATCATGGATCCTTCAGTTGAATAACGGTGGCGACCTTCTCCACCTCTCCTCCTAAATAAGGCTTCAGTCTTTGTCCATTTACAACCCAAGTTCTTTCAGACTTAGAGTCCTGTGATTCAACAGCCCCATAAGATTTCACTTCCTTTACAATGAATGGTCCTGACCATTTGGATTTGAGTTTGCCTAGGAACAGTTTTATCCTTGAATTGAAAAGGAGCACAGACTGCCCCTGGTGAAAACTCTTTTTCACAATGTGCTTATCATGGTAAGCCTTCATTTTCTCTTTATAAATCCTTGATGATTCATAAGCATAATTCCTTCATTCCTCTAACTTGTGCATCTGAATTTTCCTTTCTTCAGCTGATGCCCTTGGGTCATAATTGAGGACTTTCATTGCCCAGAATGCTTTGTGTTCAAGTTCTACTAGAAGATGGCAATTTTTTCCATATGCCAACTGGTAAGGTGAAAATCCAGTTGGTGCCTTGTAGGCTGTTCTATAGGCCCATAAAGCATCATCCAGTTTCAACGACCAATCCTTTCTACTTAGGCTAATTGTCTTCTCCAGTATCCTCTTAATTTCTCTATTGGATACTTCTACTTGGCCATTGGCTTGAGGGTGGTAGGGGGAGGTCACTTTGTGCTTGACTCCATAATGTTCGAGACATCGTTGGAGTTGAGTGTTGTAGAAATGAGAACCCCCATCACTTATCAGTACTCTTGGAGTGCCAAACCTGCTAAAAATGTGTTTCTTCAGAAATTTGATAACGGTCTTGGCATCAGCTTTAATACATGCCATGGCTTCCACCCACTTTGAGACATAGTCCACTGCCACAATAATGTACTCATTTGAAAATGAAGTTGGTAGTGGCCCAACAAAATCTATGCCCCAGCAATCGAAGACTTCTATTTTTAGGATGGTAGTTAATGGCATCTCGTGTCTTCTTGATATGCTTCCTGTCTTCTGGCATGCATCACAATGCTGCATAAAAACATTAGCATCTTTAAACAATGAAGGCCAATAAAAACCTGATTGGAGGATTTTAGTTGCTGTCCTTTCCCCATTAAAGTGTCCTCCATATGGTAAGCTGTGGCAGTGCCATAAGATGCTGTTAGCTTCTTCTTGGGACACGCATCTCCTCAAAATATGGTCTAATCCAAGTTTAAACAGGTAAAGATTATCCTATATGAATTGTTTTGCATCCTTCAAAAAAATTTTCTTCTGTTGCCATGAAAGATCATCAGGCAACACTCCAGCAGCCTTAAAGTTTGCCATGTCTGCAAACCATGGCCTTTCTTTTATCATCATCAGCTTTTCATCAGGAAATTCTTCCTTCACCTCTAGTTGGAGCAGTGTGACTTCCTTGTTAACAAGGCGAGATAGATGATCTATAATAAAATTTTCACTGCCCTTTTTGTCTTTGATCACTAGATTGAATTCTTGCATTAGCAAGATCCATCTAAGTAATCTGGGCTTAGAGTCAGGTTTATTCAGCAGATATTTAATAGCAGCATGATCAGTAAAAATGGTGACTCGGGAACCAATTAGATAAGGTCTAAACTTTTCCAGGCCATACACTATTGCTAACAGCTCTTTTTCTATTATTGCATAATTTATCTAGGCAGGGTTCAAAACTTTGCTAGCATAGTGTATAACATGAAAATTTTTTACCTTCCTCTGTCCTAATACAACCCCAATGGCATAATCACTAACATCGCACATTAGTTCAAATTCCATCTCCCAGTTAGGAGCAACTATTATAGGTGCACATGTTAGTCTATGTTTTAAAGTTTTAAATGCATGTAAACAAGAATCATCAAAAACAAAAGAAGTGTCTTTGTTTAAGAGATTACTCAAAGGCTTTGCAATTTTTGAGAATTCCTTGATGAATCTTCGATAGAATCCTGCATGGCCCAAGAAGCTTCTAACTCCCTTCACATTCCCTGGTGGTGGTAGTTTCTTAATTACTTCCACTTTGGCTTTATCCACTTCAATGCCTCTTTTGGAAATTTGAATTCCTAGCACAATTCCTTCTGTAACCATGAAGTGGCACTTTTCCTAATTTAAAACTAAATTAGTTTCCATACATCTTTTCAATACTACCCTCAAGTTTTTCAAACATTGATCGAATGATGGACCAAAAACAGAGAAATCGTCCATGAAGACTTCAATGCATTTCTCCACCAAATCTGAGAAAATGGCTAGCATACATCATTGAAATGTTGTAGGAGCATTACATAACCCAAAGGGCATTTTTCTATATATAAACACCCCAAAAGGACATGTGAATGCTGTTTTCTCTTAATCTTCTGGTGTAAATGCTATCTGGTTATAGCCTGAGTAACCATCCAGAAAGCAATAATATGCTTCTCCTGCTAGTCTCTCTAGCATTTGATCCATGAAAGGTAGAGGAAAATGGTCTTTCCTAGTTGCTGTGTTCAGTTTTCTGTAGTCAATGCACATCCTCCATCCTGTGACTGTTCTTGTAGGGATCAATTCATTTTTGTCATTTTGTATGACGGTGATTCCTCCTTTCTTTAGAACAACCTGCACAGGATTCACCCAAGAGCTATCAAAAATTGGATAAATTATACCAGCTTCTGATAATTTAATTACCTCCCCTTTCACTACTTCCTTCATGGTTGGATTCAAGCGTCTCTGTGGCTGAGCAATTGGTTTGAATTCTTGTTCCATGTAAATGCGATGCATACAGTAGGCTGGACTTATTCCCTTCAAGTCTTCTAATTTCCATCCAATTGCTGTTGAGTGCTCCTTTAATACTTGAATCAATTGCCTTTCCTCTGTACCTGTCAATTCCCTATTAATAATAACAGGTTTTTGGTTATCATTATCAAGAAAAACATATTTCAAATGTAGAGGTAAAGCTTTTAGCTCCACTTTTGGTGGGACAACTTCTTTTGCTTTCTCTGACAGCTTCTCATAATGAATTGCTTTTTGAATGGTATGCTTGTCCTCCTTCGAGTTTTCCCCATCTTCTTCCATTGTTCCCATCGCTTCAGTGTTTAACTCATCCAGTGGATCTTTGTTGAGCCATTCACTGGATTGTTCTCTGATGGCCTTTTCTTCAATGTCAATTTTAAAGCACTGCTGCTTTTCCCTTGGATACTTCATTGCATCAAACACATTGAAGTTCACCTCCTCATCTTGCACTCTTACCTTTAGTTTACCATCGTCCACATCAATAATCACCTTTGCGGTTTTCATGAAAGGCCTTCCCAAAATGAGGGGTACTTCTGCATCTTCTTCAATGTCCATGATGACAAAATTGTTAGGAAATCCCTAAGCATGAGCAGCGGAAAAATTAAAGGGATTCCATAGGATTTGCAAGGTTCCGTGTTTCAAAGCACAAAAAAAACAATTTCGAAATTATTTAGGTTACCTCTTGAAGAACTCCGAAGCAGTCGTAGCCTCGTCCTTTAGGAGTCCACACGAGCACTCCCACCAGAATCGCAACACTTGCCAACTGCTAGGTTGACGGCGTGTAGCTCTTGCAACTTTTTGCGAATTTTGTGTCTCACTTGAGTGAACGGCCTATGAGCATCTTATGCTCTATTTATAGGCTTAGGTTTGACCTAATTTGTTCTCTCTAAAAGTGGGCTCCTTACTCATTCCAAATGAGTTAGGCCCAATAGCTTTATTTTAGTCCAACTAAAATAAGACAACATTTTCTGATGGGCTTACTCTATGTGTGTGACCCTATAGGTAAAATACCCGGTCATATTAATAATAAACTATTTTATTATTAATATAAAATAAGAGCGGCATCTAGCAATGCATCATTATGTCCGAATATTATTAACATAACCTATAAGTGATAATTATTTAATACGTTTATTCCTTTTGTCACGATATCCTAATTGGGCCCAAGGCATGGTCGCGTCATCCTTGTACGGCCCAATTTATTTTACTTGATACCGGAGTAGACTGGATCCGAATAAATATCTAATATTTATTCTTTCTAGCATGGCCATGCGTTTTCTTAGTCTTACTCCATCAAGTGGCCTATGGATATCACTCCTGTCACATAGGAGAGACAAATCCCATCTACATCACTCACATCCCTCTGCATAATTTGTTCATTGCCTAATCACAACCTTTATAGTCCTCTTGTTACAGAAGACGTTTAATTGTATTAAAACAATAAACTCCTCATGTAGGAATCGTAGTGACTTCAGGTCGAAGGACTACATATACCATTATCACATTGAGAATCGTTTATGACAATCATGTAACGATCCATGCAACGTTCTCATGGTGGGTCTGTCCAGTACATCATTACTCTTAATGTGTACCCGTGTGAAGACTCGATATCATCTATATCTATGATCTGTGAGATCAGGTCATCAGTACACTCACACACTAGTCTCAGTGTATTTACATGTCCCCATGTAAATACTTAACTAGGGACATTTTAGGAATAATTTTTATATGACCTATTACTCCAAGGATAAATATGTTTAAAACAACTTTAAACTGAAATATTTATTCAATTGATAAGTAGAAAAATGATACAAATGAAAAAGCATAAAGGCTCATAGTGCATACACCAACAAAAATCTACAGGGAATATGAATTTGTCAACTTGCACTAGCACATCCTCCGCTATGCCATATGGAAACTTCATGGATCGATCAGTAAGTTGGAGAGTCATCCGTGTTGGTTTCACCTCGAGATCTCCAATTCTTTTCACCATTGAGAGAGGCATTAGGTTAATGCTAGCTCCCAAGTCTAAGAGTGCTTTTCCTACTGGCAAAGTACCAATGGTTACTGGAATTATGGAACTCCCAGGGTCCTTTATTTTCTCAGGTAGTGCTTTTTGAATAATGGCACTGCATCCTGCGGTGAGTTCCACTGTTTCTTCAGAAAATCTTTTTTTCTTGTTAAGAGCTCCTTCATGAACTTTGCGTACGTTGGCATTTGCTCCATGGCTTCCACAAAAGGTATGTTTATTTGTAACCTTTTGAAGATATCCATAAATCTTATAAATTGCCTCTCCTTGTCTATTTTTGAAGGATTCTTTGGATACGATAAACTTTTCAGCTGTGGTGCTGGGTCGTCTACCTTCTTCTTTCCTTCTTTTTTTCTTTCTTTTTTTTCTTTTTCAACTTCATCCTCCTTCATATATACATCATCATTCTTTTTATTTTTCTTTTCACTATCTTCCTCCTTTGTTTCTTTTTCATAATTTTTTCTTCCACTTTTTCTTCCTCCTTTTCACCCTTTTCTTCTTGTTGTCCAATGACCTTTCCACTTCTTGTTGTGATTGCTTTGCATTGTTCCTTTGGATTTGGGAGGGTATTAGCTCCAAATTGAGAGTTATGATATTCTGCAATTTGTCGAGCCAATTGTCCCACTTGAGTCTCCAGGTTTCTTATTGAAGCATCAATGTTTTTTTGATTGGTGATTGAGACCTGCATGAATTTTTCTAGAGTGTCCTCTAGTTTTCATGTCCTTTCTGTCAAGGAATGACCTTGTTGATAAGGTTGTTGTCTGTTGGAAGTGCTTGCCTCTTGCTTCCATCCACCATTTTGATTATTTCTCCATCCCTGTGAAAAGTTGTTAGAATAGGCATTGTTATTGAAGTTACCCTGCTTACCTTGGCTATTCATGTAAAGGATGGATTGGTCTCCTTGCTCTCCTTGACAGTGTCCACTCTGATGTTCTCCTCCACAAAAATCACATCTTATTTGTGCTTATTGGTTGCCTGCAGAGGATTATACAACATGTAGTTGTTGAGGGCGTTTTGCCATTTGCTGTGTTAGAGCTTTAATTTGTTGAGTCAAAATTTTGTTTTGAGCCTAAATGGCATCTGTTGTATTGAGTTCCAACATTCCCTTCTTTTGGACTTGTGTTCTATCATGCTGAGCTTGGTAATCCGTGGATGATAATGCTTCAATGATTCTTGTAGCTTGCTCTGCATCCACTGTCATCATAGTGCCTCCAGCTGCTACATCCAGTATCATTTTGGTGTCTGCTTTAAGTCCATTGTAAAAGATATTCAATTGGGCAATATCTTCTAAGCCATGGTTTGGGCATCTTCTCAGGAGAGATTTGAAACGTTCCCATGCCTCACAAAAAGGTTCATCATGGCTTTGTTTAAATGTTGTAATATCTGACTTAGCTTTGATAAATCTAGATGGTGGGAAAAATCTGTGTAGGAACTTCTCTTCCACTGTGTCCCAATTGTTTAGGCTTCGATTTGGGTGTGACTGGAGCCATTCTTTAGCTTTACCTGCGAGAGAAAAAGGAAATAGTCTTAGGTATGCTGCTTCAATTACTTCCTGTTCAAAGCCCATTGTTCCTATTAATTCATAGAATGTGGCCAAGTGAGTGTATGGATCTTCACTGGACATTTCGTGGAATTCGTGGAAACTAATTAAACTAAGGAATGCAGGTTTCATTTCTATAGCCCTGATTGTATTTGGTATAGCAATGCTTGAGTAGTGTCTAGGTCCTTGTTGTAGAGTGTAATCTCCAAGTGTTATCCTTGGTGGGTTTTGATTATTGCTGTTGACATCCATTGTATCAAAGGAAGTTTGTCCTGCATGGAAGTTCTGCTTGGCTTTCTTGATTTTCTTGAGGAACCTGTCTATCTCTGGATCAAATGCAATTTGTTCTTTTGTACCCTGTCCTCTCAAGATCATAAATCAAGTACTCAAAATAGCTAAGTTACCACATAAAAGAAATTGAAAACAATTTTATGTACACTGTCCATTCAATTCAATGCTAAAATGTTCAAACTTAAATCACCTCCCCGGCTGCGGTGCCAAAACTTGATAAGCTTAAACTTGATAAGCTAATTTTATGGTTCATACAAAAAAATGAAGAGTTCAAGGAAAGAGAATCAAGTTTGTATAATATGAACTCAATGGAATAGTTGTGCCAAGTTTAAACACAGAGGTTGTAATATAGTATAGATGTCGTTCCACTGAGGAGGTGTTAGCATGAAAATCTTAGTTTTGAATTGAGTTGACAGAAGATTTTGTTTTAGTTTGTTGTGAATGATGCTGATAAAAAAAAAAAATAATAGAAAGTAAAATTTGCAAAAGACAACAGTGAATGGTTTTGAGAAAAATTAGTTTTGTAAAACAGGGATTGGTTTCATCACATCTCACCTTCTGTAAGTTGCATAAGTTTTTATGTAAGTAACTTGAAAAGATAATTTCTACGCCACAATCAAAGTCATTTGAATCGATCCCTCGACTACAAAATTCATAAGAATGATTTCAAACCGCTGATCCCTCAGTCACTATAACACCCCTGATTTTCTGTACTCGAATCCCGATGTGATCGACATAATTAATAAAAATGCGAGTAAATTTTTCGCGTTAGAAAACATTTCCAAAACACCACCATGACCACATCAAGACTCAAATCACAGAAAACCAAAGAGCGAGATTTCAAAACTTATAACTGGATCAATAAATAATTTGCCCATTCGGTATACAAAATAATAGAGTTTACAGCGGAAGAAAAATATGTATACTGGACACACGACTAGTCCCATATATGAAGATATGAGAAAAGGCTCGACAACGCATGCAATGGCGTAACATAGGCCTAGTAGACAACCATCTTCATTTTACATGTTCACATGAGCATACTATACCTAAGATATAGGTATATACTTATCTATGTGGTCATGCATCATACATCATCAAGGTCCATATCCATTTCGACCACAAGGCATGTGTCATCAACACTTATACGCTAATCAAGCGGGTATGAGTACATACACCCTCAAAGACCAATACAATAACCACTCAAGTTTTTATTCTCAATACATTCAAGATTATTACTAAGATCAGTACTATTACGTACATTCATTTACAACCCAATAAATTACAGTCACTGCCGGCCAAGGCATCCCATTACAACTATTTACCTTCCCAAAAGCTTTACTTTTAAATCATCCTCTTCCCATGTTTTTCCTGCACCAATACTAAAAAGTAGACCACATGGGAGAGTGAGTTTACATTTCAAATGACGATATGAATACAATTGAAATTATATGCATATGCATATCAACATCATGTATGCTTTGCTAAACACATCAATAATCATCATAAATTATTAATTCAACAATATATATTCATTTCATGCTCATTCATCAAATCATAGCAAAGCAAGCATATACACATCTATAACATCGCCACAATGGGCCAACACATATCTATCATATCACCCCAATGGGCCAACTCATCAATATAGACCATCTTGGTCTTTCATCAAGCCACTATGGGCTAACATCATCATTTTCAATCATAATTAAATACGCCCTTCATTACATTGGGCCATGTCATACATATCGTCATATTCAACATCATTTCATATGTTCATATCATTTATTACTTTTATGTGGTCTTTCATTATATTAACTTCGCATCTCATCGGCACCAATATTAACATCTCAATCATCATCAATCATTATCATATTCTGGCATATCTCCATACTATGTGAATTTGACAACCAATGCGGATCCGACTGTGGGAATAAACACCAAGTTATGGGTCAAGCATAGGTGTGCTACTATGCCCCTACTGCAGTAGTAAAATGTGTACACATATCTCAAAGCATGCATGCATCTCAACAACATGTTTTACTGGTACCAAACCGCGGTCGCCCATCTGTAGCACTAGTCACCTTGTGACTTGCGGATCAATAACATGGCCTCACTTGCCAAAAGTGCTACGGGCCCCTCCCGAACACATATCGAGAGAGCCGTGCCCCGTCGGACACCGAGATAACTCGCTCACCATAGAGCCGCCCACCCACTGGGCCCGCCACATAGGGTGCCTCGTCACCAAACTATGGACAGCTTCGTGACTCACACACCGAGTCACAGGGGAAACATCAATAATGGTCGTGCACTGAGCCGCCCTCCCACTGGGCCCGCCTAGTGGAACCCCCCTAATATTCCACATAGACAGCTATCGATATGCCAGTCATCATCATCATCATTATACTCACCAACATCTCCATGTACGCCTTAGTGGGCCTTCTCATTATTTATTTCTTGACCATGGGTTTCAGGTTTTATACGTGGCCTTTCCATCACAACATATTTCATAATTATTTCATCTCATACACGCAAGATAACACTTGCAAACAGCCACCATAGCATTTCAACGTCACATATTATTCATCAATATCATCACACTTCATTTAGTGGATTTTCATCTCATTATTCATTACCATTGCTCAAGTATACTCATATAAGTATATATATAAAATTGTATGGCATTCACAACATTATCAATTTCATATTTCATACCACACATACAAGACTATGCTTGTATCATACACAATGGTACACAACCATTCATCAATATAAATATACACCTTTTTGTGCAAGAGAGTGTTCAACATCATCATCTAGCATTATTTAATATCATACTTCCTCTAATTCATCTAATTATAATTCAACAATGTCATTTATTCATTTACAATTACTTCCATGTTTTATCATCATTATATTGTCCTTAACACATTCCCTTAATCATCTCATCTTATAAAGAAAAGGAGTCCAACATAAGCCCAATACAAGGAAAATGAATAAATTTCATTTCTGGGCAACTCGCTCAAGCGAGATTCACCACCGCTTGAGCGAGATCAACATCACTCGCTTGGGCAAGTCCTCTCGCGTGGGCGAAATACTTCCAGTAGCGTTTTCACGCTCGCTCGCTTGAGCGAATCACACCCTCGCCTGAGCGAGATTGAAGTGGGTCGCTTGAGCGCCCAAAAGTTCTCCTTGAGCGAAGACATCTGGGAGTATCAGGTCACTATCTCGCTTGAGCGAGTCACTCTCGCTCAAGCGGAATTCTTCCAGTATCCAATCTTGTACTCTCTCGCTTGAGCGAGACTCAGCATGCCACGCCTCTCGCCTAAGCGAGATTCCTCCAGTGCCATTTTTCCACTTCACTCGCTTAAGCGTGGCTACTCTCGCTTGAGCGAGGTTCACCCAGTATGTTATTCTCCTCTGTTAAATACGTCTCGCCTAAGCGAGACCTCATCTCGCCTGAGCGAGATTGGACCCGAGACCAATCCTCTGGTACAGGGGACTCTCGCTTGAGCGAGATTCCATCTCGCTTGAGCGAGATTACCAGTACACGCTCAGAAACTCAGTCTGTTACTCTCCTTCTCACATCAAAACCTTAATATATAAGTTTGACCTAGATTAATCTTCCTTACTCCTCCATTTATACACTTAGAACCTGGTTCAATAATTCTTACATCTCAATTCCAACTATCAATCCATTAACTATGAAAAAGAATTATATAAACACTCTTCATCATCATTTCACTTTATCACAGCACAACCTTCAACACTTTATTCAACTCATCTATTCATTGAATATCACCACACATTTGTTTCATATCAATTAAAAGGAACATCAAGTATTTATCATCAACATCATATATTCATATAATTTTCACAACAATTCCATAAGCCAAGCCATCATTCACTATTTCAACAATTCAAACATACAATTAATTCTTGGCAAGGCAATGCATGAGTGCACACATAACATAATTATCAATTAATCACTCATGCACTTGAAATGCAAACTCCTCTCCTACCTCAAGAGAAGATCCACAATTCCAATGCTCCAAATGCCTTGATCGCTCCGCATCATCGTCAAGGATACAATCCTATCACAACAAATATACATACAATTGCCATTATTATACTATCACAAAGCATCACCTTAGACATCATCACCTAGCCCATGATCAAGTCCTAGACTTGTCTAGTACTCCAAATTCATATGCTTGTATTAGGCTTCGGGAATTCCTTTCCCCAAAGCTAAGATTTCTAGATTTCAAAGGGCTAAACAACCCAACATCAACAACACCATGGCCTATAACAAGACCTAAGGCTTCATCAATTTAAACATCCATTCTCTTAGTTTATTATTAATGGTTTGCAACCATTATCAACATCATAAACATCAACACTTAAGACTAATTCCCTCAAATCAATGTACCTATATACATGCATATTTCCTCATTTGTAACTCATGACTTAGCTCCCCATTCTATCAACATCAATATTCAATCCCAATACTTCTAAATGTTCATTTCCTCATATAAATCCACTCCCAAGGCATCAAAATCACTAAGGTTATCAATTTGGCAAAAATCCCCAATTTATCACACTTAGGGTTTCCCATCTAAAATCATTTAACAATATTCTCAATCAATCTCTTAAAATCTTTATGGTCACTATAACTTTCTCTTCATCCCACAACATCAACCATGTTCAATTTCACACCTCCATTATTCATGCTTAAAGTTTCACTCTAGGTTTACCAACACAATCAACACCCATCCACATGCAAGGCTTCTAACATTATCATCTTCAACCCAATAACACAAAACCATAATAGAATGATGTGGAGGTAAGAAATCTTTACCTTAAATCCAAACTCCACCAAAACGAAAATAAGGGTAAAGAAGAAGAGGAGAAGACCAATGCATGCTCCCATGCTCCATAGATGCCTCACATATCCAAGCTCAAGTTCATATTTTTGGCAAGAATAGGGGTAGGGAGAAGTGGGTTTCGGTTTGCCCATTATAGAGGGAGGAGGAGGTAGAAAAATGAAGGAGAAGGTGAGAGGGAGAAGCTGCCGAAAATATGAAGGAAAAAGGGGGAAAGAAAGTGTAAAAATCTAGGTTCTTGCACAATGGTTAATGTCCTAACTTTTGTGTTTGCCATTTTGTCCATTGGTCAATAGAAATTAGAAAAAGGGGAGGAGAAGCCACGGTGAAATGGAGAGAAGAAAATGGATTTTGCAATTTATTTTAATTCCAATCCCCTCGTATTTTCCCCGTTTCATATCATACGTCGAGTCCAATTAATTATCTCCTTAGCACTAAAAATTATTCTAACTACACCATCTTAACCACAATAATATTCCAAACATTCTAGACCCATCAACCACTCAATTCAATTAAGTGGGTCCCACATCATCTGTTAATTCATCCGTTTCCAGTAAATCTTAATTTACCGATAATTCACCTCTAGTGTCTAACAACATCTCCCATAATTATTTGACCATGAATAATTAATTATCATCATCCGATAAATTTATTTTCTCTAAAATCTGGGATGTTACAATCCACCCCACCAAAAAGAAACTTCGTCCTCGAAGTTTAACATTGGCATACATCATAAGGCCACACTTCGGCCACACGCCATTAAGGTCCAAGATCATCATAATGTAACATCGGACTTTCCAAAGTCTAGCAGGATATACTTATTATCATCCCTTTACCCAAGTATGAAACTTCTCCTATTCATCATGAGTCACCACTCATCTACTCCCGGTTTATTGATCACAATTTTCGCATTCTTATCCAGTACCTCCGGATAGGTCCAATACATTCGCCGTAAGCAGTTACAACTCTACACTTGCCCGACCTATGTGTTGCTGCATCCGACATACAGGAAGGCGTCCCAATCCCGTAGTGGTTACTACAAACACATGAGATCGGCGCATGAGTGCACGTTGCCACAATGCCTATGGCACGTAAAGACATATCAGGATAAGTACCTTCATGTCCTGTTGCTTACATTATTCCTATCAATTCTAATATTATTCCTTTACACACGAGACTTCCCAAGAAGTCGCACAATCTCACGAGCAACATACTCACATCATATTGTTATTTAATCGTGATCCGGCATAATTCATGTCATACTATTCATTATTCTTCAGTCACCATAACCATATATTGACATAACAGCCACAAATTTCCAATCACCATAGGGTAATCACCCCACCATTGGACCTCGTTCATCTCAAAATCACAGTCAAATAACTTAGAAATCATTTGTCTAATCCAGATATTGCCAACGATAATTCGGTTCAAGCCTATAGGAATCACCAAACTCATATCAAATAGATGCTCCCAAGGTCAAAATAAGGTCAATATTCATATACTAATTTTCCACACTAGTGGTTTGCCTCTTTTATCACAGTCAAAGTCCATATATTGGACATACGATTCACATTGTATCACATCGGCATACGATTCTATCACCAATATATCTTCTTTTCAAAGCAAAAAGGGAGGTATCAATAGAATTAAATTCCATAACCAACTCATGTTAACATGCATTACCTCTATATCATACCGCAATTCATAATCAATCTAATCTTCATAACGTTAAGGGCATACAATCTAGCTCAAAATCATACCATAAAATTATATATCTTGGTCAATACCAAGGTATACTCCAAATTCAACATCTTTATTCACCAACTACGTATGGGTTCATGTTCTCATTTCCAATCCAATCGCACATCGGTTCTAGCCTCATCAACTCATTCCATACTTTATTTCACTATGGCTCAACCCTTCATGAGATTCAGTTCATCACTAGTCTTAGAAAATTCAAGGGTCATTTAGTACCCATCATGGAATACTTCCACAACACATAAAGTTAATACACATGGCTCATAGAAACATCATAGAGCCTAGACCACCATAGGGTCAAATTCAATAAGGTTCGATCGTTCATGATCATTTTGGGTCATTCGAGGTTACCACACTTAGTGGGTCACAACTAAATCAATCATTCACTCGGTTCACAAATACAAAACCGAGACATGCCCCAAGTCTACATATACACAATTTTAATGTTCAATCATCTTATTACTTACTCGTATCCTTCATCCAAAAAGGAATATAATAAATCATTTGTATTACATAATATCATACCTTTGTGCTCCAGGATATAAAATCCATAATTCAGATTAGCACAAACAATCATTTTAATTTATGAACGTCCACATTAGGGAATTTATTCACCATCTTTCATACAATTAGATTTCAACATGTGAATCATTCACATCTAACATCTCCTATCCGTGATCAACATACGGCATAGGTTCACCCTCAAATCAGTTCATACTCAATATATCATATCCATGATCACACATGGTTCAATTTCATCATCAGTTAAAGTCATACTCAAGTATCAATATTCAAATGCATAATATCAATGTATTCGTCATTAGAAGGAAATAGTGTAAGGAACTTGGCCGGTCTTACACGAACAACCACATCAATCACATTGAGGAATTCATCCATAAACATATTCAATCTCATGATTCATACATGATTATATTTTGAGCAACTAGGCTCCACATGCACATCATACAACCTTAAGGATAAAGAATATACTTCCAGTAAACAACCACGTCTTATGAATCACAATCTCATAATAAGTCCTCATTGCGCATCAATCCCAACTCAACTCTAATGATTCACAATAATTCCTCAATAAGCAATAATGCCCTTATAATCAATCCATAATTCCTAGGCACTTAGTCCATCATATGTCCATGTAGGGCAATCAAACATAATATCATCATTCTCTAGATAATTATCATTCTAAAATCTATACGAACAACCTTATTCTAATAATCACTAAAATGTTCCAATATTGAGCAGTCGTGCTCCAACCATCCATAAAATCAATTCTAATACCAATCAATCATGCAATGACAATGATCAAGATCTCTAATTCAGAGCAAAATACGCTCTGATACCAGATTATAACACCCCTGATTTTCTGTACTCGAATCCCGATGTGATCGACATAATTAATAAAAATGCGAGTAAATTTTTCGCGTTAGAAAACATTTCCAAAACACCACCATGACCACATCAAGACTCAAATCACAGAAAACCAAAGAGCGAGATTTCAAAACTTATAACTGGATCGATAAATAATTTGCCCATTCGGTATACAAAATAATAGAGTTTACAGCGGAAGAAAAATGTGTATACTGGGCACACGCCTAGTCCCATATATGAAGATATGAGAAAAGGCTCGACAACGCATGCAATGGCGTAACATAGGCCTAGTAGACAACCATCTTCATTTTACATGTTCACATGAGCATACTATACCTAAGATATAGGTATATACTTATCTATGTGGTCATGCATCATACATCATCAAGGTCCATATCCATTTCGACCACAAGGCATGTGTCATCAACACTTATACGCTAATCAAGCGGGTATGAGTACATACACCCTCAAAGACCAATACAATAACCACTCAAGTTTTTATTCTCAATACATTCAAGATTACTACTAAGATCAGTACTATTACGTACATTCATTTACAACCCAATAAATTACAGTCGCTGCCGGCCAAGGCATCCCATTACAACTATTTACCTTCCCAAAAGCTTTACTTTTAAATCATCCTTTTCCCATGGTTTTCCTGCACCAATACTAAAAAGTAGACCACATGGGAGAGTGAGTTTACATTTCAAATGACGATATGAATACAATTGAAATTATGTGCATATGCATATCAACATCATGTATGCTTTGCTAAACACATCAATAATCATCATAAATTATTAATTCAACAATATATATTCATTTCATGCTCATTCATCAAATCATAGCAAAGCAAGCATATACACATCTATAACATCGCCACAATGGGCCAACACATATCTATCATATCATCCCAATGGGCCAACTCATCAATATAGACCATCTTGGTCTTTCATCAAGCCACTATGGGCTAACATCATCATTTTCAATCATAATTAAATACGCCCTTCATTACATTGGGCCATGTCATACATATCGTCATATTCAACATCATTTCATATGTTCATATCATTTATTACTTTTATGTGGTCTTTCATTATATTAACTTCGCATCTCATCGGCACCAATATTAACATCTCAATCATCATCAATCATTATCATATTCTGGCATATCTCCATACTATGTGAATTTGACAACCAATGCGGATCCGACTGTGGGAATAAACACCAAGTTGTGGGTCAAGCATAGGTGTGCTACTATGCCCCTACTGCAGTAGTAAAATGTGTACACATATCTCAAAGCATGCATGCATCTCAACAACATGTTTTACTGGTACCAAACCGCGGTCGCCCATCTGTAGCACTAGTCACCTTGTGACTTGCGGATCAATAACATGGCCTCACTTGCCAAAAGTGCTACGGGCTCCTCCCGAACACACATCGAGAGAGCCGTGCCCCGTCAGACACCGAGGTAACTCGCTCACCATAGAGCCGCCCACCCACTGGGCCCGCCACATAGGGTGCCTCGTCACCAAACTATGGACAGCTTCGTGACTCACACACCGAGTCACAGGGGAAACATCAATAATGCTCGTGCACTGAGCCGCCCTCCCACTGGGCCCGCCTAGTAGAACCCCCCTAATATTCCACATAGACAGCTATCGATATGCCAGTCATCATCATCATCATTATACTCACCAATATCTCCATGTACGCCTTAGTGGGCCTTCTCATTATTTATTTCTTGACCATGGGTTTCAGGTTTTATACGTGGCCTTTTCATCACAACATATTTCATAATTATTTCATCTCATACACGCAAGATAACACTTGCAAACAGCCACCATAGCATTTCAATGTCACATATTATTCATCAATATCATCACACTTCATTTAGTGGATTTTCATCTCATTATTCATTACCATTGCTCAAGTATACTCATATAAGTATATATATAAAATTGTATGGCATTCACAACATTATCAATTTCATATTTCATACCACACATACAAGACTATGCTTGTATCATACACAATGGTACACAACCATTCATCAATATAAATATACACCTTTTTGTGCAAGAGAGTGTTCAACATTATCATCTAGCATTATTTAATATCATACTTCCTCTAATTCATCCAATTATAATTCATACAATGTCATTTATTCATTTACAATTACTTCCATGTTTTATCATCATTATATTGTCCTTAACACATTCCCTTAATCATCTCATCTTATAAAGAAAAGGAGTCCAACATAAGCCCAATACAAGGAAAATGAATAAATTTCATTTCTGGGCAACTCGCTCAAGCGAGATTCACCACCGCTTGAGCGAGATCAACATCACTCGCTTGGGCAAGTCCTCTCGCGTGGGCGAAATACTTCCAGTAGCGTTTTCACGCTCGCTCGCTTGAGCGAATCACACCCTCGCCTGAGCGAGATTGAAGTGGGTCGCTTGAGCGCCCAAAAGTTCTCCTTGAGCGAAGACATCTGGGAGTATCAGGTCACCATCTCGCTTGAGCGAGTCACTCTCGCTCAAGCGGAATTCTTCCAGTATCCAATCTTGTACTCTCTCGCTTGAGCGAGACTCAGCATGCCACGCCTCTCGCCTAAGCGAGATTCCTCCAGTGCCATTTTTCCACTTCGCTCGCTCAAGCGTGGCTACTCTCGCTTGAGCGAGGTTCACCCAGTATGTTATTCTCCTCTGTTAAATGCGTCTCGCCTAAGCGAGACCTCATCTCGCCTGAGCGAGATTGGACCCGAGACCAATCCTCTGCTACAGGGGACTCTCGCTTGAGCGAGATTCCATCTCGCTTGAGCGAGATTACCAGTACACGCTCAGAAACTCAGTCTGTTACTCTCCTTCTCACATCAAAACCTTAATATATAAGTTTGACCTAGATTAATCTTCCTTACTCCTCCATTTATACACTTAGAACCTGGTTCAATAATTCTTACATCTCAATTCCAATTATCAATCCATTAACTATGAAAAAGAATTATATAAACACTCTTCATCATCATTTCACTTTATCACAGCACAACCTTCAACACTTTATTCAACTCATCTATTCATTGAATATCACCACACATTTGATTCATATCAATTAAAAGGAACATCAAGTATTTATCATCAACATCATATATTCATATAATTTTCACAACAATTCCATAAGCCAAGCCATCATTCACTATTTCAACAATTCAAACATACAATTAATTCTTGGCAAGGCAATGCATGAGTGCACACATAACATAATTATCAATTAATCACTCATGCACTTGAAATGCAAACTCCTCTCCTACCTCAAGAGAAGATCCACAATTCCAATGCTCCAAATGCCTCGATCGCTCCGCATCATCGTCAAGGATACAATCCTATCACAACAAATATACATACAATTGCCATTATTATACTATCACAAAGCATCACCTTAGACATCATCACCTAGCCCATGATCAAGTCCTAGACTTGTCTAGTACTCCAAATTCATATGCTTGTATTAGGCTTCGGGAATTCCTTTCCCCAAAGCTAAGATTTCTAGATTTCAAAAGGCTAAACAACCCAACATCAACAACACCATGGCCTATAACAAGACCTAAGGCTTCATCAATTTAAACATCCATTCTCTTAGTTTATTATTAATGGTTTGCAACCATTATCAACATCATAAACATCAACACTTAAGACTAATTCCCTCAAATCAATGTACCTATATACATGCATATTTCCTCATTTGTAACTCATGACTTAGCTCCTCATTCTATCAACATCAATATTCAATCCCAATACTTCTAAATGTTCATTTCCTCATATAAATCCACTCCCAAGGCATCAAAATCACTAAGGTTATTAATTTGGCAAAAATCCCCAATTTATCACACTTAGGGTTTCCCATCTAAAATCATTTAACAATATTCTCAATCAATCTCTTAAAATCTTTATGGACACTATAACTTTCTCTTCATCCCACAACATCAACCATGTTCAATTTCACACCTCCATTATTCATGCTTAAAGTTTCACTCTAGGTTTACCAACACAATCAACACCCATCCACATGCAAGGCTTCTAACATTATCATCTTCAACCCAATAACACAAAACCATAATAGAATGATGTGGAGGTAAGAAATCTTTACCTTAAATCCAAACTCCACCAAAACGAAAATAAGGGTGAAGAAGAAGAGGAGAAGACCAATGCATGCTCCCATGCTCCATAGATGCCTCACATATCCAAGCTCAAGTTCATATTTTTGGCAAGAATAGGGGTAGGGAGAAGTGGGTTTCGGTTTGCCCATTATAGAGGGAGGAGGAGGTAGAAAAATGAAGGAGAAGGTGAGAGGGAGAAGCTGCCGAAAATATGAAGGAAAAAGGGGGAAAAAAAGTGTAAAAATCTAGGTTCTTGCACAATGGTTAATGTCCTAACTTTTGTGTTTGCCATTTTGTCCATTGGTCAATAGAAATTAGAAAAAGGGGAGGAGAAGCCACGGTGAAATGGAGAGAAGAAAATGGATTTTGCAATTTATTTTAATTCCAATCCCCTCGTATTTTCCCCGTTTCATATCATACGTCGAGTCCAATTAATTATCTCCTTAACACTAAAAATTATTCTAACTACACCATCTTAACCACAATAATATTCCAAACATTCTAGACCCATCAACCACTCAATTCAATTAAGTGGATCCCACATCATCTGTTAATTCATCCGTTTCCAGTAAATCTTAATTTACTGATAATTCACCTCTAGTGTCTAACAACATCTCCCATAATTATTTGACCATGAATAATTAATTATCATCATCCGATAAATTTATTTTCTCTAAAATCTGGGATGTTACAGTCACCTTGAAATCATTCCAGCATTATCAATCGATTGTTTTGATGTATATTGTATTAGATGCCATCCCTGGCCACCTACTCACAACAAGTATTTCTTTCAGATCTGCTTTCAAAAGTCACTTCCCAGCATACTTGAGAAAACTTAAAACAAGAAAATAGTGATCAAGTACTTTCAGGCATTAAACGCAGAAGGAAATACAAAAACTTATCAAATCTTATTACACACATAAAAACTTACAGCAGCGTTACTTCAAGATTGAATGGATCACAACCAATCCCATAAAGGAAATTAGCTACTCATGCTTTACATTTTCACCTAAGAAGATTTTGCAATAAATACAGAGTGAAAAATACAGGAAAAGTGTTTGATAAAATGAAGAAGATGATATGCTCGATCCCCCTGATGATCCTTGATGTTGTTCTCTGCTTGATTTATAGGGGTTATGCTTCAGCTGCCCTTGCCCACTTGCATAGAGCCCATGAAGCATCTTTCAAAGACATGCATAAACATAAGAAAGTGGGTGAGTTGGCATCGCACCATTGGTGAATAAAAAATTGGAAATCCCATGCTGCATGAGTCACGCTTTAGCTTAAATGTCACGCTCAAGCGTGAAGGGTCCTGATGTTCACTGGTTGTTTCATGCTTAAGCTATCTTAACCATGCTTAAGTGTGGCCTTCCTGTTCAGTACACTACGCTTGATCCACGCTTGGGCGAGCTCGAACTCATGCTTTGCTATCCATCAGTCACGCTCAAGCGTGGAATGCTTGCGCTCAAGCGCTCTTCTTCTTAGACCATGTTCAATCCTCGCTTAACTCACGCTCAAGCGAGCTCGGGGTTGCGCTTGAGCGTCCCTCGCTTAAGCTTAAGCGTAGGGAGGGACTTGATGCTGAGTCTTCTTGTCCTGAAGTTTTTGCAAACCATGCTTGAGCGCCCTCCAAGCTAGGCTCAAGCGTGAGGCTCTTTCGCTCAAGCGTCCCCTCTTTCGCTCAAGCTTAGAGGGGTCCTGTTGGTACTTGCCTCCTTAGATATACGCTCAAGCGTGGAATGTGCCATGCTCAAGCGTCTCTAGGCTTTATGCTAATGTTTCTTAGTTTCTTTGGAACTTCTGTCACCTTTCTTCATACATTTTGAAAAATCAAGTTCTTTTACAAAATGTGTTATTTACAACAAAAATCATGTTTAATTAATTACTAATCTAGTTAAATTCTTTTCAAAATGAGTTTAATTGAAGTATTAAATCAATGTGAAATAGCACTTATCAAGTACATTCTTTAATGTTAACATATGGTATCAACGCCTCCTTGTAGGTCTCATTAGAAGCAACAGTCTTCTAAGAAGATGTTGTTTAGAGCATGGCAGCTGAGAGCTCTTTTGTTCAACCAACAGTGCCGAAATTTGATGGTCATTTTGTTCATTGGGCAATGCTAATGGAGAATTTCCTTCGCTCAAAGGAATATTGGGACGTGATAGAAAATGGACTTTATGCAGTAGCAAAGGGTGTGACACTTACTGATATGTAGAGGAAAACTCATGAAGATCAGAAATTAAAAGATTTGAAAGTAAAGAACTATCTATTTCAAGCCTTAGATCGTTCAATTTTGGAGATAATAATCAACAAAGACACATCAAAGAATATTTGGGACTCTATGAAACAGAAATATCAAGGCATAACACATGTCAAACGAGCTTATTTGCAAGCATTACGGAAGGAGTTTGAAGTTCTCCACATGAAGGAAGGAGAATCTGTTAATGAGAACTTTGCTCATACTCTTGTTATTGTTAACAAAATGAAAGTTAATGGTGAAGATAAAGGAGACACTACTATGTTGGAAAAGATTCTGAGGTCAACGACTCCTAAGTTTAATTATGTTGTGTGCTCCATAGAGGAATCCAAGGATATAAGTACATTATGAGTTATAGAGCAATCTACTTGTGCATGAACAATACATGAGTTACAACATTGATGAAGAACATACTTTAAAGGTGACTGATGGAGACCAATTTGCAGGAACAAGGACGCATGAGTTTCAGAGGTAGAGGTCGTGAAAGAGGTAGACAAAGCTTCAGCAAAGCAATGGTAGAATGTTATTCTTGCCATAGGCTTGGCCATTTTCAATGGGAATGTCCAACTAAGCAAAAAAGAGAGGCTAACTATATGGAGAGTCAAGAACATATGTTTTTAATGATATATGTTGAAGACAAGGAAATTTATCAAACAGATATGTGGTTTTTTGACTCAGGGTGTAGTAATCATATGTCTGGCAAAAGAGAGTATTTCTCAAACTTTGATGACAAGTTCATAGATTCAGTAAAGTAGAGAAACATGTCTAATTTAGTAGTCAATGGCAAAGGAAATATTAGACTAGAGATAGATAGATTTATCAGCATCATTACAGGAGTGTTTTATGTGCCAGAATTAAAGAACAATCTGCTTAGTCTTTGAAAATTGCAAGAAAAAGGGTTGACTATTATGTTTCAGCACAAGCAATGTAAAGTATATCATCTTGAGAAAGGCTTGGTTATGAAAGCAAATATGTCTGCCAATCGAATGTTTATTTTACATGCTATATCTCTTCGCATAGCATCCACTTGTTTCAATGCAGTCATAGAAGATGTATCGTAACTTTGGCATTCTTGGTTTGGGCATTTGGGTTTTAAAGGCTTACAAACATTACAACTCATGGTGGATGGCTTACTGTTTCTGAAGTCTCGCTCAAAGCTCTGTAAGGATAGTCTTGTGGGGAAGCAACAAAGACATCTATTTCTGATGAAAAGCACTTGGAGAGCTTCATAAATGTTGCAACTTGTTCAGTCTAACATTTGTGGGCCAATTAAGGCCGCCTCTAATAATAAAAAAAGGTATATGCTTAGTTTTATAGATGATTATAACAGAAAACATGAGTTTTTTTATAGAGAAATCTGAAGTCGTTGTTGTTTTCAAAAAATTCAAGATGCATGTTGAGAAAGAAACAAATTCGTCACTTAAAGGCCTACGTACAGATCGTAAGGGAGAGTTTACATCTCAAGAATTTAATAGTTTTTGTGATAAACATGGAATAAAGAGACAATTGACAGCTGCATATTCACCTCAACAAAACGGAGTAGCTGAATGAAAGAATCAAACCATAATGAATTTGGTTCATAGTATGTTGTCTGAAAAGAATGTGCCCAGAACTTTTTGGCTAGAAGCAGTGAATTGGGTAGTCTATGTTTTGAATCACAGCCTAACATTAACAGTGAAAAATAAGACACCTGAAAAAGACTGTAGTGGAATCAAGCCTTCAGTTCATTACTTCATAATTTTCGACTGCATTTCTTTTGTTCATGTGTCTGACAATACAAGAATTAAGCTTGATGGGAAGAGTTTAAGGTGTGTTTTACTAGGAGTTAGTGAGGAGTCAAAGGCTTACAGGCTATACAATCCAATTTCGTGAAGGAATATAATTAGCAGGGATGTCAAATTTGAAGATAATGAAAAGTAGAAGTGGGATAAGCAGTATGATGCAGCCATTGAGTGTGAGCTAGAATGGGAAGAAAATAAGAAGGAAGATTTTGAAGTACCATTAAGAGAAAAAGATACTGCTGATATAGAATCAGAAGAGGTTTCCACTACAAATGAAGAAACATCACCATGTTTAGATGAAGAGAGGAATAAGAGGCCACCTCTATTGATGGAAGATTACGTGACAGAAAAAGGTTTTTCTGATGATAATGCCTATTTCACGATGTATACAACAACTACTGACCCTATTCAATATGAAAAAGCTGTGAAGGGTGAAAAATAGAGGAGGGCTATGGATGCAGAGATAGAAGCGATTGAAAATAATGACATATAGGAGTTAGTTAATTTACCTGAAGGAGGAAAATGGTTGGAGTAAAATGGATCTACAAGTCCAAACTCAATGTAAAGAGAAATGTAGACAAGTTTAAGGCAAGGCTGGTAGTAAAGGGGTATGCTCAATAATATGGGATAGATTATACAGAAGTGTTTGCCCATATGGCGCGTATGGAGATTGTTCATTTGGTAATTGCATTCGCAACTCAAAGAGGGTGACACATCCATCAAATAGACATAAAGTCAGCATTTCTACATGGGGAACTAATTGAAGATGTTTTTGTAGACCAACCTTGTGGTTATATTCAAAAGGGAAATGAGCATAAAGTCTACAAGTTAAAGAAAGCACTTTACGAACTCAAACAAGCCCCACTTGCATGGTACACTCGTATAGAAGCCTATTTATAAAGGAAGGATTTTAGAAATATGGTTATGAGCATACTCTCTTCATCAAAGAAAATAAGGAAGGCCATGTTTTAATTATAAGTTTGTATATTAATGATCACTTGTTTACTAGAAATAATAAATTGATGTTTGCAGAATTTAAAAACTCAATAAAACATGAGTTTGATATAACAGATCATGGGAATATGAGGTTTTATCCTTGGCTTGATTATGAAAGCAAATATGTCTACTAATTGGATGTTTCTTTTACATGCTATATCTCTTCGCATATCATCCATTTTTTTCAACGCGGTCATAAAAGATGTATCATAACTTTAGCATTGTCAGTTTGGCACTTGAGTTTTAAAGGTTTACAAACATTGCAACTAAAACAAATGGTAGATAGCTTACCGTTTCTGAAGTCTCCCTTAAACACTAGTACAAAAAATAGATATGAGGACAGGATTTAATCACGGTTATGTGAGAACCGTGGTTATAAAAAACAAGGTGGCATTTTTGAAATTATAGGAAAGATATTTAATCACGGTTGAGTAGTAACCGTGGTCATAGGTTCCAACATTTTATAATTTAAAATTTTAAACCCCCTACAATGACGGTTGATACGGAACCGTGGTTATATAACCCATATAACCACAGTTGTTTTAGAACCGTGTTCATATCCCCGCCCTATTACCATAATTATCTGTTTAACCGTGGTCGTATACCTGCCCTATTACCACAGTTATCATTAAACCGTGATTCTATCCCCTGTTAACATTTTATTTCCCTCCCACCATTCCCGCAACTCATTTTACTTTTCCCTCTTCGACTCTTTTCCCTCCCCTGTTAACGCTTTCGACTCTTCGTTTCCCTCTCCACCCGTAACTCTTCTCTTCTCTTCCCTTCGTCTTTAACCTCCTCCCTATTCATTCCTTTCCGTATCGAAATCTCAATCTCGTCTTCACCATGGGAGACTTCAACAACAATCCTCTCATGCGTAACCAAAACGCCGCCGTTCAGGCTCGCAAGAAGGCCCAGAACCGCGCCAACATCCTTTAACTCAAACTGGTTTATCTCCCGATTTTGATTCCCTCTTTCTACGTTTCTTTTCATTACTCATTCCCTTGTTTTCATTTTTCTCAACTAGATTGCGTTTATTCATCGTACCTAGGGTTTATTGCTCGAAACCCTAACTTATTTGTTTTTTAATTAATCTGTTATTTGATGCAGATTGGACAAAGTCACCCCACTGGTCTCACTATGAAACTGTTGAAACTCTTCAAACCTAGGACTCCTTTATAAACCTCCTCCGGAGAAAAGAAATACCCACCGCTAACAGGTAAATGGTGTCTTATTGGTTTTATACTTTGTTTTCTAATTATTGATTAATAATGATTATTGATTTATGAGCATGTGTGTATATTTTTTTGAAGGGATGGCGCAATTTGTGAGTAAGTTTGCTGAGCCTGGTGATCCCGAATATGCTCCTCCTGTTCCAGTAACTGAAACTCCGGTAATGTTATGTTATTTTGGGACTTAATTAGACAATGTGGGTTATTAATATGAATATGTGAATTTTGCAATTTAATGTGGTTGTTTTCTTCTGATATGTTTGAAAAAGCTACTTTTTTTGAGGCTTTACTTCTTGAGATGAGACTTTCTGATGAACAGGGTGTAATAGTTACCAGTATGTCATGTTATTTTACCTTACTGATAATTCATTTAGATGGCAATTTCTATAACTATTGTTTATAGAGATCTGTACAAATAAGAATTAGAAAAACAGTTTGAATGTCAGATCACTTACCCCAACAAATGTGTGTAATTGTTGTTAATCCATTTTGGTAAACTCAGGTGGAAATAAGAGCAAGAATACACAAGTTAAGACTAGAGAAGGGAGCAGCAAAGGCTGCTGAGGAGCTTGAAAAATGTGAGGACTCCTTTATTGTTACGATTTATTAATAAAAATATTTTACTTTTATACATCTTTGGATTTCATACTTCATGGCTTTGTCCAGAAACTTGCTTATGCACTTGCATTCTATTTTCTTTCTGAAAGCTTATTGGTTTTGCATGTGATAAATTCTAGCATATATAGGAAGAAATTTTTTAGTTGTAGTTAATTTTTTATGTTCTTACTGAATATCATCTCTTTCTACCAAATAATTGAATATTAGCACATTCTTCTAATAATTAAATGTTAGCACATTATTGTTAGTTAAATGGGTCTTTGTATTGTTCACGCTTCAAGCCTATGGAGTTCTATGGTAATATCAAATTAAAGAAGTTTATTATTTTTTATCTTGCACTACGGCAATTCATATCTGTTTGTAAGTTTTTCACCCAATTAGAATATAAATATAATTTTCAACCACATAAGTTTGTTATTCGTCTAATTTTAAAACGTTATCATTAAGAGAATTTGGTATGTTGATTGTGTCTTGGTCGTGACCAAAATTGGGATCCTTAGTTAAAACCCTTCAGAGTGAGCAAAAAACCCCTACTTTTGATCACGGTTGGAATTTAACCATGGTTAAAAGACCCTTTTGATCACGGTTCTTTTTTAACCGTGGTTAAAAGTCCCCTTTTTGATTACGGTTCTTTTTCTAACCGTGGTTAAAAGCCCCCTTTTGATCACGATTTTGTTTTAACCGTGGTTAAAAGCCCCCTCTTTAATCACAGTTATTTGGAACTGTGATTATATGTTGTTTTTTACCACGATTCAGAACCGTGGTTAAAAGTCCACACCTATAACCACGCTGGGAACAACCACAGTTATGGAACCATGGTAAAAACCCCAAAATGCACTAGTGAAAGCTATGTAAGGATTGTCTTCTGGGGAAGTGTAACAGCCCTGATTTTCCAAAATAGGAGCCCAAGCTCTCGGGACCTCTGAGAGTACCTTACTAAGTATTTTAGGAAAGTGAGGCTTGGGCCTGATCCCTAGATCACCATGAGGATGTGAGAAAGTAAGATTTGAGAGGATGTAAGTAGTGAATAGCTTAGTCAAGTGAAATAAGTGAGTGAGAGAGAGGACTATGTGTAATAGTGAAATTTAGAGGAATTTATTGACTTGGTAGTGATTTATGTAAGATAATTGTGTTTGATTTAACATTAGAATTGTCAATAAGATGTGTATATATATGTACATTCTTGTTAGTGATGCTTAAAATGATAATTTATGAATGATGTTTAATCTTGGTAATTTATAGATGATGTTAGTCAATTATCTGTTAATAGTGGCAATGACTGATTGAGGAGATTTAGGCTCATTTAAGTATCAAGTTAGATTTTAAGGTTAGATGATTATTAGAGCCTAAGATCTCATAAGATATTAATTAAACTCTCTAATAAGAGTGATTAGTAGATAATACATTATTTTGATATTAACTGGTTAATGGATTTTATTATTATTAAAAATTTTAGTTAATTAAGATAAAATGAAGTGAGTTGACAATATTTACTTTGATATATAATATTATTATTAAATAAGTTTAAAATATGAGAATTTATTTATAAAGGAGTTTAGTTAAGAATTAATTGGTTATTTTAATTTTTTAATAATAAACGTCGTCGGGTTCCCCGAATTTGAATTGTGGGACCCAGCCTAAGGTCGGACTTCAACCGTTCGACCCAAGACTAGTAATCTAGTAAGAAAACTAGTCCAATTAGGATCGTTTCGTAAAGAAACAATGGTGTCTGACTTAGCCTCACCGGCCAAATTAGAACCTTTAACGTCTCCAATATTTGACCGTTCATATACCTCGGGATATCTGATGGTGGCACGGTCAGTCTCTAGTGACTCGTTTCGACGATTTAGAAACTTTTCCTGAAGAGGCTGAAACCCGGTTTGGACTCTATCACCCTCGTTTTTCCATAAACTGGTTTCTATAAAAATTGTTTGAAAACTCGACCCGTGTACCCTCAGTGTTTTGGACCCAACTTTCGCATATGATCTTGGAATCAAACGGTGTTGGTCTTAGTTTCTTCATTTTGAAAAGATCTCCAACCTCCATTTCTAGCCTCAAACTCCGATTCTCACTCTGTCAACCCCAAAATCAAAGATTAAGTGTGTTCGCCTCAAAATTCCATTGTTGGGACATTTTTCCCTACACATGGTTTAGATAAAAATTCATAACTCCCTCATACGAACTTTGATTTACATAAACTTGTGTCAAAATCTCTGTAACAATATTATCTGCATTTTCTGTGAAGATATTGAAGGCTAATTCTCTCCAAGTTGGTACAGTTTTTTGAATCTTTGTGACCCCTCAGCTGTTTCATTTTAATGTTGGTTATCTATAGAAAAATCGTATATCTCCCTTTGTCTGGTGCTTGAATCGCTTTGTTCTTTTTGCTATGGATTCGTATCAAAGAGCTTTACAATTGTTATGAAGGGCACAAAATCAAATTCTCAAAGGAGAATTAATTGTAAATTTATTTCCAAAGCTATAGTTGATTCAGGAGCCTCTGGAGCATCGTGTCATAAATCAGGTATATCTCAGGCTACCAATGTAACAGCCCTGATTTTTGAGAATAGGAAACCAGACCCTCAGGACTCTGAGGATACTCTGTTGAGCTTTCGGTAAGAAGCTCGAAGCTTCAGCCTGTTCCCTGAGCAATTTAGAATGAGGAAAATAGTGAAAAGTTGAGCTTAGCATGAAACATAAGAATACATTAACGAGAAAATGTAACGAGTGAGAGAAGCAAAAATAAGAAAATAATAAATAACGTTCAATTAAAAATAATACGTTAACGATGATTATTTTGGGTACTGATTAATTTATAATTATATCAGTTGACAATTATTTCCTATCAATAATACTTAATAGATAAATAACTATAATAATTTATTTTTAAATTATATATTTTAAATTTTTTATTTATTTGATAATTATATTTAACAATAAAATATCGCTCGATTCCTCAGATTTGAACTGTGGGACCCAGCTTGAGGTCAGACTTTGACTATTCGACTTGAGACTAGTGATCCAGTAGGGAACTAGTCCTGTTCAGACTATTTCATAAAAGATCAAGGGTGTTTGACTTAGCTTGATTGGCCTAATCAGAACCCTTAACGTCTCCTATGTTTGACCATTCATATACCTCGGGATATCCGATGGTGGCACGGTCAGTCTGTAGTGACTCATTTTGAGTTTTAGCAACTTTTCTTAAAGAGGCCGAAACCTGATTCGGACTCTATCACCCTTGTTTTTCCATAAATCAGTTTCTTCATAAATCATTTTAAAACTGGACCCGAATACCTTTGGTGTTTTAGAACCAAATTTTGCATACGATCTTAGAATTGAATGATTTTGGTCTCAATCTCTTTGTTTGAAAAGATCTTCAATCTTTGTTTCTAGCCCCAAGCTCCGATTCTTACTCTGTCAACCCCAAAATTGAAGATTAAGTATATTCGTCTCAAAATTCCACCATTTGGACCTTTTTCCCTGCACGTGAATTAGAAAAAATTCATAACTCTCTTATACAACCTTTGATTCATGCAAACTTGGTGTCGAAATCTCCGTAACAAAATTATCTATATTTTTCATGAAGAAACTCAAGGCTAAATCGCTCTAGATCAGTACAGTTTAATATATCATTGCAGCCTCTTGGCTGTTTCATTTAAATATTGGTAGTCTTTGGTAAAATTTGTATATCTCCTTTGTTCAGTACTTGAATCACTCCATTCTTTTTGATATGGATCCATATCAAAGATCTCTACAAGGCTCATGAAGGGCAAAAAACCAAAATCTTAAAGGAGAATTAATGGTGAATTTATTTCTGAACATGTAGCTTATCCAGGAAGCTCCTGGAGCACCCTGTTGTAAATCGAGTATATCTTGGGCTACCAAACTTGGATCGTCATAAATGATATATCAAATTAAATAGAAAAGGAAGATATAAAAACTTGATGAAGGGCTTGAAACTCAATTCTTACTACATAAATCCCAAAATTTAAAATACCATACTGATTCATGTTTTCCTAGTGGCAGTTTGCACTATATTCAGTATTTTTCGTGTATCTCCCTCGTATGACCACGATATTGAACAATTCTTTCACCAAAATTTTCTTACTCAATTCCCTACAACTTTGATGAAGGATAAAAAGTCAAATTATTCCCCAATATTGCCTAGAAAATTAATATTTGCAAGAAATAATAATCTCGTCACAACTTTACACTACTTTCATATTTGGGCCATAACTCTCTCATTTCTCAATGAAATATTTAGTTCTATATATTAATTAAAAGATAAGAAAAAGGCCTATAATTCTTATGTTGGGATCTTTTCCTATTTCAACTTTTATCAGCCCTTAAAAATCCAGACAATGTGATGCCCCAGAATTTTGACCCATCAACCCATGCAACTTAGGACTAATCAGTTTCCACCATCCAAGGCACACATGCCTTCCTCTCCTTAACTCCTTCTTCAAAAAGTTCAGGCCGCCTAGTCAACGTGTGTCACAACCAATCCTTCCATCCATGCATTTCCTCCACATGACACCTAGCCTCTACTTGGCAGCACCATATGAATTCCTTCTCTAGCAAGTTGTGTCAACTTGCTCTCCAAGAGAACTAACAACTTGTTCCTTGCTAAAGAAAATAATAATTAAGAAACCCTAAAATCTGAATGTTGCTATCTTATTACATGAACAATTCGTAAATTATTCATGCCATCATATGCTACATCATCATGACATCTATGCATCCATACCATGATACCATGACTCATTAATTAATTTTCACTTTCAATCTCCTTTTCTCATTCACAGCAGCAACTCCACCACTTCTCCTCTCCACTCTCTTCTTCTTCTAAACAATAAAACAACTACTAAAACCCCTCCCTCAACCATCCATAATCACGGCCACCACAAGAACTACCACCAACCACCATAAAATTTTTCCTCCTTCCTTTCTCCTCCTCTAACCTGCGGCCAACCTCCATCCAAACATCCCATTTTCTTAAATATTTTCTCAAGTATCAAGCTTCCAAGGAGTGATCTCAACCTCTTGTGCAAGGGTCCTAAAACTGTGAGCCATCCAAACCACTTAAGGTGAAGATTTTTTATGTTTTCCCCTTGAATCTTGCTCATGGTTTTCTTAACCCAAATTCAGTTTTCATTTTGGAATTTTGTGATTGATTCTCTTTGCTATTTGATGGTCAAAACCATGACCCTCTTGTCTAAACTTGGTTTACATGTTGTGTTTTTCTTAAGATCAAGAACGATCGACAATGGACGACAAAATGTTTTAAGTGAACGGTAAATTTTTGGCAATTGGCCCCTTTGATTTTAGTTGAATTCATGGTTATTCTATAAATTCCTTTGCTGGCCATGACCCCTTTATATCTCAAAAAGTTATGCATGTTAAGTTTTAGGTAGCGTCGGTGACGATCAATGGATGTTTTGGAACATTCGGTGAATTTTCGGCGAGACCACCGTTTTCTTCCTCTGAGCAGCAATTGTTCCATGTGGTAAGGTGGTCTTTTTTTCATTGGGTTGTGTTTTTGGTTATTCTATAATATTGCTTGCGTACTCAGGGACCCCCATTTTAAATTTCATCATGATCCAACAGTTAGATTTTAAACCATGAAG
Source organism: Clitoria ternatea (assembly GCA_037962975.1). Taxonomy (NCBI): domain Eukaryota; kingdom Viridiplantae; phylum Streptophyta; class Magnoliopsida; order Fabales; family Fabaceae; genus Clitoria; species Clitoria ternatea. The sequence continues at coordinate 32,875,487 of CM075672.1, read as the reverse complement.
ATTTTCATAACAGTTAAAATTACTACATTTTTAAATTAATGGGTATTTTATAAATTTAATTGGTGTAACTTGACGTTCACGTACTCAAAGGGATTTTATTGCAATCGGAGTCATAACAAAAAATTTAGGAATTTTAGTGTTTAGGCGGGCTCAGTTTTATTCGATTTGGTTGTATTATTATTATTTAAATTTTACGATAATATGTAATTTATAACTTGTTTCCGGTAAGCCCTGCTATTAGAAATTAAATTATCACCATGTATCGCCGGGAGTGTTTGGACGATGCTACGCTTTTTAAGAAAATTGACCAGTCGGATGGTTCCGATGTTTTATCTCACTAAGTTTTAAAAAGTGGAATTGTTTTTAATATTTATAAAGTTTTATGAAAGATGATTAGATAAGTTAATTGATTTTGAGAAGCAGAAAATTTTACATAAATAGGGTTTATCGACAAATGAAAAAGTTAGGCCCAATAGGTTTCGTGAACTAAGAATAAGCAAAAATTTTTGGAAGGAAAGGAATGCTAGAATTTAGAAAATAAATGTAACAACTTTTAGTAACCAAATTTAGTGACCACCTAAGAAGAATTTTAAAATGGGATTTCAATAAGCTAAGAAAAGAAAATGGGAGATAAAAGGAATTTTTTATGCATAATAAAGAAATGGAAATTCGGTTTCAGAAAAATTAGTGACCAATTTAAGTGACTACTTAGAGTAAAAGTATAAGAAAAAAAGGCTTTATGAATTTTGAAGTAAATGATATAAATGACTAAATAACATAAGAATGAATTTAGAAGTTTAAGTAAGAAACAAACATTAGAATTTTAGAACCTTGGTAACTAATGATAGTACAGGACATGGAAGAGATTTTTGGATTTCAACTTTAGACTAGTAATAAAAAGAATTAACTTCTAAATTAAAGGATGACTTTTAAGGAGGGAATCTTCCAATTAAGTATTTAAGCATAAAAGTAAACTTAAGGACTAAATCCTTAAGTAATAGATTATCATCAATCAATCTTAGTTGATTAAATAAAGATAACTAAATAAATTAAATTGTATGATTGGTAATTATGGAAATAGAGAAACGATACTAAAGGTTAACGATTGAAAATCTAGAGAAGATATCACTAAGGAAACCAATCTATTAATATAATTAGAACTAGTAGGAGCAAAGGAAAAGTACAAAAGCTAGTAACTAGAAATTTAGGAAGAATAATACTATTTTACTAGTACCAAACCGTATCGCCCATCTTGCAACAACGGTCATTTTCACCATGACCGCGGTATACACTATAAACAACATAAAGGTGACCATGATTCATACCATGACAGTTGTGATCAAAAGGACCACCAGGAATCCTTGCTCCTCAAAGAGCCACCCTCCATAGGGTCAACCACTTGCAGCTCCCGTAGCTAAACATGGGCACCTTCGTGACTTACACACTGAGTCACTAGGGAAACAACAATAATGCTCATGCACAGAGCTGCCCTCCCACTTGGCCAACCGGAGGAACCCCTAACATTCCATCACCGGTAGCTATGCAATATGGCATGGATACAATGCAAATGTCAATCATATGCATTTTCACTCTATACATCCTATCATGCCACTCATCATTCATCATCATCACCAATATCACCACATAATTCTTAGTGGATTTTATTATCATTGGTTATTGTCATTGCTTCAAGTTTTAAATACGGCATTCACAATATTTCTCATCAACACAATCTCATCTCACACATACAAGTCAATACTTATGCTAATCACAATGACATTATAATCATCAATAATATTCATCAATCTTTCATCAACATTCAACGTATGCTCAACATCCATACTTAATCTCATTCATCATCAATAACAATCATTCCATATTAGTGGTGAATTTAAATACATCCTCGTCATATCAAGTCATAACATTTGCCAAACAATAACATCACCATATAGCATACTATTAATATTCCAAATGCATAACACACATTGCAAGCACAATCAACATCATCATTATTCACATCTCAATTTGTCAACACATCATAGGCAAGGCAAACATGTATATTGTCATATATGACAATCAACCAATACTCAATTCATGCATTTAGAATATAAAACTCCTCTCCTACCTTAAGAGAAGTAGTCTAAGCGATTCAACGTTCCCGTCTCGTCGTTTGGAATAGGTCTACATTTCATAATGTACCACATCATTATATTTTACTCAAAATCATCAAGACTTACACATTCTATATCCAATACTTGGTGTTTATAACATTATCATCATTAAACCATTTTCCATTTCATTAATTTCACCACAACCACCATGGGTTTGGTGCTCATATTTATTGTTATGCATTTAAAGCCATACCCAATAATGGGTTTACATACCAATAGCCATCAATCACCATTATGGCCACCCACCATTATTAATATCATCTCTCATTATCAATAAATATTCTTTCCAACATATTTACTCATACCCATCATCGAAATATCATATATTTCCTCTCAAAATACATTTTCCAACTAACATTCATTATTTTCCCAATTTCTATAGTTAGAGTTTCACCAAAAATCAAACAACCATCATAAATAGTCAACATTTTCCATCATCTCCACCATTAATTTCATGTACCCCATTATATGCATATAAAAGCCTGTATTTAATAAACCTTGCCTTAGGGTTTGTATATTTATGGCTTCATTCAATACCCCATATGCATTAAACACTCATCCAACAACTAAAACTCAAAACCTAGGGCACAAGCTCAATAAAAATGGAGAGGAACTTACCTCAATCAGCAAACAACAATGAGCTTCAAGAGAGAGAGAATGGGTGACAAAAATGCAAGGGAGGAGGAGAAGAGAGTCTTCAATCCCAAGCTTCTCCTATGCTCTAAGTAGAAAATGAAAATAGAGAAGGAATAAGGCATACCACCACCACTTAGGGCTTTTGAGAGGAAGAAGATGAAGAGTGAATGAGGAAAATAAAAGAAAATAGTGTATTGCTTTTAGAGAGAAGAAAAGCAACGTGAAAATAAAGAGAAGAGAAGGGGGTTTTGTTTTAACTTTAATCCCTTCATTAAAACTTCTCTGTTTTATAACATACAGGATCTCCGTTCGAGCTTAATACTTTATCCAAAAAGTATTGATTATATATTCAGACTCATAATAATATTCTTAACAACCCTAACAGTACCTCAATCGAAGATATTTGGTTTGACACCCATATTTTAATCGGGTATAATTTTAACTCATAAAGCCACAATATATTATGAATAATCCTCATAAGTTCCAATTTAATTATTTCAACATTTTTAGGACATTTATTAACCTATTTGTAATTATTTAATATTTATTCCTCTCATTTAATTATTTAGATAAAATTTGGGATGTTACAAAGAAGATGAGGAATATGTTCACATATACAGTCAAGGATAGCTTAATAGAATGAATTCATACTACTTATACTAATAAATGCATTAGCCTTTTCAATTTCCCATCACTTAAGGACTCCAAGGTTAAGCATGCTTAACTTGGAGAAATTCTGGGATGGGTGACCTCCTGGGAAGTTTTCGGGAAGTGTGTGAGTGAGGACAAAAGCACATTGGAAAGGTCTCATGTTGGTCTGTGGGGTTATTCGTTCATTCTTGAAAAGCAGCCAGAGCATTACATGAAAAATGTTTGTGACATCAAGACACCGTTGCAAGAGATTCATAATCAGATGATCAAAGTAGGACAATGGCATAAATATGATCCAAGGGCAACCAGAGGTGCAAGCTCCAACACCGCTAGTGATTTACTACACTAAGAACCCTTCATCAACAGGTACTCGTATGACTTACTATTTAGGAACCTACTCCTTCTTCATTCAAGGATTCTCATGTTATGCCATAGATGTATGATATGGATCTGATTACCAAAGGCTTCAAAGTAAGTAGCCCATCCTCTTTTATTGTAACAAATATATCTAGAGTGGGAGGAGTTACCCGAAGTGTTGATGAAAAGAAGACCGATAAAGTTTAAAATGTTATATCTGACGAAGAAGCCTATGAATTTCTGAAGTCTATTCGCCAAAGCGAGTATCAAGTGATAAATAGTTAAATCACACGCTTGCAAATATTTCCATTTTATCATTGTTGCTCAATTCAGGACCTCATTGGAAAATACTAATGAAAGTTTTGAATGAAGCCCATGTTACCCGCGACATCTTCATTAACAAATTCTAGGAAATAGTAGGGCATATTACAACTAATAACTATCTAACCTTCACTAATGATGAGATACGACGGGAAGGAATGTGGCATAACAAGGCCCTCCATATCTCGGTCAAGTGCTGAGACTACATTCTGGAAAAAGTGCTCGCTGATAATGGGTCATCTCCTAATGTTATGCCTAAATTTACACTTACGAAGTTGCCCTTTGATGGGACCCACGTGAAACCAAGTACCATAGTAATGCGAGCCTTTAATGGAACTTAAAGAGAAGTAATGGAAGAAATTAAGGTTTCTATCCAAGTGGGCCATGTACTTTTGAAGTTCTTTTTCAAGTCATGGACATTGTACCAGCATACAGTTGCTTATTGGGTTGGATGTGGATCCATTCTGTTGGAATAGTCCCATCAACATTGCACTAAAAACCAAAGTTCATCATAGGTAACAAGCTGATAATTATTTCAGGGAAAAAAGATTTCCTGGTCAGCAAACCTTTATCAATTTCTTACATTGAAGCAACGAATAAAGCCCTTAAAACCTCCTTTCAGGCCCTAAAAATCGCCAATGCTTCTTATATAGGGGAAGGAGCTCCAATAATCAAAATGCTTCTTATATAGGGGAAGGATCTCCAATAATGAAAGCTTATATGCCAACTACATCTTTAATGATGGCAAAAATGATGTTGCAAAATGAGTATCAACTTGGGAAAGGTTTGGGACACAACCTAAGATAAGGAACAAAGTGGGTACAGTTGCCAAAAAATAAAGATAGATTCGGCCTGGGGTATAGACCCTCTACAGCTGACAAAATGAGGGTCGCGAGGAGAAAAAGGAGAAAAGGATGGCCCGTTTGGAAGGTCTTGAGCCCTGCATCGAAAAAGCCCCCATTTGTGATCTCTATAAGAGCTTTTAGAGTGTAAGCTTAATATATCCAAATCAAGTGGCTGCTATTGAAGACAGTTCTTATGATGACACAAGCTTTGTGCGCCCCTGCTCACCGTGTAACACCCTTATTTTTATTTTAATTTATTATAGAAAATTTTATATTAAAATCCTGATAGAATTTGACCATACACCTTTAGAAGTTTTTGATCAGTATATTTTTCAAAAAAAAAATTCAAAAAGTAATTATTAAAAAGACGAAAAATTACTATTTACACCCCTTAAATTACTATTTGCACCACCCTAAATTACTATTTGCACCCTTTAAATTACTATTTGTACCCCCTAAATTACTATTTACACTTCCCCTCAAATTTATCAGATTCCATCACGTTAAAAACACTGTATTTCTAAAATTTTCAAACTTTGCACAGTAATCTATATGAAATTTTTAATTCTTGCATAGTACTTTTATGATAAAATAATAGAATGGATAGTAAATTTCTTTCCTATAAATACCGAGCGAAGGAACGAAGGAAATCACAATTTTCTTATTAAATTTTCTTAATATAGTAGTGTTAGAGAGATAATGGTGAAAGTAAGAGAGAAATAATTTTTTTGGAAGGGGGTTTTGCTAAAATTCTAAGGTAAGAATACCCTATTTTATATTTTTTAGGGTTATTTTCGTATCATTTTAGAAATCTATTATTATACTGGATATAATATTATTTTAAGTTACTATTCTGAATAGTAAAATACTATTTCAATAGTAAATTACTATTCAAATAGTAAATTAATAATTACTATTACTATTTACCTTCACTATTCATGTTTTACTTTTTACTGTTACTATTCACATTTATTATTTACTGTTACTATTCATGATTTACTATTTACTATTACTATTCACTATTCACTATTCAAAATTTACCATTTTGTTTTAAGTATAAATCTTAATTTTCATCTTATAACTATATTAAAATGAAATTGGTATGTTTTAGAACTCGGAGACGAGACGCGTACGGATCTTCAATAACGAATCAGGATACAAGAGGTAAGGGGGAGTGAGATAAGAATATAATTGAAAAGACATAAGAATAATGGGAGGAGTCTCTTACTCCTTTTAAATTTAATAATATTATTATTTTAAAATATTAACTTCTTAACTTTACTTTTAATATTTAAAATAAAAAAATTAGTATTTATTTTAGAAAGAAGACATTTTATGAAAATTAATTTATAACAAGTTGAGATAATTAAATCTTGAATTAAAGAAAAATTTTATAATTTTAACTATTTTTGATTAATGATTTAAAGATTATTCTCTTTTAATTAAATAAAATTTTTAAAAGAAAATTATTTTATTTTTCCAACCTAATAACTAAAGATATTTGGAAATAATTGAGATTTTTAAATTCGATCTTGTTAAGATTCAATTTGAGAAAGATTATATAAAGTTTTATATGAGAAAGTTTTTAGATATTTAAGGCTTAGAAACTCAATTTCAGTGAGATTCGAAAACTGTACCAAATTTATTTCTGTGGGACAGAAATTCAGAGAATTGAGAAAATGTACAGTTTATTGAAATGATGATGTAAACCTTTAAGGTATTTAATAATTGAGTTTCTAAAAGCCTTAACCAACTAAATACGCGAGTAGTTCATGCATCATAAATCATTAAAGTGAAACAAAATAATATTGTCTCGGGACAGATTATAGAAACCGAGGATACATTAGAGGAGGCTTAATTACGAGCCTTTGAAAATTCAAATATGGCTGCTGAAAGAAGAACATTGGGACAGTTTGCTACTATCAATGGACCACCCCGAGTTTTAGGGATGTTCCAAGGACCTGTTGCTGCGGTGGAAATTAAACCTGCCACATTAAACATTATTCAAAGCAATCAATTTGCTGGTTTAAATCATGAAGAACCGTATAAACACTTAACTGTTTTTTATGAATTATGCAGCACAATTGGTTTTGAACCTAGTCAAGAAGAATTTATTTATATAAGATTATTTCCTTTTTCTTTGGTTGGGAAAGCTAAAGAATAGTTTAAATTTTGTCCACCCGGTAGTTTTGCAAATTGGTCCGATGTTGAGAGAAGATTTTTGGAAAGATTTTATTCACCCTCAAAATCTTTTGAAGCCATGACAACAATTTATTCTTTTTCACAAAATAATGATGAGTCCTTAGGAGAAACATGGGAACGATTCAAAGCACTTCTGAGAAAATGTCCAAATCACAATTTGGATGATGCTGAAAAGGTAAGAACTATTTACCATGGTTTATTACCTCAGTTCAAGATGATGTTAGATGCTTGTGCAGGTGGTTCATTAATGAATAAAACTGTGGAAGAAGCAATAGAGATATTGGAATCAATGTCCATTAGTGACCGACAAGTAAAACATGAAAGAGGTAATGCACCAAGGAAGCCAGGTATGCTCGAATTGGGAGTGAATGATAAGTATTAGCTCAACAAAAATTGCTGACTCAACAAATTGAGGTTATGAGCAAACAATTGGAGAAACTTCAAATTGCTCAAATGTCATCACCACCTCCTGCTCAATTGAAACAATGTATGCATTGTATGGGAGAACAACCATGTGGTTACTGTGTGCCTGATAGAAATGAGCAAGAGCAAGCCAATTTTTTGAACCATCAAAGAATACCCTTAGGTAATTTTCCTTTCAATCTTGGTAATTCTTTTCCTAACAATTACCCACAGGGTTTGTAGAATCAGACTATTGGTTGGAAACAAGATGTTGGACCTTCTAACCGTCCTCCTAACAATTAATTTAAACAACAACAATCACAAATTGACAATACAAGATTGACAAGGATTGAGGAATCTATCCAACAGTTATTGCAGTTTGTGGAAATAAATGAAGCTGCTCGAAAAGCATCAGACTTACAAATGGGTCAGCTAGCAAAGAAAATAGCTGAATTGAAAAATTCTGGTTTTACTGCAAACACTCAGAACCCAAGGGATCAATGTAATGTTATTTTCTTAAAAATTGATTGTAAAGAAAATTATGAAAAGAAAGAGAATAAGAAAGAAAAAGAAGAAAAAGAAAAAGAAAGTGAACAAGAAAAAAAAGAAAAAAATCAAAAAAGAAAAAAATGATAAACAGCCTATGGAAGTAGAGCATGAATTAAATTGTAATGATGTATTACAATTCGACACACCGAAAAAATGTAAAGATCCGGGAAGTTTCACCATACCTATGACCATTGAAAATATCAACATCAGGAATGCTTTGTTTGATTTAGGGGCTAACATCAATCTTATGCCTCTAGACTTGATGAAGCGTATTGGTGATCTGGAACTAAAAGAAGCTAAGGCAAATTTATAATTCACGGATCACTCTACCAAGAAACCAATTGAGATTGTGGAAGATGTACTGGTAAAGGTTGATAAGTAACACTTCAAAGTTGACTTTGTGGTACTGGATATGAAGAAGGATACTGAGATCCCCCTGATCCTTGGAAGACCTTTTATGAAGACTGCAAAGATAATGGTTGATGTTGATAAAGGGATAATTATAGTCAGGATTCATGAAGAGGAGGTGAACTATATTGCTCATGAATATTACAAAATAGATGTCGTGGACAAAGTTTACCTGCCAACTGAAAAATGTATGTCTCTTCCCAATCAATTAAATTTAACCGATTGCTTGCATGATGAAAGACAGGTAATCAAGCATCGGAGAAGAAGGAGGAAGAAAAAGACAGGTGATTCCTCAACCAAAATTGAGAAACCACCTGATTGATCAGAGGTAATGTCTGGCTGGAGACATTAAACCTAGCGCTCAATGGGAGGCAACCCATTATGTTTTTTATTATTTTAAACTAATTTTAAACATTATAATAAAAAAATTAAAAAAATTAAAAATTAAAAAAATAAATAAATTTTATCTTTTAATAAATAAATCAAATTTTTGAAAATAAGAAAATTTATACACTTAAGGTTTTTACACAATAAAACCATTTTAAAAATCAAATTATCGATTCTTTTTGTAATTAAGGAATTTTGATAAATTAAATTACAATAATTTTATTAACTATCAAGCTAATTTCGATAACCTAGTAAGCTGAGAGATCTTTTAAACACTTGAGGGTTTCGACATAACTTCATTCGAATTGATTTTGCTTTAATCTGTGATTTATGTTGTTGTACAGAGAATTCAAGAAAATGATCAAGGCACGTTTTTGGTAAAAGAAACCTTGGGCCAAAAAGCTTACCATGGTAAAAAAAATAATTTATCCTTTGAAAGCCAATTTGAGCCTGAAAAATAATTTCTTTGGTACCCTTAGCCTGTATCAAATCTTAACCATTCCCTATACTTGATTGATTAAAAGAGCAATTGAGCAAAATGAAAAATATTTCAAGTGTTCTTACAAGAATGGGGAGTGAAAATTAACAACTTGATTCTTTTCAAGAAAAATCAAAAAAAATTATACATATAAATGAAAAATGAATATATACAAATCAAAAGTAGTGAAAAGAATCAAGTTGGGGGTATTTATTTTTCAATCAGGGAATTGAGATTTAGGCCAAGAGAAATCCTAAAAATTATAAAATGCTCTTTTATGATTTCAAGTTTTTGAATTCCGAGAAAAACCAATTTCTTGTAGCCAAGCCTCATTACAACCCTTAAAAAGACCTTGTGATTTTTTTGAATTAACTCTATATGATTAACCATTAATTAGATGAAAATCAAAGTTAAATTCGTTTGATTTTATGATCGATTGAGTGAAACAGGTTACCCTTTGCACAGAGATAAAAACTTGTGAGGTAAGCCTGAAATTATGCTTGATTTGTTAATAAAACATTGTAAAGATTTTTGTCATTAAACCTTTATTACATAAGATATCTATTTTTGGTTATTTTAAATGGTAAATTGTGAAATTACTTTTTGTGATAAATTCTCGGAGTAACTCAAAATTTTAATTTCAAATTTTAATTTTTTATTTTCTCTCTTGCTTGAGGACGAGCAATGTCTCAAGTTGGGGGTATTTGTTAGTCCTCAAATTTATAATAAATTCCTTAATAAAAATTATGTGAAAATAATTAAAATTTGTTTAATTTGTTAGAAATTTAGATTTTAAATTTAATAAATGGATGTTGTTAGAAATAATATGCCCTTGATCAATTTCCTCTAGTTTTGCAGTGAAAAAGTAATGAATTTAAAGAGAAAAATTGAAGAACTGAAGAGCTGACGCGTAGCATCAACCCCACGCGTAGCGTGGGGATTTTTGATGCTAACGCTACGCGTCACAACCACGCGTAGCTTCAGAAGCTACGTGGACTCCACTTCCAGGTGGCCAAGCACTCAGCCTTTGACCCATTATTGGCCTCTCCACTACTCACAAATGTCCAAGCCTAAGTGGAGACAGGGACACATGGCCAAGCATGATTCATTTTAATAATCCATCATGGCCACTTTGAGCTGTTTAATGGTAGCTGAGTCAGGGACCTGACGCGTAGCGTCAGGCTGGTGCGTAGCGTCAGGACCCTTCCTCAGTCCTATAAATAGGGCCATTCTTCACACTTCTAAGGCATCCAATTCAGAACAGCATTTCGTTCTCTTTTTCCTTTCACTCGTGTTTGAGTGTTTCTTTTGTGAGTTGTGTCGTGAAGTTTCCATCGCCTTCGTAATGTCAACATCTGTAAGTGTTGTTCTTACTTTCACCATGTGTAACTAATCTGTTTATGTTAGAATTGGTGAACTAATCTATTGAGTATGATGTTGTGAATTCGACTTCTGTATGTTTATGATTCAAGTGCATGTTAGTATTTCAATCTTTTATTAGTATGAACGTCAAACGGGAGAATGGTTTTCATGCGTATTAAAACTTGTTTTATTAGTATAAATGTCAAACGGGAAAATAGTTATTCATGTCGTATTGAAACCTGTTTTAACGAAAGTAAAAGTTGAAGTGCCCTTAATATACCAATTACTAGGGATAAAGTTGGTAATTACTGTTGCCATAAGGCCAGGACTTAATGCAAGTTTTTACTGAGAAAGCTCATAAGGGATCGGACTTTACGGTGAATTCTTAGAATTTATATCACGAGGGATGGGTTATAATGATTTTAAGCTGCAATGACATGAACGTGATGATTAAATATGCATGTCTTGAGTTCCTTCATTGTCATTCTAGATTAGGGATCCAAATTCTAACATAATTTGTTTATCTGTGTTTACCTCAAGTATCTTAGCTATTCTAAATTGCAACTCAACTTTTTAGATAGATTTTATTTTCTTTATCTCATGAACCACTCAATTATGCAATCTTGTGAATATTGTATAAATTGTATAAATTGTATATAAATCATTGTTTTGTATATAAGTTTTGTTAAGTTTACCATAGTAACTAGAGAATTACTGTTAGTTATTGGACTTTCAATCCCAGTGGAACGATATCTAAATATGAAAACTACAAACGATTGGTGCGCTTGCCAATTAATAACCCAACAGTAACATAGGGGATAATAGTGGTCGAACCTTATTGCACAACGAACGTCTTCTTATTCTCTCTTCCAGCAACGACGCTTTTGTTCTTCTCCTTCTCTCGTAGGACGTGCAACCAGGTTCAATTCTTTCTTCTCCTTCCTTTTATGGTTATGCAATGTTGGTTAGTATATGTTTGGTTGATGCATGTTAGGCTGAGTATTTAGTTAGTAGTATGTTGGTTAGTATTTGGAAATATGTTATGCTATTAGTTAGATTAGAAAAATATGATTAAGGAAATTAGAATGTTGTTAGTTATAGATTGAGAATGCTTAGGAAAATTTAAAATGAGAGTGCTATTATTTTGTATTCTCTATTTATTAATTTTAGTAATTTAAATTGATATTAAAGTAAAAAAGTTAATATTTTCCACTAAATAAATATAAACATTACTATTACTCCTTACATTAGTAAAAAAATTAAATACATAAAAAAATGATATTTTCAAGTAAATAAAAAGTTACTTGTAAAAGTAAAATAATACATTGTATTAAAGATGAACATTGTAACAAAATTACACAAGCCTAACAAAGGATAATTGAAATTATAAATAAAGGGTAGATATATGTATAAATTGTTGATTAGGCAATTTAAAACTTTAATTACATAATGAATTAACCCCATAATTATTTTATTTATGTAATTTTAAATAATTTTATTATAACAATAATAACTAGTTTTGTTTATTATACAACACCCTAAAACACCATATGTTAAATCTAAATACTACCTGACTAAATAAAAAAATAGTAATAGTAAACTAATAAAAATACCGTGTTTACTGTCTTTAATTTGAATTTTAATTTTGGGTTGCTAATTTTGTTTAGGTTAATTTTTATTTGTTATATTTTTAGTTTTTGATAAGTTTATTTAGTCCTTTTTAAATGAGTTTATGATTTTTTAAATTGTATATGAGTGAACCAAAGTTTTTCGTTTGAGATTCAACACAAATGGTAATTAAATTAATTGATTTCATCATTTGTGTTGAATCTTGAATTGTCTATTTGGACAGTTTGGGATAAACAATTTTTTTATGCATCATTGCTATGTACAAGTTAGGACTTATTTTAAAATTTGATCAAGTTTTGGTTAGTTAAATTTTGTACTGTTCTCTGGGTGCATATTTGATGGTGGTTGAATTTGATGTCACCACTTTCATTTCGTGTACTTAGAGACCAATGCGAAATGATGCCGAAATTTTATCAAATTTTAAAATAACTCGTAAGTTGTATGTAGTTATGAAGTATGAAAAAATGTTCATCTTGAATGGGTAGGACCACCACCTTTGTAAAGAAAGTGAGATTCATAGCACCGTTAAATTTACTAGTATTGTAAACAGTGGTATGGATCGAAATTGGATAACTGCATCACGTATAAGTCCACAATATGAGGGTGGAGTTGAAACATTCATAGAATTCGTGATACGAAATGCTGAGGAGGTGAATGAAAAGTATTTTTGCCCTTGTGTTAAATTCTTGAACATGCGTCGATTAGAATTATAAGAGGTGCGAGAACATCTGTTATGTGATGGTTTTCGTCAGACTTATACGCGATGGATATGGCATGGTGAACATGTTGAGGTGCCAAGTACCAGTTTTCAAACAAAAGAGCAAAGCTTTGTGCATGAAGTTGATGACGACATGGATGACCGACTTGAGGATATAATATGTGATGTCGGGGTAGAAAGTTTTAAGATAGCTCACGTATATGCGACTTTGTGTGAGGATTTTGAGAAGTCATTGTATCCGAATTGCGCCAATTATTTCACTTGGTTGTCAGCAGTTTTACGATTATTTAATTTGAAAGTGATAAATGGGTGGACAGATAAAAGTTTCACTGACTTGCTTAAGTTGTTGAAAGAAATGCTCCTAGTTGGTCACACCTTGCCAAATTGTAACTATGAGACTAAAAAGGTGTTGTGTCCTATGGGATTGGAGTATACCAAGATACATGGATGCCTAAATGATTGTGTATTATACCATGGTGTTGTGGTATCTGCACTAAGGGTCTCCTACGAAGGTGTTGTGGTATCTCCCTATAGTGCCAAGACTAAAGTGTGACACCCAAAACCTAAATTACAAATTCAACTTAATTAACCCAAATTTTTGTAATAAATTTTTCGCGTTTAAAGAATTATTTTGAAATTCATAATTTAAATTCTGAGGTCACATCAAAATTGAAAAATGCGGAATATTATCATGCATACTAGTCGTGAATGAATAAAACATAATACATTTATATAGCGTCAACAATAGATAAGATTGCAGTATGAGGTATATAATAATATTATTACAACACATTAAAAGTAAAATAAGGTCAAAGTCCAAGCAATAAAACATAAAAGCTTCATCAATTTCACCACTCGTCATTCTGTGAAGCATGCACTGTAAAAATAATATAACGGTGAGATAGAATATAGAATAAATATAAAATAAGTAAAATTGCACAAACACAATCAACAAATAATTATGATATGATGAATATGCCAAACAAGGTCATTTACATTTAATAATCTTTAATTTAGCCAAATGATGTCATGATGGATCCATTTTGGTTTAGTGGGAATACTGCAGTAAAAAGTCTCATAGAGACACAAGTAGGACTTAGCATAATGCCACAAATCCCTACCCTTCGTAGCGCTCAAGTACCAAAGTACACAAGTAGGACTTGGCATATACCATGAATCCCTACCCTTCATGGCGCTCAACGAAAATAAGGCTTTAACTCATCATAGAGTAACCCCCCACCAGGGCCGGCAATCATGGAACCCTGAAATTCCATAGTGTGCCGAAATGCTTATGATGCATGAATTCCTTTAATTTTCTTTATCAATTTAATATACCATGATATAAATACTTCCATAATCACTTGGAAAGCCACAAGTTCTCAAAGAACACATCACATATATCAATTCTCGAAATCATGGATTTACAGTTCAACAACATATCTCAATAAACCACAAGACATTCATATATACATTAATTTAGTCATTCATAATTATTCATCACAAAGATATACATACTGTATGACATTCATAGGATACTCAATAACATCTATATTAATCAATAATCCCTCAATAATTCATAAATAAATCATTACCCACATGGAACAAATCATTTTCATCCATAATAACCATCATAGGTAAATTTTAGAAATTTACAGCAGCAACATACATTAGTAAAAAGGCAATAACGTGAGCAAATCAAATTCTTTTTGAGTAATTCCACTTTCTGTAGTTCTAAAACAAAATTATCTACAATATTCATGAAGACCAAAAATTCTAATTCCTTATAGAATTTACTCCACCTTATAAACAACACACTAACTTTTGTAAATTTTTTTACTACATGTACACAGTTTAGTAAAATAGGCATATCTCATTGTAAAAAAATTATTTTAAGATAAAACTTATGCCAAATTTTCAAAAACAGAATTATCTATAACTTTTATGAAGACCATGTGTCCTAATTCTATAAGTATAAAACGTAGTTTCAAAATTACTTTCTGACTTCAAAACAGTAATTTCAGCATTACAGATTCAGTTACAGCTTTGACAACCTTTGGTAAAAATTGTATTTCTCTTAATAAAAAAATTCTTATTACATGGGACTAAATCTCATATGTTCATAACTCAAATATCTAAAACTTTTATGAAGGGATCAAAAATTAATTCCTTATAAACTATTCTCAAACAACTAGACAAGTACTGACGCATACATAGCTTCCAGAAACGTCATACTTTAATAAATAAATCATAACTCAAGTTTTACTTATCATTTTTAGAAGATTTTGGTCTCTAAATTTATAGGACGTAAAGATCTAAAAATTTCATGAATATATCATTTTTAATTTCAAAATATATGAATTACCAAACTTTAATTAAAGACACTCATTTTTAGAAACAATTAAACAACATGAGCACATACGAGTAATTTAAGCATAAATTCCATATTTTTTTTATATAAGACCAAATCTAACAAAATCATAACATCTATATCTACAACTTTTATGAAGATAGAGATGGCTAATCATACTCACAAATTTACAATCTCAACATATATCCAGAACCAAGTCAAGAAACATACTTCAGTATTTTGACCATAACTCATGTTATACATATCCAAATCAGTTAGTTCAAGTCTCGAAACTCACATAACGAAATGGTATACAACTTTGATCAAGCAGTAAAAGTCAAATTCATATATTTTTAGCTTTGAAATTAAGTAACAAGTTACGAAAATAAATCTGGAAATCCTAGGACAGCATACAATTCTACGCATTCCATATTTATTCACAACCCTATCCCCTCTTACCTTAATGGAGGATCCTAGAGAGGTTGAAAGTGTTCTCTTATTGTCTTAGCCTCAGATCAAGAGTGACTTTGATGGAAAAAATGAGAGAAAATAAGAGATATGGCTTCACTAACTTAGCTTGTTATAAGATTTCACACTTGGGAACAGGTTGTAGTGTTGATTTAATCATGCAAATAACAAGTGGGGGACAAGCTTTTCATAATGGAATTGTAGTGGGATGTTGGGTGCATTATGTGTGGTGATAATGAAGGTTTTAGGTAAGAAAAATGGGCTGCATTGTTGACCATTCCCGCAGCCTACATAATGTAGCTTGTATGATTGAAGTAAATATCAATTTTGACATAATTTCGGTATTTAAGGCATATCTCTCTCATATCCTAATGGATTTTAATGCATTTGGTCTTGTTGGAAAGATAAGACAAAGAAGAACAACTTTGTAATTAAAGACTATTTCAAATTTTGACTCTAACTAGGCATTAAAACATGTACAAAATGATATGATTGAAGTAAAATACCAATTCTGAAATAGTTTCAGTATTTTGGGCATATCTCTCTCAAATCTTAATGGATTTTAATAAATTTAGTCTTGTTTGAAAGCTAAGAAGAAGAGAACAACTTTTTAGTTTACTAGAGTTTCAAATTTTGAATCTAACTAGGAATTAAAATATGTACAAGATGATGCATTTTGAGTGGAATATGTGGTAATTTGATGGGAGTAAATGGAAAAGGCAAAGAAATTAATAACTAAGGAAATAGGTAAAAAGTTATTTGGTTAACTTTTACCTAAGGTATAAACTTAAAATTAGTTAAAATGGTAAAAGGTTAAATTGAAGATGTTGTCCTAACCAAAATTTATGTTGAAAGTTGAGATAAAATGGATAATATCATTGATTGTCTAAATCAAAATGATTATACATGAGAATGAAATTTTTTGGGATGTTACAATTCTCCCACCCTAATAAAAATTTTGTCCTCGAAATTTAATACAACACATTCCTCAGTGGAACAATTCTGGGTATTGCATCCTCATAGCATCTTCACGCTCCCAAGTTAAAGTTACATCATTTCCTTGTTTCCATGCCACCTTCACTAATGGTACATACTTGCTTCTCAGGTGTTTAATCGATCTTTCCATAATCTGTGTAAGTTCTACAGGAATGGTCAAATTCTCTTTGACTTCAACATCATCAGTAGCAATCACATCAGTGGGATCCTGTACATACTTCATCAATTGCGATACTGGAACACATTATGCAAATTTGCAAGATGAGGAGGAAGTGCAATCTGATAGGCCACCAGGCCAATCCTCTTTAGAATTTCATATGGTCTAATGAACCTTGGGCTCAACTTTTTACTTTTCAATGCTCGTCTGATGCCTTTGTGAGGCGAAACCTTCAAAAATACATGATCACCAACTTGGAATTCAAGTGGTTTCCTCCTTTTATCGTAATAGTGCTTTTGTCTATCTTGGGATGCCTTCATCTTCTCTTTGATTATTTCTATTTGTTCAGTAGTCTGTTGCATAATTTCAGGCCCTAACGCCAAACTTTCACTAGTTTTTAACCAATAAAGGGGTGCTTGACACTTTCTGAAATACAATGCTTCAAATGGAGGCATACCAATACTGCTATGGTAGCTATTGTTATATGTGAATTCAATCAGTGGAAGAAACTGCTCCCAACTACCACCATGCTCAAGCACACAAGATCGCAGTAAGTCTTCGAAACTTTGTATGGTACGTTCTGACTGTCCATCCGTTTGAGGATGATAAGTTGAACTTAATCGAAGTCTTAAACCCAACTCTGATGCAAGCTTCCCCAGAATCGGGAAGTGAACCTTGGATCTTTATCTGACACAATACTGGATGGTACACCATGTAGTCTCACGATCTCTTTCACATATAATTATGCCAACTTTTTGTAGAGAATTCTTCATATTCATTGGGAGGAAATGAGCAGACTTAGTCAATCTGTCTATAATAACCCAGATTGCATCATTGCCTGAACGTGTTCTTGGCAATCCCGACACAAAGTCCATCGTAATGTTATCCCATTTCCAGACAGGAATCTCCAATGGTTGTAGTTCACCAGATGGCTTCTGGTGTTCCACCTTGGCTTTTTGACATACTAGACATGAAGACACATATTCAGCTATTTCTTTCTTCATCCTTGGCCACCAAAAACTTTTCTTCAGGTCTTGATACATCTTGGTTGAGCTAGGATAAATACTCAACATACTTTTATGTGTTTCTTCTAGGATTGTCCTTCTTAGATCAACATCATCTGGTACACAAATTCTGCTTCTAATCCTCCAAATTCCATCTGATCCTTCTTGTAATCCTATATCTTTTCCATTTACTTGAGCTTCTCGTAATTCTCTTAAGTGCAAGTCCGATCTCTGCTTTTCATATATGAGCTTCAGAAAGTCATTAGTGATCTTCAAAGTCCCCAATACCATACTTCCTGAAGATTTAATCTCCACACTTAGATTCAAATCTATGAATTTCTTTATCATATCTATTTCTTTCACCATTAAAGATGCCATATGTATGGATTTTCTACTGAGTGCATCTGCTACCACATTCGCTTTTCCAAGATGGTACTTTAAATTAAAATCATAATCTTTAAGAAATTCCATCCACCTTCGTTGCCTTATGTTCGATTCCTTCTGATAGAACAAATACTTTAAGCTCTTATGGTCACTAAACACCTCAAACTTGACTCCATACAAATGGTGTCTCTAGATTTTCAAAGTGAATACCACTCCTGCCAATTCTAGATCATGCGTCGGATAGTTCATTTCATGCGACCTCAGCTGCCTAGAAGCATAGGCAATCACCTTTTATTGCTGCATCAAAACACAACCCAAACCCATCTTAGAAGCATCACAATAAACCACAAAGTCTTTTTGTGGATTAGGTAAAGTTAAGACTGGAGCAGATGTAAGATTCAATTTTAGTTCCTGGAAACTTTTCTCACATTCTGGCGTCCAAGCAAAAGGTTGATTCTTCCGGGTCAGACGAGTCATCGGTAAGGCAATTCGAGAAAACCCCTCAATGAATCTCCGGTAATAACCAGTTAATCCTAGGAAGCTTTGTATCTCAATAACTAAATTAGGTCTCTCCCAGTTTGTTACAGCTTCTATTTTAGAAGGATCCACAGACACTCCTTCGCTTGAGATCACATGGCCTAGGAACTTTACCTCTTTCAACCAAAACTCACATTTAGATAACTTAGCATACAACAGCTTCTCTTTCAGAATCTGCAATACGACTCAAAGATGCTTTTCATGCTCCTCCCAAGTCTTAGAATAAACCAGAATGTCATCAATGAAGATAATAACAAACGGATCCAAGTATGGATGAAACACTCAATTCATGTAATCCATGAATACAGCTGGGGCATTTGTCACTCTAAAAGGCATCACCAGATACTCGTAATGGCCATAGCGTGTTCTAAAGGCTGTCTTTGGAACATCCTTAGACTTGACACGAATTTGATGATAACCTGATTGTAGGTCAATCTTGGAAAATACTGTAGCACCTCTCAATTGGTCTATTAGATCATCAATTCTGGGCAAAGGATATTTATTCTTCACCGTCAATTTATTCAACTGACGATAATCTACATATAATCTCATGCTTCCATCTTTCTTCTTGACGAGCAACACTGGCGCTCCCCATGGCGACACACTGGGCCTGATGAAATGCTTCTCCAACAACTCTTTAATTTGCTTTTTCAATTCTGCCAGTTCAATAGATGACATACGATATGGAGCCTTAGACACTGGTTCTGCTCCTGGAATTACTTTTTCTATTTCATGTTATGAAGGTAAACTTGAGACATTTTTTAGAAATACTTTAGGGAATTCAGAGACAATTGGAATCCTAATTATTTTAGATTCACCACCTCCTTTGGAAAGAGCAAACAGGCAAACAATTGAATTTCTACTTTTAAAGCAAAGATCTTGGGATTGTCAGAAATAGTGTTTCCTTCTAATGGAAATATCACGGTCTTGTTATGACAGTCCACCAGGACTCGATTTGTCGATAACCAGTTCATCTCTAGAATTACTTCCAGATCCTTCAAAGGCAAACAAACAATATTAACAAGAAAGTTTCTACTTTCTACGAGCACAGAACAATCGTTACACACCTTAGTAGTCCTAAGTTATATACCGGTGGGAGTGGAAACAATCAGGTCATACATCATAAACTTTACAGGTAATTGAAGACGTCTAACACACTCCTCAAAAATAAAAGAATATGTAGCACCAGAATCAAACAATACAGATAAAATGGTACCATTGATCTCACACTTACTTTGCACAAGGTCGTCTGCTTGGTCTGCCCCTGAACTGCTGATGGCAAAGACTCTTCTTATTGCTAGTTGTAAACTATTTTCTACTTATTCCTTAGCCTTTATCTGAGGTTGAGTTACCCACCCATTTCCATTACGACCTCCTCTATGGGTAGCAACTCCACGATTATGTATCGTATTGTTGTTATTATTACTAATAAAGGGATGGCGATTCTAAGGACAATTTGGGAGGATGTGACCTTTTTGGTTACATTGAAAATAAATCATGTCCTCTGAGGGTCTGAGGCAGTCACGGATATGGTGGTTCCCTCCATATTTAAAGCATCTTTGACTTTGTTGCATCTGAGGATAATTTCTAGGCATTCCTGTAGAAGATGAAGATCCTCCCCGAAAACGATTTGGATAGGACGATCCTTTCCTCTTGAAGGTAATTGGCTGAGGTCTCAGTTGTCTATTGATCTTCTCTTGAGCAATATGGCTTGGTGGTTTTCTTCAAAAATTTGGCATTTATTGATCTGGATTGAAAAGCTCCAAATTTCTTGATAACAGATAGCCTCTTTGATTTCAGGATTCAAACCATTCTCGAACTTGATGCACTTTGAGGCTTCAGCACATGCCATTGGAAAAGAGGGTAAAAGAGGGATAACTCTTCAAATTTAACAGCATACTCACTAACAGATATTGAGCCTTATTTTAACTCCATGAATTCCAGCTCCTTTTAGCTCTTCACACTTGCTAAAAAATATTTCTCTAGAAAATAGTCTCTAAAGTTAGCCCAATCCAATGGTCTGTCGGCCTCAGTCATACGAATCCTCGCATGGATCCACCAGTTCTCTGCCTCCTCAATCATCAAATAGGTGGCATACTCTACCTTTTCGAATTCTGTGTAGGGTAAAGATCGGAAGATGCATTCCATTTCCTTAATCCACAGGTATGCTACCTCTGTATTATAGCCTCCTTTAAACTACGATGGCTTCCTTTTCAAGAAGTCATCCAATCCGTGAAGTCCTCTAGTATTTCTTGGTTGATTTTGCCTCTCCAAGGCCTCAGCCAAGCGGTTGAAAGTGGCTGCCATCGCGTCGTTATTGCTTCTTGCCATCCTATATTTGTAATTCAGTTTATACTAATTCTAGGGGGAAGTATATCGTATATAATTACAAGATTATAACACAACTATAAGTACTTTACAATTTATCAGTTAGGCAACAAGTCATATAGTACATACTTAACATATTATCAAGCAAGTAACCAAACAATTCATGTAGTATATCAAAGAAACAATACATCTCATAGCAATTGGCCCTAAATTTTTTGAAAATGCTCTGATACCATTTCGGTTGTGACACCCAAAACCAAAACTACAAATTCAAATTAATTACCCAAATTTTTGTAATAAATTTTTCACATTTAAAGAATCATTTTGAAATTCGTAATTTAAAATATGAGGTCACGTCAAAATTGAAAAATGAAAAATATTATCATGCATACTAGTCGTGAATAAATAAAACATAATACATTTATATAGCGGAAATAATAGATAAGATTGCAGTACGAGGTACATAATAATATTATTACAACACATTAAAAGTCAAATAAGGTCAAAGTCCAAGCAATAAAACATAAAAGCTTCATCAATTTCACCACTCTTCATTCTATGAAGCATGCACTGTAAAAATAATGTAAGAGTGAGATAGAATATAGAATAAATATAAAATAAGTAAAATTGCACAAACACAATCAACAAACAATTATGATATGATGAATATGCCAAACAAGGTCATTTACATTTAATAATCTTTAATTTAGCTAAATAATGTCATGCTGGAACCATTTTGGTTTAGTGGGAATACTGCAGTAAAAAGTCTCATAGAGACACAAGTAGGACTTAGCATAATGCCACGAATCCCTACCCTTCATAGCGATCAAGTACCAAAGTACACAAGTAGGACTTAGCATATACCATGAATCCCTACTCTTCATGGTGCTCAATGAAAATAAGACTTTAACTCATCATAGAGTAACCCCCCACCAGGACCCACAATCATGTAACCCTAAAATTCCATGGTGCTTGCAAATGCTTATGATGCATGAATGCCTTTAATTATCTTTATCAATTTAACATACCATGGTATCAATACTTTCATAATCACTTGGAAAGCCACAAGACCTCAAAGGACACATCACATATATCAATTCTCAAAATCATGGATATACAGTTCAACAACATATCTCAATAAACCACAAGACATTCATATATACATTAATTTAGTCATTCATAATTATTCATCACAAAGATATACATACTGTATGACATTCATAGGACACTCAATAACATCGATATTAATCAATAATCCTTCAATAATTCATAAATAAATCATTACCCACATGGAACAAAACATTTTCATCCATAATAACCATCATAGGTAAATTTTAGAAATTTACAGCAGCAATATACATTAGTAAAAATGCCATAACGTGAGCAAATCAAATCATTTTTGAGTAATTCCACTTTCTGTAGTTCCATAACAAATTATCCACAATATTCATGAAGACCAAAAATTCTAATTCCTTACAGAATTTACTCCACGTTACACACAACACACTAACTTTTGTAAATTTTTTTACTGCATGTACACAGTTTGGTAAAATAGGCATATCTCATTGTAAAAAAATTATTTTACGATAAAACTTATGCCAAACTTTTAAAAACAGAATTATCTATAACTTTTATGAAGATCATGTGTCC